>CM072905.1:10104911-11562832 GCA_037013685.1 Acridotheres tristis
AGTCAGCAATGGGGTCAGTCAGCAATGGGGTCAGTCAGATTTACTGGGTGTTTTCTCCAGTGCCATACTGATCCAGGAGACAACCATCAGGCCTGCTGGGACCAGCCACTGGTGCATTCCTGGCAGCAGCAAGCTCTGGGAACACAAGATGTCAGGCATGTCCCACCACCTCTCTCCTCGCTGGCTGCTGCCTCAGTCCCACCTCCATGTCCTGCACAGCCAATCCCTTTGGCTGTCCTGTCTCCAGATCCTGGATGTGTCCACACAATTCCACCTCTGGTACCTGCAGGCTCCCACCCCGTGTGCCAGGGCTGGAATACACTCCAGAGTCTGAGCAGGCAGATGATGTCCAGCAGCAGGCAATTCCTCTATGTGAGGTCTGATGAAAAGCTCTTTAAACTGCCTGAACAACACCCAAAACTCTGTTTGATTCTCAGCTTGCTGGTGAATACAATCAGTGCCTTCAGCAAGCACAGAACTGCATTGCTACTCTGAGTTGCACTGGTGGACAGTTCCCAACCCTTCTTGGCTGCACACCAAATGACCAAGAAAAAACCAGGGCTAAAGCTTGGGAGAAAAGAGAGAGATTTGGTTTTGTGGGATTGTGACAGAGTCTGCATCTTGACATGAGCTGGAGTGGAGAGGAATTCAAAGAACTCACCCCTCCCAAACCAATTAATTCAAAGTATTTTGATGACAGATTGTACATGGAGCAATTAAATAAAGAGTAATGCAATGCAAATAGTTCAGAAATGACAGAGACGTGGAACAATGTTTAGAAATCCGAGGAAAAACCATAGACATGAGATTTTAGCTAAAATCAGAACTAGTGTTAATGGTTCTTGTAGATCTTCCCGTGGTCGTTGTGCTGCTGTTAAAAGGTTGGGGATGTGTTTGCAGATCTCCTGCACTCCTGCAGGTCAGCTTCCCAACTATGAGCAGCTCCTGATGCCAGCAGCAAGGACAAAGTGACAATCCATTCAGAAACCTGGAGCACACACCTGCCCAGGCCACATAAACAGCTGTGTGGTGGCAGCCTGAAGGGTGAATGTCACACAGCCATGGAATGATTTGGGTTGGAAGGGACCTCGAAGATCATCTCATTCCAACCCCCATGCCATGGGCAGGGACACCTCCCACTGTCCCAGGCTGGCCTTGGGCACTTGGGCCTTGGGCACTTCCAGTGATGGAAGCCACAGCTTCTCTGGGCACCCTGTGCCAGGGCCTCACACCCTCACAGGGAGGAATTTCCTCCTGATATCCAATCTAAATCTGCTTTCTTTCAGCTTAAATCCATTCCCCCCATGTCCTGTCACTGCCAGCCATTGTAAAAAGTCTCTCTCCATCTTTCTTTAGCTCCCTTCAGACACTGGAAAATCCCAGTTAGATTATCCTCAGACTTCTTTTTTTCCCCAGCAAATCCCAGCTGTACCAGCCTTTCCTCCCAGCAGAGCTGCTCCATCCTCTGCTCATCCTGGAGCCTCCTCTGCATCCCTCCAGCAGCTCCAGGTCCCTGCTGTGCTGGGGCAGCTCTGCAGGTGGGGTCTCACCTGAGCACAGGGCACAGGGGCACAATCCCCCTCACCTCCCCTCCCTGTTGCCCACCCTGGGGCTCAGCCCAGGGCATGGGGAGTTTCTGGTCCCAGCTCTCACCCATCAACACCCAAAAATCTTTCTCCTAGGGCTGCTCCCTCTGCTCATCCCAAACCTGGGTTGCCTCAATCTACATGCAGCACCTTGCACTTGGTCTTGTGCAACCACATGAGATTCCCACTGGCATTTCTTGAGCCTGTCCAGGTGAAATTTCAGATCCCTTTTCCTGTTTCACCACTAGTTATGTCATTCTCAGTGTACAGATGCCACTGTATGTTGTATTTCAAGCAAGTTTCAGTCTGCAGCCTCTGTGGTGGGGCTCTTCCAGAGCTTTGAAATGGAGGTATCAAGCTGTCCTTTTCTTCATGAGCAGCCCATGAAGAAAAAGCATCTTTAAAAACAAAATTATTTCAAATAAAGCCAGGAAGTTCAATGTGAGACAGAGTGGAAATCAGCAGATGTTGCAAACAAGATGCCCTTGGCCCACTGGGACCTGCTGGGAGGTCTCTCCCTCAGATTTTCTCTTCAAAGGAAACCCTTTACATGGGAGAAGAAATCAGGAAGGGATGTTCAGATGAGGATGGGCACAGTTCCTCAGACATCTCCATTTCCCTCCTTCATCTCTGAAAGAGGCCAAGATGCCAACTTCCCAAGCAAGCTAAGGCACCATGGCAGCTCTGGAATGCATTTCTTATTATAATTCTAATCATGTCTTCTATTGCTCTATATTTTTGTAGCTATTTCTAATATCACAAATATTTGCATTGCCCGGGTTTCCTGAGATCCACGTCACATTCTCAGCTGCCATCTGTTCGTGATGCCATCTCAGGGACTTTACTAGGTGGGAAACCAGATGCCCTTGGAGGATTGACACTGGATTGGGAGTCTCATGATGTAGGACTCATCTTTAGCCTATCCATCTGGATCTCATCCTCCTCACTGACACACAGCAGCAGCAGGAAAGGCTGTGGCAAGGGATGGGGCTTGACCCTGTCCCTCAAAGTTAGCCCTGCTCCAGGCTCTTGGCTGTGAGCCCTCTCTGCACTGAGATGGGTCAGCCCCTCTTGTGGAGAATCAGGAGTCCTCAGGGCCTTCCCTCTTATCAGGAGTGAGACACTTACAGGAAAGAGATGATTGAATCCCCTTCAGAGGTGATTTGACAGCAGAACTGGATCTCTCCTCTGTCTCCAGTAAAAACCCAACCACTGTGACCTGGCACTGCTCTGCTACAACCTCCACCCTCGAGTTTCCAAGATCTGGTGCTCAGCCAGCTCTGTCAAGGGATCCACCTCATCAGGTGGATGTGTCAGGGACATGGAATCACCTGCCTGAATGCCCCCACAACATTACTCAGGATACAAAGTCTGTCCTGAATCTTCCGGCAAGTGAAACCTGCCTCAGCAGATTTCAAACACAGGCAGGGTTTGCTGATCCCCTGAGCAGTGTTTGGGCTGTGGAAATGGGCAGTGCCCAGAGCCAGCCCAGAGTGCCAAGTGAAATGACACAGTGACTCAAGTGGGGAGTCACAGCCCCTCTGTCAGCCTCTCTGGGCAGCAGCTGCCCGGGACATCCCACGCTGGCAGAGGCAGCCCAGACCCACCTGCTCCTGTAGCTCCTGCTAAAGGGCAGCTTTCCTCTCTCCCTGCAGCCCTGGGAGGTTCAGCTGGCACGGGTTTGCACATGCTGTCCCCTGTGTGCAGGCAGCTTCATGCACAGGCAGCAGGGTGGGCTGGGGTAACCCAGAGATCAGGATCACAGTCCTGCTCCCCACATGTGTGAGTGCTGCTGCTGCCAGGCCACAGGAGTGAATGCACAAGGAGCTGCAAAGTGACCCTCACACAGCTGCACCCACGGTGGGGCTCAGGCAGCCAAGGGCTCTGTGCTTTCCTGCCCTCCTCACCCACCACTTCTCACCCAAAGCCTTGTTGCCTTAAACCTACCTCAAATTCTGAATTAGGAGATATCCAGCAGTGAAAGCTGGTGGCCAGGCCCTCTGTCCTGCTCTAGGAAGATGCTGAGATGGGTTTCTTGTCCCTAGGTATGATGCCTTGCATTTTAGCTTTTATGCTTTTCAGAATCTCTGCTGCTTTGTGTGTAACTCTGAAAATTCACATTAGGTGTGAGTTCTCTTCACAGGGCAGTGACAAAACAATCCCTTCCCAGCTGGAGAATCAAGGACAACTGGGACCCAAAAAGCAGAAACAACAGTGAGGGGAAGGGGGCAAACCAGGGGGTGAGACTTCGTGGCCTGGGGCTGTGGTTGAATAATTGACCCCAATGTGTAGATGAACCAAAATTTATAAAAGTGTAAAACTTGTGACTGGGATTCATCTTGGATTTGATTTTGATGTAGCCCCAGCTGGTAGCCCCTAATGCCCAAGGTGAATCCTTTCAATAAATTCCTATTTTATCCCTTTTGCTCTGTCTAGTCTCTGTTCCAGGTCAGCCTTTCCAGGCAGCAGGTTCACTGTTGGAGGTGTTTGTGGCTCCCTTGCCAGCCCGTGTCTGTTCTGTCTCTGCATTCCCTGGCAGCCACTCTGCCCTTTGAGCTGAGCCTGTCCCGAGGATGTTCCACAGCCATTCCCAGGAACTCACACAGCACTTCCCTGGAAAGTCAGCATGCCTGAGGCTGGCACTGCTCTGCTTCCTTGCTCTGCATGGAGAGCAGCTCTGTGCCATGCCTGGTCCATCAGGACACCACTGCCAGGCAAGCAGGAGTTACCCCCAGTGTGAGCTCATGCAGAGGTGTCTGGCTCCCTGTTCTCCCTGCAAGGACCCAGAGGGCTGCAGCAGGGACCAGCTGCTGCTCCCTGAAGGCCTCTGAGAGACAGACTGGAATGTTTCCAAATGAAGATGATGGGTAGTGAGAAGAGCAGGGCACCTGGCACACACTTTGCTGCCCCATGGCTTCACCTTCCACCCATTTTTGCTCCCTGCAGCTGATGAGGAGGATGAGGTGGGGCACTCAGCTCACTGCAGGTGCTGGTGCAGCCAGCATTGCATTCCTCCTGTGTGCTGTGCACCCTGGGCCCAGCCAAGGGCTGCACATGTAGAAATCTGACAGTCACGACTGTGAATGCTTTACTAAATTCATGATTTCCACCTGTGCTTGGCAGCCCAGGGGATAGAGCTGTAGAGGCAGGGGACTTGGGCAGTCTGTGACAGTACAGTGACATGAGCTGTCATGGCAGCAGCTCCAGCACAAAGCTCACAGCCACGCTTCACCCATGGGGAGATGTGCAGAAGAGATCTCAAAGCTCATAAATAAAGCAGGTCAGATTTTGGAGAATGCTTCACCCCCTGGTGCTGAGAGCAGTTGCTCAGCACCCCCCGGAGCCAGTCACACAGTAAAGAGAGGAGCTTTGCCAAGATGTGTGCTCAGCATGGCTTGGTGTCCAGCTAGCTGGGATTTCTGGGAGTGCTTAGGTTCCTGGTGAGCACGTGCACGGCTGCTCCTCGCTGGGGCAAGTGTTTGCAAGGCAGAAACATGCAAATCCAATCCCAAGTGAATATTCATCTGAAAAGCCTAACCAGAGTGTATTTTTGGGTGTCCTGTTTAAAAGCCATCCAGCCGGGGAACAGAAACAATGGCAGATGATTTAAGCTATCAGTCACACGATGTGAACACGAGCAAACAGCCAAGTCGAGGGATCGTGGTTTCAGCTCTTTGCTCGTGAACAAGGGCACATTGGCAGAGCTCTGGGGAGCAGCTTGATTCCTGGCTGTGGGGTCTCTGAGCTCCCCCTTGCCAAGTGCTTGTGTGAGGAGGCTTGCTGGGTCTCACCAGGACAGGGGGGTTAAAAGCTCCTCAGCATGAGAGAAGCTGTCACTACCCTGCACTGATGTGTCACAAGCACATCCTTCTTCCCTTCTGCTCACATCTCGGCAGGCTCCTGCCTCTTCTCTGCTCCAGATGTGTGATAAGGAGCATTTACTGAGTTCCCATGTGGCTTGTGCTTGTCTCTCCCTCTACCCATTACTGAGCCTGTCACTGAGCCCTCTGCACAGCCTCTTCTCCTCACCTGGAAGTGAAGCTCAGATTCCTGGGGCTGTGCATAGCTGGGCTGCCCAGGGGATGCCCAGGATGAGCAGCTGCAGGAGCTGCATGTGACACACTCTGTGTGCCCTGAGAAGGACCATTGTGTCACTCTGTGGTACAGAAATTGGTTTGGGGTAACCTCTGAGAGACCATTGGCTGCTTTTGAGGCACGGAGAGCTGGAATGTGAGGATTTAACAAAGTCTGTCCCTCTGGCTGCACACAGCCTCTTCTCAGCCCCCAAGAACTCCTGGACTGGAAAAAACTGGACTTCAGTGTGTGCTGGGAGACGAAACACTGAGCAAAACAAACACACCATTTCAGAGGAAGGGCTGATAAGCAGAGCCTTTGCTTCAGCTGTCCTCAGCTCCGTGGCCCTGGTAATCCCCTGTGCCCAGATGAGCCAGGGCTGCTTCTGCAAATAAAGGATCACAGAGCTGGACCTGCCCCTGCACACAGCAATATGTTCTGATTCTCCAGGCAGTTGTCTCCATTGTGAAGGGATTTGATTAACCTCCACTGTTTGTAGGAAAGGCTGGTCCTGTATCTCACTTCTAACCTTCAGACTGTATTTCCTCATTTTCAGATTCAATTCATAACAACCAGTTTATACTCATCTGTTCTTCTGCCAGCAAAGATCTTTAGCTCAAAGAGTCAAGAACAGATCTTCTTAATCCCTGGAATTTACCCCAGACTTATGTCCAGAGAGCAATGAATGTGTCTCTCTTGAAGCAGGCAAGCAGATCTGCATGCACTTTTCCAGGTCTGCTCTCTCCAGAGCTCCTGCCATCAGTTTCTCCCTGTCATTCATGCAGGAGCCATCCTGAGATATCCTGGCATTGCATATTCCCCTTTCACTGTGACTTCAGTGGGTTAGACCTCTCTCATGATAAACTCATGCTCTCCAGTCTTCCCCATGGTTCCCAGCTGCTGAACTGCCAGTCTGGAGCAGGAGCCCACTTCTCGAGGGCTTGATTCATGCTGGGATGTCACAGCCAATTCCCAGCACTCCAAAATCAGTTAAAACTAAGATGCAATCCCATTCATCTAATCAGGAGTGTTATTTCTGCCAAGGTCTCTCCTTTGTGGCCAACATCATCACCACAGCAGCACCAGTAGTGCTCCCAGGACCCAATGTTTTGTAAATTGTATTAATTATTGCTATATTGCATGGGGCAATGTCTTACAGGGCATTCAGAGCTCCAAGAAGAAGCTGAGGTCCAAATGCTGCTCTAAGGGTGCTCCCCAATGTGATGTGCTGCTGAACCCATGCAGTGCATAGCTGGGAGACTGTCACTGGTGTATTTTATATGGTGCTTGTTCTGTCAAGAAAAAAAACAACCCAGAATTACTTGGTCTAGCAAATTTAGTTTCCATTCTCTGCAGGCCCCAAAATTTCCTAAGACTGGAAAAATCGAAACCACAATGTTCTCTGACAATAATGCAGAGAACTCACCACCTGAGGAGTCAAACCCCCAGTCACTGGCTGTTAATACACTGCAGCAGACATGAGGTTTGGCATAAACCAGAGGCTTTAGCAGGAAAGTGGCAGAGAACTTGTGGGAAAACTAGGCAGGGAAAGGGAGCCAGAAGGCTGCAAAAGGCCAATTGCTGCTCCTGGAGGGCTACAGGTAGTGCAAACTCAGAGCCTGTGAACTGATTTTCCTCCTTTGGCCCCAGAAGATCTCTGTTATTTATCACTTCTAAAGTATCCCAGAAAATCCTGAACAAACCTCCTGCTCTATTTTGTCCCTTTCACTTTCCCTGAGTGCTTCTGGGGTGGAGATGAGGTGCTGAGGCTCTCAGAGGTGGTGGGGCTGAGCTTGTCCTGGGGGAGGTTGGGGGGCTGGACCCACTGGTTGACAGACACATGATGGGCACATGATGGGACACATGATGGGACACATGATGGGATACATGATGGGCACATGATGGGCACATGATGGGCACATGATGGGGCACATGATGGGACACATGATGGGACACATGATGGGATACATGATGGGCACATGATGGGCACATGATGGGCACATGATGGGACACATGATGGGACACATGATGGGCACATGATGGGACACATGATGGGATACATGATGGGCACATGATGGGACACATGATGGGATACATGATGGGATACATGATGGGATACATGATGGGGCACATGATGGGATACATGATGGGATACATGATGGGATACATGATGGGATACATGATGGGGCACATGATGGGATACATGATGGGATACATGATGGGCACATGATGGGCACATGATGGGCACATGATGGGCACATGATGGGATACATGATGGGGTACATGATGGGATACATGATGGGATACATGATGGGATACATGATGGGATACATGATGGGCACATGATGGGACACATGATGGGATACATGATGGGATACATGATGGGATACATGATGGGGCACATGATGGGATACATGATGGGATACATGATGGGCACATGATGGGCACATGATGGGCACATGATGGGATACATGATGGGATACATGATGGGATACATGATGGGCACATGATGGGATACATGATGGGATACATGATGGGATACATGATGGGCACATGATGGGATACATGATGGGATACATGATGGGATACATGATGGGATACATGATGGGATACATGATGGGATACATGATGGGGCACATGATGGGATACATGATGGGGCACATGATGGGATACATGATGGGGCACATGATGGGATACATGATGGGATACATGATGGGATACATGATGGGATACATGATGGGATACATGATGGGATACATGGTGGACGACACACAGAGTGCTGCTGGGGGAATCAGGCGTTCCCTGGAGCTGGGATCAGATTCCAACCACGTCCCTGCCAGCCTGCAGGTCCCTGTGGGGCTGGAGGGAGGCTGGGAAGGTGAGCACAGGTCCAGTCAGTGCCAGAGTCTCCCTGACCCCAGCAGCACTGAGAGAGCTCTGCCTTGGTACCCAGTGAGCTGCAAGGACCCTCCGGGCTCTGCCAGGTGCAGTGTGTGCTGGTGCAGCCCGATGGGGCAGTGACCTCTCCTTAGTGCCCTGTTCTGGGCAGCCTGCCCTGGCTGAGAGCTGCTGGGCTGGCTCCGGGAGCAGCTGGCACCCTGGCACCTCTTCCCTCCGGGACTCGGGCACAGCTGCCTCCAGCTCCGTGCCTGGGTCTGCTGCTGGGGGATGCCTTCACCGTGTCCGTGATGCCACAGCGAGCCAGAGCACAGCTGGGGAGCAGAGCTCGGCTCGGGGAGGCTGTTCCTGCCGGAGCCAGGCTGGCATCTCCCTCTGGAGGCTGCTCCCGGGTGTCTGCGCTCCCGGAGCCATCGCTCCGCTCCCCTGCGCTCACTGCCCGCATCGGCACAGGCGATCACCGCCCCAGGGCAGGAAGTGAGCAGAGTAAAGCAGATAAAATCAGCGAGAGTGGAGACTTAACAATGACTCAGGTGAAGGTGAAGCCGGTCTGGAGCCAGCTGCGTGTGTGGGGTTTGGATGGGGGCTTCTCCCTTCCTGAGAGCACATGCCATTGTGAGTGCACGCACAGCCCTTGCTGGGAAGGGCCCTTTTGCAGCTCATTCAACTGCACCAGTGCCAGGACTCGGAGGGGGGCTCGGGAGCCTTCCCCCTCACTGCCTCAAAACCCAGAGAAAATATTCCTGACTGTTGCAGCATGAAATCCCAGAGCTGCCTGCCGTGAATCCTCAAGAGAGTAAACACGATGGCATGGGCACATGTGGGGCTTGATGAGAAAAGGCAGGGACTCCGTTTCCACTTTTGTTGCTCCCTTTACAAATAAAGAATGAAACACAGATCAGATAAATTAAAGCCTTGCTTTTGCCCCTTTGGAGAGCCCAGGAAACTTTGGCAGCTCCGTGTGCTGAGAGCACGTGCAGCTAAAGCCAGATGAACAGGAAAAACTGACCCAGCATCTTCAAAGGATTAAGGCAGCAGGAGTGAGCTATACACCATGTAAGGCTCTGACAGGGGGAAGCAGAGCTTTTTAATGAATCACTGCATGGTCTGCTCTCATATGCCTTTCCCTGTGGGATGAGGCACTGTGATAAGCATTCCCTGACCTGCCTTGGACACTATAACAGCATTTCATCATTCCCCTCCCCACGCTGCAGACAAGCAGGACAGAGACACAAAAGATGACAAACGAAGCTCACATCCTCCTCTTGGCCTGTTTCATCTTCCTTTCCACCAGTAAAGCTGATCCCTCCCTGCCCTTTGCAAGGGCATCTCCTCCTGGGCAGCCTTTGCAACCTCTCATCCCTGGTCACAGAGAGGGAAGAAGTGACCCTGGCTTGCCAAGCCTGAGATCCCAGATCCTATAGGCCTGAAAGATTTAAGTGATGCTGGAAGACCCGTGTCTTCACGAAAAGGGGTTTAAAAGCAATCAGGGAATTGAATACAGAGGAGATCTTGTCAACTTTCTGGTTCCATTAGCACTGTCAAGAACACTAAGAATATAGACATTACATGGTTTGAAAATGTTTCCAAGAGTTCTGTGTATTATTATGTTATCTCTGATCTAAACCCCTGTTAGGGATTTCATGGTCTTAGCCTGTGTTTGAGATTCAGCACATTAATCAGTGAGATCTCTCTGAGATGTGTCAACAAATTCAGCCCGCTGTTCTGCGTTAGCTGCTCCGAGTAAATGAGCACCGTGTTTAGGAGCAGCTTGAACCTGCAGGGGCTGAGTCACCGTGCAGGACCTCACGGATGAAGGAGATGTACCAGAGCACCTTTTCAGTGGAAATTGCAAAGGAACAGACCAGGGACACAATCCTTTCTGTCCACTCTGGCTGCTTCCCTCTTCAAAGTGCTCCTGAGATGTGGAGTTTCAGAAAAGGGCAGCTAAGTGTTAAGAACTTGTGTAAATGGAGCATTTGAATGGGTCTATAACCCATGGAGGATGAATGCTCCATATGTAACCAAGAGACCAAGCAAGACCAGCCCTGAGTGCTCTCTGTAAGTGGAGGTCTGTGTCCTGTCTGCTGTGTCCTCCACATGGGATGAGGTGGGAATCTGGCAGAAGGGCAGTGGCACCTGGGAGAAGGGAGTGACAGGTTTCTACAGCCCAGTGTTCTCAGTCACAAAGCAAATAGAGGTGTAGCCATGCAGCCAGCAGAAAGGAGGATGGAGAATCATGGAATCACAGCATCACAGAAAGGCCTGATTTGAAAAGGACTTTAAAGATCATCCACTTCCATCTCCCGCTAGGTGAAGTTGTTCCAAGACTGTCCAACCTGGCCTTGAGCACTTCCAGGGATCCAGAGGCAGCCACAGCTTCTCTGGGTAACCTGTGCCAGGACCTCACCAGCCTCACAATCAGCACTTTGTTCTTAATACCTAATCTAAGTCTACTTTCAAACAGTGTGAAGCCATTCCCCCTTGTCCTGTCCCTCTCCATCCTCCTGTAGGCTCCCTGCATGACAGAAGGTTGTGAACTCTTTGTTCATCCATAGCTTGTGCTTCCTGCAGCTCGGCCCACAGCAGGGACCATGAAGAGTTGGAGACACGGAATTTCCATCATCCCCAAGAACTCAGAGCCCCTGGGGCCCATGTGTGTGAAGCCCAGAACATGAAGGAAGAACCATGGCAGCAGGGCTATGCTGGTGAGAGCTGGGTGTGAGCCCCAGGGGTCCCTGGGCACAGCCTGTGTCCCGTGGCAGTGGCTGAGCTCAGGGTGTCAATGTTTGCGTGAGAGCCTTGGCACTGAGTGCTGCACATGTGTGCTGCTGCTTGTGCAAACGTGCAAGGCAGACATCCTGCATTTCCACGTGCCCTGCCCTGAGATTTCATTTCCTCCCTAATGCATCCCATGCCTGGGAGTCAGCTAGCAGCACGGTTTGGTGCCGTACCCCGATGCACATCAGAAATTCAGTCCAGAATTATTCTCTCTGTTGACCAACATTTCTGAGACAATAGAAGGATGAAATTAATTGCAGAACTCATGTTTTTAGAAGTAAATGCAATTAAGCAAAATGTTCTCTGCCAAAATCTGATCTAGTAAGAGTAAGAGTGAAAGGGAAAATAAAGAGAATGTTACTGGAAACACTACTTTGCAACACTGCATTTCCCAGCAAAGATAACCTTGGGTACAAGCTCTGATCAAATCCACATTGTCTTAACGAGGTACCACTGCACTAATCAGCTGTTTATAAGGGCTGGAACAATCCTCAGCAGCAGACCCGGGTAAAGCACCCCTGGAACAGCACTGTCACTCAGGACCCTGTCACTGACTCACGTGCTCTGCAGAGCCCTGCACCTCTTCACTGGCTGTAGCACCAGGAAAGATTTACATTAACACATTACCTGGCTGTTGGGGATGCCCACCACAGGGTGTGCAAGCTCTGTTACCCAGAGACTGCCTTTAAGCAGCTTTTTGCCATGATAACATCATCCACAGTGCTGGTACAGACCAGCCTGTGCATCCTCCAGACAGTAACAGGATTGGATTTCTTACAAGTTAGTATAATCAATTAACACAACAGTCCTTTGGGTGTAAAGAGATCTTTGTAGTTGACTTGATCCTCTGGTTTTGTTACGTCCTTCTCAAAGGTTTTTTGATTAATTTTTATGCTTCATCTGGTCATGGCTGGTGGTGCTGGGGGCCTCTTGCACTTGACATTATTAAAACTCAAGGGGTAAAATGATGCCAGTGTTTCCTCTTGTTCCTGGGAGCTCGTAGGACTGGCACTGACCCAGTGCAGAGATAGTCTGTGAACCACAGACTGGATGCTCTGCCTCCCTCTCCTTTGGGATGGAGCATGCCATGGTCCCTTGTCATTGTCATGGGAAAGCTTCTCTGTTGTCACCCACCTAGCGAGGGCCTCCAGAGAGGAGGAGCTGCAGCCCAGCAGAGTGACCACACCTCAGGGACAGGGACAGGGACAGGGACAGGGACAGGGACAGGGACAGGGACAGGGACAGGGACAGGGTCACCCCAGGCTGGCGTTGAGAGCAGGGCTGGCTGCTGGCTGGGGCTGGCCCTGCATGGATCCAGACTCCTGGACAGCTCAAGAACGAGCTGTGCTAAGCTCAGCTCCAAGGCTTAGGGCTTTTGAAAACATGAAAGACAGCTCGAGCAGTGTCCAAACTGCCTAGCTCCACCTCATTTGGGAAAAAGTGAGAAGAGGGGGATATCCGAAATAATGAGTTTTCTGAATATTTATTCAAAACATGACAACAGATAAACTCCAATCATATGTTGCATTCAAATATTGGGATACTTATTCCAAATATGGTCCTGTTGCAATTGTATGATAAACATGAAAGCGAGAGTGCAGTTATTTATGTCCTGCCTTCAGCTCCTCAATAGCATGTTTAAGTTTAGGGTATTTATGCTCTTTCATCCAGCTGTCTGACTTTATCAAGTCCTCTACAACTTGTGAGAGGCAACCATGCCAGCAGCAGAACAAGCCCCAGCAGACCTTGGTAGAATGGGCTTCCCTCATGGAAAGCGAATTATGTCCCTCCTGCTTCTCTCCTGGCCCCCATGGAGCAGCTCTGGCACAAAACTGTCGTATTACATAGTCCCCTGGCAAGGAGGGAAAGCCTTTCTCCCTGGCTGGGGCTGGAGGAGTTTCCAGTATCATTTAAATGAAACAATAACTTGATGGTAGCGAGCGGGGGTTATTTGGGGTGCTCCAAGAAGGCACATACTGTGCCCAGGAGCAATGGAAATTTAGGCAAAGGGAAGTTTTGACTAAAGAGCCAAAAAAAGATCTTGGCAGGACCTCTTGTACTCTGTGGAGCCACCTCTCGTGTGGCAGGATGGATGCCCTCCCTAACTGCTGATTTGGAATTGGGTTTTCTCTTACTGCTAGGGTATTGTGTTTACTTTCATGCTCTGCTCTGCTCTGGCCATGGACTGAAACTGTCAAGAGTCCCCTGAAGAGACAGGGCTGGAGCTGTACCCAGCACAGACATTCTCCTGGGCTTTGGTCAGGCTCCAACACCTCAGAGCCCAGCGCCAGGGATTCTACATCTTCCTGGGAAAGCAAACCTAAGGGCACCTGGGTGGGGCAATGGAGACGGGACAATCATCCCCTCGGTGAGTGCAATGCCAGGAGAGGAAACACACCCCACATCCTGGTTCTGGATGAAGGAACCAGAAACCCACTGTTGACTCTGACTAATCTGAATTGTGGGCTCCAACACGGGGATGCTGGGCTTAATCAGAGACCCCAGGGCTCTTTGCAACTATAAGTTTTCTAGGGAAAACTTAGTGGAAGAAGAACTAACGAAGGATGAAGTCACAGAGTTGTCAAGACAAGAGATGTTCTTCCTGACCTGCCAAACCATGAAAACAGCCTCAGCTGCAAAATATTCCAAGGATAATCCAGCTTGTAGCAACAGGACCAGAAGATGGGTGTCCTGCCTCTCCAGGGGATGGGCAACAAAGCCACTGAGTGCCACCAGTAATGGCAGATTCCACCCAGAGTGACCTTGGGCACAGCCATGCACAGGCACCCACACGCCCTGTGCTCCTCTGAGTTTCAGCTGTCTCCCAAATCTCCCAGTTTCACCGTCCCTCACCCTTCAATTACAGACATACAGTCACATCAGCTTTTCCAAGTGCTTGTCAGCTTTACGATCTACTGAGAGCTCCTTGGGGGCTCAGCTCTGGACCCTGCCCACAGCAGGAAGTGCAGGCTGTGCTGGTTGCTTCCCACACAACAGAAAGCTTCCAGGGGAAAATCAAACAAATTCCACAAGCGCCTACTTTGCACTTGAAAATTAGTGTTGGATAATGCCTCCAAGTCTTAAATTCATACTCTGAAGCTTTGTTACAGGAGATTTCTTATGCAGATGAATGTATAGCATGCTCAGAATCCATGGGATTTCTGCATTTACAGCATCCAGGTTCTCCTCCACTTTTACAGGGTCTAACCCACTGAACGTGTCTTAGCACTTGAATGATGATAACAGAGTGAAGAGGGAACCTCAGCATGTTCTGATGCTTCTTTGCTCTCCCTCAGGGTTTGTGTCTCTATATTAAGTCATGGCAACCTTGTACCTTGTCTCAGATCAGACACTCTCTGTCTCTCCACCTTATCTGCTCTTGTTTCCCTCTGCTGTGTCTTCATAAAATCACTGAATGGTTTGGGTTGGAAGGGACCTTAAAGACGACCCAGTTTCCTGCTTTGGGGGGACAACTTCCACTATCCCAGGGTGCTCCAAGCCCTGTCCAACCTGGCCTTGGGCAATTCCAGGAATGGGGCAGCCACAGCTGTGCCAGGGTCTGACTATGCAATCCTCCTCTGAGGCCAGCTGGGTGAAAGGCACCAGGTGAATGCACATCAGCCTTTTATACAAGGCTACCCCAGGGTAAGAATCTACCCTTGGTAGCACTTTTTGGTTTCTTTTGACTTCACTTTTGCATGGATCTCCCATTGGGGATCAGCAAACATAATTCCTTGATTGCAAAACTTAGCCAAAACCAGCTCAAAACTTCACTTGTCAGACTGGTCTAAGTTTAGCTGGGCTCCTTCCATTCCTGACTGATGCAATATAATTTTCCAACACCTACAATACTTTCTACTTCACAGTGTGAAACCATTAGTGTATTATTGAATATTAATCTCATTAAAGCTGTTTCTCTCTCATATATGTCCATTTATTCTCCAGCTTTGTCATCTTTTCTCATAAAGAAAGACAATAGTGGATGAAGAAATGGCTTTATTATTAGTTTGTGTGTGTAATTCAGAGAACAACAAAGCAAAGAGGCACATGCTAAGATGCATGAACAGGGTGCTTGCTCTCCAAAACCACTGAGGGTTGGTGAGATGGTCTGAAAAATAAAATCAGGCCTCCAGAACCTGAAAATACAAGTCCAGCCTGGAGTCCAGACCATAAAACAGATGTTTGTAGAAACATTTTTCTGGATGGGCAAGGGGAAGAACATTCTGGAGGGCATTGATTCTGGGAGGACAGACAAGGACAATCCCAGTTGCAGGTGTTTCTCAGAGCACTCTATTGACCTCCTCACAAAAGAATGCCTGACACCACTCAGGTATGCTCCAGAGCTCAGTGTGCAGGTGTCAGAGCCCAGCCTGCAGCCCAGAGGGTTTTCTGCATTTCCTGCATTCACCAAACAGGACCTCAGCACCTTCCAAAGCCACCCCTGGCTGTGCTGCCCTGTCACACCCCGAGCTCCCACCCAGGCATCTCGTGAGTCACAGCTACAGCAAAGGGATTGTGCTGGCGTCTCCCAGGCTGGGATTTAGCCCAAGCATCACAAAGTCCTGCACAAAGTCTGTTGATGCTGATGGTGGCATCTCATCTGGAAGGAGCCCAGCACGTTTCTGACAGCCTGGCGAGCTGCAGTGCCAGCCAGGGAAGACAGGGCTGTGTTTGTCAGCTGAGACCATTCCCATCTGCTCCTGCACCTTCTCCTCCTGCAGCTGTGCCCATCTGGGAGCTCCCTCTGGAGCAGTGCTTCCTCAAGCCCTGTGCTGGGAACAGCATGGCCAGCCCTCTTTGGCTGAGCTAAAACCGGGGCTGGAGGCAGGGAGATAAAACCAGTTCTCCCACTGGGCTGTGCTCAGCAGAACTAATTGAGATGCCTATTAAGAAACAATACACAGCAACATCCACATTATAGAGCCTTTTGTGCAGGCCACAACCACACTTAAAAGCATCTTCCAGTTCTTTTGCCACCCGTGTTTCATTTCCAATCTAGGAAAACTGAGCAGCAGAGAAAGCTGAGAACTTGCTGATTGCCTCAGATTGCTCAGTGAAGTCTCCCATTGTCCACTCTCCATCTATCTCAAGGCATTGCAGAGGGAATACTGCACATAGGGAGGCAACCAGATCGATTTTTCTGACAAGTTTTCTGCTTAGAGGCATTGCTCATGCAGGTTTTTAAACTCTGGGTCAAGCAGAGCATTTCAAACCCTTTGAGCACTCTTTATCTGCAGCAGCATTCCCATTGACCGAACCCTACTGCTTTCAAGAAAGCAGCTGACAAGGAGCTTGGGCAGTTTGGAGACAGAATTTGGCTTTGACATATGTGAATTTAGGCTTCAAATCCAGTAAAGATGAAGCTGATTCTGGGAACAAAATCTTGAAGAAGGTGTATTGACCATTGCAGGCTGCTTGTGGGCTGGAGTTGCCAAGAGATTCCCAAGGTTGAGCAGGACAAATTCAGGTGAGAGATGGCCAGGTCTCACACGTTGCTGCAGGAAGCAGGATGTTTTGGTATGGGTGTTAGTAGGGCAGGCTGCTGACCCCTTTGCAGCCTGAGGAATGAGATACCAGGGCACAAATGCATCCTCAGAGCACCTGGCTGCTGCAGATGGGAGCAGGGGAAGGGAGCAGCAAGAGGGTTTGTGCTCAGACAAGCTGCCAGGAGAACAGAACACATGCAGTCATGTCATCAGCCTGTGCAGGAGGAACAGCAGGGCTTAGAGATAAGGAAGAGTTATGGATACAGTTAAAAATAATGAATGGACTTCACCTAGGAAGGAAAGCAGGCAGAGAATGAAATTAGAGTTTGCAATCATATGACAGCAGATAAAGGAAGTGAGCCCTGAGGCTATGAGGAAATCCTGAGTCCAAGAGAGCCATCCCAGCATCCCAGAAGACTCATCCGTGCCTCTCTGAGTCCTGTGTGACTCGCTGGTCAGGGCAGGGCACAGTCCAGCCCCTCTTCCCTGCCAGTGGCCCATGAGGAGCCTTGGAGTGCCATCCCAGAGGAGCTGGGGCTTTGTGCTGCCACTGCAGGGCTCTGGTTCTGGGGTGCTGGGGTGGCACAGCAGGGCACCAGGCAGGGCCAGGCTCAGGCTGTGGTGACTGTGGTGCCACCAGCAGGGTGGAACTCACTGCACCTGAAAGGCCCCCAGTGCAGGCTGTGCTGCACTGAGGCATCAAAATTCATGGGGCACTTTCTAGGGAAGAGAGCACCACGGTGGGACATCAGGTAGAGAAGCCATGAAAAAGATTAAAAGAGACAGAAGAGGTTGCAAATACTGGAGGGTGGCAAACTGGAAGGGCAGCTCAGAAGGGAGCCCAGAGATCCCACTCTAGACTGAGATGACAAGCTAGAAGCTGACTGAAGTGAGCTGAGGTGAATCCCAACCTGAAATCCAGCATCACCCTAAGGGAATTCCTTTCCATGGGCTAGGAGGGGATGTGGCCTTTCTCATTTTATTTGCAATTCTAGAGCAAGGAGACAAATATTTACTGGGATGTTTATTTGAGAACAAGTTGGTGGGAAGAAGAGCATGGTTGATATCAAAGGAATGCTCATTCGTGTCACAGCCTTTGGAAGCAGTGTTTATGATTAATTCATCTTTCTATGATCAGCACTATCCACAGAGTGTTTGCTATTTATTTATTCATTTATTACCCTTTTCTGTATCCATCAGAGTGATTTATAACATATAATGAACTGAAGATCATTAGTGCGTGACTGAAGAACTGGTACAAGCTTATCTTCAGGACATTGCTCGGCAAAGCACCAAATTCTCTTCTGAATTTATTTTTCCCCATCAATACATCATGGAAGATGTGGTGTTTTCTTGAGCCTGGCCATTCCGAAGATGTTATTTCCCTTTGGGAGGCCCTGGTTGTTCAAATGCTCAGCAGTTGACAGCTGCCTGGAACACACTACAAAAGAATTAAAGCCAACAACATTTCTATCTTTTCATCTTTCTAGCCTTAGACTGAATCAGGCACTGGCTGCTACTTGTTGCTGCTATTCACGACATAGCTGGTGTTGCTGTGACCTTTTCTTTGTTATGGTCTTATCTGATGCTTGCAGGACTTTGTATAATTGAGAGGTTTATGTGTAGCGATGTTTCTGGGTCATTTTCTCTCTGTTTCTGGAGAAATTTGTCATTGGTGAAAGGTGCTGCAGAAGTGACATCACACCATGAAATCCCCCAGGAAGTCATGAGGCAGGCAGAGGAAGGAACAGCTCTGAGCAGGTGGCCTCAGCCCTGGGCAGAGGAGCCACCCAAGCCCAGCTGGGCTGTCCCAGGTCACAGGAGGCAGGAGCTATGGCAGCAGGGGCAGCCAGAGCAGCTTTTCCTCCAGAGCTGTTCTCATCCAGCAGAACCTGGGGCAGTCCAGCAAACAGAAAGTGAATTCAGCACAGGCTGGAGGTGTTTCCAGTCCACTGCACCATTTCTGGCAGAGTCCTGCCCTGTTCAGGCTGCACAGCTGCACAGAGGACCCTCCTCTGTTCTGGCAGTGTTAAACAATAGCTGTGTCTGATGTACCCTGCAAGGGTGCTCTAACTGCTGCTGGTTGAAGTTTTAGCCAGATGAACAGACCCACTTTGGGCCCACATCCATGATCCCTTCCCAGCTTCCACATTCCCTGGCAATGCTGTACATCCACCATGGTGTTCTCTCATCACACTGGGCATCGCTGCAGTTCCTTACCCAGCCTGACAGCAGATGGGCAGAGGATTTGCTGCCACAAGGAATCAGTGGGCAGCAAAACGCAGCTGGGCAGTCTGCTGCACCCACAGCCTGGCAGGCAGGAGCCCAGACACCCCAGTGCTGCCAGCACCATGCCAGAGTGGCAGGGATGGACATCTCCACCCCTCTCAGTGGCATTCTGGAGGACTGGCACTACCCAGATAGGATGTGGTCTGTGCCAGAGGGTGAGGGAAGCTGGTTAAAGGCAGAAAGAATGGAAAATGTTAGCTGCTGTTTCTGTTTAGCTTTAGGAACTGATCCAGCTGAGATAATAACAGAAGAGTTCACTTTGCCATGTCAAATATGCAGGTACTTTGCAGTATTAAGATTTGATGTCCTGTTCTTATAAAACTGGCCCCTGCTGACTATGGGAAGAGAAAGTTGCCTATAAACAATGTTTTATTTCTTATTTAACACAAATTCTTGGGCAAAAGGAGTCAATCAATTTTTCATAAAGTATAAAACAGAGATAAGTGCTTGGGATCATGTGTGACTCCCTGTCAAACAGAACCGATAAGTGTGTGATGCAGTACAGGGAGTGCTTTGCAAGTATTGTCCAAGTGACCTTTTCATTAGTTTGCCTTAAGCAGTTAATCTCTTTTTTCCAGGATACAGACTATTTTAAGTCCCATTACATCATGCATGTATTTTAAATATTAATTTTCCTTCCATGTCATGCTTAGGAGGATTTGGTTGTTCTTTACCTTGTTTCAGTGCAGTCCTCCCCATCTTGCTGAGTTTTCCAGCAGAGTCAGAGTTAAGGAGCTTCCAGGCAAGAACTGAAAGTGCTTGTTTGCAGGGAGTATGTGATGCCTGAGGGGTAGGATGTGAAACCCTGTGATTTACTAAAGGCTGCCAGGCCAGAAGCAAGGATTGGACCTCTGCAAAGGCATTCTGTGATGGCAAGGGAAATACAGGGCAAATGAGTGGAGGCATTTACTGCCTGTGTATGGAGTTCCATAAACTGGAGAAACGCAGGGCTGAGCCAGTGCACCTCAGCAGGGCTCCAGCTTCTACAGAAAAATACTTGAAAATGATTTAGAAGAAAGAAAATGGGCCTTAAAAGTGTCAGAGGCATGCTGCTGTTCCTGACTTGAAAATAATTTCAAACTCCCTGTGCCACATAAAGAAAGAGCTGCCACCTGCCAAAGGAGCTGAGAGTCTTTAAACAAAGCTGTTCCCTACCCCATGCTGACCCTTGCAGTGTAAAAAATGCCTCAACCACACCTTTGGTGTGTTCCCATCTCCCTGTATTCGGAGTCACTGGTCTCATAACAACAGAGCTTCAGCACAGAGCTCAGCTTTGTCAGGGTTCACACTTTATTATAAGCCACAGTTGAAAGAACAAAAATAAATCTTGTTCTTTGGAGCTGCGGGTAAAGCAGAGATCAAGGTATTTATAAGCGAGGTTGCAAAGGGTAAAGCAGGACCATGTTTTGTTGATATCCAGGGGTAACATGCAATGCTGAGCCCTGTGCTCAGCAAGTGTCTCCTCTCCAAAAGGAGTTGTTCTCCCTGCAGGGGGGAGCTCCTGCCAGGCTGTCCCTGCTCTGCACAGCCACACAGTCACTGCTGGAGCAGCTCCACAGGATCCCTGCATTGCTGCCAGGGGGACCGACCCCTGAGCACCCCCTGCACCCTGGAGAAAGGACAGGGATGTCTTCCAAGTGCTGCTCTCAGGCCTGGAGGCATAGACTGTAGGTGGGAGCCCTTATTTTTGTCGTGGGCACTTTTTCTTCTCTTCAAGGAAACTTGCAGGGAGAGAGAGCATCATGGAAACACCCCACCATCAGATGGATATAGTTTATGTGAGTTAAAAAATGTATCAGGGTTTTTGAGAGCAGTCCAGGAAAGCCTTGCCTGGACTGATGACTCTTTCTCAAACTTTCTGGATGTCTAGGACTAGTGGAACAATCACCTGGCACAGTCCCATCCAAAAAAGAATCGCCCAGCCAAGGTGTCCCAGGCTGCTGAAGGCAGTGCAGAGTCAGTGGCCTGAGAACCATCATGAAACAAGGAAAGCAAAGAGCCAGTGCTGCACATCTGGTTTAGCCCAGTCCCCTGCCCTGCCATCTGTTCTAGTTCTTCTGTCACATCAGTGGGACTCTTCAGCACTGTCTTCTCTGGCTCTCAGGTATTTGGGATTGCTTCTAGGAACCTGCCAGCTGGGTCACCTCCGGGCCTAGATCCCACCATTTCAAGAACCAGAGCAGATCACATCTGCTCCAAAGGGGTTCTTCATCTCCCTAGAGTTTCCCTCATCTTCTCCAGGGCTGAAGAACACTGGGGAAACCATTCACTCAATTCCCTCAGTGCCTTCCCTCAGCAGGCCTGGTATTTCAAGGAGAGAAAAGGGATTGTCCCAGGTACTGACTGGAGGAGTAGGAGCTGGGGACAATTCCTCTCCATTGTCCCCTACAAGAGTGGCAGGTGGCTGAGGCAAAGGCAGACAAACAGAAAAGAAGAGGAACCTCCCTGCTGCCATGTAGCCTTGATTAGCTCCTCGGATCTGGTGTCTGACTCAGTTCTATCCCAGGAGGAGAGCAAAAGGGGCAGGAGGCCACTCTGGAGAATGGGCTGAGAAAAAAGCTTCCTTGCAAGGTTCACGAATGCTGAAATTTCCCATGTCCTCATTACTTTTGGCCATGGCCATGCTACACTATTGCTATACTCCCTGCAGAACCAGACCAAGGAATTAAAGCATTTTTATTATTTCTATAGTCATGAATTTATGAGTTTTTTATGCAGTACTTCTGTATTTTCCCCCTCCTTCTCGTCAGTAACACCCAGGTTTCTCTTTATGTTCATATTATGCAAACAATTTCACAGTTCCAACAGCACTTGCTCTGAGAGTCCACCTCTCCTCCCCTTGTTGCATCTCCTGAAGGTTTGACCTATAAAACCCCACCCTGGACAATTTTTGGACAGATTTTTTATTCTCAGTTTCTGTTGAAATCTTAATGAAAATATTCCTTTCTCAGAAATGGCTTTTACACTTTTTATTATCCAAAGGGACTACATTCCCTGCTTCCCTTCCTGTTTCTGAAAGGAGCTTCAGTCCACGGTCACACTTAAACAGCACAGGTTTAAAAAGAAAAGAAAATCACTTTTTGTGTGGGTGGGGCTGAGTGTCCAGATGTGATGGGCTGGGCCCACACCCTGGATCTTGTCCATTCCAGGAGTGTGGACACCAGGACCTCTCCCCCAGCAATTCAGCCAACAGGGAAGAGAGTTTAACTGAGAGGCACTTCAAAAACCAGAAATACCTTCCGAATATGCAGGAAGTCAGATGAGTGTTATCTCAGATGAAAGAACTAAACAGTGTTCGTGGCTGCCTGATGGATTGTGAGCAAACTGAACCTTCTCGATGACTCCAGGTCCGGGGTCTGCCCAGCCAGGACCTGACCCGGGTGTGTCCCCGGGCACCCCAGCCCTGCCCGCTCGTGTTCTGTGCAAGCAGAACATACGGACACGATCTGGTGCAGACTGTTGTGGCTGCTCCAACACGCGAAATGTAAATCGTGAAAGCGAGATCGCGAGGGGAGCTAATCTCCGCCTTGTATTAGACAAAATAGCAGCGCGCACGCAGATAAGCGCCGAGCGCGAAGTGTCCGGCAGGAGGAGGTTTCACATTCCGCCTGACTCAATGGAGCCTTAAAATAGCACTTCCCAATGGAATACTTTAAACAAAGGCATCCAAGGGGTTATTAATACCATGAGACAGAAACCGGTTTCATGTGTTCAGCACCGAAGGGCAGAAAGGGAGCGGTGTGTGCGGGTGTCGGGGCAGCTCTGCCCTGTCCCGGCTCGGGCACTGCCGCTGCCATCTGCCAGCCCTCCTGCAGCCCTGCAGGGCAGCGAACACGAGCTCCAGGGGCTGCTCCAGCCAGCTCAGCTCACCGGGAGCTGCTGCCGGTGCTGCGGGGCGGGATGAGCGCTCCCGCAGCCTGTCCCGCTCCGTGCCGGCCGCAGCGCGGGCACAGCTCCGTGTCCCACAGCGTGGCCATAGCCCCTGCTCTGCTGTCACCTGTGAGAGCTGCAGTCGTCCTTCCCGATTGAACTGCCTAAAAATTAGATGCGGAGCTCATCTCATGTCACAGACTGCAAGGTGTGACATTTTCTCCTGACCAAGGTCAGACAAGATAATTGGAGATCACTGAGGCTCTTGGTCCGCTGCAACATCTGAGTCTGTTCACTGTGAAGATCACAGGACCAGGTGGTCCAAAGGGATAAAAGAGTTTGAAGCCACAGTAAGAGAAAGAAACTGCCTGGGGATGATCTACAGGAGAGCAAAATCCATTGAAAACCTTCTCTGCTATCAAATAGCACAGGCGACACACGGGCTTTTGGACATGGCCAAATCAAACAGGGACTTGAGATGTGCTTTTGGGATTCCTCCCGCCCCGGTAAATGTCCCCTGTGAGCACTCCAGTGAGCAGCAGCCTCTGTTTGCCCCTGCTTTTGGTGCCAGGCAGGAGCTCTGTGCTCTCTGCCCACACTCCCTGCCCGCCTGTGAGTGCCACCTGCTCTGTGCCCGGCCACGCCTGCCCGCTGGGAATGCTGCGGTGCTTCCCCCTCCTCCTCCAGCAGCTGGCATCCTCCGGGACAGCCCTCATCCCTGCAGCCACCCGTGCCCTCTGCCCTTTCTCAAAGGGCAGGGAAAGTTTGGCAGCCGAGACCTCTCTAATTTTTTGGCCGTCCCTTTGCTGTGTCTGACCCCATTCCCACCATTCCCTGGAGCCCCAGATTCTCCAGCTGCCATCTGTATCTCCAGCTGCCATCTACATGTAGATTTTCTTCGTGGATTGCTTTTCTATCTGGTTCTCAGGGGGGACAAGAGCAGAGGAGATGCGTGAGCACGACTTCCCACGTTTGTTTTCCGTTCTGCAGAGAGCTGTACAGAGCATGCAGATCTCTCATGGCACCTGAGAAACCCCTCAGCTTTTTGTGTCTCCAGCACTGAATTCCTGCACATCACGAGCAGCACCAGCCTGGGATGTACATTTGCAGCACGCTGACTGAAATGCCCTGGCACACTGATGTTCTGCTGCCACCACGGACAGTGACCCTGCGGCAGGACTGTCCCTGTCCCCACGGGCACAGGGGAGCTGCACATCGACCCTCCTGTGGCTCTGCCAGATGTGGCACATCCTTCTCCCAGGACACTTGCACCTGCCCACAGCAGCCACAAACGCAGCTGAAATCTCAAAAGATCAATAGAACTGTGAAAAAGATGAGACCCATCAAAAGCTCTGTGAAATGTCCATGTCGTGCTGTCATCTGTGCTGCCAAGGAAGGGGAAGGGAAACAGAGGGGCTGCATGAAGGAATTGAGCTAAATGGGCTGATTTACCCAAAAAAACACCAAGTGGTGAATGCAAGAAGCAGGAAGGTTTCTCATTTCTCTGGATTTCCAGCCACTGTGGGCTGACTTTGCCAGAAATTAATAAAATTAAATTTGGTCTTCTTGTTCCATTACAGGCATTTTCAATTGCAATTTTCAGTTCCTTTGCCTGTCTTTCCCTTTTGTCAGCAGAACCACTGAGGTGAAAACACAGAGGTGATCAGGGAAATTGTGCAGGTTTAAAAAAAAGGGTTTGTGTTAAGTTTTTTTTTTTTGTGTGTGGGTTTTTATGGTTTTTTTTTGTTTTTTTTTGTTTGTTTGTTTTTGTTTTTGTTTGCTTGTTAATATTAATCTCTAAATTTGTTTAAAAATATAATACAAATAAATATTGGATCATAATTTCCATCAAGCCTGAAGATGAATCTTCCCCATCAGCATTCACAAGTCTTTCTTTGGGTCTATCAAACTTTGTACAATTAAACTTCACTGGAAAAAAAGCACTGCTGAGAGAATTGGGATGAGACTCAACAGGCAAGAAAGACAAGACATCCCACTCCATACAATTAATAGCAATTAATACACCTTACAAGATGAACGTAGAATAGACCCACACATCTGAAAGAGCCCTCCTTAACCAGCTTTTCCAATTTCTAGAGATGTGAATGCGATGGGAGACCACAAACCCAGCCTACAGCACAGCACTGGCAGGACTGTGGGAGCAGTGCAGCATCTGGCAAAATCTGTGATGAACCAAGAATTTATCCTGGCTGGAAGTTTCCTGCAGCCTGTTTCATCTCAGTGAAATGTCCTGAGAGCTGACTGGCAGGAGAGCTTCTGCAGGCTCCTCTGATTCTCCTTCTGGTGCCCAGGGCTCTGCACTGCTGCCCAGCCACTGATGTGCTTGGGGGGGACCTAGAGATTTGATTCAGTTTGGTTTTAAGTACCAGTTTTTGATGCAATATCTTGATGGAAAGTCAAGAAGGACTGTGGCTGTTAAGGACTGTGAAATGTTAATCTGCTATAAGTGCCTCACAGCCAGTCACAGATACACTGATAACTGTCACAAAATTTAGCAAAGTTTTTTGGAAAGTGACTGTTTTTTATTTGTTGTTCAGTTTTTCATATTTAGAGTGAGTCACTTGGCCCCATAGTTCTGGTTCATATCTCATCCAAAAATATGAATAGCAAGGATGTGCGATTATGTTTTCACATAAAAATATTGTTGTCGAGTTAAAATACAGGGTCTGTTACTACCTCAAAAACATTAAGGAAAGACAGACTATTGTAAACAGACAAGCAGAAAATGATTTATAATGAACATGTATCAACCCAAAACTTCCTGTCAGCTCTGCAGTGTCTCCCTGCAGTGCTGTGGCAGATTTACCAGCCTGGGGCACGGCCCCGCAGCCGCCCCGGTGTGCTCTGACCTGCCCAGCCCACGGGCACTGCGGGGACAGCCTGCAGTGCCTAATCTTCCAGAATGCACGCTTTTTCCAGCTTGAATTCCTGACACCGAGCACACTCCTGGGACCCCGTCCAAGCCCAGGCAGAGTGAAATCCTAAACTGTCCATGAGACAGCATTCGCAGAGCAACAGACTGACAGAAACCCCGGCGAGGAGTTTCCAAAGCAAACATCGTGTGTGCAGTGATAGGATCTGAGAGGGAGGGATTTTTTTCCTGGAGTCAACCTTTCTTGTTTTCCTTATGGCAAATACTAATGAACTCAATGGTAAAATATGGCATTTCCCAAACAGCAGTCTCCTCCCCGAGATGCACCATCTCCGGTATGGGCCTGTCATCAAGCCTTCCCTTTTAATCACGCAACACATGTTTTCAATCCACATGTTCATATGGTAATAACTTCACTCTATTAGTTTGCATTTGTCAGACCAAAATGCCCTTTAGGTTGGAGCATGCTGTAGGACACTGTCCAGGCAGGTTATTCTTAGCAACAGATGAATTTACAAAGAAAAGGCAGGTCTACAGCTCAGCATTTGCTTTTATTGCCAGCGCTGCTCCCGTCACACCTGACCCCCAACCTCTCCTCCAGCCCCTTCCCACCCAGCAGCCACCATCAGCTGCCCACTTTGCTCTGTGCTTCACATCAGTTACTAAAAAAATGACAATGAGACCACCAAACCCAGCTTGTTTGGGCTTGGAAATTCCCCTTCTGCCTCTTTCCACTACACCCATGGCAAAAAAAGTAATGTCTCAGCAAGATCCTGACAAATCCAACAGAACTGGACTGGTGTAATTCTTCCCTGTGAGGGTGGGAAGGCCCTGGCACAGAGAAGCTGTGGCTGCCCCAGCTCTGGAAGTGTCGAGGGCCAGGTTGGACAGGGCTTGGAGTACCCTGGGATGGTGGAAGGTGTCCCTGTGCATGGCAGGGGGGTAAAACAAGATGAGCTTTAAGGTCCCTTCTGTCCCAAGCCAGTGTGTGATCCTGATTCCGTGGTGAGTGCAAAGGATGGTCTGCAGTGTCCATGTCACTGCTGCCTGCCCAATAACCCTTTGGCCATGCTTTGGCCCTTTTCTGTGAATAGAGGCAGCAGGAGCCTGGAGCTGAGCTCTCCTCGGCCACCTCCCACAGCACAGTGCAGCAGCTTGGACACCCCAGCCAGATCCTGTCTGCTCCTACTGCTGCAGAGTGGGACACTGCATTTACTAATGCTGTTTGTTTCTTGCACAGGAGAAAAAGCAGTTCTTGGGAGGCAATTGGAAAGCAGAGATGACTCTGTCAAGGAACTCTCAGTAAGCAGCTGCCATGAGAACCATATCAACACTGAATCTCTCCTGTCTGCTTTCTTTTGGGACATTGCATTTCCAAGACATAACTCTGTGCTCAGGTTCATGCTCTGAGCTCTGCACTCTTCCCATCAGATCTTCCATAAAAATTAATTCATGGCCTCTCCTGAGCAGGAGGTGTTCTTGAAGATGACACCCTCCCCACCCAAGGAAATAGTTTGAGGCTGCCCAATAAATTACTGGTAAGATGGTTGTTTCATAATGGTTCCTAATTGCCCTGTGATGATCACAGATATCAACCATATCTTCCAAAAGGCTATTTCAGCCTATATATGGTCAGAAGATCATTGGGCCAGCATATTTGTTTTGTTGTGCTAGAATCAGATAGCTAGGGCCCATCTCTGACTCCAGTGGGGTGGAGAGAGAACACTGCAGAGGGTGATGCTTCTGGAATTATGGAGCCTATCAACTTGAATATGAGTTATTCAAGTTATTGTTCCTTCACAAAGAAGAAATGCTGGGAAGAAGAGAGCAAGAAACAGCAGCAGAAATATTAGGGGTAATAAAAAAGTCAGAGACATTGCACCAGCCATCTCTGTTTGGTGTACTCCTGCTCACTTGGAAGATTTTGCTCACTGCTTGGAGTAAATACTTGAGGAATAGGATATAATTTCCAAATTACTTCTGCTATTTTATTCTTGAATTTCTCTAAGACCTCTGTCACAAGGCACTCTTGCAATGACTGCATTTCAAAGTATTTCACCAAAAACGCTGTAAAATTGAAAGAATTGTAACAGGGCTGCTTTACAAGCCTTACTCTGATTTACATAAGCAGAAGTACAACTTAAAGAATGAAAGTCTGTTTGTGCTGCTTATGGTAATAATTTGCCACAAGTCTCCACTGCTGAATGAAAACCTGAATCAGTCCATCGTGGAAACACAGTATGTGCTCTCAGAATAAACATTTCTCTTTACCAAAGGGACTCAGTGCACACACTCAAACAAAAGTCTCTGCAGAGTAAATCCATTATTATATTTATTGTTATAGCACTGCATCAAACCACAAATACAAACCTGTCTCTGCACTGGCCCTGACATTACAACACAGAATAAAGGATTTTTTTTCCCTGTATGTTAATAAGCAGAACTGAAGGACATAGAATCCTATTATATATTCCTATATTCCTATAATTTTCTGAGATGCAATTGCACTCAGTCTTAAAGCAGTTCTATATTCTGATGAAACCTAAAATGCAACTTTGCAGAGGAATATAACTCAGGGATCCCAAAGTTCCCACAAGTTGATTCACTGCATACTTGTACTTGTGAATTGCCCAGAGCTGCTTTTCAGTGTGCAGGGAGAAGCATAAGAAAAAGAAGATATTTAGACACCTCTGTCTATGCTTTAGAAGAGCCAGGGTTTATTATTTCAAAAGTCATCAGTTCAGCACATTTCCCAGGAAGATCTCTGAACTGGTTTTGGATAACAGCTGACTGCTGGCATCTCAGAGTTGAACTGAAATCTTTGGGACAACACTTGCTCCAGGGCTGTGATCTGCTGCATGGAATTGCTGTTGAAAGCCAAAATAACAACTTTTCATACTGCTCTGTCTTTTCTTCAGCCTAAGAATTTCCTGACTGTGGGGACACTCCATGCCAAGCCTTTGTGTTCCAGAGAGGGTCCCACTGTGGCCTCTGCCTCCCTCCTCTCATCCCCTCCCTTTTGGTCTCAGATGTAAACCCAATAAAAAGGACACTCTGCAATGTTATACCCTTGACTTTTCAGGATGTAGCAGATTCAACAGCATCTCCACACCAGGCTTGGTGAGAGAGAAGCCCCTGCACATGCTGTGACCCCCCAGAGGATGTGATCCAGGCACCTCTTCTGATGTTCTCACCTGTGGATATGCTGATAGCTCTTGCAGGGAAGGGTTATTCTCTTCAGAAAGAGATTTTCAGCCTCTTGGGTTGATTCCTCAGATAAAATAAGAGATTCTGGAAGAGTCCCTTGTCTTTTAGCTGTGGAGGGTTCATTACCACTCCTCCCTCACACCTCCCTCCACCAGCTGGGTAATAGCTCATGCCAAAACCAGGTGTTAGCTTGCAATAATGTATTGTCCCACGAGGCCACAGAGGCTTCTGAACAGGGGACTTTAGCAGAAACTACACCTTGGTATCTTTATTTTAATCTTGTTGGTTTTATTGTAGACAAGGAGAGAAACCCATCAGTAAGTGTCTAGAACTTGGAGCAACAGGGACATTGAAACAACCTAATTTAACAAGAAAAGAAGCAGAAAATGACTTCTTCAGAATGTGGCAGGTTTTTAAAGTGGAAGTTCTGGGAATTCCCTCTCTAACTTCTCAATGAGATGGAAGTGTGAATGTTCTGATGAGGAAAAACTGATTTGGGCTATTTTTTTGTTGTTGTTCTGGAGCAAACTGGAGACGCGGAGTGTCCTGACATTGCTCATTTTATCCTCAGCTCTGCAGCACCCTCCTTCACGTTGGACCAATATAGACAATGGGCCTTAGAGAGCTCAGAAGCTCCAGGAAACTCCAAAAAAACCCCGTGCAGATGGCTCAGAGAGGGAGTAGTTTCGTTTCATTGCTCCAGGTGAAGACAAAATTCTCCATTCCTCTGCAATATAGGCCCCACAGTCACACTCCAGCAACCTGTCCTCGGCAAATCTTATCCTTTAGGATGTAGGAAACTGCATTTGCACAGAGCTGGAGACACACAGTGAAAGCAGAGCCTCCCTGTGCTGTAGCAATTCTTGCTCTGGCAGCAGCCCCAGGAGAGGAAGGGGAGCAGGAGATCACCCCACAGTCAGCAGAGGTTTCACACAGCCAGCAGAGGTTTCCCCAGGTCGTGTAGAACCCCCTGCACAGAACCAAGCCCCCAGCAGGAATGGTTTATCTCCAAAAGGCAGTTTATTTCTCTCTGTGTTTCTGTAAAGTGGCTTTTCCACTGGAAAAGCTCGTTTCCAGCAGCTCCTGCATGTCCAGGCCTCGAGGGCCTGCTGGAGACTAGCAGTGCTTGCTGCTCCTGCCTATAAATAACATTTCAGATGCCCAGGCCACACAGTCACACTGCAGGAAAGGTCAGCAGGAATCGTCATCACCCAGAGAAATCACTCTGCACAACTGCCCCAAGCCGAGGCTGGCCTGGACTGCAGCCAATGCTCTGGGCCTTATCAGGGCAGGATCTCGCTGGGAATTTTCAGATGAAACGTTTTATTGGAAAATGCTGATTCATAGACATCAAAATGTTTCATGGAAATGCAGCAGTTTTTCTGAATTGACAAGGGAACCCAGACATTATTTGGATGCAGTAGTGACTGGTCAGCTGCCAGGGTATCCCATGGCTTGCAGAGCCTGTCAGGACAGCTGTGTCCTCTGGGCTGCTCCAGGCACAGGAGCCCCAGCTCTGCCAAGGCTCGGATGGCCTTGCTCTGGTTGAGGTCTTGGCAGCCCTTAACCCTCAACATGAGATGGGCTGGGGGGATTTTGTGCTCCTGAGGAGTTACCAGCTGCAGCAGGCACTGTGGGCTGCCAATGCCCACAAAAAGCAAAAGCTCTGGTCTCTTTACAGAAATAAAGATGGAGTTTTCTTTTTCTACAAATGACAATAATCCAAGTATCCTGGCACAGGATGGGCAATGACTTTCAGCTTTCCAGAGCTTTCCTGGAGGTTGCACTCCCCAGCCTGGCACAGCAGTCCTACCTGGAGCCTTCCTCCATGCCTCCTCTCTGCTCCCCTAAACCACGAGCTCATGGCATGAGAGTCACTGACACAACCCTGGCTCACTGCCCCACCTCGAGCTGAGCTGGGCACGGGCCATCCAGCACCAAAGGTCATCCAGGATGACTCCAGCTTCCCAAAATCCTGGGCCTTGGCAGCCCTTCTCCAGGACCCCAGTCACGTCTGCAGTGCTGCACTGCCATGAGCAGCACCATCCACACTGGGATTTTGCCCCAGCAGACACCATCTCTGGGAAGTCTTTCTGTTGTGTGAAGACTTCAGGCTGCTCCCATTAATTCTGAGGCCTTGCTGCATGGAAAATTTGGATCATTATCCTTCAGATCACTCCCGTGGCTGTTGTCTGGTAAGGTCAATGATTTTCAAGGACCACAAGACCCAAATATTACCTTCTCCTAGAAAGGAGTTTCATGAACTTCAGCTGAGATGTCTTTGATGCAGAAAACACCAGGTTTCCAAAGAAAAAAGCCAGTAAGACTGAAAAACCCTGGTGCACTGTTCACTGTCCACAGCATCTTTGCAGACACAGCATCCTCTGACCCTCAGTCCTTCAGTGCCTCTCTCAGTGGCACCAAGCTCTGGGACCAGAGGATAAAACTTTTATTTCTATCACCCTATGACCGCTCCTGCAGACTCCTAGCTCCTCAGGAATTCCCTATGTCTGCTCCAGCATGTGTCCCACCTCTCTTCCCCCATCCTCGTGGTCTCTCCTTCTCTCCTCGTCCTCCCCAGGGTTTTCCCTGCCCCAAGGACAGGAGCCAGGAGGTGGCAAACAGCAGCCATGCCCCTGCTGCCCAGCCAGGGATGTCTTTGTGAAGGGGAACATCCAGCATGACACCGTGTAGAAATGAGATGTTCCTGTTCCCCTTCCCTGCCCCTCTGGAAGGCTGAAATCCCTCTGGCACCTGGGGCTTCTCTGTGGCAAGGGACAGGGGCAAAGACCAAAGGCAGAAAGGGAACTTATGGTGCCAAGTCCAAGCAAAATTTTGTGTGGTAAATGAGTAGAAAGTAACATGAAATTAATAAAATATCCACCGACTTCAGCCCTGCTGTGGGACAGGACACTTTGGTGTGTCTCTGGCAAGGCTGATTGAGGCTTCCCCTCTGTTCTCTCAGAGAGGTGCCATGGGAACATTTCACTTTTCCACCAAGAAATCCCTCTCTCACGCCTGCTCTGAGTACAGGAAGTCCCGTCTCCCTGAAGAGTAGTGTGAACCTTTGCCACTATGTGCCACTTGTCAGTCAAAAATGAGGAAGAGGAAACATGAAAAAAATTCAGATTTTCAGCCCTGTTCTTCCAGCCAGTGCTATGCCAACAGCAGAGGATGAATGACCCCTGATCCCTCCCCTCTTATGCTGAAGGACCTGGAGGGAAGGAGCTCCCCTACAAATGCAGCTGCATTTCTCTGGTGATCATTTAATGCTGCTGATTTCCTTGCAGAGAAGAGACAGAGAATTTTATTCAGAAAATAAACCAGCACGGTCACAGCAGCTCAGAACAAGTGAAGGTCTAAGTGCCTGGAGAGGGTGAAAGGTACAGAAAAGGAGGGGTTCTCTTATGATAAGCAAAGCAGACCAGACCTCCCAGGTCACTCTGACATCCAGGAAAAGTGAAGCTGGACAAAGTTTTACCTGACCTGCAACTTGTGTGGCTTTTTTGTGGACAAAAGGAAAGGGAAAAATCTTGCAGAACTGAGCTCCTCACAAGTAGTTTGGGAACCAAAATGGGGGAAGTATCTAAACAGCATCTGTGATAAGGAGATGTAGGAGAGATTATTGCCAAGACAGCATTCCTGGACTGATGGGAAAGGGAAGCTTTCTAAAACAAAACAAAGAAAGAAATTCAGACCTGACAACAAGACTTCCTCTGAGCAAGGTAACATTCATTTGTTTTGCACACGATGCAAATGATGAACTGTGAAGGGCTGGAGAGGCACAAAGAAGCAAGCTTTTATATTTTTTTTTCTTAGACAATTAAAGATTAAACTACAGATTTCTTATATTTTTACAGAAACGAACCCAAAGCAATTAAAATGCTCTCACTCAGCTGTGGGTTATGCTATATATGGTTAACAAACTGACCTGCATCCTCAACTTGGGGGAATTTCTGTTACTGTATGGGCTCTGGATTGGGTGTGGGATTACACCTGGTGCTGGGAGTGCAGTCTGTGCAGGTGCAAGCTTTCCATCTGGTGCTGGATGTACTGTCTCCAGGTTTTCCCTATTTTCTCTCCAGCAGGATGGATGCTGGCAGGGGCAGCTGCCTGAGGCTGGCTGAAGGGAACCAGAGGAGGTGGAAGGGCTCTCAGTGCTGCTGGTGTTTGTGCTCACAGACTGGAAGGAGCCCAGGCTGGCTCTGGCATTGCCAGGGCTCTTGGCAGCCAGCAAGGAGCAGTGCTAGCCTCTATTTTCCACTGTCTTGATCGTTCCCAAAAACTGTAGTATAGCCAAGTCAGGGTCTGAAACATTGCTTTTGATGCTTCCCAAGATGTAACTCAGCATGAGACAGAGAGAGAGAGAGAGAGAGAGAGAGAGGAAAAGCTGGGAAGGAAAAGAAACCAGGACTGTGTTCCTGGGTCAGATGGAGAAAAAGATGTCATTCCTGATTCTCATATTTCCTTGAGTCATTGGTGATACTCATGCTCTTAGAGGTGATTTAGGTACTTGCTCCTTCTCTTCTATTGATACACAACCTGCTCTTTGCCCTGGAGCTCCTCACTTGCTTTTTCCTGGGAGGGGACAGTGGGACCTTGTGGAGTGTGGGTATGTGAAATCCATATCCTTCCTTTCTTCCTCAGGGGGCCCTTCTCACTCTCCACAGCTCCCTGCCAGGAAGATGCAGCCAGGTGGGAGTGAGGCTCTACTCCCAGGGAGCAAGGGACAGGATGAGAAGAATTGTCTCAGATGGTGTCAGGGGAGGTTTAAATTGGACATTAGGGAATATTTCTTCACTGACAGGGCTGTAAAACATTGGAACAGGCTGCCCACGGCAGTGGTGGAGTTGCCATCCCTGGAGGGATTTAAAAGATGTGTGGATGTGATATGTGACATGGTTTAATGGTGGGCACAGGAGCCCCCAGAGCTGTCCTCTGTCTCCCATCAGTGTGTTTCATTTCAGGGTGACACCCCTTTGTGCAGAACATGTCCCTGAGCAGCTGGCATGTGCCCACCAGGCCACCCAGCCAGAAAGGAGTGAGCCTTGGAATAATCAGCCGAGGTACAAATGAACAGAATTCTGCCTTCTATGCAAGAACTGGCAGATATTAATCTGTTGTAGAATTCTAGGAGATAATGGCAGCTTAAACAGATTTTTAAAGACACAAGGCAGGCATAGAGATGTAAGACTCATTATGGCTTTCAAAAAATGGTAAACAGAATATCTGGTTTTGAAAAAGAGAAATTATGGAGCAACTACTTTAACTTCCATTTCCAGAAAAGTACTGGGACAACAAATCGAGCCAACAAACAAATACTGAAACAAATCAGGGAAAAGAAATAAAACGCAACCATTATGCATGTGTCAAATCTAATCCTTCTGTGACACTTATGGATGGGGAATAAGCTGTTCATGTCGTATATCTTGTGTTTAACGAGGCTGTTGACACTGCCTGACATGACATTGTCTAAAGATTTTTGGGAAAGTGTGATGTGCATTGCCCCAGGTGGTGTGAAACACTTAGAAAAGCACACTCGGAGAGGAACTCTCAGTGGGTCACTGTGTCCCTTTGTCTTCTATGTTTCCTTTACAAAGTGGAGTAGAAAATAATTTTATTTGCTAGGAGGTGAAGTTGGAAGAGGGCACATGCATGCAGCAGAGCAGTGTTAGGGCGAGATAATAGTTTTAAAAAGAAGTGATGATGTGAGGACAGCCACAGAAACAAACGCAGTGAGAAGTCGACATTGCACATCCACAGTGTACAGGGCAGGATGTTCTGCAGCTGCCCCGTGCAGCAGAGCAGGGTCATGAGCCAGCTCAGGACCATTGGTGATGGTGAGAGTGTGAGAAGAGGGAGCAGGGGCTGTGCAGTGCAGGCTCCAAACCACATCCCTTCACCTGCCTGCTCAGTGCACCACGGGCTCTGCTCTGCTCCAGCATTGCTGGCTGCTAAGGAAGGGGAGAGGCAACAGAAGAGAGGCCAGAGCTCAGGAAGAGACACCAGACGTCTAGAAAATGGAACACTCAAGGGAAGGCACAAAGACTGAGGGACAGTCTAATAAAAAAAATTAAACCCTGATCAGAAGACTACAATGGAAAGAAACAGTGTTTTATTCTCTCTGTCCTGAGAAGGATTAGGAGTTATGGATGTGCACTTCAGGAAGGAGCTAGAGTGAAAATGTTTTGGGCAAGAGTTGGTATCTTCTCCATCCAAAGAAGGTTTTTTTAAGAGCAAAGTGGACAAACTTCTGTCAGGAATGTGGGAGGGAAAGGTGATCTTGGCTTTGGGCACAGAGGTTTCCCCCAGAAGTATTCAGCATGCCACGTGGCTGTGTGGATTTAGAGGGATGTGCAGTACTGAGTTCCAGGCTCATGACACCGTGGTGCTTTGTGTCATTTGCGCCCAGAGGCATTCTCAGTTTCAGCAGCTGAACTCTGTTCCTTCACTGAGAGGAGCCTTTTCCTCAGCTCATCTGTGCTCCTGCTGCATCAGCCATTCCTCACCCTGTGTGGATGCTTAAAGGCAAGTGACTGTGAAACCCTGGCAGAGGCAGCCAAGGGGCACCTCAGGAACTCAGGCACATTAAGAGCCCCATTTCCAGCCCCGGATCATTGACCATCCCTGGAGCCTTTGTAAACACCAGAAAATGAGAGGGGTCTCTGCTTGCCAAGGGCAGCAGTGGCGCTGTGGGAGGAACGCTGCCTGTTCCTCTGGTTCTTGAAGCAGAGCTGTGATTTACACCCCTCGGGAGGCCACTGAGGAAACAGCAAATCACCTCTTTAGCACGAGTTCAAAAGGCAATTAGGCAAATCCATGTAAGAAATACCCGCTGAGGCCATTAAATCTAAAGCCTTTCTCTTGTTGAAGGAAAGACCAGGAGCTGGGTGGGAGAATTGCTACTGTGTGATTATCCTGGTTTTCCACATTCTTTTGGCTCCCGATGCTGGAGATCAGGGGAGGAGCTGGAGGGACCCCAGCCCTGACCCAGCCAGGACCATCTCTGGGTTCCTGGGCCCCGGGATGGCCACAGACCCAGGGGGTTGTTAACAAACAATTGCAGCTGGAACTGGGACAGGATCCTGTGCCTCCCAGTCAGCTCATCTCAGACTTGCTGCCTCCTGGATGCTGTTCAGGAAAAGCCAGGAGCCCTGTCCTGCTCTGACTCTTCCCTAAGCAAGCCATGGGTTTCTGCTCTGAGGGGTCAGTCCAAGGTTTAGCTCCAAGCCTTTCCCTGCCAAACAGATTCTCTCCCGTTCTGGACAAACAGCAGTAAAACAAACCAGGAAAGCAAATGCCATCCCATGCACAGAACACGTTTTTATTTAGCTAGCACTAAAGTTTTCAGATGCAAATAGCTTATTGAGTTGGAAAAAAGTCATGGCAAAAAATGTTTCTTTCTAACTTCACCCTACAAAAATATCTCAGAATAATAGGATTGTGTTTTTCCAAAAATGTTCTTTATTGATTTACACCAGTATCACATTCAAGCCCAGCATTAGAGTTCCTTCATTAATGAAATAAGACACAAAAGTCTTGTTATATTAGCGATTTTCACAGAGTAACTCAGTAAGCTATTTTTAATATTCTCATGGAGGCATGCCAGCAGGATAATATTTTTATGTTCTATAGCAGAGAAATATACTTTAAGACAGTTTTGATTGACTTCAAAGTGTGCTTGAAGGCCCAGGCATGTTTTCCATTCCTACAAAGTGACCAAGGAAAGAGGAGCCTTATCTGCAGCACAGAGCAAAACCCCAACAGAACGAAATCCCAGCGCCAGCAGCGTTTCCCACGCACGGTACCAGCAGAGGTTGAAAATAAAATACGGCCCCTCCTCCCTCTTTGAGAGCATTGGAACAAATCACATTCATGCCAGGAACACTTCACTTCCCCCAGGTACAAAATCCTCTGGCCTTTCTCTGCAGCTGCATGAAAGCAATCCTGCTTCCTTGCTTTCCAGACAGCACCACTGCACCTTTTCCAGTGCAGTTGTCCCTCCAATGTCTCTCTACTCTTTCTATATTTTCCCTTGGTGTTCCATGTTGGGAAGAGGGAGCACCAGGACTGGGTGGGTGCTGTGGGTGACGCACAGCACGAGCACAGCAACACCTCTGAGCAGCCAGTGCACCTGTGGCTGGACCCAAGTGCAGGCATGATCTCAGCCTCCTTTCTGCTGTGCTGTGACTGTTGCTCTTCATCTGATACCTACTCCAGCCAGTCCCACATTGCAAAGAGCTATTTCAGGCCTAACCAGGGGCTCTTATCAACTTTCAGGCTCGTTTTCAGTGTAGCAAATCTCTACTGAGCGAACAGGTTCACACCACACATGTCAGGGAATGCCTGGGGCTTTTAAGGCAGGTTGACATTTAGAGGCAGCTCCAAGCCCTGGTGCAGTGCTAAGGAAGACAGCCTCCCTCAGGGGATCTTTGTGTGTACAGCACCCCTGCTGGTCATCCCCTCCGAGTGCACAGGCTGCACAATCTGTGGGATGCAGCCCACAGGTGGACAAACCACACCGGGGCAGATTCTGTGCCATCCCCTCTGGGGCTTCAATGGAAGCATCCAAGGGATGGCAAAATTTCTCATCTTCTCAGAATTGCTGCTCCCTTCTCATCTCCTTCCTTACTGGAAAGAGCCTGTGTTTCCCTCCTTTCCTTGGAGTGCAGAGCTCACGAGGGTGGCAGAGCACTTTCAAGGTGATGTCCAACCCTTATCCCTGTCCAACCCTTATCCCTATCCAACACAGCAGGAGCTGTAGGAAGCTGAGCTGACCTGCCTGGCTCACTTGAACCATGCCCACAGAACATCATACCCAGCTTCATGCAAAGTAAGAATTAAGTTAAGCTGCCAAGGCTTCAATTAGCTGCGTTGAAGTTGCAAATTCTTTAAGCCAGCTTAATGCTCACTCTTGGAAGTTCTTAGTTTGAGTGGTGACTGTGCCAGGACAGCAGACAGGAGATGTGTGCAGGGCTGGGCTTGAATGTGAAAAACGTCCAGCCTGGTGTCACTCCCATCACAGACATTCTAATTGAGATTTTTTGTCTCAGCTTGGGATGATGCAGAACTCCCTCCTGAGCCAAACAAGTCCAGAGGAGGCCATGGAGATGCTCTGAGGGCTGGAGCCCCTCTGCTCTGGAGCCAGTCTGGGAGAGCTGGGGGTGCTCACCTGGAGAAGAGAAGACTCCAGGGTGAACTCAGAGCCCCTTCCAGGGCCTAAAGGGGCTCCAGGAGAGCTGGAGAGGGACTGGGGAGAAGGGATGGAGGGGCAGGACACAGGGAATGGTTTCCCACTGCTGGAGGGCAGGGACAAATGGGATATTGGGAAGGAATTGTTCCCTGTGAGGGTGGGGAAGCCCTGGCACAGGGTGCCCAGAGCAGCTGTGGGTGCCCCAGCTCTTGGACTGTTCAGGGTCAGACTGGATGGGGCTTGCAGCAATGTGGGACAGTGGAAGGTGTCCCTGCCTGTGGCAAGGGGCTGGAATGAGATGAGTTTAAGGTTTCTTCTATCCCACACCTTTCTGTGGTTCTGTGATTCTGATACCTGCTGGAGGGACCTTGGTGAGACTGAAGGCACTCTTCGTTCAAAAAGTCTCTTGGCAGCTTTCTCTTCTGCTTCCAAATGGCCTCAATTGCAAACAGATGGCCAAAATTCTGAAACCCCAAGAACCCCAAGGACAAGACTGCAGCATGCTTGAAAGCATCTTCAGGAATCCCTGGCGAGATCTCTGGTGTGACAATGATGTTTATGGACTACATGCATCCATCAGGAAGGGACCTGTCATGTTTACATTAATGTTACAATTCCTCTTCTGCCCTAACATCTTTACTAACAAACACCCTCCTCCTGAGCACTGCTCTGATGGTTTGCAAATGCAGTCCTGAGTACAGAACGTGCAGTGCTTCCCCTGCTGGCTTCACATTATTCTCTCCTGTAAGCGATTTGGACACCAGCACTGTGACAAATCCACCCCCACCTTGGTCTCCATGCCTGTCACTGTGCAGCAAACCATGGCTGCTGTAGCTGCAGGCGACAGGAGTTCTGGCAGCCCAGTGCTCCTGCTGCTGGGGCAGAGCTCCCCTGGTTGGGAGCAGCCCAGAGCCTCCTCCAGCCCCCTCTGTGCTCCTCATCCTCTCCCAAACACAGAGCTCATTGCTCGGTGTGCACAGCCCTCCTGATTCCACCTCATAATTAACAGTGTCTTTATGTCCCAGCCCTTCTTTTTCTTGTCCTCTTTCCCTCCCCTGAGCAGCTGGGAGCTGTGCTGTGTTCTCAGCAGTGTTGCTCAGGGTTTGTGTCACATTTCTGCATCCTGACCGGTTCAGCCATCCTTGCCCAAACAGTGTACCACCAAGGACAATGTCTATTGTCCTGCATCCTGGCCAGGGCAGCACTCCTGGGGCTGTGGTTTTGGGAGAAGCACCCATAAAAGGAACAAACCAGAATTCAGTGCCCTGAGCTGATTAGTGTTTGACATTCACTGCTCACAGCAATGTGTGCTATACCCCTGACGCCATCAGCCCCTGCAGCTCTGTAGGTGCTGCTGACCTCCAGAAGGTTTAACAAGTGCTTGGAAGCCCCCCAACCTTTCTGCAGCATCAGAAAGATACAGACAGTGAATGGAGAGAAGATGGGAGAGCCTGGCTTTGTGTTCAGAGGTGCTGGGGCTGCCTGGTCCATGTGGAATTGCAGCCATGGCCATGGTTACTCATGAGATACAGTGCTTGGGTTTTTTTCCACACCAGACAGGAATCACCACCCTGTGCAAGGCTCAGCCAGGCTCCTGTGTCCTGCCCTGTCCACTGGTGCTTAGGACACTCATTCAGGGAAGCAGTTTTGGTCTCAGTGAGTTTTGTTATCCTCCTGCTTTCCATGAGCATCTTCTCAAGTGTGTGCCCACCTGGAAAGTCAGGAGCTCTCCAGCTGGCACAATGGGTGAGGGGCACACCCTGAGAGGCTGAGCCCTTCCCTGGAGCTCACAGCTGGGGCAGAAGGGTCTGTGGGACACAAGCATCAGCAATACAGGAAGGAAAGTAGAGGCTCTACCCCAACCCCAGGGGTCTGGAAAAGTCTAGTGAAGCTGTAAACACATGGATTTCTTGTGTCCCCACTTCATGGGATGAGGGAATGAGGATGAGGCAGCAGAGGTTTCCTGTATCTTCTGGGAGATGAAATGCAGGGGAAATAAGGGGCATGCAGACCTAGGGTTGCAACAGTAGCTCTGGAGATATTTTGCTGCTGCTCAGCAGCCTCTGAAGGAACAGCCCTCTCCCTGCAGAGTTCTCTATGGCCACGCCAGAAACAGGCCCAATTTGGCCATAAATGCACATATAATAAAGGCACAGCTGTGAATTTCTTCTCTTCTCATTTTAAAATATATGAGCTGGTTTGCACAAGCCCAGTATGATGCAGCTTTTCTCATCCATGGAGCTCTTCTCCACACACCACCCCAGCAAACTACTGGGAAGCAGCCACAGCACTAAACATCTGTGCAGACACGTTGTGCCAGATGTTACCAGAAGGCAATGCAGCAGTGGATCTGGAAATGGATTCCTGGAAGTGGCACCCCAATTATCCTGCTCAGAATGAGCCCTGGGAAAGCAGGATCTACAACAAACTTGGGAACAGAGCACAAGGGCTGCGATCACAGCCTGTCTCTCCTTGGAGAGATTATGCTTGTGCCACCAACAGAGCAACTGGGCACACAAGGGAGGGCAGATGGAGCTGCTGAGACAGGAATGTCAAGGGAAAGGAGGAACCAGCCCCAGCCAGCTCCACATAACCAGCAGGTCTCCCACAGAGCTCTCTCTGGCTGCTGGTTAGCCCTGGGCACAGGCTCATGTCTCCAGTTCTCCCTCTCTCCCCATAAGCTCAGTGGCTCCTGCTGCACTGTGAGCACACAGGTGGGGACAAAGCAGTGCTATGGATCATGGGGTCCTGCACTGTCTCCTCTCAGCCCCAGAGCAGTCAGCATCCTGCCCTGACTGCTGAAACTTCTCCTCTGGGCTTTGCCAGTGAATCAAACACGACGGTGGAAGGGCACATGAACCACTGGTCCATCCTCTCTGCAGCAAGGTGGAGGCCAGCCCCAGTTCCCCAGTTCCTGGCTCACCGTGGAGGGTGGACATGGAACCCTGTGGCAGTGCCCTCCCAGGTGTCTGAGGAAGCCCCATACCCAAAACCTGCTCCTGGTCCACATGGGCAACCCCTGGTCCCAGTCCACCCTCCCTTCCCCAGCAGTGGCACTGCCCAGGCGCTTCAACCTGGGCTGCCTCTACTGATGACAATTTCCATGAAGTTAATTAAAAGAAGAGCTTGGAGAATGTCCAGAGGGTTGCTGTGGCAGTGGTGCGGGCAGGGGCAGCTGGGGCTGTCCCTGTGGGGGTCACACACCCGTCCCCTCTCACAAACGTTTGCGCACAGACACGCACACACATCTTACGCACTCGCCTTCCTCGTTGTCTCTGAATTTAAAAAGCCATTCCAAGTGAAAATATGTTTCCTCTTTGTGAATGGGCAGATCTAACACAGATGGTGCATTAACTGGAAACATCTTGAGCTCCAGTCTGTTCAGAGATTTGTTCTGTTCGAGAACAGAAGGCTCCATTTATGATCATCTCTTCAGTGTTCCCAATCGTTACAGCTTGGAGATACCCAGCTAAATGCTGTGTCAAATCATCATCACCTCTTCCCCTCTTCCTAACCCTGCTAAAGCAGAGGTTTCAAGGCTGTCAGTGTCAGCAGTGAGGCATTGGGTGTGACCTGCAGGTGTGGAGCAAGGCTGCCTTGGCACTGGACTGCAATGAAGCCTACAGTACTTTGTGTCTTCTGAGACAGCTTTGTGTGACCCCTCTGGGCTTGCTGCTCCCCACCTGAGAGCACTGAGGCAGCTGAGCATGAACCACGGACCAGGGAAACTTTCCTAGATATTTCTGCATAAAGGTGTAATTTTCTTTTATATAAGAAAGCATCTTTTGAAGGAACAAGTGCATTCCTCTTGAAAGACTTGAAGTACTAGGATTGCAAAACGTCCCCAGATAAGCTGGCCTAAGGGACAAATTACCCCAAAGAGCTATTTAAGCTTTATTTCTTAGTCCATTTTTTCAATTAGGCTATCTCACCTAGGGAGTTCCTGCAATAAGTGTCTTTCCCTGGAGATCTCTGCTTGGATACATGCATGCTTCCTCATTGTGATGTGGTGGATATTCCCATTAGCCTCCTGAAATAATTTATTTCCAGAATCCTTCTGATTTTTTGGTGCCAACGAGCCTAATGTGCTCCAAGTTAAATGCTCATGGAGATAACACGTTGTTATTCTCGCAAGAGGATATTTTCTTTTTATCATTTCAGGGCTATCAGGTTTCATAGCACACATCACAGGTTCAGCCCCAAGTTTCATGCATCCAGATATCATTCACATGCCATTCATCAGGCTCAATCATGAATTAAGGACTGTGTCCTGGACTGAACTTTACCCTTCACTAGCTGCCTCTCAAAATCAGCTGCAAAAGAGAGGGAGATGCTGAGCACAACCTGACTGCAGGTGTTCTGAGCAAGGGCCTCAAGAATGTGCAAATCACTGAAGCAACACAGAAGTAACCACAAATATAAACAAGATGAAACAAAAATTCAGACTGTGCCATGGAGCTATGAGCACTCTTTCCCCAGGACAGCAGGGAGAGGAAATCCTATAATCACTGACACACTCTATTTAACCACAGGCATGGTTACATGGGAAGGACAACAGGCAGAGCTTGGGTATGGAGTGCTAAGGCTGGATGGGCAGTGAGTTGACGAGACCCAGCTGGGGTTTCAGTCCTGCTGGGTGCTGAGCAATGTCTGGAGCAGTGGGGCTCAGCCCCAGCCCAAGAACAAACTCACAGCAGACAATGGGACCTCTGTGCTGCTCATTTTGCAATGCCCAGGCTGCAGTAGGCAGCAGGACTGGGTCACTCATGGAAGTGTTGTAGGGCCTGCTTGAAAGCACAGGGAGATGAAACAAGAAGGATAATGACAATTATCCATGTCTCTTTTTCATTGCTGAAAGAGGACACTGAACTGCAGTTTAGACTCATGATGAGATGGAAATTAGCTTTAGAAGCATCTCAAAACATACTTGAAAAAGAAATGGGAGTGACTCACACATGTTCCTCCATGGGAGGTGATTACACAGAGTTGGGCACAGCCTTGGTTTTGAGTAGAGACCTGGCAGCTGGGCAGGGACACTACAGGAGTGAGCAGAACTAGTCAAGGGATGGGGAGAGAGGACCTGACTCAGTCTCCCAGCCACCTTCCTCACCTTACAGGTGATGTCCCCAACCAGCAGAGAATGTAACCCTGCTGGGCAGGGCCCCACACAGCCAGTGGGTTTTGCTGGAAGCTGAACTTGGGACTTGACACATGAGACAATTCCTCCCAGTGAGGGTGGGCAGGCCCTGGCACAGGGTGCCCAGAGCAGCTGTGGCTGCCCCTGGATCCCTGGCAGTGCCCAAGGCCAGGCTGGACATTGGGGCTTGGAGCAGCCTGGGACAGTGGAAGGTGTCCCTGCCATGGCAGGGGTGGAACTGGATGAGCATTAAGGTTCCATTCAACCCAAAGCATTCTGTGATTCCATGAATATGAGATTTCAGGTGGCTGTCAGGCTACTCAGGAGGTGGCTGCAGGAGGCAAAGACCAATCTGCTCATGAGAGGAGTTCTCTGCAGGTTCTCTGCCATTTCTGTCTGAATGCATCCTGATGTGTTAGAAACTGGGAGAAAAGATTCCTGCAGTGTAGCCCCCTCCCCTTGACAAGGCAGTTCCTTTATCCTGCAAACTGCTGCTAGCAAGGGCCAGGAGCCAAGAGCAAGGCTGATCATGAGGTGTCAGGAAATGTTTGCCATGACTTCATCCTTAAAATAACCCCTGTAGAGATTTTGCTCAGCAAAGAAAGGTCCTACCCAACCTCTTGGTGCACAAAGGAGCAAAGACCCCTGAGGAGGAATGATGGGTCAGACAATGAATTCCTGTTCAATGATAACTAAACTCCAGATGGCCAACAGGGAATGGAGTGGGGCCACAACTGAGCCCAAGGGAGGGTCTTTGTCCTCTGCCACCACTGCATTCATTGCTCAGCCAGACTGAAAGCTTGGAAGCACCTTGAGACATGCAGGCAAGTGGGGTTCTTCCCTCCAGCTGGCTTAAAGGAAAAATAGAGCCTTGGAAACAAATAGACCTCTCAGTGTCTTAATAGGAAAGTGATGTGTGTGGTACTTGTGCAAGTGAGACACAACTCAGAGCTCTGTTATGGAAATTTTCCTCTGTGACAAATATGTTATGAATGACTTGTCTTGAAAACATGCCAGCATGTAGGTGCTGCTATCACAACATTTGGTGACTTTAACTTACTGTGAGCGTTCCTGTGATAAATCATGGAAAACCTTGCTTGGGCTATCTTTAGTCACTGCACTGTTTCACTCTCACAAGTCACTCACAGCTCTAAAAATACAGTTTATATCATTGGATTCCTGGAATTCCTTTAGCTCTTACATTCTGATTTAAGTGGCATTAAAGCTGGGCTGCTCAGTCTGAGGCTGCAGGCTGATGTTTCGTTGTGGATTAGATATCACCTGGGTTCAATACAGGGTTTGCTATATTTATTTGATTTGGATCCAAGGGCAATTTGAAAAATCTTCCTGTAGATGCACCTCTTACCTGGCTATGTGGAACAAGGGCTAGATTTTGCCTGGGACTAGATAGTAATTTAATAACTATTTCAATATAGAATTAAACTAAAACACATGCTCACCACAAGAACTGAGTTGAGACTGTGGGGTTTTCTCCTCAAAACCTGGAGATATCCAGTCTTTTCTGGCCTCTGCATTGTGATCTTGTGTTGACTTTTAGGTCAGACATCTCTCTCTCTCTTCTTTTGGATTCACTTACATGTCTTTCATAGTAGTTATTGATTCAGAAACACCAAGAACAAGAAAGTCTTGACCTCCCACCAGCCTCTCTGGATTTGATTACCAGCTCACCATGATGGATAGTCTGAGCAGGATTTAATGCTTTCTAATTTTCCTTGATAGGGTCTACGAAGCACGTTACTTTTTTTTTTTATCCTAACTGGCAGCTCAACAAAGCCCAGCAATATAAAGCTCCATTTGTGTAATAAACTGTTGTACAATCTACTACTTATGAACACAGGCCCTGAAAATGTGCAACCTTTCTGCACATTACATTAAACACAAACCAGATGGGCACTGGAAAATCCTCCCCTTTGTTGCAGTGGGCTAAAGGGGCTGGTGGTCAGAAGGTCTGTTTCACTACACAAATAAACAGAAGAGTTTAACTACATTATTCTCCAAAATCAGCAATGGGAAACCTTTGTGGAAACATTATGAGCAGTTTACAAACCCACTACTGGAGTGGTGTAGGCACAGGGGAGCCCTTCATGTGTCCTGCCTGCAGTAGCCAGCCAGTGCCTGGGGACCAGAGCCTTCACCTGCAGCCAGAGTTGACATCCACATTTGGATTTGGAGGAAAATGGGTGAAATCAATGGCTTCTGTACAGGTCAGAGCTGGGTATTTAAACTCTGATAATCGCTCTGATAATCTTCATCAAAGAAATTGAGTCCTCCAGAGTGGGCTGAGCTCATACTGAGCAGTTTCTGAGGTAGAGAAACCTCATCATGTCAGATAGGATGTCTCATACTTTAGTAATTCCATGGGTAAAATCCATCTCAGTCACAGAGTCCCAGGACAGGAAACGGGAATTTGCTGTCTCTGGGCTGTACCAAATGACATCTCACTCCTCACTCTGAGCACACCCACTGAGACACTTCTGAAGGAGCTGCTTTATAGAGCCCCTGCATGTCCTCTGGCCCCTTTCCTTGTGTTGCAAATGTTATCACAAAATTATTTCTGAAATCCATCTGTCCAAATTGGCACAGGGAGGGACACGTAGCTGAAGTCACACAGAGTCTGCACCCTCCCTGCCTTCCCCCTGTGCAGAGAAATCATCACCAGTCACACAGGGAACAGCCAAGGTAAAGACAGTCTTGGTGCAAGACAAATGGAATGTTCTACTGCTGTTCCCATTGATACAGGTGTGCAGCACAATGGCATGGGATGGGGTGAGCTGGGATGGAGTGGGATTAGTTGGGGTGAGCTGGGATGGGATGAAAGCTGCTACCAGCTGAAGAAATTCCCTGGTGTCAACATCTGAGAGGGTTTCAGATGGATCTGGGAGGGAAAAGCAGCTTATGGATGTGAGAGCCCCAAACTCAGAGAGCCCTGAGCCTGTGGATGAGTGGGGCTGTGAGGGATGTGTGTACTGAACACCTGTGGATCATGGAGTGAGACCTTTGGTACCTGCACAACGGGACTCTGCTCTCTGCAGTCCCTCGTGGTTCCCAAACTGAAGGCTCCAGAACACCAGGGGGGTGGAAGCTGGGGACCCCAAGGCTTTGCACGGGCTGTGTGCCCAGTGTATCAAGAATTACCTTGCTGCTTTTGTATCTGCCTTTGTGTGCAACCAAACCAGCCCAGGGAGCAACAGAGGTGTGGGCAGGACATGGTGTGTCCTCACCCTGAGGGGTGCCACGTGCCTCAACAGTGTCCCTGCATGGAGAGATGGAGTGGGGTGAGCAGAGCCCTGGTTCAGAGATGGAATCACCATCCAGAGTCACTGCTGACACCTCAGCAGTGTCCCTGCATGGAGAGATGGAGTGGGGTGAGCAGAGCCCTGGTTCAGAGATGCAGTCACCATGCCGAGATCAAAGTGCCAGGTGCTGGCAAGGCAGGATGCAGGAGCCCATGGAGCCTGTGCCCAGCCAAGGTCATGCACAATGGGGAGTGTGTCACCTCCAAACTCAGCATTACCGTGACTTTAGGAAGATGCAGAGCCATATTTGCCTGTCCTGAGGCTCTCCTTAGACAGAGTTCACAGCTCTGCCTGGCTCAGGCCAGTGTAGACCAGAGCTTAGGGGGAGATGGTGTCATTGGGGGTATAAATACTGTGGGATTGGGCACAGTGATGGTGAGAGGGCAGCCTGGCAGTGTTCCATCCCAGGGCACGACAGGGCTGGGCCTGGGGGTACACTGGGCAGGCAGAGGTCAGAATTCCTGCTTGCTGTAGAGGTAACAGTTCCCATTTTCCAGGACTTATGCATGTGGTCCTGGGATTTTGTAGGCCCTGCCAAATGGGCTTTCTGCTTGCTCAAAGGTGATTTATTTTTACAAATTTAAATTAAATCCCCTCAGCCATTTTTGAATAATACTAGAGTTAAAAAGACTATTTTCCTATTTAAAAATATTCTAGCTAGACTGTTTTCATTAAATCAAAGTTAAGTCAAATAAAGACGGTGGTTTGAAAGTTCAGGCTTGGGCAGGAGCTGGTCATGACTGAGGAGCTGTGCCCTTGACAGATGGGTGTCTGTCTGATGCCCAGTGAACCAGCACAGAGCACCAGCCCACAAGTGGACAGAGCACTCAACAAAGGGAAGATCCTGCCTGGCTGAGGTGTGCACACCTGTACCCTTGGGAGATGGGATGCACCAGGGCAGGAGGAGGAGTGGAGGGTGACACACCTTGGAGGGTGACACTCCTTGAACTTTCTTCTCCTTACACGCCCTGGAAGATTCCTAAAGACCATAGGTGGAATCTTCTTTTGTTTCACCCAACTCATTCCCAGGCATTGTGTCCCTCAGTGGCACCATCTTGGATGGGGGTCCCTGCTGTCCCCCATGGGTGGGATGAAGGTGGGAGTGCTGAACACACCCGTGGGGTGCCCTTCAGGAGGGTGGGCTGTGAGGAGACACTGATGCCTTGTTTTCTCCTCAAGTCACTCCCAGCTACTGACCCCCTTCCAAGGGATGGAGTAGAAGGTCCTAGTGACACCCCACAAATGGCTCTGGGGGGGACTGGAAGGCTCTGTCCTTGGCAGGGACAAATCTGCTTTAGGGCTCTGTGGAGGGCAGCCTTGGGGGAGCTGTGGGATGTTCCCTTCCCACTCCATCCCCAGCTCATCAGGCTGCTCCACCGGCCCTGCAGGAGCTGTCACACCACGGAATGTGACATCAAAGGCAGGTCCAGGTGCCACATGACACGTGTGACACTCACAGGCCTGCCAGCTCCCGAGATGATGTGAGATGAAGGGAGCCGGCTGCTCCCGAACGGGAGGGCAGGAAGAGCCGAGCCCCTGTGCTGTCTGAATGTGCTAAAAGGAAGGGAAACAGGGCAGAGCAAAGGGCTGGAGTAATGCCCAGACTGTGGGGGGCTCTTCTCACTTAGAGAGGGCAGACAGCCCAGCGTGGAGGCCTACAGGCGTGGAGCCATGTCCTGGTGGGCCACCAGCCCTGGGGGACACGAACCCCTGACACGGGGCCAGCTGCCAGGCAGGTGCTGGCACTGCGGGGGGCTTAGGGCAGCTGCTACCTGCACATCTGGGAGCCTCTGGGCACCTGGAGATGCTGCTTTCTTTTCCTTCCCATAACAAAAAACATGTGGAAAACAGATACAAAAAAATGAGGATGTGAAAGCTACAGAGAAAATATGATTTTTTTTTAAAGTCACTGAACAGTTTGTCTCTTTACAAGTCCTTGTTGTTACTGCATTATCTTAGGTACACTTTGATATCTGGGGCTGTAGGAAGAGGAGTCCTCTGGTGTGACTGAGTCTGACTCTCTGCTGTTTTACTCCAGCCTGACACCAGTACATTGCCATGATGACATCATTTGGATTATTTCTGATTTATAGCGATTGAGAAAAATTGGGTCCTGTACAATAATGCAAACAATCAAAGACACAAAGCAAAAATAGTGCCTTTGGGCTGCACTTTCACATTGCATGATGTTTTGAGGACTTAATGTTGAAAGCTTTAGAGTGCACAAAAGGAATTTTCTCCATTTCATATATTATACAGTTGCCTGAAAGAAATGGCAAACAACTTCTCAGCCTAAGCATGTTTTACACAGGCTCACTTGTGGGTTTTTTTTCTGTCCATCAGCTTTCTACCAACAGATCTCCACTGAAACTCAGAGCAGTATCTGCCAGCAAGAGAAGCTGCTGGACCCATGACTGCACAAATGACCCTTGCACAGGCCTGGGCCAAATTCCGCTCTCTGTTACACGAATCCAAAGCAATTTTGGTGGAGACCAGGTTTTCTAGAGCACCCAGTGAAAGCACAGCAGTCTATTGGGGCCTTGGCAAACAAAATACCCTTCCCATTTCTTCTCCACTGACCAACTTCACATCTCCCTAATTCCCCAGAAATTCAATTGGTGTGATCAGAACACGGGTCTCTTCCACATTTCAGCCAAAATCATACCAAACACTTGGATCACAAAGAACATGTCTCAAAGGTGACAACAGCATTTAAGTCTGTCCCAGAAACACTGAGAGCAAGCCCAGCTTCCATTAAATCTTAAAATCGTGCCATCTGATGGCGAGATATCCAATGGCAAACACCCTCAAAAGCACCACACGTAAAAATAGCAGTGACCCCAAAACCCAGCACACACAAGAGATGCTAAAGCAGCGTGGATCCACCTCCATTGCCATCCCTTGTCCCACCAGGTGAGGAACTCACCGTTCTTCCTCTCTGCGAAGGGCGGGGGCTGGAGCTTGGTGCCATCCCTCACTTCACTGGCAGCTTTCTCCTTGGCTGCCTTTTCCTCTTCATTCCCAGCTGCTGCACTTTTGTGGTCCGAGCGATCCTGTTTGATCACACCATTCATCACCGTGCTTGGAGGGACCTGTCCAGATCCTGGCACCTCCACTTTGGGTGGCCAGGGAGAGGAGCAGACACCAAAGGGACCCCTGGAAGAGAAGGGGAACAGGTAAGGACAAATTCCCAAAGCAGTCTGGGAAACAATGATTGAAACACAAACAACTAATTGCTGACAGATTGCATTGGAAAACTGCAGGATTCTCTATTGCCTGCTTGATTCTCCTTGTCTGCTGGACACCTGACTACTTTTTTGAGGAATTTCCACCCATGGGCACAGAATATTTACAGAAAGTTTTTCTTCAAAACGCACAGCCCTGGGAAACCCCCATGAGAGATCTCTTGAATTGTTAGAGATCCACAAATGAGAGCAGTCTTCCTTTGTATGACTCTAGTTTGCTGAGAAAATTGGGATAAATGGCAAGAATAATTCCACACAACCCAGAGGAGGCTGCTAATTATGTGATACAGCCAGCAGATGAAAAGAGCAAACATCAGTCAGCTTTTACACCAGGAAGTGTACAAACACCCTGTAAAGTAAAATACATGTGAAAAATCTATTCTCTGACATCAAACTTATGATTAGCACCCACTAGAGCTAAAGGCTTTATGAAGAATTCAACCACATTAGGTACAAAAGGTTGAGAGTTTTTGGAGGATGGAGGAGTTGTTTATTTTCCATATTGTTCTGCTCCAAGGTTTATGTGGGGTTTGAGGTCAAAATACATCACAAAAACTCTTAAAAATTCTGCAAATTCAGGTTGTGCTTCTACAGATCTTTGGGCAGGTGACATTCCCATCTCATCAGAAAGATGGATGGAAAGGATTCAGATTACCCCAAACATGTTTGTGGGATGCAGGCAGATGGCCCAGGAGGGGCTGTGGTACTGAGCACATCACAGGAAAGCTGCAGGGACCATTTCAATACAGCATTGTCTGAAAAATCTCCAGATGCTGAGTGAAAGTGAATGCCTCTAAGAATCAGCACCAGCTCCTAATGAGTCCCATCAGGAAAGAGCTGAGGAGAGCTAAAAAAGGTCATTTGTAGAGAACAAGAATAGAAAAGTGTAAGATTGATTCAGTGATAAAATCTGATTTCATACAAAAAAAGTTACCAATTTACTGTATAAGGAAGTAGGAGCAGTGCATTGCACATGATACCATCTCCTCCACACGGTGTGAGCCAGGACCCTCACACCCCTCTCCCCAGCCTGCACCAGCAGGGATTTTGCCATCTGCTTTCTCATCCACCTCACTGGCAGCCCCACCTGCTCCAGCTTTTCCTGTCCCACCAGCTGCAGCTCAGCCCCTGTGTCCGTCTGTCCTGCCCTGCACTTTCACTGCTGGCACATTTCCCACAGCGTGCCCACGGGGTGGCTGCACTGCCTGGGAAGGAGGTCCTGGGGTCCTGTGTCACCTTATCCCTTTGCACAGAGCTGTGCCCAGGTGCATCACTGGGACAGGCTGTGTCTGTACCAGGGCTCAGAAACACAATGCCCACCCAGCCCCTGCCACCAGCCCTTCCCTTCTGCTCTGTGCCCCCCATCACCCTCAAACCTTCCCTCCTGCTCTGTGCCCCCCGTCACCCTCAAAACTTCCCTTCTGCTCTGTGCTCCCCATCACCCTCAAACCTTCCCTTCTGCTCTGTGCCCCCCATCACCCTCAGCCCTTCCCTTCTGCTCTGTGCACCCCATCACCCTCAAATCTTCCCTTCTGCTCTGTGCCCCCCATCACCCTCAGCCCTTCCCTTCTGCTCTGTGCCCCCCATCACCCTCAAATCTTCCCTTCTGCTCTGTGCCCCCCATCACCCTCAAACCTTCCCTTCTGCTCTGTGCCCACCATCACCCTCAAATCTTCCCTCCTGCTCTGTGCCCCCCATCACCCTCAAACCTTCCCTCCTGCTCTGTGCCCCCCATCACCTTCAGCCCTTCCCTTCTGCTCTGTGCCCCCCATCACCCTCAAATCTTCCCTCCTGCTCTGTGCCCCCCATCACCCTCAAACCTTCCCTTCTGCTCTGTGCCCCCCATCACCTTCAGCCCTTCCCTTCTGCTCTGTGCCCCCCGTCACCCTCAAATCTTCCCTCCTGCTCTGTGCCCCCCATCACCCTCAAACCTTCCCTTCTGCTCTGTGCTCCCCATCACCCTCCTCACCCCCACTGTGGCCCTTTCCTCATCTCCTGAGCCCAGCTATTCCTGCCAAAGCCTGGCACGCTGCCCCTGCCGATGCAAACAGCCCTGCAGGCACCCAGATAGGCCAGGCCTGTGCTGAGCTGCATCTTTGAGCAGACAATTCCATCTGCCACGTCTGCTTTAGCATTTTAGCTCCCTTGAGCAGCTCGAGGTGTCCTTTCCAGTGGTGTGGCTGCTGTGCAATGCTCCATCCCCACTGCCATGATCCACACACTGCTGGCTGTAGGGCTGCAGACCCACTTTGACACAAGCAACATGAGCCCCTATGACTAGTGTGGAACATTCAATAAGTGTTTACATTGCTGTTTTAAAATGAACATTTTTTTTAACTTCTTGAAGTTGCTGATACAATGCATCTTTCCAGTGGGAACAGAGGGTGATGACAGGACAATCCAGCAAACTGCATCTGCTTACAAAAATGAGACTTTGTTCAACCGAACACTAAATCTTTGATAAATTAGTCAGGGCTTTGGTGACGTACATGTTGAACCAATATGACAGTTTTATATGGATTATGATTATTAATGTTTTTCAAAAATAGAGAGCGTGAGCCAGACATCCAATGTCGAAGCTGCAAGACCACCAGCCGAGGCAAAAGTCTTTCAGGAAGGCTTCTTGCAGGCTCTGTGCACAATCTCTTTTTACTCTCAGAGCATATGCAACATTTTAATTTGCAGTGAGTGTGCCGGGGTGCTCATGTCTGAGCCAGGAGGTCACACTGTGACCCCACAGACAGGCTTCACAACACACTCAGGCACCACTGGCTCAGTGGTGGTTTTTTTCTGGAGTGAAATTTGGCCTCAAAACATTCCACATTGTTCCCTCGTTTCGGCTGAACTGATTGTATTTACAAAGCTTAGACACACTTTTGAGCCTCAGAGCACATCTCCCATCAACCACTGCTGCCAACACATCAGCTGCAAGGCTTTACACAGCACAGGTCATGCTCCATCTCTGCCTGCCTGTAGATTTTAAACTCATCAAGCTGGACTGCCGTGGTACACCATGGGCACTTCCTCGCAGGACACTGGAGATGCTCTGGAGGACATGGCTGCTTTGGAAGGAGCAGCCTCCTTGCTTTCTGCCTGGGGAGCAGTGCAGCATGGATGAGGTTCAGACTTGCTTTTCCCTTATCATGCTTGCTCAGCAGGGCCAGGTCTTGGTTGACTCTAGCAAATACATGAAGTTTAACAAAGACAAATGCCAGGTTGCACTGGGGTGGGGCAGTGCTGGATGTGTGGACAGACTGGGGAAGGAGAGGCTGGAAAGCAGTGCCATGGAAAGGGACCTGGGAGTGCTGGTCCATGGCCAGCTGGATCTGAGCCAGGAGGGACATCCCTGTCCTGGGGGTATCATGGGCAGCCAGGGGAGGGAGGGGATTGTTCCACTCTGCTCTGGGCTGGGGCACCCCCACCTCGAGTGCTGGGGCAGTTTTGGGTGCCACGACTCAAGAAGGACCCAAAGCTTTAAGAGAGGATCTGAATGAGGGACACAAAGGTGGTAAAGAGCCTTGAGGGGCCACAAGAGGAGTGCCTGAGAGCACTTGGGATTTTCAGCTGGAGCAGAGGACACTGAGGTCAGACCTCCCTGGGGGCTGCAGCTCCTCCCAAGGGGCAGCTCCGATCTCTGCTCCCTGTGACAGGGACAGGACACAAGGGAATGGCACCTTTGGATGCTGCTACCTCCCACTACTCCCTCCTGAGGAGGCAATGGAGCAGCACAGACAGACAGGCTGCTCCTCACCCCTCACCATGGCCCCCATGTCCCCTCACCCTGCTCCCCTGCCCCTCCCTGCTCCCTGTCCCCTTATCCTGCTCCCCTGTCCCCCAGGCAGCCAGTGCAGTGCCCACAGACACCACAGACTGTTTGGAGCCTGTCCTGCTAGGGCAGATAATTGGGTAAATCTAAAATATTTTTATTTTTTAAAGTTTTTAATTTTTTTCTTAAGGAAAAATGAACTGAACCATTGAAATTAAAAATTATTTTTAGAAGTGGGGAAAAACTTTATCTCCCTGAGAAACAATTTTGGCTTCAGCAGCTCATCTTGCAGAAAACTAATTTTTTTGGCTGGAAAATTCTTAAACTGAAAAATTCACTGTTCAGGTCTTAACAATCCCCTTCACACCTCAGGTCTCCACATGTCAAACAAGCTCCTGGATTACATTTTGTTCCAAGTTTCCAGGAGCGAGCTTCCTGCCAAGGTGTGTACCAAAAATACCAGAGCTAGGATCTGCCACTCCCTGGAGCTAAACCAACATCTTGAGCCCTCCTCTGGGATCTGACATAGGACAGACACTGCTCAGTGCCACTGCTGTCCCACCTCAGCAGCCCCAAAAGGAGAGGAAAATAGGAGATGGAGCATCTGCAGCAGCTGGACCTGAGGCATCTCTGCAGGACTGAGAGCCCTGACAATGCTGCCAGTCCTGTGCAGGATTGGACACAACACCTTGAGGTGCACTTGGCTTCCAACATGTAGAAATGTCTTCAGGAATGACTTTCATGAGTCTGGTTCCTGCTTGGGTTATGGTGATGCAGCTTTGATGGTCTGCACTGTTCTTCAGCGAGGGCCATGCATGTCACCCTCACCTTCTACCTCTCGCCCTTCCCCTGTGCCACTCCTGCATGCACCGAGGTGGGAACGAGCACAGCTTGCACTTCCTCATATCTGATCCACCAAATCTGCCCCCTTTTTGCTGTTTGCTCTACTGGAGCTTGAAGTGGAAGTAAATACATTTAGCTTTAATGCATGTACAGCACCTCTTAAGCAATTGTGACCTGCCATAAAACTTTAAATACACAAAGAGAAAAACCAGGAGAGAGATGTTCAGAGATGCAGCTCAGCCTTATCAAATTCTTCACGTGTTTGTTGTGGTGTGTTTGTATTCCTGGGCTTCTGCTTGCAGGAATGTTGCTGATAAAACCATCTCACTAAACATGGACTTGGTGTGTTTCAGCTGGTGTTTACAGTGCTCGGGCAGTAAGAGCAGCTCTGGATTCCTGGGGGCAAATACCCCTGAGCATTTGCATTGGTTTGTTGCAAATGCTGATCAAGTCCTGCTGTGCATAGGCTCTGCAGGAATCCAGTCTGGTCCTCCTTAGAGCTGTGTCAGGTTAGGCAAGGCACAGGGCAGCTCTGTGCACCCAGAACAAGAGATCTTTTCTCCTCCGAGCCCTCCCTGGGTCGCCAGGGCAGGCAGCACTGCTATTATCTCATGGTTTGCCTTGCAGACCATGTCCCTGTTGGATGATTCCCCTCACTGAACTCGCTGCTGCTCCTCAGGGATGCAGAAAGCCCCATCCGTGCTGGCACTGAGGGAGATGGAGCCCGCGGGCCATTTCCCACAGAGTGCACATTCCTCCCGTGCCCTGGAGAAGTGACCTGCTCACCACTTCAGCCCCACGAGACGAGCTGCAGGGCAGGGGGAGTGCCTGGACCCACTGGGCTTTGCCAGTGAGCAGGAAAGGAACCAAGGAAACCTTCCACAAGCCTGGATCCCCTTCACTGACAACTTATCCTGAGCAGCTTCTTGTGCAAGCCCTGGGTGGGGGCAGTGCCAAGACCCAGCCAGCAGAGCTGTGTGAGCCATAAACCCTTCCCTTGAGCCAAACCCGCCCCAAACCCAGTGTTTGGTCACAGTGTGACCCCCATGCTCACTGAGCTTTGCCAGCTGTTTGCACCCCTGGGCGTTTTAGGAGAGAATCTCCTTCCCAGCCTCCAAACTCAGTGTTGATATCTGCCCCAAGCTGCCCACAGGCAGTGGAGAGCCCAGTGCTGGGAATGGCAGCTGGCTTCATCCAGGAACAGCTCCTGGCCTCCAGCCTGGGCTGGGGGATGAGGGACAGGGGCTGCTCTCAGGGGAAGAGCTCAGCTCTGGCCTCAGCCCCCTCCCATTGAGCTGTTTTGAAAAGGAGTGATTTCTCCTTCATTTTTTAATAGAAAGAATTATTTTCTACCTAGAAAATTGTAGAGGAATAGTGATCAGGAACTCGGTTATTACTCCAGATCCACCCAAATCCTGCCTCTCTGTCAGTGCTCAAATGGGCTGAAAACATCTAGGACAAAATCAGACTGACAAATTGTGCAGTTCTAAAATACCTGACCTTCAGGTAAACTACTCAAGAACTGATTCCCTGCTTGTACATCCATGTCCACGGCACATCTGCTGGCACCCAAAGGCCCTTCCCAGCACAAGGACTCCCTCATGGTGCACCATGAGCATGGGCAGGCTGCTGTGAGCTCTGCAAGGTGATTTATTATATTCTGGTAGCATCCAGATGATAATGTGGGGAATTCCTGCCATGTACAGCACTGAAGGTATGGTGCAAGTGGTTGAGAGACAAGACAAATAGAGAAAATTATTGGAGAAGAGAGGGCTCTGGGGACACCTTAGAGCCCCTTCCAGTGCCTAAAGGGGCTCCAGGAGAGCCAGAGAGGGATTTGGGACAAGAGATGGAGGGACAGATAGGGGGGAATGACTTCAAACTGCAAGAGATTAAATTTAGGTTAGCTATAGGGAAGAAATTGTTTCCTGTGAGGATGCAAAGGCCCTGGCACAGGGTGCCCAGAGCAGCTGTGGCTGTCCCTGGATCCCTGGCAGTGCCCAAGGCCAGGTTGGATGGGGCTTGGAGCACCTGGGACAGTGGGAGGTGTCCCTGCCCATGGTGTTGAACTCTGTTCGGCCCCAGCTTTCATTTACAGAAACTTGGAAAAAGGTTTTTTCTTTGCTCCACGTAGTATTTAACACAGCCCTGACCACCTTACTGACAGCAAAGCCCTCCCCACATGACACACTGCAGCAGAGGGGGAACATCAGTGTCACCGGGAGTAAAAATCTGAGCTCTTGAACACCACGATGTCCAAAAGAGCTGGGAATTTCAGAAAATATCTGTGCAAATGACTGATCAGCACCATGCTCAGAGCTCTCCCCAGGCTCTGTGGAGAGACAGAGTGGTGAGGGGACCCCCTTTTGCACCCATTGCCCCCTAAAGGTGGTGCCTGCTCTAATGGCAGCACTGCTCCCCAGCACAGGCTCTGTGCTGGCACCGAGGCTGCCCCAGCCGCTGGCACCAGGCAGGGCTGGCATGGTGTGAGTGATGGATGGTGGTGTAAGGCCACGATAATGCTCGGACACTGCCCCGTGCTCCAGACACACAGAAAATGCTCCAGAGGGAAAGGGGAGGAAACAGAGTCATCCCCACAGGGTGGAAATGAAAGTTTTGAGACAAGGAGCAAAGCCTGACTGGGCAGAGGGATGCAGGAGCCATGGGAGTAAAACTTTGTTTCTGGATGTCACAGACAGAGGACAGGCCATCACCTGCCATGGGCAGCCTGGGCACTGCAGCTGCCTCAGCTCCTGAGCCCTTTTCCAGGGCCGCTCATGGTGGCAACACTGAAGGCAGGAACGGCAGAGCCAGGGCAGGGACCTCAGCCTTCCTGCAGGTTTGTGTTGCCCAAAGCCCCAGGGCACAGCCCTGGGAGGACTCCAGCACATCTCCCTAGGGCCCTGTGCTGTAAATAATATAGTATTATTGCTTTTTGCAAATATTAAAATAAATACTGTATGTATAATGTTAGAAAACTTTACTATATAAATATAGTTTCTTTTATAGTTCTTTTTATAGTTTTTTTTTCTGTCATTAACAAAACTTAGAAATAGCAATGTAAATACATATATTTTTCTTAGACTGTGGCATAGTAATGTAAAAAGCTTTTGTTCATATAACTAATTAAAAAAAACAGTAAAAAGATAATCAGGAAATTGTTCACATTCTTAAATTATCCTATCTAAATAAAAATAGCAGTAACAAACACCAAAATCTCTCAAAAAATGTATTAATCCTCTGTTATCAAACAATACCTGACAAAATAAAGCCACAAAAAAACTACAAATAAAAAAAATAAATAAAAATAATGCATAAAAATCTATAAATATGCAACATATTAATACATTTTTAAAAGTATTTTTTAAGTTAATGTGTACTCTTGGCTGAATGCCAAGCACCCAGATGTATTAACCCTTTACTTTATTATCGTTGTGTCCTCTTTATCCTTTTTATTAAACTTTTTAAAATGTACCAAAACAATAAACCTCGTTTTTCACACGTGTGCTCAGGCCTGGCTCCTGTGCCAGTCCCTTGGCACTGCAGGCAGCCTGAGGCAGAGCTGGAGCACCCAGAATTACGACCCCCCTCCCCAGAGCCCCAGCAGTGCAGGGATGGGCTGGGGCTGAGCCCTGGCACAAACCTCCACGGCAGCCACAGCCCCGAGCTGCCCACGGGCCACCCTGGGCTGCCCACGGGCCACCCTGAGCTGCCCACGGGCCACCCTGGACTGCCCACGGGCCACCCTGGGCTGCCAGCACCTCCCTTTGTGTCACCTGGGGCTGTGCTGGCTGCACTGGCCTCCGGCTGGGGGAGCCTGCAAGAAACATGGAGACAGACTCCACTGTGCACACACATCGTTTAGAGAGCTGGGGAATTACAGCTTGGGAATTCCTTCCAGGCCTGGATTTCTCCTGACTCTCAGCTCCATTCCCAGGCTGCCAAGCTGACTGCAGCTTCAGTTAGGGAGGAGTCTCCCAGGGTGACAACACGGTGACAAACAGAGTGGAATTCATCATCAACATTAACCCCTGGTGTCTTTGCCGTGGGACACATCCTGAGGTGCTGTCCCAGGGATGTTTTTCCCAATTGTCCAATGAGCTCCTGTCCTGTCCTGGCTGCACCAACACACTTTAAATCCGGGCTGTCTGTACAATAAATTGGCCTTTTTTTCTCCAAAAGAGCTCCGTGTGTGTTGCTGTCCTTTCTCTCTCTTTGCAGCACGGTAACCACAACTCCACCAGAGCCTGGAGGGACAAGACAAGGCAGAATGGCTTCAAACTGACAGAGAGAAGGAAAAAATTCTTCCCTGTGGGGGTGGGGAGGCCCTGGCACAGGTTGCCCATCCCTGCAAGTGCTCAAGGCCAGGTTGGAGCAAGCTGGGATAGTGGAAGGTGTCCCTACCATGGCAGGGAGTGGAAATGAATGGGATTTAACCAATCACACAACAAACCATTCTGTGATTATATTATTCTGTGATTAGATGCTTTTAAGGATTACAGTTCATGGGCTACCTGGCATTTGTTACCCTGCTCTTGTGCCCAGGGTTATTTCTGTGGTGAAACACTCTGCTAAAAATACTGTTAAAACTTTACATATGCAGATAGTTCTGAGTTAGATAAAACATCTTATGAATCTGGACCATACTTGTAGTTTTTAAAGTAATCTTAAAATAAACTTAAAAATCTTAAAATAAGCAGTAATGTTCTAAGTATGCTGAAAAGGCTCAAAAAGCAATTATCGGCCTCAGATTTGTTCTTGCTGCTTGTTCTGTTTGCAGAACTGCTTTCAGGTTAATTTTGTGAATTTCCCAGGTCTGACTCATGAGTGCTGTGTGCTGGGGTTGGTGGAGCTTGGATCACACCAGGTACAGGGGACACACCTGGGGACAGCCCTGCTCCAGCGGCCTTGGCAGAATGAAGCTTCTGAAAGAAATTGCACTTTTTTCTGAACTATTATTTGATTTAATTCTGTTTAATTTATAAACACTTAACAATGAGCTGTATCTGCTGGTGGCAGTGCAACGTGGGCTGGTTACAAAGGACAAACCATGCTCCTAATTCAAAGGAACTGTATTGTTTTCAGAATTTGGTTTAAATCCAGCCACATCCAAAATCTTGCTGGTTTTAGTTTTTCTGGTGGAATGGGAATCCCTGGTCTCTGGAAGTGACCCTGGCACTTACCACTGTTAGCATCACTGTTACCATTAACATTGGCACTGCTCTTACCACCAAGCCATGGCTCTGACAGCTACAAATGAGAAGGTTTCTTATCCCAGTGGAATGTGGGGGATTCTTGAGGCCAGGCCCTACCACAGGCTTGCCCATCCTACTCTGAGATACCAGAGTTCAGGAGCACAAGTATCCCAAAAATCCTGAGATTTCTCATAGCACGGCATTGGACTCAGAACAAAACTTACTAACATGGAGAGCTTTTCTGGACCCATCAGCCTTGTCCTCCAGCAGAAGGGTGATGGTGTCTCTTGCCAGGCTGTTTTGCTTATGAGGGGCCTGAAAAGAGACACCAGCTGAGGTCCCTCAGCCCATGCAGCCCCACAGCTCCGTGTTGGGCAGGGCAGCTTCTGTCCCAGCCCCGGCTCTGCTTGTCCTGCTCACATGGAATTACACAGCTCTGGGTTGGTGCGTCCCAAGGGAATCTGCTGAAGTCCTGTGGAGCCTGGCTCTGAGTTCAGGTCCTTCCTGCATGTGGATTGTGGCTCTGTGGTCACCACACAGGTTGAGCTGTTGCTGGTCACCCCACAGACTCTTCTGGTTACCCCTGCATCCCTACCAGCAGCTGCCTCCCCACATTTCTGCAGGAAAACATTGGCTTCTCCTGTAGCTTAGGTTGATGTCCTTGGTTATGGCTGCAGCATTAAACTTTGTCTTAATTTTGCAGCATTTGTGGTTATGTCTGATCTTTGTCTCCCTTATTTTGTTACATTTTAGAAATGCGATAAAAGAAATCTTTCAGAAAGAGAGAAAACATGGCAGTGATTTGAAATGGAAAATGAGCACAAACTGGACCCATGCCTCTTCATCAGATGCCAGAGGAGGAGAGGACACAGGGACAAACACTATTAATAAAGTGCTGCGGGCGGGTCTCAGACGGGACAGGAGCCCAGGCAGGACCAGATCTGCAGCCTCGGATGGTGCTGCTGCCCAGCACGGGGGCCTCGCCAGCTTGGGTTGGCAGAGGGACATTCAGTGGGTGGGAAAGGCCACAGTCTGACCCAGCAGGGCTTTGGGAAAGGTCCCAGACTGCTGGCAGAGGACTCGTGCCCACGGGGTGTGTTCCTGCTGCAGCAGGGATTAACCTGAGCCAGGCTACAGAGCAGTCCTAAGCACTGGGTGTGTGGTGCCATGACACCTCTCCAGCCCAGTGCCTGTGGCTCTAACCCTGAATAAAAATGTATCTGGTGACAGGGGTCACAGACAACCCTGCATTTCAGGCTGGTGACCCAGAGCCTCTCTTCCTTTGGCTACCCCAGAAAGCAAGTGTCCAGGAAAGGAAGAGCAGCTGCTGATCTCTGTAGAACCTGTCACCCCCTTGCTCAGAGTCCAATGAAACTCTTCTTGGCCAGACTTCTGTGTCTTGCCCTCAAATGTTGACACAGGCAGCAGATGGACAGGACAAAAAGCCCAGGTGTAAGTGGGAGAGACCAAGGCAGAGGTTTAGTGTGCATCCTGTGCCACCCAGTGCCACAGCACACATTGACAGAGCTGCCAGGTCAGAACTTCTAACAGGAAACCCCCTGAGAGAAACCAGTGCTCAGCCTGTCTGCTTGTGTCTGCTTGTGTCCATCGATGATGTTAAAATACACTTTAATAAGGAGAAGACTCAATAGGAAGTGCCCACAGCTGCATGGCAGGTCCAAAGGCAGCGAGAAGTGAGAATGTAGAGTTTAGATCTGCTCCACAGCACTTTGCTCCAGGGCCATTCATTCTCCACTAACCCAGAGGTCAGCAGTGCTGGGAGCAGCACTTGGAGTGCAGGGCACACCTGCACTGGAGCTGTGCAGTGAGGGATTCCCTCTCCAGTGTCTGTGCTACCATGGAGCAGCACTGAGCCCTACACACTTCTCCAGAGAAGTCCATTTTCTTAAAAAATGCAGTTGCAACTACCCTCACCATCCTCACAGGGAAGAATTTCTTCCTAATAGCCAATCTAAATCTACTCTCTGTCAGTTTAAAGTCATTTCTCCTTGTCCTGTCACTCCAGGCCCTTGTAAATAGTCTCTCTCCATCTCCCTTGAAGCTCCCTTCAGGCACTGAAAGGCCATAATGAGGTCACCCCAAAGCTTCTCTTCTGAAGGCCAAATAACCCCAATTGTCTCAGCCTTTTTTCTCAGAGACCAAAGTAGTTCAACATCCACCTGTTCTCCCTGTACCCACAGGGGTGTTAAAAGTGAAACTCCTGGGTGAACCCAGGTGAACACCCACTTCATCCTATAAAAGAAGGAAAAAAAGGCACGTGGTCCTGACAGTCCAGCCAAGAGCAAAAGGCTCCAAGCCCAAGAAACATCTTACTGTGGGCAAGGGGCCCCACTGCTCTGACACAGCAGCAGTGTAGCACATCCAGATCCATCCAGATCCCATCTCCAGCCAAAGTGCTGTGAAAGAAAGCAAGCACCTCTCTCCATCCCAAAAGCCAAGGCTGCACCAGGAGGAAAGAAAATGTGTGGTTCCTTTAGGCAACTCAGAGCTTGGGATGATAAACCACAGTGCAATAAAGAATATCAAGAACTAAAGAATTGCTCTTTTTTAAAGCATGCTTCCAGAGATACAAACAAATGAAACATTCAAGGCCCATTATCCCATGACTTAATTTTTCACTCTCAGATCATTTCTGTCATGTCATGAAATCCCTTCCATTAACTTATCAAGTTCCATCTACAAACAGCCTAGGCTCCTTGCCCCTACTTTCCGGTTTGGAAGGCTGTTCAAGAACATTGCTCTCCTACTGGCTGGAAATTTGAATATATCCTGCAGTCTAAATTTATCTGCAAAATCACCCAGACTCAAAGCACCAGGCATGTGACCAAAAAGGGCCATGTTTAGGTAAGTACAGGTGAGGTTATTGCAAGAGGCAAGGCTTGGCATTAACTGGGAGTCCAGGTCCAGTTGCAATCTCATGTCTGGTCCCTCTTATTTCACTGACCCTGAACCACAACACCCAAGAAATCATTTCCCTGGCTGTGTGGGCAATGACCAGGGGACAGAGTAAAGCTGAATAGGAGTTACAGATCTCTTTCTTCTTGAGTAACATTGATGACAAAGAGAGAAAAATAATTATTATCCCACAGCAGTACAAGGACAGATACCCACTATCCAGATCCCTGGTGGAATATATTTTCTGGAGGAGCTGAGCCTGGCTTGGAAAGGACACACAGGACATGATGTGAAGTGTCTCCACTGCTGGTTTTGCCTATATCCTGGCAAGAATGATGCAATGTTTAGGGGTGAGAGTGGAAATCTCCCCAATCTCCTCAAATTCCCTAGAAGTTCACCAGCCATGGCTTTCTCTGAGGCAACAGCATTGTACCAATGGAACCCCATCCCCAAGCTACAACTCACATTAACATACTTCACCTTCACACATTTCACCTTCACACATTTCACCTTCACACATTTCACCTTCACATATTTCACCTTTACACATTTCACCTTTACACATTTCACCTTCCCTAACCACAGCCAAGTGGGACCTCAGCACCAAAGGCATCAGCAGTGCAGCCAGGTTCAGCAAGGCAGAGGAATACCAGAACAAGTGGCTCAGAGCTCTGATGTGCTGAGGGAACCAGAATGAAGAGTTAAATATGTGTGGTCCAAATGGATTTCATTGTGCCTCATGCCTCAGAACTATTTTAAAGCACCTGGATAAAGGTGATGTGAAAGGTCTTGGATTTTCAGAACATTTCTAAGAACTTTCCTCACCAAAAGCTGCTAAAAGGCTGCTATTGAATAAGAGTATTTAGAAATAGGGAATGTAATTTAGGTTTGCTTTAATGAAGACAAAAGGCAGGAAAATGTGCTGGGGTTTGTGCTGGTCAGCATGATGATGGGGATAGAGAGACAAAGACATTTTCCTACTAATGTCCAATTACTCAGTGCCAGGTTGAACAGGGCTTGTAGCAATTTGGTGTAGTGGAAGGAGGTGGAATGAGATGATCTTTAAGGTTCCTTCCAACCCAAACCACTTTGTGATTCTATGGTTTCATGGCAAAAATGCCTCATATGGAAAGCTACAGAAGGATATGCTGATACCAAGTGGCTGAGTGATAAAAATGGAAATGAAAAGTAATCTTTGTAGAGAAAAACTGTCCACAGAGAAGACCAACAATGATGACCAAAAGAGAGGTGAAATGGGCTGGGACCCTTAGTTTGGGAAGAGAAGGCTGGGGCAGGAAACCTCACTGAGGGACTGCTCAGTCAGGAATGGTCCAAAGAGCATCAATGAGAAATGATTGCACACTACAGGAACTAGGGAGAGCCAAGGAAGTGCTTAAGCATGAGATTTAAAAAAAACAAAAGAGAGATTTTCTCACCCCCTTCATAGTTACACTGTGGAGCTCTCTGCTGCAGGATGCTGCACATGCCAAAAGCCTGGATGGCTCCAAAAGAATACATTTAGGGAAGAATTGTGAGGTGTTAAACATAGAGATGCTCAGCCTGGTTCAAGGAAATTCTGAGGCACAGAGGGATTGGAACAGACTCATGGTGAGAAGGGTCCCTGAGCATTCCCAGCTCTCCTCCAGCCGTGTCCCTGTGGTTGGGACCAGCTGCCCAACAGGCTGAGCTGCCTTTTGCCCCCAGTGAAGCCACTGTCACAGTCCCTGTCTCGCACAAATCAATGTGCTGCAGTGCCAGCCTCTCCACTCTGGTGTGTGGCACAGGGCAGAGCAGGCAGGGAGGAGGAACATGGAGCAGCAAAGGATGGAGATTTGTGGCAAGGGCTCTTGAGGCCTGGCTGAGACTCAACGTGCCCACCAAATGCTCCAAGGCTGCAAGGAGCTCTGTGGCCCCACTGCAGGTCCCTGCTGCCAAAGGACATTCCTCAGAGCTACTTGCTAAATAATGGAATCTAAATTTCCGCCTTCTTGTGGCAAAGTTAAAAAAAACAATAACATTAACCAAATTATACCCTGGTCTAAACAAAGGAGGGCCAGGGCTGCCAATTTCACAATTATCCCAAATGGGTCTTAATATGACACAGATAAATACTTTCCAATTATCCAGTGGAACAAGGCTGCCCTGGGGGAAATGGAGAACAATATATTACAGGGGCCAGAGACCCAGGGGATTCAGAATTCACACTCCACTACTCCTGCTGCAGTCCACACATGGCAGGGGAGGGAGCAGCAGGGTGAGAGCCCATCCTCACCCATCCCACAGGCTGCTGTGGGACCGCTTGTCTGGCAGGGGGACAAGAGGGTCAGTGAGGGTGTTGAAGCTTCTGCTGACAAGGAAGCTGAGGGTGGCTGGTGGCTGGTGCAGGGCATCAGGGCTGGCACTGCTGTCCTCCCCAGCACGGCTGCAGGGACAGGGTGAGCTCTGTGCCAGTGCACACAGACCTGAGCGAGCTGCCTGGGGCCACGGCAGGTGCACGTGCTGGTGCTCCAGGTGTGATGCTCACCTGGCTGCCCACAGCTGCCAGACTGTGTGAAAGCACAGCTTTGGATCAGGGTGGGCACCCACAGCTGCTGTTTGTGCTCCGTGCTTAGCAGCATCCTTGCATGGCTTTCAGCAAGGTGTACTTTCCTGAACTTTGACCCTCACTAATGCAGCATCACTTGTAGCATTTTGTCTTCAAAGGTGGTAGCTCAGTCCTTCACCACCCCAGGCTAGCTGAACTACAAAATCTGAACTGGTCTGTGAGGGAACTGTGGGTTTCTGTGCCCTCCACAGCCAGGATGCACATGCATGTGAGTGCATGGGAGCACAAAGCTGAGCTGTTTCCCGAGAAGTTGTGTCCCTGCCGTGGGCAGCAGCACAGGGCAGGCTGAGCCCTGGGGAGGGGAGCAAAGCCCACACTGAGCTGAGAGAGCAGCTCACTGCCCTGTGCTGCTCCTGGGGTGCTCAGACCCTTCCCCTCCCTGCCATCCTTTTGCCCATCCAACAGCTCAAGGACCTACTTGCAGCCTCAAGCTCCAGATTTGTCTGCCCCCAAACCTCCCATCTCTCCTTCCAGGGAGCCGGGGTGCTAAGTGCTGTAACCTTTGGTAGTATGGACATTGGTTACCTCAGAAATTCAAGAGGGATGATTTTCTGATTGATATCAGACCCAGAACCAATGCTCTAGAATTCCACACAGGCTTGTTGTTTCGGCAGAATAAGCAAAAGCAGATGCTGGATGGAGCAGCCAGTGAGAAGCTTCAGGACTCCCCATGGGTGCTCACAGCCCAGCCACACAAACTACTGGCCTGAGGAGGGATTTCCTTCCCACCTAAAGCACCCTGCAGCCTGGCCCTCTCCTGTCCCCTCCCTCAGGGTCCATTTACCCCTTTGTTCTGACCCAGTGACAGGTGACAGCACATCCTGCATTCCCTGATGCTCTGCAGGCCTTTCCTCCCCTGGCTGTGGTGGGATCGGTGCAGATGAAGCAGCCAGGGACTCCCAGGGACAAATTCAGAGGAGGACACAAGGTGTGCTCAGTTGTTATTTGCTGTCAGGCAACTCATTTCCTCCCCCAGGGCTCCATGTCCTCCCTGGCAGCATTTACCTGCCTTTCCCAGGTGAGCTGTGCCCAGCACTGTCACACAATCATTTCCCACTGTCTGTCTGCAAGGAGAAGTCCTGCAAAGCAGCTCCATGTCCTCTTCTGCTGCCATCAGCTCCAGGGGTGTGCACATAGCTCATCCCACTCCCCGTGCAGCTGAACCCCCTTAACCAGCTGAAAACATCGACAGGAAAATCTGCCATCCCAGACCCCTCCGTGCCAGTTCTGCACTAGCTCAGAGCACCCATGGCCTCTTCAAGCACATGGACAGCTGGTGAGTTAGGGACAGGGAGGCACAACCTTCCCAAATATCCCTGTCATCATCCTGTACAGCCTTTCTTTGGGCTAATCTGCATGTCAGTGCAGGGCAGAGCCCATGGAACAGATGGGCTTTTCCCGTGTCCTAACCTCACCCCAGCTCCTGCCTGCAGAGGTTTTGGCTGCTGTTCTGAAGCCCAGGGTCCTGGGAGAGGTACAAGAAATGCTGAGGGCAAGCTGGGACTGGTGGGCACTGTCCTGGGGACTCTCTTGCATTATTTATTGCCTCCCAAGAATCAAGCAAGTTCTGCTCAGGGAGAGTTTCTCCCCTGCCAGGAGTGGAACTAGGGTTGGATGCAGAGAACTGAAGTGTGAGCAGGGCTGAGAGGACCACATGATGCTCTGCAACAGTCCAAATCCTTCTGAGCCAGAGCCTGTGATGGACCTTTGAAGTGCCCAGCATCTAGTTCATGTTGTCATGGATTTCTATGATCCCTGATCTTATGGTTCCTGACCCCAAGGAACTCAGCAACATGCTGCAGAGTGAAACAGAGAATGGTGTACCCTGGGAGAGGCAGTGAGAGACTGAAAAGGCAAGTGAAGGAAGAAGGTAATAGAGAAAAGAAATGAGTTCATCCCTCTGATCACCACCTCACTCAGTCCCTCAGCTGGAGAAGAAGCCAGACACCCTTTCCTGATGCAGGCTGAACCTCTGCCTCCAAAGATGCTGCTCTGTGTGGCTGCCACCTGCACCTGGCCCCAGGTGTGTCAGGTGTGCTGGAGCAGGAGCTGCTGAGCAGCCTTTGTGCCACCCCAAGCTGGTTTTCAACCAGAACCAGGGACAGATATTGAGGGATGAGCTTGGGGCTGCTGAGTGGAAACTCCATTGATTACTCTGTGCCGTACCTTCCCGACATCATGAACACCTCAGCCCCTGGGGAAAATCTGCGTTCTATCAGCTCTTATAAGCAAGTGTTTCGAAAGGTTTACAGAAAAGTAAAGTAAACAGAGCTCTGAGTAACAAAAGAGCCCCGTTTATGCATTCTTTGATTCACTGTAAAGGATGGTGTAAACTGACTTTTTAACCAAGCATTAGGCAAGATTTGGGCCCCCGCCATTATATAATAAACAGTGACATGGCTATATTAAAATATTTACTTAATGCACTGAAGTGACTTATAGTATGAGTGGCTACTCAATAGGATGGCCTAAGTGTTAAGGCGTCAGGTGCCATCGCCTGTATAAATATTCTGTGTGCACTTGTTTATAGGAAAACCCCATCTGGATTTGGCTAAAACAGCAGACACCCTGCTGACCCCAGTTTTTGCTATTGGAAAATATAACACAAGTGTTCACTCATCTAGAATAACAGCGGCGGTTAAGTGCCATCTGACAGACAGAAGGGTATTGGCTTTTCTCAATAGACAGCAGGCTGGGTGCTGTGAAGGGCTTCACAGCAGCAGCTCCCCAAGATTTACAGCATCCTGTGGACCAGCAGCAAAAGGCTCTGCCTCCCCACTCACAGCCCTTGGCAGACAGGGGACATCGGGATGCCTGGGCACGCACAAAAAGGCTCAGACACCCCCAAATGCTGCTGAAACACAGAGCTGGGCTGTGCCACTCTGTGAGCTGACAAGGGGTCACAGTCTCTTCTCTACCCAGATGTGAAGCAGCTCCTGCCCACCTGTGGTGTCCCCTGTTTGTGCCCCTTGTTCAGGATCCCTTTGGTGCCCTGGAGCCCTGGCTGGAGCAGCCGTGTGTCCATAGTGTGGTGCCACCTCCTCAGCTGGCACTGCTGAGCCTGGGACTCTGCCAGGAGTTTTGTTAGGTCCTTGCCGGCAGGCAAAGAGTAAAGAGACATGGCAATCCCCTCACAGGATGGGATGAAGAGGTGCCCACTCCCAACTCTCGTGTCTCCCAACTGGAGAGACTCTTCCCACCAAGGAAGAGTTGCTGTTCGTTCCACACTACACTACACTACACATGTACACAGGCATAGCCAAAACTGCTCATCCCATGTGCCAGTTTCTACATCCAATTCCTTCTGAGCTCAGCTTTTATTGAAGTGTATTATTTAAATTATTTTGGCTTTCCAGGTAAAGCCTCTTTAGGACCTGCTGCAACTGTTCTTGTTTTTCCCAGATAAGATCATCCCTGACATAGACAAGAACTGCATTTGTTTCTCAGATACATCTTTTTCTGCCAGCCAACCTACATTCAAATATCTACAAATTAACTTGGCATCTTCCTCCTACTCATTTTCAAAAGGTGGGTTCAGCTTTGAGGACAAAGGTTCTTCCCCCACAGGGTTGTGGGGCACTGAACAGGCTCCCCTGTGCAGTGGTCACAGCACAAAACCTGCTAGAGCTGAAGGAGTGTCTGGATAAATCTCTCAGAGACAGGGTGGGGTTGTTGGGGTGTCCTGTGCATGGCCAGGAGCTGGAGTGGATGATCCCTGTGTGCCTCTCCCAGCTCAGGACATTGAGTGTATGACTCTGTGAGATACAGGAGAGAATGTTCTGTCGCAAGTCACCCCATTTGAATGAGAGGCTGTGAAAATCTGACCTTCCCACCACAGCACGGGCCAGGGCAGAGAGGAAAACACCTTCACTGCTGGTAATCTTGGCCTCTGAGTGTCAGTGCTGACACCACTGTGCCCACATTGGCTGCAGGAGGTGCAAACACTGCTGTGAGAGAGGGGCAGAGGGTGCAGGTGCAGACACAGCACAGGGGAGTCCTTGCAGGCAGCAGGAGAATTCCTGCCTGGGAGGATCACACGGGAAGGGACTATTCCAGTGAGGGTTTCCTTCCCCCATCTCTTGTGCAGTTACAGGTGAGTTGGTGGAGGGGACACCTGCAGAGGACCAAACTCCTGCCCAAAGAAGAACTAATGTGAGATCAGGTCACAGCTTTGTACAGGGGAATCTGGAACACCTCTGGTGATGAGACAGCACGTAGGAAGTCAGCTGAGACTGGCTCCTTCTGTGAATTCCCTTGGGGAATCCTCTGTTCCTAAGGGCACGTGGGAGGAGGAAAAATGAGGAGGTCACTGGGAGCTTAATCCCTGCCCTCAGCCAAAGACCCTGCCACTTCAGCTTCCTTCAGAACTGGAGGAGCTGCTCCTGAGGGCTCCAGAGCCCCCAGGTCTTCAGTTCCTTACTTGTACTCCCACGAGTGTTCCCGAGTGGAGTGGGTGGCTGAGGTGCTCGGTGCCTCCTGGTTGTTCTCTGAGAGGCTCTTGTCAGCCAGGCTTTCCCCCTGCAGGCAGAGGTGAAGGTGCCAGACAGATGGCATTTCGGATTGCCCAACCAAAAATCTACTGAGCTGCTAAAATAAGGGTATTTTTCCACTGGAAAATGATTCTGAGGGAAAATTTATGACTGTTGGCAGAGCAGTGTGTGCCCTGGAGGCTCGGCTGCCATGGGCAGAGGTCTGGGAGCTGTGCAGAGACAGTGCCCGGAGCTCTCCTCCCCTTGGCCCGTCTGCAGGAGGCAGCAGCTGGCTGGAGAAAGCACCCCCGTCCCTGCAGGGCTTGGCACACTGCAGGAATCTCCGTCCTGTGGCTCCCTGACCCAAGGACAGGTGTGTCCCACCTGTGCCAGGGGGAGCCGCCACCAGCACAGGGCTGGATCCTGCTTGTCTCACACTTCTCCAGTCTGGACACTGGCCCTGTCCTGCTGAAATGTCCTCTTGTGCCAGCCTGTGGTCAGCCCCTGCAGCACAGGACACCCCCTGCTAGTCCATGGAAGTCTCTGGGGTACCCAGACACAGCTTGGCTGTCTCCTCCTTCCCCAGCACCATCCAGACAGGCATGGAATGGGAATGACCACTCCACATTCTTGGTCTCTCCCTTCATACCAGCATTTAGCAATTCCACCCAGACCTTCTCCTGTCAGCATGCCCATGAGGGTGTCAGCATTGCTGCACATCCAGTTATTTAACTGTTCTTTTCCTTGCCTCTAATACCCACGTTAGCACAAAGGAAAGGAGTCATTTCAAAAGGCATTTGTCTTGGCAAATCCACATCAGCTGGCTGCTCCACCTCATCGTGGCCTACTCTAGTGCCTGCAAATAGCACATTTGGTTACCTGCTCCAGTATTTCACAGTGTTATTGCCATTATGTTGATTATCCCTGGATCCTTTCATCTCCCTGCCTGAGGACAGATAAAATTTTGTCCCTACCCTTGTTCTCAGGGAGAGCTGCCAGGAGCTGTGAGATGGCACCAGTTCCTTAAATGATCTAGACAAATTCAGCAGAATCTCAGCAGACCCAGCTGAGGTGAAAATAAGTGGATTTCATTTATGTCAGTACTCTCAAACTGATTCTTCTCTTATTCAATCCACATTTCTCCCCCTTTGTAGTTAGTTAATTGCATTAATCACTTCATTAAAGTTACTCACTCTTGGAGCAGTTGAAGCAGAGAAAATGCCAAATTCTTCAGCCCCACCATTCCCTCTGTTGTTGCTTTTCCTTCTGTACTGAGCAGCACTTGCTTTTGTTGACCTGGTCAGCATCTTGTTCTAACTAGGAGGAAACTGCAGCTGGGCAACCTTGCACCCGACCTGAAGACAGCAGGGAAAAGCCCTGGCCAAGTGCAGGGACCGTGGTGAGGGGCAGGATCCCCTCATCCACCTCTCCCCATGGTGGTCCCACACTACCCCAAGGTCTGGGTGCTGCTCCTGTGGCTCTGCTCACCCTCCTTGGACTGCAGAGGGCTGGAAGTTGTAAAAGGTTCCCAGAATCTGATCCTGCAGCTCTCCCAGGTTTGTTTTCCCCCTCTATCCACATCATTACCTCTTTTCCCTGACTCCCAGGCTGTAAACATATAACAGCCATATAACCATTTAACAGTGTGATCACAGTCCCAGCCTCACATGCTGTCCTGAGGCTGTGCAGAGCCAGCCTGCCCTGGGGCAGCTGCACACACACACTGTGCCCTGCACTGTATTTACCAGGAGCAGTTCAGTCTCGTGCCCTTTCTGTTGGACAGCATCACCCAAACAAGGCCAGCAGGAGTGGGGAAAATGGTGCTCCTTTTTCCTGGGAACTTCTCTTCATCTGAGGTAGATGTGGAACTACTTCTCAGGAGGTTCCTCCCAATTCCTGACCCTCCTGCCTTCTCCCAGCACCACCTGCTGTCCAAAACTTTGGGGTGGGAGTGTTCCCTGCTGGCTCCCCCGCAGTGAAATGCTCCTGGGTCCTGCAGCTGGTGAGGATTCAGGAAGGCAAGGTGTTCTCAGCCTCTCCCACTCTGTGGCTGTGTGGCTGGTACAGCCAGGCTGTCACCCCAGGAAGGCTGTGACCTCCTGATGTGCAGGGGGCTCTCCCATCCCTTGGGGACAACAGGAATCAGGAGCATCTGCTCCCTGCTTGGACCTAAAGACACCCACCTGAGAGGAGCCCTGAAGCTGGAGATGGAATACACCCAGCACACAGATGAGATGAGCATCCAGGAGGGTGGGAAACAGAGACATTGTGCAATATTTTGGTGCAGAACTCCAGCATTTCCATCACTCCAGGCATCACACAGGACTATCCAAGCTGGGTGTGGTGGCCTTGAGGCAAAGACTGAAGATCATGGAAGTGGTGGGAAAGGTTGAGACACTGGGAAGACTGACATATAAGGGAAGATTCAGCATGACTGCTGTGGGCAGTGGAGCACAGCGAGCCCCTCATTAGTGCTGCCCTGTGCCTCCCGTGAGAGCCCTCCCTGGGAAGGGAGCACTGGAGCAATGATAGCACTGGCTGAAATGCTAAGGAAATATCCTAACAAGATTTTCTGCAAATATTTTTGTGAAAATAAAAAACAGAAGCAGAAAACAAACATCTGCTAATAGTGCAGTTTCGGTGTTTAGAAGCAAATATTTTTTTTTATTAGTTTTGGAGTTTTTTTTAGCAAGCTATCAGCTCAGCCAGGAATTAAAAGTCAGGGTTAAGTTTTCCTAGAATTGCTAATATCTCAGCAAAATCAGCTCAGCTACTTCTAAGCAGAAGAAGAGAACAGCTGACACCTGTCACCTGTTCACCTCTAGAATTTGGAAGAGGAAACTGGTATTTGTCTGTGAGCCTGGGGAACAAAGGGCCTCTTGCAGGTCACCTAAATGCCACCCACATCTGGGCGAGCTGCAAGCTGAAAATTGCCAAGCATGTGAAAACCTTTGTGCTGAAGCTGCTCTGGCAGGAGTTGGAATATGCTGCTATTTGCTGGTCTGAGCAAAGTGCAACCTGTGCTGCCCTTTGCTGTCAGCATCGCTGAGACTGCTCAGACAGAAGCTGTGGGGACAAAGCAGGTCCTTCTCCCCTCTGCCAGGGCCATCAGAACTGACCCTGTGGCAGCTGATGGCACAAGAGAGCCCTGTCTGTGCCAGGGAGCTCTAGAGATGCCAAGGGAGAGCATCTTCTCTTCCCAGCAAGATCTCTTGTTCTTCCCCTCCTTACTTGAGGGTACAGCCACCCTCATGCAGCCATGCCCCAGCCCTCCATGTCCCTCTGCTGTGTCTGTTTGACCTGACTGCTGTTTGGGAGGACTCCTGCCTATCCCACCTCTGCTGCCAGAGTGGTGTGTAGAGCCCTGACAGAGCCCTGGAGATCATTTACCGTGTTCTGGCTGACATCTCAGCCCTTTTCCTGCTGTGTGGGCAGACAGGCTGCAGCCTCTGATGACAGATCTCTGCAGGCGGCTCATCCCCAGGGAAGGGAAGGGAAAGGAAGGGAAGGGAAGGGAAGGGAAGGGAAGGGAAGGGAAGGGAAGGGAAGGGAAGGGAAGGGAAGGGAAGGGAAGGGAAGGGAAGGGAAGGGAAGGGAAGGGAAGGGAAGGGAAGGGAAGGGAAGGGAAGGGAAGGGGCACAATCTCCTCTCCTGTCCCTTGTCTCACCTATTCACACAATGCTGTGACCGAGTCCCACTCTGCTCAGGGTATGGGTGAGACCAGCTGGAACAGACTCCTCCAGCCTCCAATGCATTCAGTGAGTTACAGAATCACAGAATCACAGAGCCACAGAATCACAGAGTCACAGAATCACAGAATCATCAGGTTAGAAGAGATCTCCAAGATCATCAAGTCCAACCCATGCCCTAACACCTCACCTAACCCATGGCACTGAGTGCCATATCCAGTCTTTTTCTAAACACATCCAGGGATGGTGACTCCACCACCTCCCCGGGCAGCCCATTCCAGTACTTGATCACTCTTTCTGTAAAAAACTTTTTCCTAATATCCAACCTATATTTCCCTTGGCACAGCTTAAGACTGTGTCGCCTGGTTCTGTCAGTTCTGTCAGAGTGTTCCTGCCTTCCAGACCTAATGCTCCCCTTCTTCCTCTGCTCTGTGCTGAGAGTGGTGCCAGTGTCCCACAGCCCTGCCCGAGCCCTGCTGCCATGGCAGGGGCCCCTGTGCCTGCAGCAGGTCCCTCTGCAGCACACAGAGTTTGTTCTGAGTCCCAGCAGCTGTGCCAGGAGCTGTCCCCAGGCTGAGCTCTTGCAGAGCCTGCAGGGTGTGCAGGACTGCAGCACAGCATGGCCAGGGATGTAATCCAATGCAATCTGCTGCTCAGCACAGGGTTGGAGCTGACTTTCCTAGAAATGACAACACCACGCAGGAGTCAGGAGGCTGCTGGGTTTTTTCACTCCTTCTGTGCCTGCAGAGAGGTGTTCCAGAACTGCAAGCATGGAGCAGTTGCTGCCTGCTTGTGTTTGAAGAGCATCATCCTGGCAGGGTTCCTGGTTCATGCACAGGGGAGGCTCAGAGGAAACAGCCCTGTGACTTCAGAAAGCCACTGCACAGAGCCTTCCTCCAGATCCCCATGGTGGCACTGAGACCACCATGGCTATGCAGCTGCTAAAGGACTGGTGGCTTTTGAGGAATGAAAATATGGACAAGTGGGGGTTTTGTTTCTCAAAGATAGAAAAAGCCAGTGAGGTCCAGGCTCTCTGGTGGGAACCTGCACAGACAGGAGTGCCTCCCCCTCTCCCCCTGCCATGGATGGCAGCCCTTGCTTCACAGCACTCCAGGACACACACTGTCCTCTCAGGCTTGACACACTGCAGCTGCCATGGCAGGGGGGCAAAGCCAACTTGGAAGCCTCCTTGGCTGCTGCCTGGGCTGTTCTGGGGGATGCTGGAGGTCTTGGTGGACAGGGAGGGAGGGAGGCTCCAAATTTCAAGTGCAACTTCCTTCTGTGTGTGCTGGGACACAGAGCTGCACAGGAGACTGTGGGTGATGGCCCACAAAAAGTGAGCTCCAGTACTCATCTGTGGCCTTTTGGCCTTTTTCTTCCTCTGATACTCTGCACTGCTGGTGAAACACGAGATTCCAGGGTCCCTGTCACTGCTGTGAAGCTGTGGGTTTTATTGTGAATTTTCAGCTTTTGGAGCCTCTAAAATCTCATGGAGTACAGAGAATATTATGTCCGTGAATAGAGAGAGCCAGCTGCTCTTAAACCTCCTAACTCCTCTCCTCTAATTTTGGGAACAGGTCTGCAGTTAACCAAGCAGTAGCCAAAGCACTGGTTACATCCAAGGGGCCCAGCAGGAGATTTGTTCCATGGCAGAGAAATAAGCAGTGGTGCCTTGTGTGCCTTCAGCACAGAGCCAGAGCATCAGGCATGAGCAGAGACACTGGACATCACCCCTAGACTGCCCATCCACAGTGACCCCCAACATTATGTTAGTTACTGACCTATTGCCCTTTTTATGGCAGTTTTTCACTCTCTTCCAGCTCCTCCAGCTCTGAGGTCCCAAGTGGCCTCATGTCACCTTTTTCCTTTTCTACCTCTCCACCAGCATCACTTGTTCTCAGACCAATCCTGCCTGTTCCCCCACCTGGATCCCCCTATTGTTTTACTGTTGTGTCCAGCTGGGCTCCTGAGTCCATTCCCACCCCAGGATCCTTTTTATGTGCTCTTCCTTTGCTCTGAGTTGTTTTCCAGGACTTCCACATCCATATTCTGGTCCTCTCCCAAACCTGTCCCCAGCAGGGCTCACAGAGAACAACCCACAGAGCAGAGCTGCAGCATGGCCTGTGCAGACAAATGCCTGCAGGGTTTTAGGTGCTAAATTCCAGCTAGTTCCCATTGAGTCTCTGTGAACCAGGGCTTTTCAAACACTTTTAATGTTCCCAAATTTGGGCATCTTTTCTCCAGGATAGCAGGAGGCACATCTTGACATACACACCACCACCTCTGCCAAATGTCATGTGCTGCTCCACAGCCTGCATGTGCTTGAGCTTCTCAAAATGAAAGTCGTAAGAATTTTGGAAAAAACGGGGAAAATCTACTGGTTTTCTCTAATCTCCTTCTCTGATGCAATTTCACTGATTTCAGTGTGATGTTATAAATAAATCCAGGACAAGACAGATACATGGCATGAGGACTCCTGGTCCTGGACATTCATCAAAGTTATTGACAAATGGAAAGAGGCCCTTGAGATGAGAAGTGTGGAGTGACCTGAACCACAAAGATTATTTCTCACTTGCTTGTCATTAACAACAAACCACACTTCAATCTTGAATGTTAAATTTAAGCAATAATTGTCCTAGACTCACATTTGGTTTACTTCAGAGGTACCAGTCATTTTGAAAAGAGTGATGCAGATGCCAAAATCCAGGACATTTTGAGTAAGATGAGATCAGAGGAATTAAAGCTGTCAAAACACAGTTCTCTAAAGTGCCATTGAGAACACACTTGGTCTGCCCAGATCAGCCCAGAGAAGCCTGCACCCAGAATTGTATTTGCCAGCCCTTTGCCCATCCTGTGATGATCCTTCTTTCCTGGAAAGCTCTTCCATCTTCCAGCTGGAGTTTGTCCTGATAGTCAGAATAACAAATACATGTGATTTTGACCAGGAACACCACAGCACTTGGATTGTTCTTGGCACATGAAGGTTCTTCTAAGCACTCCCTGATGCCCACTGAGATGTTCAAGCAGATCCACATCTACCCCAGTTCCCTACTCCTACCCATTTCTCACTTGGTTTCCTTAAATGAGCCAGAACAGGGACACCACTAGCAGCAATAATTAAGAAAGGTGATCTCTGAGCTTAAACATCCACACTGCAGCTGGTGGACTGAACTATAATATTTAAAATTCACTCAGTGAGGGTATATCCCACACATCCTGTCTGAGACCTGAAATCCTCCTCTTCCCTCCCAGCCTGTGAGACCAGACAGAGTGCAAGGACCTACCTGGAGCTCTGTCAGAGGGCACACGCTTGGATTTCTCATACATTTACAGCATGCAAATGTTTCAAGGGTCAAGAATTATTCAGTGACAGACACTAACTGCAGATCACAGACAGATTCAAGACAGTCACCACCTGGCCACAGTCAAATTATAGGAAGATGCAGGCAAAACTGTCCCATCTGTTCAATAATTAATGATTGACCTTTCCTGTGCCTGAAGCCCCGGAGCAATCCCTCTGCCTGCAGCACATAAACACCCTGATGGTCTGTGTAGACTGGGAGTGCTGCACCTTTCACTGCTGTTTAGCTCAGCCCGACATGCCATGTTTCAAAACGCTCCAGGCTTTGTGTTTCTGCACCAATCTAAACTTGTTTGAGTACAACTCAGCTTTTCCTGCTGCCCGGAAAGCTCAGTTGAGTACAACTCAGAGAGCCACGGCTCTCTCTGCCCCGCAGCCCCAGGCACTGCTGAGCCCTGCACCAGAGCCTGCTCTCCCCAGCCACTCTGCTCAGCTCAATAATTCCCAGCAGCTGGAATTGCCACTTTGGAACCACCTCATTCACAGCTAGGACAGGAGGGTAATTTTTCAGCCAAGGACAGCACACACAGCATTGCCAAGATCTGTATCACACAATCAAGAAAAATTAAGATATATTTTGTACTTACTGAAGTTTGTTGCTTCCCTCCTCCTTTCTCCTGTTTTCTGTCCTACCTTAGGTGCTTTTACAGAGATCTTACTTTTTCCTGTCTGAATTTCTTTTCTCCAGCCCTTCCAGCTGTCTCACCTTGCTGTGCCTCTGCTGTTAGCACCAGGCTGCTCCAGCTGGTTCTTGCACCATGTCCAGTCAGCAGGACCTCCGAGCACTCTGCTTGTGTTGTATGAGCAGGGAAAGAGCAGCCTGGTGATGGGCTCCTCCGACAAGCAGAGCTGGACCCTGGGCCACTGCAAGTGCCTGCACCAGATCACCTCCAGCCTCCTGCCCAGAGGGTCAAAATGTGCTCTTCACCCTGAGGGGAAGGCTCAGAGCTGGGCAGGAGTAGTACAGCAGCTTCCCCAGCGAACAGGGAAGAGCTGTGAAGGGGTCAGAGGGTGAAGATCACCCCCAAATCTGGTCCTACTGAGATAGAGGATTCCCTTAATCTGTTAATCCCTTCTCCAGTTCTGTGGTACCGTGGGGTCAATGCACACTCAACATGATAAAAGTACTGCAGGAACGCAACGCTAATAAATAACTTTTATATTCTTCATTTCTTCAGTTGTGACATATATAAAAGAGATAAAACGGGCCCTCTGAGAATCCAGCCTTAGCTCTTATCTTCTGTTTGAACCGTTAAGTGCCAGCTTGGTTATTACTCATGCTCTTGACATTGAAGTTTTTCCTTCAGCAGTAACTCTTGTGCTGAGGTTGGTGTGAGTAATCTCTGGGATTTAGGCAGCTGCATGCTCAGGCAGACACTCACCAACACAGCAGAGCCCCGATGCCTGCTCCCTGCTCCCTCTGCTAAGCCCAGCAGAGCTGACTTGGACCATTCCCTCCTCCCGCACTCAGGCATGGGGAGCACCAGTGACCCTGTGTGCAAGGAGACATCACCAGCCTGTCTTGCCTGCATACAATCACAGTCTGCTGAGCTGGAAGGGACCCCCAGGATCACCCAATTCAACCCCTGCACAGACACCCCCCAATCCCAGTCTGGGCATCCCCGGGAGCTCCTGGAGCTTTGGCAGCCTCGGGGCTGTGCCCATTCCCTGGGGAGCCTGGGCAGTGCCAGCACCCTCTGGGAGAAGAACCTTTCCCTGATCTCCAGCCTGACTGTCTGCTGACACAATTCCAACCATTCCCTGGCTCCTGTCACTGCCATGACAGGTAGGACAGAGGTCACATACAGAATGGCCTGGTTCTGCTGGTCAAGGGACAACTGCGTCCCTTCACAGAGCCACGACCTGTGTCCCTGACTCCACGGACCAGCAGAGCTCACCAGCCTGGCCCTAGAGCCCATGGGCTGTGCTGCTGGGGACACAGCTGTCCCCTCCAGCTGCCCGGGGCACGGGGAGGCTCGCTGGGCTCTGAGGCTGTCAGTAACAAGTTCAGTGGCCGGTTGTCCTGACAGCTGGTATCAGAGGAGCCCAGCTAGTGCCATCCGTGTGGGGCTCACACACACCACTCAGGATGTCACCAGAACCCAAGAGGATGCAACAAAAATGAGATGACTTTAGCTCATTTCCCAAGACTGGACACAAAGTCTGAGTTGTTCAAGTTGCATGGGGACAACAGAACTGGCTACAAGGGTCTGGCTTGTGCATTTAGGACAGCTCCTCTGACATTGGCTTACAAGGGGGAGCAGCAGCCTTGTATTCCCAGTGTAACTCAGTCCATAGGGATTCACCTTTACTACACATTTTCCACAGCAGTTTCCCAGAATAATTCTCTTCCAGTTTTTAAAATATATTTCCTTGCTAACCAGAAAAACAGTTTATAAGACACCTGGCTACTGCTATAAACCTTTCTGAGGATGTGGCTGTCCCTGGTCAGTCATCAGAGCCTGCTCAGCCTCTCGTCACAGCAAACCTGTGGATGTGCTGCCACTGTCAGGTACGGATCTGCTACAGCCCGTGCTGGGAATGCGAGCCCACACTGCCTCCTGAAGGGACACCCCTCAGCTGTAATGATCCTCCAAGATGTGCAACCTGCTGGCTGGGATGTGGGACAAGTGTGTCACAGTCCCCCATGTGTCCAGCTGAAGGCTTTACCTCACCAGAGGGGAAGATTTTGGCCAGAATTTGGATGGACCTTAGTGCTGGTTTGGCCGGTTCAGCTGGAGGTGTAGGCAGCCAGATCTGACCCTGCTCTAGAGAGGATGTGGGAGCCTGTCCTTGTGCAGAGGTGCAGTGCTGCTGCTCGGGGTACAGAGCACCTCGGTGCACTGAGGGTGAGTGTCCTATTGCTGTAAGGACAGTGATATCCAGGAATGTTTGGGAATGTCCATGATACCCGTGCCTGAGGTCTCTGCCTGCAGTTACCAGCTGAGGTTATGAATACCCAGAGCCAGACTGACCCAAAAACCAGGCCCATCCTTAGAGAAGCAATTCAGCTGTCTTCCTTTAAAGTCTGAAGCCCACCTGAGCACACAGCTCTCCTCCAGCCTCAGCCATTGTCCAACCTGATCAGAGCAAACCAATAAATCAGACTGTGGATCTCTTCCACCTCCAGACTATGCCTTGTTTCCTCTGCAAACTCTCTGTGTTTTTGGAATTTCCAAATTATTTTTGAATTGAAGTATTTGACTGATCTCCTTGACAATGTATAAAGCCATACCATAATTTTCTTCTCAAATTACCAAGCAATTCATGCAAAGACAAATTCTTTCTGAAAATGATTGCCTTTGGCTAACTTGGACTCAAAGGTTTGTGAAAAAACAATGCTGCAAAAAAGATGTGCAACGCTACAGGCATCAACCGAATAGCAAAGATAAAACAAAAATTCAGTAGCCTTTGATTGACAGAAATAAAATGCATTATTTAGTGCTAATTAAGTGAAAGCCAAAGCATTTTAATGATATGATTTTATCCATAGTTACATGGCAAGTTTTAGTTCATCATTTCTGAGTAAGACTGACAGGTTACATACTGAAGTAAATGTACTGAAGACATTAATGTCACCCTGTCCCACCCACTACTGCTGCAATCACAAAAGGAGCTGCCATGGAGAAGGGTCAGTGCCCTCCAAACTGAGACCCTTCACTGCCTGAGCATCCCTCTGTGGTGAGGAGAGGACACAACATTCCAGCAGAGCAGGAACTTACTCAGGACCTGCTGTGATGGGAACCACAGCAGAGCAGAGACCTGCCTGTCCTGGCCCCTGTACTTGCCTCTAGAGTAAAATCTCATTCAGGAATGCCTGCAAGTTCAATACAGAGTATTAGAAATTAATATTCAGCTGCTTCCTCCCCTCCAGGGAGTGAGGCCAGGTGTTTCTTTCTGAAAATGGTTCTGAATCAGACACGTGTTTTTCCAGCCAGAAAATTCCAGCATGAAAAATCTTATGCTAAAGAGCTGCAATAAAATTGATCTTTCATCCAGAATAGACAAAGCCTGTCTTACACTGTTGCCTTCCCCCTCTTATCAGCCCTGGCAGGAGGCAGTGGGTCCTGCTGACCTCATGTTTCATGGACAGAACAAATGGCTTCTCCAGCAGCTCTCTGCTGGCAGGTCTCCTCCTGGCCCCTGCTGTGCTGTGAGATTGGTTCTTGCAGACCCTGTAAGTACTGTCCACAGCAAAACGAACTGCCTTCCCTGCAGACTTTTCACCCAGCCATTGTAAATCCTGCTGGCCTGGTGCCAAGCACTATGCTAGACACAACCATAATACAGTCATTTTTCTTCTGCATGTTGGAGAAGGAAACAGCAGAGATGCTGTTCTTTCAAATAATTTAACAAAATACAGATCCCAGCTCAAGGTAACTCTTTAACCTCCTCAGTGAGAGTCTTCAGGGCTGTGCTGTCCTGCAGTCTGTCTGACCACAGCCGCATGCAGGGGATTTTCAGGGGCAGGAGCTCTGTGCTGGTCTCAGCAAGCAGATCCACTCACAAGTGTGCTGGTAGGGAGCAGCCTGGATAAATGGAGAGATAGCAGCTCACTCTCCTGGGGATTTTATGCAGTGATAGCTTAGATGAATGATTTGCTTCTGGGAAGAGTCATGCCTGGCGACTGGAGGAGATCAATAAGAGGAAATGCTGTTTCAGAAAATGTTTGTGTCTCTCAGACCTTCTGGTCTGCAGCAGCACCCGCAGTGTCCCAGGCAGGCCCTGCTCCCTGTGTTTGCTCTGATTTGCTCCAAAACTTTGAATTGCTGGTCCCTCCTGCTCCTCCCCATGGATGCTGAGCCCAGTGGACACAGCGATGCCAAACAGCTGAGCCAGTGGAGCTCCAGATCCACAGTCAGATCAAGGGGACCATGGAAACATCTCTCACTTCCAGATCAGAAGGCGGGTCATGTTTTGCTATTTGCATTAGAAGAGAAATTCTCTAGAAGATGAGCTTAAACATTGGGCCTAAAGCCACTGTATGATAGCCAAGCTCTGGATTTCCAGGCCATCCTTCTGCAGCATGCCAGGGGTACATTCCCAGCTATATTTCAATATATATGAGGGGTAGGGACATCCCACGATGAGCAATGTCCAGCTCAGCCACCAAGCCAGGCACTTTAGGCACTGGAGGAGGGGAGCTGTGGTGGGCACACACCTGCACAGCTCTGTGGGAGCCAAGGGCCACCTCTTGGGCTCAAAGAGGGGATGGGTGACAGCTTCCCTGTGCTTCCCTGTCCCACATCTGAATCCCAGGTGCTGCTCTGTGGTCAGCCAGGGCGAGCTGCCCTCCCGGACAGGTCACACACCAAGGGCAGGTGGCTTTGCCAGCAGCAGCAGCAGCCCCTGGAGCTCCTCTGCAGGGCCAAGGTGCTCATCCCCTCTGCCCCCACAGCCATCCAGGCCTGTGCCGTGGGCTGCAGAGCTTTACACAGCCCAGGGAGCCTGCCTGGCCCTGCAGACAGAAAGGGCTTTTCCAAGGAAAAACAGGACAGGAAAGACCCAGTAATCCCCCAGAAGAAACACCAGCACATTCCTCCAGGCAGGCAGTTACGTGACGGGCGGCAGAGACGCTCCCAAGGCCGACAAGTACCATGTGTGGAAATTTCACTCCAGCTCTGCAGCAGGGCTGTGGTCATGGAGGAGGTGGAAGCCAGCCCTGCCAAGAATTTGGGGCTGTGCTCCACGGTGCTGTCTGCACGTGCTGTGCCCTCTGCCAGACCTGCCCCCTGCACGGGCACCTCAGCTCAGGCTGCACCCTGAGGGTGCCCACGGGCCAGGGGTGCTCGTGGCTCTGTTGTGGAGCACTGATGTGCTCATTGCATGTCCTGCTCTGGTCCAGGGCACCGGGGACATGGAACTGGAGGGGGAAATGGGGGGGAGTGCTGGGGTTGCACCTCTCCATCCTGCTGGAGCTGGGGAGGAGTAGCCATCCAGCACCCCTGTCCCCCCTGCAGCCTCCGTGCAGCAGGACAGAGGAGAAACACAGAATATTGTGGGGTCCAGAATCAGTTTAGGAGATGCTGGGGGTCACTGGGAACACTGGTTCCATTCAATACTTGCAGGAGCCACTGTGGCCACACTGCCTGGGAGCAGCCTGATGGCATGTTGGGACAGGCATTGTGTTGGCATTGGGGCTGGTACAGAAAGGGTTTGGAGCTTGGAGATGTCCCAGCCCAGGTCCTGCAAGAGCAGAGAGCTCCAAAACACACACCCCAGCCTGGGGCAGCTCTGACAGCACAGAGAACAGGACAGAAGGTGACCAGAACCCATGAAATGTTCTCCCTAGGACATCATTGAACCAGAGATGGTAGGGAGGGCAGCGATGGAAATGGAGAAGGGATGCAGCTGCTGCTGTGTGAGCACGGGCCAGCAGGGCTGACACACTCTCGGGGGTGATGGGAACACCAAAAACTCTTGTTCCTCCAGCTCTGCTGTGCTAGAAGCAGGGCAAGGCATGATCCTGTCAGGAGACCAATTAGCAGCATATGAAATCACTTTGTACAACCACTAATGAATATCTGACATGGATGCCATGAGAGGTTGTAAAAACAGATGCTATTAGAAAAAAATTAGACAAATATATCTAATCTATTAATAGGATAAATTAGTTAATTAGACCCCTGTTAAAATGTCGATACAGGAACAGAAGGGTTTCAGTGTGAGAGCCCTGATCAGGGCTGAGGCTTCCCTGCAGGAGGGACAGAGTCTAACTCAGGAAAGGTCCAAGTTGCAATTTATCCTCACCTACACTCTCAAGGCTGCTGCCAGTGCTTTGCTGGCAATCCTACCCTGTGAAGGGCCCTTTTAATGAGCTGGGAAAATACATCTGTGTACAGCAAGGAGAGGTGCCAGGTGTGGCATGACTGACAGGCAAGAAAATTGTTTGCAATAAAAATCTGGACAAGCGTTTTGGGGATCCTATACACACCCCACACGTGTCACAGCCTCTCGTCCCAAACCCCAGGACGTACCTGCCCTACTCTCCCAAAATACTGAAGGAACATTTCCAAATCAAAGCTGTGAATCCAGCAAGAAGGAGTATCAACACCAGATGCAGCAGGGAGAGGGGGGGATATGCATAACATGAAGCATGGGGCTGGCACAAGAATGTGGCTGTCAGTGTGTCCTTCACACCTTCTGAAGAGGACGATGGATCCCTGGACTGCTCCAGAGAGCAAGGACTGGACTGCACCACAGGTGTCCATGAAAGCCTTTCCTGGTCTGTAAAACGTCTTTGGCTGCTCCCAGAAAGTTGCTGTGAGATTCCTTCCACACCATGTGAAGGTCTCTAGTTCTTTGAAAATGTGAATCCATCATCCCAAGTCCCCTGAACTGGTTCTCAACACCAGGATCCTGGTTCTCCATCTCCAACAGCAGAGATGTAAACATGACCAGGAGTTGGGGTTGGAGCACAACTATCTAAAGAAAAGAGCCACTGCTTTATTTTTTATTTTGGGAAGATAATCTGACACCAGATTTCTCTCACTCCCTTTCATCCTTACATTCCCCAGTTCCCTGCCAGCCACCCTGGTACTTTCTGGGGAAAGATATGGAAATGCCTCCTACTCAGATGTGTTCTCTGTAGCAGTTGATGGAAAAGCAGTGAAAAGACCTCAGTGTCACAGCAGCCGAGTTCAGCTTCTAGAAAAATGCCACCAGCTGTACTGTTTTCCTCAGTGCATGCACTACAGCTTTCTGTGTCTCATGACTTGCCTTCTGCAGAGGTGCCACCAGGAAATCTGTCACCACTTGACGCCTGAGAAAACAAGAGAGGGAAAAGAGGTCCCTGGGACCGGGAGTGATGGGACCAGCTGCTGTAGGAGCATTTCTGTGCAGCTCTAGGAGCATTTCTGTGCTGCTGCTGCACATCTCGTGTGGACTCCCAGGATAATGGTGCTGATGGGAAGCAGCACCGAAGGCAGGCAAGCAGACAGACAATAAAGAGGCTCCTTTTCCTTTCATGAGCTCTCATCCCCCGTGGCAGGTTTATAAGAGTTGACTCCAGCAGTGCTGTGCCTGTGGAGCTGGGAAGCCTTTACCCGTCTGGGAGCTGGCAGGGAATGGGAACATTCACCTGGGACGGGGCCCAAAGTGTCACCTTTCCAGAGCCTTGAACTTTCTGGGTGAATGACTTAGTTTAGATTAAAGGAATCAACAAAACCAAGTGTAAGGCATTCTCTGCTGGTAAAATGGGATCAGCACTGCCTGCACTGCCAGAAAGCTCCTGGGAATTTAAAGGAGAAGCAGACAGAAAGCAAACACTTGGAAAGGCAGAAATCTCAATTATTGGGTGATGTGCTGGGGCCAGGAGGATGCACAGTCAGAGAGGAGCTTTTTTGGTTTCAAAGACACACTCATGTTTTGATAGCTTGGTTACTTTTTTCCCCCCAATAACTTCCAAGGAAAAAGAAACTGTCTGCTCAGAGATTATCTCTGCAGTGATATGTGGAAAGCAAAGCAGAGCTGTAAAATATCTCCAGTTAGGGATCACAATCTGGAAGAAGAAAACAGGAAACATGAACCCAGTGGAAACCCAAAGATAAATGATTATCCAGCTAAGGAGATTTTGAGACAGGGAGATATTTCCTGCTAAAGAAAGGAGGGTTTGTGGAAGTTACACCTCATCTTATACATCAGGAGAAGACTTTCCATCCAGCAACCAGGCAAAGAAATTATTGCCTACGTTGGGGAAAAGGATAAAAAGGATAGGGGGAGCATCTCAGCTGTGCAGACAGCACTGTAATGCATGTGACACGGGGAGCTGTGACACAGGGAGCAGACCCGTGACAGAGCTGGCAGGGAGCGCTCGGGTCCTGTGGCAGAGTTAATTTTCTCTGGAGTGATTTGAGGTCAGTGAGGGGACATCCCCTCCTGAGAGCTGAGCTGGGCTCTGTGGTGGGACAGGGCTGTGCTGAGCTCAGCTCAGGGAGCTGTGGAGGGGCAGCATGAGCACAGCACAGCCACCCACCCCTGCCATGGCCACAACATCCCGGCACCAGGAGCTCCGGGAGTGTCTGCAGGAGTGAGCACACAGGGAATTGCAGCTGCTGGCCAGCCTGAGAGGCAGTGATTTCTCATCCTGCCACCCCAGAACTTCTGGACTGGCTTCTCCAGTGGCCATGGGAACTGTGCACCATCGGTGCCTTTCTGCCCTGGAAGATGCACCCTGGTATTTCCCAGCTCTGCTGCTTGTGCCATTGCCTCTTGGTTCTGGAGAGGAGCATTTGGAGAACGGCTGCTTGCAGTTTTTCCATCCAGTCTGGTCTCTGTAGGCCCTGCGTGCACCCCAAATTACTGTGTACCCAAAGGGCTGGCACCATTCTGTGCCCACTGACACCACAGCCGAGGGGGGAGTGGGGGAGGAGAAACCCTCACCCCATGACTCTGGGAGGCAGAAATCCCATTGGCTTCAAGGCAGCCAGGGTTTCACTTGCTCTTTCGGGTTGCACTTTGTCATAGATCCGCCTGGGAGCTTTTTCAAAACAACATCCAAGGGAGCTGCCGTGACCCAGGAGACTGGAATGTGTCCCTGGGAAAGCCTCCCCAGCCCTGCCAGGCTCAGAGCACAGCACAGCCATCCCTGCTGAGGGATGGACCTGCCACCGTGTCCTGCCTCTGCGGGAACGTGACCGCAGTCCCACGGGGGCCGGTCCAACAACTGCACTCCTGCCCAGCGTGTTGGTCCCCTGCTGTCCCATCTGCCTCCTGCTGAAAACGTGCTGGCCCTGGATGGGGATCCCACACCCAAGGCCTGGCTGCAGCTCCACCGGCTTGGGAAGACAGCCCAGATTTATGGCATGAGATGCATGGCCCGTGCACTGCAGTGCCAAGGGTGGGGGGCTGCTGACGCCTCACACATCTCATAAATCCTCCCCAGAAGGAGCTGGCTGTCCCAGCAGCACTGCCCCCATGGCACTGGGGCTCTGGCTCACAGCATCTGAGCGCTCTCAGGGCAAAGAGCAGCCTTGTCTTGGGATGTCTCAGAGCCCTGACAAGACCCAGCTCTCCCTGAAACGTCTCCTTCCTCAGAGTCCGGGGCTGTGCTTGGTCCCCTCCTCTCCTCCAAGCCCAGCTGCCTGCCTGCATTCCTGCCCACACCTGGAAAACTTGCATGGTTTTATTCCTGCATCTGGTTTTTCACGTGTTAAGGCCAGAGCAGGACTGCATGAAATCCCTGGGGAGATGCAGCTGAGGAGAGCTCCCCCATCAAGCTTCTTTTGGATGATTTAGAGCAAAAGATACTTGTTCTCTCTATGTGTTTTGCTTTGGTATCTCATTGGTCCTTTTTTTCTTTACTTGAGTGTGTTATTTTAACCTCATGCCACTAAATAATACCAGAAACATAATGAATAATAGTGCCAGGCTCTTCAGCTATTTGCTCAGTGTTTCCCTGGGGTTTGGCACATGCCTGCCTTCCTATCTTCATTCCCTGTCAGTCTTTTCCAGCCAGGCAGAGCCTGTGTTCTGTGCCTGTGCTGGGAATGCTGTGTGCTGGGGAGGAAGGACATCCCCAGCTGCAGAACATTCACCCTGCATGGCCCTGGCGAGGTCAGAGGTGCCAAACACAGACACGAGGCCAGAAGACACCGTGGTGACTCTCTCGGGTTTGCTCTGCAGTGAAAGCCAAGAAAGAGCCAAGAGCAGTCTCCCATTTCCAAGCCAGTTCCTGGCTCATGGGTCTCTACAAGGTGTCCATGTTCCCCCAGGCTCCCTGGTCTTTTGTGGCCAGGGTTTGTGCCTTCCAAGGGGTGGCCAGTGAGCACTTTGACCCCACAAGCCAGCAGCTGCACCAGGATCTCTGCAGGGAAGCACTGAGCTCCTGGAGCTGCTCTCACCCTCCTCAGCTGGGATTGCTGTCCTGGTGTCCAGGGCACAGGAGGACTCTTACAGAACACAGCATTCCACTTTCTCTTTTGCATCCTTGGGTTGTTCAAACAGGTTTGGAGCAAGTTGGACTATTTGGGGAGATTACAGTGTCCATGAACAAGCAGTGGGGAAAAAGGGGATATGAAATCCCACATTCTTCTGGTTAGTCTGGCAAACTCAGCACTTAGTCTTGAGGAGGACAGAGGGAATGCTTCCTTAGCTTCTCAGGCTCGCTCAGCCTTTGTGCAGAACTGGAGTTCTGAATTTTGGCATGAAATCCTAACCAGTAATGACAAAGTTGGGAAAATCTCAGCCCTGAACTCTGATGGCTTTGGAGGCCAAGCTTTCCTCTCGCCTGAGTATTTGACACCCCAGAGCTCTGACATCCTCATCCCCAGCCCTGATGATGTTCCTCCTACCCTGTCTATGCTCTGGCCAACCTTCAGGGGGTTCCCACCTGTCCTCTCCCTTGTCTGCTGCTGACTCAGGCTGCAGCTCTCAGCTCTTGGCAGTCTCTTTGTGGAAGGTGAGACTTGAAAACCTGGGAGTGTGAAAAGGTCTTTTGGGTCAGGATTTTTAGCTGCAGAAGGGGTGAATGTCCTTTTACTGCCCACACCCCGAGGTGGCATCTGCATGCTGGAAACAGCAGCCACTCATGCAATTACTGTCCCCTGTCACAGGCTGGGAAGCTGAGGCATGGAAAACAGAGTCTCCCCTACAAACGGCTGGGACCTGAAAATCAGCACACAAGAGTTCATAAAGAATTGGTCCTTGAGCTCCGCCCCATTCATGTTTATTTTTAATAAAAGTTGGAATATTGTTCCAAAGGACTGGAAGAGGCCAACAGTGTACAAATATTTACAGAGCATAGAATAAACTGTCAGCCTCTTAACTTGACATCAGTCCCAGCTGAAATTGTGGCAAGCTGATACAAGACTACTCAGAGACAATCAAAAGCTGTTTCTGCTCTTAAAGCATGAATTCAATGGATAATTTTATGGAGTTTGGCCTGTAAACACCCTGGCCTTCCCTAAAGGCTGAAACTTGATGATATTTTGTTCTTGAAAGTCTCACTGACCAAAAATTACATTTGCACAGTCAGACCCTGAAATGTGTCTGCTAATAGTCATCCTCTGATGGTGCTGAAGGAGTTTCTGGGGAGGGGAACACTGCTGTCCTGCTCTAAACCACACACAACATGAGCTCTTTAATGCTGATCTGGGGAAAATTATTCTTGCTGGGGAAAAATATTTGCTGCTGCAGTTTTCAAAGCTGAAGAAAAGTGTTGTAGTAGAAAACATCAGCATTTAGTGTTTGCAGCATTTGAAAGGTGGAGACAATTGAGGGTTTGGTTAGCTGGGCGTTGCAGAATGCATTTGGATGTAAAATCACAGAATCATTGAGGTTGGGAAAGCCCTCTGAGACCACGGAGTGCAAACTGTGCCCAATCCCCACCTTGTCCCCAGCCCAGAGCTCTGAGTGCCACATCCAGGAATTCCTTGGGCACCTCCAGGGATGGGCACTCCAAACCTCCCTGGGCATTTCCAATCCCTGACCTCCCTTTCCATGGGGAAATTCCTGCTGCTGTCCACCCTGAGCCTGCCCTGGCCCAGCCTGAGGCCGTTCCCTCTCCTCCTGTCCCTGTTCCCTGGAGCACAGCCCGACCCCCCCGGCTGTCCCCTCCTGTCAGGGACTTGTGCAGAGCCACAAGGTCCCCCTGAGCCTCCTTTTCTCCAGGCTGAGCCCCTTTCCTGCTCCCTCAGCTGCTCCAGACCCTTCCCAGCTCCATTCCCTGCCTGGACTGAAGCCAGATCAATGTTATACTCTCAAGAAGGAAGATGATGATGTTGTGGGCAGGACAATGCATTGTACCCTGGAAAGCCATGACTTTAAAAGTGACTTCGGGGTCACAGCTGACAACATCAGCAAATATTGCCCAAGAGATGCTCTGTCCCCATGTGGGAATGTAATCTTGCCTGCAGAGACTGGGTAACACTGACTCTGAGAATGGTGTCAAAGTTATCTGTTTATGGCACTGGAAGAGCCTTCCCATTTTTAGTCTTATGAGTTTCTTTTAAGATACCGAAAAATGAAAAAATGAAAGGGTTCTGAAACGAGCTACAGAAAAACATCGTGTCTAAAGGGCATGTTTTAGTGAGAGATTAAAGTAGGTCAATTAATTTAACTTATCCAAGAAAATATGATGAAGTGACTGAGCAGTGTTTATAAGGCCACATTTCTACAAGCAGAATCTTTGATTTAGGGGAAAAATAAGGAACAGGGCTTATGGCTGCTGGTGGAAGTGAGAGGATGCCAGCTGTAACAGAGGTGTCCAGCTCACAGAACCAGCCCCTCAGCCCAGGGGAATGGTGGCTGCTCCTTTTCCCTGGGGAGTGTGCCTGGACCCCGTTTTCCACCTAGAGAGCAGCACAGGCACATCCCTGGGCATGATCCCTGCCCCTGGCTACCCCTGCCTTGCAGCCAGGGATTGGTGAACCTGGCCTGAAAAGCAAAGGCTTGTCATGCTGCCTGTTCCCTGGAGTTGTGCTGTGATGCTGGAAAGCATCCAGAGGAATCATAGCCCTGATGCATTAGACCCCAGCAGTGATGGCTAGATTTGCAGCCTATGGGAAGTACTGGCTGCTCTGAGTCCAGGTATGTGACAGCATCTTAAATTAAGACTGTGAATTCATATTTGTTGCAATATAAGGCAGCAACCGACTTCATTGGCAAGAAGATTTTGTCTCAGCTAACAATAAATAAGCATTTCTTCCATGCCAACAGCTGCTTAGGTTGTACCTCAGCATGGAAACCAACACAGACTGTCGAAAATAATAGGGATCCATCTTTACTGCTGCAGCCTGACAGCTTTTGAGCGATGTGGAAATACACAGGGTACGAAAGCAGCTGGATTTTCCTGGCTGGGCATTCCTAGGGAATGACAGCAGCTGGCATTGCACAGAGGAGCAAACACAGTGCCCCTGGCAGACCAGGATGCTTCTGAGCTCTGGCTGGCCAGAAGCAGAGAGCTGGGTATGATCTTGGAGGCCCTTCCTTTGCATGTCAGTGGCTGCTCTGAGTAAATGTGCTGGGTGATTTGTTATCTTGACCTCAGACAGCAGAAAGATTGCTGGCACGTTTTCAGCTCCAAGCATGCAGGATAAATGCTTTCAAACTGCAAGGTCTCTCCTTGAGGTGGGAAGTCACTCTCAGGTTTTCTGGGGTGAGGCACAGGTGCTTTTCAGGCACTGCAGTGCTGGGGTCAGCTCTCCCTGGGGGTGTGCAGCACTCCCAGGTCCTCAGGCCAAACTTGTGGCTGACAGATCCCTCCATGGCCCTTCCAGCTCCCTGTGCACAACAGCAGTACATGACAGGATGCAAAATGAGCTCAGTCCCTTTGCTTGGTGGCCAGAGCAGATGGTAGGAATCTTCTAGAGGCCGACACATGAGGCATTTGGACTCTGAATCCTATTTTCTTCTCACTCTCTTGAGCACCAGGGATTATAGGCTTAGGCAAGTCAGCTGGGGATAACAGAGCTGTGTCCAAGGGCACGAGAAGAAAATGGGGAGGAAAATCTCTCCAAAACCTATTCCTCAACTCCAAAGAAAACATGAAGCAGCAGCATATAGCATCAGTTAATTCTCCTGCCACTGTTTTGGAGCCTGCTGTTTACATTCATGTGCTGGCTCACAGAACACAATGTATAGCTCTGACTCCAGCCCTGAGGACAGGACCCGAGCTCAGCTGGGCCGTGCTTACCCTGGGGAAGAGTTCAACTAAAAAGGTGCTTGGGCTGCCCTGTGGCTGCAGCTCCACCTGGCAGAGCCCTTCCTCAGGGCTTTGGTAACAGAGGATGTGCCCACACTGGCCCCTGTTTGAGGGGCTGGACAGGGCAGCACCTCCTGTTCCATGGCACTGACCTTCCCCCAGCTCTTCACCTCCACCTCCCAGATGGGATGGAGCCCCAAGACAAGCGCTGAGCCGGCTCCATGCCAAATTTTCTGTGCACCCCACCACTGCCTGGAGGGCGAGGATGTGCTCACCCTTCCTGAGGAGAAGGGGGTCCAGGTACAGCATTGAGCAATCCTCTCTGAGGGCTCTATTACCACCACAGTGGAATCATCTCCACATGACCCAAAGCAGGTACCAGTTATTAGAGCCTGTGAAGACATGAAAATACCTCCCAGGCAAACATAACACCCCTCTGTAGCCCATGGCCCATCAGCAGGACACCAGGGCTGCCTGGCCCAGCACCACCCTGCTCATCACACCAGGGAAGGAGCACCAAGCACCACACTCCCAAATGGGTGTCTCTTCCATGGGTTTACAACTCTAATTCCCTCCTCACAAGCACCCCTGTTCACTCTAAAAACTCTTACCTAGGCTCAATGGCACAAAGCATCCACGTTTTTGAAAACAAACAGTGATACTCTGTAGGATTTTAATGGCTTCATTGTGATAAGAGAGGAAAAGCTGCTCAGAAAATGATGTCAGCTGCTTGCTCCAAACACACAGATGCAGCCCTGGTGCCCCCCTCACCACTGGAAACCAATTATTCTGAATTTACAGCATTATACAAAGCTGAGAGTGGCCCCTAAGCACACATGGCATGGCAGATAGTGGGGGACCCTGTTCCTGGCTTTTCACATCGGCAGGGCAATAGATGGAAACATCTGTGGAGTGCTCTGAGAGAGAAACTTCCAGAGAATATGAAAGTCTTGTCTTCCCAAAGAAGAGGAGGTGGGTGTGCTCAGCTGCCCAGTGCCAGAACTATTGGCTGGTTCTCAGTTAATCCAAAATCTGTCATGCCAGACAGGAGCTCTGCCACAGGAAACTCTGTGGATATAGATGATAAATTTCCCCACACACCCTGGCTGTGGCAACCCTGTGGTTCTGGTCCTAGATCCTGTGGGAGCAGCAGGCCACCTGTGCAGAGGAAATCCAAGCCCAGGGGATCCCTGGAAATGAATCCAGACCTTTGTCAGTTTAATCCTGATCTCAGTGAGACTGGTATAAGACACAAACAAATCTATAGGGATGAGGATCCATCCAGACTGATCCATCACCACCCTTTCATGGTGCACTGGGCTGGGATTTGGTGAGATCATGCACAGAGGAGGTCACACCTCCCCTGGGCACCACATCAGCTCCCCTGGTCCCCTCCTGCCCTGCAGTGAATTTGGAAGCAGCTGTGAGCTGTACCTATTGCAGCCTCAGTGGTTACTGCACATGGTCCAGCTTCCCCTTGATGCCTTAAGTTTGAGCTTTCCTATTTCCATACTCTGCACTGCATTGGTGTGTGACTCTGAACTCCATCCAAAGTGTCAGCAAGTTCTCCTCCCAGCTCAGGCACACAAAACAATCCTTTGCCAGCCCCACAACCAAGGACAGCGCTGCAGCTTCAGCCCCAAAAAGTGCAAAGAGCAGCGACTGGAGGAGAGAATGTGGGAGGATGGCACTGCAGAAGCTGGAGCTGCAATTGGACAATGAAGGCCAAGATGGAAATGGAGCCAAAGTGATCCAAGTGTGAGAACTCGTGACTCGGATCCATCTTGGCTCCATCTTGGCTGGAGCCACGGCCGGGCTCTTGCAGTGCCCAAGGTGAATCCTTGGAAGGGCTTGGAATAAATCCCTGCTTTATTCCTTCAGCACTGCCCAGCCTCTGCTCCAGGTAACTCTCCAGGCATCACCTGAGGCAACATCCACCATGAGACACCCCCAGTCTCTGCAATCATCCCAATCCTGGGCCTTCAGCACACCCAGAACCTCACCCTAATCCCAGCAGATGCTCCTAGGGAAAGACAATTCAGGAAATGGAGGCTCTGCTCCCTGTCTCCCTTCCAGCCCATGGTCCTGCAGAGTCACTGTCACCATCCTACCACAGAGGGGGCACTGGCAGTGGGATGTGCAGGGCAGGAATGAAAGCAGATGTGCAGAGGACACAGGGGCTCCAAGCAGGGGCTGAAATTGGCCTTGGCTCACACTTAACCTGGGACAGCAGTGGCTGTAAAAGGTGGATTTAGTTCAAATGAAGATCAGGATCCAGGAATTCTTAGAATGATTAAGTTTTGGATTTGGTATGCTGTGGGCATTGCAGCACGTTAGTTATGGATGGTACAAGGAATGAGGACTTGAGAGCACATCCAGCAGCCTTTCAGCATAGCTATGGGCTCTGTCTTGATGTGAAGTTCAAGTCCTGCCCATTTTCCTTGCATGCTGCTTGTTTTCCTGTCATGCAGCAATTCTGTTTGATTTCCCTTTCCAAAATCCACATTAACTGCTGTCTCTGCTGTCTCTCCTCTGCTGCCCATAGCCACGATGTCTCCAGAACAGATCTTCCCAACTCCCTGGCCCTGAGACCCCTTTCATGCTCCCATGTCCCTTCTTCCAAGATGAAAAAAGGCCAACAGTTTTCTCTCAAGATGGAATCAAATATCACAAAAAGTTTCTTAAAATATCATCTCTCACTGGAAAAGGGTGAGTTTTCTAATTAGAAAAGACACATCAGGCCTCATGGTTGTTTGAGACAGGCTGGGCTGCAGCCAAGGGCTTTCACCATGCATCAGCCCAGCTCCTAGGGAAGACCTCATGGAGCATCCTGGGTGATGTAGTCCAAGCACTTATCCAGACAGGATGAGTGACAGGAGTTTCCAAAACTGCAAGTTCAGTGAGTCACCTCAGTGGCATCCCTGGGTCAAGCTGCCTGGATTTTAGCCAGCTTTCTCTGGAATAACGTGGGCTGTGGGTTTTCACTAGAGAGTAAACATTTTTCCAGAGGAATGAGAAGCCTTCTCTGAGCCCTGCAGTAACCCCAGTGCTGCTCCTGGGGCTGCCCATCCCTGAGGGTGACCCCGGGACCCTGGGCTGTGCATCCCTGCTCCCAGCAGCTTTCAGATGCAGGGCTGGGTGTTTGCTGGGGTGCAGCTCTGTCTCTGCTCTCCCACACCCCCTTTTTTATACACCTGCAGCTATGAGCAGCTTTTCACCTTGGAAAGCAGGCTGGGGGGTTCCCCTTACCCTCCTGGGGAGATGTGTAAAATCCAGGCTCTTAAAGGTCACCATTGCTAATAATTGCTATTACCACCACCATTGCTAATTCTGCCACCAGTCCCCATTCATAAATGTTCAGCTTTGCAGAAAACCAGGAAAGCTCTTACCCACAGTGCTAATTCCTTTGATGATAAAGTTCTGGATGTGCCATATCAGCCCTTAACCTGCCTGTGCCAGGGAGCCTTTATTTAGCATCAGCATTTATCTCTGCTAAACGTATAAATAATCCCATTAGCCACTCTGAGCAGTGATAAAATTAGCAGTGTAAACAGAGAAAGTGAGTGACCTTAGTGGAGAACCATTGTTGATTTTGACCCAACACCTACCAGTACGATTAGTCACAGCAGAGCAGCTCAGGGAAAGGGGCCATTGGGGCTTGTTTGGAAATTAGAGACTCGTGCTGTTTATTTTATGGAACAGATCTAATTCCTGCTGCCTTTCTCCATAAGCACCGGGTCACGGCCCCACCTCCATCCCTCCGGACGCTGCCATTCCCTGGGGGCTCCTCAGGCTGCGTGAGGAACTCCTGGAAGCTGGAGTTGCTGTCTTCCAGAGCAGCTCCCAGCCCTGCTCCTGCCAGGGTGGGCTGGGCAGGAGGTGGAAGGCAAACATTGCCACGCGAAACTATCTGGTGACTCCTTTCTCTTCAAAGCCTGGGGATTTTCCACACTCTGAGATGTGGGGTGCCCCTTCTCTTTTCTATCCCCCCAGCCAGAGCAGCAGCATTTCCTTTCTCTGACTTTCTCTGGCTAAAGTCTCAGTGGACACCTGGCTAGGGATGAGGAGCACAGGAACCAGCACAACCCTGGCTGCTCAGGCAGTGTGATAGGTTGACTTGGGAGGAAGAAACTCAGAAGTTCTTCCTGGGAGAGTTTCCTTTGTGGGGGGTTTTTTTTGGGATACTTGTAACAGCCAATCAGAGAAAGTCGGTTCGCTCCGTGCACACACATTTTAAAAAAGGTAATCCCGGAAGACGGTCTCTTTGTCTTTCCGGCGGCTGAACAGGTAACACCAACCCGAGCCGCTTTCCCTCTCCCCCATGCGGGGGAGGGGGGGGGAACGGCTCGGAGGCCGCTTGGGCCCCGTTTGCCAACGAGGGGGGCCCGAAGGCTGAGGGGAGGAAAAGTTGTGTGATAAAAGCTTCACGGATTCTTCCTCCACCAGCTTGTGGCTCTGGCGTGGGAGGATGCTGGCCTTTTATGCTGCCGGCCAGGCCGGGCCTGCCCGGGTGGCCATGAGCCATGCGGGCCGCAGCCCAGCCCCGCAGGGGCTGAGTGGCGCTACCGCCGCCGCCCCCCCCCAGCACGGCCGAGCCTGGCTCAACTTTTGTAGTTGAGTTAAACTTTAACTCTTTAGTGTTCAGATAAGATTTGCAAAGCCTCCAGCCTTCCCTTTGAATATGAAAGGAAATAAGGAAAGTTCTGAAGTCAGTGATGCAAGAGCGAAGTATTTTGAGATGGAAGGAGAGTGAGAAGATGCTGAAATGGCTGAAAATCTTTTTGAGAAATTGTAGGAATGAACTAATGTACTGAATATTCCTTTAAACCATGGAGAGAGACATGGGGGGGATGGAAATGTTCCTTCTTAGGAGATGATTTGATTAAAGAACACCTGTGTTGGGAATTTGAATTTCTGCCCTGAGAAACGAAGGGGATTGCAGTTTTTTTCTGAAGATGAAGCCTGAGCAGAGGAAAGGGAGACAAATAAAAATCGTTGCTGTTGGACATTTTCAATTCTTAAAAGTAATACCTCATGGAATAGACATGACCCATATCTACAACTTTGGGACGGCTGTAGAATTGGGAGGAGGTCACGGTTGCAGATTTCCCGGGCGGATGCAATCGTGAAAGGTAAAACTACAAGAAGACCTTTTTTTCTTCTTGTGGAACACATCTCCTACAACTTCAACAAGAGGAAACTTCTTTTCTCCAAAAGTAAACAGAAAAAGACTGAATTAGGCACTGACTGAAGTATTTGTTGTATATTTGTTTTGTTGTTGTGAAGACTGGGAGAGGGAGGGACGGAGTGATGTGAAAAATCTTATTCTGAAATTTTTTTTTCCCCCTTTTTGTTTGTGTAGTTAATAAATTTTCTTCTATACCCTTTCAAAGTTTTAAGCCTGCCTTGCTCTTTAACTCCTGGTTCTGTCTCACAACAGAAAGAAATAAGTTTATCTAAATTAGCAACTCAAACCCTAGACATTAATTTGGTGCGTTGGCCGGGAAAGTAAAAATTAAACCATACCTGTCTTTTCAAACTAAGACAGGCAGCCACTCCCTTGGGGGGAGTGAGGGTGCTCGGGGAAGATGTGTGTGCTGGGGGGCAGAAAAACCTCTCCAACCTGCAGCAGTGACCCCCGATGAACAAACAGGATGTGATGAGAGCTGCTGGAGATGGAGCTCCAAGCCTCCAGGGTTCAGTGGATGCTACCTGTGGGTTCACACGCTGCTTGTGCATGGGCTGAGCTGCCAAAGCACAGAACAAATAGGGAATTCTCAGCACCTGGGATACAGTAGGGGTGTTGCATTGAAAATGTTTCCCAGGTGTGGCTGTGAAAAGGTGAGATGAAATCAGAAAATGATGCAACATTTGCATGTCTTAATTGTTTTTTTGAAAGTGGCTCATAAAGGTGGCTGAGAGCCCCATTTCCTGGAAGGTCTCAATAGTGGGCAGGAATTGTTCCCTGGGAAGGTGGGCAGGCCCTGGCACAGGGTGCCCAGAGCAGCTGTGGCTGCCCCTGGATCCCTGGCAGTGCCCAAGGCCAGGTTGGACACTGGGGCTTGGAGCAGCCTGGGACAGTGGAAGGTGTCCCTGTCATGGCAGGGAATTGGAACAAGTTGGGCTTTAGGGTCCCTTCCAACCCAAACTCTTCTGTCATTTTATGATTCTGTGAATTACTGTCCTGTGCACTGGGAATATTTTTGGATCCAAGCACCAGAATCAGAATTCCACCTTCAGGATCATACTTCTTTTCCTACTCCCTGTCATCCAACCACATTGCCTTAGCCCTGGCTCTGGTCTGTGCAATAGCCTGGCCAGCTGGGACTGAGCTGGAACATGTGAGCTTTGCCCTCTGAAACAAATCCCCTCTCTCTGCTTTTCTGTCTCCCTCACATAGATAGTACCTAACAAATTATATGTTTAATGCATATAAGAAACAATTTTTCACACAGGTCTGTCGTTGGACTGTGAAGTGTGACATCCTGTACTCTTTGGGGTTGGGTGGGGTTGGTGTGCACAATGCTGGGTTTAAGGGAGGAGCTGGACTATTCCATCCTGGCAGCAGAGCTGAGCCAAGGGGTCCCCAGAAAAGCTGAAGCCCGTGCAAAGGGCTGACTCTCCTAGGACAAACTATTAATAGAAGAAAAGAAATGTTGGTTGGAGGGACTTCAGCAGGGTGTCTAGTCCCAAATCCCCATTGGATTGGAAGAGACATAGCTAGTCAAACAAGAGCTGATTTGGGAGGTTCAGAGATGAACAAGACTGATGTCTTTCCAGAAAGATGACATGGGTATGTTACTTGATTTACCATAATTTAATCAAGCTGATCATTAGGTTAATTTGAAGATCTGATGTAGAATGAAATGCACTGGAACAAATCAAACATGGGAGGAGTTCCTCCTATTGCCAACTCAAAAATCAATACAAAACAACCACCAAAATACGTGCTCTGCAAGTACTCACTGGGGGAAAGGCTCTGGCCTGCTCTGTGCAGGAAGACAAGCCAGATGACATCCCTTCTTGGACTAACCAGCAGTGAACCTCGGAGCCCCCTCCCCAGCCATCCCTCTGGCTTCACTTAATCACCTATTTCAGTTCCTAATTTGCATTATAGGGCACTGGTGAGGTTTGGTGGTTCCTTGCCTCACTGTTAGGATTCAGATATATCCCACAGTAATAAATGAGAAACCAATCTTGGAAACTTTGGCTGTGGCCCTACTATTGTCCTACCTTGGAAGAGGAGCATGGCTGGTTTAGGAGGTGAACTGGATTCTGTGCAGAAATTCCCTTCCCAAGAGCAAGGTGAGTTCCCAGACCTCAGGGAGAGAGGGCACAGATTTAGCCCAGGTCTCAAAGAACAACAGAATCTCACTAATTGTGAGACACTTAGGAGAAACAAGAAGGAAAATGCTCTGACACACCTCAGGGTACCCAGAGAAACTGTTCTGCTGTGGTTTCTTCATCTCACTCCTCTGAAGCCCTCCTGCCCTTCACCCTGCCACTGCTTGTCCATGCAAGATGCCCCTCACCCTCAGCCTGCTTGTTCTCCTTCCAGAAAGGAGAAAGTGTTTATCTTCTCCTCTCACCATTCCTGGGCAGACCCTAACCAGAGCCCTCTGTTCATCCCAGATTTTTCTGACCTGCTGGTCTCTTTCCTGCTCCTGTGGCTGACTGCACACAGGCACTGGGGAGAGTGTGTGCCCTAATGAAAAGCAGGTGCTGGCCAGCCCTGCTGGGCAGAGCTCTGTCAGGAAACGTGACGCGTGTGTGTGTCACATTCACTTTCCTGTTGTGCTGCTGATGGGTGTGTGTGACCCAAAGCAAACAGTACCTGTGCCATGCACTCCACAGCACTTCCCCCTGGCAGCTGCCAGGCAGGGGCTGGCCAGGGCAGCAGGGGAGGTGCCAGAGCTGCCCACAGCTCGTGGCTCTTGGCTTGCAGTGAGTGGCAGCATCCTCAGGAGGGAGAGCAAACCGCTTTCCCACCCTGCTTCCCCACTTCCCATTCCCTCCCTGCCTCAGTTCCCATCACAGCTCTGGCCCCAGTCCTTGTGGTATCCATTTCTCAAGGGCCTTCCCTGGGTTTGGATCTCCTCCTGATGCCTTGCAAGCTGGGATGAACATTCCACGCTGGCCATGGACTCCCCCATTCACTGCCACCCGCGGTTTCCTTTTCTTCCCTTCCTTGGCTGCGTGTCACAGCCGGGTGTCCTGTGTGTCACCTCCACCACAGGACAGGGATGGGGCTCTCTGAGGCCACTGCATTTGCTGACATGCCAGATTGAGCCAAGTTAGCAATGGGTTAGCAAAAGCCCCTTTGAAAATGAGCCTGGTGAGCTCGGGCTCACAAAAGGAGAAATTTTGCAGGGAAAGCAGAAGCAAGAAAGAGAGATACACCCTCTGGATGGATCCTCTACAGCTGAAGTGAGCTGGAAAAATGATACAGACACCCTCTGCAGGGGACAAGGCTGGCATGAGCACAGAGCCACTGTGCTGCAGGAGGGACCCAGCTGCAAGGTTTTGGTGGCACTCATTAACACGGCAGTGGGAGGGAGGAGAGGCTCCAGTCACAGAGCAAAGAGGATTGAGGAACTCAGAGCATGCAGGGTGCAAGGATCAACACGAGTGAAGTCTGTCTTCTAGACGTGTCCTCCTAATCTGATATTGGGTGACATTCCCACCTGCCAGGCCCTTTGCTGTGGTTCAGGACACTGCCCAGCACATCCACGTCCCACCTGGGCTCACCCATGCAGCCAGGCTGTGGCCGTGGGCTCGTGCCTGCCCAGAGACACAGCTCAGCTGTGCATTAACAAGCCCCGCTGTGCTGATGGGGATCTTGCAGGGCTGCCAGTTGCATTCCAGCTCGTTATGTTTTAATTTATTCAATCCATAGGCTGCCTATTGTGAGGATATCAGCGTTGAGAAGCAAAATCCAAATCCAGAACATTGCAGAAGAACCAAACTGCCAAAATGCAGAGACAGAGAGACAAAGTAAATCTGTCATAAGGCGGTCCTGACAGACCTCCCACCCCGAGAGGAGCCAGTTCCCAATTAGCGCAAAAGAACTTGGGCAAAGAGGAGGAACAGATTCAAAAACAAATGAAAGGGACCAAAAATGGTCAAGAAAAGGCCAGTGGAAATACTCAGGTCAGCGCTGTGCCATGTAGCACAGGGGGTGTCCCTCCGTGCCTTGGAGCTCTCCCCTGGCACAGACCTGCCCCAAACGGTCCCTGCAAATTTTCCAATGATTTCAGGATCGAGGGGCTGTCCAAGAGCAGCTGCTGTCCCTGCCTGGCGTTCAGGACTCTGATCTCAGCCATGATGGCAGCGGGAGATGAGGGGAGCAGATGGCTACAAGGGAGGCTGTGTGGGCCATGGGGTGTCAGGGGTGTCACAGGAGCCTGTGGGACAATGAGCACAGCTCATGGGGAGACGGGTGGGGATTCTGGGAGGATGGACAGGAAGGGCATTGACAGGAGCCAAAACTCCCTCCCAAGGTCACTCCTTCGCACCCCAGCCAGAGCTGCATTTTGTCCCCATGGGGCTCGGAAGACATGGCCAGCAAATGGCAGGTCATGAGCCAGCAGGGAAGCTGCTGTGGTGGTGCTTGCAAGGGGGCAGCAGGGCTGTGGTGTCCCATGAGGTGCCACTCCCTGTGCCATGTCTGAGCTGGGCCATGGCTCTGGGTGCTCCCTTGAATGCTCCCACAGCCCTTTCGTGCTACAGGATAAGGAGGGACTCAGGGCACTGGGGAGGAAGGAGGCAAACAAAAAACTCTTCTAGCAGAATAAATCACTCAGGCTCCCTGGCTATAACACCGTTCCAGCTGAGCATCTGCCTGGAGAGCTGGAGGGATGGCGGCTGTGACCTCCTGCATAGCTCAGAGCTCCTCAGGCTCGCTCCCCGTGCCAGGCTCGCGCCCAGACAGCGCAGTAAGAGTGGCTTCCCGTAACAGAGCTCCCAGCCCCACTGCCTTCCAGCAGCCTGCACTGATCTGGCTGTGATAAAATAGTTTCCGACTCACTTTGAAGCTCTCGGGCTCCGAGTTCAGGCTGTGTTTGCTGGCTATCTCAGAAGGGATGCTTGGGATGCTGCAGGGGAAGGAGCTGACATCCGCATGCTGTGGCCCCTCCTGGTGAGTGGTGAGGGTCCCTGTGAGGATGTGGGACCCCCACACCAATGCTGGGCCCGGCCCTGGCTCCTGGCTCGTTGTCAGATTGGTTTGTGCAAACACCAAACCAGTTCTCCAGTGTCTGGGCACGTTGGAGTGGCCGAAGGAGAATGTGTGGGGGAAAGGGGGTCACCAGCTGCTGTCAGATAAATCCATTAAGCTTTCAAAATCAGCCAGACACAGAGCATCACCCCTTCCCAGCATCATTCCAGTCTGGCTCATCCAAGTCTTCCTCCTGGTGGGCTCCTTCTCCTGCTCCTGCCCTCCCACTGCCCGCCCCTTTCCCTGGGCGCCCTTTGGCTTTCTGCACTCCCTGCAGTGCTCTCTGTTCCTGTCTAACCTAAACAACTCCATGGACTTTATGAATTTTTTCCCCTTGCTGCTCATCCTGGTTTCCAGAGCATTGCAGACTATGCAGATCATAACAGCTATATTTAAGGTTGCCTGACAGTTTCCATGATATGACCCATTGTTCGCTTGCTTGCAACACTGCCAAACTTTAACCCTTTGAGCTGAATAACTCAGGACATCTTCAGCAAGTCCAGTCCTTTTCAAAAGAAAAACGAGGGGGGAGCACTTGATTTCTTATTGAGGCTTTGCTGGGAAGCCTCTCCTTCAGAACTTTGCAGGACAGCTTTGGGGAGGGCTGTGTGGTGTCAGGCCTGTGTCTCTACTCTTGCCTGTGTCATGACAAATCCACCCAGGTACAGAACGGTCTCAAAAGCAGTTTTTCTCGAGCCCCCCTGATGCAGAGCTGTGCCAGGGCTGTCCCCAGTGACTGCTGTGACTGCAGCCAGTGACTGCCCCTCTCCCTCAGCCCAGACCCACACCAGAGGGGCCAGCCTGCAGCCACAGCCCCTGGCACTCCCCTGCTGCCCACATGGCAGAGGTCACCCTGCCCCTGAGCCCTGAGGTTGTCACTTTGTCCCTGGGGTGGATAGCAGGGACACTGTCCCTCCTGGCTGTTGGTGCTGGGATGCTGCAGAGCCTGGCTCACAGGTCTCCACATTCCTCTGCTGCCAGCAAGTGGCCAAGGTGGCAGCAGGAGATGCCCTTGCTCACACTGTGTCTGGGACACTGACTCTGTAGTGACCTTTTGTGCACCACTCTAAGGCACATCTGCTGGTTTTACAGTATTTTTTAGAAAAAAAAAAAAACCCACATTTAATTACTGAATTTTTCCCCCTTGCTTTTAAACATATTGAACATGTGTTGCAGTGTCTACGTGATTGTGTGTGCAATGTCACCACAGCTTTGCCTTATCTAACCACAGGATCTCAGGGAACAAAGCAAGATTGTGCAATTAGAAAAGCTGGTTCCTATAGAATAAATAAATAAATTGTGTCTCCATATGCCCAAAGCTCTCTCACGGAGCATACACATCAGACTAAGCCAAACCACACAGGCATGTTCAAATGGCATTTTGCACTGCACCTTCATAGCATCTCCCTCGGTTTTGTACAAAATCTGAAGGGAGCTGACAGCACAAAATCCAGCAGGAAACCTGGCAGCCCTGTTGTAGGTCTGCACCAGGACAAAGAGGTCTGGTTTTCCATCCTGCCTCAAGGCTTTGAACCCTGGCTGTGCCATGGATGATCCAGCTACTCTGACAAGGGAATTCTGGAAGCCCATGCGAGCTCTGTCAGTGATCCCTCTTTGCCCACTGTTTTGAAATGCTCAGAGAACATCAACACAGCTCTGTTCAAGCAGTGCCAGGCACACACTGTCCTGCCACGCTGTTCCTTGATCTCAAGGGAATTTGTTACTCACAAACCCAACACAAGCACCAAAGGCCCATCCTGGATGGGGCCCTGAAGTTGTTGCCAATGCCAGTTATGCCCTGTTCATCTCAAAATAATTTAAAAAAACCCCAAATTCACACCCTCAGGCACTAAAACAAGGACTAAAACACTGGCTGTAACTGATGGGCCCCTGCACAAACTATGTGCTTATCCCATGTGCTGCAGAGACTGTCTGGATTGCTGGGGGGAGCCTATGGCTAGCAGAAATACTCAGAATTCAAGAGAGATTTCCATTCAATTCCCTAGCCAAAAAGCTGACACCACTGATTTTTCCAAATTCCACTCAAGTTCCTTCCTCAGCCATGAAACACCCTTGAAGAAGACAGGCAAAAGGGGAGGAAAGGGAAGAAAGTTCTTGTGTGCCTCCAAATTTTCCTTTTAATTGGTGGGGAGCTCTCCCACATCACCCACCCTGGTGCAGATGACATTTTTTATGATCCCCCCTGACATGTGCTACACTAGAGACCACCATGGACTTCTGGCCCCCAGGTGTCCCTGATAATTCCTTGGAGAACACAGAACCAGCACTGGCTCTTCCTGTCCTCTCAGGAATAATATTACACAACCCACTTCTAAAGAATGATGGTTTTCTTGCAGTCATTCTGAAACTGGAATATTTTATAACGACTGAAATGATCACAGCAAATTCCAAGGACGGCCAAGGAGCTCAAAATGATCCGATCATGTTTCCAACCATGAGGCCTTTGGAAAGAGCCCCAGAAAGAGGGGGAAATGCATTAATTTTATGTTTTAATATTCAACAAACAGAGCAGCCTCTGCGGAGCGGCAGCGTCCAGTTGAAAGTGTTGAGGAGTTTATTTTTCTTCAAACCTGCGATGGGGCCGAGTTTGGGACTCTCTGTTTAGCTTTTCAGCCTCTAGTTACATTGTGTAAACAGTTTATTTAACATCATTTTTGGCACTTCTTCAGTAAACCCACCATAATAATCCTACTGGCAGACCAAACAGATCACAGATTAGCAGACAACGCTGCTGTAAAACACCAAATTACCCATCCCCTGCTTTCCTGTTTTCAGGAGATGTGAAGTCCTGTACTTAGTTGTGTTTATGCCTCATTCCGTGGCTGCACCACCAGGTCATGGAGCTGCTCCAATTAATGCTCCACCTCAGCCTCCAGCGGCACTGACACGGGAAGCGCCTGGGGGAAGGATTTTTCGGCTCTTTTAGAAGCTCATAAAACGTGCTGGGGTGCTGGCTGTTGCTTAACGGGGAAGGTATGCTGGCTTGATCCAGATTGGAAAGGACTCTAGACTAATGCTAAAGTCACCTATTGCTTACATTTCATTTTAATGTGCTTGAGTTCAATAAAAGTTTATCATCTCCATTAAAACGGTGCCTATTGAAACTGATTTAATCTCATTAGCAGAGAAAACCACATGAAAGGAATCAAATCCATGGACGAGATTGAGCACAGTTACTTTTGGAGCATAAATTACATAAAAGCGAGGGATAATCAGCCAGAGCCACAGAGCCTGTCACCTGCATTACTCACATATTTATGCCAAGACACTTTGCTGGGGAAGGGGCTGGGCACGAGCCATATCTCAGCAGGACTGAGCTCCTGCCAAGCACAGGAGTGATCGGCTGCTTAATGTCACAGCATCAGCTCCCAGAGAGCCCATGAATCGTGTTACATTTGAACAAACAAATGTCATGTGCAGGGTGCTGCTCAAGCGTCTGCTGGCAGCAGTGCAGCTCGAAATGTCGCTCCAGTGCCCGCCTGGAGCAGAGCAGCTCTGCCTTCCTGCAGGGAGCACCAGCTCCAGCACTGCAGAGGTGCCAGGGAGTGCCCCCGTGCAGGGGATGGGGCAGGAAGGGCTCTTAGGGTGGGCATGGGGGCAGGGAGATGCCCAGGGCTGGATTTTCAGCCTTGGTGACCCTGCCGGGCTCCCCAGTGGGCACTGCTGGCACTGCTGGGTGCTGAGATATCCTCGAGTGAGGAGGGATGGCCTCACCTCATCTGGGCACTGAGGAGCCAGTTTGCCTCTGGGGCATGTCCTGGGGCTACAGCTGCAGCTCCTTGGTGACAGGGACAAGGGAGAAGGGCACTCCTGGGGCCCTGCACTCTGGTTTTACTGGCTCCATCCCCTGATGGACTGTCCTATTTCCATGATGGTGGGCACAGACTGGGAACAAGAACAAGCTTTCAAACCCACTGCAGGTGCAACCAGTGGGGCTCAGGTCTGCTCTGAGGCTGCAGACACTCACACAGAGAACAGGGGATGAACCTCATCCCACTGGCCACCTTGGCCAAGAGTGTCAATGGTCCTTACAACTGACAAGGAAGGTGAAAAATCAGTGTATGAGCATGCCCCCAGTCCCCTCTGACCTGCTGGTTCTTCTGGAGTTCCTGAGGTACAAAAACCTGTCCCTGTAGCTTGCTGGTGCCTGATATGGAGCAGACACTGGGCTGCAGCAGGGGGACACCTCACAGCCATGGAACTCCTGATGTCCCCAAAGCAGTGTAATGTCACAAAGCCCATCACAGGCACCCACGGGGCACATCCACAGCAACAGGGATCCAGGTGCAGGTTACAGAGGCTTTGGTGCACAGTAAATGCAAGTAACAGGAATATTGATGAGGAGCTTTGAGCTGAACATGTGGAAGCTTCTCACAAGGGCCAGGCAAGCAGAGGATGCCCGTGCATGGTCTGATTCTGTCACTCGGCTACAGGAAACAACTGCAATTAATTTATACGCCTTCATTATTTTTGATATGTGCATGCAGCTGTGTCAGGAGAGGGTCAGGCTGGAGATCAGGAAAAAGTTCTGCCCCCAGAGGGTGCTGGGCACTGCCCAGGCTCCCCAGGGAATGGGCACAGCCCCGAGGCTGCCAGAGCTCCAGGAAAGCTTGGACAGCTCTGCCAGGGATGCCCAGGGTGGGGCTGTTGGGGGGTCTGTGCAGGGCCAGGAGTGGACTGGGTGATCCCTGTGTGTCCCTTCCAGCTCAGGACATCCTGTGACTGTATGCAGACAAGACAGGCTGGTGATCTCTCCTTGCACGCCTCCTTCCAACTCACAGTATTGGTTCTATGAAAACACTTCAAGTCATTTGGATATCAGGATTGTCCCCAGAAACATTTATGAAACAAAGCTCTTTGTCATCAACATCCCATGGTCAAAGGGGTCTGAACAGGATTTACCCACTATTAAAAACCTCACTGAATGTAGGAAAGTTCACAGAGGGTTTGAACAAGATTCTCCCCCTTTCAAGTGATTGCCTGTGTACACCACTTCAGAGGAATGAACGAGCATGAAATTCAATTATACAGGCACTGAAACACTTGAACCAGAACTTTTTCCCTTAATCTGTATGTTGAGGACAGGGTAAGACTGTGAAGCCATTCTCAGCATGACAGCACTTTATTTCATCTGCAGTCCTGGTAAGATACACAATTCACTTAACTGAAGAGCAGGGATTTGAGCTGTGTGCTCTGTAAGCAACACAGCCTAGATGTGCTGCCCATCACTGTCAGACTGCCCCTTGGAGAGCCAGCTGGAGAGGGAAAATAGCCCAGAGATAGTGAGACAGGAGTCTTTACAAGGCTCCTACAAACATCCAGGGATCCTGCAGACATCCAGGAGCACTGGGGTGGTCTCAGAGCCCTGAGCAGCTCATGTTCCTATGCAACACACACCTGTATCCATAGGAAATTTTTGCTTCCACTCCGTCCTGCAAACATCTTGGAGCTACAGAAAGTCATTCTCCACCTGGCTTATAACTTGTTTTCTTCTGGACTAGAGTTTCATTTGTACAAGGCAAAGCAGAACTGTGTCAGTCTGGATTTATCAGGGACACCAACCCACTGCCCAAGTTCCCAGTTCTGCAGCATTCAAGGAAGTGGCTGAGTGTCCCTGACAGCTCCTGCAAATGTGAGGTGCTGGATACTGAAATAGTATTTTATAGAATAACAGAATCACAGAATGGTTTGGGTTGGAAGAGACCTTAAAGCTCATCTCATTCATCTCCCCTCCATGGCAGGGACACCTCCCACTGTCCCAGGCTGCTCCAAGCCCCAGTGTCCAACCTGGCCTTGGGCACTGCCAGGGATCCAGGGGCAGCCACAGCTGCTCTGGGCACCCTGTGCCAGCCCTGCCCACCTTCCCAGGGAACAATTCCTTCCCAATATCTAATTTACACTTCCTTTCTGTCAGTTTGTCCTGTCACTCCATGCTCTTGTAAACACCCTCTCAGTTTCTCAGTTTCTGGAAGGATGCAAGTGTAAAGCACTGTGCTGTGATCAGCTGGAATTCACAAAGCCCTCAAGATGACAGATGTGTTTGAAGCTGCTCAGAATGGGTTTCCTGACGTGATTTACCAGGTCACAGCACTCATGGCAGGGAAGTGCCCTCACAACAATGTGTTATCCTTCAGGCTGCTCTCAGCAGCAATGCACAGAGCTCTAATTTGATTAAAATAAAGGTCTTTTCCTTTCACATCTGCTCAGGTTGCAAATCAGCGGGGCAGGTCCCAAGCTCTGTGCCAGCAAGTGGCAAGGTAAATGACACCGTGGCCAGGGTCCCCTTTGGCTGAACTCCTGCCAGGGCAGAGCATGGCCCACAGCCTGTGCTGGCTGGATCACATCCTGATCTCACCTGAGCCTATGAAGTCTAACTCCACATCGGTGAGTGGCATTAAATCAGAGTAAAATTGGTATAATTGCTGAACCCACTTTGTTAGTGTTTAAAAACAAGATAAATCTTATTTTGGGAAACTTCTGCACTCTGGAGCAGCACTACCTCCCCACCCCTTAAGGGACCTTAAAGCCCATCCAGTGCCACCCCTGCCATGGCAGGGACACCTCCCACTGTCCCAGGCTGCTCCAAGCCCCAGTGTCCAACCTGGCCTTGGGCACTGCCAGGGATCCAGGGGCAGCCACAGCTGCTCTGGGCACCCTGTGCCAGGGCCTCACCATCCTCATGTTAAGAATTTCTTCCTAATATCCCTCCAACCTTCCTCTGTAGGAAACCATTCCCTGTGTCCTGTCCCTCCATCCCTTGTCCCCAGTCCCTCTCCAGCTCTTCTGGAGCCCCTTTGGGCCATGGAAGGAGCTCTGGGGTCTCTCTCTGGAGCCTTTTCCTCTTCAGGTGAGCACCCCCAGCTCTCCCAGCCTGGCTCCAGAGGGGCTCCAGCCCTGGAGCATCTCCATGGCCTCCTCTGGATCTCTCCAACAGCTCCAGGTCCCTCCTGTGCTGGGCCCAGGGCTGGGGCAGCTCTGCAGGTGGGGTCTCACCTGAGCACAGGGCACAGGGGCAGAATCCCCCTCCCCTCCGTGCTTCCCACCCTGGGGCTCAGCCCAGGGCAGAGGGAGCTTTTGGGTCCCAGCTCTCACCCAGAGCACCCCCAAATCCTTTCCCAAGGGCTCCTCTCCATCTGTTCTGTGCCCAGTCTGTGCCCATGCTTGGCCCTGACCCTGCCCTGTGACATTCCACGGGCCCCCCTTGGCTGCCAGGGTCCCTCAGGAGGGCTCCCTTCCCTCTGGGGTGCCAACCACACCTCTCACCCTGCTGCCACCCACAAACTAGATCGTGCACTCAACCCCATCAGTCCCTGATCTCCTCCTGAAGCCTGCCCAAGCCCACACCCATTGCAGCTCAGCTGCTTCAGCACCAGCCTGTCCCCAGGGCCAGGTTTGCTACACCACTGGATTCTCCTCAGTTGTGCTGTAGTGATTCTTTACTCTTTTCAGAGATGGGAAAGCACATTTTTGCTGCTGGGATGGCTGAGCACGGCCCCATGGCCCTGCAGGTTAGCTGAGACCCACGCATCTGGCTAAGCCCATGAGAAAATCAAGATACTGTCAAATGTGGTTTCTGTAGGGGAGAATTACAGCAGAAACAGAGTTTTCTGCACAGAACTGGCTGTTCCTATTAGCAGACAGTACAACTGACCTTAAATCGAGCTCTGCAGCCCCTCAGTGAAGGTCCAGTACGTGTAAAAGAAATATCTCCTAGGCAGAATTTTGTAAGATGTTTTCCTAAGCAGAGAGCACAAAGTATTCAGAGCTGGGTGTGCAGAGACAGAAGAATTTAGTCACTCCAGATTTCTGACCATGGCTTTGAAACATCAGAATTTTTTAGAAAGGGCAATAAATGTGTTTCCTCTGTTTGCATTAAACACTGTGCAGATTTCTGTCATGAGGAATGAAAACAGGAGTTGGGTCAGCAAATGATAATGAGCCTCCATGTGCCTTTCTGGGGGTCAATGCCAGATCACAGAGCCAAGAATCCGAGGGAGGTTTCCTGGAGTGGCTCAGAACACGAACAACCTCGACACGCTGGTCCCAGTGCCCCAACCTGGGAATTGTTGCCCATTTGCAAATGCCTGCAGCTCCTCTGGGCACTGCTGAGATCTGTCACACAGCTCTGAGCACTTATTTTGTTCCTTACTGGAGGGAGGTGTTTTTGCCAAAGTAGAAATTTTAATGAAAAAACAAACACCTCATCTTTCTCCCCTTGACCTCTTGGGAGGATTTTCGGGGAACACTTTAGAAGTAAACATTTCTCAGTTATTAAAAGCAAATAAATAAACAACCCTCGCTGCATTCCCATGCAAACAGGAACACTTTATTATAAAGATGAAAACACTATGTTTTTGTGAAAGAAAAAATGAATTCCACACAAATTTCTCCCAGCCCCGGAGGCTTTTGGCCTTGACTGGATGTGCCTCCTCGCTCCAGTGCTGGAAGCTGCATTGCCACCACGGCCTGTGGACACACTGGGGCTCTGGGCTCCCCAGGAACCACCCTGGGCATGGGGTTCATGGACACCATGGGGTTTCAGGGGCTCTGTGTGCCCAAGCAGAGCTTCACCTGCCTCGTGTGTGTGTGGTGACCTGCACCCCTCACTGCTGCCCACTGCCCTGGGAGCACTGCCTTTGCTAAGGAAGGAGAAATGGCCTCTGGGGACATGTCCCCAAGGCATCAGATGGGATGGGACATCATCAGTCTGGGTCAGGCACTGCTTGTCCCCCAGTGGCTACAGCTTTGGCAGCAGAGCCTGGACATTTCTGAGCAACTTGTGGTGCTGGTCTGTGTCCCAAACTTTTTAGGATCCAGAATGTGGAGTGTCCCTATCGAGCTTCAGGGATGTTGGGATGGGGATAGGAACCATCTTGCTGGGAGGCCTGACCCCTGCTCCCATGGGAAAGAATGACTGTTTTTTTCTTTGAGATGTGTCCCAGAGAGGAGACCCTGCATCCACTAGATGTTCCTGCCACTCAGCCCTGGGGGCACATCTGGAGAGATTCTGCCCCTTTATCCAGCCCTGGGGGCACATCTGGAGAGATTCTGTCCCTCTATCAAGCTCCGGGGGCACATCTGGGGTTCTGTGTCCAGCTCTGGATCCTCAGCACAGCAGGGACAGGAGGTCCTGGAGCTGAGGAAGGGCCTGGAGCATCTCTGTGCCCCAGTTCCCACTATTCTGGCACAGGGCCTGACTGTCCCTGGTGTTACTGGGGACACAAAATCCTCTTCCAGAGCTGTGAGCTGCAGAGCAGCTTGGCAAGGTGAGCTCAGCAATCTTCACACCTTGCAGAAGAACTGCTGCTCCTGACAGGAAAGCGAGGTAGTGACAGGCACAGATGTGACACTGCCAGTTCCCTCTCCCCTAAATGTCCAAGGCACTTTCACTGTGGGCTGGGCCATGTGGGTGACTTGGGAGCACTGACCTCTTCCTTGCTTACCCCTGGAGAGGAGCACGAGATCAATGCTTGTCCTGCAGAGGAGTTCCAGCCAAGCTTGTTACTCATTTTGGTGTTTAACATTCCCGTAGATTATCCAGCTCTGCCTGAGAAAAATGTGCTTGGAATCAGTGGAGTATTGTGTCTGGGGGGAGCAGTGGCTGCCCCCGGGGAGCTCTCCTCCTGCAGACCTTTCCTGCCAAGTCTCAGCTCTGACTTTATGGCTCCTGCCAGCTCCCAGAGCCCTGGAGGCCCCGTCTCTGCAGGAGGCTGAGATGGGCACGTCCCCAACCTCCCTGTCCCCCCAGCACACGGACCAGGGCTCCCACAGCCCCCACTGAGGGACACGGGCAGGCTGGCCCTGCCACCCTGACCTGCTGCTCTGGGGGTTTGCAGGACGGTATTTGGGCTTTGGCTGCACTTTGGCTGTAAATTTTTGGCATCTTAGGGCTGTGATTCAGGAGTCAGATCAGCCCCACGCCTGCCAGGGCTCCGGGCTCTGCTCCAGCCCTGGGCAGGGTCAGCCCCTCCTGGTGCAACCAAAGCTCTGATCCTGCTGCTACCAGCACACGGGGTGCTTGCAAGGCTGAATTATTCCATGGAAAGGCATGGCTCAGCCAGCAATAGCCCCTGAGCAGCAGCAGGAGCCCCACACTGCTGCTCTGGATCTTCCCAGACATATTCCCTGTCCCTGGAGATGCCCAACCCGACCTTGATTCCTGCAAAACCTCCTGAGATCAGGCACGATTTGGAATGGACACTTCTCCCTTCCCTGTCAGGACCTCCTTACTGTCCCAGCCAGGACGTGCTCTGTGTGTCTCCCCATGCTCGTGCAGGAGGATGGAAAAAGCTACTGTGCTGATTTCTTTTTTCCATCCTGGAATTCAGAAGTATTACCCAAAAAAAAAAGAAAAAAAAGTGGAAAACAAGCTCTGTGATTAACACAGACAGGTAATGTCAATCAATTATCTGCCTTCATGGCTTAGAGATTGCCAAACCCAGGTTTTACTGCCAGGATGTCTGCTTCCACTTGAGGATTTTGCAAGGACTCAGCTTAAACAGGTCAGTGATTCCTTGAAACAGACTTTGGGAAAAATATTTTTCTTTATCCTTGATGAAAAGCTTCTCAAAGCCACCATTCAGAAGTTCAAACCACTTCATTTTGGAGCAAGAGCTCCCAGCTAGTTGTCTTTGGGAAAATTCACTGACATTTGATCAAATAATATCTCCAGAATTCTGGGTTTACATCACACCCCACGGAAAAATAACATCTATTCATGTAATCCCACATAATATCAGAATGCAGGCAAATGAAATTGCCCAGGCAATCAGAAAAGTTTGGGAATTAATCGATAAAATTTGAGTAAATTTTGGAAAATACAAATCTGTTAAAATTTAAACTTACAGGAACACAAAACCTTTATTTTTTGGTTGTTATTTTGCTCACTAAAAAATGAGCAAGGTGTAAATTTGAAGATGATGAAAGAACTCCCATGTACACAACAGTGCAAAACCTTCCTAGGTTTTCTTCTCACAATGACACATATTTAACAGGTTCAAACTGCTGCATTCTGAGTGGGGTTTTTTTAATGATAGAAACCCTCAAAGTCTTGTGAAGCATTTCAGATTTCCTGTACAAGCAGCATGCAGGGTTGGTGGGCCTGCCCAAACCAGGGCAGGGGCTTTGGGGGTCACAGCAGGAGCCTGGTGGGCTGGACATCCTCTCAGGCTGCTTCCAGGTGAGCCAGGCAGGTGTTTTCACCAACTCTGTGAAGGGGGAGAAGCCCCCTTGTGTTGATGTCTTAGGATTTTAGCTTTTTTATTTGTCATATATTTGTAATCCTGCAATTCTTTAGTGTGTAACTCTAAACTCCATACAGTGTGAGCTGCTGTTCTCCCATTTTGATCACACACAACAATTCCTCTCCAGGCTGGCAAACAAGGACACCTCAATGTCTCAGGCCTGAGAGATGGAAACAAAAGTGATTGAGGGGAGCAAACTTGGGGTAAATGCCTTCATTACCTGAAGCTGTAATTGGAAGATTAATCCCCAATATGCAAATGGACCAAACTTATAAAAGTGTGAAAACCCCATTGTCCATTTTGGGTGTAAACCCTGGGAGGCTTTGTCTGCCTGAAAAGTACCTGAAGGCCCTTCAACAAATAGAACTTCTTTTTATTCCCTTGTTTTTGTCTGGCCTCTGCTTTAAGGTAGCCCCAAAAAGGCATCAGTTCACACAAGTTCCGAAGGTGCAGAGCCCCGTTGTGGCAGGGGATGTCTCGGTGGATCCTGTGCTCACAGGCAGCCCGGAGCCCTTCAGGGATGAATGCACCCTGCTCGGGCTGCTGGCAGCAGGGACGAGGGGAGAGCTCACAGCTGCAGGAGCTGGCTGCCTTCCCCACCCTGTGCCAGCCCTAAGGAGCTCAGGAATTTCCAAACAAGCCCAGGGGCCATGAGCATCCCCTGGGCTGCTGACAGGGTGTCACTGCTGCCCCAGGATTCTCGCAATGGGCAAAGACAAGAGGAACACTTGGCATCTCTGATTTCAAACCCCAGTGGTGCAGTGCTCTCCTCCACCCTCTCCCCCTGTCTGGGTGGCTCAGGTCACACCAGCAGCCCAGGATGTCACACAGATCTGTGGAGGGCAGGGACATGCACGGAAGGGAGCACAGGACGTCCTTAGGGCTTCTCACCAGGAGCTGCACACTCTGCCCTGAGCAGGTGCAAGAGCCAGGGCCCTGCATTCCACAGGACAGGGACAGATTTCCATGAATTTCCAGGAGGGACACATGGCCTTGCTAGAGTTGACCTCAGCAGCCCCTCCAGGCAGGCTGTGCCACCCTGGAAACCCCTCTGGAGGAGGCAGGGCTGGCTGTGAGGACACCACAGCTCAGCTGTCTGCCCCAGGGGGGTGCAAGATGGGACACTGCTCCTCCATGCACCTCTCTGGGGCACAAACTCTGCAGAAATGCCACTGGCAGGTGACCAGCACTCCTTCCTGGGACAGGCAAGGGGTTCAGAAACGAGAGCATTTGGCTGCAGGAGGCAGGGTTGTTTCCCCCAGCCGTGGTTTGCAGGTGAAGGCAGCTCTCTGCTCACCCAGCCCCGGGGAGCAGGCAGCACTGGAGCAGCTCTGAAGGACAGCACAGGCACCAGGCAGGTGTGTCTGAGCTAGAGCAGAGACTTGAGGAGGGTTTCATGGTTTGGTTTCACCAAGCTGGCAGTTCTGCTAAAGCCAGCTGTGACACTGAACACACCTGAGCTGCTCACTGCTGGCAGCTGCTCACACGTGCCAGGATAATTCCCCCAGGTGCTGCTCTCCTCACATCCCTGCTGCTGCTGCTTCTCTGCCAAAGCCCTTCTGAGCTCTCCCTCCCCATTATCAGCTGTCAGTCACATTTTATTCACTCTGCTCAGGTTATCACACCGGATCCCTGCTACTCTCCTGAGGACACACCCACCTTCTGCTCCATCCCACACAGCTCACCACCCTTGGGATCACTGCCCTCAGTGCCCCAAAGCCCCTTCATTCACTTCCCTGGGTCTTTCCATCAGCCTCTGCTCTGCCTCATGTCCATGCAGCAAGAACAACTTTTTGATTCACCCTCTGCTCCCCATCCACCATAGCGGGTTCCCAGTCACACCCCAGTGCAAACAGGGACAGCCCCAGCACACCTGGGGGTCACAATGGCTCTTTCCTTACTCCTAGAGTAAAACCAGCCAGGGACTGTTCCCCAGCCCTGGGGCCAAATAGCAGGACCTAAAGTCTCCAGGAATGATGACTACATTTATTCATCCCAGAAGAGGCTCAGTGTCTTCCAACTGGGCAGAGTGCTGGGCTGTGCCAGGCACTGCACACAGCTGGGCACAGGCTGGTGAAGCCCAGCTCACCCTGCCCAAGGCCATGGCAGGATCTCTTTGCTCACCTGGACACAGCCAGCAGCTCCCAGGCACACTGCTATCACCAGACAGAAAGTGGAGAGTGAAGAGATCTCCAGGTGGGGTTATTGCCTCCCATCCCACCTGCACAAAGCACTTATTCCCAAGGGGCTGGGATACAAACAGCAGGAGCAGCGTGTCCGATCCTGGGCTAAGAGCTGCACCAGCTCTGAGAGTTCCTCCAGCTCCTCTCTGAGCTCCTCCAGAGAGGAGAGCAGCAGCCCAGCACAGCTCCAAGCCTGAACCTTCAGCAAACAGTCCTGTCCACAAGCTCAGCAGCAAACCCTGGCTGCCTTGTTCTCATCCTGGTCCAAATTCTCACAGCGTGGGTGGGTGGGAAGCTCCCTGAATTGCTTCTCTGCTTGCTGAAATGGGCTGAAATTCAGAGCTGATCACATTTTCCCCTGTGCCTGTCAGAGCCCAAACGGCAAGCCCAGTAACCGACACATAAAGCTACTACTGATAGCTGCACACTTGTTCCAGACAAAAGATCAGGAGATGTATGTCATAAAAAGGCAGAGATGTCTTCCAGATGTTTTTGTGTGTTGGGTCTGCACAGATGTTTTCGATGTCTGCCCATAAATGTAAGAAATGTAAAACATTTGTGTCCCACAGATGTAGAGATTAAATTATGCAAGAGATGTGATAAATCTCTGGGTAATGCGAGAAGACCATGAACTATTCACATTCATTGTTTTTAGTAAAATCAGCCCCATTTTCCAGAATGCAGCTGTGAAGGAGAATTTTATTGTTATTAAATGTGACTAAACATTACGTAGGAGGTTGAAAAGCAGCACACACGGAGCTGCAGGGACCCATACATTGCAAACAGTGGGACGGCTGGTGAGGCTCCAGGGGATGGCTGGGGCAGCTCGGGGGCTCAGGTGGGACACAGGGGTGACACGTGGGTCACAGCCATCTCAGCCACACTGAGGGCAGGACAGACAGCTCACAGCTCACAGACACAGCCTCTCCTGCCCCAGCACCACCTCTGCAAGTGGAGAGAGCTCAGCCACAGCACGGCAGGCTTGAGGCAGCAGAGCTGGAAATGACCCCAGTGCCCAGCTCTGCCAGGGCAGAAATTAATACAAAGATGCTGTTTAAACATTGTTTATTTCTTGTGATATCACGTGGCAGTCCAGCACTTTATACTAAACCCCAGCTGAACCTTGTGCTGCCTTAAGGATGCTCAGGATGCATTTCCAAACCATGCTCAGTCCCAGGTTGGGCTCTGCACACACCTGCTCTGCAGCCCCAGGTGTGGGGGGAGCCGGGGCTTGAAGAATGGTGCTGCAAAATCCTGTGGTACCTCTCTGACCCCAACCCCACACCCATCCTTCCTCACCAACAGCCTCACTCGCTGCCAGGAACAGGGGGCACACCCCTGAGCAGCTCAGGAGTGCCAGGAACAGGGGGCACACCCCTGAGCAGCTCAGGAGTGCCAGGAACAGGGGGCACACCCCTGAGCAGCTCAGGAGTGCCCCGAGGCTGCTGTGCTTGTGCAGCCCAGCTCTGCCCCTGTTACATCAGAGAAGTCTGAGTCGTGTGTCTGTGTTTGTCAGGCACGCTGAGAGAAGCTGTGCCCGGATTTCACAGCTTCCATGTCATGCCTTTCACCTGGGGAATGTATTGCTCTGCTCCCTGCATGGCAACCCCAAGGGGAGGAATCCTCTATTTTGGGGGATTGAAATTCAGCCATCTCTGCCCGAGCCTGGCCTGTGCTGACCCTGCTGCTGTGCCTGCCCAGGGGCTGAGCCCTTCCCTGCCCTGCACCTCTCCTTGTCCAGTCCTCCATCGCCTGGGGGGATCTGCAGGGATGTGCTGCAGGCTGGCAGTGCTATCACACCAGAGGACACTGCCTGCTGCCCACCTAAATCTGGGTCTTGGCTCTGCCTTCAAACCCTCAGCTGCTCCACGGGGGAGTTCCCATGGTCCCCAAGGCATCTCTGAGGCCAGGCAGGAGCAACAGCTGCTGGGAGCAGATCTGCTCCAGCAGATCTAAAGTGGAGCACTGGTTAGCTCTGAGGTGCCATCACCATCTGCACCCCTTTGAATTCTACAGTGTGGAGGAGAGCAGAGCAAACATTCCCAAACCCTCACCCCATCCCTGTGCAGGCTGGGAAGTGTCAGAGGCTGCGCTCTCCTGTCGCTGGGAAGACCTCAGTGCTTCCCCATGCCACTGTACTAAATCCTTGCTTGCATCAAGGAGACATGGCATTTTCTTGGGAATCCTCTCTGCTAAGAATATCCTCTATTTACACATTCACCCATGTGGGGGCGGATGGGAAACAGGGCAGTGAACTGAATGTCCTTGGAAGATGTGTGTGTTGGTTTCCATGGAGCTGGGTGCCTGGCCATGGCTCTGTTTGCACTGATCACGTGTGGTTCCAGCACTGGTGACAGCCCTGGGGCCAGTGCTGCCCTGTCACCTGCCACCCCATGGACTGGCTGCTTGTTCAGAGGGCCTGGAGCAGGTGTGAGGGGTGTTCCTGTGTGTTCCTGTATGCTCCTGCGTGCTCCTGTGTGTTCCTGTGTGTTCTTATGTGTTCTTGTGTGCTCCTGTGTGCTCCTGTGTGTTCCTGGACATGTGAGGTTTGCTGTGGTTCCCCTGGTGTCGTGTAGTCACCATCACACACACACACAATAACAGAGTCACAGAATCCCAGAACTGGAGGTTCTCTAAGAACCTAAGAACTCTAAGGTGTCAAATCCAACTTGATCCCCATCCCCACCTTGTCTCCAGAGCACTCAGTGCCACATCCAGGAATTCCCTGGACACCTCCAGGGATGGGCACTCCAAACCTCCCTGGGCATTTCCAATCCCTGACCTCCCTTTCCATGGGGAAATTCCTGCTGCTGTCCACCCTGAGCCTGCCCTGGCCCAGCCTGAGGCCGTTCCCTCTCCTCCTGTCCCTGTTCCCTGGAGCACAGCCCGACCCCCCGGCTGTCCCCTCCTGTCAGGGAGTTGTGCAGAGCCACAAGTTCCCCCTGAGCCTCCTTTTCTCCAGGCTGAGCCCCTTCCCAGCTCCCTCAGCTGCTCCTGGTGCTCCAGACCATTCCCCTGCTTTGTTCCCTTCTCTGGATATATTCCAGAACCTCAATGTCTTTCTTGTCATGAGAGGCACAGAACTGGACACAGTTGAGGTGTGGCCTCACCAGTGCAGCCCCTGTGTGCCCAACACAAACATTTCCACATGCCCAAGCAATGCCAGCACAAGTGCCCTGTGTCAGAGCACTGCCAGGGCACAGTGTCAGGAAATGGCATTTGCCCCAGTGGAAGGGCACCAGGTGCCCTCTTGGGTGTTAGGTTTATGGTTGGACTTGGTGACCTCCAAGGTCTTTCCCAGCCTGAACTGTGTTGCTCTCTGCAGTCGGGGCTCTGAGCTGGTCAGAGGCATCATGAGCAATGCCATGGCAGGGAGGTGCCAGGTGTGCTCCTGCAGGGAGACTCATCTCACCTGAAGGCCATGGCAGATAAAAAAGATCCTTCTGGTGATTCATTCCTCCTCCTACACCAACCTCAGAGGGAAGATCCTAAGACAAGCTCCTAATGTGTGTTTATGAGCTCCCAGCACGTGACTGGATCAGTGTTTTGGCCTCACAGATGTGTTGCTAAGGAGAGAGGATGACTCCTGTGCACCTAATGGACATTCAGAGCCCGAGGAGATCCTGTTTGTGCAGAACAAAAGGTCAGGCAAAACCTTGGCAAGATGAGGTTTTCCAGCTCCTCTGCAGAGGTCTGGGCATGGGCATTTGTACACCCAGCCAAAAGAATCTTGCACTGGAGAGGCTCATTTCTCTCTGGTGGCATGGCTGTCTTTGGGAGGTTTAAAGACCAAAACTGAAGGAGAAGACAGAAATTAATTCTTCTCAGGCTGAGAGTTAGGCAGGAAAGGACAGCTCAGAATAGGTGAGAACATACAACAGCTGTGCTGAGTCAGCCCTATACCCCCTGTGGCAGTCTGTCCTCTCCACTGCTGCTCAGTTCTGCAGGTTAGATCTCTGCTCTGATGCTTGGCTGTGCAATTCCCAGCCCTTGGATTTCAGGAGCAGGAGGTTATCACCAGGCCCTTGTGTTTAACAGTCTCAATTATTAACTCAATATAATTCATGTTTTTCTTCCTGAATGGAATTGCTTTTTGAGACCAGTTACGGTTTTGGCCTTACACTGTCCCATGGAAATGAGTTTCATGATGAATGACAAATTGTGTGAAAAAGTGCTTCCTCTTGTTTGTTTTAAATCTGCTACCCAACAATTCCATGGATTGACATCCTTGTTCCTGAACAGAAAGAAGCAGAAACCAACTGTCCCCAACCATCACAGAGCGCTCCAGGCTGTGCTGCACCACCTCACCACCCCACTCAGATGTGTCCTGCTGAAGCCCAAAAGCCCTTGTCTATTTTATGGTTCCCATGAGCACCATTACACGCCTGTGCTCAGTCCTTTTCTGGTTTTCAGAACTCTCCTGAGGATGAGGAGACAGGAATGGATATTCCAGCCAGCTCGGGATGTGGGGATGCTGTGGACTTACCACAGCAGAACAGCATATTCTGGTTTGTTCCCAGTTCCTCTCCTCATCATTCCCAAAACTTGATTCCATTTCTTGCCCCCTACTGAGCCGATGTTTTCCATGATCTCGCCCAAGAACCCCGGATTTCTTTCCCCAGCGGTAATGGCTAATTCAGAGCCCAGTGCTCAGTTAGCAGGGAGTCCAACCACTGCATGTTTTTCATTCTGTTCCAGTTTGGGCTTGGCTGGGACAGAAGGTATTGCAGTTCCAGGCCAGGCTAACTCCAGTTCGTTACCTGTTTGTGTGCAGAGCCAGCCTGGGGTCACGCGAGGTGCCACAGCACGAACCCTCCACTTGTCCCCCTCTCCTTGGCCCCTCTCTGACCCAGCACAGCTCTCCTTGTGTCCCTGCCAAGCTGCCAAGGAGCTGCCTGGCTGTGCTCTGGCAGTGGCACTGGGGACAGGAGCTGAGGGACACGCAGTGAGAGAAACCAGAGGAGCATGGCAGGGAAAGGGGGGGACCCACAGGGTTTGCTGGGAACAGCATTCAAGTCCTCCACTATGGAAAAAGGGGACTCACACCGTGCCTGGCTGTTCCACACTGGCCAAAGACAGAGGCAGAGGTCACCAAGGAGGGCAGGAAGCTCCCACACCAGGTGGAGCCCATGGTGATGTCACAGGAATGGTGACACTAAGGTGGGGACATGCACAGGGATGGGGAGGGGAGAGCTGATGATCCCTGGGGATGTGAGTGCCAGTGCCCCACTGTGGGGTGCTGGGTGTCAGGCCAACATCTCCCCAAATGGTTCATTATTCAGCTCCAGCTGATGCTCAGGAGCATGTCCAGGTCAGACATTTGTGTCAGAAACAGCCATTGATCCTGCAGGTTCCTTGGCTGAGGGATTTGTGTGCACCATGGGCTCAGAGTGGGACACTTCCTTCCCCCTCCCACCGAGCAGCACTTTGGCTCCTGAGCTCTTGCTGTGCAACATTTACCTTCTTCTGTCCTTCCCTACCCAGATCTGAGCCAGGGACACTTTCTGATGAGCATCCTACTATTTATCCTTTGAGAAATGTTTTAATATTGGCTTTTATGCTTTTAGCAAGTTTTTCCTAAAAATATTTTTGGCCTGTCCTTACTGGTATTACATCTTACAGACATACTTTGTACTCCATTCTATCTTCCTTCTTTGGAAATTATTTCAATTTTGATGAATCTCTCATTCTTCTTGTAACTTCTTTCACAACTAAAGTATGGCAGATTTTTTTTTTTCTGGGTATTTTAGCACATTCTAGATTAGTTGTATATATTTATTCCAAGCCTCTAATACTTTGTCTTTAAACAGTTTTTATGCCTTCTGTAAATATTTTACCCTTTTAGCTTTTCTTTTGAATTCCTTTTCAACTGCTTTCGTATTTTTATCTTGTTCCCATTCTTAAAATTAGACTTTGGGTTAGATTTTGTTTCTTTTTCCTTTCTTTTCTCTTTCAGTCCTAAAAGGACTTGGCTCTTTGGGTGAAGTTCTCTTTGGTCATGGGCCCAGCAAGGTCCAACAGAGGGTGACTGCAGAAGTCACAGAGATTCTGTGGTTCAGCAGATCCACCACAGTGAGAGATGGAGACAGAAAGTCCCTGCAAAACTTCTCTGACAAGATCTCAAAAATCATGCATGAGAGGAAAAGGAACTCAGAAACTCTCAGCCTTAATTAAGGAGTAACACGCTCCAGACTTTTGCAGACCTGCAGTAAGTGGGACAGTGAGTAACCCCAGCCCCAGCACCCAGAGAAAAGCTTTACATTCTGCCAGGAAGGCAGAAGCTCACAGCGACCCCAGGACACGGCTCACACAGCTGGGAGGGGTGTCCAGACAGGCAGGAGGACAACAGAGCCTGAGCCTGTACCCAGAGCCTCAGGAAAGCTGAGAGGTGCCAGCAGGCAGCATCTCCCCCATCACAGACCAGGCCACTCAACCTGGGAAGAGCAGGTCCCCAGGGGCTGCTGGCAGCACGAGAGGCAGCCTGGCAGCCCATTCCCAGAGCCTGCAACAGCAAACCTTAGAATAGATACCCTGGAGGATCCCAGGGAGACAGAACAGGCTTATCCACCCCCTCAGGCAGCTCTGTCAGCTCAGCTCTGAGAAACATCGGGCTGCCCAGTCCCAGAGCTGCTCCGTGGGAATGAGGAGCAGCAGCCTGGCAGGGCAGGGCAGGGCTGCACATCACACCCTTGTTATTTATTCCTCCCCGTGATTGGAGATAAGCCCAGCCACTGCCAGGTTTTGCTCCAGCTGCCTGTCTGTCCACATGTCCACTGAGGACGAGGCTGGTGAGGTGCCTGGACACGTGGTTGCATTTTCTGAACAGGATAAATTGTAAATTAAAGTTTCTGGGCTGTACTTTGAGCAGTTCAGTGGTTTGTGTCTACACGTGAAAGCTTCAGCACTCTCTTTCTCTCAAAACACAGGATCTCTTCTGTCCCACACATTGGGAAGTGTCCCTCACTTGTGCTTGGCCCCAGACTGCCCAGAGAGCAGCCTGTGCCATGGTCATGCTGGGGGACAGCCATGGACACACACACTATGGTGGCTGCAGCTCCATGGACACACACACCATGGTGACTGCAGCTCCATGGACACACACACTATGGTGGCTGCAGCTCCATGGACACACACCATGGTGACTGCAGCTCCATGGACACACACCATGGGTGACTGCAGCTCCATGGACACACACACCATGGGTGACTGCAGCTCCATGGACACACACCATGGGTGACTGCAGCTCCATGGACACACACACCATGGGTGACTGCAGCTCCATGGACACACACCATGGGTGACTGCAGCTCCATGGACACACACACCATGGTGACTGCAGCTCCATGGACACACACACCATGGGTGACTGCAGCTCCATGGACACACACCATGGGTGACTGCAGCTCCATGGACACACACACCATGGGTGACTGCAGCTCCATGGACACACACACCATGGTGACTGCAGCTCCATGGACACACACACCATGGGTGACTGCAGCTCCATGGATACACACACTATGGTGGCTGCAGCTCCATGGACACACACACCATGGGTGACTGCAGCTCCATGGACACACACACCATGGTGACTGCAGCTCCATGGACACACACACCATGGGTGACTGCAGCTCCATGGACACACACACCATGGGTGACTGCAGCTCCATGGACACACACACCATGGGTGACTGCAGCTCCATGGACACACACACTATGGTGACTGCAGCTCCATGGACACACACACCATGGGTGACTGCAGCTCCATGGACACACACACTATGGTGACTGCAGCTCCATGGACACACACACCATGGGTGGCTGCAGCTCCATGGACACACACACCATGGTGACTGCAGCTCCATGGACACACACACCATGGGTGACTGCAGCTCCATGGACACACACACCATGGTGACTGCAGCTCCATGGACACACACACCATGGGTGACTGCAGCTCCATGGACACACACACCATGGTGACTGCAGCTCCATGGACACACACCATGGTGACTGCAGCTCAGTCACCTGCCCAGCAGACAACCAGAGCTTGGCTGAGTCTGGCAGGGACAGGGACTCTCCTCCACCCTGCACACACCAGGACACCTGGGAGGAGGGGAATCACCTCTCACCTCACCCTGCACAGGCTGCTAAAAGCCAGGATGCCCTGCTCTTATGTTTACTAGAAACAGTCACCAGGCTGGCAGCTTCCAGGAGCTTTAACCAGAAAAAAGGAAAATAACTTCAGGGCTTTGCAGCTCTGAATTATGGATGCGAGCTTTTGGAAGAGGGCCTAGATCTTGTCCCCTTGGCTTAAAGGCTGGGAAGTCTCAGCTACAAGGGCCTAATCTCCCTGACACATCCCATGTGCATTTCCTACTCAGGTACCACAGACTGAGAGAACTGGGGGTGTCCAGCCTGGAGAAGAGAAGGCTCCAGAGAGAGCTCAGAGCCCCTTCCAGTGCCTAAAGGGGCTCCAAGAGAGCTGGAGAGGGACTTGGGATGAGGGATGGAAAAATAGGACAAGGGGGAATGGCTTCCTAGATGGGATATTGGGAAGGAATTCTTCCCTGTGAGGGTGGGCAGGGCTGGCACAGGGTGCCCAGAGCAGCTGTGGCTGCCCCTGGATCCCTGGCAGTGCCCAAGGCCAGGTTGGACATTGGGGCTTGGAGCAGCCTGGGACAGTGGGAGGTGTCCCTGGTAGAGAAAGGTCCCTTCCAACCCAACCCATTTTGTGATTCCATGATGCATGCTCAGTATTCCATGGGGCAGCACTGGGGTCAGGCTGTGCCCCTGCCATCCCTGGGACACTGTTGTGCTGCCCAGCACACACAGAGCCTGCTCCCTCCATGGCAAAGGAGACCTCAGCTCCCTCCTGGCCCTGCTGCCACCACCCCAGCAGTGTGACAGCCACTGCCATGAGAGCAAAGAGCCCAGATAAGTGGACATGCCAACAGGCCTGTAAACAGCCACCTGGAAAATGTTTCCATTTTCTTGAAATTTTATGGTTTTGGAGATGGTTTTCCCTTTTTAACATTTGTTCGGGTATTTGGATTTGAATTTTTTTTAAGCTTTTTCTCACAGCTTGTAGGGGAACAAGCCTGATGTTTAATGTTGATGAACAGGGTGACATGAGAGTTTCAAAACACATGCAGCCAATATTATTTCACCCATAATAATAATAATAATAATAATAATAATAATAATAATAATAATAATAATAATAATAACAACAATAATAACAATTAGCAATCTAAGGGACTGGCAGTGCTGTCTCAGTATAAAATACAAGCAAGTGCCTCTCTGCATATTTGCTATTTGCTGCATATTTGCAATTAGTTCTTGTCTGCAGAAGGCAAAGTGCACTGTTTATGGCTTTACTGCAGCATCCAAGTACTTTATATGCTTATTTTTCATAACAAAATTACTTTGTCTATAAATCAGGCTAAACTCACAGGCAGCTCTGACCCCTCGCCTCAACCTTTTGCTGTAGATCAGCTGTTCATAAACTGTGTGCCCAGATTCGGTGTCCAGGGCTGCATTAAGAATAAAATATTTGGGAAACACAATTTGCATCACAGCTCTCTAAGTAAGCATTTGGCTTCCTGGAAATGATGACTCATGGTTGGGATGTGCAGAAATGTACCAATAACATAACCTTTCGATCCTCTAATGCCAGACAGATCCGTGCAGGCCCGGGCTCTGTGCTGCCCAGATGGCTGGCACAGCAGCCTGTATATATAGCATCACTTCAGACTCTGCCTTTTTTTGCAATGTGTGGGAAAGATAAAAAAGGGCAGATCGTGACACCGAGGTCAGGCAGCTCCCAGAGCCCCGCTTTATCAGCCCATCTCTGATCAGCCTCTTCCTCTGCCACCGTGATGGTTTAATAAGCAACAGTTTCTGGAATAAGCCTTGTGTCTTGGCATATTTTATAGGATCTTTCCAGCCTAGCTGAATTAGGTATGAAGAGCTTTACGAAGAAACCTTTGCAGTGTGGGTCTAGTCCCTGGCAAGGTGAAGCAGCTGCACTGTTATTGCTCAGAAATGTGTATAAAATTGTCACTGGAGAAGCCTCATTTATTCCCTGACACGGGCAGTTACAAGCAGACTGAGATTTCCAAACACCCCCTGGCAAGTGTCACCAGCCAGGATCTGCCAGCCACCAGACCTGAGTGAGGCCACCCTGCTCGGAGCCACCTCGGTGCCCTTCACCTGGGGCCTGCAGATGTGACCCTGGGCACAAAATAAACCACAGTAAACTCCATTTCTCTACAGGACACATGAGCTCAGCTTTCTGCCATAGTCATCCTCTTTCTGCAGGAAAATGCTGCTCTGCAAAACCAAAATCACAGTTTTCCAAGAGGAATTTTTTTCTTTCCCAGCAATTCTATTTGGGATTAACCCTGCATCCATCTCAGCTCCTGCACTGCATCCTTGGGTTCCTGGTCTGGCCAGTCAGCTGGGCTCATTGCCCATGGTGGGCTTGAGCCACTGAGCAGATGGAGGAGCCTCAGGGGAGCCATGTGGCTACTGAGCACACCAGGGCAGAGCCCTCGGGCCAGGGAGCCTGGACCCTTTGAAAACCATCCAGTTTTCTCAGACTGAGGCAGAGACAAAGGAGAGGGATAAGAGCTTCCTTCAGACCAGCAGCCTTCTGCCCAGCTCCAGCTGCCACAGGAGGATGTCTCAACACCACAGCCCTGTGCTCCTCGAGGGAGTTTGGGCTAATCCTGGCTCATGCACACTTTCTGTTTGGCTGTCTCTGGATATTTGCAAGCCTCAAGTGATGTCCAGTGCAAGCATCTGCCCCAGGCTGTGTTACCTTAAACAACCCCAGCCCAACAGATAAAACGCAGAGCATAGAGCAGTCCAAAGGAAATCACAGAATCACTGAGGTTGGAAAAGCCCTCCAAGATAATCAAGTCCAACCTGTGCTGACGTTGTCACCAGCCTAGAGCACTGAGTGCCACATCCAGGCCTTCCTTGGACACTTCCAGGGATGGGGACTCCACCTTCCTGGGCAGCCTCCTCTAATGCCTGACCATCTTTGCAGGAAGAAATTCTTCCTGAACTAAAAGACACTGTGAGAAGCAGAGCACCACTCGATACCATTTTTTGGAATTCATCTAGATGCCAAATGTGGGAAGGCTTTGCACCTTGTCCTTGCAAACCTCTCTGCTCCAAACCTCAGGCACCAAACACCTGCACCTGCCTTGCTGCAGCTGGCACAGAGGCCAGGAATGCACGGGAGGATCTGCAGAGCTCATAGACCATAGACCTGGCTGCTGTCCCCATCCCATTTCAGGTGCTGTCCCAGCTGTGGGGGCACAGGGATGCTGTGGTCCTGTCCTGCAGCCTCCCTTGGCTGTGGAGTGGGGCTGAGGCAGCACAGCCTGCAGCGTGTGCTGCAGATGGACTGCACAGCTGTGGGGATCTGGGAAGCAGCTGCTGCCTCACACTTGTCAGCAGGGAGAGCTGAGCAGGGATCTGCTGTGCTCCAAGGGCCCCAGAGCAGCTGCCTGGCCCAGCACTCTGCAGGGTCCTTGGCAGGGATGCTTCCTCTGCTCTGCTAGGGGACACAGGGCAAGGTTCTGTGATGGCAGTGTCACACAGGGATGTCATCCAGGCTCTGCCCTGGCCTGTGAGAGGGAGGGGAGATGACCACGGACATCTGGGGTTTGGGGGGATTCCTGCAGGGTGTTTACTGGGAACACTGAGCCCATTCAGCATCCTTGATGATCCCATGTGCTGGCAGCCACAAACACAAGCCCCATGTCCTGGCAGTGCCAGCTTGCCATGGTTCAGCATTTCTAAGCAGTGGCAGGAGCTTCTCCTGGCTCCCTGCTGTCCTGCCAGCTGTCTCTGCTGAGGAGGGTGAGGGTCCCTTTGCCAGCCTTCCTCCAGCTTGGCCCAGCCTGTCCCTCTTGGCAGGCGGGGAGCCAGAGCACCATCACCTCCAGCAGGCAGCTTTACTGGCTGACACTATAAATGTTCTGTGCTCTCATGGATTTGATGCTGTTTTTATGAACTTGGAGCTCAGTGTGGCTGTTTAGTTTGAGATGAGCGAGGAATGTATTAATAGTTGGGTAAAGCGCACTCCGAGCTTCTAATCTGACCGGGCTGTTTGCTTTAGGGAAAAAACACTTCACTTTTTCCATTCATTACTATTCCTTGTTAGTGGCTGGAGCACCCACCCCCAGCACACTAGAGGCTGCTTTAACCCCTGTCCCACTGCACCCCAGCCACCCACGCTGTCACACACAGAGGAGAACGCTTGGCACAGCAGCACAAAGGCTTTTTTCCCCTCAGACCGTGCTGAAATCCATGGGCACAAATGCCAGTGCCAGGCTCAGCCAGACGCTGGCAATGGCACCTGGCAGAGGTGTGGCTGTGGCACTGTCCCCACAGAGCCCAGCAGCAGCAGCAGGGTGTCACCCACAGCCACCCTGTGCCCTGTGATGGGGGGACACTGCCCTGGCAGCCGTGTCCACCCGCTGGTGGCCAGTCCTAGCCAGAGCCTGGCTGCCATGGCCTGCGGCTGCCCTACCCTCCCAGTGACGAAGAGGAGCAGTGACCCAAGAGTCTGAATTTGAGGGGACACCTCAAATGTGTGCCGGGTCTTGCCCCGCTGCTGCCCCGCAGCCCCGCCCGGAGCACAGCGATTGATTTACATTCAGATGAGGATCTCGGCGGCGTCCTGCTAAGTCTCTTATCCACCATGAACTTTCCATAAGCAAGGCTCTATTTTTAACTCTGCCAGGCCTAGCAGAGGGGTTGTCTTGCAGGGAGAGGGGCCGAGGAAGTCACAGCACAGCCTGGAGCTGGGCAGGGTGAGCCCAGGGAGCTCTGAGTTTGTCAGGGCTGCCACCAGTGCCCCCAAAAGGCCGAAGCTCTGGGGTCCTGGCAGACACTTTCGGGTTCGGCTGGTGGGGTAGATGTGGGCACAGGCAGCGTGGTGCCTCCTGCTGCCCACCACAGAGGGGACATCCCACGGCAGAGCTTTGTGTCCAGCCCACGGGGTGTCACCTCCATGACACAGAGTGCCTGTCCCCACATGGGTGAGAGACACAATGGTTTGAACCCACCACTGATGACCCAGAGGGTGCCAGTGTGGGGTACAGAGGTGCCTCCCCCACCCCAGAGCCCACACTAAGCCTGGATTCAGCTGCAAGGACACAGAGGGCACAGGAAGGGGTCTGCATCTTCCAGCTGTGACAAGGTCCCAGGCAGGGCCAGAGCTCAGCCACCACCAGCACCACCACCACAGCTGCTCAGTGCTCCCCAGCCCTGCTGCTGGTCATGAGAAGTGCAGAGATCCCAGGAGCCAGGCAGGGCACTGTAAATCATGCCAGAGGGACAGCTTGCCATGGAGAATCTTCCAGAGCAGAGCAGCCCACACCGGCCAGGAAAGTGGAGTGGCCATCCCTCTGTCCATCAGCTGCCAGGGCGGGGTGGAGGCTGAGCTCTGGACACAGATCACACCTTCTCCCTGGGTAATGAAACCCCTCCAAACTCCTCCCTGGCACGGGAACCCCAAACCCCCACCAGGAGGGCAATGGAAGGACTGCAAAGACCCTCCCTGCAGGGCAGCAGGAGCACTGGAGCCCTTGGCTCCTCTGCAGGGCACTGCCAGGTTCTCAGTGATCCAGGGGCTCAGCACCCTGTGCAGCTCATCTCCCCCAGACCCAAATCCTCTCCCCTACTCTATATCCTCTGATCCTTGTGCCACTGACTGATCAACAGATAGATCCCTCTGCAGCAAACTTGTATTTTCCATGCATGCCAGATTTTCACACAGTCCAACCCCACAATTAGCCTCTGCAGCCTGTTCCCAAGCACTCTGTCCCATCCAATTTTAAATTACTCCAGCAATAGAGCGCTTGCTCTGTCCCCTGGGAAACAACCCTGCTCCCATAGATCTTGCTGCCTGGAAGACAGGATTTTGCTGATATCCAGCCCACATTTTCCTCCAGTGAAATTCACTGTGGGGCTCTCAGCTGTGCTGCCCCAGGCAGTTACATCTCCTCCACTTCCCTGCTTCTCCAAGCATTTGCCTGCTTGCAGTGACCTTTCTGGTCAGCTGTTTTCCCCACTTTTAGCTCTTGTGCCCTTTGGGCTTGTCAGCCCCTTATCATTTTGTTTGGCTTTCAGCAGAGATGGGATCTCAGCAGGGCTCTGCAGAGGATTCCTACAAAAGCTTTCCAAATCCCTGTCAGGGTTTTTCTTCTCCAGCTTTTTATTAGGGAGTGCTGGTCCCTTCTTCTGAGGGCACCTAATGGTGATGTTCTCACATCTGTAAGGAGGAGGTTTGCACCTTCCCATCCCCAGCTCCAGGCTGAGTGTTCAGTGTATTCCTTGTAAAACAAGCCTTGTTTTATTATGGAGACAGGGAGAAGTGAAGAGTTAATACTGGGTTTAGTACAACAGGCATTTGGAAGAGACACTGGTTTACACATGTGCACAGGTCCATTCAGATTTCCCCTACCCTAATTTACATGACTTAGATGCTGGCAAATCAGAGCACCAGTAAATCAGACTGCAAGAAGGCACTCACAAGAACACCATCAGAAATGTCAACACTGAGAAGTTTCTTCTGATTCTTATTAAATTGATGTCTAAAAGTATCAACATTTACTCTACATGGATAAAAAGGTGAAAAAGTAACTTCCATATTGTCTGATTAGTGTATGAAAGGTAACAATGTGATGCCCTGTATACAGTAATACCTAATGTCATACTATAAAATTTAAAAAAACCCCAAAATATAAGATTACAGCAAATTAATGAAACAGCACTTTTGGATTGAAGTGCCTCTAACATTTTATTTGTGCATATAAAGCAAACAAATTTCAATTATTCATTTAGACATTCTTGTAACAATAATGAGCATGGAAAGCCAGCCAGTTCTGTGTGCTCTCCACAACAGCATCCAAGGGAAAATGCTCAACCCAAAGCTCAGGCCCTATGATGAGCTTTGAGACCAAGGACCCTCTGAGCTGTCCTCCTGGGCCACATGGTCCCAAAGCATAAACCTTTCCTTGCCCTAGACTGCTCGTGGGAAGAAAAAATACACCTTGCAGGAGGATGAATTATGATGACACTGAAAATCTCACAGCCATTTCCCAGTATATTTAACTGCTTTTTTTTTTTTTTTTTTTTTTTTTCACTTATCTTGGTTGGTTCCCTCAACTCTCATTTTCCTTGTGAACATGCAGCCAGGTCTTGGGAAAGGTGAGGGAGCCAAACACCCTTCATCAGCCTCCAGCCTGATGTGCTGGGGGTGTTTGGGATGTGAGGGCAGCACAGGTGTGAGGTTTGGCAGGTGCCAGAGCAGGTGCAGGGCCAGGAGCGAGGTGCAGGGTGAGGTGTCAGCAGCTCCCTGCTCCCCTGCAGTGATGGATATTGCCCTGATAAGCACTTTGCCAGCACCCTGCCTGTCAGGAGGCAGAGAGCCTGGCTCTCACTGCGTTTCTACTGGCACATTTCACCTCTAATTTGGGAAAAAATCTGGCATCGCACTCGTGCAGGACTGCCAAGGGCTGCTCTAGATAATCTCTGCAAATAGAACGATGAGAAGTCTCCACTGCGCTGATGTCATGGGCAAAATTCCTGCCAGATTCAGTGAGATCCCAGCCTGCCTGTGGCCATCCCAGCACCAAGGGGACCAGCCTGGGCTGTGGGTGGGGACAGTGGTGGCAGCTCTGTTCCCATGGTGCCTGGGCCAGGGCTGTGCCCTTGTGTGTGGCAGTGGCTGCTGGTGCTGGCTGGAATTTCACCTCAGCTGAACCTTCAAACCCTCTGGGATCATGGCCCCACTGATAAACAGCCTGTGGTGAATGACACCGATGCCACCACCCTGCTTTCCATCCTCCTTGTGCCTGGCAGTGACACCAGAGACAACACACTGTCCCTGCAGTGCTCGTGCCGAGGTGTCCTCGTGTCCCAGGCACAGGAGCAGCTCCCTGTGCAGCTGGTGCCATCCCCCCAAGCACAAAGGCATCTTCTCTGGGCACCTGGGCACTCTCCAGCCAGCCAAGCAGTGCCTGCACAGCTCTTGTGCCTTGGACAGTCAGCAAGGAAAGGGACCAGGGCCACTCTCAGGTCTGGCACCAACAGCCAGAGCTCCCTGCCCTGTTGGACCACTTGGAGAGGGAGGAATAATCTTCTCATGACCCTGACCTAGGGTTTGGGGTGGCAGACTGGAGGAGTTCAGAGCCCACAGCTGCAGCTACACATCAAACAACCTCTTTAACAGCTCTGTCCTGCTCCACCTGAGCCTTGGCCCCACCCTCAGCCTTTTCCCAACTTGTCTGTCATGGTGAGCCAGCTCCCAGCCCTGTCAGACCATCCTGTGGGAGCTGGTCTGGCCCTCAGGAGCACACCCTGAAACAGTTTTTTGAAGCCTTTTCTTCATTCTCACAGAAAGTTCTGATTCCCAGGAAGGGATTGATGACCAAACGCTCCAGCTCCTGTGCTGCCCTTGGCCAGCAGGGGTGAGGCTGGCCAGGGGGACAGCCCTTGGAGGAGGATGGGGATGGGGACAGGGAAGTCCAAGCAGTTGATCTGCCAGGAGATGCACTATGAGGGGCCAAACTTCAACTCCAGCCCATTCATACTTTGATCAAAAATTGGCAAGATTTAATGGAAAAACAATTATTTCTCTCAGAGCATGTTTTCTTTACATGCAGGGTTTTTTTCCTGATTTCCTTCAGCTCCCTCCTAAGAAATGAGGTAAGAGCCATGGTCCTGTCTGTCCAGCCTGTTGGTGTGGGACACAATCCAGAGCAGGGCCTGTCTCTCACTGGGGCTGGTTCACAGGGCTCAGCATTGCTCTGGCTGCACTCACACAGCGTCAGCAGCAGCAGCAGCATTCCCTTGGGCAGCTCCTGGATTAAATACGGCCAATGCAGGAATAAACTCCACAGGTGCCTCCAAAACTGGCAAATGCATTTTCACAAAGAAACACACACAGTGCACAAAGTGATAATAAACTCGGGAATGCCAGGCTGTGGGATGAAATTTGTACTGCAAATGGGATGGATCTGCTGCTTCTGATCCCATCTGAGCCATAGTAATCAGAGGTGGCAGTGCAAGGAATCAGTGTCTGTGTTGCACAGAGTGGGGAATCCTTGGCAGAATGTCACAGAATCCCTGTGCACTCCAAGGATTTCTAGGCCTTTCTCTGAGCTGGGGTGGCAGACAGCAGGACATGGGGCTCCTCGTTGTGCTAATGAGAAAATTACCCCCAGATCTGGTCTGCTACTTCCAACAAGAAGACAACTCTGAGCAAAGGGGTTTTTGGCAGACACATAAATGCTGGAGGATGGCTGGTGTGTGGTCTCTGCTTTTGTAACACCAGGGGCTCCCCAGTAAACACTTCCCAGATAAAACCGAGTTGTTCTCAGTGGGTTGGATGGCTGCTGGGAGGTTCCTGTGCCCTTAGGGTAGTGGAGATGTCCTTTTGGTGGGCATGGGAAGGATGGACACCTCCTGCAGCAATGCCACAAGCACTGAGTTCCTCCTTTCCTCCCTGAACACCTGGGTGTGGGGTCAGGCCCCTCCAGGCTCTGCTCTTGGCTGCTCCTGCTCTGTGCTGAGGGGGTGAGCAGTAGTTTCTGTGTTCTTTCCCTTTCCTGGACCTTTCCTGTCATGCAGGGACCAGGAGCTGGGCTGTGTCACTCTGCTGACCCCAGGGCAGCCCAGAGGTCCCTGTTTGCCCTTCTCAGTGTCTCAGCAATGACTGAGCTGAAAAATCCCGAGGAGTGCACCCAGCTGGCAGGGCTGGGCTGGGCCAGGATGCTCCTGGTAGGTGAAGAAGGGCTGGGAGTGCAGCTGGGGCAGAGAATGTGCCAGGATGGGGCTGAGTGACACTGAGAGCTGCCAGTGGGAGCTGCTGGTGATGCCTGGAGAGTTGCCTGGAGCAGGGGCTGGGCAGTGCTGAAGGAATAAAGCAGGGATTTATTCCAAGCCCTTCCAAGGATTCACCTTGGGCACTGCAAGAGCCCGGCCGTGGCTCCAGCCAAGATGGAGCCAAGATGGATCCGAGTCACGAGTTCTCACACTTGGATCACTTTGGCTCCATTTCCATCTTGGCCTTCATTGTCCAATTGCAGCTCCAGCTTCTGCAGTGCCATCCTCCCACATTCTCTCCTCCAGTCGCTGCTCTTTGCACTTTTTGGGGCTGAAGCTGCAGAGCTGTCCTTGGTTGTGGGGCTGGCAAAGGATTGTTTTGTGTGCCTGAGCTGGGAGGAGAACTTGCTGACACTTTGGATGGAGTTCAGAGTCACACACCAATGCAGTGCAGAGTGTGGAAATAGGAAAGCTCGAACTGAAGGCATTACTGGGTCAGGGATGAATTTCCCAGGCTGACTGTAGGGGTCATCAGCCCTCAGCTTTTCCATGCAGGGTTTGTCAGCTCCCTTACTGCAGCCCTCTGGAACCAGCTGTCCCCACAGGCCACCAAGCACCCAGGCAGACAGTGAATAAACAAACCCAGTGTTTTGCTGAAGGACACAAGCCCAAATCCAGGCTTCCAGGCAGGAAGGGTTTCCCCTGAGCTGCATGATGCAGGCTGGGGCAGGAGGCAAGTCTGGGAGAAAAGCACACCTGACTTGTGTTCAGTGGGCAGAAATCAGCTCTGAGAGGAGTCAGTGGGACAGGCTTGGGACCAGAGTCTGTCTCTGGGTGATGGTGACCTAATATTGGGAGCTGGAAGAGATGGATGGTCTTGTGTAAGCCTTCCTCAACAGGGTTAGAATCCCAGAATTACAGAATCCTAGAATCACTGAGGTTGGAAAAGACCTTCAGGATCATCCAGTCCAAGCTGTGCCCCATCCTCACCTTGTCCCCAGCCCAGAGCACTCAGTGCCACATCCAGCAACTCCTTGGACACCTCCAGGGATGGGCACTCCAAACCTCCCTGGGCGGCCCCTGCCAATGCCTGACCACCCTTTCAGGGAAGAAATTCTTCCTGATATCCAACCTGAGCCTCCCCTGGCACAGCCTGAGCCCACCAGTGGAGCTGACAATTTATTCTGCCCGCACAGTTGTTGCTTCAGCAGGAGATGGGGATTGCTGAGAGCATCAGCCCTGACCCATGGGGGCCCCTCGGCCCCAGCCCCCTCCCAGCTCAGCTCCAGGGACACAGCACATGAGGTGAACACACTTGTATCTTGAGCTGGCAGGATCATAATCCCAATCCAAAGAAAATTACACTCTTTGGAGGTTGGATTTTGTCTCTAATCAGGATGAAAACAGCAGGTTTTCAACTGGCCAATCTCATGCAATTTGAAGAGTGGCACTAGAGCCAACTGAAGTAATTCAGTTTGAAATTTTTTTTTTTTTAACTTCTTATTTTTATGAGGTATACTGGAATAATAAAGTCAGTAGGATACAGAAACAAAAAGTCAAAACAAAAAATCAGGGCATTTCACCAGCTAATGCAAAAGCCAGATATCTTGACATCAGCAGAATGTTTCATTTCAATGTTTTTTCTAAACAAATTTAGACTATGGAAAGTTTCCATTGACATGAATTGGCAGAAACGTGTGGCCAGCTCTCCTGGCAGGGCACAGGCTGGCACAGAGGAATGGTGCACAGCCCACCTTGGGGCACACACATGGGCACCTGCCTGCTTTGTCCAGGATGTTCCTCAGATTGAACCCCTGGAAATCCCCGTGATGGAGCTGAACTCGAGCTCTGTGTGCAGCTCTCTGCCTGGCACTGGGTGCAGTGTGCTGGACATGGGGCACCAAACCATGAAACCCCTGCTGCAGGCTGGCTCAGAGCTGAGCATCATCTCAGGGAGGTTGTTCTCTCTTCCCTGCCCATGGGAAGGCCCTGCTGTCGGTCTGGAATGAGCCCGTGGGCTTTGCCCCTGACAAACCAGTGCTCCCAGTCTGAGCTGGGCCCCCAGGACAAGCTGTGGGGTCAGCCAGAATGGAGACTGGCGGGTTTAGATGTCCCTATTGGGTGACAACCTGTGTTGTGTCTGAGTGACAACCAGCCAGCACCCCTGGCAGGGGCAGAGTCCCCAGACTTCACAGAGAGCATTGCAGAAGGCCAGAGCCTCCATCTCCATCCTCCCTGGAGGAGGCAGCCGTGTCCCCTGTGGCACTGACACACGGCCTTGGCCTTCTGCAGGCTCTGCTGTGCCAGCAGGGCACCAAGGCTGCTGTGGCTCTGTGAGAGCCCTGGGCAGCCCTGCCCTGCCCTCACTGGGGCACAGGAGGGGTGTGCGTGTTCCTCCAGGCTGGGCATCCTTCTGTGGGCATGCCGCACCTCTCCTGAGCAAAGGCTGGCACAGCTGGCATTGTTCAGCCTGCAGAAGTTTCAAGGTGACCTCACCGTGGCCTTCCAGTGCCTGAAAGGGCTACAGGAAATATGGGGAGACACTATTGACACGGGATGGAGTGACAGGACACAGGGAATGGCTTCCCACTGCCAGAAGGAAGAGTTAGGTGGGATGTGAGGAAGAAATCCTTCCCTGGGAGGGTGGGCAGGGCTGGCACAGGGTGCCCAGAGCAGCTGTGGCTGCCCCTGGATCCCTGGCAGTGCCCAAGGCCAGGTTGGACACTGGGATTTGGAGCAGCCTGGAACAGTGGGAGGTGTCGCTGCCATGGCAGGGGTGGCACTGGGTGGGCTTTAATGTCCCTTCCAACCCAAACCATTCCATGATCTCCCTGCCAACCCAGGTAAGCCCAAACACTGGGCCTGGCTGCAGTGCCAGCCCCCTGAGCTCAGCTGAGTCCCAGGCTGGGAAGAGCAGTTCCCAGGAAGGGGTGAGCCTCCCCACAGTGTCAGGCACTGCTGCAAGGCTGTGGCATTGCTTGTTGCAAACCTCACACAAGGAGCTGAGGTCTCTGAGCGCTACCTTGGCTGCCAAGCCATCAGCAGCCTGCCCTGGCCACAGTGCTGGGCAGGAAGATCCTCACCATTCCAACAAAACCTCTAAAAACATCAGAAAATATTCCCACCCCACACCAGGATTTACCCAAAAAAACTCAAGAAATTTCCATGAAAAACCAAAGACGTTCCCCAATGGATTGCCATGGCACAAGACCAGCTGGGGGTTGGGAAGGAGGACCAAGGTCTTCTCCAGTGCTGGCACAGGGGGGACTTGGCTGGAAGTGTCCCAGACCCCAGCTGAGCTCTAGACCAGCGTGTTTGTACGGCCTGTCCCACTGCAACTTTCCACAGCATAAATAAAGGAATAATCACTTGAACTTGAGCCCGGGTCAGTACCTTAACGAGCAGACTGCAATCCAACTTTCCCTTTGGCTTAATGAATATTAATTAACCAGACACAATTGAGCAGCCCCAGCAGGACAGGAAGGCATGTGCTAGTCCTGGGGTGTTTGAGTGCTGTGCTCCCCTGGGTCACAGAGGCTGGATTTGGGTCTCTGCTTTGCTGTCCCACTCCCAGCTGTGACCCCAACCAGTGGGTGATGGGCCACTGCAGGGTGGTCTGCTCCTGCCTCCAGGACACAATCCCTCCCCAGCACCCCTGACCTTCTCAGATAAAACTTTAACTCAAACTCGTGCATTCCTGTGTGACATTTTCCTCTTGATTAACCAATGAGTTCATTTTTTCCTCCAATGAAACTCTATTGTGATGGAAAATTCTGATGCAGAGGTGAAGCTGCTGCTCATCTCAGTGCTGTGGCTGTTGGCTGCTGCTCTGCTGAATCTCCAGGGTGGGTGGGCACAACAGCCTTGCCTGGCTTTGGCACACATGGACAGACAGGTCTTTATCTCCTGCATCAGCCAGGCTGATTCCAGGAGGGTCAGACATTCGAGACATTGCTGTGCTGTGCAGCAGGCAGGTGAACTCTCGTGGGGGACATGGCCCAGGGCAGGGGAAGTGATTCTCCTTCCACTGCAGCCTGGCAGTGCCCTGGCACAGCTGGAGCAGAGATGTGCTCAGGCACGACCCCATCGGAGGATGGGATGGGGTTTGGGGAGTGGGGATGGGCTGCTGCTCTCACGCTGGGGAGAGCTCAGCCTCCCAGGAACACCCATGCCAAGACTGCATGATGCTCTCCAGATGCTCCCTCTTCTGCTCACAAAGGCAGAGATTGACACAATAAACAAACAATTTGTAAAATTCTTTAGTGAGGGCAAAAAACCCCACATTAACTGGAAACATCGATACCCCCTGAAAGAGTGCAGGAGGGGGGAGCATTCCCAGGACCTGATGTTATAGCAGGGTATAGAAATGGAAACATGCACAGGACTGGATCTTCAGGCAGGGCAATTCACCAGAGAATAGGAAGCTGCCAGTCCCCAGTCCCCAGACAATGCTTTGCCTTGTTCGCAGAGGGGACAGTGATGTGTCTGCACGTGGTGGGGAGCTGGGGGTCTGTGCAGGGGGCACTGACACCCTCCTCACCCACCACTGCTGGGCTGGGCTTCTCCTCATGGACTCTTCCCCTGCCCCAAGCAGCACCAGGTGGGGTGGGCACAGTCATGAGAAGGTTCTGGTCTTAGCTGAATTTATTTAAAGCCCTGTGTGTCAAAGATCCGGGAGTATGAGAGAAGCTTTTCTAAAACTGTAAGTTTCTTAGCTCCTGAATGTCAAAGAATGGCTCAAAATCACACCTATAAGGGCTCCTTTGGGAGATCCTTGACACCATCACGCCTCCAGACTGGGTCTGGTTCCAGCAAACCCTTGCTCCTGGCAGCATTTTCCTACCCTGGATCTCCCTGAAATAAAGAGTTAATCAAGGAAGACAATCCAGCTTGTCAGGATCTGACTTCAGGGGAGAATCTGACCCAGACCCCCTGGACCCACAGCAGCAGGTTTGGGGTGTTTGTATCACAAAAATGTGTCTGCTGCTTCACGGTTCCTCTGCCCCAAGGACTGTCCCAGGCCAGCGTGACCAGTGTGACCAGTGTGACCAGTATGACCAGTGTGACCTGTGTGTGACAGCCCAGCCTCAGCCCTGAGCTCCATTCCTCCTGGGGTTCATGGGATATGATGCCTCCCCAACACTGTTTGACTCCAGTCCCCGAGCTTTGTGGCACCAGGGTTTTTTTTGTCCCTTACTTCTCTCCTTTGGAAGCTTTTCCTGGTTTGATGCCTGGAAAACACCTACACTTCCATGTCCATGACTGGCTTGTCCTGTGACAGGCATGTCCTGCAGTTCCACTGTCTCCACCCAGAGTTTATTCCCTTCACAGCCTCTCCCAGCTGGAGTGTCCAAATCCCACCTGGAGTGACTGGAGTGACTGGGAGATTCTTCCTCCCTCACCTCCAGGAGGTGATCTTCCTCTTGAGCTTCGATTGCACTTTTTAGCCTTTGTTTACATTTTTACTCAGCACAGATTTCTCCAGCATGATCCTTCTTTTGGTGGCAAAACCATGACTTACAGTAATTTAAAAGTATAAGATCTCAGTGCTTCCTTGAAGAAACCCACCAGTTATTTCTCTAAAAACGAAGCTCCTCTTTTCAGCACCATGACCTCCCTGTCTCTTCTAGCCAGACCCATTAACTGCCCTGTCCAGGCTCTCTTTAGCAGAGGGCAGAGTCAGGAGAAGATGTAGATTCCAGCCCTTACTCAGCTCCTGCCCGATGCAAGCCTCTGGTGTGAGGATCCAGTGTTGCTCTAGAGCATCTCCTGTCACTGCACTGACCAAAGAACCAGAACCCCCTATTGTCCCCAGCAGGACACCAGTGTTTCTCCACCCACCAGTGTTTCTCCACCCACCAGTGTTGGGACAGAGGTGGAGGAGCCCCTTGGAGGGGTCCTGTCCCTGTGCTGGGATGGATGGCCGTGGCCTGGCTGCAGCACAGGGCCAGGGCTGCAGGCAGCCCCAGTGCTGGCCTGCTCAGGAGCAGCTCCAGGCATGATTCAGAGCCCGGCTCTGAGTGATGCTGCCCCGCCAGAGCCCCAGTTTTCACACGACTTAGGTGGGCTGTTCACATCCAGCAGCTGCTCCACTTCTCCTATCAGATAAAGCGCCGAGGTCCCGTGTCAGGGACTCTCTCACAAGCAAAACGTGGAGCGAGCGGGAAACGGGAGAAAGGCTTCGGGTCTGCTGCAAATTCCAACGGGCTTTGCAGAGGCAGGAAAGCCTTTCCTGGAGTTATTTCTGTCTTTCCGTTCATTGCGAGGGGGGAAATGGCATTGTAATTCCTAACCAAGATTTCACTGTGCTGTTGCCTCTCTCTGATTTACCATCCTCAAATCCCTGTGGAAGTGCCTTAGCTGGTCTGGGCCAACTTTTACTTTGGCAGTTCAGGAGGAAAAATCACAAATGTCTGTGAAAGTCACCAAAATATTCCCTAAGTTTTCATCACTTGAATGAATAAAAAGAATAAAAAACAGAGTAGAGGAGGGGGAGGGCTGGATAGGGTGCAGAGAGCAAACAAGCATCGTTTAGAAAAGCATGCTGTTATTCCTGGAAGTTGGTTTGTGGAAAGACAATTTACAACGCCTGTGAAAAGTTTGGATATTCATCCCATTCCCATTTGGGGCTGGTAACCACAAGGGCAGGCTCCCCTTTGCCATGCAATTACATAGCGTGATCTCCAAACCCAAACAGCTTCACCCAGCCCCAAGTGCTGCTTTCCAGCTCTGTTCCTGGGGTACATGAGCTGCATTTCAGAAAATCACATTTAGCTTTTGTTTGCCCTTCCCCCTTTTTGCAAAAGGAAAATATTTTGTAGTTTGTTTGCAGTTTGTTTCCTACAAACCCAAAAGGAATTCCTGCTGGTGACACTGAAATTTGAAGGGGGAGGGGTGAATCAGAGAGCAACCACTGAGAAATAGGTTTGAGGGTCTCAAAGAAGGCAGTTTTAAAACTGTATTCCTCACACACACGCACACAAAATAGTAATATTGGGGAGACATGGAAAAATCCTACTGATTGTTGTAGGATTGTTGTTCCTTCTCAACACAGAGCTGCCTTTCCTGTGCCCCAAGGCAGGCAGGAGAGCTTGGGTGATGTCCAAACCTCTGTGCTGGAAGCCTCAGCACTGACACAGGGGCTCCCTCTGGCTCTGTCCCACCTCCAGCCAAGTGACAGGCACTGCTGACCAGACCTGGTCCCAACACTAAAAATCCCCCTGGCCTGTCATCCACAGCCAGCACAGGGGAGCAGACAGGCCATTTCACTCTCCAGACCTCAGGGCTGTCACCCCTTTCCCATGGCCCCATCCTGGTCCCTCTCCTGAGGCCTGAGGGAGATTTCAGAGCCTCTCCAGCTGCCTGGCACTGGGTGTCCTGTTCACCTGTAGTGGCTGTCTCTCAAATCAAATCACCTGGATTTGGATGCAGGCATCTGAAAGGTCCAATTTCCTCCAGAATAATCCAGAGGGAAATGCCCTTGGCTGCCTTCTCTGGGCATGAAATGCAGTGGGGATGCTCTGGGGCAGCAGGGCAAGGAATTTGACTTTGCCTCCTCACATAGCCTGGTGGCTTATGAAACAATTCAAAAGAGATGGGCTCTAATGTGCCTGATTTTCCCATCCTCTGCATCCCTTTCCTGTTCACTGGAGGAAGAAAAAATCTACCTGGAGAACCTTTCCCCGCTGGTTACACAGCACAGAGACACCAGCTGTGCTCCTGACTCCCTCTGTGGGTGAGGGGAGATGGTTTTGTGGGGAGGGGGCTGCTCTGGGGCCCTGCAGGGCATCAGGGACCCCGGCTGGGCAGTGGGCACAGTGGGCAGGGGACATCTCCTGGCACAATGTCTGCTAAAGAAAGAACACTTTAAAATAAATGCCAGAACATGCATGTTCCTGAACTCGGGCTCATACTATTTAGGGACTCAGCAAAGCAAATAAAATGCCTATTACAAAATAACTATTTAGAGAAAATGCTGCAGAAAGATCCAGAGAGAACTATGTGTTTTAGCATGGTCTGTTTACAGTGCATCATTGCTGGGCTGTGCTGTAACCCAGCAAAAATGCATCTGCATTCCTTCGCTGCAAAAATACTCATGCACAGACATCACAACAGCATCGCAGCTATTTTCCTTTCTTTCTTCCTGGCTTTTTGTTGTGCTGTTGTTGTTTTGGTTTTGTTTGCTTTTTGGTGCTTTCCCAGTTTCTAGAAGATTGACCTAATATATCCTTGGCCCTGGCTGTGCTGCCAGTCAAACTCCTGGTGCTGCTCAAGTGCTGAGGGCTGGTGGCTGGGGACAGCGGTGCTGTGGCAGTGCTGGAGCCTGGGGACACTGGCACAGGGGCTGGCTGGCACTGAACCCTGCATTTGGGGGTCTGCTCTGGTGACATAGATGGAGACAAACACTTGTAAGTTCAGGGAATCAGCCAGACTGTGGAAAAACCTCTATAAGAGAATTTTGTCAGGCTGGGTAAAGCAGGTGGTGACCACGGCAGGGGAAGCTTGCCAGAATAACCTGGCTAAGCTGCTTTTCCAAGCACAGGTGTCTCCATCTCCATCATCTCCATCATCTCCATCATCTCCATCATCTCCATCATCTCCATCATCTCCATCATCTCCATCATCTCCATTTTCATCTCCATGGAGAGATGTGCAGGTGGGCAGGCAGGCTGGCACTGACTCCTGATTTCAGACAGCTTGGTAGCCTGGAGAATCCAAGGCTTTTGCTGCTGTTTTCTGTCCTGGTGGGAGAGGGGGGATTGAGGAGCAAAGGCAGCAGAGTGCTGAGTTTCCCCCACCGCCCCAGCAGGCTGCAGGGACACCTGAGCTCCCTCTGTGTGACTCCCCTCTTGCCAAACCCTGCACTGACACAACCACTGCTGCCATCCCCCCTCTCTGGAGCTGCCTCTGCCCTCCCTGCCTGGGCCCCGGGCTGGGTGGCCGTGCCTGTGAACAGAAGCTCACAGGGAGTGCAGCTGCATCACCCCGTGCTTTCCCACTTCTCATTCCTCCTGGCTCTACATCCCTCTAACATCCAGACTATTTTTTTCCTTCCCTTTTGCTGGTTTATTGCTCTCCAACCCGCTCTGGGTGAGCAGAGCACTTCTGGGACAGATTATTTACTAGAAGGTATTTGGTACATTGCTTTAATAATGAGAACAATTTTTTTTTCAAAGCCTTACAAATATGTTTAAAATCTAAATACAATGAGGCAATGCAACATCATTTAATAGTTCCAATAATATGCCAAGCCTGGGAATGACAAAAGCTGCCAGCAGGGTGCTACAAAGCAGGGTTCAGAACCCCACTGCTTCCCAGCTAAGCAGAAACAGATTTCCAGCAGTAAGACATTTGTTAACCATTTTGGAGGCTGCCGGATGGGGCGTGGAACAAGCCCGGCCGCCTCTGTGTCACTGCCTTGCAAAATCCTTGGCACAGGCATGCACCAGCGTCCTTGGAATTAAGGCCCTTGTGAAGACTTAAAGGCTTAGTGGACTAATGTACTTAAGATGGATTTTTCCAAATATTATTCTAAGTCATTCAGAAACACCGTGTCCTGGTGCTGGTGTGAATGAACAGAGCTGCAGGAGCAGTGTGATGTGTGCTGGCCGTGCTGCCCAGGGCTGGGCAGGCCAGGAGAGCAGGCAGGGCAGTGGGACCCGGCCCCGGGGCTGGGAAATCACAGAATTGTCATGGAATCACAGAATGGTCTGGGTTGGAAAGGACTTCAAAGCTCATCTCATTCCACCCCTCCCTGCCACAGCAGGGACACCCCCCACTGTCCCAGGCTGCTCCAAGCCCCAGTGTCCAACCTGGCCTTGGGCACTGCCAGGGATCCAGGGGCAAAAGATCATGTGGAGTGTGGCATGTCCCTGTTCCTGGGGCCCCAGCTCAGTGCCGTGGTCACTCCCAGCTCCAGGAGGTGCAGGGACACAGGTGCTGTCCCAGCAGGGCACCCATGAGTGGGGCTCATCTGCACCCACAGGTGAAAATCGACTGATGAGCACTTGGGAGAGAACAAGACTGGTTTGGGGTGGAAGGGACCTCAAATCTCATCCAGGCCCACCCCCTGCCATGGCAGGGACACCTCCCACTGTCCCAGGCTCCAATGTCCAGCCTGGCCTTGGGCACTGCCAGGGATCCAGGGGCAGCCACAGCTGCTCTGGGCACCCTGTGCCAGGGCCTGCCCACCCTCACAGGAACAATTCCTGCCCAGTATTCCATCTCTGTCAGTTTGACTCTTTCTGTCCCTGGGGAAGGGGCTGCACCTCCCCCTCCAGCAGAGGGTCCTGCAAGCAGAGGTGTCAGAGCAGCCCCTGAGCTGTGGGGATGCTCCCCCAGGACACACAGACACCTCAGCCGTGACACACCTTGGCTGGTGACACCTTGACTCAGGGAGGTGACACAGGTTGGGCTGGCTCCTCCTCACCAGCTCTGGCTGAGGGGATGGGGAACACAAGCCCAGCTCCCTCTGCACCCCCATCCCTCCTGCCACGCTCCCATCCTGCTCCCAGCAAAGCAGAGTTAGAGCCAACAGAGCCCCACAGAGGCTGCAGAGCTGCCATCCTGCTCCCAAGCTGGCTACTGAGCCTTATTTCCCAGGAGAAAAAGGATGAGAAAACCCAAATTGAGAGCAGTGTAAGGATGGAGCCTGCAGCCATCAAACCCAGCCACAGCCTGGGTCACACCAAAAGCCCTAATAAACTGTTAATGGGAAAAACGATCATATTCATTACAAGAAAACAAGTTTATGATTATTACAGAAATGACATCATAACCCCCCGTGCCAGTTTAAACAATATTTGGAGAATTCATTTGTTTTGTACTATTTAAAATTACAGTGTGGGAGCCTATTTAAAGTGCATTTGTGAGATTGTGTGTGTGTGTGTGTGTGTGCATGTGTGTGTTGATGTAGCTGTGCTAATGTTTATTTAAATCTTTTTATTTATAAAAATTATGTTCCTACGCCAAAAATGGAAATTTTTCTGCTCTAAAACATCTCTTAATTGTGGAAAATATTGTATATATTTACATTTTCCCTCACATTCTCATCTGTATGTTTATCATCTTCACGGTGACACCCAAAGGTGCAGCCACCTGTGACAAGTCCCCTGAAAAATGGCAAAAATGAGGAAGTGAACAGCAAAGCTGCATCATCACCCACCCGAGACACCAGCTCCTGGTACTCTTGTCACCAGCCCAGTGGGCAGGGACAGCCTGGCTGCAGCAGGGCCTGTCCCCTCTGAGCTTGCCCAGCACATTGTGCAGCCCTGGGGTACCACAGCCAGTGCCAGGGGGTGAGGAGATCTGCTGGCACCCAGACTTTTGGCTCCCACCTGCCACGTGGGACAGAAGTGCCCCCCCTGCTTCTGCCACCACTCCTAGCAGCACTGAGCTGGCCATCCCTGTCCCTCAGAGTGAGCTGCCTTCCTTTCCCCGGAGTGCATCTGCAGGGAGCCCCTCCCTGGTGCTCTCCTGTCCCCTTTGCACGTGGGGTTTTGCCTGCTGCAGCCCTTCCACACCACTGCCCATCCCCTGCATCCATCCATCTGCTCCCGTGGGGCAGAATCACAGAATCACAGAATGAACCAGGCTGGAAGAGACCTTTATGATCATTGAGTCCAACCTGTGACCCAGCACCTCCTCATCAACTAAACCACAGCTCTGAGTGCCACGTCCAGGCTTTTTTAAAACATTTCCACGGACTGTGACTCCAGCTCCTCCCTGCACAGATGATTCCAGTGCCCAAAAGGCTCCTGCAGACCCATTCCCAGGGCCAGGATCCCACCCTAACCACATTCCTGTGCTGCAGAGGGGGAGGTTTTAGCAGGAGGGCCCCCCTGTCCCCAGCAGGCACCACACCAGTGTGACCTGATGGACACCCCCCCATGTCCCAGGGGGATGCTGCTCGTGCTTTTTGGCAAATTCCCTCTGCTTGGCTCTAAGATGAAGGGCCAGAAGGCCTCCTGTCTTTCACCAGGATGTACCTGTCCTCCCAGGCTGGTCTAGACACCAAGGCCATAAATCTGCTGGCTGCTGCTCTGTGCAGCACTCCCACCATCACTGGGACAGAGGGAGGCAACCCTGGCACAGCCTGATGGGGAGCTCAGTGGCCAAAAAGGCTTATGAACAGACTGTCTGGAAACATTGGCAGGATCCTACAGGAATATATCCTAAACCCATCCCTCCTGGGCACCTGGGAAGCTTCAGTAGCACCTTGGGGCCTCAGGAGAAGGCTCATGTGCATCCCTGATGATGTGAGCACTCAGCATGTTTTCCTGAAGTTTTCAGAGCACTCCTCTTCCTTTGTTAGTGGGGCAATGAGGCACAGCCAATTTCTTCCTCTGGATCTTGCCAGACTTTGAGTCACAGCCTGGTCGTGGCTCCTCCTTGTGCCACGGACCAAAGGGGGGTCAGGGTGGACCCCAGTGCCCTGACATAGGAGATAGAGCAAGGAGCCCTGAGAGCTCAGGTCCTGCAGCCTGGTGGGTCCAGGAAAGCTCTGTCCCCTCCTGGTCCCCTCTCACCACAGCCAGGACAGCAGCCAGCCCTGCCAGTCTTGGCCAGCGAGCCAAGGGATGCGAGCAGGACTGAAACAAAGGGCTTGGGTGGGGTGAGGAGCAGTCTCTGTGGAAAGCCCAGGACAAACTGCTCTGGTCAGCCCTCTCTCTGGGGGGTGTCAGTGGTGGGAGAGCTGGGCCAAAGTCCCCAAGAGCTGCATGGAGCTCCAAGGCCCATCCATGGCCAAGCCCTGTGGGATCAGCATCCCCAAGTGGCTCGGTGGGTAGCGGTCGCACACGCTGCAGCTCAGCATTCTCCTGGCACAGGCACGGCTCGAGCCTTAAGTAACACTGAGTAAACTTTGTTTAAAGGAGACAGCTGTGCAACTGGAATGAGCTACAAATGAGTGAGATTCCCAGTGACGTGTCTCCAGCTCTGCTGGAGTCTCCCACCGCCCACGGCGCAGCGCTCCGAGGGCTCTGTCCCCCAGGAGCAGCCTGCAGCACAAATCTGCTTGGAGTTTTGGCAGGAGGTTTGAGCTCACAGGGTCTCCTCTGCTCAGCACAGGCTGCCCGGGGTTCAGGGTGACACAGTCACGGACCTCTGTCCCTAAGGCTCCCTTGGGAGCTGCACCCATGCAGGAACCATCCCAGAGAGTCAGGGTGGGATGGGGTATGTGCCTGGAGCAGAAACTGCAGGGGAGGGACAGCCAGACAGGGGGACAGGGGACCTGCAACTCCAGCTGAAGCTTTAAACACTGCCTTCTAGGCGCCTGCCTTTGAAATAGTGCTGAAAGCAAAACTCTTCCTTTGGGGTCGTTCTCCCACTTTCCGGATTTCAAAAGTTCCAAGTCTTTCCCAGGGCTTGGGGGACATGCCTGGATGCTGCTCCCACCTCCAGCAGCTGGGAAGAAGAGACAGATCATCTGCAGCAGTCAGAAGCTGGGGCACAGCTGGATCCAGAGGGAAAGCTGAGCTCGGGACCCTGGGCCCGAGTGAGCTCCATGCCCAAACTGCTCCTGGATGAGATTCAGCACTGAAACTCATGGCCAGTGCTTCTGGAGAAACAGAGCAACCCCAAAGGTTCTCTGGGAGGACACAGGCCAGGAAAGGAATCTTCTGACCACAAAATTCATAAAAAGTCACTTGTTAATTTTTCATAGCAAGGCCAGAACAGGAAGAGGATGGAAAAGGAGGGACACCTGCATTGTGCAATGACAACAGGAGAATGGCAGCAGAACGAGACCTAAGAGTTGCAAAAACCCTCTCTGATAGACAGAAGTCGTGGAGAAACAAATATTGCTTGTGGTAAGAGTGACTGAGAGGCTGAGGAGTGGATGTGGCAGCAAAATGCCAGTATTTGGCTCTTTGGAGCTCTGGGAGACTGTTGAGCAGCCAAGGGAATGTGAAAGCCCTGGCAGGTCTGACAGGAGCCCCAGCAGAGGAGCTGCTCCTGCAGTCCTGGAGTTTCAGGGAAGAGTAGGCAGAGGGTCAGTGTCCCTGAAGCTCAGAGGCTCCTGTCACCTCCTTGAGCTCCCAGGGGAGGAGACAAGGGTTAATCAGCATGTTGGGGAGAAGGAGAGCCTGGGGGAGCACAGTCTGCCTGTGGGTGTGTTTAAATGAGTCCAGCTCAAGAGATTCCTTGGATTGTGGCGTTATCTCTCACGGCAAGGGATGGGGACTGGACCCAAAGCAGAGGCAGTGCCAGGATCAGGCTCCAGCAGCGCTGGTGCATGGGAAGGGGCGAGTGAGCGCCAAGGGAGAGGCACCCGCCCCGGTTCTGTGCCCATTCCAGCCTATAAAAGGCTCTTTGCGTGTCAGAAACAGAATTGACTTCCACTCCTGACAGCTCCTAAGCTCCAATGTCTCCTAATAAACTCCATATCTTTATGCAAAGGCGTTGCTTCATATATACAAGATATGCAGAAGGATGAGGCTCGGAGCCAGGCTGAACCTCCAGGACAAGGAGTGCCTTTGTGTGCTGGAGGTCTGCTTTGGGAAACATCTCCACCCTGATGGCAGGGAGCCTGGAAAAGGACAGCATTTTCCTTGGGGCAGGAGTTTTCAGAGGGTCTGGGCACAGCAGGGTGGGTGCCCACTCCAGCAGGTGGGTTGGGAATAACTCGTTGCCTCCAGGGAAGCTCCAGATGGGCATTGTGTGGCCAGAGTCCCTGCAGAGAAGTGGCCTGAGGGACCTTACCCTCGGTGAGAGGTGGCAGAATGCAACAATGAGCCCAAAGTGCCACCAGCAGTGGCTGTGCTGGCAGAGAGGTCTGGGCATCCCAGAGGAGCTCAGTCCAACCTCAGTGCTCACAGAGCTGCTCTTGCCCACAACATTCCTCTTCCCCAGCCCTGGCACACCTGGCATTTGTGCAGCTTTCCTCTCAACTGTCCTTCTGGCTTTATCCCTCATCACTCCCTGTCCTCTGTGCCACAGGGACAGTACTTCTCCTGATGGCTGGATACCAGCACAAAAAAAATTGGCTACTGTCCCCTCTCCATTAGGTTTCCTTCCAAAAATGAACCATAGTATGCCAAAGCAGGAAAGCATGGAAGAAAAAGGAAGGATGAACCCTGGACACCTGGGATCACCCCCTGACAGGCCTCCTGCAGCTATAGCCTGCTTTGGTTTCCATTTTCACAGTAAGAGGAGGCAGTGACATCTTTCTGCTTTGGATTCTCAAAGCCCTGGGCAGAGCTGGGCAGTGCAGAGATGGAGGCTGGTGGCATCTCCAGAGGAGTCTGGATTTGTGCCTGGCCCTGCTCCTCCATCCTGGGCACTCACAGGAACAAGACCTCGTGTCACAAGCTTTGCCTACAAAGTGTCACAAGTGCCACCAAGCGCCAGGGTCCCTCCCTCCATGCACTCCTCCAGGCTGTGGTTGGTGTAATGAGGTTGATTTAATGTGGTTCAGATGAGAACAGCCTGGGCATAAAATGCCACTGCAAAGAGTCATTCAAGGTCACCACGATGAGCTTGCCAGAAGGGAAGCCAAGCCCTTGGGCAACCACAAGAGGTTGGAAGCACCCCCCATATGCTGATGTGCAGGAACCACATTGTTCCTCACCTTCTGACAGCCCTGTGGGGGATCAGCCCTGCTGTGAGTGAGGATCTGGAAACAGCCCCCAGGCACTGCCCTGTCACCTGCACAGCTCCCAGCTGTGACTGATCCTGTCACCCAGCCTGGTTGCAGTCCTCACTGGCCTTAAATACAGTTTGGAAACACTGGATAACATTGTGAGGAGTTTTGCAAAACATAATTAGGGTGATGTAGGTGAGCAGAGGGCTCCCTATCAGCAGTGCTGTACCACATCTCACTGCTCAGTGCCACACACAGGATACTCGAGTTGGACATGATGTGCCAGCCTCCTGAAGGGGCACCGAGCCCCCAGCAGACCCCACCAGGCCAAGGAGAGCCTGTCACTGCTGCAGCCATGGCCTTTCTGCCCTCTCGTGTGGCCACGACTGCTCATGTCCCCAAATGTGTGTATCTGACTCCAGGTGTCACTTGCCCACCAGTGCTGGGCACTCCCATTGCACAGGCACATCCCAGGGCTCCTCTGGATCACCCAGCTCCAGGCAGTTTCTTCAGAGTTGAAATCAATATGTGAGTTTGCTCCCGACTGGAGACACCCTGAGAAGCCCTGGCTCGGGTCAGGGAGTGGCATTGCCCCTACAGGGACATTCCTGTGCAGAAAGCACAGCTGTCCCTCAGTGCTCTGATCCCCACCCAGGCACCAGCCCTGCCTCCACACCCACCTAAACTCCTCACCTAAATCCCTGTTCCCTCTGGCTGGCACCACCTGCTGCCCTGCATCCACCTGCAGGACAATTTTCAGTTGCTGGATGATGAATCTTCTCTGGATGAGCCATGGGACCCATTTGGGCTCCCTACAGCTGCCCTGTCTGCCCCTCTCCAGGGGTTTTGATCCTCTGCAAGCCTTAGCAAAAGGAGCACTCCACTGCTGGGTCAGCAGAGCACCCTGGCTGAGCACTGACCCCTCCACAGACACATTCATAGCCCTGCTCTGCCCCAGAGTCACCTGCTCTACTTCTGATAAAATCACAGCTCCCCACTGCTGCTCCTCTTCCTCCTGCCAGGCTGAGCTGCCTTGGCCCTGGGGTTTATTGAGCCCACCAGCTCCCCACTCCAGCCACAGTAAAATGGCACACAGCAGCTGGCAGTGACAGATCTGCTGGTGTTCAGTGCCACGGGCCCTCTTTTCAACCTGTGGCCACCCCAGGAGCTGTGGTCAGGCTGGCTGGCTGTGCCCCACCCTGCTGGGCTGGCTGTGCTGCTCCTGGAGAGGGCAGCTGGGGCCAGCAGGAACCCGCTGGAGCTGTGAGATGTGCTTGCTGGCAGGCAGCAGACAAAATGTCCTTAAATCTGCAGTCCCCCAGGGAAAATAAATGCTCTCCATCTGCTGGGACGGCCGGGGTCTGCTGCGCCAACCCACACTGACCTCTGCTCGTGGCCTTGTCCCAAGGTTTCTTGACACCAAAAGGCAACGAGCAGAACCCAGTGTGGAAGAATAAACACAGCCTGTGATACCCAATTTGGGCTGGGAAGGGCTGGGACACTTTGGGTGGATTTCACAAGCCTTTAGATAATTTACACTGGGGCACTGGGGTTAGGGCTCTGGGCACTGTCCCAGGCGCCAGGGTGAGCTGGCCCTGGGTGTCCCAGGCAGGGAGGTTACACAGCTCCTCTGTCTGTCCCTCCCAGGCTGGGAAGGTGATCCAGCAGGACAGGCCAAGGGTACCCTGGAGCTGCAGGGCCCAGGTGTGGGCAGCAGAGCCACAGAAGCAGCAGGCAGACACTGATATCCCAGGAATCAGGTCTGGGAGCTCTTCCCCCACTGCTGGGGATGGGGCAAGGGGCTCAGCCCAGCCCCAGCTGCCCTGTGTTTGGACAAGGAGCTGATGCTCAACCACTAGTGCACCACAACTTGTCAGGCTCTGCGCTCACTTTTGGGGAGGAACTGTTGGAGGAACTAGGTGGGGCCCCATCCCTCTGTCACCATGGGCATCCTTGGGCTGGCTCTGGCCAAGGGCAGCCCCGATGGTCTCCCCATGTCACAGCACCACCTGTAAAATGCATTCTTTCTGAGCACCCCAAGAGACTTTCTTTTGCAAACCCTTCCAGATAAACCCAACTTATTTAGCTGGTAATATATAAACAGTTTATCAGCTTTGCGCATTTGCAGTGCAGCGGGATGGATGTTGTTCTTGGAATTCTGTTTGGTCATAATATTTAGAAGAGGGCTCTGATAGCAAAGATAAGCAGCTCGCCCACAGCAGATGGCTCGTGAGACGCTCAGCGGAGCCAACATTCTGTGGGGAATGAATAAACTTGTAATGCAAGTTGTTTGTAAGTGGTTTTAGCTAAATGTCACATGTAAGACTGCACAGACATGCTCTGTCCAAGGTGTTTGAATTTATAGGAGCGAGGATTCAAAGGCAGGGGCCAAATTTGCTTTTAAACTTCCTTAAACAAATGTACAGAGGATAAAATACCTCTGGATTTGCTCTTGGAGCAGGGGTGTGAGCAAGGCATGTGCAAATACACAGCCCATCCCTCCCAGCAGGTCCTGGCAAGGGGCTGTGCCTGCCACCATGCCCAGCCTGGGCTGGGTGAGACAGGACACTGTGACCCCATGAGATCCCCCTGGCCCACATCCACTTTATGAATGGCCTCTGCTGTGGCTGGCTCATTCACCTTCTGCAGAAGGGAAGCAGGGAAATGCTCTCCTCCCAGGGAGCACCAGGGAGCTTTTCTTTATCCTCCCGGACTGCATGACGAGGCTGGGAATGGGTCCCGGGGGAGCTGTGGACATTCACACACATCCAGAGCATCCCAGAGCTGAGCTGCTCGGGCAGCCAGGGCAGTGCCTGGCCCTCCCTGGGAGGTGTTTGGCACAGGAGATGCCAAGAGCAGCGAGCTCCCAGGGGCAGGAGGAGCTGGTAAAACCATCCTCACTCCCTGGGGTCTGTGCTGTGCATGCTGTGGGTGCTCTCAGTGCTGCAGGGCAGGGCTTGGGCTCTGTGTGGAGCCTGAGGATGAGCAGTCCCTGCTCTGCCAGCCCTCTCCTGGCTCCTGGGAGGTCTCTGGGTTGCTCTGCCCATTTCACCTGCTCTGTCCCTCCCGGCACAGTGACACTGCAGGAGCCAACAGAGGGCACAGCTCATCCCACTTCTGGTGTGTCCAGTGACTGACCACCTCACTGTACCCCCAAAACCCCACTGTACCCCCAAAACAGAGCTTTCCACCATGCCAGCCTGAGCACCTCGGTGTCCAGAGCCTCCCCCCTCAGCACAGCCTTCCTCCCCTGCACACATTTTGGGGCAGAGATGCTGTTGAGCTGCAGGAAGTGCCAAACCCCCACCTCCAGGCAAGGAGACACCATGGGCAGTGCTGCCTTTCTGCTGGAGGAGGCTGGGAGGGGACATGGGTGCAAAGCACAGCATTCCTGGGGTGGAGCAGGAGCAGCCCCACACCTTCAGCAGGGCTGTGCTCCCCTCCCTGGTGCAGGTGTAGGGTCAGACCCCTCTGGTGTCCCACACAGAGCACGGTGTCCTGGAGCCAGCACACACAGGAAAACTGTCCCTGCCCCAGCCAGCTCTTCGTGGTGAGCCACGGGGCTGTGCCCCACATCAGCTCTGACACACTGAGAGGGCTCTTTTTGCTGCAGTCTGGGGGGAACAACACACAGAGCAGGGTGTTAAAATGTGTTTATTTTAGTTTTTGGTTTAAAGACTCCTGCACAACGGGACAAGGCAGGCAGGCACTGCTCCCACACAGTGTGGTGGAAAATCAGCCAGCAGCAAGAGCATGAGCTCAGCTCCTGGAGGGGCTCAGCCCAGAGCCTCCTCTCACAAGTCACCTCAACACCCAGAAGGGACTCCAGGACTGGCTACTCGGGCTTCAGAGCATCCAAAAAAGGCAAGAGGCTGAAGCCAAGGAACATTTGTCTTGTCCTGTGTTCTATGAGTTAATGAACATGGTGTTTCCAGTCCACTCTATTCACCCAGCCTTCCCCTTCCAGGTACCAAAGAGTCACACAGGTCACATTGCTCTGGGATGTCCTCATGCCAGAGCTCCTTGGAAACTCTTTGTTTCCAAAGAGTCGCCCTCCTGCCCCAACATAATAGTGTTGGACTTCTCTAAGTGCATCTCATAATTGTCTGGATTTATGAGGCCCCTACTGAAATGTTGAAGACAGCATTTAGAGTCCTTCAGTTCTTGTTCTGTGTAATCCATTCCCTTTTTCCCTGGGTTGTGATTCCAGCTCAGCATGTGAAGCTCTGCCATTGCCAACAGGCTCTTTCATTTCCAAAATGAGACAGTTCAACATGTCTGTGATTCTATTCCTTTCCCTCTTGTGGTCTCTCTTCACCTTTTTACAAATTGTTTCATTGGCAAATTAACTGCAGGCTGGGCACAGATCACCATGCACATTGAGCAGTGGGATTGAGATTCCTTTGGCCAGCAGGAGTGACTGTCTGCTGGCCCTCAGGATGTGCTTCACTTTCTCTGAGGGCTTCTCAGTAGCATCAGTCCTACCATCTCTATCTCCACACTGTCTCTGGGGCACCCTCAGAAGGACAAATTCAAGCTGAAGGTCACAAATGTATTGATTTTGGTGAAAGGGTTGAACTTTGTCTTTACAGCCAGAGAAAAGCCAAAGGCAACAAATTGTGGGTACCCCAAGACTGGTATTTCACCCCGAGGCACCCATGGAGCATTTTCCCTTGGCACAGTCTGATGGTTGCATTCACTCAGGGTGTGGATGATGCCTGATCCTTCTCCAGAAAATGTTTAATTGCATTTATAATGGTGATTTAACTGAAGCAATGGGATTGATTCACCTCTGCAATGAGAATTGACAAAGGATGGTCCTACCCTTGATTCCTACTGTGCTTGTTTGCCAGTCCTGCTGCTGCAGTCCCCCTCTCTAGAGCAGAGGAACCTCCCCACCCCTCTCTGGCCCTTCAGCCACACAAAACCCTCCCCAGCTGCAGCAAACATGGGTGGGCAGAGGCACAGGCTCTTCTGAGACCCGTGAGTGAAGGCAGCTTGCAGGCTGAGTGCTTCCAGGGGACACTGCCCCTTGGTGACACTGGTGAGCCCGGTCCCTGCAGCTCCAGCACCAGGGATGGTGAGCTCCGAGCAGCAGGAGCAGCAGAAGCTGAAGCAGCCACAGAGCAGAGCTCAGCTGTCCCCTTCTCTGTCCCAGGAGGGTCCCTGCACACATGGGGTCCTTCAGAGCCCTGCCAGCAGCTCTTGCTCTCCATCGAGACAGGCATCGAACAATCCCTCTCTAATTGGCATTGTTTGCTAAAATTAAACCCCTACTCCATGAAACACAGCCAGGAAGTCACAGCTCCCCCAGGGCTCGGGCCCTCCCTGTCCCTCAGAGCTCTGCCCTCGTGCTTGGCCGTGATCCCACCCGGGGATGCCTGGGCTGGAGTGGTGGCACAGGCAGGGACAGTCCCTCCTTAGGGGGTGAACCCTTGGAGCCTGTGACTGCAGGTCCCCCCAGGTGCCACGCGTGGGACAGCTGTCCTGGCAGGAGGCTGTGAGTATCCCCCTGCCCAAGGAGTGTCCCTGGGGTTTGGGGTCACCAGGACATCACATTCCCCTGCATCCCCAACAGTAAGAGCAGGGTCCAGGCAACCAGCACAGAGACTCTTCTCCAAACCAGGGGAGGAAGGCAGATAGCAAACTTTGCATGCTGAATTTTCTGAAACTAACTATAAATGGTAAAAACTCAAAGTCTTGCTTTCTCTGGAGGTTTTCAAGCAAAATAACCCCAAGAACGGCAGCTTCGACTTTTATTCGGATGAGAAAACATTCTTTTATTTTGACATCATCTTTGTCCGTTTTTATCATAGGGATAAAGTATCTTTTATCTGGACACAATGCATCAAGTTGCAGGGTGAGTCATAATGTGAATCTATACAATTGAGCCAAGGTGCTGCTCTGGGGCAGGGCTGGCAATGTCCAAATGTCACTCTCAAGGTACAAGGCAATAAACAGCTATCCCTGCTCTCCATGGAGCGGGGTCTGCTTTAGAAGTGTCACCTCAGAGCCATCCCCATGATGGGCATGGAGCTGAGGGAACCTTTCTCACACCTCCTTAATCCAGCAGGGATGCACGGTTTATGGATGTGCTGTGGATTCCCTTACAGCACTGGCAGGTGTGGGAGCTGCTGTGGGGTGATGCTCTGTCAGGCAGGACTGGGCAGGGTTTCCATCTGAAGCACGCTCAGGATCCCTGTGTCAAACTCTCAGCAGATTAACTTGGGGGCTGGAAGGCCCCAGAACACGTCTGTGCTGCTGCAGGGAGGGCAGCCCTTGCCTTCACTGCAGAGATGTGCCAGGAGTGTCAGGGAGCAGGAAACTGCCTCATTCCTTCCTCGGTTGCTTCACACTCATGGGCCAGAGCCACCCTTAGTGACAATTGTCTCATATTTGTTCACCTTTTTTGGGGACCACTTTGGCTGTGGAGTCGTGTCATGGAGAGCCTGTCTGAGCTTCCTGTGGGCAGCAGGCACACCTCACCTCCTCCTGGTCCTGGAAGGGCTGCTGAGCCAGCTGAGGGTGAGGAGGAAGAGGGTCCCAAGGTTTTACAGTCCTTTCCAGTCCCACCACCAGACTGTTCCTGCTGGGACCACATCCCCTTTGCAGTGGGTGGCTCAGGTGAGCTGAAGGGTGCCCCCAATAACTCCCTGCACTCCCCCCACTCTCACACAGCCAGACCAGGTTTCCCACAGCAGAGTCTCACGTGTCTTGTTCCATAAAACATTTTATTTGTGGTGCAGGAACACAGAAACAGCCAGTGCCTCCAGGAGGGACCTTGAAGCCCTGGGATGTTCCCTTCGCAGTCCCTGGGCTCTCTGCACCCATCCTTTGCCACTATGGGTCCACACCAGCTCAAAGGCAGGACCACCTCACTGCTGCTTCAGGGGACGTGTCCCCAGCACCAGGCTGTCCTTTGGCACCCCCAGAACTCTCGTACCAGGCAGAGCAATAAGAGCAAAGTGCTGACCTGACCAGGTTGTTCTCCCCAGGCCAGGCAGATACATCAAAACTGTGATGTGGGCAAACCTTCAGACAAGCCCGTGGCTGCCTCTGCAAGGCTCAGGACTAGGAGGGGCAGCACAGCTTCCCAGAGTAGAGGAGGCTTCGTGCTGGGCACCAGCCACCCCTCCAAACACCACCAGGCCAGGGGACAGTGGTGAGATGAGCCCTCCTTCCTCTCCTGGAAGCCAGACCTGTGCAGGAGGGGAGGTGGGCACTGACCTGCCCCGGAGGTGGCAGGAGGACCTTGCTGCTGGTGGCTGAGTGCAGCCTGGGGACTGCAGAACTGACACTGCTCTCCACTCTCATTCCCACCCCGTGAAAATCCATTCTGCTTCCCTTCCCCTCCCAGACACCATCAGGAAAAGGCACCTCTTCAAGGAACAGTCATTCTTCCTGGGATGGGAAATCTCTGCTTTGCTCTGCTCAAGTTTCCCTGCCCAGACCTTCGCAGAAAATGGGATGTCCCAGGAGGAGGAGGTGGGCAAAAGGTGCCCATCATCGTGGGAAGAAGGAACCTCAGCACTTCCCCCAGCACTGACAGTTTGGATCCTACAAGGCCAGGCCAGGAAGGAAAAAGATCTGTTCTTTGTCTCCACGTGCTTCTGTTCCCCTGGAAAACCCAACCATCCGTCACACAGCAGAGGAGCACAAGAGAAAACAAAATTACTTGTTTTGAGTAAACAAAATTATTTGTTTTTCACTACAGGCTGATCCAGCCAGCTGTACCTGGGCTGGGGGCTCACAGGGCAGGAGTGGTTCAGTAATGGATAGGTTAGGGTGGAAATGTGTTCTGATCTAAAAGCTGGTTTGGAGGATCCCTCTCCAGAGGTGCCAGGGAAGTGCCTTTGGCTGCCTGTGGGACACATATTAAGAAAGTAAGAAAATTACAGCCTGAAAAATATTCCAGGCTGGAGCTTCTCAGCTCTGTTCCCAGCCCATGAGCTGATCCAGCTCAAGGCTAGGGAGAATTTCTCCCAGGGTGATAATTTGGTCAAAATAAAAAGGAATTAATAACAAGATAGAAGACCTGTTGTGGTGTGTGACCAGGCCCTGGGAATGGGGTGTCTTCTCTCTGAACCAATTTTCTCTACTCTTGGAGTTGCAGTCATGCTGTAAAACCAGCTGTGTTTCTGAATAAACTTGTCTCTTTCTATCATGACAGACGACCATGTAGCTGTGCATCTTATTTCTGCCACACTTAAAGGGTTAAAACCCCTTTCCACGGCTACAGATGCTGAAGGAGAGGAGGGTCCCAGGGAACACGGGGAGCCAGAGCTGTGGGTGCTCCCCAGGGAACCAGGGCTGGGTGAGCAGCAACATCTGCACTGACTGCAACCAGGGGAGAGATTTCCTCTCTAAACCAGGGACCTCTTGGGGGACACAGTGGGACTCAGCTTTTACCCACTCTCTTCTCAGAGGGGCCTTCTGCTCAGCAGAGCCCTTGCCCTCTCCCCACTCCTCCAAAGCCGTTGGATTAAGATTCAAAGGTGAAAGCAGAGCAGGAAACGCTTTGATACCAAGAGACGGAGCGGCCGAGGAATGTTACAGGATTTTTCCGTGGCTGTTTCTTCTCAAGCATGTACACAAGCAGCATGTACCGGGTTATGCAACTTTGCCTCAGTGCCTTTAGCTGCTCCAGGCAGGGAGCAGGGGGCGTTATTTAGAATACCCCCTCCTTAAATCAAGCTGAGAAATGGGGACTGGCACGAGCAGCAGGGCTTGCAAACCACGGCGATTCCAAATGTTCCCACTAATTAGCACAACACAGCATCTTTCCAAGAACAAGGGAAACTCTGCGAGCCCGTGGCAGTGTAATAACATGCAGTCTGATGGAAGTATGTGTCCTGAGGGTGGGTGGCCAAGCCCTTGTGGATGTGGCCTGGCTTGGCTCACAGCACAGCCTGACCACGCAGCAGGGCTGGAAACCACTCTGATAAATGCACCCTTCAGTAGCCCGAGACATTTGGATTTGCTTTCCCTGGGGAGGCGACTCCTCTTAACCTTCCTACAGATGGTGTCCTTCCAGCCCTGTGCTGCAGGAGCAGCCACTGCCATCAGCTGCTCCTCAAGAGCTGCAGGACACAGCCATGGTGCCACACGAACTGCAGGACACCTCAGCTTGAGGCTGGAATTAGAGAGAATGGAGAGAAAGACTCTTCACAGCTCCTTCCCACGTACCCGATGTGCAAAACCAGGCAAAAGTGTGTCCTTCAGCTTTGAAGAGCTCGGCTTTCCTGCCTGGCCCTCCCCCTGAGGCTGGGGTGTGGGAGGCAGGGCCCTACCTGGATTTCTTAGTTCTGGTGTTGGGGGTCTGCCCAAACTGTATGAGAGCCCAGTGATGTTTGTGATCCCCTCAGCTGGACGCCCTCCCCAGTTAGGAGGGAAGTGCTGAGTGCATCAAACACCTCTCTAAAAAACCAGAGTCTGCAGAGGGTGCAGCCCAGTGTGGGTGTTTGGTGCCTGCAGCACCCTCCACTCTGCTCAGTAGCACTGACACCCCTCACGCTGGGAACCATCACGAGTCATCACGCTTGCAAACGCCCAGAGGGAACACTGCCCACGCACCCTGCAGCTCCAGCAGCCCCAGGCAGGAGTGAGACCGTGGCTCCCTGGGGTCCCTGATGGGGGACATGGCTGAGAGCAGCTTCTGGCCCAGGGCAGAGCTGTGCCAGTGCTCCTGCACGAGCTGTGCTGAGCACCTCAGGGTGACACCAGCCAGGTGAGGCAGGAGAGCTGGGCAGCACAGCTCCCACTTTGCTGCTTCCATCAGCCTCCTCCAGCAATTCCCAACATCCTGCAGCTCACAGGACGCCTGTGCTGCTCTTGGCAAGGGAGGGAATTGGTGCAGGCACACACAGTGCAGCAAAACCACCCAGCCCCTCTCCCCCTGCCCCCAGGTAGGGCTGCTCTGAGGAATGGGCATGCAGGGTGGAGCTCAGCACCAGAACCGAGCCTGCACCAGAACAGAACCAGCCCAGCCTGCTGGGCACTGCACCACGCTGCCTTGGTTTGTGTTTTTAGTTCCTCCTCCTCACTCAGGAGGTGGCTGGAGCTGCTCCCTTCGGTGCAGCACAGGGGAAGGATCAGCTCTGGCAGCAGTGCTGGCAGCAGTGTGTGCCTGGGGAGCAGGGCAGAGGCAGCCTGAGCACACCCAGGAGGGCTTCTGTGGATCCTCATTGCAGCACATCCCCTCCAGATCCCCTCCAGAGAAACTCAGTGTTTGCTTTGCAAGGGCTGGGGAAAGAGCCTGAAAACCATCCATGGGTCTGTGCTCAGCACTAGTGAGGGAAAAGTTCCCTGAGTGCTGGCTGCTGCCCTCAGGGGCCTTCACACACCTGAGGACTGTGCCCCAGTTTTGCTGGGTTTTTTTCCCAAACTACAACTGCTGTGACTGACATGGCCCTAATTCAGTGCTGGCTCTGGGCCAGCTGCCTCATCTGAATCGTTGGAGAAAGGACTCAAAAACAAGGGAGAAAACATGGAGAGACATGAACCACCTTTGGGCAGGTGGCAGGAACCCCTGGGCTGTGATCACGTTTTCTGGAGGGCACTGTTCACCCTAAAAGTGGTGTGACAAAGTCTTTCCCAAGCAGAGGGGAGGTAACCCAGCACACACCATACCCCCAGCCATGAGTGAAGGCTTCTCCCTGGCACAATGAAGAGAAAGTGTATTCCCACATCTCTCAGGAAAGCACAACAGCAGGCAGCTCAGAAATACCTGGGATCTCCAGCAGGACCTTGAAGGGATGTGCCAAGTAAGAATGAACAGCACTAGCTGGGATCCAGGAGGGGTTTCAGCACAGGGCAAAGTTTACTCTGCTGCAGGCAGACAAATGCTGCATCCTGTCCAGAGATCGGGGGCAAAAGGTGGTTTGAAAAAATGAGGATGGTGGAAGAAGGGGAATCAGCAGTGATCAGGGTGCTGTGAAGTCCCAGAGCATTCTGCAGACACAGCACCAGCACTGCCAGGCACCAAGAGGTGCTGGCCAGGAGGTTTGGGAGAGGTGGGGTGGAAAAAGCATTTCAGGGAGGCTCAGGTGGCTTCTGCATCACCTCCGAGATGTGATGGCCCTTGAAAAGTCATCTCCTCTTTCCAACACACCCTGTTCTGGGCCAGCCTGAGGGAGGAACAGAGAAAGCTGAAACCCCACTGAAATCGCAGGAGGTCCCTTGTGGTTCCTGGCTCGAGCTGATGAGGATCCATTTCAGCTGAATGCAGGATTATCTTGACAGCTTGAAAGCTATTCTTAACCACAGCTCGTGCCCAACGCCCCACACGGCTGGGGGAGGCACCGTAAATCAGCTCGGTGGACACGGGAAACCAAACAAGTGAGAGGAGATAAGAGCCCATAACAGGGGTGTGACACACTCTGACAAATGCCTGTGAGATGGCAACCCCAGACCTCGGCACTGCAGCCACACGAGTCAGGGGGACGGGCAGAGATCTGCATTAATGGATGGCTCAGTGGGCTCGGCCCTGCTGCCACATCCTGCAGCACCTCACAATTCCTGTTGCAGTTAAGGGCTGATGGACAAGAGCTGTGGTGCCAGAGCCAGAGAGGCTTCTGGGGCCAGACTCAATTCATCCTAGGCTGGGAAGGAACAACAACTCCAAAAAACGAGGCAGGAGAGCTCCAGGCAGAGTACAAGTTATTCCCAAGACACCTTCTAGGCAGCAATGGGAATCTCAAGGCATACTCCAAACTTTCCTGATGATCTGCTCCACCCAAAGGTGGCAAATGCACATCAGCTCAGTGGCAAACAAGTCTCTCATCCCATTCCTTGTTTCAGCCTGACTGTTCCTGACATGCAGCTTTCCCATGGCCCCAAAATGCTGCTGATAATGCAGGAGGAGAGATGGTTCTGCCCTTCAGGGACTGAGAGGCAGGAGTGGAAGGGAAAACAGGCAAACTCCAACCCCTCACAGCATGTTTGATCCTGCTTTCCCTCCTTCTCCTCTGCCCAGCCACCAGGATTCCCTTCCTTTCCACCTCTGCAGCTCTGGGCACAAGATGGGAGGGGGGCAAGAAAAGACCTGGTGAGAAAGCAGAGTAGATGCAGCATTCTGATGGCAAACTGAGCAGGATGTGGGGCTGGGGAGCAGCTTTAAACTTGGAATGCTCAGGCAACCTTTGCAAACCCTGCAGACACCCTCGGGAATTGAGGATGTACCTTGTGTGGGGAGCTCAGATGCATCCAGGAAGAAATTGGCCCCCATCATAGGATCTATAAACCTACAGAACTCCCCGTGTGACATTTCTGGAGGCAGAAAAGTGTTTGAGTCCCCAAGGCTGCTCATGCAATGACCTGCTGGATTTGCTTGTGGGGTGTGGACCCTAGATCAAGTTTGTATTTCCCTCACAAGCAGCCCTGTCAGCAGCAGTGCCTGGGCTGCAGACAGTTCTGATGGTCGCTGGTGACAACAGCCAGGAAGTCCCAGCCTTGGCAGGGCCAGTCCTCCCTCAGGTCAGCCCTGCAAACCAGAAATGCCCTTTAAATGGTGAGTTTTGAAGGTGCCAGCATCTAACTCCTCAGCTTCTCTTAATTGTTGCCTTCTTGCCAGTCCTGATGCTTTACAGACAGGACATATCACTTCTTCTAATTGCTCAGGGGCTCCCTGGCCAGGACCTGTGTGAGGGTTTGGCCATTAATAACAGACATGGTTCCATATCTCAACCAGCGTCCACCTCCCTCCCTCCCAGCTCCCTCCCTTTCAGGTGAGTCTCTGCCAGAAAAGATTTGGGATCTGTGGCAAACTCCAAGGCTCTGGAGAGTCTTTGGCCTCCTCCACTGATCTCCAACCCCAACAGAGTGACTATTTGCTTGCTCAGTGGGAGTTTATCCTGGAAGCCCTCACTGATATTCAGCCACATTCGTCACTTGAGTCTCTGCAGACCCTCTGCCAGTTCAGGTGGGGTTTCTTACTTCGCCCTTTCCCCCCAGCTCTCAGCTCTGCTCGGGCCAGCCCTGAGAGATGCCTGGCTCCAAGCCACACATCAAGGGCTGGTATCAGATCTGGAGCACAGAGTCTCTTTTTTATAGGGATAAGTTTGGCAGTGAGGGGTCCACTCTAGCTGACTGCTGGAACCTCCCTCCCGTCTGCTTTTCCCAGCCATTCATTGCACCAGAGTGCCAGACCAAGCCAGAGGCACCTCCTGGGGACATTTCCCTCCAGGCCATGGTCTTTGACCCCATGTGAGAAGAGCAGCCCTCCACATCTGCACCAGCAGGACTCATCCTACTGCAACCTCCAGCTGCTGCCCATGCCCTTCTCCTCCTCGCTGGCTCCAGGCTTTGTGGGAGCTGCTCTCTTCTGGAGATCAATGAAAGTGGCATTTTCACTCTTTTTTTTTTGGAAATGCCAGCTTGGTACTCATAGCTTCAGAAAGTTAGATCAGCACATGGAGATGTCCTGCTGGAGGAACGTTCCCTTCACCTTGCTTGTTTAATGTTCCAAGGAGATTTTTTTTTTAATCAGTACAAAAATCAGACAAAAGCCACACTGTGCTGCAGTACTGAAAGTACATCCCAATAATTCAAAAAATACTGTACAAGACAGGAGTACTCACTCCCCAAACAGCCATTTAAACAAAAGAAATTCCTGGTTAAACTCCTAAAAGACCTGGCCAATGCTAAGGATACACACAGTTCCAGATGAGCCTGGTGGTACCTTAACACACTCCTAAACAGTTGGCTGAGAAAGCATTTAAAGGGTTAATGGCATCTCTGTGATCCTTTATCCACTGGCTGTAGTGGGGGGTTGGAACTAGAGGGTGTTAAAGGTCCCTTCCAACCCAGACTCTGGAGGGGATGAATTCCCCTTGGACTTTGTCTCCTCAGGGAGGGGGGTCCTGTCCACATGGCCCCACAAGCTTGGACAAAAAGTACATTTTGGAGAGTTCTAGGGTAGAGCTGACCACGAGACAGCCCTGGACTTGTGCTTGGAGCAGACAGGTGGCCCACTATGAAGAATTACAGAATAGAATCACAGAATCATGGAAGCTCCTGAGCTGGAAGGGCCCCACAGGGATCACCCAGTGCAGCTCCTGTCCCTGCACAGACACCCCAAAATCCATCCCTGGGCATCCCTGGGAGCTCCTGGAGCTCTGGAAGCCTCAGGGCTGTGCCCATTCCCTGGGGAGCCTGGGCAGTCCCCAGCACCCTCTGGGGGAAGAACCTTTCCCTGATCTCCAGCCTGAGCCTGTCCTGGCCCAGCTCCAGTCATTCCCTGGCTCCTGTCCCTGTCCCAGAGGTCGGAGCTGTCCCTCAGGAGGAGCTGCAGCCCCTGGTGAGCTCTGCCCTCATCTCCTCTGCTCCAGCTGAACAATCCCAGCTCCCTCAGCCTCCAATCCCTTCACCATCTTCATCACCACCACATTCCTGGTGACACCAGTGCCAGCCTGCCCAGATGCTGTTAATGGCATGTTGGTCACATCCCTTGCTGCTCTGGGCAACCACCCTCAGCCTCCAGCAGCCCTTGGCGCAAGAGTGGCCATCACTGGGGCTGCACTGAGCTGTCCCCAGGAGTCAGGGCTGGGCTGGGAAGCACGTTCCCAGCTCTGTACACTGAGCAGGGTGTGCTGGCCCAGCACAAGGGCTGGCCCACGTGTGCATCCTGCTGGTGTTTTGTCTCCCGAGGGGTCAGGCAGCCCCAGGAGCTGTCAGGAGCTCTCTGTGCCAGCAGGCTCCGTGTGAGGCCACAGCGTGCTTGCACAACACAACAGAAAGTGATTTTTGCACTTGACAACAATGAAGTATTCTTGTGCTTAACAACAAGCATGCTCTCCAGACTGGTTGCCTTTTGGAAAAGCCCTTGAATCCATCGGTCCCAAGGGGTGTGAGTGACAATCTGTGCTCTGCTGCTGCCTGGGAGGGATGTTCTGGGGACAGCTGCTCACATCCCAGGGGACAGCAGATACCCCGAGCTGCACGGGAGGAAGGAGGGTGGGAATGCAAGCCAAGAGCTGTGCCTTCAGCTGGCTGATGGGGCAAAAGGCAGAGAGGGCTGGGGGAATGGGAGGAGGATGGGTTCAGCAAGGGCTGGGCTCATCCAGGCAGACTCAGGGATCCCCAGCCAGGGTGCAGGGGAGGTCTCAGGGCTCGGTCCCAGCCCATCCCAGGGGTGCTGCCATGAGCTGGGAGTGCAAACCACACTGTGCTGACTTTCAAAGAGAGTTGGGAGTGTTGCATTTTCTTTCCCCTTCCAGTATGACCACAGAGCTCCATAGACCTTCTGAATGAGGAGCTGGTTGTGTTTGCTGTCCTTCAAACCAATCTCTACCATTGGAAACATCACTGGAAAGCTGATTTGGCAGAATTTCATCATGAACTGCCAGTCTGGAAATTACAGGTGTATTTGGCAACGTTTGTACAGCTGTGCATGGTTCCACCTTCCAGGAAACACACCCTGGGGAACACTGGTGAGAGAGCCAGGCACCACCAGAAACTCATCCAGAACAAAAGCTCAATGCAACCTAAGAGCCATTCCAAATATTTGGTTTCTAAAAAAGCGAAAAGAAATTACACACAAGGAATTTCAGTCTGAATCAAACTGTACATCATCATTTCTCGCCAGCCTTTTAAAGGTCTGTTGGTTTCCAACTGAAAAATGCCACTGATAAACCACTTGCACTCAGACAAAGCCACCTGGCCTCGATCCTGACACTTGCATTCACTTGACTGATTTTTTCCCCCAAGAACAGACCTTTTTCTGTACAAAGCAGCCATTTCAGTGAAACCCTCTTGTTCAGCAGAAAAGCTCCTGGACTGAGAGGCAGAGGAGGAAGAGGAGGTTGAAGATCAAAACCCTGCAGCCCAGGAAGAGAAGATCTTTCAGCTGGTGTCCTGGCTGTCCCAGGCTGGATGTGGCAGGACCTCTGCTCCCCTGTCCCTCTCTCTGTGCAGCCCAGCCAGGGTTGGGCTGTGCCCTCCCAGGGGCACACAGGGCTGCTGTGACCCTGGGGGAGGGCTGGGTGCTAGCAAAGGGTCCTGGGGGCTCCAAGCATCTCTCCCATGGCATAGGGTGGGCTCAGGGACATCTCACTCTCTCCCCAGGAAAATGAAACCCGTGACACACCGTGGGCATGGGCTGGGGGTCTCACTGCTGGGGAAACCTCCTGCCCTGGGGGGTGCCACACTCTCCCTGCCAGGGTCACAGGGCTCATGTCTGGTGACAGTCCTGCACTTCCCTGTCACAGTCAGTGCCATGGCTGGAGCCACGTTCCTGGGGACAGAGCCCATTCTGAGACACCCCTGCATCCTCATGCTGCCAGGTCCTGCTCTGCTCGGGCATTTGCCAAAGACACAGGAGCTCAAGAAGTGTTTGGACAAGGCTCTCAGCACCTAGTGGGACTCTTGGGACTGTCCTGTGTCAGAAGTTGGACATTGCTGACCCTCGTGGGTCCCTTCCAGCTCGGGATATTCTGCAATTCTATGATTCCATGAAATGCTTGTTGCATTCATTCAGACAGGAGGCTGTGGAGCTCTGTGTGTGTCAGACTGGCCCAGCAAAATGAGGGATGAGCTCATGGGATCTGCCATGACATCACAGGGCACGGCACCCCAGCACCCTGGTGGTGCACGTGGGTTAGAAATGTCTGGCCTGTACATGACAGAACCTTCCTGCACGGAACTGAAAACATTTATTCTGGAAGGGTCTGGATGCTCATGGCTAAAAGCAATAAATACGGATTTAATTTCATAGTTAATACCCTGCCCAGGGTAAAATGCTCATTTTTAATATCGTTGCCTGCGATCTGACATTACCAACGAGATGTTGCAATGCAATCTCTGAGTCATTGCGCAGTAGATAATGGTATTTTCTTGAGTTCAATCTGGAGGAGTTGGCCCCATTTATCAAGCTCAAAAAAACGATGCCAGAGAGTCTGCCAGAGAGTCTGTCTGGCCTGTGCTGCACACGAGTTACGTGACCCAGGGCTGCGAGGAGAGGGGGAGAGAGGGAGCAGACCTGGATGTCGCCATGGAGGATCTCCCGGGAGTGTGTCTCTCTCCTGGGACTGTGTCTCACTCTCTCCTTCCCCAGGGTCAGCCAAGAAACTCCTGAATTTGGGGTATGGGGGAGTCACCAGTGGCCCTGTTGCTCCAGCTCTGCCTTTGCTTTTGGGCTGCCCCGAGGGAGCTGCTGCCCCACAGCACAGCTGACATTTGGGGACTCCCTGTGACATGGAGGGAGTGGCCAATGTGAGAGGATCCCTCAAGTCTGTCCTCCACCAGGGCTGGGAGCCCCATTGCTGCTGAGCCCAGGGCCAACGGTGGGGCCAACAACAGTTGGCGAAGTGGCTGAGGAAGGAATGGACAAGTCAAGAAAATCTCCCAGGTGGGGACTGGGGCAGGGAAGCCTCAAATAAATTCTGCCTTAGAAGTGTGTGTACATCTTGTAGGTCTCTCAGGGGAGGAAGCAGAAGAAGAGAGGGATGGGAGCTGGAGGAGAAGGTGACTGGGCTTCCCTGGGAGGGTTGCAGGAGCTTGAAAGACCTGGAGAAAACCAGAAGCAATCCCAGGAATACTGGGCTTTGTTTTCTCTTTTGTTAGGCAAGCAGGAGCGTCTGCAGTTTTCCAGCAAGGCCAGCGTGGGAGGGAGCCCTCTCTGGCACTCTGCTCCTTCCTCTGGCAGGCAGAGCCCAGGTTCTGCACAGAAATATGCTGTGCACTTTTAACACACAGCACTATTGACCCATTGGGCCAGCTTGGCTGGGGAGGCAGCAGATTTGCTTCCAGCAGAAAAGCTTGAACTCGAGACTGGGCACCTCATTGTAAAAGAAATGCTTTTTATTGATCAGACATGGCAGACAGCGTGCAAGAACCAGCAGAGGAAAGTCCCTGGCCTGCTATGCAGAGGTCAGAGATGATCTCTTCTGTCCTTGAAAGTCAATGAATGGTTCTGCAGATACTGAATGTGTGAATGGGAAAGTGACTCATGAGAATAGGACACGTTAACTCCTGCAATCCTCTGTCCAGGGCAGTGCCCTGAGGTGTCTGAGCCAGGAGGAAAGTGTGGAGCTCACAAAGTCTCCTACAACCACAGGGCCCTGCCCAGGGGCTGCACAGGCAGGGCTTGTGCTGAGATCTCCTCTGCTCACCTGGAAATCTGTGCATCAGCAGAGAGCAGCCCATGGTGTCAGTGGCCAGTCCTCTCTCCTGCTCCTCAGTTTTCTGGGGGATTTTGGGTAGGGAGTTCCCTGCCCAGATGTATCTGTAGCCACCTGCCTTGCCATGTCTTTGCCTGCCTTCTCCTTCTCCTTCTCCTTCTCCTTCTCCTTCTCCTTCTCCTTCTCCTTCTCCTTCTCCTTCTCCTTCTCCTTCTCCTTCTCCTTCTCCTTCTCCTTCTCCTTCTCCTTCTCCTTCTCCTTCTCCTTCTCCTTCTCCTTCTCCTTCTCCTTCTCCTTCTCCTTCTCCTTCCTCCTCCTCCTCCTCCTCCTCCTCCTCCTCCTTCTCCTTCTCTTTCTCCTTCTCCTTTCTCCTGCCTTTTCCTGCTTTCCAGCATAAGCTGCCCAGCAGGATCTCCCCCTCCTTCTGTGGATAAAAACTCCAGTCAGGAGTGAGGGGTGGGAGCTGTGTCTGGGGCAGAGGAGTCCAGCCACGAGCTGGGTCACCCACAGGAGATATTCCAGCTGTGGGCATCCACCCCAGAACGAGTCACCACTGCTTGCTCAAATGCTTGTCACTGAAATGTGGCATTTTGGACACTAAATTCATAATTTCAAAGATAAACTTAATTTTCCTACAAAAACCAGAAAAAAGAAAGGAAATTTTATTTCCAGGTTGAAGAATTTCTAATTTTAACTGCAAAATGCCAAATGTTGGGGAAACTTGGAGAAAAAAAAAAAAAATTGGACTTGTTGTCTCAGTTTTCAGTTGCCAAAGGAGGGATGATGCCATCTTAAAGCTGCCCAATTTCAGACAAGTCTCTGTTTATTCAAATTAATGTATATGTTGACAAAAAGCATTTCATGAAAACAACTTTTCTCAGGAACAATTTCCATTTCCCAATTCTGTGACCCTAAAATGCATGCCAAAAATCTCTAAGGGTGATTTAGTTTATTTAACCAAAAAGCAAAATGACAATAAAGTGAATATTTAAAGTGAAGCTCTGTTCTGAAAATATATCCACTTAATGCTAAAACGATTCAGTTTCACAGAGCTGGAAACAATTATGAACCAAATCAATTGGGAGAAGGAATTAAATCAGAAAAATGTGAATGCTAAGTGGGAATTGTTGAAAAACATTTTACGCTTTGCCCCAAACCCACAATCCCACAATTGAGAAAGAAGGCAACGTTGGTTAAAAAAATACACAACTCTGGCTCGTGAGGGAAGTGAAGACAACAGTGAAAAATAAGAGAACCATATATAACTTAAGAAAGTGGAAACTGATAATAATGAATGAGAAGTGAGAAGCTGTAGAAAGCTGATAAGGAAAGCCAAGAGCCGAGGACAATGTTTGGGCTGCAAACCTGAGTGAAGGAGCAGCAGCTTCTGCCAGTGTAAAGGGAATAATTCGTGTTAGACTTGGGATGGATGCACCAGGGCAGTCAGCAGCTACAGCAGAAATGTGTTCACAGCGTTTATTTGGTTGAATCAGGCACTGGAAGAGCTGGGCATCATCTCTGGGCAGGGCCCTCCAAAGGCTGCCACAGACAGCACCAGCCAAATTTAGGAGAGAGAAATTAATTAATTAAATAATTAAATTAAAGAATTAAAGCTAACTCACACACCCCTACAGAAAACAGAACAGGCCAAACTAAGATTCACCTTTTTCCTGAAATTATTATTTTGATTGATAAAATAATATTGGTGTTATAACACACTCAGACTCCCACAGAGCCATCACTGTGGTGCTGTTACATTTTGGTGAAGAAGCCAGAACAATACCCAATCAACACAGGCCATATTTAATAGATTAAAAGCTGACTGTGGGGTGTCCCAGCTGCGATTGTCAGTGGGAACTCCACATCCAGAGGGGGGAACAGAGCTCCCCAGGGGTCAGGGCTGGGCCCTGGGCTATTCAACTGCCTTATCAATGATCTGGAAATGTATGAAATCATCTGTGCTGACACTGAGGTGGTGAGACAAACAGATGGAGAGCCAGATCTGTGCTGCAGAGTGGCCTGGGTCCCTGTGCACAGGAGTTAATGCAGCCACACTGATAATCCAGGGACAGATTATCAGCCACAGAGACACCTCAGGGTGCTCCATCCTGGGGAGAGGGGGCTGTGGGACCCGCCCCCGAATCTGGCAGAGCTTGTGCAGGCTGTGCCTTCTCACAGGTGAAGGTGAACATTGCCAGGGCAGCAGGAAATCCCAGTGCCCTGCACCTGAGTGCCTGGGCATGCCTAGCACCTGGCTCTGGTGGGCACGAGGGTGTTGAGAGACTGAGGAAAAGCTGGGAATTTGATTACAGAGAACCAGCCCTGCAGTGAGAGTCCTTCAGAACACACGGATGCACAGTGTCCCAAACCAGCTCTTAACTTCATGGAACAACAGAATTACAGAATGGCTTGGATTGGAAGGGAGCTTAAAACCCATCCTGTTCCACCCCTGCCATGGCAGGGACACCTCCCACTGTCCCAGGCTGCTCCAAGCCCCAGTGTCCAACCTGGCCTTGGGCACTGCCAGGGATCCAGGGGCAGCCACAGCTGCTCCGGGCACCCTGTGCCAGCCCTGCCCACCCTCACAGGGAGGAATTTATTTTGTATATCCAGTCTAATCCTGCTCTCTGTCAGTGTGAAGCTGTTCCCCCTTGTCTGTCACTCCAAGCCCTTGTAGGTTCCCTTCAGGTCCTGCAAGGTCACACTGAGCTCACCTCAAAGCTTCCCTTCTCCAGGTGAACAATCCCAGCTGTGCCAGCCTTTCCTCCCAGCAGAGCTGCTCCATCCTCTGCTCATCCTGGAGCCTCCTCTGCATCTCTCCAGCAGCTCCAGGTCCCTCCTGTGCTGGGACCCCAGAGAGAGCATTTGCCGTGTGACATCCTCTCCCACCTGCTTATTCCCTCCCTCCCACCTTTCCAGATGCTCCCATCGTGCCATCTGCACCGTGCCAAGCTGCTCCTACCAGCATCATGTGCAGGGCACTGAGCTGTCTCCTGAGCAGGCTGTGAAAGCTCTCTGGGACCCCAAGCATGGCAGGAGCTGCTGTAATCCACATTCTATGACATGTCAGGAATTGCTCATTAAACTGTTTTCCAGAAACTCTGACTTTTCGACACTGGGAAGAATGGGAGGCTGCTGTTGTGGGGACAGGCTGCTTTGTCCCTGTCCCCAGCTGGGTGAGAGGTGCAGCCTCCAGAGTCAGTGAGTGGCATTGGGAAGGAACCCAGCCTGCACTCAATAGATAGATAAACGAGAGCAGCCAATCCACAACCTAAAAATGGCAAAAGTGGCCAGGGACTCCTGGATTCCATGAAGTCTTTTCAGTGCCTCAGAGCTGGGAGGGCCATGGCACTGCCCAGCAGCTGGAAATGTTTGCACCCTGCACATGGTGAAGGCAGCCCCAGGAGGTGTGTGAGCACTGAGCACTGCAGAGCCAGAGCTGCACGTTATGCCAGAAGAGCATGGCCATGGCCACAGAAAGCCCAGCCGTGGCTACAGAGAGCCAAGGGCTTCCTGCTCTGGTCTGTTAGGGCTCTGCAATCACTCCTGAGCTGCTGGAGGAGGTGGTTTGCAGAAAAGTCACCCCGTGGAGAAGGTTGGAGGAGAAGAACAGCTCTGCCCCTCACCTGGCTTGCACAAGGCCCCTCTTCCCCCTGCCCACCTGCCTGCAGCCTCTGGGAAGTGGCAGGGAGGAGCTGGGAAGGGGCTGCAGGGGCCAGGCCAGTCTGCAGCTACTGCCAGTGATGTTTTAAGTTTGAGCTTTCATATTTTCCACACTCTGCACTGCATTGGTGTGTGACTCTGAACTCCATCCAAAGTGTCAGCAAGTTCTCCTCCCAGCTCAGGCACACAAAACAATCCTTTGCCAGCCCCACAACCAAGGACAGCGCTGCAGCTTCAGCCCCAAAAAGTGCAAAGAGCAGCGACTGGAGGAGAGAATGTGGGAGGATGGCACTGCAGAAGCTGGAGCTGCAATTGGACAATGAAGGCCAAGATGGAAATGGAGCCAAAGTGATCCAAGTGTGAGAACTCGTGACTCGGATCCATCTTGGCTCCATCTTGGCTGGAGCCACGGCCGGGCTCTTGCAGTGCCCAAGGTGAATCCTTGGAAGGGCTTGGAATAAATCCCTGCTTTATTCCTTCAGCACTGCCCAGCCCCTGCTCCAGGGAGCCTCCTTAGGCATCACTGGCATTCCCGGATGGAAAGAGTGGCTTTGGCTGCCCCTGTGCCAACATCCAACTTGTTTTACAACTGACCTGCAAGGAATGTGTGTCACTGAAGAGGATATGTAGCCCTGGGGAACATAAACCACAGCTGCATTGTTTAAAAGAATCTCATCCACCGGCTTGGAACAGCAGGCGAAGATGATCTCAGGGAGATAACTCTAGGAGTGTGTTAGCAGGAACGGCCCCGCTACCTTGCCAGTGGAAGATTCTTATAAATTCACTCCTCCTGCCATCCTTTTGCAAAGGGTCAGAAGATGTACTGACAATAGCAGCATGCAAATATTTCAGGACTTGGCCACACGCTGAGCAAACACTCTGGATAGTTTCACGAGTAGATTAAAATGCCAGATCAGCGAGCAGCGCTGCACTTTAAATATGCTCGCTAATTTATTAAGTTTATTCTTAGCAAGCTTGCAGACTTCAGAAAGTTAAATTTCTTGGTGACAAATGGAGCTGGGCAGGCAGGGCGTGCGTGCTGCGGCCTCGTGGGCCCGGAGGCAGCCAGGGGAGCGGGTCCCACCGAGCCTGCACAGAATAATTATTCTGGGGCAGAACAATCCCCAGGGGAAGACACAGCACGGGCTTGGTGTCAATACTCTTGTACAGCCACGGAGTACAAAACCAGGGCTCTTGGCACATCCCACGCTCCTCCAAGGAGCTGCTGCCTCCCACTGCAGGCTCAGCCATGCCTTATCTGTTTCCCCTGTGTGCTGTGGGTTAACTGCTCTGAGCACCACTCCTCAGAGCACTCCCAGCATCTCCCCCTGTGCTGCAGCCACAGCAGCAGTCGCCTCCCACACCCAGGGCTGAGCCAAACACACCTCCCCTACAAGGACACCATCTGCCCTCATCCCAAATGACAGCCCTGTCCCTTTTTCTGGGTATCCTGACAATGCTGTGCCCGGGACATTTCATCTCCCTGTGCTCAACCCAAGTGAGGTAGAGCTTGGATTCAGGTGCTTTGATGCCTTATCTGAGTCCAGACTAGTGGGAGGTGTCCCAGGTGGGACAGAGCAGTCACCAGATACATCCTCAGGGAGTGCTGAGGGCCCCCACTGCCCCTCAGCCCTCTGCCTGTGCTGTTCTCCATGGCCCTGAAGACCTGGAGCAGGGTCTGGAGGAGGAAACCAGTGCTAGCACTGCTTCTTAAGATACATATTTTTAGTTTCTTTCTTGTCCAACTGAATTAGAGTGTGTTCAGGAGCCCTTCTGAAGGTCTGTGTGTCGACCTTTCACCACCATCCCTGAAGATGAAGCCTGACAGCAGGACAGGCTCTGGGATGTTGTGGAGAGTCCTGTGCAGCAATATTATCCAAACTCTTGGGCCCTGGGAGGACCCTGGGAGCACCACGGGACCAGGTACCACCTGGACATGAGACAGTCCCTGCCAGGAGGGCTCTGGCACTGCTGCAATGATGGGGGCAAAGGAGTCACGCACCTTCTTACATCTGTTTTATTGCATTGCTGAAGAGAGGGGGGGATTTTCCTGTGGGGAAGGGCTGCAGGGGGATGGGGATGCCCACAGCCCTGGGAGCCCTGGCTGCTCTGCAGGGCTCAGTGCTGGAGCCTGGTGGGACACAGGCCTGCAGGAAGAGCGAGAGCAGAGAGCAGTGACATGGGACATGCGAGCAGCAGGCAGTTTACAGAGCTGAAAAAAAACCCTAAAAGAGCATTCCTGTCACTGGAAATGTGCTTAGCAGAGAGAGAGAAGCAAGCCTGGCTGTGAGCAGCTCAGCACCCCATGCACCCAGCCCTGCCCTTCACCCACGTCTGGGAAACACGAGTGGCACAGGGATGCAGAGAAGGGAAGCCCTGTGGCACAGGGATGCTGAAGGAGGATGCCCTGTGGCACAGGGATGCTGAAGGAGGATGCCCTGTGGCACAGGGATGCAGAGAATGGAAGCTCTGTGGCACAGGGATGCAGAGAAGGGAAGCCCTGTGGAACAGGGATGCAGAGAAGGAGGATGCTCTGTGGCACAGGGACGCAGAAGGAGGATGCTCTGTGGCACAGAGATGCAGAGAATGGAAGCTCTGTGGCACAGGGATGCTGAAGGAGGATGCTCTGTGGCACAGGGATGCAGAGAAGGAGGATGCCCTGTGGCACAGGGATGCAGAGAATGGAAGCTCTGTGGCACAGGGATGCTGAAGGAGGATGCTCTGTGGCACAGGGATGCAGAGAAGGAGGATGCCCTGTGGCACAGGGATGCAGAAGGAGGATGCCCTGTGGCACAGGGATGCTGAAGGAGGATGCCCTGTGGCACAGGGTTGCAGAGAGGGGCGATCCCCGCCCGGGGTGCAGCCTGTCAGCCCCGGGGCCAGGGCTCGGCACTGCGTGCAGGGAGAGCTCCTCGGGAGGGCGATGACAGCCACCGTGGCGATGCCTCCGTGCTATTTGCGGGACAGAAATCGCCTCCTGCGAGCTTTGCAGGGACAGAAGGCAGCGGGATCCTTTGAGCTGTGCTCGCAGCCGTGCGCGGCTGCTCCGCAGCATTTCCCGCATCTCGGGGGAGGTTTTTGTCATCCATCGTCCCTTCAGAGAGGACTCGCGCCTCTCCTGCTAACGCTGGGAAGGAAAAGACTTTCCCAGGAACATTTCCTGAGCTGGAAGCAAATCCCACATGGCATCCCAGCCCTCTGTCAGCAGTAAAGGCATGTTATTGTTCCTCGCACTGCAGATGAGCTGTGGGACCCAAGGCAGTGTGTGCCTCTGCTGGTAGATAAACAAACTCCCTCTGCCCGTCCAGCGGCTGGCTGGGCCATGTCAGAGCCCTGCAGAGTGACCTGCTCTGACAGCTCTTCTCCCTGCCCCGGGATTTCCTGCCCAGCCTGCCGTGCAGACAGGGAGCAGCATGCACACGGGATCCCAGCGGGGTCCCCGTGCTCTCACCAGCTCCTCATCCCCAGCTCTCTCAGCATTTCAGCAAGTCCCTGCCTCAAAACCAGCTCTTGTGATGAGATGCTCAGCCCTATTTCCTGATCTTTGCCCTACTCCAGCAGCAGTTTGTCTTCTAGAAATGTGGCAAAGTTATAAACTCAGTCCCTACACTTTAATGCACTGTGGGAACAGCATCACCCCCTCGCTCACAAACTCACTCAAGTGCAGAGAGGCCTTCTGAAGTGAGAGCACCCCAGAATGTCACCCTCAATAGGCCACAGCCACTCTGTTTTCTTCCCCTCCAGTGCCCTGAGCAGCACATGGGGAAGATTTGACTTTGGAAGGACTGAAAAATCACATGAAAGATAAATAAGACCAGCCCTGCAGTTAAAAGGATTAGAAGACTGTCAGGAGAGAAGAAAGTTCTGGAGACTAGTCCAGAGTGCCACAGATGCTGGGCAGGAGATGCTGCCCTTGGGTGACAACTCAGAGAGGTCAGGGGAGTGTGGCTGGCACCGTGGGCACACCCCTGGGGAAGGCAGGAACCAAACCAGAGCCAGCCAGAGGGAAATGCTGCAGGTTTCTGCTGCTTTGGCTTTCCCAGGGCAGAGGCACAGCAGCTCTGCACAGGCACCTCAGCACCTGCTGCATGCAGGGATGGGCAGTGGCACTCACAGGAGTGGCACTCACAGGAGTGGCACTCACAGGAGTGGCACTCACAGGAGGGATCCTGACCCCACCCTGGCACAGTCAGAGAGCAGCAATGGCTTTGCAGAAGCTCTCCCAGGACAGAGGAGTGCTACAAAGAGCACTGCAGGGTGTCAGGCAATTGTACAGGGAGCTCCCGGGGTGTCCTCGGTATTTAGAGGGAATGGAGGCTACCAGGCACATTCCAAAGGACAGAGGCCAGCTCCCCCACCAGAGGCCAGAGCCTGCCTGGGGGCTGGGTGGTGCTCTGAGACACTGGCAGGTGAGATCTTCCCTTCCTCCCCGGCAGAGCCCCCAGGGACAGACAGAGGGACAGACAGAGGGTGAGGAACCTCCCTCAGCACCTGCTCCAGCACTGGTGAGTGTCCCATGGTGCCTGTGCAGACCTGGGCAGGTCCCACTGCTGCCTCCTGGCTCCCAGAGAGGAGCTCTTGGCACCCCAAGGTGTCCTGGTGCTGGCACAGGGCAGTGCTGGGACAGAGCCAGAGAAGTGCAGGGGCTGGAGGGGTTGGGGTGCACCAGGCTGGGCTGGTCCCTGCTCTGCGTCAGGGCTGAGTGGCAAAGCCTGCTCATTTCAGCCTGGACTTTATTTTAGTTCATTTTACTCCTTCATAGCTCTGCAAAGACACCTGGTGGCCCTTCAGCCCACACCTGCTGGCCACCAGGGCTGCTCCAGGAACCACAGCGTGCTGGGTGATGGACAAATGTCCCCCCAAAACCAATCCTCCTGGAGACTGGCTGCTCCCCACGAGGCACAGCGGTGTCTGGAGGGGAGACACAACCCCCAGCACCAGCCCAGTCCCACTGCCATCCCTGCAGAGCATCAGCAGACCCCACACCCCAGCACTGTGCGGGGGGACACGGCCCCGTCCTGAGGCTGCTCCTGGCTGCCACACTGTCACAATAGGGTTCAGAGCCAGGAAATCCCTGGGCACAGCTGATAAGCCCTCTGCATCTCTTCCAAAAATGCCCGTGCAGGCAGGGTGGATGTTTTGGCTTGAGGCTGGGCCATAAATCAACGTGAGTCAGAAAAGCCCCCTGACAGGATGTGCCCTTCCCTGGTGCCTTCTCCAGGGCACTGCCAACAGCCCAGGCTGGTCACTGCCTTGTGTCTGGGAGATGGGCACAGACAGGGCCTGGGTGCAGTGGCCAGAAGTCCTGAAGGAACCTGGAAGTTCTGGTTCAGAATCACCCTGAGTCACCCTGGCTCCTCTTCCTGAGGAGTGAGTGAGCTCTCCTTGAGAGGAGCGTGGCAAGGGGGCTGGCAGGAGGCTTTGGAGCTGCTCCCCAGGTACCATCTGCTCTGGGCAGGGTGAGCCCTGTGGGAGCCAGGGAAGGGCAGGGAGGACAGGGCAGCTGCTCTTGGGGCACACACTGGGCTGGGCACATCCAGCTCTGTGGAGGAGCAGGGAACAGGTTGGCAGAGGAGTCTGGTGCCTCCTGCCACTGCTCTGGTGGGTGTGGGGGGTCTGTGCTGCATCTCTGAACCACCCATCCTCAGTGGGGCTCTGGCACAATGAATGATGTCCCCACCATGCACAGTGGGACATCACTGAGCTCCCCCAGAGCAGGGGACACTGCAGACTGTCTGTGCCCGTGGTGGAGGACACACACAGCCAGCCTGCTGGGGGCTCAGAGCTGGGGAGGTGACAATGGCCCTGCCACCAATGTGTAACATCTGGCAGAACAACATCCTGGCAGGTCCCTGCCCTCCAGCTCGGGGGCTGTGTCCTGGGGTAAGGCACCCTGAGCCTGAGAGCAGGGCTGGATCTCTGTCATCTCAACCCCAGTGCACGAGCTGAGCTCCTCCCCAGGAACAGGCAAGAAGGCCAAGAAATAAAGCAGGTGCATTCCGGGAATGCTGCAGCTGCAAACACTGCGTGAATCACGCCGGGCCACGTCTGCTTCCCAAAAAACACACTTGGGGTGGGCATCCCACCTTTGGAGCTCGGCCTTTTCAGCACAGACAGGTCCTGCACACCAGGGGTGGTGGAGGAGTAGATAACCAGCAGGCAGAGGGAAGTTTGATACAGCCATGAGGGGTGGAAGAGCCACACAACGTCCCCCAGCCGGTGTCCCTCCTCCATCTGCATCCCCAGCTGCTCACCAGCACCAAAACAGCTCCACAGGCACAGGACACTGCTCCTGCCACTGCACCCAAACCTCCCCTGCTCCTCTGGAATGCCTCTCCCTGAATTCCAGCAGGGTTTAATATGGGCACATGAAAAATGGAGTGACCCTGGAGAAAAGCAGCAGGGGGACAAAGCTGCAGGAGGACACACAGGAAAAATGGATGGAGTTGGAGCTCTGGGCCTGACACCGGCATGGAGAACAAATACAGCACAGAGAGAGACATCAGAACGAGGGAAATCATTGCCTACACAACAGGAGGGGTGCTGGAAAACTGGAATGGGTTCAGAGAAGGGCTACAGGAATGATTGAGACACAAAAACCTGGGAAACTCCATGGAAGGCAGAAGAAGCCCAACCTCTTTTCCCAGTGTAGGGCACAAGCAAAACAAGACCTGCTGGGCAGCTGTGCAGCCCAAACCAAATGGAGCTGCAGCTGATCCAGACCAGGAAAGTAAAGTGCCTGATGCAAACCGTGTGGCTGCTCTCTCATTCTCATCCAGACCAGCCCTGACGTGCACACAGGGGCTCCCTCAGCTGGGTCACCCCGCTCTGCCCTGCCCAGGGGGGACTGTCACCCACAGAGCAGGCTGGCCTCCACACACAGAGAGCATGGGATGGTTCTCCTGCCCCTCTGAGCCTTTCTGGGAGCAGGTCCCAGCTTTGGAGCAGGGAAAAAAGGCACCAGGGGCTCGGGCAGAGGGAAAGATCTTCTGTGGAGATGGGGATGAGTGCAGGAGAGTCCATCTCCCTCCTCTGCACAGGGCTGTGCCAGCTCGGTGAGGTCTCTGCTGCTTTGCTCTTGGCTGTCAGGCTGTGGGAGCAGGGCAGCAGCAGTGCCAGGCTGCTCACAAACACCAGCACTGCGCCTGCACAGCAGGACAGGGCCAGCCTCCAGCCCTGGCTGCCATCACACGGGAAATAAGGGAATTGGAGCGAGACCACAGCGACCACCACGCAGCCAGCGCTGGCAGCAGTGGGGCACTCACCGTCTGCCAGCAGGAGCAGGCAGCAGCACCTCAGCCCAGCACAAAAGCTCTGGCAGCTGGGGAGCAGCTGGAGCGTGCCCAGAGGAGGATGAGGGTGGGAGGAAGCCCCGTGTGCCTCGCCCTCCTCGGATGCTCCCGGGGAGCGAGGCAGCCAGGAGTCCCGGGATGCTGCACAGCAGACAGCACAGCCCAGCAGAACGGAGTTCTCTGCTGGTTACATGTTTTATGAAAAGTTGTTGGCAAAAATGTGCATTTTCTTTGGCTGTGTTTTGCATGGATTTGGCAAAAATGTAACGTTAGTGTCTCCCCTTGAGAGAACTTTATTGAGTGGAACAAAGTCGGATATTTTTAGCTACCCATTGTTAGCTGAAGAACAAAGCCATAACTAAGATATTTTGTCTCTTACACTGAAACGGGACTATCAGACAAATCCATGTACAGTCATATGTGGCTGCCCATTCAGATGGAGCACGAGAGGGAAACTATTTTTAGCCTGAACACTCCACACAACAACCGCATTTCCCTTCCCCTCCAAGCTGGACCACCAGAATACACAGGCAGCACCAGAGAGAGCAGCACTGGACAGGGGGACCTGGGGTCACCCGCTGCCTGCTGCTGTCCCGGGGCCATCTGACAAATGACATTTATAGGAGAGATCGGCTCATGCGATTCTAAAAAAGGCACTTTAATTTTTCTGCCTTTTGGGATGTTCTCCCCCACTCAGAGCCGGAATGATGGGAGGCAGCAAGAAGCAGTAAAGCAGGATACAGACGGCTCTCCTGGAGCAGTGTCTGTAACGCCCAGCGCTGAACCTCGAGCCCTCCCTTCTCCCGAAACACTTGTGCGTGCCCTGGGGCCGCTCGGGTGAGGACAGAGGATGCCCAGGGCAGCACCGGGCAGAGCGGAGCCGCCACAGCCCCGGCAGCGCCGCAGCCGAACCGGCCGTGCTGGAGATGTCCCGGCTGCCAAGGCGGTGCTTTCCAAAGCTTTAACCCCGAGACAGCAGAGAGCCCGGCATGAGGCTGACAAAGCTCCCCGAGCGCTTCAGTGCTCAGCAAATGACATCAGTGCGCTCTGACTGGCAGCGTTCTGCAAAGTATTCGTGTAATAGAAACAAAGCGGTCCATAAATGCCCTGGATTTCTGCGTGTGAGAGATGCCGGGAGCTTCTTCTAAACAGTTCTTGTGGGTTGCAGTGGTGAGTCACTGAGAGGCTGCACTAAACGCTGAGCATTTGGTGCGACCAGAATGACCCTCCACAGTTAAGGGAGCCGTGACACGCTCATGGCAGAGCACGAGGAGTAAAAACAAGGTGCCAGTGCTGCTGGGGGGGACCCACCGTGTCAGCTGAGCACCACAGAAACCACCAGAGCAGCGTCCGAATGGCTGCAACACAGCGAGAACCTTTAGGAAGCTCAGCGGCCCATCAGCACCATCCTCCCTGTGCACAGCCAGCCTCTCCTCCTGAGCTGCTCTCCCTGCCAGCCCCCGGCTCCTGATGCACCTTGTGCCCGCTCCTGAACAGGTGCCAAGCTCCAAAGAGATCTCTCTGTACCCACAACCTGCCAGGTGCCCCTGAGATGCCCCCAAAGCTCAGGAGCAGCAGCGGGCAGCGGCGATGGCCGGCCGTGCTCGTCTCCCTAAAGCTGTCACCACACACCGTGCCGTGTGTCACCGTAACCAACCCGGCCAGAGCACACGACAACACGAAGTAGGAAGCATTCATTAATTACCTGTGGGTTTTTCGGCTGAGCGAGAGCGTCCTGGAGGAGATGCTGCTCTGCCACTGCTCGCCTGCTCCGCGGGTTAGGGCTGCTTTGACCAGGGAGCACTGATTGTGTTTTATAAACTTGAAGCACAGTAAGAACTGGTTTAAAATAGAGTGAACAGAGCTGGTGCGGGTGGAATTAGACAAACTCTGCGAGCTGCTTTTCCAAAAATAAATTAACTTCTTGCAGCCCGCGGAGCAGAGGCGGGGGACGGGGCCTCCCGGGAGCGCTGCCCGAGCGCCTCTGCTGCTGCTGTCCCGTCCGGGCACAGCCTCGGGGCTGGGGCTGCCCCAGGGGCCACACCCGGTCCTGGGGCTACACGGGGAGGGGGCAGCACCACCCCATCCCCTCCAGTCCCTCTGCACCCCAATAAAGTGTCTAAGCACGGGCAGAGGGGAGCAGAGGCACCCGAGGGTGCCGTGCCCTGGCAGTGAGGAGTGGGGCAGGATCCCAGCCAAGGGTGGGAGTTATGGGTCAGTCCCTGCCAGACTCGTTGCCTCAGCGTGTGCTGGGCATTTCTTTCAGCCCAGTCTGGGTGAGCAGAACAGGTTTCCTTGGCACTGCAAAGGGCCCCTGCTTGGATGAAACTGGGAGTGCTGGCTATGGTGAGCTGAAGGAGGGGGCACAGAGAATCATAGGAAAGTTTGGAAGTGCTGGAAAGGACTTTAAAGACCCTCTCATCCCACCCCTGCCATGGTAAGGACACCTTCCACTGTCCCAAGCTGCTCCAAGCCCCAATGTCCAACCCGGCCTTGGGCACTGCCAGGGATCCAGGGGCAGCCACAGCTGCTCTGGGCACCCTGTGCCAGGGCCTGCCCACCCTCACAGGGAGGAATTCCTTCCCAATATCCCATCTAATCCTGCCCTCTGGCAGTGGGAAGCCATTCTCTGTGTCCTAGCACTCCAGGCCCTTGTCCCCAGTCCCCCTCCAGCTCTGTTGGAGCCCCTTTAGGCACTGGAAGGGGCTTTAAGGTGTCCTTGGAGCCTTTTGCTCTGCAGTGACAGGGATTCATCTCACACAGGTGGCTGGGGGAGGTGGCACTTCTTGAATCCTGCTCTCCTGAGTGTGGTCTCAGGGACCACATGGTCTGTCCCCACGTATCCAAGCTCTGGAGGATTTATTGACTCTGCCCAGCATTCCCAGAGGTGCTGTCACCTTGAGCACAGCAGTCCCTCCTGCAGGCTGACCACCAAAGCAGGCATGGCATGCCCTGCCTATAAAACCCTATAAAAGCACATCCCCAATGCTTTCTCCTCACTGAGAACAAGCAGAATGATGTCCACTCATCTGTGCCCCCAGTGCCACTATGGTGCTGGGGACAGTGCTGGTGGCAGTCTCTTCTCTCTCCTCAGATTTCACCCTACCCCACCCCTCCAAAAAAAAAAAAAAAACCAAAAAAATAAAAAACAAACAAAACCTGTAGTTTTTTTTGACACCAGCAGGGAGGTCCCTGGAAGCAAATCCCTCTTCCGACCAGCATCCAGGCCAAGGGCAGCCCTCCCTGGGCGGGCAGGATGCCACTCCCCAGGCAGGGAAAGTCCTTTTCCTTCTATTTATTTATATCCATCTCGCTGTAAACTCACCCGCCGGCGAACCTGCTGTTCACACTAACAAACACGTCCCTTTGGTCTGTGCAGCAGTCACTGGCCGGGCAGGCACAGGGAGCTGGGGGATCTCCACCAGCCCTTCTCCAGCTCTTCCATAAATCCCCGGCTCCCACCGGGTTTGTTTACATAGCAGCTTGTAAGTGAAGTCCTTTTGGCAAAGCAGCTCCTGGTCTAGGAGAGACCTGAGCCAGAGCCCCAAAAGGGCCCACAGCAATAATGAGACAGGCACGATGGTCCCCGTGGAAGGTTCTTTAGTGTCACATCCAGACACTGCCCAGGAGAGGTCTACTCAGGGTGTGTTTGCACAGGGCAGAGCTACAGTAAGTACAAAATGTCCTTTAGAAACAGGAGGGGTTTAGGACAGGCACAAAAAAGGGCACAGTGACATTTCTGGGGTGAAGAGGTGAGAGTTTCTGCATTAATAAGTTTCTGTACCAATATAGCACCTGTGTTGTTATTTAGGCTGCTATCCTTAGAGCTCAGAGTTAAAAATCCGCAGTGAGCAGTGGAACAACTCACACTTCCCTCAGGTTCCTTCCAATCCATCTGCTGTCCATGCAATGCCCCAGCCCACGGAGGACACTGGAGTTTTTGCCAGAAGGTCCTTGAAGGGGAAGATCTTCAGGATAGTTTTGCCACAGGAGCTCAAGTGAGGCAGGACCTTCCTGCAGCAACGTCAGAGCTATGGCCAGGGCTGGCAGCCAGGTCAGGGTGAGGAGAGGGAGCTCTGCAGGGTGGGCTCAGGGGCAGATTCCAGTACAGCACCACAGCCAGAGGGGCATCTCCTCCCTGCCAGCCCCACACCCGGCCAGTTTATCCTATCAAAACTGTGAGCTAAAATGATCCACAGCACAGGGGCTCAGCTCTGCCCTCCAGGCTGAGCAGCCCAGGACGAGGGTGTGGATGGCTTAGGGCCACCAGTGGGTGGCCCGGAGGTGGCAGGCACAGATTGGGCTGTCCCGGCAATCCCACTGAGCAGCCAGTGCTGGTCCATGGGGTCACTGGCTGCCCGTGGGTGCCGCAGTGCTCCGGGGAGGTGGCAGTGTGGCCGTGGCTGTGCCACTGTGCACGCTCAGGGGTGTCCCGGGGTGCTGAGGAGGGGAAGCAGGACCCGAGGTTTGGAAGCGGCAGCACCCCGGACCCAAGCAGGTGCTGACACGACCTGGCCTTTGTGGCCCCGCATGTGCACGGCTGGATTTCCGTCCCGCTCCAGCCCCGAGCACGGCTGTGCCGGCTGTGCACCAGACAGTTTATTTTAGCCCTTGAGGCAGGAGCCGGCTGCAGGATCCGCGGCTGAGGCTGTGTGGGCGGGCGGGGGCCGGCAGCCCGTGCCTCCAGCGCGTGTGACACGCGTTTGGTGTCACCCGAGTGGGAGACCTGCTGGCGGGGTGAAATATGAGCTGCGGGATCCCGGCTGCAGCTGGAGGAGCTCGTCCTGCAGCCTGGCTCTGCTCCCTCTCCGGGGCAGGAGGGGCAGCGGCAGCCGCTGCAGAGCCCGGTGGCCGCAGACACCATCCCCGAACGGGGTGGGACGGGCACGGGGCAGCGGGATGGGCACAGGGCAGAGGGACAGACACCGGACAGTGGGACAGACACCGGACAGTGGGACAGACACCGGGGAGTGGGACAGACACCGGGGAGTGGGACGGACACTGGGTAATGGGACAGACACTGGGTAATGGGATGGACACTAGGCAGTGGGACAGACACCGGGCAGTGGGACAGGCCCAGGGCCATGGGATGGACACCAGGCAGTGGGACAGCCCCAAGCTGTGGGGCTCAGCCCTGGCTCGCTCAGCACCAGTGCAGCTCTGGGGTAACCCCACCCCACCTCTCCTGCCCGGCTCAGGGATGTGCTCAGCAGCCGTGCAGGGTGATTGTTTCTCACAGCCCTTCCTCTGCTGCTCCTGAGGTGCTGGAAGGACCGAATGTCCTGTGCCCAGCAGCCGGGCTGGTTCTGTGCACTGAGCCCAGGCAGATGCTTGGCTGCAGGCGCCTCGGTTATTGATCATCTCAGCACATCCTCACTGATCACCTCAGCCCAACCCAGCCAGAATCTCTCCAGGCTCAGGATCCCACACAGGGCCATGGTGTGACCCCAGTGACAAGCACAGGGCCTGCTGTGGAGGAGCTGTGGCACTGCCCAAAGCCACCAGGTCACCAGGGTGAGGTGTGTGAGTGACGTGGCCAGGAGAGTGCCGAGCTGGCAGCACTGGGATCCCACACAGGTATTTCAGCCCTTCCTGTGTGCAAGGAGAGAGCTCTCAGGGAGGGCTCAGGGAGCTCTCAGAGTCACACTGAATATGCAACACCACCAAAAATGCTGGGTTGGTCTGCACCGAATGCGGGGGTGTGGGCATGGGCAGGCTCTCACTCAGGGCCAGCAGTGAGGACAGTGGCTCTGCAGCAGCCCTGAGAGCAGCACGCCAGGGCACACAGCACCCAAGGACCACAGCCCCAGCTGCAGCCTATCCATCCCCTGAACATCACCTGGCAGCATAATGTGTGTTGGGGCTGCTCCTCCTGCAGTGTCAATCCCCAGTCCTCCAGGAAAGCTCCTTCCCTGCCTGTGATCTGAAGGGATAGGGAAGGACAAGCTGAAACCTTTCCCCAGGATATTCCAAACAGAAACAAAAAATACATAAAGGAATACAAATGCCCTTTCAGAGTCTGTGAAACCCCAAGCTGCCATCCAAGGAAAAGCACAGAAGCCTCGTGTGTCTGATGTGGGCAACCAAAATCTCAGGGCTCTGGTATTTGGGGTGTGTACAAAGCAGAGGCAGGAGCCCCATCCCACAGGGGCAGTGGCAGGGGTGGGTGCAGCAGCCATGCCCTAAAATATGTAATGACTTCTTCATCCCACACACTGCATGTCTGGGGTACCAATACTTCCCTTAGGCACCCAGGCAGCCCTAGGGATGCAGGGATGCTCTCCTGCACCAGGATGCTGTGCCCCGTGGATAACTCTCACTTGGCAAAGGGAATTAGACACCTCCCTTGGTGGTGGCACCTGCCTGTGTGGGGACAACAGGACCAGGATAGCACTTGTTGAGGGACACCTCTGGAACTGCTGCTCCTGTGCTGCCAGATGGGGCTGTCAGCCTCGTGAGGGACCCTGATCCCTCCTGGCCCCACTGCTGCCCACACCGGGCTGGGGATGGGGGCATGGGCACCGTGTATGGGGCCGGCAATGCTCTCCCCACGCTATTCTTAGGAAGGGTAAAGTTTATACAAGAAATTTAAGCTTTAAGCCCAGGCACCATAAATAGTCTATTTTTCAAGGGCTCCAAGTCAGTTGTAGGCTCAAAGCCAGAGCCAAAATTTGGCAGCTGTCTTTGTTTGGTGATTAATTAAAATGAGGTAACAAAACGAGACATATCTATTAACGAGGGTATTTGCAGCGTCAGTAGAGGATTCCAAATGGCTGATTTTTTCCCCTTTTAATCTTCAAACTTCTCGTTAGGAAAACAAGCTCTTCCTCCGGCCGCAGGCGGGTTGGGAGGGAAGGGCTGAGCCGCGGCCCCTCGCCCGGGCAGCGGGAGGGGAGAGGCGGGCAGGCGAGGCTTTATCTTTATGGTCCTCTTCCTTTAAACAAAGCAAACCTCTGCATAAAGATTTTTCCAGTTTGGAAATTTTATTAGACCTTAAAGTAAACTTCAATGGAGAGACCCTTGGCTGTGACAGAGGGAGGAGGGGGGAAGCTTTGCACATTGCCGGCCTTTCCCCAGCGGGTGCCACCCAGCGGGACTAAAACGGGAGTGATGGAGGCACAGGGGCATTTTCCGGGCTCTTTTCCACATTTGCCAGACAAACAGGGCCAAACCCATGTCTCCATTCTGGGCACCCTGAGGTGTGACCAGACAAGGTGACAAGGAAAAGGGTGAAGATGGAGCCTGGGAGGTTCGTTCCCATCCTGCTGTGTTCTCAGCTCATCCCTGACACTGGATGCGTTTCCTAGCTCGGAAAACCAAGTGGAGCATGAAGCTGCCCTGTGTGGGAGGTGCCTGTGGTCAGAGGAGGGGGTTAAAGTGTGTGCAGGGGTCAGAGGCAGCTCTCAGGGGTGTGTGAAACAGGTTCACCCTCCCCAAGGCTCCAAAGACTTAGCCACATGGGAAAGCACCCAAGTATGAGGAAAAGGGAAAAACATCCCAAAATAGTTTAGTCTTGTTTTCTGCACTGAGACGCCCAGACAGGGTGGGAGTTCTGGTTGTGTCTGAGCTAAAAATTACAGTAAATAGAGAAGTGGCTGCAAAGCCCCATGTTCTGGATAAGAGGAACATGTGCAAACACCGTCCATCAGGGCAAAGCCACATTGCAATGAAGGATCATAAATAAATGAGGAGGGGGATGGAGTGAAACAAGCTCCGTGTCAAGGGTGAGCTGTCAGCCACTCACTGAACAGTGTGCTCTCTCCAGTTTGTTTCATGGCATGACTGGGAGTGAGGGGAAGCAGCTTCATACCTAGGGACCACTCTGAGCAGAGATGGGATCCCAGCATCTCTCTCTGCATGGGGGTCTGGCACCACTGAGCCCACCTGGGACCAAGAGGGGCTGGTTCTGCCAGGACAGAGAAGCTCTGGGCTGGCCTGCTCGCCCTGCATCACTGTCCAGGCCCATTTCAGCTGCTGGGGAAACCTCAGCATAAATCCTGAGCTCTGGTTTCTGGAGGAGGTGATAGAGTGGATCACCCATTTAACAACCAGAGAGGTCCTGAAGGGATCTGCTCCTGTGGCACACACACCGTGCAAGGAGCAGGGTGGGGAGAGGGCTGGAGCTCGGAGTGGAGGACAGCCCTCTGCTCCTCCTTGGGGATCACTGTCCCGGGGAGGAAAGGGGGGATACATTCCATGAATGCTCCATGGCCCTCTTTAATTGTCACATCAAGCACCAGCCTCAAGGCCCTGTGACATGAGTCCTGGGATGGGTGAGCTGGTGAAAACCGAGCAGCAGCCTGGGGTCCTGGGCTGTCCAAGCTGTGTCTGGAACTGGCCCACGGGCAAGGTGCCATCCTCAGAGGGGCAGAGTGCCATGTCCCAGATTGCTGCGCTGCAGGGTTACAGCTGCACGGGAGGGGGACAGGGCACCCCGTGGGGCAGAGACCCTGCCTGTGCCGCTGCAGGAGCTGGCTCTGCTCCCCGGGCAGCCTGGGAGCCTGGCCCTGCTTCAGGATTTACCCTGGGGATACTAAAGGTGGCACCAAGGACAAGTGACAGGCAGCCAGGGGCTGGGAGATCTGTGCTGTGGGACGGAGGGAGCGTCCAGGTTCTCCGGATAGGGCAGAGCCTGAAACAGCAGCAAGTGCTGGACAAGGAATGGAGCACGGAGGGGATGGGGCAGCAGAGGGGGGGCACAGAGCAGAGCAGGGACAGCCGGGGACACAGAGCAGGGACAGCCGGGGGACACAGAGCAGAGCTGGGACAGCCGGGGACACAGAGCAGAGCAGGGATAGCCGGGGGACACAGAGCAGAGCAGGGACAGCCGGAGACACAGAGTAGGGACAGCCGGGGACACAGGGCAGGGCAGGGACAGCCGGGGGCACAGGGTAGGGACCGTCGTGGGGCACAGAACAGGGCAGGGACAGCCGGGGGCACAGGGTAGGGACCGTCGGGGGGCACAGAACAGGGCAGGGACAGCCGGGGGCACAGGGTAGGGACCGTCGGGGGGCACAGAGCAGGGCAGGGACAGCTCGGGAGGTGGCGGTGGGGCAGCCAGGGGGCAGCCGGGGGGAAGCGAGACATCGAGGAGAGGCTGGAGGGAGGCGGAGAGGCTCGGGCGGCTGCGAGGACTCGCCGGGGCTGCCCCGTCCTCCCCCCTGCCCGGTCCCGGCGGGACGAGGCGGCGGCGGAGTCGCGGTGCCATCTAGGGCCGGGCCCGGGCCCTGCAGCGCCGGGGTGCGGGAATGGGATGGGAAATGGGATGGGGGAATGGGTTGTGGGGATGGGATGGGGGAATGGGATGCAGGAATGGGATGGGGGAATGGGATGCTGTGGGACAGAGCGGAACAGTGCCCGGTCACCACATCCCTGCATCCAGCCGGTCTCTCCAGCTCCCAGCCCGGACCTGGTCCCGTCGCTGCCGTGCCCGCGGTGCCCGGGGCGCGGCCCCGGCTGCGCTGGGCAAGAACGATCTGCGGTGACCCGGCATGAGCTGACCCCGAGCCGCGGGGGCCGAACCGAACCGGGGGTCCCGGCCCGCAGGGGGGGCCCGGGGAGCCTCTCGGGCAGCGAGCGGGGAAATCCAGCCGGGGCAGCGGAGCTGGAGCTGCGGCCCCGCCGCTGTGCCCAGCGCTGGCCGGGCAGTGCCCGAGGTGACCCCGGGGCTCAGGAGGGGATGGAGCCACCTCCTTCCTCCCATTTCATCCCCACAGGGCAAGGGGGGCAGCGGGTACCACTGAAGTCACCTCGAACCTGGCACTTACAGCTGGGTGACACTGTCTGGGTTCTTGTGAATTATAGGCAGGGGGCAAAGAGCAAATCACAGGGAGAGGGATTCTCTTCCTCCTCAAACAATCAGGAATTGAGTTAATTTATACCTTGACAGGCAATATTGAAAATAATCACAAGCCACTGCAGCTGGGTGTGGGGTGTTTACCTTTCTTTTATTGAAAGAGCAGAAATAAATATCCCTGGACTGGGAGGACTGGAGAGGGAGATTGGGCTCTGCAGGGACCAGGCTTATCCATACATCTGCTCCTCTGGCAGACACAGGACCAGGGGGCTGGGCAGATTGCAGATAAGAAAAGTAAACTCTTCTTTAATGAAGCTCCCTGGGTTACACCTTGCTGTTGGCTTCCTGAAATCATTCTGAATTCAAGTATTTCTGAGGCCTAATGAATTTTTCTCTTTCTCATTTAGTTGCCTTTGTCTTTGCATATTTATTTTGGGGTTTTTTTTGAAGTTTTTTTGGCTAAGGCAGTGCCTTTCATGCCCTGTGCCACTTTTTGAGAATTTCTCTACTCCTCTGCCAAGTACTGTCATTATTTGTTGCTGAGAAACAAGACCTTTTCAGCAAAATATCACTAATCTGAGGGATGAACCACCTGAAATCTCACCTCTTAAGGTAATCCTACCCACAATCTCCATTCAAATCCTTTATGGCAAAAGCAGCATTGTCAAATTGCTTTCTCCTCCTGGATTCCCAGTCTGTTCCCCATTACTCCATGCCATTGGTAACTGCAGTTATCCCTCAGGAACCACAGGTTTGCAGGGCAAATCCACCCCTGGGGCTGTGCAGAGCCAAACTCAGCAGGATTTAATGTGAATCCTTTGAGCTTTTGGAGCTATAAGTTGTAATGCTGAGAAAAAGGGGATCCTCTGTGGGACCTTCCTGCTGTCCCATGCAGCCCCTTTTGCAGGCTCACCATAACCCTCCTGGGGATTTGGGCATTTTGTCACTGGTTACTCACAAAGGAATCTGGGAATTCTCAAGACTCACCCAGGAACCTTTGCTCACATGCAGTTCCATGTCAAGGCATGTTAGAGGAGAAGCTTTAGGGATAATTGAACAATATCATGCCCTTCTGGGGGCAATATAAAATTGGTTCACACAGAGCTCTCTCCAAGGAAAGACTTAGGGACACTCACACAAGTTCCTGGGTCACCCCTGCATGGTTTTGTGTTGGGCACGATGTTCCTGCCACTGGTACACTTGAGATTTCATTTAGTGCAGTTTCCATGAGCTGGACTTGCTTCTGAGGGGCTGGCAAGGTGGCCAGGAGCTTGTCTGGCCCAAAGGCCAGTGGAAAAGGAGTCTGGGACAGCCTCCTGGAGTAGGTCATGCTGTAGGTCATGCAGGGAATCCTTGCCCTGCTGAGGTGATGCTGACCATCACTTTCACTCCTCAGTGGCAGGGTCCTGTCCAGTGGTGAGTCAGGCCTTGGGGCACCTTCAGGGAGAAGCTGTGAGCTGCCCATGCTCTGCAGCTATTGCAGTTGTGTATGGAGGCAGTGTGCACTGAGCCCCAGCTCCAGCTGCACGCCCTCCTGGTTCAGGGCGATGTCCCCATCCCTGGGAAGCCATGAGCAGCCTCTGGCAGGCTCCCAGACCTGTCCCTCAGAGTGTCCTCTCTTGATCCCTGCTGTCTTTGGGGGATTCTCTATGCCTGGGACCAGCATCTTGTGGTTATTGCTTTGCCCTCAAGATCTACTTTCCAATAATTTTGCTTCTTATCTTGACCAGACTGGTTATCTTTATGAGCCACTGACACACCAAACTCTTCATATTGTCCTGTGCTGTCTTTAATCTCTGTGTAAACCTGCTCTTCTAATAAACCCCAGACTCCAGGGGATGATGATAATCAGTGGAATACACAGCAAACAAAGGGAAGCATCGGCATCACCTTGGGAAAATCCCACAGATAAGGATCCTCCCTCCTCTGTCGGTGGGGCCTGTTGGGATATTACTTTTAAATCTCTCTTGTGGCATGGTTGATGCTATCGCTGCAGCTGGGTTAGTTACCCAAACTCTGCATTACTGTGTGTTATTGCAGCATTACTAGGCAGGACAGGGAGCACCTCCCTGCAGCCCCGAGGCAGAGCTGTGAGGACTCTCCAGGTTAGGGGTGGTTATTGTGTGTGATCTCTGCACACTGCAAGGGGAATGAGGCTTTGGGGGAAATCAGACTGTAAGTTAGACTTTCATATCAAAGGGTTGGGAGAGCTGCTCCAGGAGATGTGTGTGCTCCTGGAGCAGTGTCATAGAAACCCGGAATGGCTGGGTTGGAAGGGACCTTAAAGCTCATCTCAAGGGCAGAGACACCTCCCACTGTCCCAGGTGCTCCAAGCCCCAGTGTCCAACCTGGCCTTGGACACTTCCAAGGATCCAGGGGAAGCCACAGCTGCTCTGGGCACCCTGTGCCAGGGCCTGCCCACCCTCACAGGGAAGAATTTCTTCCCAACATCCAATCTAACCTACTGTCTTTTCATTTGAAGTCATTCTCCTTGTCTTGTCCCTCCAAGGCCTTGTAAATCATCTCTGTCCATCTCTCTTGTAGGGTCCCTTCAGGTACTGAAAGGCCACAGTTAGGTCACCCCAAAGCTTCTCTTCTCAGGCTGAACAATCCCAATTCTCTCAGCCTTTTGCCACACCAGAGGTGCTCCATCCCTTTGATCATCTTGGTGGCCTCCTCTGGACTGGCTCCAGCAGCTCCATGTCCTCCCTGTGCTGGAGGCCCCCTCAGGGCCCTGCTGGTGGCACTGCCACAGCAGCTGCAGAACGGGACACAGCCACCCTCAGTCATGGCCTCTGCAGGAACCACAGGGACTGAACTCTGGGATGTCCCTACTGATCCACCAACACATTTGTTAACATGGGACACCTCTCATCCAAAACAAGGGCCAAAACTGCAAAACAAAAGGCATTTCCTCCTCAACCCAGTCTTTGAAATCCCTGCCCCTTTGTGAGATGCCAGAGCACCCTGCAGCCCAAACAATAAAGGACACTTGTGTGCTGCTGTTGTGAGCCTCTGATCAGGTTCTGTTTTTTGCACTTACAGTGAAATCTTTGTAAGACTGATGAGGCTTTGCAGGCAGTTCTGTCACTCTGCACAAGTGCCAGCTCTCCATACTCGCCTGTGCACACACTCTCAAACCAGCAAGGTTGGACAGAATTGCCAGGGCTCACTTGATGAAAAATACCACACACTTTCTTGGTTACTTCACCCACTAAAGAAACATTGGCTGAAACCCCCATGCCAGCTGGTCAGAGCCCTAAGAAAACACTTGTGCTTCCAAAGGTATTTAAAAAATGCATTAGGCACAAAAAATAAAAAAAAAAATAAAAAAAAAAAAAAATTTTCTTGCTTCCTCATTCACCTGACCAGAAAAGCAATGCCAGGGGGAGGGATCAATACAGCAATGGGGCAAGAACGAGCAGAGAGAATTGGCCTTTGGAAAGTTTTATTTGAGAGCAATTAAAAAAATCACAGAATCATGGTCTCTTGAGTGGGAAAGGACCCACAAGGATCATCTAGTCCAGTGCAGGCCCTGCACAGACACCCTAACAACCTCAGCCTGTGCATCCCTGGGAGCAGTGTCCAAACACTCCTGGAGCTCTGGCAGCCTTGGGAATGTGCCTATTCCCTGGGGAGCCTGGGCAATCCTCCTATAGCCCCTCAAGGCTCTCCACCAGCTTTGTGTCCTTCCTCCTGACCCTCACTAGGAGCTTCAGCTCTTTCTTATGTAGTGGTGCCCAAAACTGCCCCCCAGGACTCGAGGTGAGGCAGAGTTTAAGATCTAAACCAGCGTTTCCCTTCTCACATGGGGAGCAGAGCCAAGTGCCATGAGTGAGCTCTAGGCTGCAGCACTGTCACATGTGAAATATGTGTGAACAAAGAGTTTGCCACCCAAAGGAACAAACCTTTTAGTTCATTCAGAACCAAGGAAAACCAGGCTAATTTGAGCTGCTGTGAAAGGATGGGAGTCAGGAGAATGGTAAAAGAATTACAGGTCTGAAGAAAGACTTACAGAACAGCTGTAATCACCATGGCAAGATCTGGAGGTTTGGAGAGGTTCTGACTGAAAGGATCACTGGAAAAGAAAGGGAAGAATATTGGCACTAAGAATAAAGGGAGACAGTGTTTGGAAAGCAAAGCACTGGGAAAGATAAGGTTTTCCTTTGGAACTCAGGGAGGCAAAGGATATTGATGGTCAGGGTTGTTTATGTTGGGGTACTCTGGTTACAGTAACATCAAGTGGCTCTTTTTGAAGCAAACAAAAAGCCCCAGAGAGCTCACACAGAGGTTGGAGAACTGAAAAATAAACAGAGCTGCTGCTGGGTGTTTGTGCACAGGCCCTGAACAGGCTCCTGTAGGAGAGGAGAGGCAGAGAATGGGGGAGCCTGGGGAATCACAGGGGGATTGGGGTTCAGAGTGGCTTTGGGAGGCTCAACCTTCTGACCGAGGTCAGGCCAGCGCCCTCAGGGCTGTGTCCAGCCTGCTCCAGCAGCCAAGGAGAGGGGATTGCACAGCTGAGTGAGTGCCTGCCCCAGCTCGGCCCTGTGAGCTGTAATGATGGGAAGGATGGCTGGAGTTCCCCTGAGAACAAGGCCACAGAAATATTTAGCTTGCCAACAGCCACGTGCCTGCTCCTGCTGCCCCGGGCCCCAGGCTGGGCTCTCATACTCACACTGGCAGGCCCAGCTCCTGGGCTTTGGCTGCAAGGAATTTCCCCTTCCTTGGGTGAACCTGAAAACAGTTCAACACAATTATCACCCAGATAAACAGGGCCATGAAACAACATCCATGTACTGCCACCTTAAGAGCTTCTTCACAAACCAAGGCAATATTTCTTCCCTTTTCACTTCCACAGCCACTGCTCCAATTTACCCCAAAAATGCCCTTCTAGACTCTCTGCTTTCCACGATCCTGCTGCTGCTTCTTGCTCCCCTCTTCAGCCAAGCAAGCAGGACAGCCTGCCCTCCTCTGAGGGTGAAACAAGAATGCAACCTGTACACTCATAACCACTGTTGGATTCTAAAAAACATCTCCAGTTTGACACATTCCTACTCATGCTACAGCAACTCTTGACACTTGAAAAGCAGAAACACATTAGAGATTCAAAACCATACTTTAAATGCTGTCTCCAGTTAAATCTCTCTTGTAAATAGAAATGTCTTACTGACATTAGAAAGCATTTTCTTACAGAGAGGGAGATCAAACACTGGGACAGGCTTCCTCAAGAAGTGGTTGGGAGGAAGAGCCAGAATTGGAGTGAGGAGACTGTGAGGGGATAAAACCCTGGGGATTCCCATTTGGGGTCCCTCCTTGGAAACACCAGCTTGGCCTGAGTCTGTGTCACTGCGCCAGGAATAAAGAAATGGATTTATGGGAGGAGACATCCGGCACTCTGCCGTGAGACACCTGTGCTGGAGCCCCTGAGGAAACCAGCTCTGACGGGGGGAATGGCGTGTGGGGCTCCAGCGGGGCCGTCGGGTCAGCGGAGCCGGGGATCCGTGTCCAGCAGCACCAGTGTCCGGTACGGGGATGGACGGACAGAAGCCCGGGAGTGGCCGGGCAGAGATCCCCGACAGTGGCCGGACCGGACACAGGACGGGCCGGACCGGCATCCCCTGAACACCAGCTGGCAGATCTCGGTCACGTGACACCGGCCAGGCAAGACAGCCGCGAGTTATGGGCGGGGCTCGTTCCCCATTGGTCCGCTCATACCACGTGATACAGCGGCGGGCGGACCGCGGGCATTCCTCGCCTCTCATTGGCTGTGGCGCGGCAGGCGGGGCGGGGCCGCTGACGCGGTTGGCGGCGGGGCGGGCGCGCGGATGTGGGCGCTGGCGCGGGCGCTGCCGCCGGGCCGCGCGCTCGTGTGGCGGCGGGCGGGCACGGGCAGGGCCATGTCCATGTCCGAGGGCCCCTCAGCGCCGCGGCCGGCGCGGCGGCCCAAGGACGTGCCCCGGCACGTGTGGGCCCGCGAGCGGCGGCGGAACGCGGGCACGGGCCTGGCGGGGCCCAACACCGTGTACGTGCAGGTGGTGGCGGCCGGGAGCCGCGATGCGGGGGCCGCCGTGTACGTGTTCTCCGAGTTCAACCGGTGAGTGCGGGGCTGGCAGCGGGAGCGGGGCTCCCCTCCCGGGCCTACCCTGACGCCCCTGTCCCCCCAGGTACCTGTTCAACTGCGGCGAGGGCACGCAGCGCGCCATGCAGGAGCACAAGTAAGTGGGACAGCGCGGAGGGGACACACCGGGGCCGCATCGGGCCCTGCTCACCCCCGTCTACCCCGCAGGCTGAAGATCTCCCACCTGGACAGCATCTTCCTCAGCCGCGTGTCCTGGGCCAACGTCGGGGGGCTGCCGGGTGAGTGCGGGGAGCCCGGCGCGGCAGCTCTCGGGCAGGGCCCAGCTTTGCGGGGTGTTTTAGGCAGCGGTGGGGACGGCGACATCGCTGCCCGAGGGCTGGGCTGTGCCGGGGCTCTGCGGTGCTTCCAGTTGGTGTGTGGGCTCTGCGACAGTGCACACACGTGGTGGGACAGGCCCTGCCTGTCCAGCATGCCTGGCTTCAGCTTCCCAAAATCTCCTGGAGCAGAAGGTGTTGCTGGCAGGGAGCTGTTGGTGGATGAGGCTGGTTTGAGTCCAGAGGAGTACGCAGAAGTTTGTGGGCGCCATTGTCCTCAGTGCAGGATGAGGTTAGGACAGATGACTATGGATCTTGTCCATTAAAATTCTGGAAATCTCCATCTCCAAGTAAAGGAGCAGATTAGCCATTTGTTCAGATGCCCTGCTCCGAATTAATTTTATTAAGACGTGAAGATATTTTCTTTATCTGTAGAGGCAAGTGACTTGTTGAAACTGTCACAAAGCTGAGGCAAAACTGAATTCAGGTCCAAGTTCGGTTCTGGCCTTTGTGGAGAGGCCAAGCACTCCTGAACAGAGAGGGATCTTTCTTTGGGGATCTACCAGTGCTTACTGGAGCTGTGATAAATCTGTTTCTCTGCTTGCTCTCAGGTATGATCCTCACACTGAAGGCTATAGGGCTCCAGAGGTGTGTGTTCCTGGGGCCACCAAAGCTGGTAAGTATGGCAAGGTGCAGAAGGGACAGCAAACCCTCCAAGTGTTACAGCTCACTCTGGAACTGGGAGAACTGGTGGCAAAGGGAATCTTTGTGCAGGTGTGAAGTGCTGGTCTGAGTTAGTGCCAGCCCAAAGGACTGCCTTGAAAATCCAAATCTCTTCAGTTACAGAATAGCACAAATCTTCTGCTTCTGTCTTGTATTCTTTCATCCTGATAAATCCGCTTTTGGGAGAAGGAAGGATCTTTATTTCCTTGTCTGCTCCCTCGTCACTTTATTTTAATGGAAGCTCAGTGTCTGATTTCCTGTTTAATGTGGTCCTTTCCAGCCTAATGCCATGTCTGGACCAGAAATTTGCAATCCTCAGCATTGTTGCAGGGGTTTTATTTCCTTGCAGTTTCTGCTGACTAATGGATGGAGGGGGTGGGGACAGTGGCTCTTTCTCTTTCTGAGGACGCAGTGCCTGCCAGAGGTGGGCCACCTGCCCAGAGCTGTCTGAGCTGCTCAGATTTGTCTGACTGCCTGTTAAGTGTGTAGCTGCTGGAAGGATGTTTCTCATGGCACTGCTTGTGCCCCCTCCTGATACCCTGTCTCTTTTCCAGCAAAACTACTTGAAAGCCATTCGCCTGTTTCCTGGGCCCCTCAAAAGGATGGATTTAGGTAGGTGGGTCTGGGATTTGTGTAGCAGAGGAAACTTGGAACTTTTTGTTGCATCTCTAGCCAAAGGCTAGAGTAACAGCTGCAGCCTCTGGCTTAGGTCTGCTCTGAGGATGTTGTAAACATTTGTTGTGCTCTGATACATTGTTCAGACCCCTCACAACAGTGTTTCCAGCTCTGTTTCTGCTCTGGGGCTGCCAGGCTGGCTGATACAGACAGCATTTGGTTTTAAAACACTGAAGGGACTTTGCTTCCAGAGTCTAGCAGTGAATTTGCTCACTGTGGTATCCTGGGCTGCTCCCTGAGGATGATGGGCTTTTAAAACTTAAATTTTCATTGGGGTTTGCAGCTGGGCACAGAAAGGGAAGGGGACTGTTCAGCAGGCTGTGTTTAAGAAAGACAAAGACACTTTTCTAATTTATTTTTTTGAAGAATGTGAATCACTGCTTATGCACTTGTTAATGGTGTTTTTTGATCTCTTCCCAGCTGTGCAGTTGCACACAGAGCCTGAGTACAAGGATGAGACAATGACTGTCTACCAGATCCCTCTGACAGGTGAGCACTGGTGCTGCAGAGAGACAGGGGAAGCACGTGCTCAGTAAGCACAATGAGGGCTCAAGGAGCAGCTTCTGTTTGCCATCCTGAGTAAGCAGAGGTTCATTAATTTGCTTTTCTCAGGAGAAGGATCTCATTTAAATAAGACCTGCAGAGTCATGGCTTGTTCCTTCAGATGTGGGTGGATGGAATGATTTGTGAAACATCCTTGGGTTTGGCTTTCTCAGCCAGCTGCATTCTTTGTGCTGGAAACTCTGATACTGAGGCTGCAGCATAGACTTGACAGAATTTAACAGTTTGGGGAGAAGGACTTGGATGAGGAGTGGCTCCTGAAATGTGACTGGAGAATACAAGTGCAAGCTAGTCTGGGGGGAAGAGCTCTGTATTCTGGTGCAGTTTAAACCTGACTGTTGTGGAGGAGGGAATGCTACTGCTGCTTTTCTTTTATGTTGCTTTGGATTGAGTGATCTTTGTCTGCTTTTAATGGATTTGGGACAGGAAAACCACTGGCTGCTGAAAGTCCATCCCCTCAGAGTTCTGGAGCATCTCCCCAAGGTGGAAATAGCCCTAAAGGGGACACAGGGCCTGCATCCCCGAGAGCTGCACAGCAAAGCTTGGAGGAAGGAAAAGAAAGCCCAAAGAAAAGAGGTGAAACACATGGAATGGCCATTTTAACTCTAATGAGATGAAGCCAAACTAAAGATAGGAATTTGTCCTCTGAGCCATTTGCTTTCTGAAAGTGAGGTCTGTAGAGAAGCTCAGGTGGAAGGTTTCATGGAGCAAAGTGTTCTGGTACTTTGGAAGTTGATAGAACTTAAAAGGCCTAGAAACTGGACATGATTGGTGCTTGGATGTGATTAGTCCTTGTAGTAGTTTGCTTCGGGCAGGGGTGGATGTTCCAACCTTTGTAATTTAATTACAGGTGGATGCTGGGCTGCTTATTTTTCAGTCTTGAGCCTTAGTTTGGCTTCCTGTGTCTGAAGCCATGGGCTCTCTGACCTTGGGTGTTCATAACACTTTGCTGCTGGGCTCCAAGTTAAGTGGATAATGTTCCTGTTAATGCTTTAACAAATTTTGGCATGTTTTGGTTTGAAGAAAAGTGATAGTGAGTGATGATTTTTAGTAGTTTTGCTTTGTTTTACAGGTGATGAGCAGAAGTGTGCAAGGAGGCATCCTGATCTGGTGACAGCTTTTCTTTGTAAAGTAAGTTTGGGCACAAGGTCTCTAAACTAATACAGAACAGATGAGAGAATAGAACAGAGTATTTCAGGGGGAATGGACATCAGTGATCATCTATAACCACAGGATGAGTTGGGCTGGAAGAGACTTTAAAGATAATCTCACTCCATGCCCCTGTGGGTTAGGATACTTTCCAATAGATCAAGTTGCTCAAAACCCCATCCAGCCAGGTCTTGGACACTTCCAGGGTTGAGCCATCCTGTCCAGCTGTCTGGGTCCTTCAGGCTGCCCAAAATTTAAAACATATTCTTTATTAAGGGCATTGTCCAACCATCTCTTAAACACTGGCAAGCTTGGGGCATTGGCCACCCTCTGTAAGAAAATGTTTCCTAATGTCATCTTGCTACAGGGATTTAACTGGAGAGTGTTTTCAAGTATGGCTTTGAAGTGCTAATGTGTTTTTGCTTTTCAAGTGTCAAGAGTTGCTGTAGCATGAGTAGGAATGTGTCAAACTGGAGATGTTTTTTAGAATCCAACAGTGGTTATGAGTGTACAGGTTGCATTCTTGTTTCACCCTCAGAGGAGGGCAGGCTTGCTTGGCTGAAGAGGGGAGCAAGAAGCAGCAGCAGGATCGTGGAAAGCAGAGAGTCTAGAAGGGCATTTTTGGGGTAAATTGGAGCAGTGGCTGTGGAAGTGAAAAGGGAAGAAATATTGCCTTGGTTTGTGAAGAAGCTCTTAAGGTGGCAGTACATGGATGTTGTTTCAGGGCCCTGTTTATTTGGGTGATAATTGTGTTGAACTGTTTTCAGGTTCACCCAAGGAAGGGGAAATTCCTTGCAGCCAAAGCCCAGGAGCTGGGCCTGCCAGTGTGAGTATGAGAGCCCAGCCTGGGGCCCGGGGCAGCAGGAGCAGGCACGTGGCTGTTGGCAAGCTAAATATTTCTGTGGCCTTGTTCTCAGGGGAACTCCAGCCATCCTTCCCATCATTACAGCTCTCAAAAACGGGGAGAGCATCACTTTTGAAGGCAAAGAGGTAAGATGTGTCTGTGCTTCTGCTGGGGCTTTGCAATTCTCCCTCCTTCACTGGGCTCCCAAGGTGACAAGCTTTTGTGCAGAATGCTTTGCCTACCAGTAATGCTGAGACTGTTCCAGGTTGTTGCTGGATGTGGCATGCCTGGGGCTGTTGGGGTGGTGATCAGGGAAATGAACTCCTGTGTGGGTATGGCTGGGTGTTTGCTGTTTGGCAGAGCTGCTTCATCTCCCCTTCCCCAAGGTGATGCAGGTCTAGGAGTGTGCTAGTGGAGTTAATCCTGCACTGTCTGGATCTGGGGATTGAATGCCTGTGCAGCCATCACTCCCTTTTTACTCTGTTTGCACCTCTGACACCAGAACAAACTCAGTAGTTCTGGGATGCAGGGTCTGGATCTCTCAAACACTGGAGTGTGAGGCAGAGCCTGCTCTGGCCATGGCCCAGCTGATCTGCAAGTGAAGATCCTGACCTGGGAGACAGGATCAGCACATCTTTGTGTCACAAGAATTTTATAAAGCCTTTTCCTTACAATGCTTTTGCTACCATCTGAATCTATCATGGGAACCTAGAAACTGCTGAAATTCCCCTCCTTGGGTTAGGTTGTGATTTCTCTGAGGCCAGGGCTGGGATTTGCTGTGTAATGAAAGCAGAAAGAACCCATGATCTGCTCTGGCTGGGTGTACTGAGCATTGGGAGTGACTGCTGGGCTCTGACTGAAGGAGTCAGACACAGAAGTGCAGGAAGGGCTGTGTGTCCAGGCTGGTTGTGGTGTGAGCACTGTGTGTCTGCCTGCAGCTCTTCCCTGAGGAGCTGTGCACCCCCACTGACCCTGGCCCAGTGTTCCTCGTGCTGGAGTGTCCTCATGAGGGCTTTGTGGATGCTGTCTGTGAAAACGAGACCTTCCGAAGGTAGGGCTGGGGCACCTGCAGTGTCTGGGGAAGGACACCTGGGCTGAGTTTTGCTCTTGTTCTAGTTCGGATGTGCTATTTGGTACTGTTAAGGAGCTTGAGATGCAAGAAAGGATTGGAGGTGCATTTTGAGGCTTTTAGGAAAGGCAGGACCTGTGGGGTTCTGTCTCAGGGACTCCAGAGCAGGAATGTGCCTTGGTGTCTGCTGGAAGCCTGGACTACACATAACGTGTCTCTAGGGCTTGTGCAGAAGTGTTTGGGCTCCTGGAGGTTCTGCAGATATTGCTGATGGAGGAGAGGAACTGCCCTGTGGGGGACAGTGGAGGTGTCAGCAAATGGTGGCCTGAGCTTTGTGCCTTGGGTGGTCCAGGGCCATGCTCTGAAAATTGCTGTTCTGCCTGCCTCAGGGGGCATCTCTGATAGCACCAAAGTGAGAGAGGGGAGGGGATGCCAAGGACATGGACTGGAGCACAGATATATTTTCTGTTTGAACGTGTCCAGGTACCAGGAGGGGGTTCCTGAGCACCAGGTGGCCTTGGTTATTCACATGACCCCCGAGTCAGTGCTCCGGGACAGCCGCTACCAGCAGTGGATGGAGAGGTACGTGGTGCTGTGGTCCCTGGGCTCCTGCCACTGGGGGCAGCAGCCTGTTCTGGTGGTGCACATGTTGGTTCCAAAGCGAACTCCAAGCAGCAGCTGACAGAAGCAGAGGACACAGTCTTAAGCTGTGCCAAGGGAAATATAGGTTGGATGTTAAGAAAAAGGTTTTTACAGAAAGAGTGATCAAGTACTGGAATTGTCTCCCCGGGGAGGTGGTGGAGTCACCATCCCTGGATGTGTTTAAAAAAAGACTGGATGTGGCACTCAGTGCCATGGGTTAGTTGAGGTGTTAGGGCATGGGTTGGACTCTGATCTTGAAGGTCTCTTCCAACTCAGTGATTCTATGGAAGAGAGCTCTAAAAAGAGTGCTCTGCTGGCTCAGGTGAGATTTTTAGCTCAGGTGTGCACATGTGCCCAGTTTTAAACGTGGGGCTGAAGCTGTTGAGCATTATTGTCCTCTGACAGGTTTGGGCCTGGGACTCAGCACTTGGTGCTCAATGAAAACTCCTCTGCTGTGCACAACCCACGCAGCTACAAGATCCAAACTCAGCTGAACCTCATCCACCCAGAGATCTTCCCTCTGCTCACCACCTACCAGGGCAAGGTAATCCAGGCCCCCCTTGCCCCTGTGCCTCCTGCCCTCAGCAAAGGCTGTGTCTCACATCCCCCTCCTCCTGCAGGAAGCAGAGGCTGTGTGCCCTGTGCCCATCGTGCGAGGGGAGTGCCTCCTGAAATACCACCTCAGGCCACAGCAGGAGTGGCAGAGGTCAGTGGCAATCTTTTTCTTCCCAGGATTTGAGTGTTGGCTTGAAGCAGCTTTTCAGTGAGGGAGGGCACTGTGTCAGGATCCCCTGCAGGTCCTTTCTGGTGGCTGTGCTGTGGAAGCTTTTGAGGGCTGTGTCCCTGCCCCTGGAAATCTCACACAAGGTGTAGCACATGGAAGAGTGAACCACTGAAAACAACACCTGGCCAGCGCTTTAGAGTGTTGTTTCTGTCCCTTGCTCCTGTAACTTTGTGGTCCTTTGCTTTGACTCATGCTGTTCACCCAGCTGTGGCTGTGGCAGAGCAGATGGGTCCAGGGAGAGTTTTTGGGGAGCCCAGGGAAAGTCTTACCTTCTGAAGACCAAGAAAGTCTGATATTAGAGCTGAAAGCTCCAGCTGGTTAGACAGTTGCTGCCTTTGCTCCTAGTGGGCAAACAGGTGAAGCTGCTCAGTGAGAACCTTAAGGGCCAGGGACCACAGGGGGCAAGGGGATTTCAGGCACCATGGCTCAGATTTCTGGCTTTGTTGGGCACAAGAGGAGGATGCAGGTGCCAGGAAGAGTTTAAGTTTCTCTGTTAAGGTAACTGGAGTCCTGTAGTGCTGCACATGCTCTGAAGCAGGCCCAGGACACAGGTTTCTTGCACTTTTCAGCCATGCCTGGATCCCTTTAGTTGGCTACTCCTCTTCCAGGACCTTCCGTGCTGCCTTGCAGTGCCCTCTAGTGCCTGGCAGCTTGGATGGGATGAAGTGCTATTGCAGGAGCTTCTCCACTTTGATGGAATGATCATTTCTGTGCCTGGCTCAGCCCAACCAGGCCTTCTTGGCACACACCACACTTGTGGATGTGTCTCCTCCAACCCCTCAAAATGGAAAGAGCATTTGTCCCCTTATTGTAAGGCTGTTTTGTCACAGGGATTTGGCACTTTGCTCTGAAAAGGGCTGTTTCAGTTTCTGCCCCCATCCTGATAGGTGGCCTGTTCTTGCAGAGATGCTGTGACTGTCTGTGATCCTGACATGTTTGTTAGTGAAGCCTTGGATCTCCCTGACTTCCAGACCCGTGTGAAGGAGTGCAAAGAGAGCCTGTCTGCTGTACCAGGTACAGATCAGCAACTTAGCTTGGATCAGTGTGGTGGAAAAGGAGCTCTTGGTGACCCTCTGTTTCAGAGCCCAGATGAAGCTGTGAAGTCCTGGGGCTTGTTCTGCCTTCCCTTGTAAACCTGCTGCTGAGGGGGGCAAAAATGACTGTGCTGGCCATGTTGGCTCTGGAGTTACTGGGCTGGTGAATTAGATGGTGTCTGACTGGGCAGCATGTGGAAAATATTTGCCTAGAAATCCTTTTTCTGTTTTCTCCAGGAAATGTGGGTGCTTATCCTGAAATTGTGTTCTTGGGAACAGGATCTGCAATTCCAATGAAAATCCGCAATGTCAGTTCCACGCTGCTGAATACCAGGTAAACCCCAGTGCTCTCTGATCTCTGCCTTCCAACCCAAAAGATCCCCCTCCCCACGTGGTCCTGCTCAGAGCTCTTGGAGTGGCTTCTAAATGTCTCTGTCACCTCTCACTAGTGCTACCCGGTCCCTGCTCCTGGACTGTGGGGAAGGCACCTTTGGACAGCTCTGCCGCCACTATGGAGAGCAAGTTGACCAAGTGCTGTGTAACCTCGTGGCTGTGTTTGTGTCCCACATGCACACAGATCATCACTCGGTGGGTTCAGGCTCTGGGGAGGGGTTCTGTGCAGCTGTGCTCTGAACCTTGGGACTCAGCTGTAGCTGCAGCTGATGAATGTGGGCTGCCCTGCTCTGCATTCATTCCCCAGGCACTGCTGAATCTGGCTGTGTTTCTAATCCCCTCTCCCTTCTAGTTTGTTGTGCCTCTGGGCTTGCTGAGCAGTGGTGGCTCTGTTGCCACTGACTCCCCAGAACTTCTGACTTGCTGTCTCCTGTGTTCCCTTTGCAGGGGCTGGTGAATATCCTGATGGAGCGGCGGAGAGCTTTTGTAAGTGGTTCCTCTGCTCCTGAACGTGGCTTGGGGTGACAGGAGGGGAACTTCAGAGTAGTGGAGCCTTTCCCCAGCATTTCTTCTCTCTAATTTGGTGTACACCTAACACTGATTTTTTTTTTCCCCTACCTTTGCTTTTGCAGGCAGCCCTCGGTCAGGCTTTCAGCCCTCTGTTTCTGGTAGCACCTGAGCAGATCATGCCTTGGCTGCACGAGTACCACGACCACTGTGAGGAGATTCTTGGAGACATCAAGTGAGTGTTCTGTGTGGAGAAATGTCCTTGGTCCTTATTCAAGGCAAACCCCTGTCATCCATTTCCCCACCCCTTTGTTGGAGGTGACTCTGACTCCTTCCACTGCCTGTAGAACAATGATATGCAGTTTGCAGGGAGAAGGATAGGGTTTGTTACTCAGTTGTGCTGCTTAATAGAGGCTTACCCTTGGCTGTAAGAAAATGGAGTCGGGCAAATAGAGTATTTGATAGTGGGGTAGAAGTGATTGGATGAGTTACTGGGATGCCAATGAGGTAATAGCTCTTGCACCAAAGCAAGAGGTAATACAGGTCACCAAGGCACTGAACTGAGACTGAGAAACAGGAGAAATCAGCTGCTTAAAGAGAAAATCAGGTTTTATTTTGTACCTGTCCTTAATTATCTCTTTTTCCCTCTCTCACAGAATGATTCCTTCTCAGTCTCTTGTGAAAGGCTGTGAGAACTTCAGACCCAAAGCCAAGGAGTTTGTGAGCTCTCTGTTGGAGAGCTACGACCTGGCTGAGGTGAGTTCCTGAGCTGAGGGGCTCTGTGGCTGGAGAGGACCTGGAGTCTAACACTTGTATCTCTGTTCAGTTTCAGACCTGTGAAGTCCAACACTGTAAAAATGCTTTTGCATGTTCAGTGATCCACAAGTCTGGCTGGAAAGTAGTTTATTCTGGTGATACAATGCCCTGCATGGCCTTAGTGCAAATGGGTAGGTAACAAAACCCTCTGCTGGAAGAATTTCTTGGAGAAGGGTCTCCATCTGGCATTATCCAAAGTGGGCACTCCCAAACTTTTGGTGCTCAGCAAGGGGCTGAGGAGGGACAGGAGGGCTCCTGTGGGCAGTTGGGCTGGTCAGTCTTCAGCTGAAGATTGAATATATGATTGTCTGCACAGGTAAAAATGCCAACCTGCTGATCCATGAAGCCACGCTGGAAGATGGCATGGAGAAAGAAGCTATAGAGAAGACCCACAGGTGGGTGTGTCCTGCTGTCTGTCTCTGTTGGGAAGGGAAAGGTGCACAGCTGGGAGCTGGCGAAGGGCCCAAGTCCTGTCAAAGGTGTGTAGAGCTCATCTGCACTAAAGATGGGGTATTGGTCATTGCAGCAGCTCTGAAACCACATCTCTCAACATCCCCAAAAGAAATGGGGAAAGCTTTCAAGCAGACATTGGTAACTACAAATTGACCAGCAGGGAAAGACCCTCTGCGTGGTTGTATCTTGGGACTAAGCTCAGGAGGTAGAAGAGTCATCTCATCCCCACAGCTCACTGAGAGCACTGCAGCCAGGGGTTCCACGTGCTGCCCCAGCAAACGTGGGAGACTGAGAGCAGCTGCTCACAATTCCCTGTAAGTCACAGTGCAAGAGCTGGGCCTCTTGGCACCCCTGGGACAAGTGCCTGTCCCCATGTTGTGGAGCTCTTGCATGCAAGGCTCCAACAATTACAGCTGCACTCCTGCACTCAGGGCTCTGTGGAAGTCAGGGAATTGCCTGAGGGAGAGGGGCCTGTGCCTGTGAGGTCACTTGGTGTGGTGTGACCCTGGGTGCAGAGCAGCAGTACCTGTCAACCTGGCTGTGACCTGGCTGTTCCTTTTGCAGCACGACCTCCCAGGCCATCCAGACTGGGATGAAGATGAATGCAGAGTTCATCATGCTCAACCACTTCAGCCAGAGGTACGCCAAGATCCCGCTGTTCAGTGAGGACTTCAGCGACAAGGTCGGCATCGCCTTCGACCATATGAGGGTAAGTTGGGAGCTTGGGGCCAGGCCTGGGAATGGTGTCACTGTTATTATGGGATGGCTGCTCATGAATTAAATGCTCCTCTTGTACTGTATCATTACTCCATTTCCTGAAGAGCAGTCTCTGAAACAGCTCCTTTAACTGCTGGCAGCAGATACCCTGTGCCACCCTTTCCCCACACCAGTGTGAGACAGGTGTTGATGGCCCTCGAATCCAGCTCTTAACACACTGGGTACTTGCCTCGTGTCACCTCAAGTCTGTGCTTGTTACTCCCAGCCAAAAAACCTAATTTTCCTTCCATTCCCATCCCAAGTGATGAGCTGCTCCAGTGGCTTTCTGTAGCAGATATCTGAGAGACAAAAGCTGGCTGAAGGCACTTGTGGTAGTGAGGGCAGCTCACTGTCAGAATTTGTACTGGGCCATACCATTTCTGTGAAGAAAACATCAATAACTTGTTGAGGTCAGGGCTGCTGGATGCAGGTTCTGGACACAGGAAGGGGCAGTTGATGGCTAAAGAGACTCCCTGGAGCAGAAGCTGGGCAGTGCTGAAGGAATAAAGCAGGGATTTATTCCAAGCCCTTCCAAGGATTCACCTTGGGCACTGCAAGAGCCCGGCCGTGGCTCCAGCCAAGATGGAGCCAAGATGGATCCGAGTCACGAGTTCTCACACTTGGATCACTTTGGCTCCATTTCCATCTTGGCCTTCATTGTCCAATTGCAGCTCCAGCTTCTGCAGTGCCATCCTGCCACATTCTCTCCTCCAGTCGCTGCTCTTTGCACTTTTTGGGGCTGAAGCTGCAGCGCTGTCCTTGGTTGTGGGGCTGGCAAAGGATTGTTTTGTGTGCCTGAGCTGGGAGGAGAACTTGCTGACACTTTGGATGGAGTTCAGAGTCACACACCAATGCAGTGCAGAGTCTGGAAATAGGAAAGCTCAAACTGAAGGCAGCCAAGTGCCCTGCTGTCTGCACAGGCCAAAGGGAAGGGGGAGCAAGGACATCAACCAGCAGTTCTCAAACAGGAGCTCGTGTGTTTGTGTTTCAGGTCCGTTTCGGTGACTTCCCGGCCATCCCGAAGCTGATCCCGCCCCTGAAGGCTTTGTTTGCAGACGACATCGTGGAGATGGAGGAGCGGAAGGAGAAGCGGGAGATGCGGCTGCTGAAGGAGACTGCTCTGGTCCTGGACAAACTGACCAGGGGGGACAGCACGGAAGCATCATGCCAGAAAAGGAAACAAGCCAAGAACCATCAGGAACTGCCAGACAAGAAGCTTAAAACAGTCAACTGAGAGGGCCAAGGCTGGGAGTACTCTGCTCTAAGAGAGAAGCCTGGCTGTCCACAGGCCCCGGGAGCGTGCTGTGCTGCCAGCACCACGGGAGAGGGGCTGGCCTGGGCATCTGGGTTTGCTTGGTCACCATGGATCTCCCTGGGCTGCAGCTCCATGGGCTGTCAGCAGCACTGGTACTTGTGGAGTCAGGATCTGCCCACATAGCTCCTGTTCTGGGGGCTCTCCAGTCTATGGAGCATTCTTTTAACCAAAAAATTCTTCTCTCTGAACTGTTTTAATTTTGGGGTATATGCTACAAGGTATTGATAATGTAACAGCAGCAGGGGTGACCTTTGCAAGAGGTCAGGTGTGAGAGGACCTGGAGGGGCTGTGGGTTTGCCAGAAGAAGGTGGGCTGGTCTTAGTGAAGGGAGGCATAACCAGCCATCAGAACCCAGGTGATAGGAGGAAAATGGGACCCAATTTTAGGGTTTTAGGTAAAATTAGAGGTGAGGCTACATCTGTACATCGGTGTTCCCATTTTATTTTGGTTTTCTCTGCTGGTTTTTTATTTCAAAAGATCAGTTTTCCAAACCCTTTATTTAGAATATGAATAAACCACTTGCCATCCTCCAGAAAGCTGTGTTGTGGCTGGATCACTAATGAGGAAACAAAAACCTGGATTTCTCTGGTGAACGACTTGGGCTGACTGATTCAGCTTTGGGGTAAAGACCAAGATCTTGCCCATCAAATCTGGATCATGCTGGAGCCTTATGGCTGTGAGTGTCCTTGAGCAGATTCTAGTTCTGGATGCAGGGGCCAGGAAAGCTGGCACAGCAGGCAGAGAGGGGGGAGGTCTGTTGTTAAAAGTTTTTTTGAGGCTTTTTGTGGGTTAGCTTTACTTCTACCCTTGCCACTGCTGTCACTGCCTGTGTTTGGGAGTAGGAGGGGAGTTCTGTGCTGTTTCAATTAAGGAGTTCATTGCCCAGCTCAGGAGGTGACACTTGCACACAAGTCTTAAGACTTCATTTTAAGTTTATAGGAAATTAAGGGACAACATGTCAGCAAAGCAACTTGTTGATGAGCTATGCTTTAGTGTTATGCTTGTCTACAGCAGAGCCAGGAGAACTGGCACATCTGTGTCCTCCAGAAAAGGTCTGCTAGGCTTTTATGAAGAGCAGGGGACTGTGGAAAACAAAATGTTCCTGTTACTGGAGCGGGCTGGGGTGACACGAGCAGCTCTGGGACTGCACAGGATCCGTGTGCTCCTTTCCATGGAATTAAAGAAGGATCTTTTATTTGAGAAATGGTGAACTGCTTCTCACAGAGGGTGTTAATGAGGTGGAACGGCAGCGGTGCAGGAGCCCGCAGCACCCATATTTCATCTTCAGGTGTTTGATGCGGGTGTCGGGAACAGCACCGGGGGGTGAGGGACTGGAGCTGCCCGTGCCCGATGTGGAAAAATTCCCTCGGGCTGCGCTCTGAGCTTCCCGCGGAGCCAGCCGGACTGTGACATCGCTTCTGTGGCCGCCCAGCGCTGCTGGGATGAGAGAAACGGGCGGGAGGGAGGCGGCAGCGCTGGGACCGCCCCCGCATCCCGGCGGGACACGGCAGCGGCTCCCGGGAGTCCCCCGGGCAACGGAGCCGCCGCCTGCAAACACTGAGCGGAGCCGGGCGGATGGAGAGCGGCGGGGATCCCGGGGCAGCGGGGACGGAGGAGCCCCGGGAGGGGTTGGAGGAGCCCCGGGAGGATGTCCCGGAGGAGCCGTGCGCGGAGCGGCTGGCACGGGGCGCTGCCCGGGCTCTGGCCGTGCCCCCGGAGCGCTGGCGGCGCTGGGCGGGCGGCGCGGCGGGGCCGGCGCTGCGCGGGTTCGTGCGGGGCGCGGCGGGGCCGGCGCTGCTCGCCTGGCGGGGCCCGGCCGGGGAGCTGGGGCTGAGCCCCGGGCCGCCCCCGCCGCCCCCCGGCGCCACCAAAGCGCTTTTCTTCCTGCGGCCGCCCGGAGCCCGGGCCGGCCCCGCCGAGCTGCTGTGCGGGGACCTGCCCGCTGAGCCCCTGCCTCACTTCGCCGTGCTGCTGGAGGAGGTAAGGAGCCATGTGGGGTCCGTGGGGAATGATGTTACACAATCACAGGATGGCTTCCTGAGAATGAGAAAGTCTGCTTGTCCCACCCCTTGAAGTGTTCAAAGCCAGGGTGGACAGGGCTTGGAGCAGCGTGGGATAGTGGAACTGTCCCTGCCCATGGCAGAGGGTGGGACGAGATGAACTTTAAGATCCCTTCCAGCCCAAACCATTCTGTGGTTTTAGGATTGTTGGTGTTGCATGGCACATCTCAGGCACAGCTGGTCCAAGCCCCTGCTCCAGCCAAGTCACCCAGAGCCAGCTGCCCAGGACCATGTCCAGGTGACTTTTCTGTATCTCTACAGATGGAGATTCCTCCCTGGGCTGCCTGTGCCAGCCCTCACTCACCCTCACCAGGAAAGGGTTTTTCCTGATACTCAGAAGAGCCTCCTGCATTGGAGTGCCCAGTTACCTCAGGTGTGCTGACGTTTTCCCAAAGGGATCTTCAAGAGCTTCCATCAGGGGCCCAGTTGTCATTTTAACAATCCAAAAGAATACAAACAGCTGATTTGACTGGTTATGACATTGGTCTTATTAGCAGTCCATGTGATTTGAGTAAGGGAGACAAAGCCTGATACTATTGCAGCTGAAGCTGTTGAAGGTGAACTCTGTGTGCCCTGGGATTGCTCTTCCTTCTCCCTGGACATGGTGGTTGCTGCTGCTGGTTCTCTTTGGTCCTGGTGCAAAGAATTTTAAGCACCCAGGTTGTTCCTTTTCCATTCTGTGTCTGTTTGTAGCTGGTTTTTTACCTTCATCCTCCCCAAAGTTTGGCCACATAAAGGCTGCTCATCACCAGGGGCAACCTGGCTCTGATCCCAGAGGAAGGTGACAGATATTGTTGCTGTCCCAGCACAAAAGAGCCAGAAGCAGCTCAGGTCCAGGCAAGCTCAGCCCAGAGTCCCCAGCTGCTGGGTCAGTGCAGACCCTGGAACTTGCACTGATAAATACAGGAACCACATTTAGTGGGCTGCAGCTTTGGGAAATAACCTCAAACGTGGCTATGCTGTAGGTGCCAGGAGGTACCAGAGGATCTTCCCAGTGCAAATGGGGGGTGGGTGTGCAGGGACAGCCCCTGGGCTCAGCCTGTTCATCATCACCTGCAGGGAACTGCTTGGGACAGTGAGCAATCAGGGTCTCCAGGCTTGCCAAGGCCAGGACCTTGGAGCTGGTGGCCAGTCCATCCATAGTACTTTTTGTCCTAGAATCATCAAATCACAGCATGTTTTGTAGTAGATGGGACCTTAAAGCCCATCCAGTCCCTCTGCCATGTGCAGGGACACCTTCCACTGTCCCAGGCTGCTGCAAACCCTGTCCAACCCAGCCTTGGACACTTCCAGCCACAGCCTCTCTGGTCACCCTGTGCCAGGACCTCCCCACCCTCACGGGGGACAATTTCTTCCCAAATCAAATCTAAATCTGCCCTCCTTCAGCTCTTCTGCACTGCTGTCCCATGACTCCTGCTGTAGGTGATCGTGCCCATCCTGACGAACAGGAAGAACCATCAGGGCTGGCCACGAGTGGTGTCACAAGACATCATCCATCATGTCCACAGCCTGAAAAACACTGTCTTCAAGGTTGTTGGCCAAGTGAAAGGCAAGACCTTGCTGCCTCTTCCAGCTGCCTCGGAGGGAATTGAGAACATTGATCCTAAAAATGAGAAATTGTGAGTACCAGCCCTTGCTCTCCACTGGGTTTTCTGCTGCTGCTGCATTTGCTGCATCTTTCAGGGATCCGCCCTGTCAGACATGGGGACTGTTTTTGCTCCCTGTCCTCTGCAGCTCATCCTGCCAAGGAGGGGTATTTTGCTTTCTCTAGTTCATGGGCTCTGTCCTTGGGGACTGTGCAATGATACAAGCAGGAAAAGCTCAGGAAGTGGAAGGGGATGTGGGCATGAAGAGAAGCAATGAACTGCTTTGGATCACTGAGGGAAAACTCCAAACTCTACAGTCAGGCTGCTCCAAGCCCTGTCCAACCCGGCTTTGAACACATCCACAAATCCAGGGGCACCCACAGCCTCTCTGGGCACCCTGTGCCAGGGCCTGCCTACCCTCACAGGGTACAATTTCTTTCTAATATCTAATTTAAACCTACTCTTTTAGTTTAAAACCATTCCTCCTTATCTTGTCTCTAACTGCCCTTGGAAATAGTCTCCCTTACAGGTTTGATTTTGTGGTTTTGAAACGTGAATCTGGGCTGTAACTGCAAAATCCAGCTGCCCCTTGAAGCAGATCCAACTAAGCAATGCACCTGGACAGGTGGAAAGTCAAGTGTGCTCTGTTTTCTGCAGCTTGGAGCTGATCAATAAATCCCTTGTACATACCACTGAGTCAGCCATCATTGACTGGAGCCAGCAGATCCAGAGAGTGCTGAAGAAAGAGTCCTCAGAGCCTCTCCTGCAAGGCACCAACCCAACCCCGAAGGTGGAACTGGAGTTCTGGAAGAGCAGGTGCTGGGGGAAGCTGGTGCTGCTGGTTTGGGTGGAAGGGATGCTGCTGCTGTGAGCTAAGAGCAGCTGCTCGAGGTCATGTAGAGACCTGAACCCAAAAATATTGCTCCCAGACATAAAATAATGATGATCTCTGAGTGCCTGGACAGTTGGCTCGGTTTGGCTTGACCCCCCCACAGTCCAGGGGGAATTTTGTTGGAAATGCTGTTTCCATCACTGTTGTCTAGGAGCCAGCCCCAGAGTAGAGCTGATGGGCATTCTCCATGCTGTCAGCTGGCTGCTGGTGGTGCCAGAGGGGGGTTACATGAGCCAGGGAGTGGAATTTCACCTGCCCTTTGTGCTGTGTTGGCTCAGGCTGACTCGAGACAGAGCCCAGCCCATGCAGTGGCTGCAGAAACACCAGCTGGCTCCTTTTGGCTCAGAGAGTTGCTCTCACCTGAGCCTGGCACCAGCTGGGTCCTGTGGGGTTGGTCCCATCTCCTGCCACCATTGGGTTCAGTCTTTGTGTAACTGCAGAAAACCCCGAGTCAGGCCCAGGGCAAGCAGGGCTTTGGGTCCAGCTGGGCTGGTAACATGTCCTGGCTGCTGCAGGTGTGCTGACCTGGAAGGCATTTACAGTCAGCTGACATCCAGGAGGGTCAGCAACATGCTGCAGGTGCTGGAGAGAGTGCAGAGCATCTACGTGCCAGCCTTCCAAAACATGCTCCTGGATGTGGAGGCAGGTGAGAAACTGGGACAGCTTTACCATGGGGCTGATTTCTGTCCTCTGTCCATGGCCTGGGCTCCCAGCTGTGCCCTCCCTGCTGGGGTGGCTTTGTGGGAGGGAGGTGCTGATAGTGAGAGTTTCTTCTTCCTTAGTCTTGAGCTTTGGGGTTATCTGCATGTGCACTTCTGGCACTTCTAAAAAAGCTGAGACCATTGGAATTGTGCAGTCCAGAGAAGAGGTCTCTGCAGTGATCTTATTCTGGCCTTCCAGTGCCTAAAGGGGCTCCAAGGGAGCTGGAGATGGATTTTTTTACAAGGGTTGGCAGTGACAGGACAAGGGCAAATGGCTTCATGCTGTCAGAGGTTAGATTAGATCTCAGGAAGGAATCCTTCCCTGTGAGGGTGGGCAGGCCCTGGCACAGGGTGCCCAGAGCAGCTGTGGCTGCCCCTGGATCCCTGGCAGTGTCCAAGCCCAGGTTGGACACTGGGGCTTGGAGCAGCCTGGGACAGTGGAAGGTGTAACAAGATGTGCTTTAAAGTCCCTTCCAGCCCAAATCATTCCATGATTCTATGATTAGATGATGATGATGATGATGATGATGATTCTCTTCACATTGGCCCATGGGTTTAGTTGCACAATGATGTCCTGGTTTTATTAAAAGGAATTAATTTAATTACAATTAATTAATTATTAACTCTGGAGTAGTTCTTCAGGGTCCAACCACACAGCTAAGCTGGAGATTTCACCCAGTGAAGCACTCATGTCTCTTCTAGTGCATTCAGGACAGGTGGGACTGTGCTGCCCTCGGGGCTCGGGGCTGCCAGAGCCAAAACCAGGCTCAGCTGAGCTCAGGCCCAGCCTGGTGATCCTGCAGCCCACGCAGAGCCGTGTTTTTGGTGTTGCCAGGCACTGCTCAGCCTGTGCCCAGAGCCCTGTCACACCCCTGTCCCCACTCCCTGTCCCTTGCTGAGTCAGGTTGTTTGCTGTGCTGGTTAAGGTGTAGGTGAGCAGGGATCAAAGTGATTTATCTCCAGCACATGTAGGTGAGTGCTCTGTGCTCACCAGGACTGTCTGTTCCCCTTTGTGCCAGCATCCAGCTCATGACCCCCCCATCCCAGCCCCATGGATCTCATCCCTTCTCCCCTCTCTTCCCACAGCTCTGAGAGAAGCTCAGGACATTGACCTGCACCTGACACCCCTCCAGCAGCCCCTGGAGGACATAGAGGCTGTTGAGTTCAGCAAGGTGAAGCCTCTCCTGGTCCCCCTGCTGCACGTGGTGTGTTGGATCTGGGTCACCTCCAAGCACTACAGCGTGCCTGTGAGGATCGTGGTGCTGCTCCAGGAAATCTGCAACCTTCTCATTCAGCAGGTGTGTGGCTGTGGCACCTGTGTTTGCCACGGGAAGGGTTTTATCAAAGTCTCTTCTCTCTTTCTTTCCCCTCTTCTTCCTTGGCAAAGGGATTCTGAACTGGAGAGAAAGGGTCAGACCTGTTCAGTTTGCTGTGACAGCAGAAGGGACATCTCTGGGGTGATGTGGCTCTTCCAGGCTGTGCTGTACCTGTCTCCAGAAGACCTTCTGAAAGGAGAGATGGAAGAGAGCCTGGGCAAGGTGCAAACAGTGTTTGACATCCTGAGTGCCTTCAAAGGGGCGTTTGAGGACAGAAGGGAGAACCTGCACGTGTACTATGAGCCAGGCCAGGAGGTGAGGAGGTGGCACTTCCACCCCAGGCTGGTGTTTGCAAGGCTGAACAGCTTCCTGCAGAGGCTGGAGATGGTGAAGGTGAGACTCTGGTGAGACTCTGGAGCTGTGAGGTGTTGTAGCCATGAACTCCCTTGCTGGCATCTCTCCATGATGCCAGGGGATGGGTCCACTCTGTGCTGTGTGGTCCCCAGACCTTGTTTGCCCGGGTCCTGCTCAGTGCTTGTGACAGATTTGTGGGTGTGTCAGTGCTCCCAGGAGTCCTGTGGGACTCGTGCTCTTGTTGGGACAAGGGGATGGGAGCTCTGGGGCTGGGAATAAACCAGGACAAGCTATCAGGCTTCCTGTGGCCCTCAGGGACACCCTGGAGCTGGGGAGAAGCAGGGACATGTTCCACATTCCTCACCAGGTCATCCCTTCACATCCCAGAGGTGTGCCCAGCTCGGGTGTCCCTGTTGGCTCCTCACGGTGACACAAGGCAGGGCAGGGACAGGGGGTGACATGAGAGCCATCAGCCCTCAGCCCCCAGCATGGCTGAGGCTCCGTGAGCACCTGTTACACACGGTGTATTTGTGACACACTGTGTGCCTGTCACACACCCACTGTGCCTGTCACACACCCACTGTTCCTGTCACACACCCACTGTTCCTGTCACACACCCACTGTTCCTGTCACACACCCACTGTTCCTGTCACACACCCACTGTTCCTGTCACACACCCACTGTTCCTGTCACACACCCACTGTGCCTGTCGCACACCCACTGTGCCTGTCACACACCCATCCTGTTACTGTCACACACCCATCCTGTGCCTGTCACACACCCATCCTGTGCCTGTCACACACCCATCCTGTGCCTGTCACACACCCACCGTGTGCCTGTCACACACCCATCCTGTGCCTGTCATACACCCATTGTGCCTGTCACACACCCATCCTGTTACTGTCACACACCCACTGTGCCTGTCATACACCCATTGTGCCTGTCACACACCCGCTGTGCCTGTCACACACCCACTGTTCATGTCACACACGCACCCTGTGCCTGTCACACACCCACTGTGCCTGTCACACACCCACTGTGCCTGTCACACACCCATCCTGTGCCTGTCACACACCCACTGTGCCTGTCACACACCCACTGTGCCTGTCACACACCCACTGTTCATGTCACACACCCATCCTGTGCCTGTCACACACCCATCCTGTGCCTGTCACACACCCACTGTTCATGTCACACACCCACCCTGTGCCTGTCACACACCCATCCTGTGCCTGTCACACACCCACTGTTCATGTCACACACCCACCCTGTGCCTGTCACACACCCATCCTGTGCCTGTCACACACCCACTGTTCATGTCACACACCCACCCTGTGCCTGTCACACACCCATCCTGTGCCTGTCACACACCCACTGTTCATGTCACACACCCACCCTGTGCCTGTCACACACCCATCCTGTGCCTGTCACACACCCACTGTTCATGTCACACACCCATCCTGTGCCTGTCACACACCCACTGTTCATGTCACACACCCATCCTGTTCATGTCACACACCCATCCTGTGCCTGTCACACACCCATCCTGTGCCTGTCACACACCCATCCTGTGCCTGTCACACACCCACTGTGCCTGTCACCCACCCACTGTGCCTGTCACACACCCACTGTTCCTGTCACACACCCATTGTGCCTGTCACACACCCACTGTTCCTGTCACACACCCATTGTGCCTGTCACACACCCACTGTGCCTGTCACACACCCACTGTGCCTGTCACACACCCACTGTGTTCACCTGGGAGCTCTCCTGTGGTTATCAGCTCCGTGCACATGCTGCTCTGTCTCTCTGAGGTGAATCTGTTTATGGATCTCTTCCCAGCTGTGTGGTCAGATGGGCCCTGTGCCGGCTGCTTTTGCACTGGAACAGGTTTTAGTGCTTTAACCACACTGTGTCACTCTGCTCATTCTTTAAGGAGCTGTGTTGAAAACCACAATGGATGGCATCTATTTTAAAACTGCTCATAATCATAGGCTCAAAAATGGTTTGGGTTGGAAGGGACCTTAAAGATCATCTTGATCCCTGAGCCTGGCCCAGGAGCAAACATGACTCTGTGCTGTGCTCTTGTCATCTGCTTGTGGCTGAAGCTGTGTGTGCCTCCTCTGGCTCTGCAGGATCTCCTGACCACGGCCCTGGACCTGACAGAGCTGGAGAAGATTGAGTTTGGGGGGATGAAAGGGAAGGCCCTGGGCCAGCAGGTGCTGGACATGTATGAGGAGTTCCAGGAGGGCTTCCAGGTGTTCTCAGAGCGAACCTACGACTGCCTGGACCTGGCCAACGTGGTAGGTGGCAGCAGCCTGTGGGAATGCCAGCAGCACATCCTCCTTTCCAGAGAGCAGCTCCCTCTGCAACAGAGCCCTGGTTCCTCCTTCCCAGTTCCCCCCTCCCTTTGTTGTGGTCACTGCAGGGAACAGGGAGCTGCTGCCTTTTCTGCAGAAACTTGGGAGTTCTTGCAGCTCCAGATCTCAGAATCACACAATGAACCAAGCTGGAAAACACCTTTGAGATCATGGTGTCCAAACTGTGACCTAACCCCTCCTCATCAACTAAACCATGGCCCTGAGTACCACATCCAGTCTGTTTTTAAACATGTCCAGGGACAGTGACTCCAGCACCTCCCTGGGCACACGATTCCAGTGCCCAGTCACTCTTTCAGTGAAGAACTTTTTCCTGATGTCTAACCTAAAGTTTGCCTGACACAGCTTAAGCCTAGCATACCTTGTTGGTTCAGAGAGTGCTTCTGTGGGTTTTTGGGGTGGTGGTGTGTTCTTTGGGGTAAGAGAGTGTGGAAACAGCCTGCCTTGCCTGCAGGCTGAAGTTAGAACTTGTTGGACTGTGGGTCCATCCTGGAGGGCCACGAGCTCAGCCATGGGATGGGACAGAAGTGTCCTTGACTCTGTGGAGGGTGGCCAGAGGAGTGTTTTAATTCCTGGTGAATAAGAGGAGGAAATGCCTGTGGGTTGGGAGGTGGCAGGCACCTCCCCAGTGCCTTCTCACGGCTCAGGCCTTGCTGTTGCCCTTCCCACAGGAGTTTGAGCAGGATGCCTTGGCCTTCCAGCAGAAGGTGCAGGACATTGACCGTCGGCTGGCCACGGTGTTCAGCCAGGCCTTCAGCCACGCCCCAGGCCTGGAGCACATCTTCAAGGTCTGTGTGTGCCTCCCTTCTCCCCCCCGAGCCCCACAGGGAGGGCAGGCAGAGCTGCAGGCACGTGGGATGGGCAGTGGGACAGGGACACTGCTGGGCTGGGCTTGGGCAGGGATGCTCAGACCTGTGGGTGCCTTGTGAGCCCTGGAGCTGGGAGTGTCCCTGCTCTTCACCTGCTGTCACAAACAGAACAGCCCTTTGCTCAGTTTGGGCAAGAGCAGTCAAAGGAATGACTCCAGTCAGGCTTTTGGATGGCAGGAGTTTCCCTGGTGTCCCTGGGAGATGGAGGAAGAGCTGCTCTGAGTTCCAAGGCCAGGCTGGACAGGGCTTGGAGCACCCTGGTCTAATGGGAGGTGTCCCTGCCCATGGCAGGGGGTGGACTGAGCTGGGCTTTAAGAGCCCTTCCAACCCAAACCATTCTGTGGTTCTCTGATTTCCTGGTGAAAACTGCTAGTAAATCCAGGTGACCATTGTTAATATCAATTTGTTACTACATGGATAAATTTCAGCTCTGAAAATTGAGGTTTTCTAGAAATGAGGTGGTTTTGTTCACCAGTGAATCTATCCTGCAGAGAAAGTAAATGGTATTTCCTGAATAAAAAAAATCAGTATAATTGTAAAAAACACTGTAAAAAATGGTAAGTGATAGCATTTGTCTTTGAGTTGCTGTCGGTTTTTTTAAATAGCAAATTTTGAAGCACTTGAAGAAAGACAGTTGGAATATGGTTCACTCACAGAGAAGGTCTGAGCATTTCTGTTACAAAGACATTCTTTGTGATGTGCTTTGGTGGTGGGATTCAGTCAAAGGTATCTTGGAGTTCTTTTCAAACCTTAATGATCCCATGAAAGGGAGGAGCTGCTGGGGGAAAACCTTCCCTTGGACAAGGTGTCCATCAGTGCAGACCTTTGAGTTACTGAGGAAGATGGAGCACCTCCATCAGTGAGGGAAATCCCAGTGGGACTTTGTGCAGGAGTGTGACTTTTTCCCATTTCTTCCCCTGCCCAGCTGCTGGCCATGTTCAGGAACCTTCTGGAGCGGCCAGTGATGGCTGCAGTTGCTGCTGACAAGGTCCCTGTCGTCCTCAGCATGTTCAGCACTGCCCTGGACCAGGCCAGGCTCACCTACACCAGGCACACCCAGGCAGGGCTGCAGCTCGGTGGGTGTCATGTCAGGAGGAAAATTGATTTCACAGGAAACTGGATTTAGACCGATTTAGGGGGGGAAATAATTTGCTTTTGCTAAGGAAACCAGAACTTCCCAAATTGCAAAGGTTTTCAGCTTCTATAGTTCCTAGTGGGAAGGGAAGTGCCTGGGAATGCTCTGTTGTTGGCATTAAAGCAATGCCAATATCCTTGTTCTAAATGTGGATGGGTGAGATGTGGCTGGGATTGAAGGCACATGCTGAGCTTTTCCCTTGTGATGCTGTAAATACAAGAGGGAGGTGGGATTTGGGGGTTTGATCAGCCTTTTCTGGGGTTATTATTTCCTGGGAGTGCTGGCACAGAAGGGAATAGGTAAACTCCTGTCAGATTATGAGGATTAGTGTGCCTTGTTGAACAGCAGCCTCAGGAAGGCTGTTCTGGAAGCAGACAAGTTCCAGGAGAGGCAGCACTGCTGGAACCAGTGCAGGTTAGCAAAGGAAAGGGGAGATTCATGGAGGACGAGCCCAGCATCTGCTGTGACTTGGGGGAATGTTGTTCTGTGCCTCTGAGATGGGATGGTCACAACCAGCTCCCAGCCAGAAATCCCTTCCTCAGTGTCCGTGGGAGGCAGAGAATTCACCCCAGTCTGGCTCCAGGACATGCCAGGCTTCTCCTCTGCTCCCTCATTCCAATGCAGAGGCACAGGGGGATTTGTGGGTCCCAGCCCTACATGGTTGGCAGGGGTTGGGTTCAGGGCACAGCCTGGACACCAGGGCAGTTCTGCTGGGGGGTTGCAGGGCTGATGCAAAGCTGTGCCCTGTGCCCTGCAGGGTTCCCCCCCCTGCACAAGAATGCCCCTCCCGTGGCTGGAGCACTGGCCTGGGCACGGGAGCTGCAGGCAAGGATCCAGAGACCCTTGGAGCACCTGAGGAACATCCCATGGCTGTGAGTGTCTGCCTTTTGACCACCTGGAAATGTCCTCTCTAGTCAATCTTGAGACATTCTTTCTGAGTTGAATGCTGTCCAATGGCTGTACCCAACCAGCCCTTAGTGAAGAGGTCAGAAAGGGGGGCTCTGGAGCCTTTCACTCCCTACCATCTTTGGTTTTTAAAGCAGCTCTTTAATTGGACTGGTTTTGATGTGATTGAGAGGCACAGTGGGATAGCAGATAGGCTGGTCGGCTTTTAACAAGCCCTAGGTTGCAATTGAAATAGGTATTGCAACCTTTCCCACTGTAATTCCTCTGAGCAAGGTCTCCAGGAGCTCCTTGGGAGCAGCCCAACTCTTGGGTATTGGCAGAAGATAACTTTCTCAGCATTAAACAGAGGAACAATTACCCAAGATCAAGAAAACAAACCAGGGCTGGAATTCTCATGGTCCCTGCATTTAACATTGATTTTATCCCTCTGTTTAGAGCAGTTAAGGACAAGTCCTTCAGCAGAGTGATGTGAGGCTCTTTCCCATGTGCAACTTGAGAGGGAGAAAGGATTGAAAAGGAAAAATGAAGATATGTGTATATATAGCTATACATTATGTATTATATATATGATCTATATAAAGTATGTTATTGCATACATTTTATATTTTTTTCTATACATTATATAAATAATCATTCACACAGCTGTGACCTGCATCTAATGGAGCACAACTGTGACAGAAAACTGTCAAGGGCAAAATGTTTAAAAGTGATGTTTGGTAACTGTTTTTTCCAGCAGCCCTGTGTGCATCTCCTGTCCCAGCTGCTGGTCCCCATTTTACAGCATGGAAACACCTGAGAGAGCACAGGGGGCTGGGCAGCCTTTGTGCAGGGAGGGGATTTGGGGTGAAATCCAAGCAGACTGTGCCTGCAGACTGTGGGGGGAACTTGGGAAGGGGGAAATGCAGAGCTGAGCCCCCAGGACTGAAGGTGACCCCTGTGTGTTGTGCTGCCAGGAGCTTGGACTCTGCCCGTGGAAGAAGGGTGCTGCAGAAATATGAAGAAATGATCCAGCTGCTCGACAGGTACAGGGGCCTCAGGCAGGGCTTAGCTGAGGAAACATTCCCCTCCCTAAGCCACCTCCCAGAACATCTGGCAGCCCAGAGCTTGGCAATGTCCCTTTCTAAGCCCAAAGGAATTTCCTGCTGGGAGTGGAGCAGGGAGCTCCTCTGAGTACCACAGGTTTGCTGGGATGGCTTCAGAGGAGAATCCTGCAGGGGAGGCACAGGGGCTCTGCTGCCCAGCAGGAACATCACAGCAAGTGGGCTGGGCCAAGTCCCAGTTCTCTCACTGGCTGTGTTTGCAGTGGATGTAATGTGGATATTCCACAGCCGGGGCTGGGAGTCACTGCCCAGGACTTGGCCTCTCAATGTTTGATGTTACACCTGATTGCTCTGGGCTGGCTCTTGAGAGAAACCCCCAGGAAGGAGAGCCCTGCAGGGCCCTGCTCCCCATCCCCAGTGAAGGGAGCTGGGAGCCCGGGCTGCTGGCTGGGTGGAGAGAGCCTGGTTCCCATCACCAGAACAAGGCTGGACAGTTCAGCACAGCCTTTCAGAGAGGAGCTCCCAGGCTATCAATCTGATAAATTGGGCTCCTCTCAGCCCCAGCAGTGCTGCCTTTAGATCACTGCCCTGCAGGTTTGCAGCACACCTGCTCCATTCCCTGCTCCTGACAGCCCACCTGGGGCCAGCACAGCACACTGCTCCTCCCCAGGCTCCTGGGGGAGCAGGAGGTTTCATGCCCTCTCAGAAGATTGGGATAAATAAGAATGAAACCCATAAAAATAACACTCAGGCCCTCTAAAACCTCCTTCAGAGCTTCCCTTCATGCTCCCTCCTACCCAAGCTGAGATGTCCATGCCAAAGCCATCCTGTGATTCCCACATCCTGCAGCCCTCAGGGTTCAGGGAATGCAGCTGCTGAGAAAGCCCAGGCACCCTCACAGGACAAGCAGCCGAACTGCACTGGAGGAGCCAAAGGGGCATTTTTGTCTCTCAATCCTGATTTCCCGTGTTCTCAAACTCGCTGTCACACCTGCAGGTGCTCTGCACTGTGTCTATCACAACCCACATGCCATTTACCATTGCCCAGTTTGCACCCCACAGATGGTGTGGGGTGAGCACCTGGAGCTGCTGTCTGCTGGTGCCACTCCCCAGAACGCTCAGGTGACAACGTGATTCAGAACAGACTTTGTCACTGGGGAGCTTGGCACTGTCCATGACATGTGAGATGCCAGGACCCCTTTTCTGCCCCCTGTGCTACCATGGTCTCACTCAGACAGGTGAGGTCACCTTCAGCCACCCCAGCATCCCTGTGCCTTTAGGCATCTGTCCTGCTTAGACCTTTGGGAACCCCCAGCTGCTGATATATCACGTTAGGCTAAATGCTTTGGAAAGTCCATCTCCAAATCGGAATTCCCTGCTAAAACTGGAACTTGAGAGAGCTTTGCCCTCCTGACTTGCTGTTTTGGGTGTTTTTGGAAGCACTGTTGTTTGTGGAGGTGGCATGGATGGGTTTTGAACTTTCCTTCACGTTCCTCGGTCCTCAGAGTGGACTTGGCTTCCGCTCAGTTACAGCTGCACTCTCTGGCTTGTTAACTACAACGTGGATGTTTCTCTTTTCTGGCAGGTATCAGGAAAAGGTGTATTTAGACTGGTCCCAGACAGTCTCAGAAAAATCCCAGTACAACCTCACCCAGCCTCTCCTCCGGCGAGATCCACAGACCAAACTGCTCACGGTCAATTTTGATCCCCAGGTAAGAGCTGCTGCCCCATGGCTCTCCTGCCCCCCAGGGCATGTCCCCAGGCTGTGGGGGACATCTGGTGGGGTTGGCACTGGATCTCTGTGGTCCGTGGAACCCCTGCCATGGGGGTAACCAGGATCTACCATAGATCTGCTCTGAGCAGAGCAAATTCTGCTTAAAGCTAGTGGCAGGAAGTCCCTCAGAAACCAGATGTGTAACTGGTGTCAGCATGTCCAGAGCAGGGTTGATACTGGAGTGGAGAGTGATGGGACATCATCTACAGATGCACATTCATGCTGTGTGTACCTAAAACCTGAGATTCTGAAAGGGTGTAAAGAACCCAGGGAAGGTTTGTTTTGTGACTCCAGGAATCTTTGATGGAAGGTGGCACCAGAAGGAGTTGAGTCAGTGGGTTTGAAGCCATGGTGCTATTTTTTAGTTCTTTTTTATGCCAATCAGCCCAACAAACCAAGAGAACTGGAGCCATCTTATCTTTCACTTTGATAATGGCCAATGGCTCTTGCAGGAACAGCATTGCTGAGACTTGTGGTGTGGCTCAGCCTCCATCTGAGAGGGGATGCACATGGGTGGGGATGGCTGAGAGGACCAGAGACGATGGTGGCTTTTCGAGGCTGGCTGGTGCTTCAGAGCTGGGAGGAAATCCAGAGTCAGGGATCAATGGGAACAGATGGCACAGACCAGGAGCTCTCCAGGCCCTTTGCAGCCTGGGAATAAACCAGCAGGAAGGCCCTGTGGTGCTCAGAAGGGCTTGGAGGGGATGCCAGGAGCTGGAGGGCTGTGCTGTGCTCAGCTCTGTGCTTTGCCTCCCCAGCTGGTGTCCGTGCTGAGGGAGGTGAGCTACCTGTGGGGCAGCGGGGCAGGAGCCATCCCCCCAGCAGCAGCTGACATCTACTCCTGCAAGGAATCCTTCCAGCAGCTGGTGGCCAGCCTGGAGCTCATGGGGAACAGGTACAACAAGGTCCTGAGGACAGTGCTGGAGGTGGAATATCCTCTGGTGCAGGGGCAGCTGCAGGACATCGACTTGAAGCTGAGAGAGGCAGAAGAAACGCTGACGTGGAAGATGGAGGGTGAGCTGGCTGTGTGACACCTGGCTCTCCCCACATTCCCAGTCTCTGCTCCCTGGTTCCCAGTGGCAGCTCCCAGCAGCACGGGGCACTCTCTGGCATGTCCAGCACTGGGGAGATGAGGAGCAGCTCCCAGTGCCTGCTCCTTTCCACATTCCCTTGATCCACTGGGGCTGTGGACAGGATCCCCCTCCCCTCAGGTTTAGCCCAGACTCTGGGGAGGAGAGGCTCTGGTGGTCCCTGCTGTGGCTTGTTGGTAGGAGAGAGGTAGAGGTGGCTCTGCTGCTGGAGGTGGTGAATCTCATACTTTAAGGATGACTGAGAAATACGTGAGACCACGGAGAGAAGGTTTGGAGGAGAGAACACCAGAGCTTGGCCCAGCAGCTCTGAAAACAGGGGATCAATAATTTCATTTTCCCCAGGTGTCTGGGCTCACATCTCCGGGGTGATGGATGATGTGTGTGACCTGGAGCAGAGGGTGCAGCAAGCCAAGGACAACATTGAGGAAATCCACAGCATCGTGCAGTCGTGGGGGTCACCCGTATTTGAGAGGAGGGATTCCAAAAAGGACTCAGTGCTGAGCCTGGAGGAGTGCCAGGAGTGCCTGGAACGGCGCTACAGCCTGGTCAGGGAGTCTGGGCACAGGATCCACTCCCTGCTGAAGGTGAGGGGGCACCTTCAGGGCTGGGTGGCTCCTCAGGGGCTCCACATTGTCCCTGCAGCTCTGAAAATGTCCAATGCTTTAAATGAACTCCCTGGACCCAAACCCGAGCCGGTGTTAACTGATGATGTCTCAGAGGGCTGAGCTGGAGGGGGGGTGTGGGGCTGGCTGGGCTCCCAGCCCAGGGCAGGGTCTGGCTGCAGCCCTGGCTGCTGGAGAGCCACTAGAGGGGAGTGGTGCATCGGGTTTGGGATCCTGCTCCAAGGAAAAATCCCCTCGCAGGTGTTTACCCGAGAACAGAGGCTGGGGCTGACCCCTTGGTTTCAGGCTTGATGTCCCTCTGGGGAGCAGCAGGTGATGATCACCACCCAGGGAGAAGCTGAGTGACAGGAGAAAATGTGCTGTCCCAAATCTTGGTGTTTCCCAGCAGTTTTGCCAGAGCTCAGAGTCCTCTGCAGGCCAGGAAAAGACCCAGGGCTCTGCTCCTCACCTGCCTGGAGCCAGGTGTTGTTCATGTCAGGGACAGCCCCTGGCCTGGAGGAAGATGGGTCATAGCCCCAGCCCTCTCCTGAGGGTCCCTGTCTGGCCTTGGACTCTAAAGAGAACCAGATGGGTTCATCAGGATGGGCCTTTGAGACCCCCAGTTCCCCCTGCCCCAGGGGTGCAAGGCAGCCCCAAGTCCCCTGGCCTCAGATAAGAGGGAGAACACGTGGAAGACATTCTAAGGCTCTTCTGCACTCCATTTTCACCTCGAAGTGTTCCTGGAGACCAAGCAGCCCTTGACCCCAGTAGGAAGATCCACCTCCACAAGGCTGACACTCCTGTGCTGCCCAGCATCAGCCCTGGGCTGTGGGCAGCTCTCTTCAGGACAGGCTCAGCCCTGTCGTGTGTGAAGGAATCTTCTTTGTCTTCCAGGAAAACCAGAGCCTCCTACTTGCAGACCCAGCCTCTGATGCCTGGAAGGTGTATTTGGATTATGTGGATGAGATAGTCCTGGATGGATTCTTCACTGCCATTGAGTGCTCACTCAAGTACCTCCTGGAGAACACAGGTGACACCTGGTTGCTGTCCCCTGGCTGCAGTGGCTGCTCTGCCTCTCCAAGGGCACATCTCTGCTCGTGCTCCCTCATCCTCCATGGGTGTTCTCTTCTTCCTGGCTTTCCTCTGGCACTGGAGCCTCCAGAAGGGGAGGGTGACTCCATCACTGCTCCTGGATTGCTCAGGGGGAGGGATGGAGGTGACTGTGCACGCTCTGCAAGGGTTAATGGAGGGAGACACTTGAGGCTTCCTCCCACATCTGTGCCTGGACATCAGGCACCTCCCACCCTCCCATGCCCAAAGCAGCAGCCTGGCACCATCTTCCCTCTGTGGGGAGGCTCAAGAGCCAGTTCTGCTCCTGAAAGGCACGAACCAGAGCCCTCAGTCCCTGAGCATTAGTCCTGAGGCAGAGGTGAGCTGGGTTCAGGAGACACCAGCCCAGCCCTCCTTGCTCTGCTGAGAGCAGCTTGTGTGCAGCTAGAGCACAACTCCAGGAATGCTTCCCTTCTGGATGTGGAGGCACAATGAGCTGGAGAATTGCATGCAGTTCTTCACCATCTTATTAAAAACTTGCATATGTTGTCACATTTGCATCTGATTTCAGTTTCTGGTTGCTGTTTGGGGTGGTTTTTTTTGTTTTTTTGTTTTTTTGGGTTTTTTGTTTGTTTTTTGCTTTTTTTCATGCCTTTCACCACTAAATTAAAGAGCCACTTGATTCCTGTTGTTTTTCTCCTGTGCAAGCACTTCCATGCTGGCATTGCTCAGCTCTCAGACTCCCTCTGCATTAGCTGAAGAGCCTGGTCTCTTCAAGCCTTTCCTCCTCAGGATATTTTCTGGTCCTTAAATCACTTTTGTCTCATCTGTTCCCCACTGTCTTTGGTGGGTACCACAGCACAGCTGGTTTGCCAACACCTCCATGGCTTATGCAGACACCAGTGAGTGCCTGCCACCACACCCTTCTGCTGTCCCTGCAGGACATGTGGCATCTCGTCATAGGATATTAGTGGTGGCTCAAGACTCCTTGAAAAAGCAGATCCTGACATCTCTGTTCTTCCCTCCCAGACCCCAAGGCAGGGCTCGCTCCCCTGTTTGAGGTGCAGCTGGATTTGGTGATCCCAGATTTGGTGTTTCACCCTCCCTTGGACCCTGGCACCAACGATGGCTTCTGTGACATGGTGGAAAATCTTCTCCAGGGCATCTTCCACATCTCCTCGCTGGTGCCCCGGCTGGCCACGCACAGCGGCCTCTGCCACTACCAGGTCTGTGCTCTTGGCTTGCCAGGCTGGGGCAGTGAGGAGGTGCCCTGTGCTGCCACATCACTGTGCTCTGCCCTCTCCCCTCCCTTCTTCTCTCCTTTCTCTCTCTCTGCTTTCTCTCCCCTTTCTCTCCTCTATCCTTTCTATTCTTTCCACTCTCGTCTTTCTCCTCTCCCCCTCTCCCTTCTCCCATTTTCTCTCCTTTCTCTCTCTTTTCTCTCTCCTTTCTCTCTCCTTTCTCTCTCCTTTCTCTCTCCTTTCTCTCTCCTTTCTCTCTCCTTTCTCTCTCCTTTCTCTCTCCTTTCTCTCTCCTTTCTCTCTCCTTTCTCTCTCCTTTCTCTCTCCTTTCTCTCTCCTTTCTCTCTCCTTTCTCTCTCCTTTCTCTCTCCTTTCTCTCTCCTTTCTCTCTCCTTTCTCTCTCCTTTCTCTCTCCTTTCTCTCTCCTTTCTCTCCTCTGTCCTTTCTCTCCCCTTTCTCTCCTCTGTCCTTTCTCTTCTTTCCACTCTCCTCTTTCTCCTCTCCTGCTCTCCCTTCTCCCATTTTCTGTCTCTCCTCTCCTCTCCTCTCCTCTCCTCTCCTCTCCTCTCCTCTCCTCTCCTCTCCTCTCCTCTCCTCTCCTCTCCTCTCCTCTCCTCTCCTCTCCTCTCCTCTCCTCTCCTCTCCTCTCCTCTCCTCTCCTCTCCTCTCCTCTCCTCTCCTCTCCTCTCCTCTCCTCTCCTCTCCTCTCCTCTCCTCTCCTCTCCTCCCAGGCTGACCTGGAGGCCATGTCTGACCTGTGTTCAGCTCGCCAGGAGCTGCTGAGCCGTGCAGGTGCAGCGGTGTCCCTGTGCTGCGAGCACCGCGCGGGGCTGGAGCGATTCTCGCACCTCTTTGGGGAGGACAGGAGGGAGCTGTGCCGCCAGTTCCTGCTCTACGGCCGTGCCCTCACACCCGCAGACCTGCAGGGCCAGCACGGGGTCCCCGAGATGCCACCCACGCTGCAGCAGGTCCGGGAGCACATGGGCTCCTACGAGCAGCTCTACCAGGAGGTGGCCGACATGCAGCCCGTCTGCACCTTCCAGGGCTGGCTCAGGCTCGATGCACGGCCCTTCAGGGCAGCCCTGCTCAATGAGATTAAAAGGTGGAGCTTGGTGTTCAAGCAGCACCTCCTGGACCACGTCACGCACAGGTGAGAGCCGGTCCTGCCTCTGCTCCGGGGGCTGTGTGGATTTCTCCTGTCTTGGCTGGGCTGGGTCATTTCACACTGCTGGCCAGCTCACTTAGAGAATCATGGAATACCTGGCTTGGAAGGGATCCTCAAGGACCATCCAGGGCAGCTCCTGGCCCTGCACAGACACCCCAGCAATCCCACCCTGGCAGCATTGTCCAAATGCTCCTGGAGCTCTGGCAGCATCAGGGCTGTGACAGCATCCAGAGCTAATACAGGAGCAGGGGAAGGGCCCATGGAGCACAGCAGCTCCATCCATTGCTGTGTCTTCTGTGCCCTGCTCTCTGCTTGTGTGTGAGCTGGGAAGGGACATCACTTGGGAACAGGGACATCCCCTGGTACCACCGGGAACAGGGACATCACTTGGGAACAGGGACATCACCCGGCACCCCTGGGAGCAGGGACATCCCCCGGCACCCCTGACATCCCTGAGCCGGTGCCCTGGGACCTGCTGTAGGGCATTAGATGAGGTGTGTGTTTGCCCACTCCTCCTGAGCCAAATAATCCCATTTCTGCCGGGGCTCTGGGCTTGCTTTAATGGATTTGATGGTAGCCATCAGTAAATCTACACTAATGTCATGAGGTTTCTAAAAGCCCATGATTCAGGTAGCCTGGCATGAGCAATCATGGGCAGGTGTCTGCAGGATACAAAAAGGAGCAGTTTAGGCTCCAACCTTGGTATTAACACTTATTCCTTGCTCTGAAGATCTGCTCAGATCTGTGCAGGACAGTGATTTTTTGGTTGCAGCTGAAGGGTGTCTTAGGTTGTGGATGCTCCCAGGGGAGTGCTCACAGACATCTGAAGAGGAGGCTGCTGCGTGGGGTGGTGATATGATCTCTTGTGTGCTTTTCAGCACCATAAATCTGTCTGATAATTTCTTTGCAAAGAAGTTTTGTGTGGCAGAGAGCATTTAAGAGCTATTATTGAGAGTCCCTGACTCAGCAATTTAGTCTTTATTAGGTGAAGTATTTAAGGATACTTTTAGGTCCAGCAGCATCCAGAGAATTTAAGCAGGCACTTAAAATGTGTTTTGGGATCCAGGAGCCCATTGTTCTTCTGCTGAAAGTGCCCAGTAGCTGGAGAGGTTAAGAACAGGATAAGCAGGTGAGGAAATGTGCCCCGAACACTCTGCTATCTGTGATGGTTTATGGCTCGAGGGCTTTGACAGACAGGGATCTTGAAGTCCTGGAGGGATTTTTTTTCTTCCCACAAATGTCCAGTTGCTTTTCTTAACTGCTGTGAATTTGCATCACCTGCAGAAGGGAGCTGCCCTGTGAAGAGAGGCAGTGCATGAAGGACAATCCCTGTTTGTTACAGGTTTGAAATATGTCAGGTTCACCTGGGGAGCTCGGGTTCTTGTAGTAGAAGAGATGGGGTGAAAAGTGTCACAGAATCCCAGAATGGTTTGGGTTGGAAGGGACCTTAAAGTTCAACTCACTCCACCCCTGCCATGGCAGGGACACCTCCCACTGTCCCAGGCTGCTCCAAGCCCCAGTGTCCAACCTGGCCTTGGGCACTGCCAGGGATCCAGGGGCAGCCACAGCTGCTCTGGGCACCTGTAAAAACTCCCAGTAAAAACTGTCCTCTCAAATATTCCTGAACTCCCTGCCTCTGCTCAGGTACTCTGTCTCCAACTTGAGAAGTCCCAGCCTGCCTTTCTGTTCCCTGAAGGAAGCTGTGCCACATCCAGGGATACCTTGGAGCAGGAATTCCACTTCTGAGGCTGGATATTCATTCCAGAGGAACTGCTCTCATCTTGTGCTTCCTTCCCTGCTTTGTACTCTACAGCTTGGCTGACCTGGAGGAGTTTATCCAAACAACTGAGAAAGGTTTGAGCAGAAAGGTGGAGAAAGGTGACTCTGGTGGCTTGGTGGAGGTCATGGGTCACCTGCTGGCTGTGAAGGAACGTCACAGTGCCACTGATGCCATGTTTGAGCCCCTGAAGGAAACCATTGAGCTGCTGAGGAGCTATGAGCAGCAGCTGCCTGAAGAAGTCCACCAGCAGCTGGAGGTGGGTGAGAGCTTGTGGTGGACACAGCAGCTTGCCCAGGAGCAGCAGTCAAAGGGAGCAGGAGTGAAGGAGCATCCCAGGGATGTTCAAGGCCCTGCTCCCTGGCATTAGAGGGCCTCAGTGGGCAGCGTTTTGCTATTGCAGGATGTGCCTTAATAGCTCTAAATGGTACATTGAGTTACATTGAGATTTTTCTTTTAAAGCAGAGATTAAGCCTTTTGTTATGTGTGAAAAACATGGAATTGCCTGCTCCAACTCCCAGCGATTACTCTTGAAAAATAGTTATTGCATTTTCAAATCCATCTGTTAATTAGGTTGAATTATAATTATTTTTAAATAAGCTGGTTCTTGGCAGCTTTGGAGATGGGAAGGATAATGTTGGCAGAGGAGCTGCCTTCTCACAGGGCTTCAGTCCTCCTCTGGGTCAAGACCACCAGGTCTGCTTTACCCAGTGGACATCCCTGGGAGCAGGTTATGAAAATATTTTGGCATCTCTCCACATCTGGCTCTCATGAGTCAGTTTTTTGGGAATTCCTTTCGTTTCTGCAAAAGGGACCATGAGATGGAGGTTTTAAGAGATGGTGAGGTGCCCAGCCAGTGTTGGGGGACAGAGACAAGCCCTGCCAGCAGTGTCTTCATCCACATAAAACCCAGAGTGTGGGGAACCCAGCTCCACTACATCCCCCAGCCTGGGAGCTGCTGGTGTGTGCCTGCTTGTGCAAATACCTTCAAATAACTGATTTCCTTTCCTGATGGATGAGAGCAGGGTATTGTGCAGCCATCCAGATGCAGAACAGCAAAAGAATTGTTCTTTCTGGCGAGTGACAGCAACACTTGTGTGTGAATGATTCATTCCCTCCTGTATGGAGTGGGAAAAGCAGGAGTTCCTCTGGGCTCCTCTCCCTCCATGGTGCTGGAGATGGATGGGCTGGAGCTGCTTTGGTAGGAAAAGAAGGAAGCAGCTCTGTGTGTGGCCATGGATAGTGATTTCTACTGAGACTGTAATGCAAAATGCCAGCAAGAGACCCCTCAGGAAGGGCTGGCCCCACCCTGGCCATCTCTGCTGCCTCAGAGCTGCCTGCAGCTATTTCCCTTCTTCCCATGCTGGGTCTCCATTAATCTCCTCAAGAGTGTGAACTGGGATGGAGAGGAACCCAAAGCCTTTCCTGTAGGCTTGCACAGCACATGGAGAAGAGGAAACCTGGGGACAGCAGATCCCTTGGCAATCATGGAATTGTCAGGGTTGGAAAAGACCTTTAAGATCATAAAATCTCACCATCCCCCCAGCACCACCACCATGATCAGCACTAAACCATGTCCCCAGGTGCCACATTCACAGGGTTTTGAACACTTCTGGGGATGGTGACTCCAAACCTCCCTGGACAGCCTGTTCTGATGCTTTACAATCAAAAGCAAACTTTTTTCCTCCTATCCAGTCTAAACCTCCCCAGGCATGACTTGGGCCATCCCAACCATGGAACCGTGGGTTCTGTCTCTTTTCCCGTTCTGTGGCTACCCATGAGCAGGTATCACCCCCCCCCAGAGCCCATCCTGCCTCCCAGCAGTGCCATTGGAGCTCCTGCCTTCTCCTGCAGGAGCTGCCAGAGAAGTGGAGCCAGGTGAAGAAGCTGGCAGAGGCTGTGAAGCAGCAGGTGGCCCCTCTGCAGGCCAGCGAGGTGACAGCCCTGCGCCAGAGCTGCGCTGCCTTCGACGCCCAGCAGCTGCGGCTGCGCGAGCGCTTCGGCAGGGAAGCGCCCTTCAGGTACTGGTGCCTAGAGGAGCTGGAACACAGGCTAGACTGAGTTAAGGGGAATTAAATGGGTATTTATTGAGGGGCCTTCAAAGGCCACACCCTGGCAGTGCCAGTGCCACAGTCGTGGCCCTGCCTGGATGGCTCCAAGGTGGAAGCAGAAAAGAGCTTGGGCACGAGATATCTCATATTTGTATAGGTTTTAGTCTATTTGCATGCAGGAGTCAACTGTCCCATTAATAGCCTCAAATCATGAAGTTTCATCCTCCTTGCTTGCCTGCCATTCTCTTTTCACATAGTTTATGCTTAGGGCCTGAAGTTTGAAGAGCTTGTCCTTGAGTCCCCAGCTGGAATAGGAACTGTTTTGTCTTCATCACCCAAGCACAACAAAAAGCACACACAAGCAGAACAGGAAAACTTAAAACTTAAGGCATCAGCATCACATGAGTCCCCAGAGAAAAAAAGCTCATCCCTGTGATGCCTTGGAGTTATCTAGTGCCACCTAGAACAAAGGCTAGGCAGAGTTAGAGAATAAAGTGGGGATTTATTAAAGGCCTTCAATAGATCCACCTTGGGCAGTCAAAACCTCCCAGAGGCTACACCCAAGATGGACAATGGTCATGAGTGTTTCAGACAATTCTAAGTTTGGTCACATAGACCAAACATATCAGGGGTTAATCCTCCAGTTACAGCTTCAGGTAATGAAGTTACATTCCCCCATTTTTCTCCCTCCCAATTCACTTTTGTTTATATTTTTTTGGGGCCTGGGGCTGTGGTGTGTCCTTGGATCCCAGCCCAGAGGAATTGTTTTGTCTGACCAAAATGTGGAAACAGTTAACTACACTTTATATGGAGTTCAGAGTTATGCACTAATGCACTACAGGATTTGAAAAATATAAAAGCTAAAATCTTACTGCATCACCTGTATGTTCTGGTGATCCACACATCCCCTCCCTGCTCACAGCCTGCTGTGCCTGCAGTGCTGTGTCCCTGGGAAGAGCTTGGGTTTGGGTGGTGTCACCAGTGCCACATGGCTCAGCCATCAGGGTGTAGTAGAGACCTCTCATCTCTCCCATGGCTCTCAGAGACTCTGTTTGTTTCATAGGCTCTTTAGAAGTTGTTACAATATCACTTATGAAGAATAAACGTTTATTTCTAGGTTTGACACTGAAAAGCCTTATGAACTGCTGGATGCAAAGCACAAGGAGATTAAACAGATGGAGTCAGCCATGACCTCAATTTGTGAATCAGCTGGTCTGTTTGAAGTCATGGTGCCAGAGTATAAACAACTGAAGCAGTGCAGGAAGGAGCTGTGTCTTCTCAAAGAGCTCTGGGACATGATCTCCCTGGTGAACAGCAGCCTCCAGGACTGGCAGACCACCAGATGGGTGGATATTAACGTGGAGAGCATGGATCTGGAGTGCAAAAGGTTTGCAAGAGAGATTCGGAATTTGGATAAGGAAATGAGGGCATGGGATGCTTTCAGTGGGCTGGACAGCAAGGTGAAGAACATGCTGACAGCCCTGAAGGCTGTGGCTGAGCTTCAAAATCCTGCCATCAGGGAAAGGCACTGGAACCAGCTGATGCAGGTGACAGGTGTGAGGTTTGTGATGGACTCGGACACCACCCTGGCTGACCTGCTCAGGCTCAACCTGCATGAGTTTGAGGGGGAGGTCCATGGCATTGTGGACAAGGCAGTGCGAGAGATGAGCATGGAGAAGGTGCTGAAGGAGCTGAGGGTCACTTGGAGCTCCAGGGAGTTTCAGTACGAGCCTCACCCCCGCACCAACATCCCCTTGCTGAAGTCAGATGAGGAGCTCATTGAAACTCTAGAAGACAACCAGGTGCAGCTGCAGAATTTAATGTCATCCAAATGCATTGCTTTCTTCCTGGAGGAGGTGTGTGCCTGGCAGAGGAAGCTCTCCACCGCTGACTCTGTCATGGCCCTGTGGTTCGAGGTGCAGCGCACCTGGTCTCACCTGGAGAGCATTTTCATAGGCTCGGGAGACATCCGGGCACAGCTGCCCCAGGTATGAGCCCCCAAATCCCACACTGCCTGCTTGGGAAGTGCTGAAGAAGAGGCTCCATTATTAAATGGGGTTACTTATAGTGCCAAATTCCCCAAAACAGGGCTGTTCTCCTGCTGCCTCACTCCTCTGGGGGTTCTCTCAGTGCTGTGGTTGTTCCCCCAGGATGTTTTTGTACCCCAGGCCGATCTTCTCCCTTGTACCACTGCATGGCAAACACAGAGCTCCTGGGGCTGAGTGAGAGCTGCTGCCTTCCTTCAGTGCTGCAGTGTGTTCCCTCTTCCTTCAGAGGGGAGAGGACCAAGACCATTACTCAGACACTGCAAATCATCAAACAGAGCTGGCCCAGGCAGCTTTGGCAGCTTTCCCTCCCTGTCCTTCCACGCTGGTGCTGGGGGAGAGCAGCTTTTCTGCTCCTGCTCTGGGGGGCTCCTCAGGGTGCCTCCAGCCTGTTGCAATAAGCAGCTGGGACTCAGTTTCTTCATGCAGGAAAAGCCAATTCTTTATTCACATAACTCATTTTTATACAGTTTTTACAGAGCTGGTGTTGAACTCCTATTGGCTAGGAGTTTTCTTGCCACCTAATTCATTGGTTAGAAAAGGGTTTTGTGTGTACGTGCTAAGACTCTCACTCAGATGTTTACATCTCTTCTTCACTGATTCTCATGGGACAGATCTTTTGTTTATGCAGGTGCACATTTATTTTCTTACCAGAATAGATTGTTGTGTGCTTTTCATTCCCAAGGTTGTTTCATGTGAGGACCTAGCTAGCTGCACTTAGAAGTAACAGGCTAGCTGGTAATTTTAACAGAGCAAGGCCTGATTTTATAAGGCTTTTCTTTTATGACATCTTGTACCTGTGTGCAACAGCAGCCCAGCTCCCAGTGTAATTGCAGGCTCAGAGCTGAGGAGGAACGTGCCTTTCACTGGTGAGGGAGGAGCTTCCCCCTCACCCCAAAGACAGGGGATGGGATCTCTCAGCACACCATCAGAGCGTTGCTGTCACCTTTGTGTCCCTTTGTGTCCTTTTGTAGGACTCCAGACGTTTTGAAGGCATTGATGTGGATTTTAAAGAACTGGCCTATGAAGTTCAGAAAACCCCAAATGTAGTTGAAGCCACCAATAAGCCAGGTCTGTCCCAGCAGCTGGAGGACATCCAGAGTAGGTAGGTAGAGCATCAGTTCCAGGATTTTGTCAGACTGGAATGAGCCATAAGGAGTTGGTTGAAGCTGTGCCCTGAGGCTTTTTCTGAGCCTGTGCTTCCTCTGCAGTCACAAATCTCCAGCTTTTCTGATCTTTCTCAAGTTTTTGTATTTGTGACCCATCACCCAGTGAGGGTGGGCAGGCCCTGGCACAGGGTGCCCAGAGCAGCTGTGGCTGCCCCTGGATCCCTGGCAGTGCCCAAGGCCAGGTTGGACACTGGGGCTTGGAGCAGCCTGGGACAGTGGGAGGTGTCCCTGCCATGGCAGGGGTGGCACTGGATGAGCTCTGGGGCCCCTCCCAACCCCTATGCTTCTGTTATTCTGTGATATTTGCAGCAGACCACAGCCCATCTAATTTACAAAATTATCTGTGTACCCTTGACATGAGGCATAACACATCCCTGAGACAGACCTGAGTGCCCTGAGATGGAGACACTTCTGACTTAACATAAAATCTGCCTGAAAAACACTTCAAAGTCCATGCTAAGCTGTTGTGTCAGTAGCAGCTCTCCATTTCAAATAAAGATTTGATTTTATTTTCAATCGAACAAGGCCAATGTTCCTCACAGAGAATGTTATTTAGGAACTTTGTAAGCTCAGCAGCAGTTTAGCATGTGAACACTGCAAGATTCATTTTAGATCGGAGCAAACAACTTTCCTTTCATGCTTTGCAAACACAAAAAGCTGAGTTGGTTGGAATCAGACTTTAAAATGTGGCTCATTAGAATAAAAGCAGTTCTGGAAATGTTCATCCCAGTGGATGCCACCACCTGTGGCAGCTCCGAGCTTGTCTAAAGCAGTGGGGCAGACTGCAAACCTTTCCAACCTCTCCTTCCACTTGTGCTTCTGCTTTTTGATGAGGCTGCCCCAGCTCTTGGGTGTTTGACCCCCGGAGCAGAGAGTGAGCTGTGAGTTCCCTGTGCTTTGTGGATCTGTTCGGGGCTGTGGGAAGGAGCAGCCTGCAGGCTCAGCTCGGGCCTGGCATTTCCCCATGGTGGGGAGAACCTGCCCAAAAAGCCCAAGGGCAGCATGGAGCATGGCAGGGATTTACCCACCTGTCCTGGGCTCTGCTCTGTCTCCCCAGGTTGTCTCTGTGTGAGAAGGCTTTGGCTGACTATTTGGACATGAAAAGGTTGGCCTTTCCCAGATTTTACTTCATTTCTTCTGCAGATTTACTGGATATTCTTTCCAACGGCACCAACCCACATCTGGTAAGGCTTGTACTGCATCACCTTTGCATTTTCCAGCTGTCAGGAGTGTCACAGTGGAAGGTGTTGTCCTGGGACTCTCCTTCCTGGAGTGACTTCTCCCCCCCTCTGTGATTAACAGCTCCTTCACAGCTGATCTCCATTGTCATTGCTGACAGGCAGCCTTGCCCTGATCTAACCCTGGTGATGCTCGTGGCAGGTTCAGAGAGCACTCCCATGGGTTTTGTGCCATAAAAACAGTGGCTTTGTTTCTGCTGGGATACAGTGAGGTTGCAGGAAAACGACTTTCTCAAGGATCTCATCCTAAACTTGTTGCTGACCTTGGATCCCAGCCTGGGAGGCCACCAATGAAAGAGTCCCAGGCTGGTCATTCCAGTGTGGGAGTGTTGACCACTGGTGGCTTGTAGAGGGCTGTGTTTTTAGGCAGAAGAAGCAATTTCCAGTAAGTGCCTCTTCCTTCCCCCTGCAAAGCCTCTGGGCTGAGCTGCTGGCAGGGCAGGGAGGAGCACAGCCTGCAGCAGGTGAGCAGCTGCTGCTCAGCCAGGGGCTGCGGCTCAGGGCCAGGGGGTGTCTGAGCCTGCCCTGGGTTTCTGGGATGGGGTCTGAATCCAGGTGTGGGGAATCCCCCCAGATCTACCATTGCTGCTCCTGGCTCGGCAGGATTGCTGGATCATCCCAAGGGGGAGCTGGCAGTAACCTTCCTGTTGTAAGAAATGGCTGCAGAGTCCCCTTCCCCCATTCCCTGGGATCAGAACCCTCTGTCCCCATGGGCAGAGTTCAGAGGATTCAGTCCTGCAGGTGCTTTTCCATGTGGAGCTGCTGTCAGGAAACCTCAGCCACTTAGCCTGGCAGTGCCATGCCCTGACCAGCCTGCTTTGGGAAGCATCACTAATTCTAAGGTTGGTGTGGAAACTAAATGTTCACAGCAAATGGAGGCTGTTGGCTAAGGAATCAATTCCTTATTCCACCTTTTAGCAGAGAGCAATCTCAGCCTCCTGAAGCTTTTCCTCATTTTCAACATTTGTGTCAGCACGTGGATGGGGCAGGCTTGGAAATGCTCTTGTTGCCACTAACCTTTAACTCTGCTTGGATGTGTTTGCTGCTGCTGGGTGATTTCAGCCCACAGAGTGTCATAAATACACAGCTGATTGATGCTTAAAATGGAGAGAGAGAAAGAAAATACAGGAAGCAGAGAAAAGCTGCTGTGTTGAAATGCTCCATGGAGTAAGGAGAAATTCCTGGTGCTTTCTGTTATTCAAAACTATTTGCAGTAAAATCAAAGTAAATGTCAGGCAGGATCATACACGGATACGCTCTCAGCCTTTCCACTGTAGTTTCAAAGCCTGATAATTCCTAAAGGAGGATTAAATAGACAATGATATTATCCACTTGAACTGGATATTGAGCTGGTGCAGATTCAGGTGCATTCCAGGCTCTGGGGGCAGAATTGGATGGAGTGCTGGAGCACAGCCAAGGCCCTGCAGAGCAGCCAGGGGCTGGGAGTGCACAGTGGGGATGGCTGAGCCTGCCCACTTGCAGGTGTAAAACAGGATTCCATGGTTTATGTGAGATTTGGAAGGATGTGTGCTTGCCCTGGTAGGGAAGCTGAGTGTCCATTGCTTCTGGATCCACTTGGCACCACCTGGGATTTGGCCAGGTAAGAACCTGATGGGCTGTGGCCCCCTGTGGGACAGCCCCTGAGGAGGGGTTGGAATCTTCTGTGGGACAGGGAGTGAGAACTGGACAGACAAGCCACAGGATGGATCATAGGACAGCCTGAGCTGAAGGGGACCCACCAGGATCATCAAATCCAGCTCCTGGCTGTGCACAGACCCCCCCAACAGCCCCACCCTGGGCATCCCTGGCAGTGCTGTCCAAGCTCTCCTGGAGCTCTGGCAGCCTCAGAGCTGTGCCCATTCCCTGGGGAGCCTGGGCAGTGCCCAGCACCCTCTGGGGGAAGACCCTTTCCCAAAATCCAACATAAATCTCTTATGGCACAGCTCCAGCTTCAGATTCTGTCCCTGCCAGAGGTTAGAGTTGCCCTCGAGAGGAGCTGCAGCCCTGCTGAGCTCTGCCCTCAGTCTCCTTTTCTCCTCTGAACAGGCTCAGTGCCCTCAGCTGTTCCCCCTGTGGCCCCTCCAGACCTTTCACATCTCTGCACTCCACTCTCTAATGCTTTAACATCTTTTTGAAATTGTGCTGCCCAAAGTGCCCCCAGGACTGGAGGTGAGGCTGCCCCAGCCCAGAGCAGAGTGGGACAATCCCCTCCCTCCCCTGGCTGCCCATGATACCCCCAGGACAGGGATGTCCCTCCTGGCTCAGATCCAGCTGGCCATGGACCAGCACTCCCAGGTCCCTTTCCATGGCACTGCTTTCCAGCCTCTCCTTCCCCAGTGCTCCCAGCTTTCCCTGAAAGCAGGAGAGCAGCAGGAAGTAGAGGCTGTTCTCTTTTCCCATCCTGCCTGTGGAGTTTGTCCATCTCTGTCTCAGTTGTGTCAGGGGCAGCACCTGGCTGGGACAGCTCTGTGGGATTTCCTGTGGGATTGTGGCTGTGTGTGGCACAGGGATGTGGCTGGCTGTGATGCCGTGCTCCAGAACCTCTGGTGACCTCTCAGCTCCCACAGGCTCGTGCTGGTGTTGGCAGCCTCGGGAGCTGTGCCAGTGTCTCCCCTTTGGCTTTACAAACTCAGCCAGGTGTGAACAGGACAGCACTGAATCCTTCTGGAAAGTACTTTTGGTTGAGATGGGAGTTTTGTCTGGGTCTCAGACAGAAAAAAAATGGATCTGGCTTTTCCATGGAGGGAAATGATGGACTTTTCTTTGGCACAGAATTGATTTCTAGGAGGGAAAAATACCCAGAAAATTTCCTAGTGAGAAAAACTTTCCAGTGCTGAGAACAGGACAAGGGGGAGCCAGGGAGAGTAGCACTACCTGCAGGGGAATTGGGACTTGGGGGATTGGATGTGTTTGGATGTTTCTGTGCTTTTGCCCTGTCTGGAACATCTCAGGATCTATCAGGGCCTGCCTGTGCTCTAAATGAGGTACAAGGAATTGGAAATACTGAGAAGGACAGCAGCAGGCTCGTGTTGGCAGCATCCTGGCCATGAGTGAGAAGATGTGGTGCTGCCAAGGTGTCCAAGTCATGCTTAGTGAGCAGGATTGAGGCTGTCACACCTTTGCTGCTCTCTGCTCTGCCTGTCCTGTCTCCCTCACTTTATTTACACAATCCCTTTTGCAGGTGCAGCGTCACCTTTCCAAACTCTTTGACAACTTGGCCAAGCTGAAATTCCAGGTGGACTCTGAGCAGAAGACAACCAAGGTTGGCCTGGGAATGTACAGTAGAGAGGAGGAATATGTGCAGTTCAGTGAGCCCTGTGACTGCAGTGGGCAGGTGAGAGGGGAGCCCTTGTCTGTCCAAGCTGCTCCCACACCCCCTGGGGGAACATCCCTGGCCAAGATCTTGTGGAGTTCTGCACTTCCTCTATGAGAAAAGCTGGAAAAGGTGGTGTGGACCTTAATCCCTGCTCACACCACAGTTCTAGTCCTGCTGTGGATGGGTCCTCACAGCTCATGGTGTGAGGAAGGGCTGTGGCCTATTCTTCATTGGGCTTTTAAATTTTAATTTCTGAAAGATGTTTTGAAGATTACGTTTACCCTCCTAGTTGGGATTTAATTATTCCATAGTACTTCTGCACTGATACCTTTGAAAAGAAAAAGATTTTTCTCCTGTTTTCCAAATCTTTCTTAGGACGAGTCGAAGTACAAAATTTAAGAATCAAATTACTGCTCAGCTTTTCTGTCCCTGTAGCTGCACTTTTCTCCATGGAGTATTATAGGAAGCTAAAGTTGGTAATACCAGCTCTGAGCTCCCTAGTGATGGCACTTGGCATTTAAACTCTGCTCTCAGAGAGGACTTAGCCTGTGAAATACTGAATTCAGCAGGAATTGTGTTCCCAGCATTCTCTTGCTGCTGGCAGATTGTGCTCCAGTCCCACGGGTGACTGTCATGGCCTGGAGCTGGAACATGCTGAGCTAAATTGTTCCTCTGTGGAGTTCAGTTTGGTTCCTCCTACAGCTGGATTTCCACAAAACCTCCCTTGGTGTGTGGAAAGAGATGCTGATGCTGCAGGAGCAGAAATGGCTGAGTCCCCCAGTTTGGAGGAGGCCTGGGGCTTGTTTGACTGGAGAGCTGAGCTGCTTGTCCCACTCCCTGCCATCCCTCATTGCTGGAGGAGCAGGAGTTCCTGGGATGATTTAACCCTTTCTGCAGGTGGAGGTGTGGCTCAGCCGCCTGCTGGACACCATGAGGGCCACGGTGAGGGATGGGATGAGCGCGGCTGTGGCGGCCTACGAGGACAAGCCCAGGGACCAGTGGCTCTTTGACCACCCTGCCCAGGTACAGTCCCTGCTCCTGCCCTGCTTCCAGCAGGGTCTCTGGCTGTGCATGGGAATGTTTCTGTCCAGGGGAGAGGAAGAGGGAGTTCTCCTTTCTCCTGGCCATCTCCTGGTGGATTCCCAGGCTGAGCTCCGTGCTCTGACTGGAGCTCCAGGCAGGATGCAGCTCAGCTCAGAGACTTGGGCAGTGGCTGCTGCACCCCAGGGGTCACAGGAAGCCCCTGTCTCCAGTGAGGTGAGAGAACAAAAACAAATGGATGGAGCCCCTTGGATGCCCCTCTGGCAGCCTTGTGGTGTCCAGCTCAGCCTCCCATGTGTTCAGACATGAGAAAGGGGCTCATTGACAGAGAAATGGGCTCATTTACAGAGAAAGGGGCTCCTTCACAGGCAGAGGGGTTCCTTCACAGAGAAAGGGGCTCATTCACAGGCAAAGGGGCTCATTCACAGGCAAAGGGGCTCCTTCACAGGCAGAGGGGCTCCTTCACAGATGAGCAGCTGCTGGATGTGTCCAGGATGGGATTTCAATGGATGTAGAATGGATCCCTGCTCTCCTGCCTGCTATGACACTGTCTAATAAAACGGAATTTCATGTTAGGGAAGCTTCATCCCTGATCTCCCCATGGATCAGACATAAGGAAACCCTGGTGTTTCTCTGTTGTTGAGCCAGTCTGTTTCCCCAGGTGGCTCTTTGCTGCACCCAGATCTGGTGGACAGCTGAGGTGGGCATGGCCTTCTCCAGGATGAAGGAAGGCTATGAGAAGGCCATGAAGGAGTACCACAAGAAGCAGGTGGCCCAGCTGAACACACTGGTGACAATGCTGCTGGGGCAGCTCTCCAAGGGCGACAGGCAGAAGATCATGACCATCTGCACCATCGACGTGCACGCGCGGGACGTGGTGGCCAAGATGATAGCACAGAAGGTTGGTGTTACAGCTCAGTGTGAGCCATGCTGGGCATTGCCAGGGAGCTCATGGAGTGACAGACCAGGGACAGGCACTGGAGCACTGCCTGCCTCAGCAGGGCCATAAGAAAAAGCATTTGGGCTTTTCTTCTCTCCAGCTTTCTTGCTCTGGTGTGAGCCCACAGGGAATCCCTTGGGATTTGTCCACCACTGCCACACCACTGCTCTATCATCACATAAACCCAGAATGGTTTGGGTTGGAAGGGACCTTAAAGCTCTTTTCACTCCAACCCCCTACCATGGCAGGGCCACCTTCCACTATCCCAGGCTGCTCCAAGCCCTGTCCAACCTGACACTGGACACCTCCAGGGATCCAAGGGCAGCCACAGCTGCTCTGGGCACCCTGTGCCAGGGCCTGCCCACCCTCACAGGGAGGAATTCCTTCCCAATATCCCATCCATCCCTGCCCTCTGGTAGTGGGAAGCCATTCCCCCTTGTCCTTGCACTCCATGCCCCTGTTCCCAGTCCCTCGCCAGCTCTCTTGGAGCCCCTCTAGACACTGGAAGGGGCTCTGAGCCCTCCCTGGAGCCTTCTCCTCTCCAGGTGAACACCCCCAGCTCTCCCAGCCTGGTTCCAGAGCAGAAGGGCTCCATCCCTCTAACAATTCTGTCCTTGCCACTGTCTCATATCCCACCCTGCAGGTGGTTGGGAAGGTGCCCTGGGTGTGCTGGGTGGTGGCTTTACCCTCACCTGTCTTTCTGGAGGGGCAGCCAGGCCCAGCACAGATTTCTGGCTAATTTGGTTTTACCCTCTGGGCGCTGGGGCAGTGCCACTCCTCACCCCACTGCAGTGCCCAGTCCATACCTGGTGACAACCCCCTCACAGCTCCCTTGCGCCCCTGAGCTGTGTGTGCCTGGCAGCCCTACCCTCCCTGATGTGCAGGTGGCCCATTGCAGGTGGACAGTGGCCAGGCCTTCCTGTGGCTGTCACAGCTGCGGCACCGCTGGGTGGACGAGGAGCGGCACTGCTGGGCCAGCATCTGTGACGCCCAGTTCCTGTACAGCTACGAGTACCTGGGCAACACCCCCCGGCTGGTCATCACCCCCCTGACTGACAGGTGAGAGTACCTGGGCAACACCCCCAGCTTGTCACTGTCCTGGGTTACAATGTAAAGATGTGCCCAAAAGGATGGATTCTGTCACCAGCTGTTAACCCATGTTGGGCAGTGATCCTGATCTCTGGGGGAGATATCCTCTGTTAATGGGCCATGTGTTAACCCAGCTGGGGCAGTGTTCTTTATCTTTCCCACAGCCCATCCTCCCTCCAGGAGATCTCTCCTGTCCATGGCCATGCAGTCCCAGGGCAGGGCTGATCAAATTCCATCATCCCATGGGAGATGCTCCACCCAGGGGGAGGAGCCAAGCATTTCCTACCCAGATAAAATTTGAGATCTGGTTTTAACAGCTGGTGATAGAACACACACTGCTGGTTACATCCTGCATTGCAACCTAAGACAGGGGGTAATCTTCCAATTACAGCTTCAGGTAATGAAGTCATTTACCCCAATTTACTCCCCCAACTCACTTTTGTTTCCATCTCTCAGGGCCTGAGGAAGTGAGCTGTCCTTGATTCCCAGGCCTGGAGAGGAATTGTTGTGTCTGACCAAAAATGGGAAAGGAGCAGCAAACACTGGATATGGAGTTTAGAGTTACACACTAAAGAATTTCAGGATTACAAATATGTGACAAATAGAAAAGCTAAAATCCTAAGGCATCATGGGAACTCCTTCACGGCTGGGCTGTGCAGTGAGCTGCAGACAGAGCTGCCAGGCAAGGAGGGGTTCACTTGGGATGCCCACATCCCTCTTGTTTTCCCTCGTGTCCCAGCAATGCAGCAGCAGAGCTGCCATCTCACTTGGTTTGGGATTGTGCAGTGTTACACTCTGGGATGTCTGTGTCTCAGACCCCAGGATGCAATCCTCAGGTGAAGATGCTCGTGGACATGCACACCCTGCAGTCCCAGAGCTTTCATCTTGTCCTGAAGGTCACATCTGCCACTGGGTACCCATCTCACTGGGGACACAGACATGAGGTGCTCTGAGTTGTCCCATCTGGCTTCCAGCTGCCCATACAGATGTGTGCAAGTCTCCTGTGGATCCCTTCTCATCTCTTTCCACTCTGTGTGATGCTTCAGTGGTGGCTGTGAGCATCTCAGATGGTTCTGGTCACCTGTGTTGGCCATGGCGGCTTCTACAAGGGGAACAGACACCCACATGTGGGCACCTCCCTGGGATCCACCATCAGCCTGATGGAGAAGCCTTGGGGGCATTGTGTAGAATCATTTCTGGGCCATCAGAGCAGGAATTTAACTGTGCTGGGAACAGGATCCTTTGGGCTGAGGAGCACTGGGGAGCCAGAGAAAAACCTTTCAGCAAAGCTGACCTGTCCTCGTGCTACCCTGGACAATGTCACTGAGTGTGACAGTCCACAGGAAGCACAGCCTGGAGTGAAGGGATTGGGCAGACCCTGGTGGGAGATGAGGACCTCTTGGATTTGAGGAGCAGCTGAGGGAGATGGGGGACTTTCCTGGAGGAAAGGAGGCTCAGGAGGGACCTTCTCACTCTCCGCAACTCCCTGACAGGTGGGTGTCAGGCTCTGCTCCCAGGGAACAAGGGACAGGAGAGAGGAAACACCACCAAGGGGCCATTCAGATTGGCTATTAGGAAAAATTTCTCACTGGAAGTGTTGTCAAACCCTGGTACAGGATGCCTCGGGCAGTGATGGAATCACCATCCCTGAAGTTGTTCAAAAATCACATGGATGTGGCACTAAAGGACATGGTTTAGTGGTGAACAAGGTGCTGCTGCTGTCCTGATGACAGGGTTTGATGATCTTGAAGGTCTTTCCCAACCTTTTGGATTCTGTGACGTGCTGGAGAAGTCCCAGCAGAGCAGAGGTGGTTGTCAATGCCCACGAAGATTTCAGCTGGACCGTGCTCACACAGAGCTGTCCCAAAGGAGGGCACAGGGCTCTGCAGTGACCTGTGTCACCCAGCTCAGTCTCTTTCCCCTTTTGCCTTGTCCTTGCAGGTGTTACATCACCCTGACCCAGTCTCTGCACCTGACCATGAGCGGGGCCCCTGCTGGCCCTGCTGGCACGGGCAAGACAGAGACCACCAAGGACTTGGGCCGTGCCCTGGGCATCATGGTGTACGTGTTCAACTGCTCTGAGCAGATGGACTACAAGGTACTGCTGCCCCAGGCTGGGCTGCTGGAACCTGCAGGACGGGAGTTACCCTGCTGATCCATCCCCTCTGCCTCCCTTCCTGCTGAACAGCTTTTCCTCCTCCTCATCATCATCTCTAAGGCTTGCACGAGGTTCTTAAGGAGGAAGACACCTGAGCTGTGCTCTCTGCTCTGCTGCACCTTTCCCTTCCCTTCTGGAGTTGGGTTCCACATGAAATTCTTCACAAATTCTGGCCTGTTCAGTCGAGACCAAGGCTGTGCTGATCCATTCCAGACCCACAGGGTACCTGTCCCAGGCATGAGGAGAGACCTCTCCTGGTTTCTCAGGATCCTCTCCTGGGATAAGGCCAACACTGGGTCATGGGGCTGATCCCTCTGCTCTCCACGGGCAGAGGATTTGGTGGCCTTGGATCATATTTTATCCAGCTGAGGTCTCTCATGGATGTGGGGCTGTCGGTAACTCAGCCCAGGTGACCTTTGAATGGAACCAGAGAGCAGAGATGTCGAGAGTGCAATTAGCAAATCAAGTGGCAAACTGTGCAGAGCTATAAATATTATAATTGAGTTGTGCCTGCTGCTCCCATGCACTTTTCTAAATACCCACAATAGACTGTAAATTGCTATAAATAAACAGGCAGGGAAATCAAATCCGTTTTTTTGCTGGAGTTGATTCCGTTTGTGATTTCACTCTTGTAATTTTATTTTATTTTTTTCTTTTCAGTCTTGTGGGAATATTTACAAAGGCCTTTCCCAGACAGGAGCCTGGGGCTGTTTTGATGAATTTAACAGGATCTCGGTTGAGGTCCTTTCTGTGGTTGCTGTACAGGTAAGTGGAGAAAAGCCTGTAGACAAATACAAGCCAGCCTCCCTTCCTTTCCTTTCCTTTCTTTCCTTTTCCCTTCTTTCCCTTTCTCTTTCCCTTCCCTCCTACAGGGCCAGAACAGAAGGGTTTGAGTCTTGGGGGACTTCAGCGCTGAAAATTGAGTTGCCAAAGTATCAAACTTTTTCTGGTCCCAAATGTCAGCTGTGAGTTCAGTTTTGGGATCCCAGTGTTTGACTGAGGTGCTGAACTCTTCCTAGGTCCACTTTGGGGCTTGGCATTGCAGAAATTAAAGTCTAGAGCCCAGAAGTTTCTACACTTCTATAAATGTTTTGTTCAAAGGAATCATTCTGAACCCCTCCAGGAGCTCCTCACTCTCATCTCTCTTTCTCTCATCATTATACCTCGTGTGATGTCCCAAAGAAATCCCAGGCAGGTACAGGTATTTGTGTGTCGTTCCCTCTCCATTTCCCTTCCATCAGGTTCTAGTTTAAAGTTGTCATTGAAAAAACCTGTTTGAGGATCTTAAAATAAAAGGGGAAGCAGAACAAAAGAAGCCCAGATATGACTCAGCTGCTAATGATTCCCTGGCTGCTGGCTGGAGGTGGTGTCTGAGCAGGGCTGTCACTCCATCATCGCCTCTCTGCTATTAGGGGGTAACCATGGCGATGTTAATTGGCTGCCTTAGTCATGCAGCTCCTGTCGGTGTGGGTCCTCACACAGAGAAACTCCCTTAATTGCTTTGCTTTAGGGTGGCAAAGGGGTGAGTTTAGGGCAGAGCAGAGATTGCTCCCCCATGGAGTGGTGTTAAGTAAGAGATGAGCTGGCTGCACGGAACTGCTCCTGTGGGAAGGAGCCAAGGAGGGTCTGGCTGTAATGGACTCCAGAGTGGAAGGTGGGCACTGAGGTGGTTTGGTTGTGTTTTCTGTTTAGGAAAACATTTTTTACAAAAAAGGTGATAAAGTACTAGAAAAGTCTGCCCAGGGAGGTGGGGGAGTCACCATCCCTGGACGTGTTTTTAAAGAAAGATTGGATATGGCACTGGGTGCCATGGGTTAGTTGAGGTGTTGGGGAGTGGGCTGGACTCGATGGTCTGGAAAGTCTCTTCCAACCTGGTGATTCTGTGACTCCATGGGGATGGAAGGTGGGGAATAAACTGGTCTGGCTGTAATGGACTCACTCTCTTTAAAAAGTGGGGGATGAGGAGAACAAAGCTGCAATCAGGCAAATGGAAAAGACTAGCCAAGTGTCTTATAAAACAAACTCTTGCAACTCTTTTCAGTTTGACTGTCCAGTCTCTTCAGCCTTTTTCTGCTTTGTCACTGTTGGATTGTGATGAGAGGCACACAGATTTACCTCAAACAGTGTAGAAAGCTTTATATGGTCAGTAAAAACCCAAACCAGAGCAGAGATAAGCCCAGTCATCATGGGCCAAGTGTAGGGAGGGCAGCAGTGCTGTCTGGGGTTTTTCATACCTGAACACCAGCACTGCCTTGGTTCCTAGGTGAAGAGTGTGCAGGATGCAATCCGGGAGAAGAAGAAATCCTTCAATTTTCTGGGAGAAGACATTAACCTAGTCCCCTCAGTGGGGATTTTCATCACCATGAACCCTGGCTATGCAGGACGAACCGAGCTACCTGAGAATTTAAAAGCTCTCTTCAGGTGAGTCGAGGTTAGGTTTTGTGACCTGTGTAACAAAACTGGCAGAAATTGTGTTTTGGAACATCCAGGCTTCATTTTCTTGAGAAATTCACTCTCATTGGGGATTCACAGATGGTTTCAGCCTTGTGCACCAAGCCTGGATCAGGGAATGCACAGGGAAGACAAGGGAGCTGTGTCCAGTGCCACGGGAAAGGCAGTGTGGGCAGACTGGGAGAAACTCCAGTGGCTCACTGGAGACAACCTGCAAGATAAAGCTACAAATCCACTGCCCTCAAGCTCTGTAGTTAACAATTGCTCTGCAGCCCTTTCCTGCCTGTCTCCCTAGGCCCTGTGCAATGGTTGTGCCAGACTTTGAGCTCATCTGTGAGATTATGTTGGTGGCCCAGGGCTTCCTAGAGGCCCGAGCCTTAGCCAGGAAGTTCATCACGCTCTACCAACTCTGCAAGGAGCTCCTGTCCAAGCAGGTGAGCCCTCTGTGAGCTGTGCTCTGGATCCCCTAAATCAGGGATGTGACACTCTGCTCTAGATCCTCCAAACCCAAAATCAGGGATATGACACTCTACTCTAGATCCCCCCAAAATCAGGGATGTGATACTCTGCTCTAGATGTGACACTCTGCTCTAGATCCCCCCAAAATCAGGGATGTGACACTCTGCCATGCACCTCCATGGCTGAAGCTTCACAGCTTTCAGTCACTGACTGTGTTTGTGGCAGCTGCTGGAGAAGGCAGGGTTTGTGATCACCAGAGCAATGACATTTTCAAACTGCTCTCCTGGAGGGTCTGCAGGGACAGAAGCACCTGGCCAGCTGCATTAGTGAGAGAGGTTTTTCAAAAGCCTCAAATGCCACCATGGTTGGGGCAGTATTCAGTGACCCTTTGCTTTCCAGTTAATTCCTATTGAGTCTCCTGCCTGCCTGGGGTTCATGATGACTGTTCCTCTCTTAGTCCAACTAAATATAGAAATATTCTCTTTCATATCAAGTGTTGACCATATAAGGTCACCTCCAGTGCAAAACTCTGGTTAATCAGATTTTAACCTGTCCTTGTCTGCACAGGTCAAAGCTGGGGTGAGTTGAATCAGGACTCCAGATGGAAAACCTGATCTTGGCTGTGCCATCATGAGCTTGGGTGGGTTTCTGCTTTGTCTCAGAAGCTTTGTGCTGTGCAGCTGGAGGCCCTGTGGGAGCTGTGGCCCCCCACATGAAACAGTCAAACTGTTGGGCTGTGCTCTGCAGGGTCTTCATGGAGCAGAAATAGAAGGACTTGTTTGTTGGCTTGGGAGTACCTCTCATGCTTCTTTAGGATTCTTTTCCAGCAGTGTCCTTCCTGCCCCTGCTTGGTGGATTATCCCCAGGTTGGGAACCTGGTGATGGAGTAGTTTGGGTATCTGAGGCCTCAGAATGGACTGACAAGCCTTCCGCCTCAGTAGCTCCTGCAGATCCAGGGTTCTGGCAGGCCTTGCTTAACCTGCATGAAGGCCAAGCCAACTGCTTTAGGGTTTAGGGGAAAAAACTGCTTAGGTCTCCAGAGTGCAAGTCCTACTGCTGACTTAGTGCCAGCTCTGAGCCCGAGTGATGGCAGGAGCAGCTGAATGATTTGACTTGTTAGTACTCTCCCTGGTGGGAAGCTCACCTTCTGAAGTGGAGACCAGGCTGCTGGAGGAATCTGGCCATGACACAAATAATGAATGTGGCTGCATTTCCATTGCTGGCTGCTCTGGCAGCTGGGGCTGCTGGCTCTTACCCCTGCCTGGCACTGTCTAGGCACGAACTCTCCCCGGTTTGGTGTCGTTCTCCCCCCTCATGCAGGACCACTATGACTGGGGGCTGCGGGCCATCAAGTCCGTGCTGGTGGTGGCCGGCTCCCTGAAGCGCGCGGACCCCGAGCGCCCTGAGGAGCAGGTGCTGATGCGCTCCCTGCGCGACTTCAACATCCCCAAGATGGTGACAGAGGACGTGCCAGTGTTCCTGGGGCTCATTGGGGACCTGTTCCCTGCTCTGGACGTGCCTCGGAAGCGTGACCTGCATTTTGAGGCCGTGGTGAAGGAGGCAGTGCTGGAGCTGCGGCTGCAGCCTGAGGACAACTTTGTGCTCAAGGTAAGACAAGGGATGTTCAATATAGAATAAGAATATCAAGGGATGTTCTGCTCTACCTGCACCATCAGCAGCTCAGCTGGATTTTCTCAGCCAGCTTTGCTTCTTCAAAGAGGGCTCTGCACAATCACAGAATGGTTTGGGTTGGAAGGGACCTTAAAGCTCAGCTTGCTCCACCCTCTGCCATGGGCAGGGACACTTCCACTATCCCAGGTTGTCCCAAGCTCTGTCCACCTCATCTTGGACACTTCCAGGGATGGGCCAGCCACAATATTCCCCTTGCAGAGAGACCTTGATGGAGAACAGTCAGCTATGCTGGGTCTGACTGCTCCTAAATCCAGCTCTGCCTCTTCCCTGGATTTACAGAGCCTGGCTCTTGTAGGCTTGTGCACATGCAGCCCCTGGAGTGCTGAGCCTCCTTGGCTGGTGACTGTCACATGTGAGCAGTGCTGGAGGTTTGTCTCCCTGCTCAGGATTTCACCCATCACTGTTAGAGTGGTCAGACCAAACTCGGGGTCAAATCCCTTTGTGTGTCTGGGTCATAAATTTCTATGTGAGAGGCCCAATGAGAGCTAATTTCACAGAATGGTTTGGGTTGAAGGCACCTTAAAGGACAACTCATTCCAGCCCCCCTGCCATGGGCAGGAACTCCTTGCAGTATCCCAGGTTTTGCACATCTGAATTTCAGTTTGGCATCCCTGTGTGAGCTCTGGGGGTGTTTCCCCAGGTGGTGCAGCTGGAGGAGCTGCTCAGTGTCCGGCACTCCGTGTTCGTGGTGGGAGCTGCAGGCACAGGCAAGTCCCAGGTGCTCAGGTCCCTGCACAAGAGCTACCAGAGGATGAAGCGCCGTCCTGTGTGGACAGACCTCAACCCCAAGGCAGTCACCAATGATGAACTTTTTGGCATCATTAACCCAGCAACGAGGGAGTGGAAAGATGGTAAGTGTCTTTTCATAGCTGAATTTGGAGATAAAGAGGGTATTTTAATGAAGCTCCTGAGTGGCAGCAGGAGGATGGGTCTGTGTGCAGGTCTCACAGCCCAGGTGCTGCTCCCAGTGTGAGGGTTTCCTGTTGGAAGGACATGTAGGGTGTTACAGCCTTTTGGGAATTGATCTTTTTGCCATAAGGATAATTATCACGTCCATTAACACTTCTCAATTTCTAGCTGGAGCAGGTTGTTTTTTGGGGCTGGGTGCTGATGGAAGAGGATTCCCTCCTGCCCTGTGCTGTTCACTGGGCCCCCCAAAAAGTGCCATCACCAGATTTCTGTGTCTGGACACTCCCAGCAGCGTTTGAGAGGTGTTTTTCCACTAAATATCCCTGCCTGATCTCCAGCACATGGCGTTTGCCAGGCTGTTGATGCTGAATGCTCCTGAGGAGGATGAGATGAGCATTTAAAACCTGCTGAAAGATTTCAGAGATGTGGAGTGAAAACGTTGGGTTGTGACTAATCCAGAAAGGCAGCTTTGATTCCCTGTGTGGCTGTTCTGGGAGCTGAGGGGAGGTGAGGGAGGATGGCTCCATAAATCATCCTCGGCCTGAGGTCTCCAGGAGAGGAGCTGCCACCACCTCCCCTGCCCCCTGCTCTGCTCCAGTGCCTGGGTTAATTTCTTTTTAATTGTGATTGGGGACCCTAAATCAAAGTGACAGAGGGAAGTGTGGGATGTAGGCAGCACCCTGCAGAGAGAGCTGCACGTTAGGGATTGTGGATCAGGGACTGTGGGTGGCACTGGACAGCAGGAGAGACACTGGCAGGTGGCTGTTCTCAGTCCTCTAATGTTTCAGGAGAACTTACAGGACTCCTCTCTGATGGCTCAAGGCAGATATTTTCTGCATTAACCATTCCTGCAAATGTTGTTTCTTGATGTTAAAGAGCAGCCAGGCCATTTTCAGCACAGCCTGATGAGAGAGGATGTGTCCCCTTATGGATCAGCTCCTCCTTTTCCTCTTCTCGAGTTCATCCTGTCACTCATTTCACTGCCAGCAGCTGGAAAGTTTGTACATGTTAGGTGGAAAAAGGTCCCACAAGGGAATCCTAAAAGTGTTATTTGTAGAACCAAACTCTTTCAAATCTCAAGAGCCCTCTGTGGTGTGGATGCCCGAGGCTGGGAGAAGGGCACTTCCCTCTGGCTGCTGCTGTGATGCTCCCAGGCAGGAGCTGCTGCTGCCACTGGCAGTGCTGGAGGGGTTGCCAGGCTGTGTCCAGCGTGAGGGATGGAGTCCAGGCAGAGCAGGGAGGTGTTTTCTCTGCCCCCAGCCCGTAGCTGTGGCAGCTGAGCTGTTCTGCATTTCTGGTGCACGAGTTTTGTTCTGGTCATGCAACGCCCCCGGCGGTTCCTGCCCTGGGTCACCAGGGAACAGCTGGTCCTGGAGAAACAAAAAGCATGCCTGTCACAATCCACCACAAGAGAGGCTGTTTTTAATGTTTGCTTGATGTTCCTTCGTGCAGACCAGCCTTTCCCTTGGTATTTCCTCGTGTGGAGGAGAGTGATGGTTTTGTGGAGCTCTCATTTGCCCTGCAGTACTTGTGCTCTGTTCCCAGCTTCCCGCTCTTCCTAGCATTCGTTATTTACTCCCCTTGAGACTCTGTATATTCTCTGTCTCCTTGATTTTACTGACATTTTCTTCTGTCACTCAATGTCAGTCTGGACATGTTCTCCCCTCAGTCTCACTAAAGCCATGACCCAGTGTTTAAAGCATCTTGATTTTCCTGATGTACTTCAAGCCACAGGAAAAAAAAAAAACAAATCTAAGAATTTCCAAGGCATATTCAGATGGTTTTTCTCTGTGTTGTATAGTTTGTGGGGTTTTTTTCCTCTGAGTATCTGCTCTTCATTTTTCCTATGTCTTATGGTTTTCAGTGGGAGTGAAGCTCATGTAGGCCTACAGTCATTCTCAGTGATAATAACTCTGATAATATTTTTTTCTTCAAAGCAGATATCATTATATAGTATTATTTATGTCCAGATGCAAAGAATTATGAATGTTTAAGGGGAAAGCATAATTTTTAGGAAATTGCTGGAAAAATCTGTTAGAGCAAGTGACAACTTCAATGTTCATCAACATACTGGTGTCACCCTCCCAGGACTGTTCTCATCAATCATGAGAGAACTGGCCAACATCTCACATGATGGTCCCAAGTGGATGGTACTGGATGGAGATATTGATCCAATGTGGATTGAATCTCTTAACACTGTGATGGATGATAATAAGGTAATGGATGTAAGGTAAAGAAACAGGTATTCCTTGTTGGGTGAGATTCAGCCTGGGAGGAATGCAGATTGTAATAACATCTCCTGGAATAATGCAGCTGTGTTTCTTCAGACACACCAAACTATATTGCATAAAGGCAATGGTGCATGAGGGAAATAACTTAGAGCTTGTTTTCATTGGAATTTCTCTTTTCTGGAGAGTCGTGCTCGTGAGTAATTGCAAATGTCCTGATCATAACTTTAAGCCCGTTAAAAGTAAGGTTGGGACATAATTCTGTGTCTTTTCCCCACCCTGAGGGAGTGCTTTGGTTTCTGGGTTGTGGAAGAGAGAAGGACCATGCTATGCCTGTCAGAAATCATGTCATGGCATCACAGAATGGTTTGGGTTGGAAGGGATCTTAAAGCTCATCCCATCCCACCCCTGCCATGGCAGGGACACCTCCCACTGTCCCAGGCTGCTCCAAGCCCCAGTGTCCAACCTGGCCTTGGGCACTGCCAGGGATCCAGGGGCAGCCACAGCTGCTCTGGGCACCCTGTGCCAGCCCTGCCCACCCTCCCAGGGAACAATTCCTGCCCAATATCCCATCCAGCCCTGCCCTCTGGCAGTGGGAACCATTCCCTGTGTCCTGTCCCTCCATCCCTTGTCCCAAGTCTCTCTCCAGCTCTCTTGGAGCCCCTTCAGGTACCAAAAAGCCACAGTAAGGTCACCACAGATCCTTCTTCAGGCTGAACAACCCCAGTTTTCTCAGCCTTTCTGAGAGCTAACAGAGGTGCTCCATCCTCTACTCATCCTGGAGCCTCCTCTGGACTCTCTCCAACAGCTCCAGGTCCTGCCAAGGCTGGGGCAGCTCTGCAGGTGGGGTCTCACCTGAATGGGGCAGAGGGGCAGAATCCCCCCTTGTCCTGCTGGGGCTACAGCCCTTTTCTGCTGTGCCTCAAGGAGCTGGGCTAGGCAGCCAAGCTCAGCTGTGCTAAACGCTCTTCATTCCTGTTCCTGAGAGAGTTTGAGGCTGGCTGGCTGTCTGCACATGCAGGTGCTGACCCTGGCCAGCAACGAGAGGATCCCCCTGAACCCCAGCATGAGGCTGCTGTTTGAGATCAGCCACCTGCACACAGCCACCCCGGCCACCGTGTCCCGGGCAGGTGAGTCCTGTCTGAGCTGTACCTCACAGCAGGTGCCATCCAGGGCTGCTGTCAGTCTTCTGTTGGCCAGCTTGGTCCCTGTGAAAGCTGCCAGGCTGCCTGTGGAGTGCAGGGTGTGTTCCTGAAGCTCACAGACACACTGAGGATCCTGAGCCTGCATTGGGGTGTGTCATTTTCTTGGGGGTGTACTCGGAGTGTTCCTGCTGCAGCACTGCTGAGAGAACACTTCTGCCCAGCTCTGTGTGGGGCTGATGAGCAGAGAGCAGTCTCTGTCCCAAAGAGCTCCTGATCTTTTGGAGCAGTGCATGGGAACAGGGAATGAAGGTGTCCCCTGGTGTCTGGGGCTCAGAGCAATAATCTGGCTCAGCAACACCATGTTCTAAATTTGGGGCAGGGTCCTGAGAGGTGTCCTGGTTTCCTGAGTTACATCCCTTCACTGTTAATGTTTCTTCTCTGCAGTGGGGCAGGAAGAGGGGGCAGGTGATGAGGGACCAGGTGTCTCTGACAGGGTTTCAGTTGTTGGAGAGTAGCTGGAAGTCTCTGGAGGAAAAAGGGAGAGCCTCTGCTGTGTCCTTACTCTTGTCTCTTCTGTACCTCGAGGGATCCTGTACATCAACCCCTCGGATCTGGGCTGGAATGCCCCTGTGAGCAGCTGGATTGACAGGAGAGAGGTGCAGTCTGAGAGAGCCAACCTGACCATTCTGTTTGACAAGTACCTGCCTGTCTGCCTGGACACCCTCCGAACCAGGTACCACTGCAGGGTGCTCGTGTCACCCCTGGCCAGGGCAGGCAGCCACCACCTCCCAGACCAGCTGTGCTCCAGGGCTGGCCAGGGTCCCCCTTGTCCCCAGGAGCCCTGGGTGTCACTGCCTCCAGCTCCAGGGAACTGTGGGGTGAGGAGGCAGCTGACACTCCTGCCCATCCTTGGTTGGTCTGATCTGCTTCTCCTTGGATATCGGTTTGATGGTTCCTGTGCTTGTATCAGTTCTGCATCTCTTGGAAATTAAATCCAGAAAATCCTAAAGGGAAAGTCTTTCCAGTCTCCTGACGTGTCAGGCCAGACCCGAGTTCACTGCACAAGTTTTGGGCCAGTAGAGCAGTTCAGACCACTGCTGAAAGTGTAGAAGATGCAGAGCAGATCCTCTTTTATCCTCTCCCCACATATTTTCCTGCCCCTTGGGGATGAGGAGGAAGCTGGAATTGTGTGAGAGGGTGGGATTGTTCCAGAGGCTCTCTTGGATTTCTTTCCTGAAGCGTTTGAGCACAGCTGTGTCCTTCTGTGTGAGCATCCAGCCTGGGTGTGTTCCATGGCTGGACACTGACCACTGAATACAAAATACAGGACAAGGAGTGATGGTTTTAAACTCAACAAGGGGAAATTTAGGTTAGGTATTAGGAAGAAATTCTTGGCTGTGAGGGAGGTGAGGCCCTGGTACAGGGTGCCCAGAGCAGCTGTGGCTGCCCCTGGATCCCTGGCAGTGCCCAAGGCCAGGTTGGACATTGGGGCTGGGAGCAGCCTGGGACAGTGGGAGGTGTCCCTGCCATGGCAGGGGCTTGGAATAGATGACTTTTAAAAGTTCCCTTCCTACCCAAACTGTGATTCTCCATCCTCTGCGTGGTCCCCATATCTGCAGTTTCATTTAAAAAAGAAAAGTCAGTGAACACCTGAACCCATCAGCCCCAATGAGGAGGTGTCAGCAGGAGCTGCTTGTGTGCAAGTCTTGCTCCCTGGGACTGGGAGTTGGGAATCTTGCTGGGGAGCTGCTCTCTGGGTGCCCAAACTTTAAAGCTGTTGGCAGCAAAGCCCATGGAGCATCTCCAGCTCTCTCTGCTGAGCAATTGTCAGACCATGAAATCCCCAGGATTAGCTGCACCAGCCCCGAGCTGAGTATTTTGGTTGCTTGCTTAATTCAGAAATTGTAGAACCAACCTTTCAAATAGCTCTAATTACTTTATGGAGGACTTCAGTGCTGCTACAATATTAGTTTGGAATTCTGTAAGTGTAGCTTAAACGAATGTAAAATGGCAAGATGAAAGGTTTTATTTTATTACTGCTCTATTTGACTGCTTTTGAACTCCTCGTGCTCCCAGGAAATCATTGCCTTTAGCAACTCCTGCATTTTACTTCTTTCAAGAGGATCAAAGTTTTTAAATGCCTGAAACTTCTGATTACTGTTATTATGTGTGTGTGTGGCAGTGCCAGCAGGGCCAGGCAGAGGATGGGTGCTCTCCTTAGTGCTTTTCCAGGAAATGAGACACCCACTGCTGACAAGGAAAATGCTGATATTCTGGGAAAGCATTCCTGCCTTGCTTTCCTGGGCTGGGAGCAACCCTGGTGCTTCATCCAATTCAATTTCCCGATTATGTTTTCCATTTCCATCCCTCAGATTTAAGAAGATCACTCCTATTCCTGAGCAGAGCATGGTTCAGATGCTGTGTTACCTCCTGGAATGCCTCCTGACAGAGGACAACACACCTCCTGACTGTCCCAAGGAGCTTTATGAACTTTACTTTGTCTTTGCTGCTGTCTGGGCCTTTGGTGGGTCCATGTTCCAGGACCAGGTAAGAAGGGAGGTGCCACATCAGCATCTTTCAAGAGATCTTTTATTGCCTTTTTTTTTCCTACTTTTTTCTATTTTCCCAGACCTAAAGCTGTGTCAGTGATGCTGTTTGACCTGGAAACCTGAACTAAACAATCCCTTTCATGTAAGACCTCATTATCTAGGGGGTAGCACTGGAGAATGGCCAAGCTCAGTGTGGTGCTCCCTGGGTGCCATCACCTCAAGGAGATGTGTGGAGGGCATGAGCAGCTTTCCTGGTCCTTGTGGAGGGTTTAACCCTCCATTCCCTGTGTGCCAGCTGGGAAAACCACAGCCTTGGTTCTGCCAGTGTGACTTTTGAGTCAAGCCTGGGAGCAGGGCTGGCCCTTGCCCAGCAGCACAAGCTGCTGCCTCAGCACAGGAGCTTCAGCCCCTCCTCTGGCTGGAGCACGGCTGGTGGCACCTGGACATGGCATTCCCGTGCCATAGCAGCTGGTCGTGGCATGGCAGGGCCTTGGCACAGCTGGGTGTGTGGCAGGAGGGGCTGGGAGCAGGCTCAGCATCTCTCTGGGAGGATTCTGGGCGTTGCTGCTCTGTAAATGTCAGGGAGGAGAGCGTGAGCACACGGCGTCCGAGCGAGGGGGAGCCTGATGAAAAATGATCCAATATAAAAGCTGTTTATTGCTCCCTGCTGAAGGTGCCCTTCCTGGTGACCTTTTGCTGCTGAAATGTCAGGAGAAACAGGCTGGAAGGCTTCCCACTGCTCGGCGTTTGTTGGTGGGGAGCAGGGCCCCTCTAAAAACAGATGATAGATTTGCCATTTGCAGGCTCTGAAATTAGCAGAAATCCATATGGGGGTTTTGTTAAGGAAGCAGTTTGAGCTCGACACCATTCTGGCAATAGAGCTGGGGCTGGGACTGCTCCACTTAAGGCTCAGCCCCTCCCAGCACTGCGAGCAGGGCGAGGCACCACTGCGAGAGGGCTTTTAGCAGCACTGCACATCCCTTTTCTGCTGCTGGCTGAGGAGCTGGGACAACAGCAGCGAGGAGGTTACAGTCATTCTGCCTCTCTGGGTAGCACGGGACTGCAAAATCCTGGATGCTAATCGTGTGTTTTCCAAATCCTCTGGTCTTTTGATGTGTGGTGGCTCGGGGAACTCTGCAGAGGACACTCGGTTCAAAGCCACGTTTCCTGAGGGAGGCTGAGCAGTCCTTGGTCCCACCTGGTCCCAAAAACCTGTGGGGTGGCTATGGGGTGGAGATACCTCATAGAGATGCCCCAGGAACAAACTGTGCTGCCAAAACTGGCTCAGTGATGCATCTGCTCTCTCCCAGATATCTTTTTAGCAGCATTTTCCCCCTCCTTCTCCCCTGTTTCTCCCCAGCTGAGGCTGCAGTCCCTGTGCTCTGCGTGGGAAGGGTTCAGACAGTGGCTGGCCCAGTTTCACAGAGGAGACCTGAGGCAGGGAAGGGGGACTAAGCACATTTTGCAAATCCTGACTTTAAAGAAAAAACTGACACCCCAGCTCCCAACAAAAAGTTCAGATTATTTAAAATCTTCATGCATGGAGAGATAGAAGGGGGGGAAAGCAGGAAAGCAGGACTTGCTGGGCCCTATGGCAGCAGTCCCTCTCCCATTCTTTGCTGAACTGGGATCTGCAGTCCTGCTGCTCTTGCTTGGAAAGAGGCCAGAAAACAACAACTAAGTGTTTGCAGGGTGGTGTGATTTATGAGGAAGAGATTTGGTATGCATGCTCTGACTATCCATGGCCACGGATGGAGATGGATGTGGTGTCCTTGTCTGTTGGAAGAAGTAGGCACCAAAAATCAATCAAGTGTCTGTTTAGTCATAGGCACGTATTTCTCTTTTTCAAATTGATCCCTCTGTCTAATCTCAGACACACTAGGAGTGATCAACATAGAGGATGAGTTATTTAGGGGAATAAATAGGAGTGATGAGAAAAAATGAAGAAAATGAAAAATTAGACTTAATAATAGGAAAAAAGGATAAGATTCTTATACTGTGGAATATATTTTTAAGGACTAATCCCACTCTGGTGGACTGGGATAAAGAACATTCTCCATCTCTAATTAATTTCTCCAGATTTGCCTGTTTACTCCTCTTTTTGTCCTGCAGCTCGTGGACTACAGAGTGGAGTTCAGCAAGTGGTGGGTGGCAGAATTCAAGACAATCAAGTTTCCTTCTCAGGGCACAGTCTTTGACTTTTACGTTGATCCAGAAACAAAGAAGTTTGAGCCTTGGTCTAAACTTATTCCCCAGTTTGAATTTGATCCAGAGGTGCCACTGCAGGTGGGTGACCTGGGCAGGTGCTGGGCTGGAGGAGTTCCTGTGTTTTAGTGACTGAACGTGGGTGTTTCAGTGAAGTCTGGTGAAAGGTCAGGCACTGATGGAATTCTTTATGGGATACAACTGAATTACCCATCTTTTTTGCTGTGCTTTGACTGTAACAGCACAGCCTCCATCCATCTTCCAAACATGAGTGATGTACAGCAGGGGCAGGGAGCTGCTGTGCCCAGAGAGAAGTGGTGAGGCAGAGCAGGGACAAAGCCTCTGAGACTCCATGACTTTGTCATTCTCTGTGGCTGCAAATAGAGATGGGTTTATGTTTGGGACAAGCAAAGAGTTCCTCAGGTAGTGAATTGTGGTTGCCAGTTGCACTTTTCTGGTTTTTTAAAGTGCCACAGTGAGCAGATGACTTGTAAAAATCATCACTGTTTTAGCAAGGTGTGATTCTGTGGGGGGATCCAGGTGCTGATGGTTAATCCAGATGGATTTTAATGGCTGGCAGAGGCAGATAATCCCTTCCCTAGTGCAGCCTGGAAGCTTGGCTCACCTGGCTCATTCCTGCCTCTCCCAGGAGGTGGCTGTGGGGTGGTGGTGATGCCTTTTCTTGGTCCTAGAATTAAGAGTCAGACACAGGGATCTAAAAGGGTTTTTACCTCAGTATTTAATAAGGATCATTATGGTGCAACAATTTATCAAGGTGGAATATGATGAAATGCATATCCTTGGTAGAGAACATATACAATTTAATAGACCTTGCAAATTAGCATATCTAACAAAGATTTCCAATGAATGGCACTACATCTCTTTATTTTACAGTATTCTCCCTAGATGGGTTTGATCCTAGTTTGTAGGATGTGTTCTGGAGAGAACCTTGTTTTCTCAAGACAGTGTAAGGCTTTCCAGTGTGAGGCTTATACCAGAATACCAGGACTGTGCTAAAATACCAGGCTAAAAGAATTACAACAATACTGGGAGCACATAAAAGATACATAAAAAAGAAAGGCAAAAAATCATCATGGCATTGATGCCTTGGAGAGCCCATCTAGAACAGAGTTAAGGGAATAAAGTGGGGATTTATTAAAGGCTTTCAATAGATACACCTTGGGCAGTCAAAGCCTCCCAGAGGCTACACCCAGAATGGACAATGGTCATGAGTGTTTCAGACAATTATAATTTTGGTCTATTTGCATATCAGGGGTTAATTCTCCAATGACAGCTTCAGGTAATGAAGTAATTTACCCCAGTTTGTTCCCCTCTAGATTCACTTTTGTTTATACTTTTTTGAGGCCCGAGGCTGACCTTGGTTCTTAGGCTTAGAAGGATTGTTTAGTGTGACCAAAATACGAAGTCAGTACCTAACACTCCATCCGGAGTCCAGAGTTCTACAGTGATGCAGTGCAGGTTCTGAAAAAAAAAAAAAAAATCTAACAGCTGAAAACTGAAGGCATCAGCGTTGGTGGCAGGGCTGGGGACACTGAGGTGGGTGCTGTGTCCCCAGGGCTGCCTGGTGCCCACGGCTCAGAGCGTTTGCCTGCGGTTCCTGGTGGCCGGGCTGCTGCAGCGCCGGCGCCCCGTGCTGCTGGTGGGCACTGCTGGCACGGGCAAGTCTGTGCTGCTGGGGGACACCCTCTGCTCCCTGGACACACAGCTCTTCCTGGTGAAGAAGGTCCCCTTCAACTACTACACCACCTCTGCCATGCTGCAAGGTAAGCTTTTAAAGCAGGGGAGGGTCGGGTTGGACATCGGGAAGAAATTGTTCACAGAAAGGATGGCTGGGCATTGGAATGGGCTGCCCAGGGAGGTGGGGGAGTCACCATCCCTGGAGATGTTTGACAAAGCCCGGACTCAGGGCCATGGTTTAGTTGACCAGGTGGTGTTGGGTCACAGGTTGGACTCAATGATCTCAAAGGTCTTCTCCAGCCAGGTTAATTCTGGGGTTCTATGGGATTCTGTGGGATTCTGTGGGATTCTGGCATTCTGTGTGATTCTGTGTGATTCTGTGACATTCCTGGGGCATCCATTGGAGTTTGGAGCAGGATGTGTACAGGGAGGCTCGAGGAAAGACCCGTGGGTGCATTGCCTGTGTTGTTGTGGGCACACTCCCAATCCCACAGTGAAACTCTGCTCAGCAGAGCTCTGTTTTTGTGGAGATGATGTTTTCCAACCTGAGAATTTGCATTCTTAACCCCACCACTCTGGTTCAGGGCTGTGCCAAAGCCCAGGTGTCAATCTGCTGCAGTTTTCATGGCTTGTATTTGACTTGAAGTGTGTCTTTAACGGGCTGGAATTGAAGAGTAAGATGGGTTTCTTGGAGAGGATCCAAACTGTCCTCGGGGTGCAATGATGGGAATTGCATCCCAATTAGCAGTGAGGATGGTGCTGATGGATAAGTGCAGGCTGGAAGCCAGGGCTGGTTCAGGGGGCTGTCCTCTTATCCTGCCACAGCCCAACATGTTCCATGGAGCAGGTCCCTACACCCTCCCCAGGGGCACAGAGCTTGCTGAGCTGGGGGGCTCAGACCCCCAAGGAATTTCTGGTCCCAGGGAAGTCCATAAGAATACTGCTGATGAGGATTTTGAAACATCAGTGAAAAAATAAGTTTGAGCCTGAGGTAGAGTGAGTTTGCTGTGTAGTCTCTTCAGAGATGGAGAAAAAGCAAGAAATTCTTGAAAGCTATCTCATTTTGGAATGGTGTCCAATGAGAGATAAAATAATTTGACATATATTTATTAACCAGTAACAAAGCAACTTGGTTTGAGTTTAATTACAACTGAGTCACTGTAAACCACACTGCTTCCTTTATGCAGCTGGGTTTAACCTAAATGTCCTGAAATCACAGAAGGTTCTGAGTTGGAAAGGACCCACCAGGATCATCAACTCTACTTCTTGAGTGTATGGCCCATCTGGGGATCAAATCCATAACCTTGGCATTATTAGCACCGTGCTCTGCCCAACTCAGCTCATCTCCTTCTACTTCTCCAGAGCAGCTGTGGCTGCCCCTGGATCCCTGGCAGTGCCCAAGGCCAGGTTGGACACTGGGGCTTGGAGCAGCCTGGGACAGTGGAAGGTGTCCCTGCCATGGCAGGGAGTTAAAATGAGAGAATTTTTAAGGTCTCCTCCTACCCAACCCATTCTACGATTCTGTGAAGCTTCAGGGAGACCAGGGGATAAACCCAAAGGGGTTAAACCTTTCCTCTTTGGGCTGTTCCTGGCTGAGTGGTGCTAGCTGGGGACATGAGTGTCCCCGGCTTCATCCCTGCTCTGCCAGGCTCCCAACACTGCAAACATTTTCAGGAAGGTTTTATAGTTTAAAATTGCTCTCTGAGGCTGATCTGTTCCCGGAGAGGTGACAGCACAGGCCCAGCTATGCCCTGGGGCCATGCTGTGGGATCACATCTGCTCTCTGGGGAAGGCTTGAGGGGTTTCTGGGCTTGCTGGTGCCTCTGCACACAGTAAATTCTTTGGGCTACTTGTCCTTCAAGAAAAAAAAAATGGGTAAAACCTCCCTTGTGGCCAGCCAGGGACCATGTGATGGTTCTACCTCCCTTTATCCTTTTCCTCCTGGAGTGGGAAGTGCCCTGGGTTGGGGAGGGGGCTGAGCTGAGTGTGCTCAGCAGCCTGGGGGGACCCTGGTGTTCCCCTCCTGCCCAGATGTGGGGCAGGTACAGGGTGCAGGTACAGGGTGTCCCTGTTGCTCTGGGCTCCAGGCTGAGCCCTCCTCTTCTTTCCACTGCAGAGCCCAGCACATCTTCATCACAGGCAAGTGTGATTTATGCTGCTTGGCATCCTTCCCCACTGCTCATTTTTTAGTTAATTTGTCCCTTTTTGTGGAGTTTGTCAGTTGGCTGCTTTTTTTCCTTCCCCAGCAGGTGCCTCTTTAGATTTGTAAAATGTGAATCCAAAGCAGTTTGGGATTTTAGTTTTTATTTACTTTAGAAAGAGCCAACCTGAAAGCCAGGAATTCTTAGTCAAGGTGCCTGTAGGACAGAGATTTTTTTAAGGTGCAGAGCTGCACTCTTCAGGGCAAGCACAGGGATGTGGCCCAAACAATCTTTGTGGACCTGTAGCTTACAGATTTTCATATGCATGGGGTTAAATGGAGCTAGACTCTCTCTGTGCCCAAACCTGGGCACAGTTTGGGGATTTTCTTTGGTGTATTGTCACCAAATCCCACTCCCTGTGTAGCCTGGACCTCTGGTGTGCTGCTCCATGTCCTCCTGGAACTCTGCTCCTCCATCAGCTGCATCCCTGCTCTCATTCCCCACCTTCTCACCCTGGATCTGCCTTGAGAAAATGACAATAAATGTTGGTTTTTTGGGCTTGGGTATTTTTCCCCTTGGCCATCAGGGTGAGAGGAGCCACACTTAGCAAGTCTGGAATGCAGGGGCTGATGGGGACGTGTCAAGAGCCCAGAGCAGGGACCCTTCAGGATTATTGTAGGATAAGCTTTGAATTAAAATGCAACTTCCACAAACATGTCACTTCATCCCCAGTAATTGCATTTCACTATGATGAATCTCCTGCATCCTTGTTTAACCTCGAAAAGGGCTGATTTTATATGTTAATTAAGGCCTAATTAAATTTAAATTAAATGCTTATTTGAAACACTTAATTTGACTTGCTACCAGAAATTTCAAATATCATGGTTTTATTGAAGGGGGAGAGAGATTCCTCTGAGGAAAAATCTATAATTTTTCTAAGCACAGTTCATGGCTTTGTGCAGAAGTGTCTGCGACAAGAAAACTGTTGAATTCTTAGTGGGTAACCAGGCTGTCTGCAGGGCACCCAAGCAGGAAACAAATGGAGTTTCAAAAGATTTGTGGTCTGAAAAAACCCAGAATATAAATTTTCCCTAATAACTTTTGCCCTTGATAAGGAATGGCTGAAGTGTGTATTTGCAAAAAAATTTTTATCAAAACTCCCAGTTGTCCCTAATTACAAAGCACTGCTCCTTGCCTTGCTGCTGCTTACAGGACTGGTGATAACCCCAGGCTGTGTCAGTGAAACAAATTCTGCTTCCATATCCAGGGAGCACCTGGGAGTGAGGATGGGCTCCAAGAATAAATCAGGAATGAAAATCAGGCAGGAAAATCATCCCAGGACCCAGAAAAGCTGCTGCTGTTTGCTTTGCCCCTTCCTGAGTGGCTTAGTTTGAAAAGACAGGTATCTGCTAAGGAAGGCAGGACCCTCTTATGAAATGGAAAATGTAAACACATTCCCTCCAAATCATTATAATTGTGAAATTAAGGGGCTCTCAGGCAAAGGTATGGGAATAGGAATAAGTTCTTTACTAGGAAATAAAAATGCAGTAATTAAAAATAAATTTAAAAAAAACAACAAAAAAACCCAAAAAACCCCCAAAAAAATGACAACCAAAAAAACCACCAAACATTGACAGAGTCAGGATACAACCTGGTAAGGGCGTTGGTGCAGTCCCATTCCATGGTGGCTGCATCCTCCTGCAGGGACAGATGTGGTTCTGCTGGAGCAGGGCTCCTGCACAAGGTGCAGTTTTCCTCCAAAGCTGCAGGGATGATGGGGAAGGCTCTGGTTTTCCTCTGGGATCCAGTGGGAAAAGGCTGCTCTGCTGTTCCAAATCTCACCTTTGATCTGGGTAGGAAATGCTTGGCTCCTCCCCTGGCTGGAGCATCTCCCATGGGATGATGGAATTTGATCAGCCCTGCCCTGGGACTGCATGGCCATGGACAGGAGAGATCTCCTGGAGGGAGGATGGGCTGTGGGGAAGAGAAAGAACACTGCAACAGCTGGGTGAACAGCTGGGATAGAACACACACTGCTGGGCACAGCCTGCATTGCAGCCTGAGACACTGAGGCAGTACAGATTGCTCAGGCCACAGTGAAATAAATCAGTAACCTATAAGACATTTTGTGCAGCAGTGTGGGCTGATTTGCATTAAATATCACTCCAGCATTGTAAATATTCTCAATATTCTACAGTCTACAGCAATGCATAACTTCAGCCTTCTGCTGAAACAAATGTGAATTTTCCAGAGCTTCCAAATGAGAAGTTTTCTCTCCATGCTCTCCCCTGCTCATGCAGGATTCTGCTTAAAACTGGGTGGGAATGGGGCAGTGTTGGAAATGAGTCTTGTTGGGTTATCTGGAGGTTTGGGTGATGCTGGGGAGGGGATCAGGGAACGTGGAGGTGTTTGGGGCTGTTCAGTCTGGTGAAGGGACTCAGAGACTGCCTGAGATTGGAAAAGATCTCCCAACCTATCGGGTCACCCTGTGCCCCATCCCCACCTTGTCCCCAGCCCAGAGCTCTGAGTGCCACCTCCAGGGATGGGCACTCCAAACCTCCCTGGGCATTTCCAATCCCTGACCTCCCTTTCCATGGGGAAATTCCTGCTGCTGTCCACCCTGAGCCTGCCCTGGCCCAGCCTGAGGCCGTTCCCTCTCCTCCTGTCCCTGTTCCCTGGAGCACAGCCCAACCCCCCCGGCTGTCCCCTCCTGTCAGGGACTTGTGCAGAGCCACAAGGTCCCCCTGAGCCTCCTTTTCTCCAGGCTGAGCCCCTTTCCAGCTCCCTCATCCCCTCCTTGCTCAGCTTCGTTGCTCTTCTTTGGACTCAGAGGATCCAGGGAGAGCTCAGAGCCCCTTCCAGGGCCTGAAGGGGCTCCAGGAGAGCTGGAGAGGGACTGGGGACAAGGGATGGAGGGACAGGGAATGGCTTCCCACTGCCAGAGGGCAGGGCTGGATGGGATATTGGGCAGGAATTGTTCCCTGGGAGGGTGGGCAGGCCCTGGCACAGGGTGCCCAGAGCAGCTGTGGCTGCCCCTGGATCCCTGGCAGTGCCCAAGGCCAGGTTGGAGCAGCCTGGCCATGGCAGGGGGTTGGAATAAATTGGTCTTCAAGGTCCCTTCCAACCCAAACCATTCTGTGATTCTCTCTGGTGCATTTTAATATGTAATATTATTTTGATCGTTTGAAAGTTATCCAGGCTCTAAAACCACCCTTTTCCTTTATCTGAAAGATGTAAAAAAAGTGCTGCGCTTCACAAAATCAGCTCCTGGGCTTTATGCTCCATCACCTCCTTAGCTCCATCCCAGTGCCATGCCACTGCTGTCCATGCTTGGGGACACAGGCAGTGGAGGAGACTCACTGTGCAGTGCTAGGGATCAGGATAATAGCAAATTATCAGTTAAAACAAATATGCAGGAGGGATGCAAAAGGCTTTATCTTGCATGACAAGCTGGTGTTTGCTCTGCAGCAGACCTGGCTTGTAGCAGACACAGTTTGCTGTGCTTTGTTTGCGAGGAAGCATCAAAAACTTTGTGATTTTGGTGGAGTCGGACCGAAAATCTGCCCAAGGTGCCTTGCAGGGCTCCCAGTCACAGCCTGGGTACAGTCACCATCCTGCCAGCCCCAGACAGGGCCCCTGGCCTGGGAACAAGGGACAACCTGCCAGGACCAGCCTTTCCTTCCTAAAGAGCCACAGACGTCTCAGGTGGAGCTGGGAGGGCTGGGGCTCCCTGGAGCTGCTCCCAGCAGGCACAGGCTGGGCATTCCCAGTCACTCCTGCCCCTACAGGTGTGCTGGAGAAGCCTCTGGACAAAAAGGCTGGCAGGAACTACGGCCCCCCAGGCAGCAAGAGGCTGGTGTACTTCATCGATGACCTGAACATGCCGCGGGTGGACGCGTACGGCACCGTGCAGCCCCACACCCTGCTCAGGCAGCACCTGGACTATGGCCACTGGTACGGGGCTGCTGGGCTGGCCTGGCACCTCCTAGTCCACTCTGGTGTTGGGAGCGGGGTTTGGCATGAGTGCAGAGCTCTTCCCATCCGTGCTGGAGCTGGCTGGGAGGCTGTGGGTGAGGAGAGCTCTGTGCACCCTGGGGTGTCCCATGTCCCCACAGATATTCCCTGCACTGCTGAGCAGGGAGGGAGGCCATGGACTGCCCCTGCTGTGAGATCCTGGTGCTGTTTGCAGTCAGGCAGCAGCAAACAGTTGTTTTCCAGGCAGAGGTAATCTGTAGGAAAACCAGGAGCAGTGTTTTGGAAGGAGATTGAGTGTTTTACACTGCAGCCAGTGGGACAGGAATACTCACAGTTCTCCCACGGGAAAAACAAGGCAGAGACACGGAGACATTCCCAGTCTCCTCAGCTGTGTGTGTGCCCAGACTTGAATAAATCTTCCCAACCATGGGGGCAGTGGGGTGGAAGCAGAAATGCAGGGCTGTGGGTGTTGGGGAGGTTGGGCAAAGAGAGGGATGTGTGGGAGCAATGCCACGTGGGGGACACACCGTGTGCCACCTGTCCCCTCCCAGGCAGGTCCTGGCTCCTTGCCCTGCTCTCAGCAGCACCTCTAAGGTGTTGTGTCCTCAGTGCCCGGGGTGCTGAGGAGGGGCAGGGGCACAGCTCTGGTGACCCAGGGGCTCTGCTGCACCCCAGCCCTGCCAGCAGCCCCCATCCTTTCCTGCAGCCTGCCTGCCCCACCCCAGGCTGGCTGGAGCAGAGTCACTGCTGTGATTCCCCACAATTTCCCTGCCAGTGCTGGGTCTGATGGAAATGTCATCTCCAGCATTTCCCCCAGGAGCAGGGCCCTGTGTGCTGGGCCATGTGCAGCCATGCAGCATCTCAGGCCCCTGGAGAGGGGCAGAATGTGACCCCCTGAAGCCTCAAGGGTCCTGGCAGCCCTCAGACACACTCCAGGGACAGCAGAGGTGGCTGCCCTGGCTGTGCTCAGTGGCTGTGGCTTTTGCTGTGCCCCAAGGTACGACAGGAGCAGGCTGTCCCTGAAGGAGATCAGCAATGTGCAGTTCGTGTCCTGCATGAACCCGACTGCTGGGAGCTTCACCATCAACCCTCGGCTCCAGGTAAAGCCCTGCTCCATGGCCTGGGTTTTTGGGTGGATTGTTCAGGCTCAGGGCTCAGGACAACCTGGAGCAGATGCTGCTGTTGTTCAATCAGTGGAAACAGCATGGGTCTGTGAAGTGACTGTAATTCCTGATGGAGGCAGCAGACTTGCTGCCTTTCTCTCTTCTTTGTGTTTCCTCTTGTTTTGCTGCTCAGTGGGAGGAAAAAATCACAAGTTCACAGATAGCTGGACACCCACTCTCAGGAATACTACTGGTTCAGACAGGCAGATTTTGTCTTCCTCTAGCTGGTATTCACTGCTGGATCACAGTTCTTGAAAATCTTTTGGTGGCCAGGCAATGGAACTCTGATGAGAAACAGTTACCAACTCTGGATGTGTTCAAAATTGAGTGGATGTGGCACTCCACAGAGTATGGTTTGGGATCTGTTCAAAAGTTGGACTTGATGCTCTCAGAGATCTTTTCTAGCCTCAGCCATTCTATGTTCTCTTCTTCTGCAAGTTCCTAATCACCAAAGGGTCTTCTGGGAGGTGGCACCTCCCAGGGGCTGCTCCTACCAGAGACAGGCCTGGGCTTCACCAGGGTCTGTGGGACCTTCAGACCTTTCAGCTCTTCAATGGACTGAGCTTCCCCCGTGAAATGCCACTGAAAATCCCTTGTTCAGCCAGCAGAAGGTGTCACCTGCCAGCTGTCCTCTGCTGGGAAATTGGAAGGGGGACATTGTTCTGGTGGACTTCAAGTCATGGGATCATAGAGCATCCCAGGTTGGAAGGGACCTCGAAGGATCATCTGGGCCAACCTATCCTGGGAAGTGGAGCCCAGCTGAGATTGTTCAGTGCTGTGTCCAGGCACTGACCTGGCAGGTGGTTTCCCATCTCTCTGATCTTTCCATGTCTCACTTTCTCTTCCTCAGCGTCACTTCTGTGTCTTCGCTCTCTCCAACCCTGATCAGGACTCCTTGTCCAGGATCTACAGCACCATCCTTGGGCAGCACCTGGCCAGTGGGAATTTCTCAGAGGCTGTGCAGAAATCAGCCCAGCAGCTCATTGCCCTGGCCCTGGGGCTGCATAGGAAGGTAGCTGCCACTTTCCTGCCAACAGCTGTCAAGTTCCACTACGTCTTCAACCTCAGAGACTTCGCCAACATTTTCCAGGTAAGTGCAGCTCCTGTGCTGTGGCATTTGGATTTTGTCCTGATGTCACAGGTAGCTGAGGTCCCTCTGGCCCTTGGTGAGGCACAGTGTCCCAGTCACTGGTGAGACAGCGTGGGTGTCCCCTGAGCTAAGGGCTGGCCTTGGGCCATTCCCTGACTGGTTTTGAATGGATTCCAGAGCCATCACCCATGACTATGGGGAAGATCAGTCTAATTTATTATTTATTTATTATTTACCTCCCAGCCTCCTGTGGCCAATGGGGAGGGATGCACAGTTCCAGAAGGAGGTGCAGGTTTTGAGGGGTTTTGAAGTGTCCTCTGGCTGCAAAAAGGACAAACTGGGGAGAGCTCTGTGCTCCTGACCTCGGCCCTTCACGCAGTGGCTGTTGTGAGTGTGATGGAGCTGGGCTTGTCTTGGTGAGCCCCACCCCAGTGGTGTGAGTGTGGGGGTCCGTGGCACCACCCCACCACCCAGGGAAGCCCTTCCTGCATGGGACAGCTGTGGATGCTCTGTGGGCTGCTGCTGGCCCTGAGAGAGGACAGCAGGGACTGGTTCAGCTGCTCTGCCAGAGCCAGGACAGCTTGGTGGCTGTACCAGCACGCCCTCTCAGGTGCTCAGCATTGCACATGCACATGTAAAGAGCTGATAAATCAATCCAAAACAGCTTTGATTCTACCACTGAAACTGAATTACCAACCACTGTGCCAAAGCGAAGTTGTTCAGCTTCAGAAATGTTGTCTTCCATCCTCGGTGAGATTTTGTTTTTCTGTTTTCTTCAGCAGTCTCATGCTTTGAAGCAGCAGGTGTTACTGCTCAGAGAGGCTTTCAGGTTTCAAATTAATAAAATTTGATCAATTCCTCAGCAGCCAAAACGAGGGTCAGCACCTTAGCCTGTTCTAAACCCCCAGCTGGTAATTTGTCATTGTCCTTGTTAACATGTGTTTCACAAAGGGGGCGTGTGGAAGTTCAGTGCCTTGTGCCTGCCCATCAGACAGGGGCTGAAGGAGTGACAGTCAGGGAACCTGGGACCAGGACTTTGAACAAGTGAATAACTGTGTCAGGGCGGAGTCAGGCCTGTCGTTGTGCTCAGGTGAACATCAGCAGCGGGGACGTGAGATGTGGGTCATGTTAAACCCTGCCTTCCACTTAATCTGGGCTTGGGGAGGCACAGAGAGAACAGAAACATTTGATCTGCTGCGTGTGCCAGCGTTGGGGGGTAACAGAAAACCTCCTGCCAGATCCCAGCTCTGGGCCAGAGGGAATGCTCCTCATTCTCCTTTCAAGGGATTCTCCATGCTCTTTTTCTGTTTGTTTCTTTTTAATGTTGGCCCCACCTCCATCCCAGATGCAGTGACCCACAGCTGTGTCCCTCCTGCTTTTGGGGTGTGGGGGTCTTTAGATTCAGTCCCTTTAGAGGGATTGAGCTGTTTTGAATTCTGTTTTAATCAGTTTGGCATCTGATGTGTTTCTGCTTCCTCTCTTTGAGTTGTCAGTTTTTCTCACCATTTTTTTCTTCTGGAATAAATAAAATAATTTGACAGCTGTAATGACAGATGTGAAACCCAAACAATCTGAGCCATGGACCAGTGAGCTGAGAGGGCCTACTTTACATTGCTTTCAATGCATTTAATATTTAATGTATAAATAATTAGATGTTAGGAATAAAAGCTGTCTGTTTAATTCATACCATTGAAAACCCTGTGTGCCGTTAATAGGCTTAGTATAGGCGACACCTCTTTGAAATATAATTCTTTTATGCATTTTAATAGAGTTCATGGTAAACATACTGTGCTAAGCAGACAGCAACTGATATTTCCTGCAGGCAGAATGCACCTAATTAGAATTAATTGATTAAAAGAAAAAATAGCCACCAGTAACATTTCCAAACCATTTTTTTCCCTTCTTGATAAAGCACCCATAGCATGGGAATGGGATGGGAGAGCCACATGTCTGGGCTGGTGCCTGGCTCTGCAGGGTCCCACCTGCTGAGAGCAGGGGAGGCTGGTGGGGGATTCAAATGGATGTAATGAGTATAAACCTTCCAAAGAATGTGGGAAAGAGCCACTGCCAGGGCTGGGGGCAGCAGGGTGAGGGAGGGAGGTGATTCTGCCTCTCTGTGCTGCTTGGTCAGACCTCACCTGAAGCACTTGTCCAGCTCGGGGGTCCCAGCACCAGGAGAAGGTGCACCAGAGGAAGGACCTGGAGCTGCTGGGGGGAGTCCAGAGGGGCACCAGGATGATCAGAGGGATGGAGCAGCTCTGCTCTGAAGAAAGGCTGGGAGAATTGGGGTTGTTCAGCCTGAGGATTGCTCTGAAGTGACCTCCCTGTGGCCTTCAGTGCCTGAAGGGGCTCTGAAAGAGCTGGAGAGGGACTTGGGACAAGGGATGGAGTGACAGGACAAGGGGGAATGACTTCCCACTGACAGGGAATAGAGTTAGATGGGATATTGGGCAGGAATTGTTCCCTGTGAGGGTGGGCAGGGCTGGCACAGGGTGCCCAGAGCAGCTGTGGCTGCCCCTGGATCCCTGGCAGTGGCCAAGGCCAGGTTGGACACTGGGGCTTGGAGCAGCCTGGGACAGTGGGAGGTGTCCCTGCCATGGCAGGGGTGGCACAGGGTGGGTTTTAAGTTCCCTTCCAACCCAAGCCCTTCTGGGTTGAGGAGCAGTTTTGGATTAACAAAGGAGCCGTTCCCTGGGGTGTTTGGGATGGGGTTGCTGCAAGGGTCCAGCCTGGCATTCCTGACCCTTTGCTCTCCACAGGGCCTTCTGTTCTCTACCCCTGAATGTCTGAAGCAGCCCCAGGACCTGGTGAAGCTCTACCTGCACGAGTCCAACCGGGTGTACCGGGATAGGATGGTGGAAGAAATGGATTGTGATACTTTTGATAAAATCCAGCGGGAGATGGTGAAGAAATGCTACAATGTAAGTGCTGAGGTCTGATGGGGTCCAATTGTCGTGACAACAGAACAGAATGGTTTTATTGGAAGGGAAATCAGTACTGGGGGTTTTCCTTTCCCACTCTTTCTCTCCTGTGCCTCTTTCCCCTTTTCCAACATGCAGGTGCAGCTGTGTGGACACAAAAAGGCTGGAACACCGCAGATCCCCTGGCAGAGGGCTCAGAGCTGCAGTGGCTTTTCCTGTATTTGTTCTATACTATTTCCTTCTCTTTTACAGGACATTGATGACACTTTAGAGCAGGCCAAACACATGAATATTTATTGCCATTTTGCCAAAGGCCTCGGGGAACCTGGCTATAGGCCAGTTCCAAGCTGGGAGGAGCTGAACCAGATCCTGGTGGAAGCCTTGGACAGCTACAACGAAGTCAATGCTGCCATGAACCTGGTGCTGTTTGAGGATGCCATGGGCCACGTGTAAGGGGCTTTTCTGCCTTTATGTCCCCATCATTTGTCTGTGCAGATGGTTTTGTGAAGTTTCCTGGAGGATGGAGGAATATGGATCCATGGGCTGAGGCAAATAATTTGTAGTTCTACAGGGCCAAGTGTGAGGTCCTGCCCTAGGGGCACAATGACTCCATGGAATGCTCCAGGCTGGGACACAGAGGATGGGAAGCTGCTTGGGAAAAGGCCCTGGGGGTGCTGGTGACAGTGACTGGACATGAGCCAGGTGTGCCCAGGTGGGCAAGAGGCAAAGGCCACCTGGGCTGTGGCAGCAGGGCCAGGGCAGTGCCCAGCCCCTGTGCTGGCACTGCTGGGGCACCTCCAGTGCTGGGGACAGCTCTGGGACACTCAGGACAGGAGGGACATGGAGGGGCTGGAGCGTGTCCAGGGCAGGGAATGGAGCTGGGAAGGGTCTGGAGCAGCTGAGGGAGCTGGGAAGGGGCTCAGCCTGGAGAAAAGGAGGCTCAGGGGGAACTTGTGGCTCTGCACAAGTCCCTGACAGGAGGGGACAGCCGGGGGGGTTGGGCTGTGCTCCAGGGAACAGGGACAGGAGGAGAGGGAACAAGCTCAAGTTGCAGTAGGCAAGGATTAGATTGAATATTAGGGAATATTTCTTCACTGAAAGGGTTGTCCAGCCCTGGCACAGGGAGGTTTGGAGTCCTCATCCCTGGAAATGTTCAAAAACCATGTGGCTAGCACACCTGAGGACAGGGTTTAATGGTGAACACGGTGGACTGTTGGACTTGATTTTTTCCAACTCTAAGGATGGAACACGATTCTGTGAGAATCACAGCTGGGAGCTGGAGGAGAGCCAAAGCTTCACCTGCCCAGGTGTTATGTCCAGCACAAACAGTTTCAAACTGGTGTTTAGAGGGAATGTCCCAAACTCTGGGGCTTCCAGCCAGAGGCTCTGCATGCTGGTGGTTTGGCCTGGTTTCTGCCATGAAATCTTTGGCCCTTGGAGCTCTGCATAAAGATTTATCAGGTGTGACAACATTCAGGTGCTTTTTTGTCTTCCCTTGCCAGCCAGGACAGAACTGGTTGTACTGGGGTTTCCCCAAATGCTGACTGCTGGTTTAGAGCCACATTTACACAGGCCCTTAGTGGGATTTTCCTCTGTATAAAGTAAGATTATGTGCGTTCAGGCTACTGCTTTTAAACGATGGTGGCATTTAAACTGCTTTGATCCTTTGGAAAACCTGCTGGCATGGAGATGCCTGGAGGTGCAGATGGATTCCAGCTGGAAATTGGACATGTGGGACTATATGAAAATAAGCCTCCTGCTGATTATTATGAAGCTGTTTACATGCTCTGGGGGGACCTCCAGCTCTCACACAGAGCCTGGGGGAATCCCAGCAGAGTCACTTGTGGATGCTGGGATGCAGAGCTGCCCTTAGGTGGCTTCAGGAGATGGAGCTACCCTGGCAAGCAGAGCTTGAACTGATTTTGTACAGAAACCTGGTCCCAGGAGGGGCAGATTTGGGACTCTAAGCTGGAAGGAAGCCCCTGGCCTGCTGCACACCAGGGTGGGTGGTTTCAATTCTCACTGGACCTGGTAGCCTGTTAAATATATCTGTACATATACAGGAGTAGCATTTACACATATATATGTATATATACACACAAAAATTAGTCTGTTCCAAGTGCTCCCAACCTGTGTTGTTGACCACTGGGCTGGGCAGATTTTCCCTGACAGTCTGGACATTCCCTCCTCCATTCATGGGTGCCATGAAATCTGCTGTCCATGAGTATTTCTGCTTGCACTGCCTGCAGAATGGTAACTGCAATATTGACCCCGTGCTCCTCTTGCACTTTACATAAATTGGGATTTGCAATTGGAATTTAAAAAATATGGCACTGCCCCTCCAGTTCATACCAAGAATAATGAGGAAAGCAAGATTTGGGCATCCAGCACAACTTCACAATTTCACTGGAGCTCAGTGACTCTCATACATTGCATTTGGAAATTGCATTTGGCTGAAATACACAACTTCTTCCATCTCAAACAGCTTCTGAATGTCAGCTTGAATTTGCTGAAGGTTTTCAATTGGGAGAAAAAAAGAAGGAAAAAAGACATTTGATGACTTTATGTATGTAGGGCCATGGGGGATACCTGTCAGTCACCTCATCCAGAGCTGTGTCACAGCACGGAGCCCTGGGCAGCACATCAAGGCAGGGACTGTGGGCAGAGCTGGCCTGGGGAATTCAGAGCACGAGTGCTAAAGCTCTCCTCACAGACTAGATTGCTTTTATGGAAATAATTTCACAGAAATTGTTAAATTATAAAATTATTAAAGAATCGGTCAGAGTCTGTGCATAGATTATAAAATACTGGAGTTGTAATAAAACAGGGCCATGTTTCTTACAGTCTTAAATTAAAAATAATTAGATTAATCTAGGAGAATAGTGAAGGGAACTGAATAAAGAAATGAGGCTCGTGTTTCAGAGCCAGGACAGTGAGAGTTCCACAGCTGGGATCCTCTGGAGCCCCCCTCACCTCGTGGGGAACACGTGGGGGGTGTCAGCATTTGCTTAAAGAGAACAGAAAGGAGGCAGCCAGAGTTCACCCCAGGACTCTCAGGTGAGCAGACCTGAGAAACACCAGCAAGTTCATTGTAAGAGTGGGAAAATCTCACACCTCTGTAGTGGTGGTGCGAATAAAAGGAATAGAGATTGTTTTCCAGGCAGGCTTGTGCCATTCCAGGCAGGTGTGAATGTGCTGTAATGCTCAGCAGGGCTCCTCACGTGTGCAGGAATCCCAGAAGCCTTGACAAGAGAGGGGGGTCAGAGCCTTGGGGCCAGAGCCTCCCCTGCTGGAGACGGGGGTCAGAGCCTTGAGTTTTGCTCTCAGTTTTTGCTCGTCAATGTAATGTCCTTTTCCCCTTGTGCTCCCTGCAAGGACACCCAGGCCTTCACTTAGACATTGTTCTGTCCAGCAGGACTTGGCAGGTGTAAAAAAAAAGGGCACATTTTGAATTGCCACCAAACTTGGAGTTTTTTTTTTTTTTCATCAGCACCATCCTCTGGACAGGTCTCAGCAGAGAAGGGCATCGATTGCTGCCACATCTCCGAGACTGACACTCCTCATCCCGCTCAGGACACAGTTTCTCAGTGAATAAAATACCTATTGAAAAGCAGTGGGCAGAGAATCGGGAAATGCTGTTATTAATGGCAGGTTTTGTGTGCTCCGATCCAGCTGCCGCATCAGCCGCATCCTGGAGGCGCCGCGGGGCCACGCGCTGCTGGTGGGAGTGGGAGGCAGTGGCAAGCAGAGCCTGACCCGCCTGGCAGCTTTCCTCAGCAACCTCGAGGTCTTCCAGATCACCCTGAGGAAAGGCTATGGCATCCCTGACCTCAAGGTGAGGGATTTGGAGGGCTGAGGTGGAGGGGAAGGAGATAAAGAGCAGAATTTGTCATCAAGGGTTGTTGTGTGCTGAGAAACAGAATGGAGGAGGATGGCCCTGAGCCAGGTGTGCCCAGGTGGGCAAGAGGCAAAGGCCACCTGGGCTGTGGCAGCAGGGCCAGGGCAGTGCCCAGCCCCTGTGCTGGCACTGCTGGGGCACCTCCAGTGCTGGGGACAGCTCTGGGACACTCAGGACAGGAGGGACATGGAGGGGCTGGAGCGTGTCCATGGCAGGGAATGGAGCTGGGAAGGGTCTGGAGCAGCTGAGGGAGCTGGGAAGGGGCTCAGCCTGGAGAAAAGGAGGCTCAGGGGGAACTTGTGGCTCTGCACAAGTCCCTGACAGGAGGGGACAGCCGGGGGGGTCGGGCTGTGCCCCAGGGAACAGGGACAGGAGGAGAGGGAACGGCCTCAGGCTGGGCCAGGGGAGGTTTAGGTTGAATATCAGGGAATATTTCTTCACTGAAAGGGTTGTCCAGCCTGGCACATCTGCCCAGGGAGGTGAAGTAGCCACCCCTGGAGGGATTTAAAAGCCATGTTTATGTGGCACTAGGGGACAGGGGTTAGTGGTGGCCCTGGCCACTCTGGGGGAGCAGCTGGATATAACGTCCTTAGGGGGTTCTTCTAACCAAAATGATTCTGTGATCCTGAGATGCTGAAACACCTCAGACATGACATGGTGCTGTGGAGAGGATTAAATGCCTTGCTGGAGTGTGTCTGCACAGGGCTGCAGCCAGAGCTGGCAGCTCCTGGCAGTGCTCTGAGCTGGCCAGGCCTGAAAACATCCCAGCCCAGCCCTGAGTGCCAGCCCTTGGCTGTGCTGATGTTCTCAGCAGCTGGGAAGGTTCTGAATGATCCCATTTCTATGTCTGGCCCGTGCTCTGCAGCATGTAGGGTAAGCCCTCCTGTTTTCCTGTCTCAATACAAACAGATGGGACTCAGTTTCTTCTTCCAGAAAAGCCAGTCTTTAATGTTGCAGCCCATTTTTATACAGCTTTCAAGACCTCGTGTATAACTCTAACTGGTTTATAACTTTCTTGACACTCAATTTATTGGTTAGAAAATGGCATTTTACATGTCCGTCAAATCTCTCTGTTTCTAGATTGTTTACATATTTTCTTCACTGATTCTCATGGGACAGATTTCTTGTTTTTACAGGTGTGAATGGTTCTGTTACCAGAATAGATTGTTGTGCTAACTGACTTTTATTCTTATGATTTTTTCACATGGGAAGTTACAAGCTAACTGTTATCTTAGCTAGAGTAGGAGAGCCTAAATCATATTTTATAAGGCCTTTCTTTTATCATATCTCTACTTGCATGCAACAATTTCCCACTGCAGGCAGACCTGGCCAGCCTGTACCTGAAGGCTGGGCTGAAGAGCGTGGGCTCTGTGTTCCTGCTGAGTGATGCACAGCTGGCTGATGAGCAGTTCCTGGTGCTGGTCAACGACTTCCTGGCATCAGGTACAGCGTACAGCCCTCGTGCTCTGCTTTCCCCTCTCCCCCAGTGCAGTTTTGCTCCTGGTAGCACCTGGAATTCTGGAATAGACAAAGGGCAGTTATGAAATGAGCTGGAAGTTACACAGGTTGAGCTCTGGAGTAAAAGCTGTGCTGAGGCCTGCCTGGGGAGGGACACTCCATCAGCTGGGTGATTTCTTGTCTTTTCCTATTGTCTTGTACCCATTTTTCCATATGCCATGGGATTCTGCACATAGTTGTTAAGGGATGTGTCTGTTGGGGTATTGCAGCTGGGGACAGAGCCAAACGAATGGATCACCAGGTGAGGAGTCTCACCTGTGGATCTCATGCACCCACCTCAGAAATGAAGGTTTCTGGATACAAGATTTGACTGGAGTATCTGAGCTGGAGCATGAAGCAATGCCATGGGGCGACCATATCAGTGTGTGTCACCTGGCTGCTTATCTGATTCCAGCCTTTTCCCTGTTGTTTTTCCAGATGCATTTAGGTTTTTGAGGTACAGTCATGTCCCCAGCAGTGCTCTGTTTCCCTGCAGAACAGGGAACAGGTGTGTGTGGATGAGCATCCCTGTGCCAGGTGTGCTGCAGTTCCTGGGCACTGGGGGGTGCAGGCTGTGTCACCAGGACCATGAGAGGACACCTGGAGTGGGCATGTCCCCATTTTCCAGGCAGATCCCTGCCACTGTGTACTAGTTTGAAAGCAAAACAGTGAGAGACTCCAAGTCAGAAGTACACTTTAATAGGAAAGAAAGAGAAAAAATAAATACATGCAAATAGTACAAAAGAAAAGCTCTGCCAGAGTCAGAATACAACCTGACACCCCACTAGTTAGGGTGGTGGCAGCAGTCCAGATGAAGTGATCTTGTTGAAGCAGTGATCCTGTAGAAAGGTCTGGGAGCTCTTGTCCCCTGGAAACCAGTGGGTAAGGGCTGCCTTGGTGTTCCAAATATCAGATTTTATCTGGGTAGGAAATGCTTGGCTCCTCCCCGTGGGTGGAGCATCTCCCATGGGATGATGGAATTTGATCAGCCCTGCCCTGGGACTGCATGGCCATGGACAGGAGAGATCTCCTGGAGGGAGGATGGGCTGTGGGGAAGATAAAGAACACTGCCCCAGCTGGGTTAACACATGGCCCATTAACAGAGGATATCTCCCCCAGAGATCAGGATCACTGCCCAGCATGGGTTAACAGCTGGTGACAGAATCCATCCTTTTGGGCACATCTTTACATTGTAACCCAGGCCACACTTCCTGCCTGCCACTTTTTGCCTTGTTTGTGAGTTGAGTGGGGAAGGCACCAGCTGGGTCAGGTCCCTCCAGGCATGGGAAGAGGTGAGGAATGAGCAGCACAGCTCTTTGTGAGTAGCTCCAGAGGTGATGTGTGGCTATAAATTGGTGGCTAGATGGCTTCAGCAGAAAGAAGCTCTGAAGCTCTTCCATCTGAATCAGCTGTGATGGTTTTGTAATCAGGAGCAAGGACAGAGATTGTTGTAGACTGTGGAGAGGAGCTCCCACCAACTCCTACATCTGGTGTAGATGCACAAACATCTGATGATTGAAGGTGAATCTCAGGAGAGAGCTGAGATTCTTCAGCCAGGAGAAGAGAAGCTCTGGGGAGACCTTAGAGACTTTTCCAGTGCCTAAAGGGTCTCCAAGAGAGCTGGAGAGGGACTAGGGATGAGGAAGCAAGAACAGGACAAGACAATCCTTCCCTGTGAGGGTGGGCAGGGCTGGCACAGGGTGCCCAGAGCAGCTGTGGCTGCCCCTGGATCCCTGGCAGTGCCCAAGGCCAGGTTGGACATTGGGGCTTGGAGCAGCCTGGGACAGTGGGAGGTGTTTTTCTCAGTTGTTCACTTGTCACCATCTAGAACAAAAGATACTTTTAATCCTTTTAATGAATGAGCAGATTTCTGATTAGTGTATTTCCCTAAGTGATTAGTGCTTGTATTGAAAGTATCTGGCTCAACAATGATGCTTTTAATCAAATCAGAAGCCAGAAAGGAAGTGAGTATGTGATAAATTAAGGAAACACTAAAAACAATATTTGGTTGGGTGCATTTTTGGCAATCAGCTGCTTAACTATTAACTTTTAAAAGCTTTTACAAGATTTCTGACTTCTAAAATGTTTGGATGGTCTGGGAGTTATTTGGCCACTGCTGGAAATGACCCTGAATAGCTGCAAAAATTTTACATGTAATTAATGCATTTCCAAAACTACAACGATTTTAAAGTATATATGGGGTATTAGGGATTTGAATATTTCTTTTGTAATCTAATTAGACTGGAAAAAAAGATAGGATTTTCTCTACTTTGACTCTATTCTATGTCCCCTTCCCTTGTGTTTTATAAGGAAGTTTGCTCTCACAGGTGTTTATTTTGCAGCAGGATGACTTTCTGTGCCCCTTTGCTGTTTCTGGAGCCCAGGGGCACTTGGTGCAGGGGTTTTACCTGAGGAGGGGACTTCCCTGAGCCCCTGAAGAGGGAGGCAGCAGCTTCCCTTTGCTCTGAGACTACAGCAACATCCAGAGCTGGAAACCCCAAGGTGCCCTCTCCTCCTAGGGGAAATCCCAGATCTCTTCCCTGATGATGAAGTGGAAAACATCACCAGCAGTGTGAGGAGTGAGGTCAGAGCCCGGGGGCTGGTGGATTCCAGGGAGAATTGCTGGAGGTTTTTCATCGAGCGAGTTCGACGCCTGCTGAAGGTGAGATAGAGCACGAGAGGTTGGTGCTGAATGATTTTTTTGCCTTTTTCATTTTATATATTCTCTGTATTCTTTACACACATATTTGTGGCCTATTATTGTATTAGTAGCTAGTTCCAGTACTTTTCCATACCTTTTTCCTAGCCAGAAAGACAAAATTCCAGAGCTCCAAGCCCCAGGGGGTACAAGGCCTTTATCTTATCTTGGTTCTTTCTGGGAACCAAGGCCAAAAAAACAGCTCTTTAAGACATATTTTCATAAACACAGTTTAGTTTCCAGCTGTGAGGAGAGGATTTACAGAGGGTTGAACTGGGGGAAATTACCTCACCTCTTTTGTCTCTAACTGGTAATTTTTGTCAAATATGGTAATTTGCTAATTTATCAAACTCTCTTCTAACCCAATGATTCTGTCTGTGTGTGCTATCAAAAAGCAGTTAAAAGGGATTACAAATTGTACTATATTGAAATAATTGTAATCAATAATAACTTGTAACAGTTAATATATAAATGTGAAAGCCAATTATTATATTGAGATTGATAACATCCACACCTTATATTCCCTCAGCTGGTGGGATGGGCTCCATGGGTTGGGATGGGATCCATGGGCTGGGATGGGATCCGTGGGCTGGGATGGGATCCATGGGCTGGGATGGGATCTATGGGCTGGGATGGGATCTATGGGCTGGGATGGGATCGATGGGATGGGATCCGTGGGATGGGATCTATGGGCTGGGATGGGATCGATGGGATGGGATCCATGGGATGGGATGGGATCTGTGGGCTGGGATGGGATCTATGGGCTGGGATGGGATCGATGGGATGGGATCGATGGGATGGGATGGGATCCGTGGGATGGGATGGGATCCATGGGATGGGATGGGATGGGATGGGATCCACGGGACGGGATGGGATCCACGGGATGGGATGGGATGGGATCCACGGGATGGGATGGGATGGGATGGGATCCATGGGATGGGATGGGATCCATGGGATAGGATAGGATGGGATGGGATCCATGGGATAGGATAGGATGGGATGGGATCCATGGGATGGGATGGGATGGGGAGGGGTCAGTGGAACCCGAGGTGGGCTGCAGGGGCAGATGCTGCTCTCCCTGCTCCTCAGTGCCCTGCTGTGCTCTCAGGTCGTGCTGTGCCTGTCCCCCGTGGGCCCCCGGCTGCGGCTCTGCAGCCGCCGTTTCCCAGCCCTGGCCGGCTGCAGCACCATGGACTGCTTCCAGCCATGGCCCCGGCAGGCCCTGGAGTCCGTGAGCCGCCGCTTCCTGCGGGACATGGACACCCTGCCGGTGAGCAGCCAGCACACCTCCTGCTGGGGACCCTGGGGACACGGCTGGCCACGGGCAGGGGCGGCCCCGTGTCTGTCACACCATTGCAGGGAGGGTTGGGTGCCCTCCAACACATCCAGGGCAATGGTGGCTGTCCAGAGGGGCACCACTGCCAGCACTGAAGTGCATGAAATTCAGCTAAACCATCACTGAGGCACATAACCACATTTTTGTGGAGAGGGCTATGGAGCTTGGCAGCAGAGCCATGGGCACCACACTCCTGTGTCCCTGGGCGCTGAGGCTGTGTCCCTGGGAGCTGATGGTGTGTCCCTGGGAGCTGATGGTGTGTCCCTGGGAGCTGATGGTGTGTCCCTGGGAGCTGATGGTGTGTCCCTGGGAGCTGAGGCTGTGTCCCTGGGAGCTGAGGGCACTGCCAGGAAAAGATGGCTCTGCCAGCACAAGGACAGCTCAAAACCTGCAGAAAATAACCTGCTGCTCTTCCCACTTTGTGTCTGAGCTTCTGGAAATCTCAAGGGCAAAAATAGGTCAAGTTCTCCGTGATGACAATCTGCTACTAGAATAGAGGTTCGTTTCTGTTTATTTCGTTTTTCCAGGCAGGATTTAGGAAGAATAAAGCCTACAATGTTTCCTTTTAGGAATGTGCACTTTTCCCATTTGTACAGGAGAAAAGCAAAAATTTATACTTTAAAGAGCTGTTATTTTGTAGAGAAAATGCATGGAATAAGATAATATGTGAGATATAAAGATATAAAAAAGAGGTATAAAGTACATGAGCAACAAAGTTATTTTAGAGATAACAGTGAAAAGGGATCAGCTTGGCTCTTACACCCTGGATTGTGCTTCAGCAGAATGAAAAGTTAGCAAATTCCTTTATATTCAGCACAGGCCTGTGTTATATATAGTTTTCTATTTAAAACAGTTTCTCCTCATCTTGCCATCTTACCTTTAGGATTCAGTCAAGGATTCAATAAGCAAATTCATGGCCCACGTCCACATCAGTGTCAATGAGATGTCCCGGCTGTACCTCAGCAACGAGCACCGCTACAACTACACCACCCCCAAGTCCTTCCTGGAGCACATCAAACTCTACCAGAGCCTGCTGCTGGAAAAGGACAAGGATTTAAAGGCCAAAATGGAGCGGCTGGAGAACGGCCTGGAGAAGCTCAAGAGCACTTCTGCACAGGTAAGGACTCCTTGAGGTTGGTTTTCCTCGGTTTTTTTGTCTGGTTTGAGAGAGAACTTTACAGGGAAGAAATTTGTGCTGGATTTTGGCTCTAGTCTGCCTTGAGCTGGGTTTCTGCAGGAGCAGAAGTGATGCTCTGCACTGGAAAGGAGAATGGAGAGGTGTGTGTCCAGTCTCTGCTGTTTGGGAGGTAACTGAAATATTTCAATAAGTAAAATGAGATTGGGATCCAGCTGATCCGCCATCCTCTTTTAATGGTTAAATTTCAGCTGCTGTGACAAAACAGCTTAAAAAATACAGAGCAGTCAGTGAATTTTGGAGTTGCATCCAGGAAATCTACAATAACTTCAGCAAGAGTCTTTCAAACTAAATAGTGCATGCCGTTAAAATGGAACTGATGTTCATTTTTCCTTCCATTATGCTATCCATCTTTTAGGAAGGCTAATACATGTCTGAAATGCACATCAGTTATCCCAAAATCCCCCTGCTGAAGATTCCCCCTGGCACACTCCTCTGGCAGTGACTAGGAGTTGTTCTGGGTGTTTCCCAAACCTCTGTGCAGTGACACCTGCATCTGTTGCTACACTCCCATTTTGTTCTCCATTTCATATTCTATTAACTTTTACAAATGTTTGCTTACAAAGCTTCTACAGTGGTAAATGAGGCTCTCCTGAAGCTGCTCAGGGGAATGCAGGTGGTTGATGAGAAGGAAGGACTGGCAGGTCCATCCCCTTCCACACATCTGCTCTGGGGAGTGCTGGGGGCATCAATCACATCTGTCACGCCCCAGGGGACACACACCTGCCTGGAGGTGATGGATGGGCTGGGCCGGGGCTTCTTAGAGCTGGTATCTCCCTTTAAAAAGGCACTGCCATATCCCTGTGCAGGTTTCAGCATCTCCTTTGTGGGGAAGGGGTAGCAGAGAGCACTGGTGGCATCCACCAGAGCCACGAGACTGTGCCCTCATTGCCCAGCACACCTCAGCTCACCTCATCACTGAAACTACAGGAACAACAAAAACCCTCCAACAACGTTTTTAGTGTTAGAGAATCAAGGCATTATTATATTCTGGCCGGGATATGCAACAGAAATCATTTCATCCACACATAGCCTGGGTGTGCAGAGAAAATAATTTCATGACACTTGAATTTTACCAGATTTTTCACAAATTATACGGTCAAAACCCATGGAAATTCATTGGTTCAATGTTCATTGGTTCCAAGTTGCAGAGTTCTTGGTATTTGGTTTCCTGTTGGTTGCAGATCTCTTCCCCTCCAATGCTAATTAGGTTCTCCTTCTTATTTCTCTTTTCCCAGACCATGCCAGGGGTGATGTTTGGAGCTGCTGGTCATTGATGATTATAATCTTTTGTGCACCTTCTGTGCTATTCCCAGTCTGTTGAGATGTTAAGGTCCATCAGGCCTTGCCTGGTGGAACAGTGCCCTGGAAGGAAACTTAAATTCTCTTCCCTGGGGACAAAGGTGGACAAACCTGATTGAAGTTATAAAATTCAACATTTTAAATTTGGTATATTTTCCAACAACCTCACCTCACCCATGGAGGCAATAGTTCTGATGGACCTGTGGGATGCTGCTGTTTTTTCAGGATTCCCCAGTGGTGGATAAGATGGATTAGGTTTAATTTTTTTGGGAGCAGCTAATATGAAATGAATCTTCTGAAAACAAGTCCCTGTGTCTGTTGTAACACATGGGAACCCTTCTGTATCCTTCAGGCTTCTCTTCAGTGGGTGCTGTGTGGGCAGGGTTCTCTGATGAGCCACAAAGCAGTGGGGGAGGACTTGGAGGCAATGGGAAGGATGGGAAAATCAAATCACAAGAAGGATGAAAGGGCACAGTGTTGGTATCTGGTTGCAGTGAGGGGCTGGGCTGAGAGGTGCCTCCAAGTGCAGGTAATTAAGATGCAGAACAGCGAGGACAAATATGTCAAATTCAAGTCTAAAATTAGCACTGGGGACCTAAAATTAAACACCTAAATTACCAGATGTGCGCAATAGTCAGAACTGCTGTTGATTTGAAACCAGAGTTATCAGTACTGGAAATCATACCAGCATGTTCAATCTTCAGCATGGGTTTAGAAGGCTGAACTTTACATTCACCCATGGTCAATTCATACTTGGCTTTGGGGCTGAGGAGGTGAAGACTCTCTCACTCAGCTCTGTCATCTGCAGGTTGTGCTTGGGAGTGATGGGCTGGGGGGTGTTTTCAAAGTAAAGGTGGAGGATTTTGATGCCTGGGTATCACCTGGCTGTGCCTTAGCTCTGGTGCTCATCTCTGCCATTCTCCAGGGTCCATGGCAAGTTAGGGGTGAGGTTTGAGTGTTTCTGTAGGCTCACAGTGGCCTCAGCATGAGGAGCTGTCATATCAGGAGCTGCAGGTATTTTTTACTTTGCTGTTCCCATTTCAAAATAACCTCTCTGCCTCCTTTTGCTGTGGTCCCCTCTACTCCTTTTTTTTTTTCTTTCCTTTGGAGATTTGGACACCTTGATGCTGTTGACCAACTTTCCTCCTCCAGCAATGTTTTACAACCATTTCTCCCTGTGGACAGCAGCATCCTCAGCACTCAAGGAAGCTGAAGCCTCCTTCCTATTAGGACATAATGGATTGGGAAGATGTGTGGGATGAGTCATTTGTTTTTCAGAGTGCTGTGTGCCATCCGGAGGTCAGCACCCATTGCTGAGTAATTCTGAGGATGGCTGTGGTTAATATTGCATCACTGGATTCCAGATTCAAGCCTGGCTGGCACTATCAATTAATCGCTGACCTTTTGATGTATTTTGTGTTCTTGAAACAAGGCAGGGACAATCAGATAAAATGAGTCTTCTGGGAACCTGCCCTCCAGGTTTTCTTCTCTTTAATATTTTTTCTCATGCTGTTCTGGTGGTAGGCAAGGGCTTCTCCCTTCCTTTCCCTGATGAAGTCACAGCACATTACCCTTGAATTTCTCATTTGCTTTGCTCTTTCCCTTTCCACCTCACATTACTAATTGCTTATCAGATTGTTCTGCACTCTGGAAGCTGCTCACAGGTTTCTCAGAGAATCACAGAATTCTTTGGGTTGGAAGGAAGTTTAAAGATCATCCATTTCCACCCCCTGCCATGGGGGAACCTTCCCACTGTCCCAGGCTGCTCCAAGCCCCAGTGTCCAACCTGGCCTTGGGCACTGCCAGGGATCCAGGGACAGCCACAGCTGCTCTGGGCACCCTGTGCCAGGGCCTGCCCACCCTCAAAGGAAAGGATTTATTCCTGATAGCCAACCTAACCCTGCCCTCCTTCAGTCTGAACCCATTCCCCCTTGTCCTGTCACTGCAAGCCCTTGCAGACGCTCCTTCTCCAGCATTCTTGCTTTTTAAAAATCCTGACAAAGTCATTTCCCCTTCCATTGCTGTGTGTGCTTGGCAGGGCATTGTCTGCTCCCCAGGGCTGAGCTTACACCTGCTCTTTGTGCTGCTGTTGAGTGCCTGTGGATTTTAATCCCCTGCTTGTTTTGTCCTGGCCGTGTAAACCCCTGGAGCTCCCATCTGTGCGTGTATCCAGCACACAAAGGCTGATTTCTGGGCAGAAGGTCACAGCCATATCAGCCATCAGCAGAGCCCACTTCAATTTCCTGCAGCCCCCAGAGACTTGGAGCAGAACAAGGAGCTGCTGCTGGGTTTGTCACATGCAGGGATTATGTGCTCATGTGAGCTTGGATTTACAGCTGTGCCTTTGTCCTGGTGAGAGCAGTCCCACAGAGCCAGGCTACAGGGGATGCTGATGGATGGAGGGCGTGTGGAGAGCCCTGAAAAACTGCTCTCCATGTGAAGCCCATGCCAAATGTCAACAGCTTCAGTTTGTGGATTGCAGGTTGTGCTCTCCATTCTGCTATCAAAACGGGGATTGCCAAAACCTGTGTCTGCCTTGCCTTCCTGGAAGTATTTTTGTGTGGGTAAAGATGCACCCCAGGAGCTCTAAGTGAGCTGAGCTGAGATCAGGCACTGAAAGCCTCCATGGTCTGCCCAGAGTCTGAGTAAATTCACTGAGATGGAGATTTTTAGCTGGAAGTTTTCTGTCTACAAGTGAGAGTCTTTGTGAGCTTCCTCCTGTGCAAGTGCTGGTGAGGGCTCCTGTGTGTGAGCAGAGTGTGAGGAGTTGCCACCATGGCTGTGCTGGTGGCCTCCTGGCTGCCAGCTCACAGGGATGTCCCTTCTCAGGCTCCTCTGACATCACATTTAAATTCCCTTGACCCTCGGGGCTCTGCCAAGGGCTGGACCTGTCGGCAGATCCCAACTGCAATCTTTCGGAGGTGAAAAATGATATTAGGAAGAAATTCTTCCCTGTGAGGGTGGGCAGGCCCTGGCACAGGGTGCCCAGAGCAGCTGTAGCTGCCCCTGGATCCCTGGCAGTGCCCAAGGCCAGGTTGGAGCAGCCTGGGACAGGGAAAGGTGTCCCTGCCATGGCAGAGGGACTGGATGGGCTTTAAGTTCCCTTCCAACCCAACCCATTCCATGTTTCTGTGATTCCTGCCACAGGCTGCAGGACTGATGGTCTCAGAGCAGGTGCTGCCCCTGCCCTGTGCTGGGGCCCAGGCTGGAGGGGTGGGGAGGGCAGGATGTGCTGGGGTGAGCAGGAGGCTCAGGGAGTCCCTGGGGCACAGCTCCTCCTCCAGACCACCTTGTGCCCAGGTTTGCTGCTGCCCAGATTGAGAAGCTGAAGTGTGGCTGAATTGTAGCCTTGTCAGGTCTCCAGTAAGGCACAGCACCCACACATCTCTGCTCAGGGGAGTGTGACATCAGAGCTCGTATTGAAAGCTGATGGGTTTGGGTTTATAATGATTTCCTGCATGTGCTTGCTGTGTGATGGGGCTCCTGGGCTGTAAGAAACTGATGCCTGGAGAGTTGCCTGGAGCAGAGGCTGGGCAGTGCTGAAGGAATAAAGCAGGGATTTATTCCAAGCCCTTCCAAGGATTCACCTTGGGCACTGCAAGAGCCCGGCCGTGGCTCCAGCCAAGATGGAGCCAAGATGGATCCGAGTCACGAGTTCTCACACTTGGATCACTTTGGCTCCATTTCCATCTTGGCCTTCATTGTCCAATTGCAGCTCCAGCTTCTGCAGTGCCATCCTCCCACATTCTCTCCTCCAGTCGCTGCTCTTTGCACTTTTTGGGGCTGAAGCTGCAGCGCTGTCCTTGGTTGTGGGGCTGGCAAAGGATTGTTTTGTGTGCCTGAGCTGGGAGGAGAACTTGCTGACACTTTGGATGGAGTTCAGAGTCACACACCAATGCAGTGCAGAGTCTGGAAATAGCTCAAACTGAAAGCATCACCAGGACTCTGCTGACAGCCAGGCCCTCCCTGCCCTGGGTCTGAGGAGCAGGCAGGACACTCCAGCTCCTACAAATCTCTGCCCTGCAGGTGGATGAGCTGAAGGCCAAGCTGGCAGCCCAAGAGGTGGAGCTGAAGCAGAAGAATGAGGATGCTGACAGGTTGATCCAGGTGGTGGGGGTGGAGACGGAGAAGGTGAGCAAGAAGAAGGCGGTGGCTGATGAGGAGGAGCGGAAGGTGGCTCTCATCACCCAGGAGGTCGAGCAGAAGCAGAAGGACTGTGAGGAGGACCTGGCCAAAGCTGAGCCTGCCCTGGCAGCTGCCCAGGATGCTCTCAACACCCTCAACAAGGTAGGATGAATATTCCCAGTGTTTTTCCTCTGTGTTGGGGGAGAGGGTCTGTGTAATCTAATGGCCCAAGTTCTGGGCATTTTGTTGTTCCTCCTCCAGCTTCCTCCCTGCTGGTGCTAAAGTGTTTAAAAAAAGGTTGGCTGTGCCACTCAGTGCCATGGTTTTGTTGACAAGGTGGTGTTTGGTGTTTGGACCTGATGATCTCAAAGGTCTTTTCCAGCCTGGTTAATTCTGTGATTCTGTGTCGCTGTAGGGGCGGGTGTGACACACAAATAGACACACTACATTTCAGAAGGCCAATAGCTGTTTATTACAACAGCACACTGTCCTTTATACCCTGTACACAGTTTACACTTTCTTCATTGGTCACAATTACTCAACATAACGTTCATTGGTGTAAAGCCATCTACGCCTCTGTTTCCATAAAACCTTTCTAAAAATACTTTTCCCCGTGCAGGTTTCTTCTTCCTTATCTTCTCTTCTTGGTCTCCAGGCCAACAGCCTTGGTCAGAGAATACTTCTCAAAACAAACCTCATTCATTAACCCTCTCTAACCCACAGAGCAGCTGTGGGTCCTACCATAATTCTGGAGTTCCAGGTAGAACTCAGAGCGCCCATGAGGCTGCAGCATGTTCCCCTTCACTCATTGCCATGGAGAGGAGCACACAAAGCTGGTCCAAAGGAAGATGCCACTGGGAAAACGTGTGATCAGGAGATAAGCACTGCTCTGATTGCTCTAGATTTGTTTTGGGAGGACTTTTTGTGCCTTGGAAGGTTTATCCTTCAAGGGTGCTCTGGGGGTTCCAGTTTGATGTGGCACTCAGTGCCATGGTTTAGTTGATGAGGATGTGTTGGGTCAGAGGTTGGACATGATGATCTCAAAGGTCTTTTCCAGCTTAGTTAATTCTGTGGTTCTATGATGTGCCTGAGAGATGGACCTGCAATTTGTTTTGTTCTGCAGTTCATGCAGTGTCCTGGGGCAGCAGCCTACCACAGCACACAGCTGGAAACCACAGCTGGAAACACCCCAGTCACAGCAAGGCCTAACCATGGCTCAGTCCCCCTACTGGGGGATGGGAAAGCACCTTGGAGCCATCCAGCAGGGGCATTCTGTTGGATTAGCTTTTGGGAATGATGTAGCTTTGCTGTGCTCTGGATTTCCTTCGTGGGAGGGAAAGCACAGTGCAAAAGGAAAATGTTTGGCTCTCCATTAGTTCCAAGTTCTTGCTGGAGCTGTGGAATATTTCATTAGGTAAAGATGGAGGAAATACTGGGATTTTCTCCAGGAAACTGTAAAGCAGCAGTAGCAGAGCAGTGGAAGCCATGGTCTCTGATGGCTGGAGATGTATCAGAGAGCTCAACCTGTCTGACATGAATAATCAGCAATGCTTATGTGTGTTTGTACAGCTTCTGCCCAATTATCTCAGTCATCTTCCCTGGACTGCAGGGTTAGATGCAACATTAACAAGGAACACACTGAGAAAAGCTGTTGAGTAGAATCCAATAATAAATCCATAAAGTCAGTGAGGATGTGGTTACGTGGACATTTCTGTAATGGTGTCACCTTCCTGAGCAAAAGAAGAGCAGCCATGGCCACTGGGACATGACCAGGCTGTTTCCTCCTCATCAGCTGCACCTCAAACCCACCTTGATTTCTGCTCCTGTGTTTGTGCTGGGAGGATTATCCTTCTGATGCTTTAAATAGTCCCTCTTGGTGCCTCTGCATCAGGAGAGCTGGCCCTTCTCAGCCTTGCCAGAGTGAATTCTCTCTGTGTTCCTGACAGTTGAAAATTTTCATTTCCTTTTCTTTTTCCATGTGAGCCAAGAAGTGACTGTAGGCTGGCTCAGCCTGGCTTTGGCTGTGTGGGTGGGACCTGCTGCAGCCCCTCTCTCCTCTGCTATAATGCCTTTTGCAGGGGCTGGTGGCAGTGAGAGTGACCGAGACAAACTGAGAAGCTATTTAAAATGTTGTGGAGAGATAAATCTATACATATATGAGATAATAACATATATATGGATGATAATTAAGGTAATTGTTATATGGACAATGGTAAATGGCATATGGGTTGTGATAGACCCAATGCAGAGCACCTGCAAAATAAAAAACTGCAAAGCCAGGTGTGGTAACAAATTTGAGAACATCGGAAATCAGTACTGAGAGACAAAAATGCCCCTTTGGCTCCTCCAGTGCAGTTCGGCTGCTTGTCCTGTGAGGGTGCCTGGGCTTTCTCAGCAGCTGCATTCCCTGAACCCTGAGGGCTGCAGGATGTGGGAATCACAGGATGGCTTTGGCATGGACATCTCAGCTTGGGTAGGAGGGAGCATGAAGGGAAGCTCTGAAGGAGGTTTTAGAGGGCCTGAGTGTTATTTTTATGGGTTTCATTCTTATTTATCCCAATCTTCTGAGAGGGCATGAAACCTCCTGCTCCCCCAGGAGCCTGGGGAGGAGCAGTGTGCTGTGCTGGCCCCAGGTGGGCTGTCAGGAGCAGGGAATGGAGCAGGTGTGCTGCAAACCTGCAGGGCAGTGATCTAAAGGCAGCACTGCTGGGGCTGAGAGGAGCCCAATTTATCAGATTGATAGCCTGGGAGCCTGACTCTATTAGTGGCAGAGTGAAAAGAAAGCCCATTCATTTTTATCTAACAACCTTGTTTTCCCCTTTTCAGACCAATCTGACGGAGCTGAGGTCCTTTGGGTCACCTCCTTCTGCTGTCAGCAACGTCACCGCGGCCGTGATGGTGCTGACGGCCCCGGGAGGGAGGATCCCCAAGGACAGGAGCTGGAAGGCAGCCAGAGTGGCCATGGCAAGGGTAGACAACTTCCTGGACTCCTTGATCAACTTCAACAAGGAGAACATCCATGAGAACTGCCTCAAAGCCCTCCAGCCCTATTTGCAAGACCCCAAGTTCAACCCCGAGTTCGTGGCCACCAAGTCGGCGGCGGCGGCCGGGCTGTGCTCGTGGGTGCTGAACATGGCGCGCTTCCACCGCGTGTTCTGCGAGGTGCAGCCCAAGAGACAGGCTCTGGACAGGGCCAACGCTGAGCTGGCAGCAGCCCAGGACAAGCTGGCCACTGTCAAGGCCAAAATCGCTGTGAGTACCCTTGGGGGGACACATCCTGCTTGTCCCTGCCTGGGGGAATCCTCTCCTTAGGGCAGAGCTGGTGCTCGGTGCTTGTGTTCTAAAGCAGGGGAAGCAATCCAAAGGTTTGGGGGTTGCAGGGATTTCTCTCCCTCCTGTTGCACTGGCAGCCCCAAAATCCAACCTTGTGCTGGGCTAAGGCTCCAGGGTGGGCAACAGGGAGGGCAGGGGATTCTGCCCCTGTGCTCTGGTGAGACCCCACCTGCAGAGCTGCCCCAGCCCTGGGCCCAGCACAGGAGAGACCTGGAGCTGCTGGAAAGATCCAGAGGAGGCCATGGAGATGCTCCAAGGGCTGGCACTGCTCTGGATCCAGACTAGGAGAGCTGGGGGTGCTCACCTGGAGAAGAGAAGGCTTCAGAGAGACCCCAGAGCCCCTTGCAGGGCCTAAAGGGGCCCCAGGCGAGCTCGAGGAGGGCTGGGGACAAGGGATGGAGGGACAGGACACAGGGAATGGCTTCCCACTGGCTGCCAGAGGGCAGGACTGGATGGGATATTGGGCAGGAATTGTTCCCTGTGAGGGTGGGCAGGCCCTGGCACAGGGTGCCCAGAGCAGCTGTGGCTGCCCCTGGATCCCTGGCAGTGCCCAAGGCCAGGTTGGACACTGGGGCTTGGAGCAGCCTGGGACAGTGGGAGGAGTCCCTGCCATGGCAGGGAGTGAAAAAGGCTGGTCTGTAAGATCCTTTTCAACTCAAACCATTCTGTGATTCTGTGACAGAATATTGCTGCTTTTTAAATTTCCTGTGTTCTTCTCAAGCTTTGCTTGTACCCAAAGAGGAAGAGTAAATATGAATCCTTATTATTCCCACCTAATTTTTTAAATGTAATTTACCTCTTCTCCTGGGTCCTCAGAAAACTCATTATCTCAAAGCAGTGTGTTCCCAGTGTGCTGCACAGGGCAGGGGACAGGGGCTGGAGGCTGATTCAGTGCTGGGCTGGCTGCACACTCAGTCCCTGGCTTTGCAGGATGACAACTGCTCTTGCAGGAGCCTCATTTGTCATGGCACAGCTCCCTGGCAGCACATCTTGGATGTTATTTGGATTTTTGCTACTTAAAAAAAAAAAAAAATTAAAAATCTCTGAATAGAAGAAATTACAGCGTGATTAAAAGTGCATTTCCAGAGAGTGTAGAGTGAGGCCTTTATCATTTTCCTTCAGAAAATTATCTCTATGTGAAAACACATCCTGCTTTATCCTGCTTTTCTCCCTGCTCCCTTCCAGCACAATACCTGCCAAGAGCAGGGTATGGGAAGCAGAACCTGCCTGGTTTTAGGGTGTTTTGGGATCTCTCTTTGGGAGTGGGATCCCCTCCATAGCAGGGGCAGGGTCCCAGTGAGTGAGGTCCCTCTGCTCCCCTCACCCCTTCCACCAGCACCTCACCCTGTTAGAAAACACATCACTCTTTTGAAGTTTTCAAGGGCTTATCATTCTTAAAATGCTTACTACACTTTTTAACTAAAAATATGAGAAAACGGTGCTGAACTCTCAGATCCCTCCTTCCTGCTGCAGATGAAAGGAGGCACCTGAAGCAGGGATGGATTTAGAGGGCTTTGGTGTCTAATTCTCCCACCTCAGATGTGCCATACAATGCTGGGGAACTTTTTTCATCCCTTTATGCTACTCTTTTCCAAAGCTTTTTATGCCTGGGCTTTTTTTTTTTTTTTTTTTTCTTTTCAAAAGAGTGGGATTTTGTTAAAGAAAATTGCAATCTTTGGGGAGATTACTGGTGCTCCTCTGGCATGCTCTTACAAAACTGCCTGGTTTAGGATCCTTCTGCTCTCTGCAGAATGGTGCAGGGTAGTGTGGGATGGATGTGGAGGTATATCCTCACTTCTCTGGGATATCTTGGATAGCTTCACTGCTGTGTGCTGATTCATACCTGCTCACAGCTGGGCCCCAAGCTGCCTCATACTCATTTTTATTAATAAATGAGAAAAATCTGATTGTCCAAAACATTAAGGACTTCCTGTGTTCTCTGCCTGCCTGGGAATTGAGTGCTCTGCACCTGAGGCTGGTGGAGGCAGCAGTGAAAGGCGTGTCCACAGCTGCACACAGCTGTATTTGTGTGCCCCTGGTGGAGCCCTGCAGGCCTGATATATGCATATATTCTATAGAAATTCAATTATCAGATCGTGCTTTTATAGTGGAATATGGTATATATGAGCCTCTGTAGGCTCATAGATCCACATGCACACAGGGACAGAAACTTTCTGTGTTATTGTTCCAAGGCAGGTCAAGGAGAGGCTGCTTTGTGTTTGCCAGTATCCAGGAGAGCTGCAGAGATCTCTAATATAATCCTTTTTCATTTTCAAGTTTGTTTCTAGTGTGTAGCTCAATGTAAAAGTGATTTACAAGCAGTTTAGCCTTAAGCAGTCTGCATTGGGTGCAGATAAAATCAATTATTACTTCTCTTATCAGAAGTGAAATGCTCCAAGTGCTTGTGGGAGCTGTTGGTTTGGTTTAGATCCGAGTGTGAACAGCTCTGTCCTAGCAAAGGGCTCTGCAGTTTTTTCTGCAGGTGCTTTGGCCTCTTCCTGCCCCCCCAGCCTGTGACCTGCACAGGACATGGCCCCATCTCACCGGGAGCTCCTGGCACACTCCTGGGCAGCTCTCAGAGCAGAACCATTTAATTCTCTTACATTCCTGCTGGAAACAGTGTGAGGGCATGGTTTGGAAATGGTTCAGGCAGAACTCCAGGAGTGTGCTTTGGGGATTTGAGCACGACTGGGGAATCAGCAGAGCCTCAAGAACTGCTTGGAGACCTGTAGCATCAGGAAATATTAGATTTGGGTTCCTCAGCTGCCTGTTCAGCCATAGTACTCGTCATCAGGGCCCAGCCAGAAGCCCCAAATAAATTAATTTTGTGTGTCCTTTGCCTCTGCCTGTGCTGAGGCTGTGAGTTCCAAACAGTAACACAGCCCAGCCCAGCTCTGGCTCCTGCTGCCAGCCCTGGGTGGATGAGCTGGGCTGGAGCTTGGCCAGCTCTGGACAAGGGTTTGCCTCAGGATCACAGGATCCCAGAATGGTTTGGGCTGGAAGGGATCACAAAGCCCATCCAGTGCCACCCCTGCCATGGCAGGGACACTTCCCACTGTCCCAGGCTGCTCCAAGCCCCAATGTCCAACCTGGCCTTGGGCACTGCCAGGGATCCAGGGGCAGCCACAGCTGCTCTGGGCACCCTGTGCCAGGGCCTGCCCACCCTCCCAGGGAACAATTCCTGCCCAATATCCCATTTAACCCTGCCCTCTGGCAGTGGGAAGCCATTCCCTGTGTCCTGTCCCTCCATGCCTTGTCCCCAGACCCTTTCCAGCTCTCCTGGAGCCCCTTTGAACCCTGGAAGGGGCTCTGAGCTCTCCCTGGCACCTTCTGTTCTCCAGGCTGGACACCTCCAGCTCTCCCATCTCCAGAGCAGAAGGGTCCAGCCCTTGGAGAGTCTTCATGGCCTTTTGGACTCCTCCAACAGCCCCACATCCTTCCTTGGTTGTTCAAACCTGACTTCCTCCTGTTTTTCCCCCGCAGCGCCTCAACGAGAACCTGAGCAAGCTGACGGCCAGGTTTGAGCAGGCCACGGCAGACAAAGTCAAGTGTCAGCAGGAGGCTGAGGCCACAGCCTGCACCATCGCCCTGGCCAACCGCCTGGTGAGTGCCAGAGGGACAGCTCTGCTGGCCCCATGGGAGGGACCAGGGCTGGGCTGAGCCCTGACACACAGCACATTCCATCCTCTCGTGGTTTTGGAAAAGTTTCCTTCACTGCAGCAAGTTTCAGCGGTGAAAATGCTTTTGCAGTGGTTCTTTCCATGTGTCAGGGCAGCTCTGTGGTTCGAGTGCCTGGCTCTGCTGCCATCACAGCTCTCACCTCCTTCTTGGCACTTAAATGTGTGAGCAGGTACTGATGGGCCAAAACAGTGGGAGTCAAAAGTGATATAATAAAAACAAAGGTGGGAACATACCTGTAGCTTTGCAGCTTCTGAAATGACAAGAATTAGAGTGCAAAGCTCTCTAAAAGCCTCAGTCTCCTCCAAGCCAGAATATAAAGGTATTTAAAGAGGGGCCTCCAAGGAACTGGAGAGGGATTTTGCATCAGGAACTGTAGTGACAGGACAAGGGGGAATGGGTTGAGACTGAAAGAGTGGATATTTAGTTTAGATATACAGAAGAAATCCTCCCTGTGAGGGTGGGCAGGGCTGGCACAGGGTGCCCAGAGCAGCTGTGGCTGCCCCTGGATCCCTGGCAGTGCCCAAGGCCAGGTTGGACATTGGGACTTGGAGCAGCCTGGGACAGTGGAAGGTGTCCCTGCCATGGCAGGAGTGGCACTGGATGGGCTTTAAGGTCCCTCCCAACCCAACCCATTCCATGGTTCTGTGATTCTATGCCACCACTTTCCAGGCCATGCTGCTTACATCTCTTCCCTACCCCATGACATGAGAACAGTCCCCAGTCTCAACAATTCTATGATTTTATACTGTCAGCAATTCATCATTTCTGCAGTGTAGGCAAGGAGCTCCTTGCATCCCAACTCCTGCTATGCACTGCACCCCATCTCCTGTGGCTTTGATCTAGGAATAGGAGCTGACAGCCCTCACTGCTGTGCAACTCATTTGACATTCAGGATGTGTCACTGGTGTGGCTGTGGGTAGAAATGACTTCCCAGACATTGAAAGAAACACGTCTGAGGTTGTATAAAGAATGCAAGTGAACGTGGAGAGAGAGGCTTTGGATTGACAAATGAACCTGGAGGATTGAGGCTCTCACAGTGCCATACTGGCATCTCATGAACTTCAGGTGGCCCAAGGAAGATGCTCCAGGACCCAAGGATCTGTGCACCAAAAAGGGAGGCTGGCTGATGAGTGGTGTTTGTGAGTGGGTGTGTGCTAATGCAGAGGAGGAAATTTAGTGATGACAAATGCTAAATAACGTGTGCAGGGAAAACAAACTGTAATCATGCAGTTACATGGATAGGGCCTAATTGCACTATTATCACTCACAGAAGAGCCCTTGGAGTTGTTGCAGAGAGTTCTCAGGAACAGCAGCGTGGCACTTGACAGGAGGAAAAAAGACAAATTGAGTATTGGGAGGAAAAATCTCAGGAAACAGAAATTAAGCGTCATCGTATTGGGTCTGTCAGTGCCTACATCCCACATGTAGTCACCCTGTCTAAGCAGGCTGTGGGCAGCCTAGGAAAGCTGCAACAAAGTGTGTAACCACTTCCATATGAGAAGAGAGGGAATGGATTAGGGCTCTTCATTTTGGAAAAGGTGTAGAGAGGATGGATGTGACAGAAGCCTCTAAAATCATAGAGGTGTGCAGGAGGTGGGTGAGGAAGGGTTCTTCACTCTCTGTCATTATCAAAAAGCCAAAGGTAATCCAGGGAGAAGCTTTTAATTTGCCTCTTATTAAGTAAAAAGAATTCCAGTGACTTCTAGGATCTGAGGAGGAGACACCTGGGATGTCTTAAATGTATTAAAAGTGGCAGTAGTGTGTGATCCAAGCAAAGGAGAAAAAAAGACCTCTGGGACCTAAGGAGATAAAAAGTAACCTGAAAAAATTAATTAGGAGTATGGAAGCACCTCTGAGTAGCAGGAAAATCTGATCAATAAAGACTTCTTGGTCTTAGAGGGGCTGTGGGATTAATATAGGAGTTGGCCTCAAGGAGACTGGAGGGAAGACCTATGGATGCTTCATCTATAAAAACTACAAGGGAAAGATGGAAGAACTGGACTCTGCTCTGTAACTGGAGTTGAGATTAGGGATAATTTATGTATGATCCTTAAAAGTGACCAATAACTTAAAAGCAGTGCTCTGCTTCTTTTTCAAGAAGTGGGATAAGATATGTGGGCTGAGACCAGGGCCTGTCCAGCTCCAGCTGGACTCCACCAAATGTTCCAGAATAGAGGAGGAGCAGGGCAGGTACAACCTGTGCTACCTGACCCTTGATGATTTCCAGCCTTCATTCCACTGTAAGGAATATGACTTTCCATGAAAAGACAAACTTCCGAGACTGAGAACATAAAACTGGGAATTCCCCCACAGGAAGAGGCAGCTGTAAGTGAAATAACTGGATAGTCTAGATATGGGAACCACAGGAATGGGATGAAGTTCAGTGGTGCAAGATGCAAACCTGTACCTATGGGTTGAGAACAGATTGTTCACCTCTAAACCAGGAGCCCAATGCAGCAGCCAGAGAGGTTTGGATGGGTTGGGTCAGGCTTTGCCCTACACATAGTGCAGCCCTAAGAAAGGCAGCTGTGGTCCTAATCCTACCATGAGGATCTTTCTAGCAATGCTAAAGGGACATCAGCACAGTCTGAGACCAGCAAAAGGTCTGGGGAGCCTCTGCAGCTCTCTGAGGAAAGGAGGGTGGTGGCTCATGTTTGTGCACAGCAATCAGCTGGGGCAGATTTAGGGACAGCTCTGAGGTCAGGTGGGACAAAGAAAATCTGAGGCTTCTCTTTCTGCTCCTGAGAGTGGTCAAACTTCCCAGAGGCAGTTTTCCCCTCCCTGAGGGGCAGTTTTGGCAGGGCAGAAAGGCCACCAGAGGTGTTTTTGCAGGTGTCTGTTAGTTCTTGTGCTCATGAGAATAAACTGCCCAGAGCAGCTGTGGCTGCCCTTGGATCCCTGGAAGTGTCCAAGGCCAGGTTGGATGGGACTTGGAGCAGCCTGGGGTGGTGGGAGGTGTCTTTGCCAATGGCAGGAGGTGACTTTGCCCATGGCAGGAGGTGGCACTGGATGACCTTTAAGGTCTCTTCCCACCCAAAGCAGTCTGTGCTTCCGTGATTCCATGAATCATAAATGAGCTGTAGGTGTGTAGGAGGTCACACGGCTCCGCAGTGATGATGTCAACTGTCTATAAAGAATTGTAAAAACGATCCCAAGTGATGGAGGGATGAAACACCAGGCAGATAAATGTAATGTAAAGTACATTGGAGAAATGAGGTTTTGCTTCACATGCCCTGTAAGTGATGCTGAGCTGATTGTTATCACTCAGGAATGAAAGGATGGAGTTAAGAGTGCTGTGAGCTCTGTGCTCCCAGAAGCAAAAAGCCCTCACCAAACCCAAAGCCCATCTGAAACCGGATATTAGGGTTTATTAGGAAAAGAAGGGAGAACAAAACAGAAAAATCCCCATCTTGCTCTGTGAATACCTTCTAAATAAATCTTGAATGTGCAGCATTACCACCGCCCCCTCTGCTGCACCTCAAAGGCTGGAGGAGAATGGGAAATGGTGCAGAGACAGCAGCAATAAAAGAAACCGGATAATAAAGATTGCATCACTCGGTGCAGATAAAGATTGCAAGGAAAATCAAAAGGCTGCTTCTGTGTGAGGAATTATTGAAGAGGCTAAAGCTCTTCAACCTGAAAAGAAGGCGGCAGAGGGGTACTGAGGGCTTGGAATGCTGAGTGGTGCAGAGAAGCTGGTGCCAGCAGGATTGTTCCCTGGTTTTGCACTGGACGAATGTTTCAGCAATTGAAAAGTTCAGGCAGCACATCAAAGGATGTACTTTTGTACAGAAAGCTCAGCTGAACTGTGGATCTCCTGCCCACGGGGTGCTGTAGGTGCCAAAAGTTGGGCTGATATCCACCGCAGCTTAGGCTTGGTCATGAAATCAAAAATCCTCAGTGGCTGTTGAGCACAGGGATGTAAGCTGTGGGTCAGAAGGTTCTGAAGTGTGCAGCTGAGGGAGCTGGAAGCTGTGTCCTGAGCTGTGCCTGTGTGTGCAGTGTTCCCAGCACAGGGAACACTGCTGCCAGCTGCAGGAGGGGCCCGTGGTGTGCCCTGCAGAGCTGGGCTGTGCTGGGGGGTTCAGAGGGAACCCAATAATGCCTTGGCTTAGGAGATCCTGGCTGTTTATCAGGGGGATGGAGGTACACAAGGGTGCAAGGACAGCTCTTGGTGTCTGCAGGACAGCCAACACTGGAGACAGCAGTGACATCGTGTTGGGAATGTGAAGGTGGCTCTGACCCTCAGCAGGCAGCTGGGATTCTGCTGGAAACAGGGCTTGGTCCGCTTGGAAGGTGTGACAGGGAAATTCAGTGAGGGCCTGAAGGTGTTGCCTTCCCATGCTGGGGATCTGTGTCTGCAGAGCAGTTTAAGATGGCAACATAGCCCGGGTTAGGGGAATGAGCCATTGGAGGTGTTCCTAAGGCTTGTCACAGGGATTAGTGTCAGAGCTGGGCCTGTTTAACACTGAACAGGGGCCTGGGGAAAGGGACAGTGTCATGTCAGCATCCTGTAGTTGGAATTGCAGAAGGATATAGAAGTGTTTTTACTGAAAATGAGAATAGGGAGAAATAACAACCCTAAGTTCACGTGAACAGTGGATTGAGGAAGAAAAATAAAAGGTGCTGGTTGGCCCTGGTGACAGAACCTGTGAGCAGAGGGGAGCTGTGCCTGCTGTGGGTGTGCCCAAAGCTGTACATCAACAGAGGTTTCTCCATGGCAGTGGGAATTTCACCCTAAGGTCTGGCATTCTCCATCTCAGGTCCATAAGGTCGTCTCAAAACTGGGTTGTGTTTTCCTGGCTTGTAAGCAGAAGGCTGCATTCCATTCCTATGTCCAATGGTATCCCAAAAAATGGGATGGTCAACTAAGTGATCTGTGCATGTAAAGGCAATTTATTTTATAAGCAGACACTGAACCCTCTTCAAAGCCCCAGCTGCACTGTCTGGATGCTGATGAAAAATAGGTAGGAGGAAGCATTTTTTTGACAGAATGTGAAGGGAATTGTGATCAAAATCCCACGTACCTGGTGTGATAATAAATTGTGTGAAATCCTGAAGGCTGTGGCTGTGGAGAGGAGTGCTCTGTGTGGGAGGGGGGCATTGAGATGGGAATCTGTGGTGTTAAGGCAATTAACAGCTGATGGGCTTTAATACTTCTGTCATCCTTCCCTGTGAGGGTGGGCAGGGCTGGCACAGGGTGCCCAGAGCAGCTGTGGCTGCCCCTGGATCCCTGGCAGTGCCCAAGGCCAGGTTGGACACTGGGGCTTGGAGCAGCCTGGGACAGTGGGAAGTGTCCCTGCCATGGCAGGGAGTGGGACAGAGTGGGCTTTAAGATCCCTTCCAGCCCAAACCATTCTGGGATCCTGTGATCCTGAGGCAAACCCTTGTCCAGAGCTGGCCAAGCTCCAGCCCAGCTCATCCACCCAGGGCTGGCAGCAGGAGCCAGGGCTGGGCTGGGCTGTGTTACTGTTTGGAACTCACAGCCTCAGCACAGGCAGAGGCAAAGGACACACAAAATTAATTTATTTGGGGCTTCTGGCTGGGCCCTGATGATAAGTGGTATGGCTGAACAGGCAGCTGAGGAACCCAAATCTGATATTTCCTGATGCTACAGGTCCCTTCCAACCCAAACCATTCAATGATTGTATGAATGATCAGTTTGACTTGGGAATTGGCAGGTTGGGGGACTTGCCTCTGAAAATGTGAGATGGGCTGAGGCTGTGAAGGACTTCAAAGAGCAGCAGAGCACCTTGTGTGGAGACGTCCTGCTGAGCACAGCCTTCGTGTCCTACCTGGGCTACTTCACCAGGAAATACCGCCAGGACCTCCTGGATGGCATCTGGAGGCCCTATTTGCACCAGCTAAAAGTAAGTCCTGATTCCTCTGAGAGGCCATTGTTTGTGGGGTTAATGTGGCCATAAATCCTGGTGCCCACAGGGGATCTCTCGGGTGAGGGACATCACTGTGTCCTCACCGAGCTGCAGTGAGGATCAGGACGTGGCCATTTACTCCCCCCTGGGGAAAATGTGGTGTCCTTGCTTGGTGAAGTTCCTCCATGTACACAGGAAAATCCCAAACACAGAGCCCAGCTCTGCAGTTTTGTCCATGGCCACAAAGGAGGAGGGAATATGGAGAGGAACTGGAGCAGGCAGAGCTTGCTGCCAGCTCTCCAATAGGTTTGGAAAAACTCCAGGTGTTTTTTTTCATTCTGGACACAAGCTCTGGTCCTGCTGGCCATGCCTCTCAGCTGGTTTTACCCACGTCTTGCTGTTAGGACCAGATGGAGATCATTGTGCTTGAAACTTGTTTAATATTTCACTAATTTTAACAGGTTCCTCATAGAAATCGTGCCAAGAAGCTTTTAAATAAGGTCCCAGAGATGCCCAAATCAAAGGGCTGACCAAAGCAGGCAGTTCCTTAGGCTGAGAGAGGAAAACTTCATTCTGCATTTCTTAACACTTAGCCAGAAACTTAGTTAAGATGTGGTTTCAAAATTGACCTGACTGTGCTTAGAAATGTCAAGAAAGTGCCCGTAATTCCAATGGAAATGCAAGGCCCATTCTGCTCAGACACCTGGTACAGGTAACTCTGCTTGTCACACCCAGAAATGGCCCCGCCTGTCAGAGAAGTGTTTCTGGAGCTGCTGATGCTGGTTTGTAACACAACATCAGCCTTAGGGCTGGGTTAATCCTGTCCTTCCAAGCTGTCTCAGGGAGATGAACAGGGCAGGGAGTGACCCCAGCCAGTGGCGCTGGGCTGTGGGGGGCAAAACCCCTGAGATTGTTTGTACAGGTTGTGTTTGTTCACAACAGGATTGGTGAAAACCGGACTGCAAATACCCTGTAAAATGGGAAACCACTGGTAAATCATGGAATCACTGCATGCTTTGTGTCTTAAAATCATCTCATTCCAACCCCCTTGCCAGGGCAGGAACACCTTCCACTACACCCCACCCAACCTGGCCCTGAGTGCTCTGAGCACCTTTTATGATCACTGAACATCTCCTTCCAGGGATCACTGAACATCTCCTTCCAGGGATCACTGAACATCTCCTTCCAGGGATCCAGGGGCAGCCACAGCTGCTCTGGGCACCCTGTGCCAGGGCCTGCCCACCCTCACAGGGAGGAATTCCTGCCCAATATCCATCTAACTCTGTCCTCTGGCAGTGGAAGCCATTCCCCTTGTCCTGTCCCTCCATCCCTTGTCCCCAGTCCCTCCCCAGCTCTCCTGGAGCCCCTTTAGGCCCTGGAAGGAGCTCTGGGGTCTCTCTCTGGAGCCTTCTCCTCTCCAGGTGAGCACCCCCAGCTCTCCCAGCCTGGCTCCAGAGGGGCTCCAGCCCTGGAGCATCTCCATGGCCTCCTCTGGATCTCTCCAGCAGCTCCAGGTCCCTCCTGTGCTGGGCCAAAGGCTGGGGCAGCTCTGCAGGTGGGGTCTCACCTGAGTGGGGCAGAGCAGCAAAATCCCCCCCTAAACCTCCTGACCACACTGCAGCTGAAACAGATAACCATAACTTACCACTTTTTAATTCAGCCAGCTTTCCTTGGAATGACCAGTGTGAAAAACGAGGTTCAGTTTCCTGGTAGATGTTAAAAAGTTTTTAAAAATACAATAAAGCAAAAAGTTACAATGGCCGGGTGCTTGGCATCCAGCCAAGAGCACACTTTAACTCAGAGAACACTTCTTAACTGCATCAACCTGTTGCATATTTATGGTCCTTCATGCATAATTCAAAATCAACCCCCTCCCAACCTGTAAATCAACATTTTTACTTTTTTTTTTCCCTCTTCCTTACGGCTCCCTCTTGTCAGTGCACTCCCTGATAATGGAGATCAATAAATCCTTTCCCTCGAGTTTTGGTGTTCATCACCCACATCCTATCCAGATAGGATAATCCAAGAATGTGAAGAATTTTTTAATTATCTTTTTACCATTCTCTGAGTTAGTTACATGAACAAAATCTTTTTACATCACCATGTTATAGCCCAAGAAAAATGTATTTATCACACTACTATCTCTAAGTTTCATTAATAGCAGAACTTAAAGAAACAATATTCATTCAGTGAAATTTTTCAACATTATACATATTGTAAGAGCCTGATGGAGAGATGGAGGTTTCAGATGGCTCTCTTAAAATGTTATTTATTACATAGAAGTTACAGCAGTTGGGGGTTGTGGGTGAGCCTATAGCTTCTGGCTATGGGCAAGCCATGTGTCCTGAAACCCCCTTCTATTCATGTTATAGAACATTATATCCGTTTCTCTGCTCTGCATCTTTTTACATAACAACCGATCCACACCATACACAATATATTTTACATTTACATATAACCTATCCGAACTACTAACATTACCATATTCATGTCACTATTTCCAATCACAGAAGGTTATTATGTTACAGTTTAAGCTAGAAGTTGTTTTTCAGTTTTCTTGCAGTGGAAAATTCTGAGATCTTTTCTTTACTTGCAACATTGACTTTCTTGTTTGCCTATGAAAATCCATTTGTTTGGTAAAAACATCTTTTGTTTGAGGTGGATTTCTCCTTTGCTCTAAGCCATAAAAGACCCTTCCAACTCACTTTGCTCTTTGCCTTCTAGTTATCCAGTCAGACTGGCTCAGCAATTCTTTCTTCTATATCAAAACTTGCTTTCATTCCTATAGAACCTCCTGTATATCTGTAAAACTTTTCTGTTAAATTTCCCTCCTTCCCGACAACACGTAGCATTCATTCAACTCTTTGTGCAAAGCCAAGGGTACAAGGTGTGTTTCTAACAGCAGAAACAATAACTGAAGCTGCAGTCAGCTTGTCAGCCTGGGAATGGAGCTGAGAGTCAGGAGAAATCCAGGCCTGACAAGAATTTCCAAGCTGGAATTCCCCAGCTCTCTAAATGATGTGTGTGTCCATGTGTGTGCTGGCAGGTGCCCATCCCCGTGAGGCCGGGCCTGGACCCGCTGTGGGTGCTGGCGGACGCGGCGGCCATGGCGGCCTGGCACAACCAGGGCCTGCCCTCAGACCGCTCCTCCGGCGAGAGCGCCGCCATCCTGGGCAGCTGCCAGCGCTGGCCCCTCATGGTGGACCCGCAGCTGCAGGGCAGCCGATGGATCAAAGCCTGCCACGGCGAGAGGCTGCGCGTGATCCCGGCCGGCCACAAGGGGTAAGGTGTCATTGTCACCTGGTCACCCGGGACGGGCCTGCCCGGGGTGGGGGGTGAGCAGAGAGCGCTCAGCTCCGCCTGAGGCAGCCACACTGAGGGAAAGCTGCCTGTATTTGCTCACATTGTCTGCTTGTTCATTACCCAAATGACAAATTTCTCATTAAATCAAGGGTGTGTTTAGTGCTTGGCTCAGTTACCATAGAAACTCCTCTGAAGTGGGGATGGAGTGAGCAGTGAGCTGAGGCTGAGTTTGAGTATCACAGAATCCCAGACTGGCTTGGGCTGGAAGGGACCTTAAAGATCATCCCACTCCACCCCTGCCATGGCAGAGACACCTCCCACTGTCCCAGGCTGCTCCAAGCCCCAGTGTCCAACCTGGCCTTGGGCACTGCCAGGGATCCAGGGGCAGCCACAGCTGCTCTGGACAACAGTCTTGTGTAGAACTGTGGCATCCTCCATGGGGCTCGATGTAGGTGTCAGGTCCTGGTTTAATTTCATCCAGGACAATGACCAGGAGGTTTCCTTCCCCTTGGAGAAAGAGAGGGCTTGGGTATGGAGAGGTCACCATGTCCTGCAGACCAGCTGGGCTGAGCTGGGCTCCCACCAGCTGGACATTTGCAGCACCCCTGCATGGATCTGGATCAGTCTTCCATGGGAAGGTCTTTCCAGCCCTGGCTCTCCTCTCCAGTCACACAGATTGGTTTTCTGCTGTGGCACCTTGCACTCACCATGGTGGGGAGCCCCAGCTAGGGTGGAGCAGCCCAAATGGGATCCCTACAGAGATATGGGACCTGGGCTTTCCCAAATGTAGAGCAACAGGCAAGAGTGACCCAGGCCTGATGCTTCCAAATTCCCAGAGATCTGGAGATGCCCATGTTTCCTCCTCCCCATTACCCTGGTTATTTTGCTGGTGCCGCCTCTGCTTTCCTCAGAGAAAACAACAGTGAATTACTGGATCTGATCTCATGTGGGACCAAAATAAGGCTCATTTTTCACAACAGCAAATTTCTGTTTCCCAGCCACCTTGGCCACCATGCCTTGCAATTACCCAAAGCTCTCTGTGGAACAGCAAGGATCCCAGAAGAGACACCTAAATCTGAACCTGCAGGATGGAACCAGAGGACCAGGCCCTGTAGCATCCCTGCTGTGCCAATACAATGTCCCTTTTTCCCATCCCCAGCCACACTTTGGGCTGGCAGGGGCTTTAAAGAGAAGAACTTAGTGTTTTGCTGTGGTGTCTCAGAGCTGAGGACTAAAAGCATCATCACTGCTCCATTATGTAATTCAGGGAATGTTTCATCCTCTGGGAGATGGAGCTTTTGGCTTTCAACTGCTGGAAGAGGTCTAAACCCACACAGAGGGTCCACCTTCAGCTCTGTCATTCCCTCTCACTTTCTCTGTGTAAAATACCCCTGGACTCAGAAAAAAACACTCATCGGTGTGGAGGTTGCTCTAGGTCAGTGTATTCCTCTAAAGGTCAGGCCTAAAGGTCACTCTGAACTTTTGTTTCAGATCCTTCTGTCACCTCTTGAACTCCCAAGCTCTCTGGCTTAAATGAGGAGTAGGAATTTTGAGCAGTGGAGTTACTGGAGGTGATTCAGTGTAACCTTGATGGTGGACATGTGCCTGGAGCATCCTCCTCTCCTGCCCAGGGTCCTGCTCCTCTCTTGGCAGAGGAGTTGAGGGAAGTGCAGGGCAGCTCTGAAGGACACAGCCCAGACACTTTTCCCAGCCCTTCCTGGTACAAGACATCCCAAAGCTGAGCATCCCTGTTCCACAGTGAGGCACTGGGCACAGGGCTCTATTTCCTTGTGAGGAAAGAAGTTGTCCTAAGCATGACCCTAAACCCTGGGCAAAACAGAGCTGAAAGCTGCTCTTCATCCTTGCTTTAAGATGAAATGCACCAGTGGGCTCTGGAGGAAACAATGTGCTGAAAATACCCCCAGGCTGTGCCAGCTTTGCTCACGGCTGCCCAGACTCTGCCTGGGACAGACTCAGTGGTCACTCTTGTCCTTGGAGGGTCTGGGGCCTCATTCTCTCTGTCAGTGCCTCTTTGTGCACCAGGCACTCACATCTCCTTACCCCTCTGTCTCTCTCCAAATGCTGGCACCTGCCCCTGCAGTGAATGTCCCCTCTGTCCCCTCCTCACTGACAGTGTCACTGCCCTGCTGCAGGAGGCACCAGTGCTGTTTCCCACAGGTATCTGGACACACTGGAACAAGCCCTGGCTGCTGGAGACGTGGTTTTGATTGAGAACCTGGAGGAATCCGTGGATCCAGTGCTGGGGCCGTTACTGGGCCGAGAAACAATCAAGAAAGGCAGGTGAGCCTGAGGGATTTGGGGACACGTGTGGATGGGGGCTGGGGGCTTTGTGCTCTCTGTTCCTGCCCCCAGATCCTGGGTGTTCACATCCAGCAGCATTAACATCCTGTTTTCAGCAGTGAGGGCGTTTTAAATCAGGCAATCACAGGTAATTCAGCCATAGGATGGCTTGGAAATCAACTTGGATTTCTCATTTCATTTCACAGCATCATTCAAACCTCGTGTAAAAGAGAGAACTGTAATTCTCCCATTGTACACTGACCTTGGGGTCTGTAATTAGCTGTTCTGACACCGAATTATTACCAAAATAGCTGCTGCTGTTGTGAAGTAAAAGTAACCTTGAATTTTAGCAAACACTGCACAGTGTTCAGAAATGCAGCTACAGGTTTCAGCATCAAGGATATCAAGTGTTTCTTAATGAGGTCAAGTTCTCATGGCAGCTGCTGGCCACCTCCAGCCAAGAGGAGGTCAGCAAGAGAGGCAGCCAGGGAGCTCTTTTCACTTCAGTTCTTTGAGGATTATTTCCCTGCTTGCCTGAAACCTCCCAGGGTGTCATAAACTGGTGGGCAAGGCAAGCAGTCTGCAAAGCTTGCTGGGGAAAACATCCTGGGAAGGGTGGCTGAGCGTGGGTTTGGCTGCAAGATGGAGGAGCAGGGTTGGTCCCAGTGCAGGATTGAAATATTTGGAGGATGTTGAGAGAGGGATGCAGCAGAGAGGGTGGCAAATCCCCTCCAGTGGAACACTCAGGCATCCCATTTTGTGCATCTCTGCTGTCAAAACTCCCTGTTTTGAGTCATATAGAAGTCATATAGAAAGGGAAAATAAGTTATAAATCACAGAGAAAGTCCCTGGGTTTTGTGTTTCCATGCCCTAAGCTCATCCTCCAGGCAGATGCTGCCAGTCCCAGAGCAGGAATGGTTTTGCTGTGGGGTCTGGCAGGATCTCTGCTGTGAGCTGCCTGTACTGGGGGATTTCCAGCTCCAAAATCAGTTGAGAGGGCCAGGAGGGCAGCCAGTGAGTGATGTTGGACTGGGAAGTGAATTCAAACTCCCTTGAGAACATCACCATTCCCACAGTGCATCCCCGAAAACATTCCTAGTTTCTCTTTGACTCTGGTTCCTATGGCCTTTGTTAATAGAGAATTATAAAATGATTTGGGTTGGGAGGGACTTTAAAAATCATCCAGTGCCACCCCTGCCATGGCAGGGACACCTCCCACTGTCCCAGGCTGCTCCAAGCCCCAATGTCCAACCTGGCCTTGGGCACTGCCAGGGATCCAGGGGCAGCCACAGCTGCTCTGGGCACCCTGTGCCAGCCCTGCCCACCCTCATAGGGAAGGATTTCTTCCTAACATCTCATCTAAACCCACTCTCTGTCAGTCTGAACCCATTCCTCCTTGTCCTGTCACTTCAGTTCCTGATCAGGTCCCTGCAGCCCCTGCAGACCCTGGAAGGGGCTCTGGGGTCTCCACACAACCTTCTCCTCTCCAGGCTGGACAATCCCAGCTCTCCCAGCCTGGCTCCATAGGGGAGCTGCTCCAGTCCCTTTATCAACTTCCAGGTCTCCTCTGCAATTGTTCCAACAGTTCCTTGTCCCTCTTATGTTGGGGACACCAGAACTGGGCCCTGTTCCAGGTGGGGTCTCCCCAGAGACAGAATCCCCTCCTGGCCCTGCTGCCCACAGCTTTGGATACAACCCAGGGCATGCTGGATTTCTGGGCTGGGCTAATCTCGGGTTCAGAGAATGTTGTCATTTCCTGGGGTCTCTGTGAGCTTTAGACTGTGTGTCAGCAGTGCAGAGCAGGAGGATGCTGGGTTTTCCTGGCTGATGTCACCTCCTGGGAATGGCAGCCACCACTCTCCACATGTGGCTTCGCTTGTCAAGCCAGAGCTGGCCTGGTCAGAGGCAGCACTCTGGGTAATTTTAGCTCTGACCAGTGAAAAAAGCTCGAGCTTGAGAGGCTTTTCCTCCCTGCTACTCCAGTTTTAGGCCGAATTCAGCCTCTGCCCAAAGCCAGGAGTGTTCATGGTAGGGCTGGTTGTGTCACTGTGGAAAATTTTAGCCTCCTTAAACAGGATCCAAAATTCAGGAGAGACTCTTTGGGGTTTTCCCCTTAAATGAGAAGTGATTTAAGTGTGTCCAGTATGAAACGCTTTGCTTCAATAATGATTTCTGTGAGGAGTGCCAAGTCGCTGGAGCTGCCACTGTCCTGTGGTGTCAGCTCCTGCCTGAGGCTCCTTTTGCCAAAATCCCAGGTACATCAAGATTGGGGACAAGGAGTGTGCCTTGCACCCTGCCTTCCGTCTGATCCTGCACACCAAGCTGGCAAACCCTCACTTCCAGCCCGAGCTGCAGGCACAGTGCACCCTCATCGACTTCTCTGTCACCCGCCACGGCCTCGAGGAGCAGCTGCTGGGGGCTGTGGTGAGCCTGGAGAGGCCAGACCTGGAGGAGCTGAAGGTCAGAGAAACACTGAGAGCAGGAGAAATCATCAGTGCCATCGTTATTACACTTATCATTCTGTTATTATTAATAATATTTATTTGATTATTTAATGATATAATTATAATTATTAATAATATTATTGTTGGTCTACACTGAGAGGCCAGACCTGGAGGAGCTGAAGGTCAGAGAAACACTGAGAGCAGGAGAAATCATCAGTGCCATCGTTATTACACTTATCATTCTATTATTATTATTAATATTTATTCTACTATTTAATTATATAATTATAATTATTAATATTATTAATAATGTTGTTGTTGGTCTACACTGAGATGCCAGACCTGGAGGAGCTGAAGGTCAGACCTGGGGGTTTACACTGGGGTCAAGGAGAAATCATCAGTGTCATCATTATGACACTTAAAATTTAATTATAATTATCATAATTATAATTATTAATATTTGGATTGTTGTTATTAATATTGTTATTATTGTTGTTGTTGGTCTACACTGAGAGGCCAGACCTGGAGGAGCTGAAGGTCAGCACCTGGAAACTGTCACTGGGAACAAGGAGAAATTATCAGTAGCATCGTTATTACACTTATGATTTAATTATAATGATTATAATAATTTTTTTTATTAATATTGTTATTATTATTGTTGCTGGTCTACACTGAGAGGCCTGACCTGGAGGAGCTGAAGGTCAAAACCTAGGAGTTTACACTGAGAACAAGTGCTACAATCATCATTATCATATTTCATTTTTATTTTTATTATTTTTATTTCTAGTTTTGCTATTTTTAATTTTTATTTCGTTTTTAACAAACAGCACTTTACATGCCAGCTTGCAGACGTTGCTGAGCTCTTCACAAAATCAGATTTCCCTTGTATGACAAACATTGAGGGTTATTTTTCCTTCAGCCTTCCCTTTTCTTGGCATTTTAAGAACCCTTGTACATAATTTTCAAGGTTTTTCTCTCAAAAATTCCCTTTATTTTCCTCCTCCTCCTCTGACTGAAAGCTGAGTTTCTCATTACCTCAGTTTTTTTCTGGACTTCACCAATTTAAATTTTGAAGCAGCATTAATCTCACTTAATTTTCAGCATTTATGGTAAAGGATTCTCTGTAAATATTGTGAGGCTGGCAATGATATTTTTCTCTTCTGGTTCTTCCTCCCACTTTGTAACAGCCCAAAATATTTTCTCTCTCTCTTAATAAGTATGGCTTTAATTTCAAGGTAATTTTAGAAAGAAAATCCTCCCTTCTGATGACAACTTTAACAGTGGAACAAATATGAATAATCCTAAATATTTTCTGAGAGTGGGAATAAATTTCCTGCATGTGTTCAGTCAGGCCAGGCCTGTTCTGAAAGAATCTTTCCATTTAATGAGGTTCTGAAGGTCCTTAGCTGGGCAGCCTTAATGAAGCATCGAGGCTCATGTGCTAATGAGCCAAAAGATGGCATCAAAAATACAAAATGAGCTGATTAATATGTGAGCCAGGGGTGCTGTGCTGCTGCCACAAGGGACACAAAGCCTTGCTCAGTGTCCCCAGCACAATTCCTGTGGGATGTGAAAATGGGATGTCCCATTTTCCTTACCTTGAAGAATACTGAATTATTTCTCTCCAGCACCACAGCAAGAGAACACCAGAGCCTCTCCTCACCCAGTTCCATCCTACTGCATCCCTGCTGCCTCAGGGAGGAGAAAAGCAGCCTGGAACCCCAGATGTTCTGCTAGAAGGGGAACATAAACCCTGTTTCTTGCTGGATTTAAAGCAGAGCTGTGTCTCCTTGGGCAGTGAGGGGGTGGCAGTGCCACCTGTGACCAGGGGCTCTGCATCTTCTGCCCCCTGTCTTGGTTAGAAAGGCAGGTGTCTGCTAATAAAGGCAGGAGCATTTCTTGAAATGGAAAATATAAACCCCCTCCCTCCAAATTATTATGATTTTGAAATTAAGGGTCTCTCAGGCAAAGACATGGGAATAGCAATAACAGTTCTTTACTAGGAAAAATTAAAATAGAAATACAGTATTACAAAAAAACAAACCCAAAACACCGACACAGTCAGAATCCAAGGTGCCCCCATCAGTCAGTCAGGGCTTGGTGCAGTCCCATTCCATGGTGGCTGCATCCTCCTGCAGTGACAGATGTGGTTCTGCTGGAGCAGGGCTCCTGCACAAGGTGCACTTTTCCTCCAAAGCTGCAGGGATGATGTGCAAGGCTCTGGTTTTCCTCTGGGATCCAGTGGGAAAAGGCTGCTCTGCTGTTCCAAATCTCCCCTTTGATCTGGGTAGGAAATGCTTGGCTCCTCCCCTGGCTGGAGCATCTCCCATGGGATGATGGAATTTGATCAGCCCTGCCCTGGGACTGCATGGCCATGGACAGGAGAGATCTCCTGGAGGGAGGATGGGCTGTGGGGAAGATAAAGAACACTGCAACAGCTGGGTGAACAGCTGGGATAGAACACACACTGCTGGGCACAGCCTGCATTGAAACCCAAGATACCCCAGGGCTGGGTCTGGAGCTCCTGTGAGGCCCAGAGTGGAATTTGGGATTCCCCAGAGGACAGGTCACCTCTGCAGGTGTGTGTTAGTCCTTCCTCTCCACCCTGGGACTGAAGGGACAGGTATTTGGTGTCCAGGGAAGGTTTAGAGCAAGGGTTTGAGGGCAAGGGAGATGATTCTTAAAGCACTGTACAAAGGTTACTGAGCTCAAAGCACACCTTGTATGTGGAGCCCAGAATTTATTGCTGATAACCTAATCCAATTCAGCAAGCAGCTGTGATTAATCCAGTTCTGGTAGCATCTTTTAAAAATGTTTTCTCAACACAGTCTGCTTTCAAAATCCTTTTCTTCCTTGGTTCCCAGTTCAGTCTTTCTGTCCCTCCTTACAAACCACATTAGGGCAAGGCAAGCAGGACCTTCTCTCCCAGCTCACTGCAAACCCTTTCACTGGTTTTCCCTGCAATTCCCTGTGCTGAGGATTACTGTGGTCCCTGTGCTGGTGGCACTGCCATGATCCACTTGTGTCCTCAGGACTGGTTTCAGGTACCCCCCCACCTTCTCCAAACTTCACTGTTTGGCTGAAATGTCTCAATTGATATTTGCCTCTAATTCCTTGTGTGTTTAGTGTTGGGAACAGCCTTAGGAGAGATGTTTTGTCCCAAGCTGTGGGTGGATAAGCCACGAGCTGGGGCCTGCTGTGCTGATTCAGAGATGAAGTGTGAGATCCCTGTGCTGTCATGGACAGTTGAGGTTTTTCCTCAGGTGCTCTGCAGAGTCAGATACTGAGATGAAATTCTTGCCTGTGAGGGTGGGCAGGCCCTGGCACAGGGTGCCCAGAGCAGCTGTGGCTGCCCCTGGATCCCTGGCAGTGCCCAAGGCCAGGCTGGACAGGGCTTGGAACAACCTGGGACAGTGGAAGGTGTCCCTGCCCATGGCAGGGGTGGAACACGATGGTAATAAAGTCCCTTCCAACCCAAATCATTTTTGGATTCTGTGAAAACACAGGGAATTTCCCCCCTCTGGATTGTGAGGTTAAAATAACAACAAAAGCAGCAAAAGGGAAAAGGAAAAGTGGCTGCTGTGGCTGAGTTTGGAAGGCTCTGGCAGTGAATCCTGCAGAGCTGGCCTGGAGCTCTGGTGAACTTTCTTTGCATGGAATGAGGTTTGGAAGTTACCCTGGGAGTAACTTATTTCCCAGAAGCAGCACTGTTCTGGATGAGCTAATGAGCTGCAGTGCAGACAGAAGGAATGATGACCTTGCTATGCTGCAAACCACAGCAGGATGAGGCTGCAGCACCCACAGGTGCTGGGGACACCCAGTCTGGGCATCTGAGGGTGCTCCCAGAACCTGTGTGGGGATCACAGGCAATTGGAACAAAAATCCACCCCCTCCTCATTAATAACTCCAGGGCTCACAGTCCGTGGTCTGCAAGAAGAACTTGCAAAATGTCATTTTTCAAGGCATGCTATGCTTGAATGACAGGAATGCACACAATTAGCCACATTAGTTTTCTGGTTCAAGGCTTGTGAAATATTCGCCACCACCAGGAGCAAGTTCCTGTGTGTAAAGCTTAGAGAAAAGGCCTTTAAAGCAGCCCTTTCCTGCTGAAATACCAGACACACTTCAGTGCCTGCTCAGCAGAGCTGCTGTTAATGTGGAATGAGGGTGTGCATGGAATTTCAGCCCATATATTGAAAGATGAGTTATTAATGAGAGAGTCTCTCAATCTGGTGGAAAACCTCTGGCAACAGAGCAAATCCTACAGGCTCACTTCTGCATGGTGGGATTGGGAGAGCCATAGGGTTTCACATTTCTCCTTCCTGGGCTCCTCCAGACACTACAGGGGGAGATATTTTCCCAAAAACTCTCTTTGGAGCATTAGATCCTTGGCTTGTGGCACTGAGTCTGTCACATGCCAGTTGCCCAGGACTTGTCTCAGCTCCACATGACCCATTCCTGCTGTTCTAGAGCTGTTGGGTTTTGCAGGGCTGTAAAACACTCTGCAAGTTCCTTGAATTTCTTGTTTTGTGTCCCTTAACAGTCTGAGGGTTTGAACTGAGTGTCACTCAGCAGTGTTTTCCATAGCAAGTGTTAGCACTGACTTCACCAGGCTTAGTCCAGCATCCCAATCAGAGCTTTCCCACAGGGTATTTTCTGTGAGAACTCTAAAAATAGGTGCTCACAATAGGCACATATTGTGGAATCCACAATAAACCCAAGAGCCAGGAGTTTTCTCTGAGCAAACACACAGAATAGGACAATCACATCTCAGGGAGAAAGCCTGTCCTGGAGGAGCAGCTCAGAAAGGAGCCAGGTGAGAGCCTTTGTTTCCACCATGAACAGTGCTCAAGACTGGTGTTCCTGCAGGGGCCAGGGAGGTGGGACTGTGCCTGCAGAGCATGGAGAGGGCACTTCAGAGACATGGGAAGGGTTTGCTGTCATTCAGAAATCTGCCTCTGCCACAGGAGAGTTGTGCTGGCCTGAATCTGCTTGCCCATCTTTGTCAGGTCCAGCTTTAGCCACTGGTGCCAGTGGGACCTCGAGGCCAGGGTACAGGTGGGAGCAGGACAGGAGAGGCTGTGGCTTTGCCCTCAGTTCTGAGCCTGGGATCTCCCCATACTCACATTGGTACCCAAGGGACTTCACTGCTGGTTTTGCCATCAGGTTTTAACCCCGTGTTCCCCAATGCTGGTGTGTCTGCTGTGGGCTGGAGTGGTGAGAGCAGATGTTCAGCAGGAGGGGTGAGGAGCAGGGACTCTCCAGGCTGACTTGACCCCAAGAATTGAGGTACAAAGACACCGGATATGTGGATAAAGGGGATAAAGGTCTTTTCTTCCTGATTCATTTCCAGCATTTTCCTACTTTTCTAGCAAAAGGGCTCAGTTCTCCTGGTGCTTTCTGTGCTGTTCCAGGGTTCTCTGAGCTGCAAGCTTGTTGGATAAGGAGTGATCCCAGATCCCAGAACTCTATCCATTCCCAGGAGTTGCAGAGAGCAGGAATCAGCACTACTGGACTATAGCAATTGTCAGTGGGAATCCTGTTCCCATGTGAAGGTGATTAATCCTTACTTTACCACATCCTTTATGGCTAAAACTTCCTGAATTTTTCACTTGCAGTCAGATCTCACAAAGCAACAGAATGGATTCAAGATCACCTTGAAAACATTGGAGGACAATTTGCTCTCTCGGCTGTCGTCAGCATCTGGGAATTTCCTGGGAGACACAGAGTTGGTGGAAAACCTGGAGACCACTAAAAGGACAGCTGCAGAGATTGTGGAGAAGGTACAAAGACAGTGATAGCCTGGAGAAAGCATGTCTGTGCTCCTTTAAGGATTTCTGGCTGGAATGTAACCTCTGCTCTGCCCATCTCTGCTCCGTCTGCTGAGCAGGGAATAGAAATTGGTATAAATTGTAAATGCTCTCCATTCTGGAGAGCTCCAGGCCATTTAGTTCTTCGGAGATTTTTTGTGTTAAATGACCTATTTAAGACCAAGAGAAAACATTGATGCCTGATGTAAAGACAATAAAATTTACACACTGTATCAAGGCAGCTTTAAAGTGTTCCAGCATAATCCTGGGTACATCACACTGCCTCAGTGAGGCTGGATTTTAGTACTGACCAGGGACTGCAATCTGGGGAGCCTGTGATCTCGAGTAAATGTGAAAGAACTCAGGTATTTCGCACTCTTCCATTCCTCAGAGTATAAATCAGCATTTGTGTGAGCACTACCACCTGCCCAGCTGCCCTTGCTGCCTGCATGGGCTCAGGTAAATGCCCAGAGGGTTTTCCTTGCCACTGAGGGAGCTTGGGAAGTGTGATTCCCGTGCCAGGATTGTCCCAGGACTCTGGAGGGGACGTTCAGCTCTTTCCCTCTGCAGTCTCCCCATCTCCAGAGCCTGCACGTGCCCTCCCTCAGCCACTGGCCCATGTTCTGCCTGGAACTGCCTCTCTTCCCAACCAGTGACCAGGAAACTCAGTGATACTCCCTCCATGTTCAAAATCAGAATTGTTTTCTATTTGTGGTGCATCAGGTGCATTCAGCTCCCTGGGGAAGAGTTGGTTGAACCCCCAAAGGGGGTGTTGAAGGGATTTTTTGACATGGAAAGCTTTGGCATCTCCCCCTTGAAGCAGGTGCTTTGGAAGTGCTTCACCTTCTAAACCAGCTGTGCTGTGCAGCTGCTCACTGCCAGCAGTGCCAACAAGGCATGAATTTTAGAGTTTGCACCTGGATTTTCTGAGTTTGTCCCCACCTGGAAAGCTGTGCAAGAGCCCTGTTAGAAGTTCAAGTCAAGCCTCACCGTCCTTTTGGTCTGACTACCCAAAGAAAGGTGTTCAGCCAACATTTTCCTTGCTCTGGAAGTCCTCCCTGCTCTACAGATGGAAAGCATCTATCTGCCCCAGATCTGGCTCTGAGTTTGCCAGAGCTGTTCATGAGTCCAGCACTGCTCATGGGGATGTACAAACATCCCACAGATCCCACAGCAGATGAAGGCTCATCCTGTGCTTCCTTGGGGTGCCCCAGCCAGGTGTGCTCACAGCAGCTCAGGTGACAGCCCAGGGCACCCTGTGGTTTCAGCAGGGGCTGTGTGATGCTCTGCTGGCTCATTCTGCCATAGGAAGCTTAGGAAGGGCTGGAGAGGGACTTCTTGCAGTGATAGGACAAGGGGAAAAGCTTCAAGATGAAAATGGGCAGACTTTGATCAGATATTAGGAAGAAATTCTTGGCTGTAAGGGTGGGGAGGCCCTGGCATAGGTTGCCCAGAGAAGCTGTGGCTTCACCATACTTGGAAGTGTCCAAGGCCAGGCTGGATAGGGCTTGGGGCAGCCTAGGACGGTGGAAAATGTCCTTGAGTGGAAGGAGAAGAGGTTTAGGGTCCTTTCCAACCCAAACTGTTCTGGGATTCTATGATCCTATTGCATGATTTGCTGGGCTGGCTGGGTCAGCACTGTCCCAGCAGCTCCTGACCATGGTGTTAGACATGTCTATCCTCAGCCAGGGACCAAAATAAACCCTAGAGGCTCAGGGATGTCACTTCTTGCTGCTGAGGTGGGGTGAGAGAACAAGCAGGACCGAGGTGATGATGGATGGTGATTCTGCCGAGATTTTCACATGTCCCTCAGAGCAGCTGCAGAGCGAGGTTTGGTGCTGCTGAGGAAAGGCAGCAAAGAGCTGAGCTGTTATACACGAGCAGCTCTCAGCCCTGGGGAAGCTGCCTGAGAGCAGCACTGGGGCTGCTCAGCCCAGCCTCCTTAATGGCCTGCACAGGAGGGGTGCAATTAGCACTCATTGATTGAGAAACTCATTGATGAGAAAACCAATTGCAGTTAGCAAAGAGCAGGGAGCCTAGGGAGAAGTCTGGAGTGGACACAGGAAAACGGGGGATTGGGCAACTGAGTGCAAAATGCAGTTAAATGGAAGGTTCCAGAGGGGGAGGATGCTGGGCAGGGCAGATCCAGCCTGGCAGGGGCACAAGTGACCCATGGTGGTCACTTGTGGATTGCCCTGATGACTTTGTGGCCAGTGTCCACTCTGCTGATGCCTGGAGAGTTGCCTGGAGCAGGGGCTGGGCAGTGCTGAAGGAATAAAGCAGGGATTTATTCCAAGCCCTTCCAAGGATTCACCTTGGGCACTGCAAGAGCCCGGCCGTGGCTCCAGCCAAGATGGAGCCAAGATGGATCCGAGTCACGAGTTCTCACACTTGGATCACTTTGGCTCCATTTCCATCTTGGCCTTCATTGTCCAATTGCAGCTCCAGCTTCTGCAGTGCCATCCTGCCACATTCTCTCCTCCAGTCGCTGCTCTTTGCACTTTTTGGGGCTGAAGCTGCAGCGCTGTCCTTGGTTGTGGGGCTGGCAAAGGATTGTTTTGTGTGCCTGAGCTGGGAGGAGAACTTGCTGACACTTTGGATGGAGTTCAGAGTCACACACCAATGCAGTGCAGAGTCTGGAAATAGGAAAGCTCAAACTGAAGGCATCACTGCCAGGGCTGCAGCCCCAGTGAGGAGTGTTGTGACAGGAGTTCTGTTGTGTTTCCCTGCAGGTGCAGGAGTTTAAGGTGACAGAAGCCAGGATTAATGAGGCCAGGGAGCAGTACAGACCTGCAGCCTGCCGTGCTGCCCTGCTCTACTTCACCATGAACGAGCTCCACGCCATCCACCCCATGTACCAGTTCTCTCTGAAGGTACCTGCCCCCTCTGCCCTCCTGCCCTCTCCCTGTGGGGCTCATCAAATGGGAATTGCAGAGTCACATTGTCACAGAATCACACAAGGTTTCAGCTGGAAGGGACTAAACCCATCCTGTTCCACCCCTGCCATGGGGCACCTTCCACTGTCCCAGGTTGCTCCAAACCCTGTGTAGAAGAAGTTACAGCATTAATATTCTATTAAACAGAAAACTTTTCATATTGTCATATAAGGAAGGTATTTTGGGGGATGGAGGGTTAAATGAGCATCCTGGTCTACAGTTTCTTCCGAACAATTTCTTACCTTGACAAGTGACCTGGAAAAAGGAATTGAGGAGAGCCTACAAAATGGTGAGCCTCATCCTCAAAGAAGCTTTTCCTTTTGATATCTATGACTCGTTTGTTGAAGTAATTTTATCAGAAAGAATGCAGAGAATATCTTTTGTGCCTTTTGAAGGATTCATCCCTCGCCCATACATAATAGATACAGGGGTTCCCGAGGTCTCACCTTTCATCTGTGTCTCCTGTAGTTAGTTTGTTTTATGTTTTCCAGTGAACATTAGCAGTGTGTATAAATACATAGAAAATTATTGGGGGAAATGTTTTTATCTAATAAATTTTGATGACAGATCATAAAACATTGTGTAAAGATGCACAGGGATGATTTTGGAATACTTGCCACACAGCTGGGAGCCCATTATAAATTAGAACACAAAGATTTATGTGCTGCTCTGCAGCATGCTTTAACACAATTTAAAGAAACGTTAAGTAGGAAAATGCATTCTGCAATTATTTAATAATGCATTCAGTATCAATGTTACTTTAATTTGTTGAGGCATCATTTTTGCTTTGTAAAACCCTAAAAATAAGGCTGCCAACACAGTCATGCCTTGTCCAGTTGGTGCCATCAGTGTGTATTGGCCTGGTTATTTCCTTTAGCTGGGCCCAGCACACAGAGCCTTTGAACTGCCAAGCAGGGCTTGGCCTTTGTGCTCTTGTTAATTTTCTTTTTCCAGTTGCATTTGATAATTTGCTCGTGCCTTTAATTTGGACTACTCTGAAAGTTTTTTATTTTCTCATTTAGATCAGAAATATTGTTGCAGTAATCCTTAACCTCTTATATAAGAAGGTTGTTCTTGATGCAGACACCCACCCTTGAGGGGACTTCAATGACTGCTTCAGCTCAGTGCTCCCTGCCCTCCTCAGCCAGTCCTTTACAGGACCCAGACAGTAAAACACTCACGGGACTTAACTTTTTTAAAAATTTGTTTATTTGGAGGAATTGCTCTCCTCTGAGTTGAAATATTTGTGCAATAGGAGATGTGCTTTCCTCCTCTGCTCCACTCTGGTAAGACCCACCTGGAGTAGTGTCCAGGGCAGGGGTCCTCAGCACAGGAAAGGTGTGGACATGATTGAGCAGGTCCAGAAGAGGTCATGGACATGATCCAAGAGCTGGAGCCCCTCTCTGGAGCCAGGCTGGGAGAGCTGGAGAAGAGAAAACTCCAGGGAGAGCTCAGAGCTCCTTCCAGGGCCTGAAGGGGCTCCAGGAGAGCTGGAGAAGGGCTGGGCACAAGGGATGGAGGGACAGGACACAGGGAATGTCTTTAGATTGACACAGGGCGGGGATGGATGGGAAATTGGGAAGGAATTGTTCCCTGAGAGGGTGAGGAGGGGCTGAAATGGAATTCCCAGAGCAGCTGTGGCTGCCCCTGGATCCCTGGCAGTGCCCAAGGCCAGGTTGGACATTGGGGCTTGGAGCAGCCTGGGACAGTGGGAGGTGTCCCTGCCATGGCAGGGGTGGCACTGGGTGGGCTTGTGTTGGAGTTTTTTCCCATGGAAACCATTCTGGAGTCTGTTTCCTCTGGGAACTCCCCTCTCTGCTGGCTCCACATTTGCAGAGAAAGTGGCTGTGTCATCCCAGTGGGAGATGGGCACAAAAACATCTCCTGGACCATTGTGTCAGAGTTCCCTGTGCCATGTCTGTGTCCCAGGAGATGTCACCTCTGCTAGGTTGTGTCCCAGGGGACATCACCACTGCCAGGCTCTGTGCCCCAGGGGATGTCACCACTGCCAGGCTCTGTGTCCTAGGGGATGTCGCCTCTTCCGGGTTCTGTGTCCTAGGGGATGTCACCACTGCCAGGCTCTGTGTCCCTGAGGAGCAGCCACGGGCAGAGCCAGGGGCTGGTTGGTCTCTGGGTGTTCCCCATGATGCAGGACCTGAGTTAGCACTGCTGTGACACCTCGGGGCACCCAGGGGTGTGCCAAGGGCCTCTCCCACAGCCCTTCCTGCTGTGTCTCCCACCCAGGCGTTCCATGGGGTGTTCCAGAAGGCCATTGAGAGGGCAGCTCCTGCTGACAGCCTGCCAGGGCGGGTGCTGAGCCTCACGGACAGCATCACCTTCTCCGTGTTCCAGTACACGGCCCGGGGGCTCTTCGAGAGGGACAAACTGACCTTCAGTGCCCAGCTCACCTTCCAGGTACCAGCACCACCCTGTGTGCCAGGGCTCAGTGCCAGAGCAGCCCATACAGGGGCTGGGGGCTGGATTGGCTTCTCTGCCTCTCTTAGAATCACAGAATCATCACAGAATCATCACAGAACCATCACAGAATCATCACAGAATCTCCCAGACCACTGTATCCAACCTGGTCCTCACTTTGTCCCCAGCCCAGAGCTCTGAGTGCCACATCCAGCAATTCCTTGGGCACCTCCAGGGATGGGCACTCCAAACCTCCCTGGGCATTTCCAATCCCTGACCTCCCTTTCCATGGGGAAATTCCTGCTGCTGTCCACCCTGAGCCTGCCCTGGCCCAGCCTGAGGCCGTTCCCTCTCCTCCTGTCCCTGTTCCCTGGAGCACAGCCCGACCCCCCCGGCTGTCCCCTCCTGTCAGGGACTTGTGCAGAGCCACAAGTTCCCCCTGAGCCTCCTTTTCTCCAGGCTGAGCCCCTTCCCAGCTCCCTCAGCTGCTCCTCACAGGATTTATTCCTGCCAATAACAGGCACAGATGCTGCATTGGATTTGAATTACACTGACAAAGGTTATTTGAGAGAGTAATTCCTGCCTGCAGGACCTACAAAAAAAAGGCAAAGCAAACTGGATTGGGAGGCCTCTTGCATTGAACCTAAAGCAGAGCTTGCTGCAGAGCTGCTGTCCCATGTCCATGGTGTTTGTGTAATTTTTAGTGTCCAGTCTGGATCTGCTGCCAGGGCCTTCTCCTCAGGGTTCTCCCTACCCACCTGGAACTCAGCTTTTACCACTTGGTTTTCCCAACTTTTTTCCTGTCCTGTTGCCAATCTCAACACTCATTCCTGGTCCTCTTTTGGGGCACTCAACACCTCTCCAACACAGGGCACTCTACATTTTAGCCATACATTTTCAAGCACGTTAATTGAATAATAAATCTGCTGAAGTTTCTTGCTGCTCTGGATCCTGACTGCTCTAGGATATCTTGTTTGTTTGCAATTACAGATCCTTCTGATGAATAAAGAAATCAACCCAGCAGAACTGGATTTCCTGCTCAGATACCCAGCACAGCCCGGAGTCACGAGCCCTGTGGAGTTCCTGTCTGACCACTCCTGGGGAGGAATCAAGGTACCTGATCCATGGGAAATCAGCTCCCCTTATCTCCTCTAAAATCCCCCCAGCCCTTCATTAGGTCCTTGTGGCATTTGGTGAACAAAGTTGTGCAGTCTTTGAGGGGCAGCACAACAACGCCACAGACATGGAGAGTTCTGCAGGTCCAACTTTGATTTTGAGGGCTCTTCCTGTGCCCTCGTGTGTGAGCCCAAAAAGATGATTCTTCTCTCTGAGATTTAGGCTTCTCCCTGTTAGACCAGACTGAGAATACCCTTCTGGGGTTGTGGTTGTGGTTTGTTAAGGGCATGGAGATGCCCCTGTATTTGGGAAGAAGTGGGAATTTCTGAAGGGATGTGCTGGGGTTGGAGCTGTGACAGGTGCCAGACCTGCAGGGAAATTCTCTCATGCCACTGGGCTGGTCTGGCACCTGCCATGTGTTTGGAGTGAGAGGACAGGAAAAGCATCCCAAAAAGATGAGAATTATCCCATACTTGCTCCTCTTTGTCAACAAATATGTATTGTGCTGGGTTTGGACCTGATTCAGCAGGGTGAGATTTGTTTTCTGAAAAGGGCCCAAATATTCTCCACCTTGGACCTGTTCACTGTCACCTTGCTGGAGCTGGGATTGTGTCTCTTGTCTGACTGTGGTGCTGATCAGTCCCTGGCCAGTGTGGTGATGTAAGAATCAATTTTATTTACAGCATGTTTTCTCTGTGAGACTTGAGGACATGGTTTAGTGCTGGTGCTGGGTTGATGGTTGGATGTGATGATCTTAGAGGTTTTTTCCAACCTTTATGATTCTGTGAGTCTCTCTTACTCCTGTCGTGCCCAAGGATGCCTTTGCCATGTGCCTGCAGGTGGTACATTCTCCAAACAGACACCTGCTGTGAGTTTTCTTTGTGAAGTCACCCCTCCTGTGCTTCCAGTCCCACTCCATGTGGCTGAAATGGCCTTTCCTGTTCCCCGGGTGATTCCCTCCCACACAGCCCTTCCCACTCAGCCTCCTCTTCCTCACTGTGGCTTTGGGCTTTGTGGGTTTGTGCTTGAGGTGGAAACTGTGATGCACAAATGCTGCTCTGCACGGGAAGGTTTCCAGGTGTGCTGCACACCTCAGGTGTCCTCAGCCTGCATCCCAGGAACTGCACATCTCCAGGAGTCACTGCCCAGTAATCTGCACTAATTTCATGAATATCAGGACTTTCTGATAGTGAATTCTGCATTATCACATACTGAATACCCTTCAGATTGTCTTTTGTGATGACTGTAGTATTGATTTTACTATAAATAATATGGTTGATGTCAACTTTTATTAGTGTTTGTGTTGATGTCTGTTGGTTTATTAGCCTTTGAGGTTTTGAAAATTCTAGTTACTTGAGGCATGGGTTTAGTAAAATCATGTTTTGTCACAGACTGATATAATTAGGTTAATTAGTCATGGCTTCTACACAGCTTATTAGCAGACTAAAATCTCTTTTTCTTATATCAAGAAGATTAAATGCTATAATAAATTGTTTCTTCAACAAAGCTTGAGCAAAGTGCACTTCAGATTTATATTTCAAATTCAAAATGAAATTTAGCATTCTGCTGATTTTTCACAGAAACATTGCAAATGCTCCAGCCCAAAGGACTCCTTTTGCCAGGGGGTTCTGGCCAAGATAGTGCCAAAAGAAATCAATATTGATATTTGTGGCCCATTCTGAGCCTCCCACTTTGGGCATGTTAACTTCCAAGGCAACCTCATTAAATGTTGAAAGCTCTGGGCATGTAACTGGCCTTGTGTGGCTTGACTTATTATTTATTGTTGGGGGTTGATTAATAATATATAGAGGCCAATAATCCTTTGCAGTTGTGTGGCTGTTTGCAGCTCATGCTGCTGGAGCATCTCATTTACGAAACACTCATTTATGATTTAGTTTTCCAGCTTCTTTCAAGTTCAGCTCAAAGTTTCACAGAGCCTTTTGCTGTAACCTGGGTGCCAGGGAAGGTTGGTATTCTCTCCTGGATGAAGGAATCCACAGCCCTGACCACAAGGATGTGGTTTGTAGGGAAAGGTAATAACTTTTATTATATCTGCTGATAGACCAGGGAAAATAGGCACATTTCAGGCTCTTTGGTGTTTCTTTAAAGCTGGCACAGAGATTGAATTCAAGTTAAAGGCTGAGAAAAGCTGCTCTGAGCTTGGCTTGATTCTGTTCATCAGTCAGATGTGTGGGAGGGAATGGTACCTGTGGAGCCCCTGTGGAGGAGCTTTGCTTGGCTCTGGAGCAGGGGAGGTGTTAGCAAAGGGCACAGTCATTGCCTCGGTGCCAATCCTGCCTCTGGCTTCCTGAGGGTTAGCTGAGAGCAGGAAGGGGACAGAATTTTGTCATTTAATTAAAGCAGTGCCTTTGCTGAGTGGCTTTGGTGCTCAGTGGAGTTGGTCATTTCAGTCCTACGGCCTCTCATTTGCAGGGGCTTAGCAGTGATCCCTCGAGAAGGCAAAAGTGTTTTTTGCTCCTATAATGAGGTTTTCTGCCTCTTTTCAATTTCCTTTATTGCAGCCTCTTATACTGTTCTCCCCCTCTGTGTTCCTAGTGTCTGCCTTGAAAGTTTTTATTTCTGTTGGTACTTCTGAAAACATTTTCTGTGTCCATGCACAGCTGGCCATTTCTCCTGGCTTGGTTGGTGGTTCCCTCACCAGTAAATGTGTGGACACACCTCAGAGCACAGTGTTTGCACAGGCCAGGTGCAAATGCCATTTGGGAATTCTCATAATGTGATTGATTTAACACAGAATCCATGCAGAGATTGTCCTCTGGAGGGTGAGTATTCTCTGAATTCATCTCTGACTTGATGCTCTGTGGTCCCTTGAACCCTGTGTGAAGCCCAGGCTCCCCTGTTGAACCGTTCTTGGTGATTTCCAGGGCAAGGACAGACAGCTCCTGTCATGGCTCTTCTCTGAGCATGACACTGAAATGACATCATTTGGTTTTAGGGTTGCTTGGTCTTTCAGACTTTATCCAGATTAACCAGTAAGATGAGCCAGCAGTTGTTTGCTGCCCTGGCAGCACCTGAGTGCACACAGTGAAGCTCCCAAACCAGAGGCAGCTCACCTCCCATGGGCAGCCCTGCAGTGTCCTGCCCTGGACATTTCCTGAGAGCAGGAGAGTTCACCAAAGCCAAAGGAGAGCCAGGAAATTGCGTGGCTTACCCTGAGCTGTGCCTGGCCACCTTCTGGAGGCACAGCCTGAGGAGCAGATCAGCAGGGAGGGAGCAGCACCTTCCCCTCTCTGTGCTGGGCTCTGAGACCCACAGGCAGAAACTCCTTGTGCCCACGTGTGACCCAGCCTTCCTCTGGAGCAGTCCTGTGGCTGTGGGTTTAGGCCTGAGCTTAGACCCTGTGCCCAGCAGGGCTCAGGCACAGCCTCACACTCGGCACAGTCACACCTTCTGCCCAGAGCAGGCTGGTGTTGCCAGGGGTGTGTGCCTGGCAGAGACCACCTGAGCATCCCCTGGCTGAGCTGGGCTCTTCTCCAGCCCCACCACTGCTGGTGGAGCCGGTGGCTGTGCCCTCCTGGTCTTCACTGCCTTGGCCAAAACCAAAACCAGGAGAAGGTGAGGGTTGTTCTGGAGGGGTCCCTGGACCCCAGCCATGCCAGCTGCCACGTTCTCCCAGTGCCAGCCCCTCCAAGCTGCCCTGTGGGCCCTGGCTCCCCATGGGACACGTGGCTGTCCCCGTGTCCAGCTGCTCCCAGCAGCCTGGGCTGGGATGAGCATTTCCCCAGCCTGATTTCCTTTGTGATATTTCCTGCAGTGCCTCTTCAGTGCTGAATGCAGATGTGTCCCACGGGATAAGTGCAGTGAGTTAATGCACAGCAGGAGTACACCTGGCCAGCTTGGATTACTTCTTATCCCAATCATTTCCCTCATCTTTTTCTGAAGAGGAAGAATTTTCATTATGTAGATATGAAAACGCCACTGAAAGGGCATTGTTTAATAAATGTGATGTTGAATAATGAGCTCTAAGTACTGAATTCAGCTTTCGAGGAGGAGAACAGCCCTAGACAAAGTCGTATATTAACTCCATATTTATAATTTTGCAGAATGCAGATGATAAGATTGCGTATGTGGTTTATGAGATAAAATACCAAATCATAGATTTTGCATTTAAGAAAACTGGAAATTTTTTTTGGACAAAAGAACAAAAATCTCTCTTCCAACTTTCACTTCTTGCACTTTTTAGATGAGGAAATTTTTCATTCTTCTCCAAGATTCATTGTGACACAATCTGCTGCATACATTGTGCTCTTTGTGCATATGCAATGTCCTTTGATCAGGCTGGTCAGACAGGAAAGGCTCGCAGCTCACAGCTTCCCTTCTACATTCAGAATTATTATTATGCCAGAAAATCATAGTCTTAATTAAATATCTTCCATTAACTCGGTTCTTCAGATGTACAGCCTTTTAGAGCATCTTTGATAGAAAACATTGATTGTGACACTTCAATGGGCATTTATCTGCTCTCATCTAGAAGTTTCCTAAGGACATTCTTCTGTCCTCTGTATCAAGTCTCAGAGAAATATTCCCAATGTCTCACAGAAATGCTGCTTGAGAAGGTTTTACCTTTTTTTCCCCTTTTCTTTTCTAACCTGCTGGCTAACGATCTGATGCTTATCTGAAATATGGCAGAGATTGTGATCACATCAAATATTTAAGGACGCACTTTGTCGGTTTGATTGCAGAGTGGAAATTGAGTTTTTCTGGATGCTCTGTAGCCTCTGTCTTTCCCTCTCAATCTGCCCTGACACAAAGCCTGCTGTCAGCTGAGCATTTGTAATGTAAAAGCCTCTTACCCTCTAAATAGAAGGAAAGGGAAGTAATGGCTCCATCCTGCCCTTGGGTCACAACAACCCCAGGCTGGGGCAAAGGGGCTGGAAAAACGGGAAAAGCCCTGGGGGTGCTGGAGACAGAGACTGGACATGACTCCAGGTGTGTCCAGGTGAGCAAGAGGCCAGTGGAACCAGGGCAGTGTCCATCCCCTGTGCTGGCACTGCTGGGGCACCTCCAGTGCTGGGGACAGCTCTGGGACACTCAGGACAAGAAGGACATGGAAAGGCTGGAGTGTGTCCAGGGCAGGGAATGGAGCTGGGAAGGGTCTGGAGCAGCTGAGGGAGCTGGGAAGGGGCTCAGCCTGGAGAAAAGGGGGCTCAGCCTGGAGAAAAGGAGGCTCAGGGGGAACTTGTGGCTCTGCACAAGTCCCTGACAGGAGGGGACAGCCGGGGGGGTCGGGCTGTGCTCCAGGGAACAGGGACAGGAGGAGAGGGAACAGCCATGTGGATGTGGCATTTGAGGATCTGGTGATCTTAGAGGTCCTTTTTAACCTGAACAATTCTCCGATTCAGTGGTACAGGACCTGTTGGAGCTCCTCACTGCTTCTGTTGTGTGACAGAGCTCTCTCCCTTTTCCTTTCCCTGGCTGTGGTGGTTCACATGAGGAGATGTGGAGATTGCAGACCCAGTGCTCAGCTCAACTTCGACTGGCAGTGACCTCTGGAACCCTGGGGGTAAAAACAGAGCTTTCCCTGGCTTGGGGGACATGAGATGGCCTTTTTTTGGAGGTGTTTCGTTTCCACAATGTGAGCACAGAGCATCAGTGGACCCCAGTATCCCAGCCAGAGCCCTGGGGCACTCTCTGCCCTTCACTCAGAGCTGGCCAAGCCTCTGCTGCAGTCTGGGGTGATCTTTGAGTGTTGCATTCCAAGGTGTGGACCTTGTGGGGACAGGGTAGAGAGGAATGGTAAGAAGTGCCAGACAACTGAAAATACAACTGTGAGAAGAGACTGAAGAGAGGGAAAGGGGAAAACTTACATGTGAGAACCTCAAAATTGAGAAACCAGGAGGGTCTGATCTCCAAGAGTGCCCTCTGGAAGGGGAAAAGCAGTTGGCTCATCTTGTGTTAGTAAAAAGAAGAAATATGCAGGAATGATTCCCAGCAGGCAGTGGAAAGTGTCTGTGACCCAGGGCAGGGCTGGCACTGGGTGCTGCAGCTCCATCCCCGAGGTTCTTGGAGCAAGGCTGGGCAGGATCTCAGGGCTGGGTGCCCCAGCTCTGTGAGGAGCAGCTCTGCAGCTCATTCCTTCTCTGTGCTGTTCTTGAGGCCAGTCCTGCTCTGGTGCCACCATGGAAGCTCAGGTGAGACCATCACAGTGAAGAAGTCTCATCAGAGTCCATACATCCATTCATCAGGACAGAGCCATGGACTCTGAGAGCTCTCCAGCAGGGGACACCTGAACAGCTGCTCCAGCTGAGTTCTTGCAGACAATGGGACGTCTTTTCTCTTTCAGTTTTGCTTTGTGTTGGCCCAACTGGGATTTATAGCAACCAAATTCAGGAAAGTTTTCAGATATACACAAGTACCACTTTTCAGCTGCCCTTGAGGACCCATGCTCAGCTTCTAGTTCTGGCTGTGTGCCCCTGATTTGCTGAGAGGCATCGGGGAGTGAAGAGGAAAGATGGAAAACATGTTTTGGGAGAACAGCCTGACTTTGCAAGGCCCATTCTCAAACCCACTTAAACAACCTTTATAGAAAATGCAGAGAAAATGTCACTGTGAACCCATCTGGGAAACATCTCAGGCAAAATGAGGGAAATGTGGTGGGTGGTTGTAAGCAATGAGACTACAAAGATTGTGACTAAGTCTCATTTCTGTTACTGACCTTTCCCATCAAGTGGAGCTGGCTCCCAGCACTCACTGGTAGGAAGGAGATGAGTGCTGAAGCTGTTGTTCCCTAATTTATGATATTTCACTGGGAATTTTCCAAGGAAAGGTGCTGAGATCCAACGCATCACTCATGACCCTGCTTGTGGTGTCCACCCTGCATGTTGTGATGCCCTGGGACCCTGCAGATAAACAGGGTTTGTACAGTGATGTGTGAGGCTCTGCACACCTCCTGTCCCCATTAAAATGTAGAAGCAGCAAGGAGGAGTTTGAAGGGAGACAGGGGCATACAGTGCCTTGAGCTTGTCAGTCAGCTTTTATGAAATAAATAAGGAGGGTTAAAATAACACTTTTGTGTTGAAAGGTGATTGAAGCTTGACAAACCCCATCAAATCTTTATTTTCACCTTTGGAGATTTTTCTTATGAGTTAAATTATTCAGGTAGGGCAGCTAAACAGAAAATAACACCTTCAGTGTATGAATAATGCAACCCAAAACCTAGGATGGGAGGGATTGTAAATAATCCATCATCTGCTCCATTAATTCCTCTAGTTAACAGTAGTATTTAAATGGAGCAATTTATCTGCCTATATGTCTTTTTCCTGAATGATCCAATCTATCAATTGAAGCCAGGTGCAGCTCTGGCTTTGCCATTCTTCCAGGAGCTGTCATTTTCCAGCTGTGGGGATGCTGGTTTTCCTAAAGACTCCTGAGCCAGCTGCAGAAATGAAAGGAATTAATTATGAATGTTTGCTGAAACTTCCAGAAGCAGTGCCCATGGACAGAGTAAGACTTTTACAAAGTGCTTGGGGAACCACAGAATAGTAGAGTTCTTAAGGTTGGAAAAGCTCTTCAAGATCCTCGAGTCCAGCCTTCTCCTGCATCCCACCATGGTCACCAAACCCCAGCACAAAATTCACCCACAAGCCACTCCAAGCCCCTCAAGCCCACAGACAGACACCGAGGATCGCTGTGGATCTCTGCTTAGAAACTGTATAACTCAATTCATAAATTCCACAGCTCCTTAGTTCTGCAAGTGAAATTGTGACTAATCACCAGGATTTAATCATCTCACAGATTATTAAAACTGGGAGAATATTAAATATCATTTCTTTCCAGTGTTGTCAGATTGTGTGATTTTTACAGAGAGATGTTTGATGTTCAGTGTGTTCTCTACAGAATGTAATTTTTTAAAGCAGAGGCACAAGTTTATTTTTTTAAAGAAAAGCAAGATATATAAGGAAAAACTGAAAGTAAAAACGAGATACAACCTGAAGCCTCAAGAGATAATGACAGCTTTTACAAACACCCTCAAATTCCTTTATTTTGACTTCCTTCTTTCTCATGGCTGCTGGGGAGGTGGGTAACTGGGTGTTTGAGTGTTCTGGCAGCTCTGCCTTTACTGCCTCTGTTTTATTTTCACCCTGTTAGTGTCAGTCCAGGGCACAGCAATGAGGTGATTTTGTCCTGCCTTGCCCCAGAGCTGTTCTCTAGCCAGGTGACTCTGAGGAGGGGTGTTTTAAATTATGGAAATAGTTTAAAATGCAAAACGATCTCTTTTTTTTAAAGGATAATTCCTTTTGGAACTGAAGGGAAGAAAACATGGTTCTAATATACATGTTTGGGGTTTTTTTAAGGTTTTATAACATCTTATGAAGCAACACCTAAACTTGAGGCCAGTTTGAGCAGATGGTTTCCTTAGAACAGTTGCCTTTAGTGATCAGAGCAAGTGTTCCCTCTAATAAATGTCCAGAGCTTGTTGTGCTGTGTCTGGCAGCAGGAGATAAGGCGTGTGCAGCAGCAGTGACAGCAGCCCAGGAGCCCAAAGATTCCTCTGGATTCTGGGAGTGTCCTCTCCTCCCTGTCCCCACAAAGATCCCCCTTCCCTCAGATCCTTGGCTGTGTGTGGAGAACACTGCCAGGCTCTGTGATGGCATCTAGGATTCCTGTCCTACAGCCAGTGCCTGCTCCATGCTGGCTTTGCTGCAGCTCTGGGGGAATGGCAGAGCTCTGCAGCTGGGAATGTGGGAACCCCATGGAGCTGCTGAGGCTCCTCAGTGATGCTGCTGCTGGCTGAGACCAGGAGCTCAGAGAAACCTGAAGTGATAAACCAATTTATCTGTGACTCAGTGGATGTGATGTCTGGAGAGGCTTCCTGGAGCAGGGGCTGGGCAGTGCTGAAGGAATAAAGCAGGGATTTATTCCAAGCCCTTCCAAGGATTCACCTTGGGCACTGCAAGAGCCCGGCCGTGGCTCCAGCCAAGATGGAGCCAAGATGGATCCGAGTCACGAGTTCTCACACTTGGATCACTTTGGCTCCATTTCCATCTTGGCCTTCATTGTCCAATTGCAGCTCCAGCTTCTGCAGTGCCATCCTCCCACATTCTCTCCTCCAGTCGCTGCTCTTTGCACTTTTTGGGGCTGAAGCTGCAGCGCTGTCCTTGGTTGTGGGGCTGGCAAAGGATTGTTTTGTGTGCCTGAGCTGGGAGGAGAACTTGCTGACACTTTGGATGGAGTTCAGAGTCACACACCAATGCAGTGCAGAGTCTGGAAATAGCAAAGCTCAAACTTAAGACATCAATACCACTGCAAATTCTACAACAGCCCCATCCTTGCCCAGTGTTCCATCAACACCTCCAGCCAAGGCACGGGGAAGGGCAGAGTGTTTGCAGCCACAGCACGGACGGGCTCAGCTCTCATGGCCATCCCCATGCCAAATTCCCAGGGATCCAGAGGATTCCATGGAGACTGTGGGCAAAGGAGTGATTCACCTGCTGTTGTTTCCATGTGTGGATTTGCACTAACAAGGAGAAATGTCAGCGACAGAAGGACTTGCTCCAAATTCAGCTCCGTATCCTGATTTCTGTGAAAAACCAGAAACCAGAGCACCGAATGTGAGAAACTGAAATTCCCAGGAATGATGCCACAAGTTCTGGCCTGCCAAGCCCAGGTCCTTGCAGCAATAAATGTATTCAGTGCACCTCTCATGGCTGAGTGTAATACAATGGCAAATGTTGAATTCGGGGAATTCTCAGTGCAAATGCTTATATAAAACATCTTCTCACTGTTGGCTTTTGACGTGATTTACTTAAAATATCACTTCAGAACTTTGGCTGCTGCTGCTTCGAGAAGTCTCTTGGCTGATGTTAGCAAGGGAGACTGAAAAATTGCTTTTTTCTGACTAAATGACAGATGTGTAATCAGGAATGATGGTCTCCCTCTCTCCCTGAACAACATATTGCAGAATCGCAAAAGCTCTAATTGCAAATAAAAACTCTGTATTATATAAATTAGCACTAAAATTTTCATTAGTCAACAGTGTTAATAGCATTTATTAGGAGTGATGGTATTAATGGGAGATGCTTCTATTTAAAAGCCAGTGGAGTGAAAGCTCTCTCAATCAATAATCTTTCTGTGAATATTAATTGCTTTTCAATACTCCAGTTGTGAATTTTTCCAAGAAACTTAGTCCATCACTAACAGATCCCTGATCCCAGGCAGGAGTGCTACATTGGGGCAGCAGATGGGAACTGCACACCAACCTGTGCAGGGTATCTATTTTTGTCCACATAATGAAAAGTACTTTTGTCACTTAGAGTTGTCATGGAAATTGAGAGAGACAAAAAATATTGGTCAAAATAGAAAATTATCCAAAGGGCTGGGGGACCCGAGCTCTTGTCTTTGCAGCCCACACTGTGATCACCCCTGGTGTCTGGGAACAGCAGGGGCTTGAGCTTGTATCTGAAAATGAAACTTTTCAGGAAAACAGGGATCTTCATACCATGCCAGGGAGAAGATCCAAAATCTTCTCAGAGAAAGTGTTTTTTCATTTGATGCCTTAAATTTTAGCTTTCATATGTATCAATTGAAGGCCTTTTAATAAATCCCTATTTTATTCCTTTAACACTGTCTAGCCTCTGTTCCAGGTCAGCATCAGCATCTGCAAGTTCTCTGCCCAGAGCTCTGCTTCTGGCCCTCGAGCACACAGCCTGTGAGGGAAGGTGGGGATTTGTCCAGCCAGGAGAGGACAGAGCCATGTTCTCCATCCTGGCAGTGCTTTTAAAACATCATCTCCTTTAATGTAAGGACAGGGCAAGGCCCCCAGAGGGGCTGAGAGCTCACCTTGGAGTGTTTTGGTGGACAGACTCAGGGCTGACCCAGCCTGAGCAGGAGCTTGAACCCCTCCAGCAAGTTTTTCCAAGCATTGCTTCAGTGAAGCTGTGAGTGGATGCACAGCAAAGGTCCTGGGTCATGGCATACTCTGGAAACAGCTCCACAACCTCCTCCCCTCTGCCATCCACGGCCATTCGACCTGGGAACAGAAACTGTGGCTGCCCCTGCATCCCTGGCAGTGTCCAAGGTCAGGCTGGACAGGGCTGGGAGCAGCCTGGGATGGTGGAAGGTGTCTCTGTCTATGGCAGGGATTTGAAATGAGATAATCTTTCAGATCCCTTGCAATCCAAACCATTCTGTGATCCTGTAATTCCCCTGCTAAAAACATGATGACATTTGTTATCAGAAGCCCCCTTTTCTGACATCTTCCTCCCCTCTCTTCATTCTCTGGGACTGAACTCAGTCTATTGGAAGCCAAGGTTTTACACTGCTCTTGTCTTCTCACTGGGAAGCCTTCCAGAGGCAAAGTGGAGTTTTAAAAACAGTTTCATCCCCAATGTCTTTTGCCTTGTTTGTAACAGCAGCGTATCCCAGGCAATCCCTCCCACCTCTGCCAGGGCCCTTCTGTGGCTTTCCAAGCCCTGTGCAAGGGTGGAACTTCCCAGTTCATCTGAAAATGTGTGAAAAGAGCATTTCCCAAAGGGTTTGCTCAGGTGCTCCCACAGTGAGGCTGTGTGGGGTGGGAGCAGAGCACTGCTGTGGGGGACACCTCTGCTCATCAGCAGCTTCTGCTTGGCTCTGGCTCTGATTCCCTTCTCTTTCTGCAGGAAACACCTCATCCACTGTCTGTTATCCTTCACTTGTCTTTTCCATTTCATGTTCAGCCCCTTCCAGCTCCAGATTATGCAAAATAAAGATGTTTGTTTCAGTGAGAATTTTACTGGAATCCAGAAGAACCTTACCAGCTCTGCAATGTGTTCTGCCTCCACTTGTCTGAAAGAGAATTTGGATTCTTCACTTATCTGCATAACATTTATAGTTGCCACTTTCTAGCTACAAAATCCAACTACATTTTCATTGTAATTTTAATTCATTTAATGCCTTGCTGGGCTGCTTTTTTGGGGGCATTCTTCAGCTGCCTGTTCCTGCTACAGACCTGTAGCACCAAGAAGTTCATCTTCATGTGCATTTGGCAAGTAGAAACCAAATGATTTGAATTTTATCACGATTCTGGATGGGCTGAATGCTTGAACAGAAGCAGCACCACATTTTTACATTTGCCCTGTGCATGTGGAGGTTCCTGGCTCTGTGGTCACCATGAAACGGGAGAAGGCTCAGTTGTTGTGGTGTCTCACAGGGATGTGAATGGGGGAACAGGGACAGAAAAGCAACAGTGTGTGCATGACCCAACCCATGGTAGGGGGGTTGGAACAAGGTCCCTTCCAGCCCAAACCATTCTGTGCTTCTGTTGGAATTAATATTCCAACTGTGAAACCCCTTAAAAAACATTTTGGTGAGCATGGTATGTCTGAATGTTTGTTCAGCATGTTTTTTTCAGCAGCTGTTGTGGTTTTTTTGCACAATTCTCATTTCTGTGGAATCAGTAAGGAGACCATGCAGCTCATGGGAATGCCAGCAATGTATACTGTCCTATCAGACATGGGCTCCAAATTTCCAGCTCTCATCTAAAGCAGTCATTTCAGGGATAACTGGCAGCAGCAAGTCCTTGTCATTGAGATTTTTTCCAAACAGGAGAGGAGAATTTTTCCCTTTTTGGGTAATGAACAGGGTGTGCTGGTTGATGCCAAAATCTTTCATCCTTCCCTGGACTGTCCCTTCCAAGGAGAACGGACAAAATCTGGTCCGGATGGATTTCTGGCTATGGTTGCCAGACTCCAGCTCCCTGGTGGAGCAAAACATGAGGAGCCAGTAGAGTTAGAAAAGCAGTTCAGAGGCACATAGGATTGTTCTTCCTGACCTTCCTTGAATTTTCCCAGGCTCTCTCCTGCATGGAGGAATTCAGAAACCTGGATCGGGATATTGAAGGGTCTGCCAAACGGTGGAAGAAGTTTGTGGAGTCGGAGTGTCCCGAGAAGGAGAGGTTTCCCCAGGACTGGAAGAACAAGTCAGCCCTGCAGCGCCTGTGCATCCTGAGAGCCCTGCGGCCAGACCGCGTCCCCTGCGCCGTCAGGTGCGGCCAGGGCAGCCCTGGGCTGGGCTGGGCTGGGCTGAGCTGGGCTGGGCTGGGCTGGGCTGGGCTGGGCTGGGCTGGGCTGGGCTGGGCTGGGCTGGGCTGGGCTGAGCTGGGCTGAGCTGGGCTGGGCTGGGCTGGGCTGGGCTGGGCTGAGCTGGGCTGGGCTGGGCTGGGCTGAGCTGGGCTGGGCTGGGCTGGGCTGGGCTGGGCTGAGCTGGGCTGGGCTGGGCTGGGCTGGGCTGGGCGGCAGCAGGAGGGACCCAGCAATGGGCTGGCATTTGGGAATGGCAGTACATTCTTAGGGTGGCAGTTCTGCAGCGTGGTTTCCTATCAAGGGGTCTGGAATGAAGGGTGAGGCCCTGGCACAGGGTGCCCAGAGCAGCTGTGGCTGCCCCTGGATCCCTGGCAGTGCCCAAGGCCAGGTTGGACACTGGGGCTTGGAGCAGTCTGGGACAGTGGGAGGTGTCCCTGCCATGGCAGGGGTGGAGTGGGATGATCTTTAAGGTCCCTCCCAGCCAAACTTCTGTGTTCTTCACTGATCTCTGAACTCAGCAAAGCAATCAACACATTGGATTTAAGGGGAATTTCTTGCTTAGTGGGATCAAAGCTTACTGTCACCATCAGGGATGGAGCAGGGTAACCAGCCCTGGGTGAGGGGCAGACCTGCAAGTCAGAAATGAGCATCACCATGCAGGTGTTGCACATCTGCTGCAGGGATCTGAGATCAGTAACATCCATTTGAGTTACTGGATCCCTTTGGGCTTCTTCTTAGACACCAGAATAAAGACTAGAAGTAAAGGAAAGTCTTACAGAGGTTTTCTCTCTCTCTCTTTTTTTTTTTTTTCCTTCATCTTGTAAAATGCAAAATTTATGTGCTGCTGGTTCTGAAAGTTGTAGCAGTAAATTATGTAGTGAAGGTAACTGGGCGAGGCTAAACTTCCTGAAGTTATACAAAAGCAACCTCCTTGTTCCAGGACAAACTAAAGGTCTTTCACTCCATGAGGACTTGGTTTTCCCTTCTCTGGCCAATATTTTGACATTTCTGTGATGTTTCTCATGCTCCTGTTCCTCCAGTAGTTTCTATTCCTGCACACAGCAGGGTGTTCTACTCAGTGTATGAGCTGCATCTGTTTGTGCTTCAAGGTTCACAGAAAAACTTAGACAAGGCTGAGTGAAGTCTCCCCATGGTCACTGTTATTATTCTTTATTAGAATAAATACTGTATTTATCATAGTACTAATGCTAATCTATTTTTTTTTCTTTTTTGCTCTTGTGGCTGGATTCTCCATGTGTCTCTCAGCTCAAAGTATTGGTTTTCCTGTTGTTTAGCTTGAGTAAGAGTTTTTGTATTTTATATATTGAGTAAAATAAGCTCTTGAAATCTTAGGTGCATATTTCATTTATGCAACTCTAATTCATTTTTTCCTTACTCACACAGCTCCAAAATAACTGGAACAACAAATTTGAGCCCCTTTCCTGTCTCTCTTTTGTGAAAAGGGAATCCAAGTTCAAAAGCTTGGCTGGATATTTTTAGGATGTGTGTATATCAAGCTTTTCTGTTTGCACAGGAATATTTAAATGGGTTTTTATGTTGTTTTATTTTGTTTCTTATCTCAAAGTGCCAACAGTAACAGTTCACTGAGCCTTCCTCAGGACTTGGGGGACTCTTCTTGAAATACAACTGAGTTATCAATATCTCAACATTCAACACCTCGCTGGTGATCATGGACATCATGTCCACCCCAAACCTTCCCATCTCTCTGGGGTCCCTGACCAGTCCATGGGAGCATTATAGGAGGAATATTGTAGCCCAGCCACAGGTGGCCAGGGGGATTTTAGATGCCCTGGAATATCCCAACCTCATTTCCAGCTGCTGTTCAGAAAGCTGTAAGGCCCTTTGTGTCCCAGCTCATGTGCCCCAGCTCCATGATCGTGGTCTAGGATTTCTTTGGGGTATAAGATGATCCAGTCCTGTACAGGCCCTGGGAATTTGGCTGTTCCAGGCACTCTTCCAGCAGATCCCAGTCTGGTTCATTGCCAAGGTCTAAGGAGTCATCAGGAGAAGCCCCTCTTACCCTGACTCACTCCTTAGAGCTTCAGGGCCAGCAGTGCACCAGAAACTGTCATTTCCTCTGGAAGGGTTTTCCCCTGTAAATATCCACTTCATCCTTCAATCTTGTTGAAGAACATCAGCAAAAAGCCTCTTGTAGCACCTTGTGCTTCTGAGTCCCCAAGGAACTGTTTCAAAGAGCTGAGATGTGAAGTAAAACATGAGTGTTGTGACCTTGAATTTGATGGACTTGGTTAAATTTTGTGACCTGAGCCTTTCCAGCAGCAATTTACCAAATCTTGATCCTGAACAGGAAAATCGGCTTGAAAAAGAGAGGTACCAAAAATGCAGGTGGTTTTATTATTTTCTTTTTTTTTTTTTCTGTGTGTGGGTTTTGTTTGTTTGTTTGTTGTTGTTGTTGGGGTTTTTTTTGTTTGTTTGTTTGTTATTTGGGGTTTTTCTGGGGGGTTTTTTTGGTTGTTTTTTTTGTTTTGTTTTGGTTTGGGTTTTTTTTTGTTTGTTTGTTTTTGATTTGTTTTGTTATTTATTTGTTGGGGGTTTTTTTGTGTGGTTTACTTTTTGCAATCTCTTAGGCATTACTATTCCAACTGCCTTTCACCAGTCCTTGAAGGAGGTTCTCAGCTCTCTTGGAAAGAATTTGGCTGCCTTCAAAAGGCCTGAGTAATCCATCTGAGCTCCAGCAGCATTCCTGGGGTTTGAATATAACATGCCTACCTTTGAATCAGTGTTCAGTGTGTCTCTTTTTGTAAAGCACTGATGTCAGGAGCTCACCCTGGGGGAATCCAGCCAGAACATTCTCCACGCACCGTGCTCAGTTCCAGCAGCTGCTGTGGAGCTGAGCCTGTCCCTGTTCACTCCTTTGTATTTTTCCTTGTCACTCTCATGCTAAGGCTCCACGCTCCAGACATTGTTAGAGCTCTTCCCTTTCAGCTTTCCAGATCAAAGCAGTTGTGGAAATCATCTGGACTTTCTGTGGATTGCTGCTTCCTCTGCAAGGCTGCTTGGGTTGCAGAGCACATGGCAGGTTCTTGTATCTTGTACCTCAACCTACTTCTGTTCTCCTGAGATTCCTGAGTCAGAATCAAGCCAGTGCTTGGATTGTACTTCTGAAAGCAGCCTTGGGCTGGCAGCTCCCACTGCTCTCCCTTCCTGTTTCCCTTTGTGTGGCAGGAACTGGAGTCTCCTGTGGCATCCCACCCCTGTGCAGAGTGCCAGGCGTTGCTGAGGGACAGCCCTGCAAGCCCAGCATGCAGCTCCTCTCCACGACTATTTCATGCTCATTTCCCTAATTTCAGTTTCTAAATCATTTGAATCATCAAAATGAAAACTAATTGCAGGGCAAGTCATATGAGGAGAGGCTGAGGGAGCTGGGAAGGGGCTCAGCCTGGAGAAAAGGAGGCTCAGGGGGAACTTGTGGCTCTGCACAAGTCCCTGACAGGAGGGGACAGCCGGGGGGGTCGGGCTGTGCTCCAGGGAACAGGGACAGGAGGAGAGGGAACGGCCTCAGGCTGGGCCAGGGCAGGCTTGGACTGAATATTAGGGAAGCTGAAGGGTTATCAAACCCTGGCACCATCCCTGGAAGTGCTCAAAAGTCCTGTGGATGGGACACTTGAGGACATGGCTAAATGGAACATGGTGCTGCTTGATAATGGTCACACTTGATAACCTTGAGAGTCTTCTCAATCCTTAACAATTCTGGGATTCCATCATAATTCAGTGATTATTTGCAGGGGAATCTGCATTTTCTGAGCAAACTGGCAAAAGTTTTTTCTCTCTGGCAGAGATTTTGTAGAAGAAAAGCTGGGCAGCAAATATGTGGTGGGGAGATCCCTGGATTTTGCAACGACCTTTGAGGAATCAGGGCCTGCAACCCCGATGTTTTTTATCCTGTCCCCAGGAGTGGACCCACTGAAGGATGTGGAGAAACATGGTAAATAAATCCTGTCTCTAGGCACACCACAGCACTGCTATTTATCTGCTGCATTATTATCTTAGCACGACATGCCTGTTTTGTTCTTTTATTTTTTTCCTCATCTCTTTGTAGATAATGAAGTAATACGTTAAAAATAGATAATTGCGAGAGGAAGCAATGGGATTTTGGTTTGGTTTTATTGTTTTTCTTAAAGTTTTTGGATTTTCATCTTAAGTTTAAATTAAAGTTGTCTCTTTCCTGCACTGCCTGGATTCCCAGTGTGGTTCACACTGCAACAATCTCTGAGCTGGGTTTGAGCACAACCCATAATTTCCATCAGAGATATCTCACATGCTGTCAGATGCTTGTTGCCAAGAAAGGTTGAACCAGAGGACCCTTGAGGTCCCTTCCAGCCTGCTCTTCTATGATCTTATGGTAACTAAAAATAAGCAACAGCTCCCTGTAACAGATTGCTGCTTTATGGCAAAGTTTCCAGGTTTCCTTCCCATCCTTCCTGAGCTGATTTCCACGTGGATGGTCAGCTCTGGAGCTGTCAGCTGGCTCCAAAGCCAAAGGGCCTTCTGGGAGCTGCCTCCCTTCAGAAGGCACTGATGTCCTTGTGTACCAATGGCTGCAGCCACTGCTGTGCTCCAAAACTGCCCTTGTGTAGAATTTACTCTGGGTCTTGGCTCCACTGTGGAAAAATTCCCATTTTGAGCCTGAATGTCCTTCTGGAGCAGAGGAGTCTGATGCCTTTGGGGTTGGACAGAACAAAACATCACCCAAGCTGGCACAGAGCAGGGCAGGAGAGCAGTGACTTGTGCATTCTTCTCCTCTCCACAATGCACCCAAAATAATGTTTGAGTGAGCCTTTACCAACAGTGCCAGGAGCAGCTGTCAGAGCTGTTAAACTTTGTGCAGCCTCAGCCACAGGCAGCTCATTGTGGGGAATTCTTGGGCTTAGCTTTGCACTTCAGGCTCTCTCTGCCCCCAAACCAGGTGTCATTACTGGAAATTGAAGGGACACCCCCAAAGGAAGCTCCTGCAATGTCCCTGCCTTCCCTTTGGAGCCACGTTGGTGATCCTGTCTCTCTCTGTTATTTTCTTGTATGGGAAATGAAGCTTTAAAATCAAATCCTGAGTGGTTTAATTGGAATTGTAAAGATGAGCATAGCTGAGCACCTGGGGTTAGCCAGCCAGAAAAGTTACAGCAAGAAAAAGCAAAAAGGGAAGTAATGAAATAAAATAATTGCCACAGAGCAGCTGCACTGGCCTCCCAGCTGCCTCTCTGGGGCTGGGCTTGGCTCGTTATTGATATTTTCTCTGTCCTTCATTAGGTTTTATTAAAGTGCAGGGTAATCTCTGTGAATGGAAGTCAGCTTCTTGCAGATGCTGCCCACCCATGGGACCTTTCCTTGGCGTCACAGGGAGGGCCCTGCAGCAAACACTACTGGGCTGGAAGAGCTTTGTGCCCTCCCTGAGTGCCCATCCCCTCCCTTCTGCAGCCAGCAAGGAGGGAGCAGGGTTGGCATCGCCAGGGCAGGCTCACTGACACCCCCTGCAGTGGAAATAACAACTGATATCATTTATTACTCCTCTCCTGCCTTGGGGTTGTGCCCTGGCTCTGGGATTTGCCCCATCCCCTCTCGAGGTGGATCTTGAAGGCAGAGGAGATCAGCAGCTTTTAAAGCTGGCAGCAGCAGAGATGGTGAGAAAGAGAACTGGAAACTCTAAAATGTGTGGGGAGCTGTATCCCAGGGGAGGCTGTGGTGAGGCTCAGCACAGGGCTGGAATTGGGAGGTTTGTTCCCCTTAAGGCCATCTATTTCCAGTCTTGTACCACGAGATGGTTCCTAAGCCTTGCAAGACAAATCTTTTCTTTGTTTCACTCTAAAACTTGCCTGCTTTTAGCAGGAATTGGGAATTCAGGATGCACCATCTGCAGGAAGGCAAACCTGCATGCAGAGATAAGTGTGGGCAATCCCCAGGGATCAGCATGTGGGGATGAGTCCTGATTCCCTGGCTGAGCCCAGTCCTTCCTGGGGATGTTTGTGGGGCTGTTCCCTCTGGCAGCACAAGCTGTTTTATTTTGGTTTTTTTCTGAGGTGCACACAGCAGGGAGAGCTGGTTCTGCTGTGAGAGGAACAGCAGCAGGTGTGCTCTGCCTGGGGGAGACAGATCCCAAACCTGACCAGGAGATCTGCAGCCATGAGCACAGAATTATCTGAATCACTGGGATGCTCCAGAGAGACCAGAGGAGGCTGAAGGATCATCCGAGACCATGTGAAGGGACACAAAGAGCTGCCATCCTCCCTCCAGAGCAGGGCAGGGAATCACAGGGGCTTGGGGTGCCCTGCACCTGCCTTCAAGATCCACCTCGAGAGAGGATGGGGCAAACCACAGAGCCAGGGCACTACCCCAAGGCAGCTGATGAATAATAAATAAATATCAGTTGCAATTTCCATTTCTCAGCACTGCAGAGAAATCTCAGTGAGCCTGCCCTGGAGGGACACTGGGATTTGTCAGGGTGGCTCCCAAACCAGCCCTTCCCCTGGGCTTTGCTGACTCCATGGGGGCCTTCCCACAGGAAGGCAACTCCACTGATGCTCCATGAGAAACCTGGAGGGGTCACAGGGTGGAGCTTCCCTGTGAGAAAGCTCGCAGGGATTTCATTCCAGCTGCCCCCTCCAAACCAAGCTGCTGCACCCAGCCTGCACTGCAGGGGCTTTTCCCCACCCACTGTGGGTGTTCAAAGCCTGGCTAATCAGCAGGAAATGATTTTCAGTTCTTATCACTGTAAAATGCGTTTTTACACCAGGTTGCAGGGGAATAATGTTCTTTAAACAAGAAGCACTTCGTAATAAGGTACCTTTGTGTGAATGCTGCACTGTAATTAAAAGAGTTTGGGAGAAGCTGATGCTATTTAAGCACTTGGGCAAGGAGTGGGTGAAAGCCAAAAGAATGAGAGAAGAGAACTGATATGAGAGGTGTGACAGCTCATGTGTGAGGGGTTGGTACAAGGGAGCTCTGCCTGGCTGTGCCGGGCCCCCAGCCCTGCCTCCCTGCCAGGGTGCTGAACTCACTCTTTGTTTCCTGCCAGGGAAGAAGCTGGGCTACACCTTCAACCACAGGAACCTCCACAACATTTCTCTTGGACAAGGCCAGGAGGTGGTGGCAGAGCAAGCTCTGGATCTGGCTGCAAAGGAGGGTCACTGGGTCATCCTTCAGGTATGGAGTGTTGGCCAGTCCTGCCCTTCTCCCAGCCTGGTGCCCTCTCTGCTGCCTGGAGAGTTGCCTGGAGCAGGGGCTGGGCAGTGCTGAAGGAATAAAGCAGGGATTTATTCCAAGCCCTTCCAAGGATTCACCTTGGGCACTGCAAGAGCCCGGCCGTGGCTCCAGCCAAGATGGAGCCAAGATGGATCCGAGTCACGAGTTCTCACACTTGGATCACTTTGGCTCCATTTCCATCTTGGCCTTCATTGTCCAATTGCAGCTCCAGCTTCTGCAGTGCCATCCTCCCACATTCTCTCCTCCAGTCGCTGCTCTTTGCACTTTTTGGGGCTGAAGCTGCAGCGCTGTCCTTGGTTGTGGGGCTGGCAAAGGATTGTTTTGTGTGCCTGAGCTGGGAGGAGAACTTGCTGACACTTTGGATGGAGTTCAGAGTCACACACCAATGCAGTGCAGAGTCTGGAAATAGGAAAGCTCAAACTTAAGGCATCACCTCCATGAGGACAGGCTGCCATGCCTACCAGGGGACATGGACACAGTGTCACCTGTGTGTCCTAAGCAGCCACCTCTCCCTCTGATCTGGCTCTGTCAGTTTGGGTTTCTCCTCCTGGACCTGTTTGTGGGGTTTGCACATGCAGGAACCTCCAAGGGGAGGTTGTTCTGCACTTCTCTGTGCCTTTATTTGCTGCAGGAATGAAGAGCTTGTTCTGAGAGCCCCTGGCCTCGTTCTCTGCCTGCTGCCCAAAACTCTCCCAGCACCTCAAAGAGCACGGAGGGGCCACTCAGGGAGGGAACTCTGCAGTGGGGCTGGCTCCCCTGGGCATCCCAAACCAAGGAAATGCTGCCAGCTCCCATCATAACCCCACAAAATGCCCCAGAGCCTGCTGGGGTGTGGAGGGAGCTCTGTCTCTGTCAATGCTCTCTGGAGCCACTCATTTAGTGAGGGTTTGGGTTTGCTGATGTGCACTCGGTGGTGTCAGCTCTCATTACAGGTTTTGGGAAACCTTCTGATTTCCTTGATGTGGATTATGTAAACTTTTATTATCACTGAATTGTTTGCATAAAATTAGATTAAGACAAATCTCTGAGTCCTGATCTGAGCCCGCAGGCCTGCTTATGAATTGAAATTAAATATCCCTGATATTTTGGTCTTAATTTTTGCTGTTTTTTTGCAAGCTCCCTCTGAGGTAAACGATGCTAAGCTTCTCTAGAGCTTTTAATATACAGAGGGCTGCAATCCTGGCATCTGCTTTTTAGCTGGTGCAGAAGGAAAGATGCAGCTCTTTGAGTCATTCAGTAATGCAGAGTGAAAAGTTATTTTCTGCAATGCTGGTGTGCTGCTGTAAAGGATCTGTCAGCAGTGCCAGTCTCCATGTGCTGTTTCAGTGCTAACAGACAAGCATTGGGGGCCTGAAGGGTTTTTATTACATCCATTCCCTTCTTCTCTGGTGGTCACAGCAATCAGTAAGAGGTTAGACAGACACTGAAGGCTAAATCAGAAGAAATCCTTCCCTGTGAGGATAGGGAGGCCCTGGCACAGGGTGCCCAGAGCAGCTGTGGCTGCCCCTGGATCCCTGGCAGTGCCCAAGGCCAGGTTGGACATTGGGGCTTGGAGCAGCCTGGGACAGTGGGAGGTGTCCCTGCCGTGGCAGGGGTGGCACTGGATGATATTTCCAATCCAAACCATTCCACGATTTTATGATTCTGTGATTAAATAAGAAGAGCTGCAGAAATCAGATTTCTAGAGGAGAGCAGTGCTGATGGTTGGGCTGGCTGTTCTCCAGGTGTGACTGTCTCTGGTGGCCCAGAGCAGGCTCCCCTGAGCTTCCAGAGCAGCTCGATGCAGCTGGGTTAGGTCAGCGTGCTCTGCTGCTGGGGCAGGCTCAGCAGTGGCCCTGGGGACAGGATTGCAGGTGCCAGCGCTGGGCCAGGGTCACTCAGACATCTGGGCTTGCCTGTGGCATGGTCACAGAGCTGGGAACACTTCACACATGCAAATACTGCAGGTCTGTGCTGTGCTGACTTTAGAGTAATGGGATGTAGGCAGGAGTGGCTCAAGAGCTCTCAGAGCTCTTGCTGCTTTCCTTTCTAATCCCAGACCCCTGAGCAATCAGCACTGAGGCCCCACGAGGAGCTGGAGGTGCCTTGGTGGCACTTGGCTCTCTGGGCACATCCAGCAGGGCTTGGGGCCAGCAGCTGCAGTTCCAGCACTTGGTGGAGTGACAGCAAAGCAAAGGGACTGCACTGTCCCCTAGGCTGGCCAGGCTGCCCAGCTCCAGAGCCTGTCTGCATCTCACTTTGTGTTCCCAGCTCCTCCCAGGGGCTGGAGCTCCATGGAACCTGAGGAAGAGGGAGAGCAGCCTGAGGGGCTAAAGGTGTGTCCCTGCATCAACAGGCAAGAACTCCTGGTCTCACAAAGCTCCTTGAGGGTCAGCAGGCTCCCATGGCACCAGAGCATCCTCTGCACAAACTGGGGTTTAGAAGGTTGGACAAAGAACCTTCTGAAGCCTGAAAATCTGACCTTTGGCAAAATCAGTCCCCAGACTCATCCCAGTGGGAGTCAGTGAGGAGGAGCCCCGCAGAGGATTCTGCCACCACAGTCAGGGGTGGAGCAGAGCAGTATTTGCCATATGGTTTATCTGGCAAGGTCTTTCCTGCGAGGTTTTGGTGACAAATGCCTCACAAACAGTTCCAGGAGTGTTTGTACAAGGTCTGGAATGACACAGATGACTCAATTTACAAAAGTGTCATAGGATTTGTGGATCATTGCATTAATAATAAAAGAGAGGACATAGCAGATCTCAGGGTAATTGTACCCAGATTAATTAAACTCATTAGTTGAAGGCTGTATCCCACCCACAGCACAGTTATACCCAGGCTTCCCATTTGTTTTTGAGCAGACAAAAAGCAGCTGTTAGCTTTGCTTCTGTGTTTTGCCATGTTCTGACCAGCAGCTCAGCTCATGTGGAGCAGAGCTTCTCACACCCACGTTCTGCAGGACAAACGCTTGAGGTGTTTTTTTCTTCATTTTCACTTTCTTCTTCATTTTCATTTTCATCTGGGTGGCTTTTACACATGTGGCTCATTGCTGGTCCTTGACTGGGACCAGACATAATGAGAGTCATGTACTTGGAGCACTAACGAGTCAGGGAATTAGGTTTGTGGGAGTTAAAGTTATGGAGGTTTTTCTTGGATTGCAGGAGCAGGATCACTGCTGTGCTGGGGAGGGCTGTCCTAGGGCCACTTCCTCTCAGTCCTGTTGCTTTCTGACAACACAGGAGGCAAAATAAAAAAAAAGCACCCGTGTCTGTCCTGGGAAAAATTTCTCAGCTCACTCTGAAAATGGAGATTTTCATAAATGTCTCATTTTATGAGAGAGAACAGGAGAAAGCCACCCAATCCTTCATTTCCATGGGCAGATAATCCCCTGACCCTGTCAGAGCCTGGCCAGCAGCTCCCTGCCCTTTTAGCACCACAGTTGTTCCTGTCTGGTGGCTCCAGCTTTGCTGAGCTCTTGTATAGGATGGTGACAGATGAGGAGAGAGTGAAGCCCACAGCTGAAATTATTCTCTACAAATAGAGATGGACCAACTGCAAAATAGGAGCCCCTGAGGCAAAAGTGCAGCTCTTTAAAGGATGCTTTGTTACCTGAGGGCTGCAGGAACAGCCCAGCTCTAGCCCAGCAGCTGCTCTGTTCCTGTCATTAGCACTGAAGAGCTGAGCTTGATCTGTGAGCTCCACAAAAACCCATTTGATAGCATCTTCAGCCTCTGGGTCTCCTTAGCAACACTTCAGAGGTGTGGAGGGCTTTGAGCAAGGGGTGGCATTGCATTGGGGAGTGCAGGCAGAGCTCACTGCCAGCTCCTCGTGGCTCTGGGGGCAGGAACAGCTGGCACACAGCTGGAGATGCTCTGCTGAGGCTCTGTGCAGTGCTGAGGATTGCTCAGCCTTGAGAAGAGATGATTCCATCACCCTACATGGTGAGGAGTAAGAATCAGACTCTCCCAGTGGTGTCAGGTGACAGAACAAGGAGTGATGGGGACAACGTGAAATTCAGGAAATTCCATTTAAATGTAAATACAATGTTTTTTTTCCATGTGAATGGCCAAACACTGGATGGAATTGCCCATAGAGTTTGTGGTGTTTTTATCCTTGGACACGTCCAAAAGGCACCTGGGCCTGGGCCACTGACCCTGCTTTGAGGTATCTCCACTCTGTGATCTCTGCTTTCCCATGCCGAGATATCCACGGATCTGGTTTCTCTGAGGCCTGCAGTGTCCTCTGAGCAGGGAGGAAGGAGCTTTGCACTAAGCTATGAGTTAGCACGAGCTGTGTCTGCTCTGTTTCCCTCTCAGAAGCCTTTTGCTGATCCAGCGGCCATCACAGTCACCAAATGGGGTTGATCAGCTTAATAGCAAAGACACAGTGAAATTTGTTTGTGTTTGTTCAGATGCATGTTTCAATTCACTGATGCAGGGAAGAGTTCAGACGTTAGATATTCCCAATTTAATTGTAATCTTCATTCATTAGCCAAAATGTCACTTCCCTCTCTTTGTGATCAAGCTAATTTAATTCTTGAGCATCTTTCCATTTTCCTAGGTTGCTGCTTCACTGAATCAGGTTCATGTATTAAATTGAATAACAGTGAGCTCCTGGAGCAAAACTGCGTGAGATTCATCACAGTATCATAAATCCTAGAATCCCAGGATGGCTGGGCTTGGAAGGACCTCTGGAGATCATCTGGGCCAACCCCTCTGCTCCAGCAGGGTCACCTGCAGCACAGGGGCACCAGGATGATCAGAGGGATGGAGCAGCTCTGCTCTGAAGAAAGGCTGGGAGAATTGGGGTTGTTCAGCCTGAGGATTGCTCTGAAGTGACCTCCCTGTGGCCTTCAGTGCCTGAAGGGGCTCTGAGAGAGCTGGAGAGGGACTTGGGACAAGGGATGGAGTGACAGGACAAGGGGGAATGGCTTCCCACTGCCAGAGGGCAGGGATGGATGGGATATTGGGCAGGAATTGTTCCCTGTGAGGGTGGGCAGGGCTGGCACAGGGTGCCCAGAGCAGCTGTGGCTGCCCCTGGATCCCTGGCAGTGCCCAAGGCCAGGTTGGACATTGGGGCTTGGAGCAGCCTGGGACAGTGGGAGGTGTCCCTGCCCATGACAAGGAGCTGGAATTGGATGAGCTTTAGGTCCCTTCTAACCCCAACCTTTCCATGGTTCTGTGATTCTCTGGCACCACATCCCAGGCCAGGCTGGTTACATCTCCTCCTGGGAACAGCAGTTCCTTCCCTGTCCCTTGGGGTCCCCCAGCCCCATGCAGTGAGCACGGGCAGTGCTGGCTCTGGCTCTGCAGCCTGGCTGGCACAGGGATGGAAAACGGGGAATGATTTCTGAGAGATCTCACCAAAGAACGAGACTTTGTACAAACAACCAGTTGTCTTTGTTCCAGGAGGTGATTTGTGAGGAGGCCTGAAGGAGAGGGGCACTTCAGACAGGGGCAGGGTCCCCAGTTGCTGTCAGCACAGGGAGGGGAGAGCGTGCTGCTTGATGTACATGTGGTGCTACTCCTGATGGTTACCATGGCAATGCTCACTGTGATATATGTGCTGTCTTGTACAAACACACAGAGGCTTGGACTGAAGTCCCAAATAAAGCCTCTGGTGCTCCCATGTTCTGCACGAGCACCCAGCCCTGCCCTTCCCACACCCCCTCAGCCTGCAGCACCTGCTCAGAGCGGGGCAATGGCACAGGAGAGGGGTGCAGGGCATGGGCAGGGTGCAGGGCATGGGCAGGGTGCAGGGGATGGTCATTAGGAATGGTCAGTGTCCAGGGGATGGTCAGTGCACAGGGGATGGTCAGTGTGGGTGGTCAGTGTGGGTGGTCAGTGTGGATGGTCAGTGTGGGTGGTCAGTGTGGGTGGTCAGTGTGGGTGGTCAGTGTGCAGTGGATGGTCAGTGTGGGTGGTCAGTGTGGGTGGTCACTGTGGGTGGTCAGTGTGGATGGTCAGTGTGGGTGGTCAGTGTGGATGGTCAGTGTGGGTGGTCAGTGTGGGTGGTCGGTGTGCAGTGGATGGTCAGTGTGGGTGGTCAGTGTGGGTGGTCGGTGTGCAGTGGATGGTCAGTGTGGGTGGTCAGTGTGGGTGGTCGGTGTGCAGTGGATGGTCAGTGTGGGTGGTCAGTGTGGGTGGTCAGTGTGGGTGGTCACTGTGGGTGGTCAGTGTGGGTGGTCAGTGTGGATGGTCACTGTGGGTGGTCAGTGTGGGTGGTCAGTGTGGATGGTCAGTGTGGGTGGTCACTGTGGGTGGTCACTGTGGGTGGTCAGTGTGGGTGGTCAGTGCACAGGGGGTGTTTCTCTCTGCCCACATTGGCTCGTTATTGATAATTGACACATCTCTCAATTACTCTGACCATGTGATGTGTTCTTTCAGGTTTTGTTACCTGACTGCTGAGAATTAATTTGCAAAGTTTCTTTCCAACCTCTGAATCCCTTCTGCAGCATCTCTGCCTGGCCTGGGCAGATATATTCATTTGAATTATGAATTCTTAGTACCAGCCCATGTTTGGCTGCATCTATTCCTCTTTTTCATCCCTTCCATCACAAAAGGACAGGATATAAATGCACTCAATTATCACTGGACTGGAAATATTCCCTAAGTTGGCTGTTAGCAGGCAGTGATACCCAAAAATAATGATCACTGGTGTCATGTCAACACAAGCAAAACCAATTATTTTTGAGCCATCTAACACCACAAAAGCAGATGTGGGAAGAAACTACCAATTAGAGATGAAAACACTTAAGGTCAGATATGCAGACTATGATTAAACTGATACTTAATGCACGATTTTTCTTTTGATATTTTTTTTGAGCTCTTTCCCTGTTTTATGAAATCTCTGTGGTGTTGGCAGCACTTTGGTTGCAGGTTTCAGTCCACTCCTACCTGATTGTTTGACTTGTGTTTGTAGAGTGAGTTGGTTGTCTGGACCCTGGGGATGATCTGATCTCCTGAAATGCTGAGTGCATCAGGCCAGCAGTGGTGCAGCAGCACTCAAGTGTAATTGCATTTTGTCTACTGCTCCTCACACAGTCCCTGTTTGTGAGAAAACAACCCCAGAACAATCCCTTTGCCTGGGCATCTCCTCTCATCTCTCCCCATCCCAAACTCCATCTCATCCACACGATGTGAGTGAGCATGGCCCTAAATCATTTCAGGTGAGGAGACCGAATTTCTGAATAAAAATATTGCTCCCCACCATGTCAATCAGATTTAGGGCAACAGAACTGGAGGCAGCAAAGTATTTGTGGCTTCCCCAAAGAATTCTCTTGACTCCCACCCCTGGGTCCCTCTCTGAGTGCTGACCCATCCCTCCAGCAGGTTCAAATCCTGATCATAGTGACAGCAGCCAGCACTCTGTCCCAGCATAAAGCTTTTCCTTTCCACAGTGTGCATCCTCCTCTCCAGTCCCAGCTGGGCTGTCCTTCCTAGCTCACCTGAAGCCTCACAAGAGGCACCTGAGCTCTCCACCAGAAAAGCCAGAAGAGGTTTCTGTGCTGCCATAAGGGAGCTCTTGGGGTGTCCAGTCCCTGGAGCTCCTGCCTGACTCAGGCACATCCACAGCCTCAGGGACAGGGGCAGAACCAGTGCAGGGATGGTGGAACAGGGCAGTCATGGAATCACCATCCCTGGAAGTGTTCAAAACCCCTGTGGCACCTGGGTTAATGGTGAGCCTGGTGGTGGGCTGGAGTGATGGCTGGATTTGGTGATTTTAAAGCTTTTTTTTTTTTTTTTTTTCCCCCAACATTAACGATTCTGTGTTTCTCTCTGTGACTTCCAGCTCTGCTCCACTCTGTGATTCTCTCAACTCCCCAAACACCCTGAAGCAGTAAATTGGCAGTTTAGTTGTGTGTCATATGAAAATGCAGTTCCACTTTCCTTGCAGCCTGCTCTATTCACCCTTCACTCCCTCCCTCCACCCCAGCCTCTGCCCTCTGCAAATGGATGAGTCCCTGTTGATGGAGTGTGTCCTTTTGTGGGACTTAAATCCTTTTGGATTTAAGAGGAGTGGGAGCTGGGTGCTGTTTACAAGATGAAGCCCCTCCATGGATTTATGGAGTGGCAAAATAACGTTTGCAGCTTTATTCTCTGTTCCTTTGCTGGCGTTTGATTGCTCTTGCATTGTTAAGCATTGAACTGTTATTTGCAGGAAATAACTGTGAGGATTTTGAGATCTCTTCCTTGAGTGATAATAGTTAATTTTGAACCCATCAGTGTGTGTATCTGTAGCTGGGGTTGTTTTCCTCAGTGCATTACTTTGCATCTATCACCACTGAATTCCTTCTGCAGTGTCACTGCCAGTCACTTAGAATGATGGCATCCTCCTGCAGTTCTTCACTACCAGGCTTTATTTTCAGGACTTGAAATGGCTTTGTCTTATGAGTAATTTTGTCAGCTCACCAATCATTTGCTCTTTCAGATGGTTTTTGGTGTGGTAAGGAGTTAAAACTCCATCAGTAGTCTCCTCATCCCTGTTAGCTGTGTTTTAACTGCTTGGTAGCCTATGAGACCTTTCCTTTTACCTGCAGCAATACTGGTTTGGGAAAGATAAAGAGCTGGTATTCATGGAAATCCACTCCTGGGGATACAGGGACCCCACAGAGACAATTCCTGCTCCATGCAGGGCCATGCCTGATGCTGCTGTGAGGGGTGCCTGGGAAAATGCCCTCTCCAGCCCCCAGAAAGTTGTTCATGGGGATGAGCTGCTGTGTTTAACCCCAGATGGAAACTGAGCCCCACCTGCAGCCCCCTCACTGCCCAGGGGTGGGATGGGGCAGAATGTGGGGTCCAAAGTGAGAAAACTCACGGGTTGAGATGCAGACAATTTAATAGGGAAAACCAAAGCCACCCAGGCAAGGCAGCAGAGTAAGGAATTCATTGCTCACTTCCCTGGGCAGGCAGGGGCTCAGCCGTGCCCAGCCAGCCAGGCTCTGTCACAGCCCGTGGGGACTGGGGAAGGCAAACACCCTCCCTCCCACATTCCTGCCTGCTCCTGCTCCGTGCGGAGCAGGATTCCATAGCTGGCACATCCCTGGGACAGCTCCTTGTCCCCCCAGCCTGGTCCTTGGCCATGCCCACCCTGATCCCTCCAGTGACCAGCACTGCTCAAACCCAGCCTGGGGCAGCTCCTGGGGACAACAACAGCAGCTTCATCCCAAACCCACCCACAGCCAGCTCAGACTGGGATATCCTCAGCTGAGCTCTCTGAAATGGGTTGGAACTTTGAGATTGATGTTTTTTCCTAACTGATGCTGTTGGGGGGTGACTCCTGTCCTGCTGGAGCCCCTGCCAGGCTGGTGCTACCTCCTGAGCTGTGCTGCACACCTTCCACATGTGGGGCCCTTTTGGGGTGAGTTCATCTGTTCCCAGAGACCTCGTGGTATTTATTTGTCATTTATTACCTCATTGACTCCTCTGAACAGCTCTTCATCTGCTACTGCAGTTTAAGAGTCTTGCAACAATTAGGAGATTGAAGCATCTGTTACATGAGGAGACGCTGGGGTTATTTAACCTCCAAAAGCTGGAGTTTGGCTCAGAGAGATTTATTGGTGTGTTTAAATCTCTCCTGGCAGGGGAAGTGCAAAAGAGGGAGTCAAAATCTTCATAGTGGCGCTGAGTGAAAGGGCAAGAAGCAAAGGGTTAAAAATGAGATACAGATTTCCCTTAAACATTCATTTCATTTCACTATCTTATACTGTGTTTTCATTCATTTATTTTTACTGTGCATGCTGTTGAACACTGGCACACATTGCTCAGACAGGTTGTGGAAACTTCAGCCTTGCAGATATCCAAAAACTCAACTGGAGCCAGTTTAAAACCTGCTCCAGCTGACCCTGCTGGGAGCAGGAGGGTGGGATGGATGATCTCCAGGGACATCTCCAGCTCAGGGTTTCAAAGATTCCACCAAGCTGTAACAGTGAGAGCCTGCCCAGGTTCTGCAGGGAATATTCCTACAAATATGGGCTGGTCTGGCCTTCCACAGGCACTCCCTGCAGACCTTGATCATGTTACAGCTTTATAGACTCTCTGGTAGGTTCCTGGTTTCTGGAAAAGGCTTTATTATTAGCTTTTATGGTTTTCAAAAATTGCTTCTTGTAGTACTTTCTGAGTTTACCATGACTGGATTTTGTGCTCTTTTCTGTTTTTCTCATTTGGACAAAATTTCCACTTTCTGAAGAATGTGATTTTACTGCTAATAATGTCCATTACTCTGCTATTTAAGCATGAGAGCTGCTTTCTGGCCCCATTTATAGCTGATATATATTTATTCTCAGCCTCTAATATGGTTCCTTTATGTAATTTCTTTGCCATCTCCAAGCAGTTTATCTTTCTGGCGGCTGCTTTTAATTTAGGTTTAGCAAGTTCCTTGTCCTTTCTTGGGGTGGGATAAATCACCATCCCAAGTGCCTGTGAACACAGCCAGTTTGGATTGCACACCTGCCTTTAAAACAGGGGTAGTTTAGCCAACAAATCCCATTTTTAATATAACAAAAAAATGTTTTCCTGCCTGGAAACTATAATGCTGTATAGGACTCTAGGGGAAAAACTGAGGCTTGACTTCATTCATTTCACCATCTCCCCATGATTCTGCTTAATCTTCTGAGAGATGTGTCCAATTAGTTGCATGAATAAATAAATCCTTTTATGTTAAAGGACTTGGTGAAATCACCTGCTTGACTTGTTTGCCCAGGAACTGCTATAGTGGGTCCTCACTGTAATTCTGATAAAAATGAATAAATGTTTTTATTTGGACTCGATAGGGCTGGAGAGAGGAATAACAACTCTGCTCCCAAAGAATAACAACTCTGCTCCCCAGAAATAACAGTTTTTCTCTCCAGGAATAACCTCAGCTGGTATTGCTGAAAGGAGGAGAATTCCAGCATTGAGAGCCCAGCCAGCCCAGCTGTGACTTGCTGCTCTGCTGCTGATTTATACAGATTATTCTGAATTTTCAAATGTTCTTGATGCACGTGGATCTTTGGGGCTGGGAGCTGCACACAGGCACTCCTGGGACAAGTCCCAAATTCCAGAGGGCATCCATCAGTGGGATGGATTTGTGCCTGCTCAGCATAGGGGGTGTAATGACCAAGCCTTGTCCCTTTGTCCCTGCCAGAACATCCACCTGGTGGCCAAGTGGCTGAGCTGTCTGGAGAAGAAGCTGGAGCAGCTCAGCGAGGGCAGCCACCAGGATTTCCGCGTGTTCGTCAGCGCGGAGCCGGCGCCGTGCCCCGAGAGCCACATCATCCCCCAGGGCATCCTGGAAAACTCCATCAAAATCACCAGCGAGGCCCCCACGGGCATGCACGCCAACCTGCACAAGGCCCTGGACAACTTCAGCCAGGTAGGAGCTGCCTGGGCACGTGCAGGGGCTGCTGGAGCCCCTGTGGCACACGATGGACATTTCCTCCCCTTGCACCACGGAGCCTCTGGGCCCAGCACCCCTCTGCTCTTACCCACACATCTCTTCCCAAGCACTGGTTTTCCCAAGAAAGGGTTCAGGTGATGCTGAGAAGCCTCTTTCCTGCAGCAGGGCACCAGACTTCTGTCCAGTTTAACCATTTTCTCCTGTGTGTGATCCCAGAATCCCACAGAATCCCAGAATCCCACAGAAATCCAGAATCTTAGAATCCCACAGAATCCCACAGAATCACAGAATTAATCAGGCTGGAAATGACCTTTGAAATCAAGTCTAACCTATGACCCAATGCCTCCTCATCAACTAAACCACGGCACTGATTGCCACGTCCAGTCTGTTTTTAAACACATCCAGGGATGGTGACTCCAGCACGTCAGAAAGGCTCCTTTGGTACAGAATCAAACTTCCTGCTGCAGCAAGGGGAGACCTGGCCATGTTTCATTTGATTTCTCTTTCTGGCTCCCTCCTTTCTGGGCTGCTGAGTGACACCTGCCATCTAATACCCACAGCCATGGGAGGTGAGCAGGTTAAACCTCATTTTTCTGCCTGCTGTTTAGCCAAGGTTAGAGGTTCAGAACTGCTGATCTGCTCACATCCCACGTCCCTCTCCAGAGCAGCACACAGAGATTGGTGTTGTGTGCCCAAAGGCCATTGAGCTCAAGACCTTGCTGACATCAGGAGCGTTGCAAATCAGGGCTGGAAGCTGCCTGCAGGCAGGAGTTGCTTTGCCAGGATCTAAATTAGGCCATGTGAGAGTGGCTGGCCCACAAGAACAGCCCGTGGCAGGGTTCTGGTTGTGTTTATTGCTCAAAAACCCTCCTGTCACAGCAGGCACTGAGCCTGTCCCTCCTGTGCAGGGGAACAGCCCCGTGTGGGGAAGTGATGGAAATATTCCTGGTGCCCCAGAGGCTGTGGATCAGTGTCAGAGGGGCTGTAAGGCTGTGGCTGAAGGAGCTCTGCTCTCACCATGAGACAGGAGCAGGATCCCATCCCTGCAGGACTCCCTGGGACAGCCCATGAGCCCCAGGGCAGGATGGAGCTGGGGGGCTCAGCCATGACCCCATTTCCCTCAAGGGCTGAGCACTCATGTTCCTGCTGATTCCTGTCCTAGGGACACTGAGTCCCATGTCCTGCCCCCTGCCACTCCCTGACACCCTGCCCTCACACAGGACCCCATCAGAAAGCTCTGAAGGTGCTCTCAGCCCTCAAACTTCCCTTTAGGATCACTGGTGCTGACATTATTCCAGCCTCTCCATCCACCCATGGCCGTGCTGGGAATGCCCAGCAGATCTTGCAGAGTTGTTTTCTCTTACAAGAGATCTCTGCCTGGCTTTTGTGAAGCCCCACCTGCAGTGCTGGGTCCAACTCTGGTGCCCCAAACACAGCTGGAACAAGTCCAGAGGAGGCCACTGAGTTGATCAGAGGGCTGGGGCACCTCTGCTGGGGAGAGAGGTAGAGAGAGCTGGGGTTGTTCATCCTGGAGGAGAGAAGACTCCAGGGAGCCCTTCCAGTACCTAAAGGGACTCCAAGAGAGCTGGAGAGGGAATTTGGACAAGGGATGGAGGGACAGGACAAGGGGAATGGTTTCAAACTGAAGAAGGGTAGATCTACACTGGATATTGGGAAGGAATTGTTCCCTGTGAGGGTGGGCAGGCCCTGGCACAGGGTGCCCAGAGCAGCTGTGGCTGCCCCTGGATCCCTGGCAGTGCCCAAGGCCAGGTTGGACACTGGGGCTTGGAGCAGCCTGGGACAGTGGGAGGTGTCCCTGCCATGGCATGGGCGGAATGGATGGGCTTTATGATCCCTTCCAGCCCAAACCATTTTGTGATTCTCTCCATAAAGCTTCTTGTTACTTGGGATGAGGCAAGAGCAGCCCCAAACAATTGTGGACAGCAGGCCCTGGGTCATGGGGCAGCTCACAGCTGGTTTTGCACTCAGATGTTGGTGTGGAGAGAGCAGGAGGGAACATTGCTGAGCAGGTGTGGATCCATGGAAGGATTAATGCCAGTGGTCAGGGAAGATTATTCCATTCTTATCTACTGTCATTCATCATCTTGAACTCCACAAAATGTCCTGGAGAGCAAAGGAGGGGAGAACCTTCACCCCAAGTAACATCTTCATCCTTCCTTTGCTCATTTCAATCAATAGCAATTAGCATTTTCTAAATTGCTGGAGGATTATGAAACATCTCTTATCAGAAATCCTGAAGCGAGTAGGTGGGGTCCCTTTTACACCTCATTTCCCTGCTTTATACTGAAGAGATGTTCAAATTTAGCTTTCAGCTGAAGGCTACAAAGAAGGCCCTTTATTCTGTGCAAGGATATTGTTCTGCTTTGTAGCTGAAGAAGAATTGACAACTGAAGAGAGGCCGAATGAGAGTGAACTGAGTTGTTCTGGGGATGTTTCCTAAAATGAGAAAGGTGTTCTGCACGTATTTGAAGCAGTTCTTCATCACAATGCTGATAAAGGGAGCTTAGAGTGCTGCCTAATCCAGGGGAAAACAGGTTTTGAGATGTTCTTGATTATCACATGCACTTGGTCAATGTCTTGCACCCTTTAGAGTAATGAATTTCCCTTTTCTGCACAGACCTTGAGCTCTGTTGTGCTCTCAGAGGATTAAAGGTCTAACATGGCATTTTTTTAAGATAAAGATTGGACAGGGCTTGGAGCAAACTGGGATAGTGGAAAATGTCCCTGCCCATGGTAGAGGGGCTGGAAAAACATGGACTTTAAGGTCCCTTCCAGCAGAGAATTCTGTGATTCTGTGGCTCCCTCCCCATCTTTCTGGTGAGGGATGTTGAGCAGATGCAGGTGATGGGGGCATTGAGTGGGTACACGTGTCCTTCCCTCCCTGTGTGTGTTCCTGTGCAAAGCCACTCAGAGCTGGGAACAGCAAATATTAAGTCACAAAATATTTGCTACAGTTTGCCAATAAATCTGCAATGCAAAGCCACTGACTTTGAAAACTAGCACATGTGTGTGTGTGTGTGTGTGTGATGCAAAAATGAACTGGAAGAGAATTTGATCGGCCTTTTGTCCCAGGTAACAATAGGGCAATGACAACAAGTGTCAGCAGGAGAGGTTCAGGTTGGAGGTTAGGAAAAATTCCTAAACTGGGAGGTTGGTTAAGCTCTGGAACAGGCTGCCCAGGGAAATAGTGGAGACACATCCCTGTAATTGTTCAAGCAATATGGTTCACAATTAACTGGGCATGGGGGTATTTGGTTGAAGGTTGAACTTGATGATTTGTGAGTGTTTCCCAGCCTTGGCCTCTGATTCTGTGATTCAGCCCTGTCCAGATTCTGGTGTGTTTGGGTACCCTGGGCATCTCTGAGGCTGAGGGCAGCTGTCCTGTGTTGCAGGACACCCTGGAGATGTGCAGCCAGGAGAAGGAGTTCAGGAGCATCCTCTTTGCCCTCTGCTATTTCCACGCGGTGGTGGCCGAGCGGCGCAAGTTCGGCCCCCAGGGCTGGAACCGCCCGTACCCCTTCAGCACCGGGGACCTCACCATCTCTGTCAGCGTGCTCCACAACTACCTGCAGGCCAGCTCCAAGGTGGGGACACCACAGCCTGGTGGTCAGGGTGGCCTGAAGCTGTCCTGAAATGCCATTTTCTTGGTGCCTTTGTGTCGTGTCCCTGGGGGATTCTCCCAGGGTTTGTGACAACCTTACCAGCTAAGCTGGGCAATAGCGCGGCTGTCAATAATAAAGGGACAGGTGCAATGGTCTGCCAGGATATCCTTCAGTCCACGAGGTCCACGAAGCAGTTTCCAAAGGTGATGTGTTCCAAGGATAGGCAGGAACCAAAGACCAGGGTCAGGGGATTGGGTTCGTAATACATAGAGAATACCTGAGGGCAAAGGTCCAATCCCAAAGGACTTGACCTTTTATGGCAAAGGTCTCAGACCAACCGAGAATCAGGCCTAGGAATAAGATTTACTCTGCAATGTGCTAATTAACATCTTCACAATGCTGAGTTTGCCAGGGTCTCAGGTTTATGTCTCCAATATCAGTTGATTTGATTACCACACCTTTGGGTTGAGAACTTCACAATTTGGGGTGTTTTTGGGAGGAGATGGGAGACCTCAGTGCCATTCCCTCAGTGAGGAGCAGCACTGTGCTGTGCTCCAGCTTTCGTGGGGCAGGATTTAACTCCCACCTGATGTTTGTTTGCTGAGGTGGGAGCCCTGAGGGTGCAGGGCAGTGCTTGGGTTCAGCTCACCCTGCTCCACACCCAGGTCCCCTACGATGACCTGCGCTACCTCGTGGGTGAGATCATGTATGGAGGTCACATCACGGATGACTGGGACAGGCGGCTCTGCAGAACCTACCTGGAAGAGTTTATTAAGCCAGAAATGCTGGAGGGAGAGCTCTGCCTTGCTCCTGGATTTCCCCTCCCAGGGAACATGGATTATAATGGCTATCACCAGGTAAGCTCTTTGTTTGCTGGCATTATTTATTCATGTAAATGGAATGTCTTCTGTAACTACCCCATAATCTGCCTTAGGAGGCAGGAGCAGGGCTGCAGTGTTCCTGCACTGTTCCTCTTATTTCCCATTGTGTTGTGTTCCTGTGGATGTTTCAGCATTCCCCTGGAAGAACCAAGTCTAATGGTAATTTGCTACTTCATCATGGGCTCATTCTGTTCATGCATGAATAGAGCAACTGTATTGGTGCTTGAGACTTAAGTGGGGCTCCTGGAAAGTTACATCCACATACTGTTTGCTAAAATGGCCCTTTCCAGCTCCTTTTATCATCAGTTTTGATGAGAATCACTGAAGGGTCTTGTTGATCTACTTACTGATCTCATCTGTTCTTTGTACACAAATGCGTAGCAGAGAGAGGCACACCAGGCTGGTTTTGTTCATAAAACTTAACTACTGGAAGCTCAATTCCCACAAGAGATTTCAGGATGCTGATGCTGAAATGCACAGCAGATAATTGCTAGAGAAGGTCCAGCCTGAGACACGAAGCCAAGCCAAACTCCAGCAATTACAGAATTTTCCCAGCAGGAGCAGAAGCAGCTCTGTAAACATTTGTACTCTCCTTCCTCCATCACTTCCCGGTGTTTCAACCACAGGCAGAGCTGGGTCAGCCCAGGCTGACCTGTTGGGGGGATGATTCCAGCACTGAAGCTCTGCAGGCAAAGTGTCCTGGGTTGTTCTAACGTGCTCCTGAATGTCTCTGTGCAGTACATAGACGATGCCCTGCCTCCAGAGTCTCCTTACCTGTACGGCCTCCACCCCAACGCCGAGATCGGCTTCCTGACACAGCGCTCGGAGCGGCTCCTGCGCACGGTGCTGGAACTGCAGCCCCGGGACAGCAGCACGGGCCAGGGAGCACTGGGGACCAGGGAGGAGATGGTGAGAGTGCTCAGGGGGAATGGGGACCCAGGAGGGGATGGTGAGAGTGCTCAGGGGGAGTGGGGACCCAGGAGGGGATGGTGAGAGTGCTCAGGGACAGTTGGGACCCAGGAGGAGATGGTGAGAGTGCTCAGGGGGAATGGGAACCCAGGAGGGGATGGTGAGAGTGCTCAGGGGCAGTGGGGACCCAGGAGGAGATGGTGAGAGTGCTCAGGGGGAATGGGGACCCAGGAGGGGATGGTGAGAGTGCTCAGGGGCAGTGGGGATCCAGGAGGAGATGGTGAGAGTGCTCAGGGGGAATTGGAACCCAGGAGGGGATGGTGAGAGTGCTCAGGGGGAATGGGGACCTAGGAGGGGATGGTGAGAGTGCTCAGGGGGAATGGGGACCCAGGAGGGGATGGTGAAAGTGCTCAGGGGCAGTTGGGACCCAGGAGGAGATGGTGAGAGTGCTCAGGGGGAATGGGGACCTAGGAGGGGATGGTGAGAGTGCTCAGGGGGAATGGGGACCTAGGAGGGGATGGTGAGAGTGCTCAGTGGCAGCTGCTGGGGTTCAATGTTTGTCTCATCCACCAGTCCTGTCTAGCTCAGGCTTGTCCATGGTTCTGTGTTCTGCCTTTGCCTGCCTAAAGCTTGGTTTTATGCAGAACATCACCCTGGTGGGATGTAACTGAGCTTTGGCAGTAACAGGACAGTGTCTCTTAATTACCCCAAGCACTGCAGAGCCTTTGGTATCATCCTCTGAAGGTGCTGCAAATAAACCTTCCCTGAGCAGCAGTCCCTGTGACTGGCATAGCAATGGGCCCCTGAGCACCTGCCTGCCACCCACAGTGTGCCAGCCAGAGCTCAGCCTCCTCTTGCTGCTGCCACCGTGTCCCACCACTCCCAAGGGCTTTGTAATTCCTTATTTCCAGCTGAACTCCTCTGCTACACCTGTGTCCTGGGCTGATCCCAGCCCTCCCTGAGGAAACTCACAGCTCATTAAAACGTGACCCAAACATCCCTGACAAGATCTGGAATCAGCCAACACATGCTCAGGTTTTTACTCCTGCAGTCTTAAGGTGCCAGCTCTGTGTGTCAAGATTTGCAATTTAATGAATGGCTAATAGCAGCTCATATAAAGCTGTGCTTTCACACCAGCTTCCTTTGGCTTGGTGTCAAGCTGGGGAACTGACTGCCTTCCTCTAAGGGGCTCCTAGAAGTGCCCAGCATGATCAATTTTCAGTTCATACTCGAATTTGAGGTGAGGGGAATTATCCAGAGGTAGCAAAGCCAAACAAGATGTTCAGAGATAGCAAATGTGAGTGCCTCTTCTCCTCTCCCACTCCTTTTGTTATTGAAACACAAATAAACTCCTCAACCAGAGAAGCAAAATGATGAGTGAGTGCCCCAGCAGTGATGTCACAGCTCATGGCCACCCTGCAAACCCCTGGTGACAGTCAAGAAGATTCTCACAGGAGCACAGAAGTCCTCATGGCTCTGTCTGGGACTAAAATCAGCCTGAGAGCAAGCAGAGTGTGACCTCAGTGCCCTGCCTTGTGCCTGGGGACATGCTCCCACAGCTCATTTTCTTCCTATCATTATCCAAGCTGTCCCTTTCACTTGGTCCTTGGATGGGAGTGAGCAAAACCTTGTCTCAACTCCTCCACTGAAGGATATCCAGCCTCTGGTTTGGCTGAGGTGATTTTAGGGAGCTTCCAGGGAAAATGTGAGCCTGTCATTTTCCCCAGGCTCTGACAAGTCCAGTTACTCCCACGGATTTCTGAGGCCACATTACAGCAAACGAGCTGTAATTGCTGTGAAGGAATCAGAGCCAAAGGGACTTGCAGGGGAATTTTAAATGAGCAGATATTTCTGTACTGCCCCCGAGGTGCAGCTGAGGAGCTTTTCCAGCTTTAGCCACCTGTGTGGCTGCAGTAACAGCCCACACATCGTCACTGCTGACAGGAGCTGAGGCTTGGGAAGAGCAGCAACAGGAGGCAGTTGGAGTACAGAGTCCAAAATATGAATATTGGTGGCCCTGGTTGTAAAATGACCATGCCCTAGCTGGCACTGGTCCTGCATGCCAGGTTTGGCACTTTGGATCATAGAATTTTAACTGTATTATGTATGCCCAAAAGGTCCCCAGCAAGCAGAAGTCTAGCTCAGGTTCCAGCTCGAAGTAAAGCAAAGCTTTAAGTGAGACCTTCCACAGTAAACCTAGGAAATGCAGCTGATCCCATGGACAGCAGGGGCTTCATGCCTCTTTGTCAGAAAGGGGTTTGGCTATTTTATTTCATTTTTTAGACACTACAAAGATCCTCTTGCATTGGAGCTTTCCCTGTTTAGTACTTAGAGTTCTGAAGAAGCTGTGGTGGTGACCAGAAAATAATTTTGTTTTGTTATGCTTTTCTTTCACGGCTCCATTAGTCCAGAACGCCAAATTCAGCTTAAAATTCAATTTTATATAATCACCTCTCTCCATCAATACACCAGAGAAAACCAGCTCATAAGCTGTGTTGTCCTGAGGCTCAGCTGAGGCTCCAGCCCCATCCATCTCCTTGTGAGTGTGACCTCGGGAGAAATAAGAGAGCCAAGAAGAGAGGAGGCTGCCACATGTCACAGGGACATTTTAAACCCATCATTTTGCAAGCTGCTCATCTGACATTAACTTCTGTCAGCATTTGGATTTTAATAGGATGGGGCAAGCTCTTTGAACGGCGCCTGGGGCTGACAGGGATGGTTTTGGAGACACTGACAGGGCAGAGGGAGTTCTCACAGCTCAGGCAGCTGTGAGCCCGGGGGGTCACTCACCAGCATCCCCTTCTCTCCTCCCTTTGGCACAGGTGCAAGCCCTTCTGGAAGAGATGTTAGAGAAGCTCACAGATGAGTTCAACATGGCAGAGCTGGTGGCAAAGGTGGAGGAGAGGACGCCCTACTCTGTGGTTGCCCTGCAGGAGTGCGAGCGCATGAACGCGCTCACGGCCGAACTGCGGCGCTCGCTCACGGAGCTGGAGCTGGGGATGAAGGTGGGGACAGCTCAGAGAGCACACCCAGAGCAGAGTCGGACAGAGTTCAGAGAGTAAAGTGGGGTTTTATTAAAGGCCTTCAATAGATACCCCTTGGGCAGTCAAAGATGAACTATTGATGCCTGGAGAGTTGCCTGGAGCAGAGGCTGGGCAGTGCTGAAGGAATAAAGCAGGGATTTATTCCAAGCCCTTCCAAGGATTCACCTTGGGCACTGCAAGAGCCCGGCCGTGGCTCCAGCCAAGATGGAGCCAAGATGGATCCGAGTCACGAGTTCTCACACTTGGATCACTTTGGCTCCATTTCCATCTTGGCCTTCATTGTCCAATTGCAGCTCCAGCTTCTGCAGTGCCATCCTGCCACATTCTCTCCTCCAGTCGCTGCTCTTTGCACTTTTTGGGGCTGAAGCTGCAGCGCTGTCCTTGGTTGTGGGGCTGGCAAAGGATTGTTTTGTGTGCCTGAGCTGGGAGGAGAACTTGCTGACACTTTGGATGGAGTTCAGAGTCACACACCAATGCAGTGCAGAGTCTGGAAATAGGAAAGCTGAAGCTAAAGGCGTCACTCTGACTGCTCCTTAGGGAATGAACCAGCACAGATCAGGCTGCTCTGCCAGGAGTGAGGAGCTGCCTGGCCAGCCCTGGTGCTCTCCAGCAGCACCACCTTGTCAATCCAAGGACCCTTCCCCACAGCCAGGTGCTGTCCATCCCTTAGGAAGACCCAAGGGCAGCACAGGAATGCAGCCTGGAGCTGGCAGAACAAAGCCTCAACACTGGCCTGCTGCCTGCCCTGCCTCACCGTCGTGCCATAGCAAGCCCTGGGAGATCTCCTGGCCATCAGTCAGTGGGAATTCCCTGCTCCATCAATTCCACAATGCCAGGCTGTCACTCTGTTTCAGCTCCCATAGCTGGTGTGCACAGCGTGGGGACCACGGGCTTTGACCCTGCCTGTTCATAGGAAGAGCTGAGGGTGAGCAAGGAGGGCCTGCCCTGAGATGGAGTGACACCTCAAACCTCTCCCAGGGGCGGCTTGGAAAAGAAACCTTCATCTGCCTACCCTGCACGAGGAGGGGCAGGCTTGGCTCAGGATTTGGGCCCAAGCTGCTCCCAAATCCCAGCTGCATGCTGGAGCCAGCAGCTGCAGATGTGTCTGCACTGCATTTGCAGGAGAGATATCCTGGACACTTGTGGTGGGTCAGTGTGTACAGCCCATTTTATTTATGTAGTCAATTATCATAAACAGATTTCTCTTATTTTCTAGCATAAGGCAGTGGAATTGAAAATTCCGTTTCCTGAGACAGGTAAACAGAAGTGATTTAATGTTTCAATCCCAGAGCCCCAAACAAGATATAATTGTGACTTGGACAACGTGTGGCAATTAGATTTAATGTGGGGAAGAATGTGCTGTTTAATACTGGTAGGGGAATGAGGGGATGCAGGGTGTGCAAATAAACCACAAACAAAATTAGCCACAGGAATCTGTAACACAGGATGAAAACCTCTGCCACAAATCACGGCAGGGAAGGAGATGGGATCTGCAGAAAAGGCTCCTCCAAGGGCTGCAGCAGCCTCAGGCCCTGAGCTGGGATTCAGAGCCACCCTGGGCTGGGGCTGCAGGAGAGCAGCAGAGCAGAGGAGCAGCAGCATTTGGCATTTCTTCAGCTGCTGTTTGCTGCACAGACACGTCTGAAGGGTCTGCGAGGCCAGCACTGGGCAAGTCAAAGAACCATGGAGTCCTTGAGGCTGGAGAAGACCTTTGAGGTCACCAAGTCCCAGCAGCACCACCATGCTCACTGCTGGACCATGGCCTCAGGTGCCACATCCATGGTTTTTTTGGGCATTTCCAGGGTACTCTGGCTCAATTGGTGCTGCCACCACCAAGGCTGTGGGTTCAGTCCCTGGACAGGCCATTTACTTAAGAGCTGGACTCGATGATCCTTGAAGGCCCCTTCCAGCCTGGAATATTCTGTCAGCCTGTGGTTGGTGACTGCTCTGGGCAGCCTGTCCCAGTGCTTCACAACCCACTGAAGCCTGAAAAAAGCTTTCCTGATATCCAAACCAGCTCCCCCCTGGCCCAGTTTGAGCCCAGTTCTTGTGTCTGTCACATGTGGGTCCTTGCAGAGCTGAATGAGACATGGGGCATGACCCAAACCCTGTTCAGCATCCCTCACATCCCCTCCCACAGCCTGGGGACCACAGAACAGCCAGAGGGGACTGATGGCTCTTCCTGATGCTGCCCTGACTTGGTTTCTGGGCCTTTCACTGAAGAAATCCTCTTTTAATTGTCCTTCCTGACAATTAAAGAGCTGTTAAGGCTCGTCCATCTCTGGGGCTGGGGGCCTGCACTGACAGCACTCAGAGGAGGAGAATTTACCAGCCAGGCCCCCCAGAGCTCAGGAGAGAATAAATAAAGCCCAGAGAAAACAAGGGTTATTGTTTTTATACTGACTGAAGGATCTGCCAAAAGAAGGCGATTTAGAAATGTCACGCCTAATTTGAATTTTTGAATAATTCATCCTAGCGGAAAGTGATTGTTTGGTCCAAAAATAGGAGACATCCCATTAGGAAGAAGAGAAATAGCAATAGACTGGTAGCCATCAGAAATAACTGGCATGTTGCATTTCAAAGCCCTTTGTTCTGGCTGGCTTGGGTGGAACCAGAGGCTGGGCTGAAGCACTTGCATGTTAATGTTGTACCAGCCTCGTTTTCTGCAAGCAGATCCTGTGGTTTGCAATTTGGGTGAAGGATGAGCCTCCAAAATGAGGATAATATATATTGTAAAATAACAAAGACCAAATTTTGATCTGCAAGCTGGGTATCAAGTGAAAATAACCTGAACTGAGGAAACAGTTTGTGCCTGTGGTGTGCTCATCTTGAGGGAATGGCTGCAGGCTGATTAGGATTCCCTTCAAGGGTGTCTTTAAATGAAAATTACTCCCAGTGTTTGGAAAAAAAAAATTAAAAAGTAACTTGAATAATTTCTGATGCACTTTAGTATTCAGCATCTGAAATGCAAATTTATGCATAATTGTGTTTGGACAACTCTATGAGATTGCTGCTGTAGATGCTTTGAGCCCTCACAGGAGACTCAAAGCATGCTTGAGTGCGCAGGCTTTAAAAATTGCTTTTCTCAAGCCTTGCTGAGAATTACATTTGCTAATTCATTTGTTTCCTGAAAGTAAAACTAGACATGATATATGATCGGGGGGGGGGGGTTGTCTGTAAATCAATTTGGCTGCTTGCACACATTCTGCCTCATTCTTACCCACGTCAAAACATTTCCAGGAGCACAACGTCCTCCCGTTTCCCTGTGCTGCTGTGGCCAGTGCAGGACTTTCTGTTCTGCCTGCAGGGTCTTGCCATGGCTTCAGCCCAGCCTGCTGATATTTCCTCTTTGTGTCCAGTTTCTCCTGAGGATGGAAATCATGATGGACATTTTGGGAGGTTGTTCCTCATATTTTAGTGTTAATTGCAAGTGCTGCTTCTTCCAGCCTTTCATTTAACATTATTTGCCGTTTTAGCTTCGAAAGCCATCTTTAAACCCTTTGTACTCAGAGTTTTCTCTACCCACCAGAAATCTGCTCTCCATGGGGAAACCCAGCAGGTTCAGACAGTGCCTGCCTTTAAAACCTTGCTGCATTTAACAGATCATGCCTGGAGCAGAGGTTTTATCTTGCCTTGCACCAATCCATCCTGTGGAGGGATTAATATTTCCCAGGGAAGGGATTTTGGGATGGGAATCCACAGACTCTGAATGGAGATCCCAGGGCTGCAGTGGTTTCCAGGCATGGAGCAGTACAGAAAGTTCTCAGCTCCCATTGGAACTAGGGGGGTGCTGGAGACCTCCCTTGAATTCCTACCCATGCTCCTTTGCCAGACAACAAGAATTTTATTGCGACTATTTAGAAATTTTAACAAAAACAAAAAACAAACCCCCCAAAAAAATTAAAAAAAGGAAAAGGAAAAGGAAAAGGAAAAGGAAAAGGAAAAGGAAAAGGAAAAGGAAAAGGAAAAGGAAAAGGAAAAGGAAAAGGAAAAGGAAAAGGAAAAGGAAAAGGAAAAGGAAAAGGAAAAGGAAAAGGGTTGTAAGTCAAGTTCTAAAACCCAGAAGTGCTCAAGTGGACGTTTCCAGGGCCTGAATTCAGCTGACACCGTTCCTCCCTCTGGCTGGGCACAGTGGATGGGGCAGGTGTGTGTCCAAGCCTTGCTGGAGCTGCCATCCAGCAGCTCCCAGGGCTGTGTTTGCCACAGCAAGGTCACCTCAGAGGATCCCTGGTTCTCTCTGAGGATTCCTGTCCTGGTGACAAATGTTTGCCAAGGGAGGCTCTGGTGTCTTTGCTGGGCATTTCCTTGGAGCAAGCCTGGTTTGCCATAAGGAGTTTGCAGCCAAGTGGATTCATCTTCTCCAGGTGTCTCTTCTCCCAGGTAAAAAGTGACAGGACAAGAGGAGACAGCCTGAAATTGCACCAAGATATGTTTAGATTGGATATTAAGAGGAATTTCTTCATGTAAAGGGTTGTCAAGCATCAGCACAGGCTGCCAAGTGCAAGCTTGGAGGGAGTCACCATTCCTGGAAGTGCCCAAAAACCATGGATGTGGCACCTGAGGCCATGGTCCAGCAGTGAGCATGGTGGTACTGCTGGGACTTGGTGACCTCAAAGGTCTTCTCCAGCCTCAAGGACTCCATGGTTCTTTGACTTGCCCAGTGCTGGCCTCGCAGACCCTTCAGACGTGTCTGTGCAGCAAACAGCAGCTGAAGAAATGCCAAATGCTGCTGCTCCTCTGCTCTGCTGCTCTCCTGCAGCCCCAGCCCAGGGTGGCTCTGAATCCCAGCTCAGGGCCTGAGGCTGCTGCAGCCCTTGGAGGAGCCTTTTCTGCAGATCCCATCTCCTTCCCTGCCGTGATTTGTGGCAGGGTTTGGGAAGATGTTTTCTGTGTTACAGAATTTTCTGTGTTACAGAATCTGTGTTACAGATTCCTGTGGTTAATTTTGTTTGTGGTTTATTTGCACACCCTGCATCCCCTAATTCCCCTGCCATTATTAAACAGCACATTCTTCTCCACATTGAATCTAATTGCCACGCCTTGTCCGAGTCACAATTATATGGCTGGACTTGGTGATATTAAAGGTTTTTTTCAGTTGTCAGTGTGACCCACAGGACACAGTCAGCACGGGAAAAAACTACAGTGACCTTTACCTGCTGGGCTCTGGCAAGCATTGCTAAACAACTGTGGGGCCTGCTTTAAGAAGATTTCAACTTTTGCTAAAGCTTCACAGGTTTTTTGTGGCCCCAGCAAAGGGCACCTCTGCTGACCTCACGCTGGAGGCACTGAAGTCCTGTGAAAGAACAGTGGGAATCTTTTAATGTGAATAGACTGACCCAATTCCCTCCCCTTGTTCTCAGCAATGGCTCAACCGATTTCAGTTAATCTTTCCAAAAACATTTAGCCAGAGGCAAAGAGAAATTGTAAATCAGATAAATTTTGGCCAAATGATAAGGGAACAAAAGGAAGTGTTTATAATGGAGAGCAGTGATTGACATTATCTGTGTGTCTCCACAGTGCTGGGGGTGTTGTACCCCTCCATCTGAGCACAGGGATTTGAATTGTGGAGATCATTCCATACCAGGGAAGCTGAGCTGGCATTTGCAGGTTTTCTCTTTGTATCATGCTTGGCTTGAGTGAGCCAGAATCTCAGAGGAGTTGGTCAGGACGTTGTCAGGGCCAAGCCCATCCTGAGCAGGGACAGGCAGAGCAGGTTGTTCTGGACCATGCCCTGGTGGATTTTAAACATTTCCAAGAATGGAGACTTCACAGCTTCTGTGGACAACCTGTTCCAGTGTTCAGCCACCCTCACGTTGTATTTCAGTGGAATGTCCTGGAATTCAGCTCTTCTGGCAGAACTGATACAGGTTTCTAAAAGCTTTAAAACTAATTAATTGCTGCACAAAGGAAAAGTCAAACCTTTCTCTTTATCTCACTTGGCTGAATCATATCTTACTTTGTTGTGCTCCTTCCCTGCTGTGGAAGGAGCTGTGATTACATTTGCAGACAACACATGGAGTCAAAAAGAAAATCTTGCATTGTAAAGCAGTAAATGAGGGGAGGAGTGAGGGGAAGTGGAGGAGAGGAGGGGATAGGACTTGACATAACAAGTATTTGGACAGTTTTAGAGTGGATCATCAGAAACTCCAGTATCCTGCCATGGCAGTGGGTGAGAACAGCTTTACACTCCTGAAAATCTGCCAGTCTGTGGAGGGAGCAGAAACCATTTCTGAAGCAGAAACCCTCTCCAAGCCCCTGGAAGGGGCCCCGTGGAAGACAATACCTTAAAGATAAAAGATTGCTTGCTTAGAGTGACGAATACCAAGAAGTATTTTGCCCCCCTTTGTAGACCCCTGTGTTATCTTTCTGTAATATTAGTGGTTCATTTTCCTTTTAGGTGGTTGGCTCCCTAACCCTCCAAAGCCTTTTGGAGACTGGTTGGTTTTAGAATTTCCTTGGTAATTAGTGCAAAATATAAAACCCTTAAACTCTATAATTATAAAGATCCCTTAGAAACCCCACCCGGTGAATATGCTAGACTGGATCCCTCATAGAATAAAGCTATGGAATAATTCCTATCTTCATATTCCAATCTCTTATCTCTGCTGGCTTCCGGGGCACTTTGCAAGCCAGATTCTATCTGGACAAGACTTGGAAATGTGCCCTGTAGCTGAGAACAGTTTGGGCAGTTTTGGGGTACCATGGAGGCCCCAACCACCAGGGACACCAGTCCATGAGAGAAAAGAGAAAAAAACATCAGGACAACTGAGGGACACCCCTGCTGCTGTCACTGTTACACAGCTTTTCCCCCCAGTAGTATTTTACAGCAGGATGCAGGAATATACAACACAAAGTATGTAGGAAAACCCCAAACTCATGAAGCCACCCACAGTACATGGGGTGTGTGGGGTGTTGTGCTCTTCCTCATGTCCTGGCCCAGCTCTGCTCCCAGGCTGGCTCTGCTGGGCAGCTCTCAGTGCTGACTGTGCCCTTTCTCCCCAGGGGGAGCTGACCATGACCAGCGACATGGAGGCCTTGCAGAACTCCCTCTTCTTGGACACAGTGCCTGAGTCCTGGCTGAAGAGATCTTACCCTTCCACAGCCAGCCTGGGCTCGTGGTTTGCTGACCTCCTGGCTCGCATCAGCGAGCTCGAAGCCTGGACCAGGGACTTCTCCTTGCCCTCCACTCTGTGGCTGGGAGGGTTCTTCAACCCCCAGTCCATCCTGACGGCCGTCATGCAGACTGCAGCCCGCAAGAACAAGTGGCCCCTGGACAAGATGACATTGCAGTGTGATGTGACAAAGAAGAGCAGAGAGGATTTCGCCAGTGCTCCTCGTGAGGGGGCCTATGTGCATGGTCTGTTCATGGAGGGAGCACGCTGGGATGTTCAGGTGAGCTCTGCAAGGCTCTGGGGTTGAGGGGGAAGCCACAGGGGTGTCCTCACCATTCTGATCCAACACTCTCCACTCATTTGTCATCTCCCTCTCTGCAGTGGTTTCCCATGAAGGATAGGAAGTTAGGGAAAGCTGTGACCTTGATGCCTGGAGAGTTGCCTGGAGCAGAGGCTGGGCAGTGCTGAAGGAATAAAGCAGGGATTTATTCCAAGCCCTTCCAAGGATTCACCTTGGGCACTGCAAGAGCCCGGCCGTGGCTCCAGCCAAGATGGAGCCAAGATGGATCCGAGTCACGAGTTCTCACACTTGGATCACTTTGGCTCCATTTCCATCTTGGCCTTCATTGTCCAATTGCAGCTCCAGCTTCTGCAGTGCCATCCTCCCACATTCTCTCCTCCAGTCGCTGCTCTTTGCACTTTTTGGGGCTGAAGCTGCAGCGCTGTCCTTGGTTGTGGGGCTGGCAAAGGATTGTTTTGTGTGCCTGAGCTGGGAGGAGAACTTGCTGACACTTTGGATGGAGTTCAGAGTCACACACCAATGCAGTGCAGAGTCTGGAAATAGCAAAGCTCAAACTGAAGGCATCACCCTCTGCCTCCCTCCAATAACTGGTATGGGTGGTTGCATCCAGCAATGGGATTTGTCTTCAGAGACCATCCCAACTCTAGTAAATGTGTTTTTCTGATTACATTTTCCTTATGATTGAAAGATACTGAGCAATTATGTTTATGGAGCCATTCATAATCTCTGGGTATCACGCTTCAATTTATTTCAGAAAGGAAAAGAATATTTTTATGGGTTGCTGCTCACACTGAAATATCATTTCTACCAAGTGGAACTATTCATTTTACCTATAATCCAGTGGGTACCAGTGTGCATTAATGGATGCAGGACTTTTAAAACAGGTGCACAGCTCTTTTGGGTTGTGTACTTCTTCCAAATTAATCCTCTGATAAAAATGGCAGGCCACATTTAGAAGAATTCCTCTGGGGAACACCTCCACTTTTAAAAGAATATTTCACATTTAGGTTGTGCCTCCAAAAAAGGAAAGAGTCCTTCTGTGTTCTGCTACTCACATTTTTCTATTTATTTAAACATTTATGTTTGCCCTTGGGTGTCTTAAATTTATAAAACATTCATTACAAAACAGCAGGCAGCTATTAGATGAAATGAAACTAAGCAGATTATTTTGGGTGCAAATGATCTCTTGCTGCAGCCCTGTTAAAGTCACTGGGACTCAGTGAGAGCCAGAAGGATGCTGTGACTGGGGACACTTGGAGCCATTTTATCTCGAGGTGCTGGCTGATTCTTGGCCTTCTTGCTCTCTGCAATGGAGAGTTTGATGCCAAGAGTGTGTCCTGCCCCTCCCCAGGGGGGTTGGAGTGTGATGGGAGAAGGGCAGGGGTGGGTTTTACACCATGTGTGCTCCATGTGGCAGCACAGCCCCTGCCATGGAACCACAGGATCCCAGACTGGGCTGGGCTGGCAGGGACCTTAAAGATCAACTCATTCCACCCCACTATGGCAGGGACACCTCCCACTGTCCCAGGCTGTTCCATCCTGGCCTTGGACACCTCCAGGGATGGAGCAGCCACACAGGGAAGAGTTTTTTCATTCCCCTTGTCCAGCTGAAGCCACTGCCCCCATCACTCAGTGACCACCTTGGGGTGCTCCCTGCTGGCCCCGTGTCCCCCTGCCCTGCCTTTGGGTGACTCCATCCCAAAGGCAGCCAGGCCGTGCCTTGGTGACCCCAGAGGGACTGTGGTGTGAGGAACCCGTGCTGGGAGCAGCTCCACGTGCAGGGCTGTGGGTCCCAGGCTCTGCTTTGGGCCCATGTGTCCCCACCCCTGGTTTGTGACAGCTCCTTGTGCCCGCAGCCCCGGTGCCACGTGGCACTGCCACAGGGCCACTCTCCACTGGGAATCCAGGACAAGCACAAGTGAAGGATCCTTTAGGAGCTGAGGCTGAGCTCTCCAGGCACACAATGGTGCTTCTGTACCACGAGGGCTGTGCTGCTAGTCAGGAAGAATTGCTTTCAGAGCAGAATTAATTTCTGATGATGAGAGCGATAAAAAATGCAAATGAGAATCAGCCCAGACATAACAAAATGATATCTTACATAGAGGTACCTCAGGAAGATTTCAGCTCTTGTTAACCCAGAAACAGGTAGAATATCTCTTGGAAATTTCATTTGAAGTATTCTCAGCAGTAAAAAAAAAAAAAAAAGAAAAAGACCTGATCAAAACCCAGTCTCAGAAATGAAAGGTGTGGATTTAAAAAGAGTGCATAATAATGTTTCATAAATAGCTACTTTGCAAGGTATTATACGAATTATTTAATGTTTGTTCAGCACGTTAGAAATATAAAATCCTAAATGAGAGTTGGATTTATCATAGCTGAACATAACAGATGGCATTAGTACAATTAAACTGAGGTGTGTGGCAAGAGGGATGATTTTTCTTCACTCGTTTGCAGAGCTAAATAAGTTCCTGGAGAGGTTGAATCTCACCCCACAACTCTGATCCGAGAGAATTTGGAATAATGATGATATGTGAAGCTCAGCTTCAGTGAGAGGCAGTTTCTTTAGTGCTGAAAAGTTTCCTTTCCATTTCCCTATTTGTTCTCATTTGGTCTCCCTAGCCTCCACTAGGCAATTTTCCCTGGAAATGGATTGATGTGCAGGGTATTTTATTGTCAGGAAGAGAGAGAGAAAATACCAGAGAGACCCAAATTTGAGAAACAAACTTGATTTCTTGTCTTGTCAGGGTTCTCTCCCTCTCCTGGGTTGGGCAGCCTGCTGGGCCAAGCATTGCTTGGAGGAGAATAATGGGACTTTATATTTAACACTTGATATTTATATTCCCGCAGAAAAGTCATTTTGAATTCTCTTGGTTGCATCCGTGAGAGTGGGAACAAGCCTGTGGTGCCTTTGGGGGCTGTTCTCCATCCCAGTGGTTCAGGTGTCCACCCTCGCTCCTCCCACGAGGTGCTTCTGGTCTGGCAGAGATGCCTGAGAATCATCCCAGGGTCACTGAGGTTGGAAAAGATCCCCCAGCCCATCCAGGCCAAGCTGTGCCCAATCCCCACCTTGTCCCCAGCCCAGAGCACTCAGTGCCACATCCAGGAGCTCCTTGGGCACCTCTAGGGATGGGCACTCCAAACCTCCCTGGGCAGCCCCTGCCAATGTTTAATCACCTTTTCAGCTACGAAATTCCTGCTGATGTCCAGCCTGAGCCTTCCCTGGCACAGCTCGAGGCCTTTTCCTCGTGTCCTGTCCCTGCTCCCTGGCAAGAGGACAAGAGGAAATGGCCTCAAGCTGCACCTCAGTGGAAACCAGGACAAGAGAAGTGAAACTTTGTTCATAATATGGCTGGGACACTGTTCCCACACCAAGTCCAGCTCGGATGTGAGGGCTTGGTGAGAGTGCAGGCACTGGACCCTGGAGATGATGTGTGTTGAGGAGGTTTGTGGTGAGGCAAAGAACTGTTGGACCCAGACTCCCTTTCCTCAAAGAGACTCGTGCAGCCCCGTGACCCTGGAGGAGCTGTTTGCACCTCCCCAGCAGGAGCAGCTTGGCTAAAGGGGCTCAGGCACCTCAGGGAGCAGGGTGGGCACCTTGGAGGTCTGACCAGGCTTTGTGTCCTCCCTGCAGGCCGGGACCATCACGGACGCCAGGCTGCAGGAGCTCACCCCAGCCATGCCTGTCGTGTTCATCAAGGCCATCCCTGGGGACAAGCAGGACAGCAGGGCTCTGTACCCCTGTCCTCTGTACAAAACACGCCACAGAGGCCCAACCTATGTGTGGACTTTGAACCTCAAAACAAAGGAGAACCCTTCCAAGTGGGTGCTGGCTGGTGTGGCCTTGCTGCTGCAGATCTAAGGCACCAGCATGGCCCCTGCTCTGCTAATCCCTCACGGTGCCTTTGTCACACAATAAATGCTGAGATCAGCCCAAGTTCCATCTCCCTGATGGACTCCCAGGTTATGTAGGCAGGACTGTCTCTGTGTCCTGGGGATGTGACCCAAACAGGGCCCACGAGGAGGCGACAGAGGTGACAGAGTGACCGGCCCAGCTTCGTGGCTGCTCTAAATCAATATCCTGTAATTCCTACATTGCTGCACTGGAAGATCCCAGCCCAGAGCCTGATATACCACACCCAGAGAGTGCTAAACTTAAATCTAATTTTTATTTCTCCTCATGATCCAAAGTAGTTTTAAAATCAGTAGCCTTTTCCATCAGCTTCCAGAATTTATTATTTTCTCTCCCTGAGTGTTTCTTTGTCGTGTGTGTCATGTTGGAAGCTGGGAGGTGAGTAGATGCTGTGGTTATAAGCTGTGTCTTGCTAACACTCCTGTAAATTCTAGAAACATTGAAAATGGTGTTAATATCCAATGTGCTTAATGGAATCAAGAGTGAAAGTACAGCACAGGGATTATTTAAGAGGAATATGTCGTGATGATAGATACTTACTAATAAAAGTAATTGTTCCTGGAATAGTCTCTGGAAGCTGCACGTTTACTCCTGGTGAGGAGAACACAGGGGTCAGGTGGGAGGAACACACCTGGGAGGGTCCCTGGGATGTTAATTCTGGCTGGGGTGGGAGGGCAGTGAGAAGGGAAGTTCCTGGTGCAGGGAGCACGGAGGGGTGGCAGGGTGGCCATCGTCTCACTGACAGTCACACAGAGCACCGTGGAGCTGGGCTGGCTCCTGGGGAAATGGGGCTTTTCCTGGGAAAGCTCCCCGTGCTTGGAGGCTCACACAGGCCCTGCCTCTGTGTGACATTTGCTGTTCCTCTCCTCACCCACCACAGCCCTGGCTTGTCACCTGTGAGCTGGTGGCAGGTGCCAGGGAGCCTGGCAGGACCAGGGGTGCAGAGGGCCTGGCTCAGTGATATCAGCACCAATGAGCACCCCCAAACCCTCCCACCCTGACCCAGTGCCAGGGTGCAATCCCATGGGCAGATTTGGGTCCCTCCTTTGGGGACACTACAAACCCACTCATCTGGAGAGCTCTGGCCCTGAATGGGCTCAGGGGTTCAGCATGAGAGAATCACCAAATCACCAGCCAGTGCTGCCCCAACTGTTCCCATGGTGGCATTGGGACTGACATCTGGCAGACAGAAATCCAGGAAGCAGCAGTGCCAGTGGCCCTGTCCCATGAGCTCTGTCCTGCTCATGCCTTGCAGCATCTGGAAGCACCATTCACCCATGGCTTTGCCTATCAAGCTGCTTTTACCTCAGTGCAGGAGTTTTCACATTTTACCCTCTGGGAGGGAGGGAGCTGAGGGTGTGGGGGCTTGGCTGCTCTGGGGTTAAAGTAGGAGAGCATTTCTGTGGGCTGTGTTTGGTTTCTCAGAGCCTCATGTCAGACTGAGTGGTTTTATGGGTGGCTTTGGCACATGGTGAACTCCCTGCCAGTCCAGGGGATCAACTTTGCTGCCACTGAAAGTCACACAGGAGGGTGAAGTGCTCAGGAGATCCTCAGGAACTCTCCTGCCTGAGCAGCACAGCAGATCTCTTCCTGCAGGGATGAGAACATCCACAATCCTTGTCCTTGCATTCCTGGAGAACAACAAAATTCTGGATGAAGGTAAGGAGGGAGAACTCTCTGGTAAGAACTTTGTTTAATTGCTAGGCACTGTCTCCAAGGCACAGCCCCAAAATATTAATGATGAAGGAGCTAGTTATGGCTTAGCAAAAGACATCTGCAAATATCTAATGGAAGGGAGAGAGCTTTCTTAAGATGGCTTTTTTAAATTGCCTCTAACCCATAAATGAGGTAACAGAGACTGTAGAGTATCCCACATAATGAGCACTTGCTAGAAGAGGTCTGTTAGCTGGGGAAAGCTTTGCTATTAAATTAAATCCCTCCCAATTTAAATTAAAACCTACCAATTAGATATGAAATGTAAACTGGTCACTTCCCACAGCTTTGCAAAGTTGGGCACATTAAATTCTCTGTGTATTTCAGCATGAAGGAGGTTTAGATGCATAAACAGAGCAATGGTAAATTAAACACAAAAGAGAAGGACCAGAAGTAAGTTCCTGTGTTCCAGATAATCCATCATGCTGGATTAGTCCTTCACTGGATATCTGCAAGGCTTCTTTTACCAGAGGGACCTTGTGGCTCTGCACAAGTCCCTGACAGGAGGGGACAGCCGGGGGGGTCGGGCTGTGCTCCAGGGAACAGGGACAGGAGGAGAGGGAACGGCCTCAGGCTGGGCCAGGGCAGGCTCAGGGTGGACAGCAGCAGGAATTTCCCCATGGAAAGGGAGGTCAGGGATTGGAAATGCCCAGGGAGGTTTGGAGTGCCCATCCCTGGAGGTGCCCAAGGGATTGCTGGAGGTGGCACTCAGAGCTCTGGGCTGGGGACAAGGTGGGGATTGGGAGCAGCTTGGACTCGATGGTCTGTGAGATATTTTCTAACCTCAGTGGTGCTGTTTGTGATTCCATGTGATTCTCAGTGCTCTGGATGTGGGATTTCCTGCCATTCTGGAGACTTTTACTGTCCTAAACTCCATTCTTCTCTTTTAAAACCTTTCCTCCTTTTCCCGGCGCAAAGAGTCTCTCTCCTCTCAGTGTTGCCCTCCAAGATGCCCCTGTACATCCAGGAAAGGAGAAGCTCAGGAAGTCCCCAGGCACTGTCTGCTCTTTGCAGAGCCACAGCCTGAGCTGTTCTCCTGTCAGCTGAAGAAGAATGGTCTGTTGACAACAAAATGGATCCGATTGTTTTATTATATATATCTCCCTGCATAATTCACCAGTTGGGCAGGCAGGGTACTGGGGAGATATTTATAGATACTAGAAATGTCACCAGGGTGCTCATTCTTCATCCTTTGAAAATCATCACAGGAAAGAGTTGGCTGCAAAATGCTACAAGAGGACAGTGAATAATTTGATGCTTTAGGGGGTGGAAAAATATTTGACAGGCATGAGATTTTCCAGTCATATCTGCCCAAACCAGGCAATTAAATCCAGTTGGACAGGCTTTTCATTAGTCAAAGGTCAACATTTTCTGTCCATGAGCTCTTGGAGACAGCTGCCCACTCATCACTGCCATGTTCACCTTCCTCTGCTTTCCTGGGCTGGGGTGGAGGATCCCAGCACAGCAGGGACCTGCAGCTGCTGGAGAGATGCAGAGGAGACTCCAGGATGAGCAGAGGATGGAGCAGCTCTGCTGGGAGGAAAGGCTGGCACACCTGGGATTGTTCACCTGGACAGGAGACCAGGGATGATCTCGTTGTGGCCTTCCAGGATCTGAAGGAGCTGCAGGAAAGATGGAGAGAGAATTCCCAAGGGATGGAGGGACAGGACACAGGGAATGGCTTCAGACTGACACAGGGCAGGGCTGGATGGGATATTGGGCAGGAATTGTTCCCTGGGAGGGTGGGCAGGCCCTGGCACAGGGTGCCCAGAGCAGCTGTGGCTGCCCCTGGATCCCTGGCAGTGCCCAAGGCCAGGTTGGACACTGGGGCTTGGAGCAGCCTGGGACAGTGGGAGGTGTCCCTGCCATGGCAGGGATGGGCTTTGGGGTCCCTTCTAACCCAAATCATCCTGGGATTCTGTAATTTTCAGGCAGTTTGACAACAGGGAACCTGTGGCTGCTCACTTTTACATAGAGCTGGAGACCCTTGGAAAGGACTTTGCCATCACTGGGACAATTCTCATGAGGCCATTGTCCAGACCCATCCCTGAGGGTGCTCTGCCCTACAGCCCCCTCCATCCTAACCTCTCTTCTTCACTCAGCTTCACCACTGAGCTCCCCAGGCCTGCTGAACCCCAACCCTTCCCTTAGCACCCCCAGCACTGGCCCAGCTGGGCAAACAAATTTTTAAACAATCAGGTTGGTGTTTCTGGATGCCCAGGGCATCCCAGCCTGGCTCTTTCTCTGCATCCCTGGGGCTGCTTTGGGCCTGACTCCTCAAAAGGTCTGTGGTCAATTGGTTAACTCCAGTTTGGTGACATTTTCCAAAGAGATGAAAGCAAGAGAAAGAAAATTGTGCTATTGAAGACTTAATGTCAGGTAAAATTGACTGAACTCTCCCAGGACAGAAAAATGGTTTTTCCACAGCCTGAGAATGTTAAATTATAATTGGCAGAAGATCACAGTTCAGAGTAGAATCTTCACAAATGCTTTGTAGTGATGTCCCATATTTTGGGGTTAACCAGCTCCATTTCAGTGCAACTGATGCTCACAGAGCAAAGGAAAACGAGGAGCAGGCACATCAAGGGGAGCCTGGTGGCTGGGCAGGAGATTGGCTCCACTGGGCCAAATTAATTGCAGCTATTCCTGGGCACTGGCAATGCCCAGGGATGTAAATTCTGCCCATGTCACTGCTCCAGTGTTTACAGCATCAAAGTAGCTGTAACATATCAGCAAGATGTGTTCCTTTTATAACGTGGCATTTATACATTTAATTAGCAATGGCTTATTAGATTCATGTCTGTTATTATGCATTGTTTTTTAAATTACTGTAATTGCCCAAACAAATCTACAAATGTGTTTACCTTGTTCATGGCTGTGAGCCTCATTTAAAAAGCTTTTAGGCTGCACAAGACGTTCCTGGAGTTTTAAGCAGCCCCTCTAATGGGAGTGCTGGTGTTGCTGGTAGTGGAGAGGGGGATTTGAGGCTGGAAAAAACCTTGTCTAAAAGCCTCAAACGCCACTTATGTGTGCAAACTTTTGGGTTCACTTCTAGGAAACTCCTAAAATACTCATTTTGATTAGTGCCAGAAGCCATTCAGTGACACCCTGAATTTGGTATTTTGGTTCAGTGTTCCTGAGAATCCACTGGGACGAGGGAGCTGCCAGCTGTGACAGTGCCTGAACCCCTCTGGTTCCTGGGAAGGGCTGGTTCAGTGCTCCAGCCTCGCTGTGGAAAACACTCCCTTGGAAAAAACAGAATGTTTGTAGGACTGTGGGAGGTTTGATGAAAGCCACACGAGGAAAAGTGACTCATGTCCATGAGGGAAGTTTTGTCCAGGTCAGCAGACCTAGAGACCCCAGCACATTCAGGGCATTTTCAGGATAATCACACAGAACCACAGAATTCCAGAATGCCTGAGGTTGGAAAAGATCTCCTAGCCCATCCAGTCCAAGCTGTGCCTGATCCCCACCTTGTCCCCAGCCCAGAGCTCTGAGTGTCCCATCCAGGAATTCCTGAGACACCTCCAGGGATGGGCTCCAAACCTCCCTGGGCATTTCCAAGGCCTGACCTCCCTTTTCATGGAGAAATTCCTGGTGCTGTCCAACCTGCCCTGGCCCAGCCTGAGGCCACATCCTTAATCTGTCCCAAAGCTTTTCCTGTCCCAGCTGTGCCACCCTCCTGCTCCCCCTGTGCCCAGGGCTGCCCTGCGCAGAGTGAGGGGCTGAGCAGGGAGAGAATTCCCAGGCACACCTCAGCTCTTGGAGGAGCTGGGGACCCCTGAGGCTCGGGGCTGGGGAGGCTCATTTCCTCCAGGCTCATTGCTGGGGAGGAACTGAGGACATTCCCTCTGTGCCTTCCTTTACTCACTCTGTGACAGTGGGATAAGTAACCTGTGGCTGCTTTGGATCCATTCAAAGCTTCGTCTCATAGAGTCAGAGAGTTCAAAGGTGGGAAAAGACCTCTGAGATCATCAAATCCAACCTTAGTCTGGTCCATGCTTGGATCACACCAAGACCTTGAAATCTTCCAACTCCTCACCCATAAATGAGCTTCTTGTTCACATTTTTTTCCTTCCATTTGTTGCCAAAACTGGGAGGCTCCAGCCCCACTCCTACCACTCCTGCACCCTAATCTCACACTGTGCTCTTCCCTGTGAGCTCCTCCCTTGCAGGGAACATTTCCCACTGCATAAATCCCAGGGAGAGGAGAGGAGCTGGCACAGCACCAGGGCCAGGAGACGTGCTGGGGGCCACGAGCTGGGAGCTGAGAGCCTCATGAGATCAGCCCTCTCTTCCCAGCACAAAAAGGCAGCACACAGGGCACGAGGGAACGAGGATGTGGATCTGATTACAGTGGAGAAAGATGTCAGCCCTGGAAATTAATTATCTGCTCTTCAAAAGGAGCAAGTTCTCCAAGTTAATGATAATTAGGAACAGAAAATTGTAGAGGGGGAAACGAAACTGAGCAAAAGTGAAACATTCTCTAAAGAAAGGTATTGGGAAATAAAAAAGCCACAAGCAGAGAGGCAGTTCTGACAAAAAGCCTGGAGGGTGGATGGTGTTAAAAACTGCAAATAAAATTGAATGGAGAACAACTGCAAAGGGGGGGGAAAAAAAAGAATTCTTCACAAAGAGCAAAAAGCAGAGCTGGAAGATGTGGGAAATTGCTAAAGGAAGCTGAGAGCAGTGGGAGAGAGTCTGTAACAGGCAAAATTACAGTCCTGGGATTCCTTCTCGGTGGGTCAGGTCCCACCATGGCATGTGCCCAGCTCTAACCCCTGCTTTGGACAGATGGACAACAGAGTCTGCTGGTTCTGAGCTGAACTTCACCTGCTGGGAGATGTTCAGCTCTGATCCCTAAAGGAGGGGAATGAATCCTCCCTCTGCAGCCACACCGAGGTGTTGTCACCTCCTGGCCTCAATGTTGGTGTGCCCATGGCTCCCAGAGAGATCCCCTTGAATCCCTGGGAGTTTCCAGTGCCCCCTTGAACACCTGGGAATTTCCAAAGCCCCCAGATGAAAAGGCCACAAGGGCTGGTCAAACATGATGAGGAGAACATGAATGAAAGGCCACGTGGAGTCCCTCTAATGCTGGATTAAAGGCCAGCAAGGCAATTGCTGCCAGACTTTGAGGCTTTGTGGGACTTGGGTCTTGTCAAATGAACAAAAGATGCAATTCCAGGCTGGGCTGAGAAAGGTAACTGCATAATGGGCTTAGTCCAGGGGAGGCTTTTCATTTCATAATGCATCATACACTAATTATAAATAAAATAAATAAAACTATAAAGGAAATAAATCTTCCCTTTGGGAGTGGGTGGGGATGGCTGCCTGACACATACTGGGAGGAAGGACTCAGGGACCATGGCCCAGGGGAAGGGGATCTGACTGGTGCTACCTGGCAGAGCTGGGGACTGCTCTTTCTATGGATGGGATTCCTGAGAGCCCAGCCCTGCTGCAGCCCCGTGTTCAGTTAATGGCTCAGAGCAGAGCTGAGAGTTCCCCACGACTGCAGGCACAGGGAGAGCTGAGACATTGTCTTTGCCTCGGCTTCTAAATTTGAAATAAGTCATCATTGTAGGGCAGAGACAAAACCCATCCAGAGACAGCCCTTGGGGCTGAGGGTGCTTCCCTCAGTGCTCTGCCCCTCTGCTGCAGCCCAGGCATGAATCAGCTCCTCAGGGAAGGTGCTTTGGGGGCTGCTGCCTGGAGAGTTGCCTGGAGCAGGGGCTGGGCAGTGCTGAAGGAATAAAGCAGGGATTTATTCCAAGCCCTTCCAAGGATTCACCTTGGGCACTGCAAGAGCCCGGCCGTGGCTCCAGCCAAGATGGAGCCAAGATGGATCCGAGTCACGAGTTCTCACACTTGGATCACTTTGGCTCCATTTCCATCTTGGCCTTCATTGTCCAATTGCAGCTCCAGCTTCTGCAGTGCCATCCTGCCACATTCTCTCCTCCAGTCGCTGCTCTTTGCACTTTTTGGGGCTGAAGCTGCAGCGCTGTCCTTGGTTGTGGGGCTGGCAAAGGATTGTTTTGTGTGCCTGAGCTGGGAGGAGAACTTGCTGACACTTTGGATGGAGTTCGGAGTCCGGAAAATATGAAAGCTAAAACTGAAGATTTCAGGGCTAATTAGAGGAACCAGTTGTGGTTCCACTCAGAGCTCACAGAGGAGCCAGCATGCCCTGGTGCTCAGCAAGCCCAGCTGCCAGCTTTGCCTGCCCACAGGTCCCTGCTCCTGTCCCTGTTTGCATCATCCAGGCCCTTTTTCCTCATCTGTCCCCTCTTGGGAGTCATTTGTCCCCAGCTTGTTTGGTGTAGGAACATCTGGGCTGAGCATCTGCTGCTGAGCCAGGCTGGGCTGGAGGGACAGGAGGGACAGGAGGGACAGGAGGGACAGGAGGGACAGAAGGGACAGAAGGGACAGGGATCTGTGGCACGTGCCAGAGCCAAAAGTCAGCCCCACTGCTGGGTGTGAGGGCAGCAAAAGCACCATCTCTGCAAATAAATGAGATATTGGACATTGGACTGCCAGCTGGGATCTCCTCCACTTCAGATGACCTCTGCATCTGGGAGCAGTGCCAGGAGGCAGGAGGATGGAGCAATTGATGCAGATAAACATAAAATACCTCTATTAGCACTGACAAAGGATGAGAGTGAAGAAGTGCTTTGTCAGGAGCCATCTCTTCTCCCTCCAGGAGCACACAGTGCTTTGTCTGGTTTAATGTTAAGCTGTGTCTAAAGAGAAGGCTGAGATTATGAGTGAGAGCTTCCCCCCAGGCTGGCCATCACCTTTGCTGCTTCATCCATGCCCTTGTGATGAGCTGATCACAGCATGACAAACACGAGGGTTCCTCCAAACATTCCTTGTGGCCCCATCCTCAAATCCACGCTGAGCCCTCCCAGCTCTCCATTGTGTTACACACGGTGCATGCATAAGAAATAGTCATAATTATTTTAATAATGTATGATCTCCAAGACATCATGGCAACCAAAAGGGTTGCACTGGGAAATCAAGATGCATCCAGTTCTTCCCTGGAAAAGAGAACAGCCTGAGGCATTCCATTGCCTACATCAATCTTCAAACAAGCCAGCAAGCAAATGCTTTCAGCCTTGCTGGAAAATTGTCCTGTTGGTTAAACGTGCAGCAGAAGAACCTGGATTTCAGGGAGGTGGGTCAGCAAGACACCAGGAAAAGGACAGCCCACAGAGAGATCTTCCAAAGGCCCATTTGAAGTGGAAGGAGCAGGATGTGTGCTGGCAGGTCTGGCTCACTGGGAGGTGCAGAGCTGCCAGGAAATGGGGACAGAACTCCTGTAAAGCCCCAGAGAGGATTTTGGTGCTTCCTTAGGTTGTTGCACTTGGTTACCCAATATTTTAGATCCCACAGGAAATCTCCCCTTGGGAAGAGTGGCCAGGACAATGTGTGAGGGGACTCCTGGAGCATGTGGGGGTCAGCTGGAGCTGAAGCAAGAACATTTCTCTCTGCAAGAGCTGCTGGGGAACTGAGGATGCTCTGGCAGAGCTCTGGAGCTGCTCCAGGGAGCAGAGTGGAGGATGAACCATGTTGGACCAAGGACACAACTTACACAAAAGAGATACCTTTAAATAATTAAGAGTGGGAGAGTTTATTAGTTCTATGGGTATCTCTATCTTCCTTCCTGGGAAAGGTCTGCACATTTTTTCCCCACTCTGAATATGCCTGGCTTTGGCTCCCACACCCTGCTCCTATTGCTTTTCCCAGTTTATTGAGGAGCCTTTCAGAACTTGGTGTTTTTCCACATTAAGCTGCTCTGTGTTGTGAGCACATTGTCTTTCAAGTGTCTCCTCAATTAGCTAAACAGGTTGAGGTTTTAAATCCTTCACTTCAAAGTGTTCTCTTCCACCCTCAAATCATTTTTATGGCTCTTTTCTGCACTCACTCCCTTTTTATCATCCCTCTAATGTGTGTGGATGGCCTCAGCCTGCCATCCCCAGGGGCTGGAGTCACCTCCCTGCCCTGGGCCTCTCCTCTCCTGGAACATCTCAGAGCAGAGCTGGCTTCCTCACTGCTGACTCACATTGGGCTCTGACCCCTAAATCCAGGTCAGCGCTGCCACTTTGGGATCAGCTGAGCTCAGGGCTGGGTCAGGAACACCAGGGAGCACAACTGCAACTGGGAACACCTGTGTGAGATGGAATTTGGGTCTTGCCCGTGCTCAGCATCTGGAAGAACAGCTGCTCTGGGTTTGCCCTGTGTGCTGTTACCCCTCTGCTTTGCAGAGCAGGTGTCCCACAGCTCCTGAGTCACTGCCATCCTCAGTGGGGCAGTGTCACATGCAGATAGAGATGTTATAAAAGAAAGACTGTAAAGCCAGGCCTTGCTTTAATGAATTACCAGCTAGCCTCTAAGTTCCCAGAATAAAGAATCAAAGAATGAAAAGTCAGTTAACACAACAACCTGTTCTTGGACAGAAAAATAATTTTGCACCTGCATAAACAATAGGGTTGACCCATGATAGTCCACAAAGGAAAAATATAAACAGCTAAATGAGGGTCTTAGCACATACACACAAAACACCTTTTAACCAATGAATTAAGTAGCAAAAAACCTACTAGCCAATTAGAGTTGCACACAAAATCTGTGAAAACTATAAAAAAGAGCTATGTAAATAAAAAATTAGCTTTTTCCTGCATGAAGACACTGAGCCCTGTCTGTTTATTATTGCAACAGGGCAGAGCAGTCACCACCCCCAGAGCACCCTCCAGGCTCCTGCAGGACACAAACCCCCAGACCACCCCAAACAGCCCCCTACAAACCCCTGCAGTGCCCAGCGATGTGCTGCTCACAGCAGGGCTCTCCTCAGCCCAGCCCAGCCCAGCCCAGCTCAGCTCAGCTCAGCTCAGCCCAGCTCAGCTCAGCCCAGCCCAGCTCAGCTCAGCTCAGCTCAGCCCAGCCCAGCTCAGCTCAGCCCAGCCCAGCCCAGCTCAGCTCAGCTCAGCCCAGCCCAGCTCAGCTCAGCCCAGCCCAGCCCAGCTCAGCCCAGCTCAGCTCAGCCCAGCCCAGCCCAGCCCAGCTCAGCTCAGCCCAGCCCAGCCCAGCCCAGCCCAGCCCAGCCCAGCCCAGCCCAGCTCAGCCCAGCCCAGCTCAGCTCAGCCCAGCCCAGCCCAGCTCAGCCCAGCTCAGCTCAGCCCAGCCCAGCCCAGCCCAGCTCAGCTCAGCCCAGCCCAGCCCAGCCCAGCCCAGCCCAGCCCAGCCCAGCCCAGCCCAGCTCAGCCCAGCCCAGCCCAGCTCAGCCCAGCTCAGCTCAGCCCAGCCCAGCCCAGCCCAGCCCAGCCCAGCTCAGCTCAGCTCAGCCCAGCCCAGCTCAGCTCAGCCCAGCCCAGCTCAGCTCAGCTCAGCCCAGCCCAGCCCAGCCCAGCTCAGCTGTGCTGCAGGGGCAGGACAGAGGACAGGGCACAGCCTGTACCATCCTTCCCTGGCTGCTCTTCCCAGGTGGATTTACTGGACCCTCCCTGGGCAGGGATGTGGCTCTGCAGGGAGAGCAGAGGGGGAGGGGAGGACAGAAGGTGCCTTCCCCATGGTTTTGCCCTCTCTACTCAAACATTTCACATGGGATGATGAACTTCCTTCTAAAAGGAGCCTCAGAGCAGCTGGGCTTTGGAGTGCTCCTGTAAATTTGATTCATAGCTTGGGATAAATTACCCAGAAGAAAAACTTGGCTTCATCCACGTCATCTGGGGACAACTTCAGCTGTGCCTGGGCTTGGGATTGTGTCCTGTCTGTGTCAGCACCAGCCTGAGCTTCCAGGGCTGATGTGACCATTGCCACATCGTCACCAGAGCCTGGGGATGCCCTGCCAAAACCCTTCACAGGCTGGTTTAGGGCTGCTCTGCCCCAGACAGCCCCTCTGTGACCCCACAAACCAGCCCACAGTGCAGCTGAGGGGAGGATGCAGCCACTGTGTCCTGGAGGGCAGGGCAGGATGCTCAGGCTTGGGGACACATCTGGATGTGGGCACACATCTGGATGTGGTGGCTGCCTGTCTTGGCCATGCAGTTTTTTTTTAATTACAAAGCAAGGAGGTGGCTGCTAGCTGAGACAATGAGAAATGTTCCTGTTTTACATGGAGAGCCTTTGGATTCCAGCACAGAAAACCTTGGAATTCCAATGCACCAGAGCTCAGACAGTGAGTAATAGGCTCTTCAACAGGTGCTAACTTGAATTTACCTTGGGAAAACTACGTGCAGTGGAAGGCAATTAATCAGATAATCCAACATTTGACTAAATCTGTTTCTTGAACTCTTTGATCTCCTCAATTAGCTGCTACCAGGCTGCCTCAGAAAAATACCTTCAAACATAACAGGGGTGGGTGAAAACCATGAATTAGCAGCCCCAGTGCTCAGAGTGGGCCAGGAAGGGGGGCAGCCTGGCCTGGCTGGGGGAGATGAGAGATTGCTGCTGCTGGAGCTCTGGGGAGCAGCCCAGCCTGCAGACAGGGAGAGCTGGTGGGTGATTGTTGCATACAGGTAGAGATATTATAAAAGAAAGGCCTTATAAAATCAAGCCTTGTTCTGCTGAATTACCAGCTGACCTGTAAGTTCCCATAAGGAAGAATTAGAGGAATGAGAAGCAGTGAGCACAACAAACTATTCTTGTAAAGAAAAACAGTCTGCACCTGTAAAAAACAAGAAGTCTGTCCCATGAGAATCAGTGAAGAAGGATGTGTAAACAATCCAGGAATAGAGACATTTGATAGACATGCAAAATGCCATTTACCAGCCAAGGAACTGAGTGTCAGTGTATTGTCAGCCAGTTAGATCTAACACGGTGTCTTCTGATAATCCCATAAAATATGACCTATGCAATAAAAAATTGTCTTTTTCCTTATGAAGAAACTGAGTCCTGGCTGCTTATTACTGCAACAGGTAATATTGACCTCACTGCAGTGAACTGACTCCAGCATGTAAACAGCCTGAGGGGGCTGTGGTAGTGCAGGAGATTAACCCAAAACCCAAGCCAGCTTCCCTGGTGGTAAAGCTTGTCCATCATGGTTGGCTGGCTGTATTCAAAGCCAGCTCTGCATGTCCCCAGCCCAACCTCACACAAACACGGGCAGAACAGTGAGACCACCCCATCACCATCCCCATTCCCAGGCATCCTCATTTACCCACTCCATCCTCGGAGACTCAGCTAAAAGCAGCTCTCCAGCCCCATGGAGGGGATGTTTCTGTGCAAACACAACCTCCAAGCAAGCCTGGGTAAATGCCTCTTTATTTTGCTCACAGCAGGCAGTGCAATTTGTCTCTAATGAGCACTAACACGCTCTCTGCTCTCACTTGGAGCAATTATTCTGGACTCACTGGTGGCATGCAGAGCTCGGATATCCAGCCTGTGCCAGGCCCTGCCTCAGTGGCAGCTCCTGCTGGACGCTGTGACCAGGTCACCCTGCAGGAAGAGTCGGCTCAGTGTGACACAGAACCAGGCACAGGGACATTGTCTCTCCTCGGGTGAGCAGCTTCCACCTTCTTGCAGCACCAGGCACTGGTTTGGCTGCTCCAGCCCCAGCTGTGGGTGGGCACAGGCTGCCAGACAGAGGAGAGACCAGCGGGGACCCTGCACTGGCCACTGGTCCCTGCACGGTGGCTTGCACAGATGGACAGTGGCTTTTGGGGTGTGGCAGGGGACATCAGTGGCCCTGCAGGCTGAGGGACAGGCAGGCTGCCCTGTGGTTACTGCACTGAAAAGAGAGAGAAAAGACAGCAACACACACGGACCTTTTTGGGAAAAAAGGCCAATTTATTGTACAGACAGCCCGGATTTAAAGTGTGTTAGTGCAGCCAGGACAGGACAGGAGCTCATTGGACAATTGGGAAAAACATCCCTGGGACAGCACCTCAGGATGTGTCCCACGGCAAAGACACCAGGGGTTAATGTTGATGATGAATTCCACTCTGTTTGTCACCATGTTCTCACCCTGGGACACTCCTCCCTAACTGAAGCTGCAGTCAGCTTGTCAGCCTGGGAATGGAGCTGAGAGTCAGGAGAAATCCAGGCCTGAAAAGAATTTCCAAGCTGGAATTCCCCAGCTCTCTAAACGTGTGTGTCCACAGCTGCCCTCCTCACTTAAGAATTCCTCCTCTAAGATTTTCCTCCTCCTCCTTCTTGTGTTTCTCAGCCTATGTAAAGACAGAATTTCTGTGGATCCCCCAGGGCTGCAGAGGAGCAGAATTGGCAAACACGAGCTGGGGGCTCATCTTCAGCAAGGAATATTGAGACCCCTTCCTGCTCAAAAGGCAAAATTTCCTGTGAATTCTCCTTGTGCCTGAAGGTGAGGCAGGACCTGGACCTGGAAAGGAAGATCCTGCTGCCTGTGGCCAGGTGTGTTTCTTCCCCTCCAGTCCATGCTCTGTGAGAGATAAAGAACATCTGTGGTGTCCCCCTGTCACTGTAGAGACAGACAAGACACCTTTTCTTCTTGCACAATAGCCAATTTTTATTCTTCACAGCTCATATTTATATGGTTTTCTAAAGGCTTTCTAATTGTGTTTAATTCTAATTGGTTTGTAACTTCTGGCAGTTCAGTTCACTGGTTAGTAGTTGCTGGTGTACGTGTCTGTCAAAAACTCTCCTCTCTAACAATGTTTACATTCTTGTCTCCTGAAGAGCTTTCACATGGGTAGAAGTCTTTATTTTTACAGGTGCAAATTCCTTTCTCAGGGGAACTCTTCAGGCCAGCTGTTAGCTGTACTTAACTGAAGTAGCAGGCCTGAGCCATGATTTTACAAGGTTAACAAGGCTCTTATTTTATAATTATTTACCTGGATGCCACATCCCATGCTGTATATCTGTACAAAGGCACAGAAGTGCCTGGCTGCAGGGGAGAGCTGTGCCTGCTCCAGCTCAAAGGGACAGAGCTGAGAGCACATCCCTGAGGGCTTGAACAGCTTCACAGCCTCTGTGCCTGTCCAAAATCACAGGCTTTGGGACAAATCCCTGCAGGAACACTGCCTGGAGGCTCCTGGCGAGCTGCTAATGAATATTTGAGGAACAAATCCAGGACAGCATCCTGTCATTAACCCCACAGGCACAGCCACAGGGTGAGTGTGAGCTCAGCAGGGCTTTCAGCCATTCAAACCATCAGGAAAGGGCTCAGAACCCAGCTCGAGGTGCATTTCAGAGGTGTTTCTGTTGGGATCGTCAGGTGGTCTAAAGATCAGTTCCACTTGAGTAAAAACAGTATTGGTTGGTCCAAAACCTGCTTAAAACGGAAAAAGAAAGGCTTGTAAATAAGAAAGCAGTTGGAGTTCTCTCCTGAGCTGCTGTCCTACCCCATGTCACAAGTATGGGATATAAATCTTCACACATCCTTTTCCACAGACCAGGCAAGGGCTTTCACTGACAACCCCTCTGTTCTAGGCAGCCCACTGCTTGAGCTCGTTCTTCTGCCTCCCTCCACACTCCCCACAGGGCACATCTAAAACTTGGTGAGAACTTCATTTCCTGCAGTTCTTGGTTGTATTGTAGAGAGGAATGAATACAGGAAGGAAGTTGCCTCCTGCCCTGACCTGAGCAAAGCACAACAGGTTGACACCAGCCCTCCTACCTGACGTTTTTCTTGTCAGAGAACTGCAGACAGGGATCCAAAGAATCCTAAATTAATCTTAATATTTATAATGGGCCTCAAAGGAGATGGAGCAGAGCAGCCCCATATCAAAGGTGGCTGCTTTAACAATAAGATTCCTTGCAGAAGATCCCAGAATTGAGTGCACAGTAATTAGAACAGAGTGATGGCTCCTGGACAGCAGTGCCTGGGTGTGTAGTGTGGGCTTTTTGTCACTAATAAGGTGCTGGTTTATAGCAGGGATATCCCAGGATTTAAAGCTCCTTCCGTTTCTTTCTGTGCTGCTTTGCCTGCATTGAGCTCAGGGCAGGCAGGGCTGGGGCAGGGGTGGGATCCTGGCATTCCTGAATGCAGATTCTCTGCCATATGTTTCCTAAACTTCACTCAGAGCAGTTCTCAGGAAAGATTCTGCATCAAACTGAAAAACTGGGAGCTGACGTGAGAAAAACAGGGGAGGATTGGGAGATGAAGCTGGGATTGCACTTAAGGAGTATTTATTAAAAAGAATGAAACTGTGACTACACACAGCTCCAAAACATTTAGGGAACACCAGCACAGGAGCAGTGGTGCAGCCAGAGGATCCATCTGTGACTGCAGCTCACATTTGTTTGCTCCCATCTCATTCCCTGCACAACCAGACTCCTCCAGGGCAGCCCTGGGCTGGGGGCTGAAGGGATTCTGCTGCCTGTAGAGCCCCACCCCAAATTCAGGAGCAGTTTTGGGCATGGAGAAGGGAAGAGCTGCTGGCTGATGTGGTTTGGGGTTGTCCTGGGTTACAATGTAAAGATGTGCCCAAAAGGATGGATTCTGTCACCAGCTGTTAACCCATGCTGGGCAGTGATCCTGATCTCTGTGGAGATATCCTCTGTTAATGGGCCATGTGTTAACCCAGCTGGGGCAGTGTTCTTTATCTTCCCCACAGCCCATCCTCCCTCCAGGAGATCTCTCCTGTCCATGGCCATGCAGTCCCAGGGCAGGGCTGATCAAATTCCATCATCCCATGGGAGATGCTCCAGCCAGGGCAGGAGCCAAGCATTTCCTACCCAGATCAAAGGTGAGATTTGGAACAGCAGAGCAGCCTTTTCCCACTGGTTTCCAGGGGACAAGAGCTGCCAGACCTTTCTACAGGATCACTGCTTCAACAAGATCACTTCATCTGGACTGCCGCCACCACCCTAACTAGTGGGGTGTCAGGTTGTATTCTGACTCTGGCAGAGCTTTTCTTTTGTACTATTGCATGTATTTTATTTTTCTCCCTTTTTTCCCCTATTAAATTGTATTTTTAACTTTGAGTCTCTCACTGGTTTTGCTTTCAAACCATTACAGGGGTGCTGGGCAGCAGCTGCCTGGGAGCTCAGCTGAGTCTCCATGCCATGACTGGATATTCACACACAAATGATGGTGTTGATTCAGCCCCATTCTCTGCTGAAGGTCATTTCCAGCAATACTCCTAATTCAGAGCTGCAGATGAGGCTTTTCCTGTAAGCCCAAAGGTGCTGTGTGATGGTAAATCTTCTAAAATTCTGTTCCTTTCATAAACCCAGCCCTCAGAAAGAACCAACACATTTCCTCCTGCCTCGCCAAGCCTCAGATCTTTGTACAATGAGGATAACAGGGGCCCTTCATCTGGGTGTCTGGAGATAAACCTGCCTTTGCACAGCCCCATCCCTGCCCCTGATGAATGGCACAGAAAAGGCCTCTGCAAATGAGTCATCATGAAATGTGGACAGCTGAAAAAGCATCCTCCCTCAGGACCAGGGCTGGGAATGTGTGTCTCATCTGCTGTGAATACCGAGGGAGAACAACAATGGTTGGGATGTGCACCCCAGAGAGCCCCCAGTCCCTGACAGACAGACAGACAGTGACAGACAGACAGACAGTGACAGACAGTGACAGACAGACAGACAGTGACAGAGAGTGGTTCTGGGCCTGGCCATGGAGCTGAGCTGCAGGGAGGGACATCCAAGGTTCTCCTTGCCAGGGCTGCAGATGCAGAAGGAGCATCAGCTCAGGGACCTGGACCCAGAAAAGATAAGCCCCAGATCTGAGATAAAAGGGGTGCCCAGCAGCATTTCTGGGTGCCAGGATGTGCCTCTGCCCCACGAACACAGCAGAGCACTCAGAGGGGCACAGGAACAGCTCAGGCACCAGGGATTGTACCCAACAGGTGACAGAGGCTGGACATGAGCCAGGTGTGTCCAGGTGGGCAAGAGGCCAGTGGCACCTGGGCTGTGGCAGCAGGGCCAGGGCAGTGCCCATCCCCTGTGCTGGCACTGCTGGGGCACCTCCAGTGCTGGGGACAGCTCTGGGACACTCAGGACAGGAGGGACATGGAGGGGCTGGAGCGTGTCCAGGGCAGGGAATGGAGCTGGGAAGGGTCTGGAGCAGCTGAGGGAGCTGGGAAGGGGCTCAGCCTGGAGAAAAGGAGGCTCAGGGGGAACTTGTGGCTCTGCACAAGTCCCTGACAGGAGGGGACAGCCGGGGGGGTCGGGCTGTGCTCCAGGGAACAGGGACAGGAGGAGAGGGAACGGCCTCAGGCTGCATTAGGTTTAGGTTGGGTATTGGGACGAAATTATTCAGGGAATGAGTGGTCAGCTCCTGAGCACTGCCATAAAACCCTGCACAGCCCCTGAGCAGACCCAGCTCCTGAGGAGCTCTGAGGCAGCAGAGTGACCCTAAATCCTCTGCAATGCCCTGAGTCAGCCCTGAGCTGATTTCTGACCTGATGTTGTCTTGTGCCAAGCAAGGAGAGGCAGCCAGAAACAGCAGAGAAGCCTTGCTGGCCACGTTGGGGTGACAGGGACACACACTGCAGCTCACCTGTGTGACAGGGACACACACTGCAGCTCACCTGTGAGCTTTGTCCCCCGTCCCCCCGTGGTCACTGTGGAGCTGAAGCTCTTTTGGCAGCGGCTGAGCTTTGTCGGCAGCCCTGAAGCTCAAATTAAAATAAATAAAAAAGCACTTCCCAAAGCTGGAGACAGAACAGAAGAGCTGCTGCCTGGCATTTGGACAAGGAAAGAGGATGGGAACTGCATCGAATTCCCAGTGTGCTCCTGACTCACTCTGTGCCTGGCGTGAGTCACTTCCTCAGGTCTCTCCTTCCAAAGTCCTCTCTGCTCTGCGGGGAATGGAAGTGCTCCTGAAAGCTCTTCCAAGCCCCATTCATTATTAAATGCCTTTAAGTGTGTGACTGCAGGGGAGAAACACCTTGTGGGCACAAATCTCTCCTCCTTGTGGGCACAAATCTCTCCTCCGTGGGCAGAAAACACTCCCAGGTGTGGAGGGAGCTTCAGGTCACAGAAGGACTGGCTGAGCTGTGGGTTCTGGCTGGGAAAAGAGCTGAGAGAAAGGAGGGTTCCTGCTCAGAGCATTCCTGTGGCAATAAGGCAGTGTTTAAATTACCCAGCATTTATTGAGTGGGACACATCCCCCATTCTGTGTCTCCTTGGCATTTTTTATTTCCATGGCAGTGCATCTGGCCCCAGCTTTCAGCAGCTGCTCCTTCTGAGCCTAGATTAAAGAGCTGTTTAATATCCTACACTTTTCACCCCCTAAAAGTGCTTATATGCAGTGACCCTGTCACCTCAGCATCTCACTTTGAATTAAAATGCTGAGCTTTGTAAAAACCTCAGTGAAAAGCATTTCCCCAACTCTGTTTTGAGCTGCAATGCTTTTCCACTCGGGCATCCACGTCCACCCCAGCAGCCCTGCTCTGGTTCCTGCAGGTCTGAGAGAATTGGTGGCATTAGGACACCTCTTCATCAAAGGACCCAGCCCAGCCCTGACTCAGAATTTCCCTTTTTTGTTCTTTTTTGCATCCCAAACTCTTTGCGTCTGCAGAAACTTACAGCAGCGACAATTTCATTCTATATCTGGATTGCTGAGCTCAGTGTTGTAAAGTGTGTGTGGCCTCGCCCTGAGTTCTGCCAAGCACCACTTGAGGTGGCCCTTCAGAGGTGAAACCCCTCTGTGAGCTCCTCCAGCCCTTTGACAGCAGCTCCCTCGAGGATGTGCAGTGATAAAATTCTCCCTCAGATGATCCAGCAGCACAGGATCCAGTGCTGTGGGAAAGGTGAAACTCATTGCACCTCCCCACCATCCTGCCAGCCCCAGTTGTAACAACGGCAGAGAATTGATTGGAGTTTGTTTGACAAGAGCTGCTTTTTTTAAACCCACGCTGGCAGGTGTTAATTATCCCATAGCCCTTAATTTCCTCATCATTTTCCAGCATCTTTCCAAGGCAATTGGAAGCAGAGCTAATCCTGGTTTGGGAAACATTCCTGTGTGTTTTGCTGGGGCCAAGGAAGAGTGGGAGAGCTGCTGGGATGTTGGGCTGATGGAGTGGCCACTCTCACTTCAACAGCACCTTTGGGGCCTCCCAGCAGTTTTCCTGGATTCTGTCTTTCAAGGAATGGGCACAGTCCTCTCTTTTTTTCACGTGTGAGCACCCAAGCCTTCCCAGGCAGAGGAATTTCTGCTTTGCTAAGGGAATGGCTCTGTGACCAGGTGACACCTGGCCCCTGCTGTAGGAGTGACCTGTGACCGAGAAAAAATGGACAAAAATCCAGTTTTATTGTTCCTCAGGTGACTCCACACCCATCCCATCATTCCCATCCTTCCAGGTACATTTCCATCAGCTGGTCCTGCTCTCTGCTGCCTCTGGGCCCCAGGGAGGTTCCTGCTGGGTCACAGGGACCTGCTCAGCCTGTCCCTCTGCCCTGTGCCCCATTCTCAGGGAGGGGACGTGAGATCTCCCCCCTGGGAGCAGCAGGGATCACAGAACCACCGAATGAACCAGGCTGGGAAAGACCTTGGAGATCCTCGAGTCCCACCTCTGGGCAAGCCCCTCCTGAGCTAAAGCACAGCCCTGGGGAGATCCCAGCACACCTCCAGGGCACTGGTGCTGGCAGAGCTGCCTGGTGCTGGCCAGGGGCTCCTCCTGCCCTGGGACAGCCACCAAAGTGTCCCTCTGGTCACACTCAGGACATCTCCTTCCCTCATCAGGGGTGGGGCCACGCTGCCCAGCCCACCAGGGCCACTTTGGGCAACCAGCAGAGAAGCTGAGAAGGTGACCCAGTGAGGCCAGTGAGGGAGGGTGGAGTGAAGGCTGCTCAGCAAACACTGAGCCCTGCACCTGAGTGCTGCCATCAGTTAACATGGGGCTGGGAGCAGTGGGATTTACTGGCTTTGGAGAGAAGAATTAGTCCCAGCTTCATCTCTGTCACCACTGGCTCTCAACACCACAAATCCTGACGTTCTCCTCAATAAGTTTTATGGGAAGTGGAGAAATTAGCTAATTCCCCATTGCTCCATCCCCACTTATTAGTGCTACATAGAATTGGGTCATTATGAGTAGAAGTGCCAGGCAAAATGAAACTTCTCCCTTAAAAATGCATTTTAATTAACTCTGCTGGGTTCACGTGCTCCTTAGGAAGTGCTGATTGTGCCTCACTGACTGAGCTCTGCTCACACAGGAGACCACAAGCTTGGCCAAAGGGCTACCAAAGGGCCTTGTCTTCCCTTGGACCCACCCTGGAAGATGATGGTGGGGTGCTGCTCCTCAAAGCTTGTTTGATCTATTAAACTTTGATCTACTAAAGCTGAGCAGCAAAGGAACAGAAGGATACAGAATCACTGGATTACAGACTGGGTTGGGTTAGAGGGGACATGAAAGCACACCCAGTGCCACCCCTGCCATGGCAGGGACACCTCCCACTGTCCCAGGCTGCTCCAAGCCCCAGTGTCCAACCTGGCCTTGGGCACTGCCAGGGATCCAGGGGCAGCCACAGCTGCTCTGGGCACCCTGTGCCAGCCCTGCCCACCCTCACAGGGAAGGATTTCCTTCCAATATCCAATCCAAACCTGCTCTGTCTGTGTGAAGCCATTCCCTGTGTCCTGTCACTCCATCCCTTGTCTCTCTTCACCTTTCTCATTGGCTCCACTCAGGCACTGAAAGGCCCCAGTCAGGTCATCCTGGACCCTTTTTATTTTCCAGGCTGAACAATCCCAACGTGACAGAACAAAGACTGAAAGCAGAGCTTAGGCTTGGTGAGTGAGTGCTGGAGAGGTGACAACCTCTGTCCCACACAGGGCAGCACTGGGAAGGATCCCTGCAGCACCAGCAATGTGAAAGATGAAATTTTGCATTTCCTTCACAAAAGGCAAGGAAAAAATCCCTGCCACATTTCCCAGCTGGACAGAGGGTAAGGAAGCCCGGGTTCAGAGCTGGCAGAAATGAAAATGCAGTTTGACCCCTCTGGGGTGGCAGTGGGGGCTGCTCAGTCACTCACCCTGTCCTTGTTGGCACTCTCACATGCAGGAAGGTGATGGATTAAATCCTGTGTGTGCTCCACTGCCAAGGGCAAAAGCAAAGCCCCTGTGGAAGCCTCACCACCGTGGGACATTCCACAAGTTCCAACTTTGCAACTCAAGGCTTTCTGGATGGAGACACTCTCATGGATTATGGAGGCAAACTTAAGGAAGGGCGGCTTTAAAATAAAATCTTCTGGGCTCGTGAGACGAAATTTTACAGCAAATGCTAATGTCTCTCTGCTCCCCCTGCTTTTTCCTGGTAAGATGATGAAATGCAGTAAATAAATACATAAAAATAATGAGTCTTCCAGACCTTGCAGCATTCATTTTAATAGATGCTATTTAACTACACACAGAATCACAGATATCTACCTTTCAAACGCTGGTTACAAAGATTGGGAAGGCTGCCAAGAAAATGGCTTTTATTTCCCCCCAATAGATATCAAAAAGAAACAATTTATATGTTGAAATTGCCTTTATTTTTTAATCCATAAATAGTTGTTACTGACAAAAGTGGAAAAATCCTTAAGACTCTAAATTTTACTAAACTGATAATATTTTTGTTTACAGTACATACAGAATGTGCTTTTACAGGTAAGTATAACAACAAGAATAATACAGAGAAAAACAGTCAAATACTGCTCATCTTGAAGCTTGTTTAATGGTTAACCAAGAGTCTGTGCAAAGTTACAGATACAAATGTACTTCCTCTTCAGTACTACTGTATAATAAACATGGAATCCATAAACTGGGCTAAAGCACAAAAATATCCACTTAACCCCTCTTAGGAAATATTGTCCCCCAAACTAAAAATATTACAGTAAGAAGTGTCTTTCTCAGAGCCAAGAAATTCTTGCTACAAAATTGTCTCAGGGGTTTGCAGGCGGAGCAGAGGGTCAGGGGGAGCAGCTCCTCCTGACAGAGGGGTGGGATGGAGAGAGAGATTCTGGGATGGAGAGAGATCTCTTGGAATGGAGAGAGATTCTGGGATGGGGAGAGATGTCCTGGGATGGAGAGATCCTGGGATGGAGAGAGAGCTCCTGGGATGGAGAGAGAGCTCCCGGGATGGGGACAGAGATTCTGGGATGGGGAGAGAGCTCCTGGGATGGAGAGAGAGCTCCTGGGATGGGGACAGAGATTCTGGGATGGGGAGAGAGATTCTGGGATGGGGAGAGAGCTCCTGGGATGGAGAGAGAGCTCCCAGGATGGGGAGAATGATCCTGAGATGGAGAGAGAGCTCTTGGGTTGGGGAGAGAGCTCCTGGGATGGAGAGAGGTCCCGGGATGGAGAGAGAGCTCTTGGGATGGGGAGAGAGCTCCTGGGATGGAGAGAGAGGTCCTGGGATGGGGAGAGAGATTCTGGGATGGAGAGAGAGGTCCTGGGATGGGGAGAGAGCTCCCGGGATGGGGACAGAGATTCTGGGATGGAGAGAGAGCTCTTGGAATGGAGAGAGAGCTCCTGGGATGGGGAGAATGATCCTGAGATGGAGAGAGAGCTCTTGGGATGGAGAGAGAGCTCTTGGGATGGGGAGAGAGCTCTTGGGATGGAGAGAGAGCTCCTGGGATGGAGAGAGAGCTCCTGGGATGGAGAGAGAGCTCCTGGGATGGAGAGAGAGTTCCTGGGATGGGGAGAGAGCTCCTGGGATGGAGAGAGAGCTCCTGGGATGGGGAGAGAGCTCCCGGGATGGAGAGATAGGTCCCGGGATGGGGAGAGAGTTCCTGGGATGGGGAGAGAGCTCTTGGGATGGGGAGAGAGCTCCTGGGATGGAGACCTCTTGGAATGGGGAGACATCTCCTGGGATCGAGAGGTACCTCATGGGATGGAAAGGAACCTCCTGAGGAGGAGAGGGATCTCCAAAGATGGAGCTCTCCTGGCATGGAGATCTCCTGGGATGGTGTGGCCGCGGTGGAGGCCCGGGGTGCAGGAGCAGAGATCTCTTTCCTTCACACTGACACGCTCAGACAGCCCTGTCCAACTCTCCCCTGGCCCTTGGGTGAAGCACGGTTGGCTTTTCCCAGCTGGGATTTGGGCTCGGGGAGGGCACCTCTGAGCACTGAGAGGGCTGGGAATGATCCCTTCTCCCACCTGCCTGTGGACTCACAGCACACAAGTGGCTGTTCCCCAGGGAGCAGCCCCAACACGGGATTATTGCTAACAACACTCACTAGGAAAATATTGAAGCCCCTTTCTCACACATTTCCCTTCTTTCACTCCGCTGAAATACACCTGAACACAAAATCTGCTCGTGCTAAAGGTATTTCAGCAGAGCCCCTCCTTCCAGATGAAGCACTAAATCTGAAACTAAACTAAGATGAGCTATTTCTGCATGAGCTGAAGATGGCAAATAGATCCCAAACAGAATTCATATTTCAAACACAACTAAAGTTACCCTGTTTCACGGCGATTTTGTTTGTGTGGTGGAAGAAGATGAGGATGTCTTCCCAGCTACCAGGAACTAAACATCTCTTACAAAAACCTGATGCCAAGCTCCTGCAGATTCCTGGTGGGAATGCTTCTGATGGAACAGAATTGTGCATGTGGGAAGCTCAGGTTCCTGGGAGCAGCTTTGCAGCCAGCCAGGCTCAGCAGACAGAAATTAATTCCAGGCCAGGGAAGGAGGGCTTACTCCCAGACAACTGTCTGTGTCTCTTCCCACCCACCCCCATCCCCAAGTAACAGATCATCGTTTATAAAAGGAACATTAAAACATTGAAAAATATTTCTCTTTTTTTTTTTTTTTTCCTTAAAACACGATTCACTGGCATTAGAAGGCTTTTTATGACAAAGTTCCTGTTCCGTGTGGTGCTGTGTGTGGTTCATTAAAAATAGTTTTCCACGTTTCAAAGAATGATTCAACACAGTTTGGAAGCTTCGGTTGGTACAGGGTCAGTCAGAACGTGTTGATTGCATTTTGCAATATGTATGTGTATGTATATATATATATATATATTTGTATCTATATACACATACACAGAGAATTGTAAAAAACCCAGTGCAGCCATCCAGGATGTGTTGCTGCTCAGGGAATGCAAATAATTATCAGCTTGTAGGAAATAATATAAACTTTTCTACATCCCCCTCCCCCAGTCCCTGCACATGCACTCTGGGAACTGGACACTCCCCAGGTGTTTGTTTGCACCTGTGGCTGGAGAAAATACAGATCAATTCTTCAGAGTATATGAGATTAATCAAGGCAGGTTCTATTTTACTGTACAGAGGAATGTGGCTGCTTCCCGCTTTTCTCCTGAGTGCAGGGTGTTGTGGTGACTCAGACATGAGGAGAGGGAAGCAGGAAGGTCCCGGTGCAGGGAACAGCATCCCTTGGAGCTGCTGCCTGCAGGACCCTGGCCAGGAGGAGAGCAGTGGGAGTCTGGGCAATCCCAGCCCGGCTCTCTCCCGGGCAGACACCAGACTGTGACACATCACACACCATGTGTCGGGACAATGACAAACAATTAACATAAACACTTTGCTGCTCTTCAGTTTCTGTTGTGAGAGGGTCTCAGAGCCCTTCACAGATGTTATGGTCTGATCCCTCCACAGAGCAGGAAATTCCCATTTTCATCACATGAGGACCATGGGGAACTGAAGTGCTGGGGACCAGGCTGTGGGTCATGGCACTCGGTCCCAGACCAAGTGTTCTTCCAGTGACAAATTCTCATGAGGAGGAATAAGGGGAAAAATGACCTAAGGGCACCAGTGTGTGCTGAAATGCCACTGCCCCACCCACCAAGGCATTCCAGCACAGAGTGAGCTGTGGGAACACATGGTGCCCAGGTGCTATCCAGGGCACGCTTCCTTCCCAAGGAAATTTGCTGAAAATTTTCTGTGGTGGTGGCAGAGTCCCTGAAGAGATTTGGCCTAAAAAAGCTCCTTATGGGACACATCTGCTTGAAACAGTTGAGTAGGTGGAAAAAAGAGAAGGAAATGAGGTTAAGATTTCTCTGGAGGATTCTTGCCCAGGTAGGACACGTCAGCACAGGGCCTGTGATATTTGTTAGACAGAACAGGAGAAGACACAGAGGTCAAATGGCCCAGACACAGCTCAGCATCAGCATGGGCTGCTCAAAACAAAAACTTTCCAAATTTTCATGTGGTCCAGCAACTTCTTAGTTCACAAATGGAACATTGAGATGAGGACTAGAGCTTGAGACACACAGCTATGGACATGGAAAGAGAGGAGTGTTCACCTACCCACAGCCTCCCACTGTCACCTCTTGTCCAGCTCTGCCACCACAGCTCCTGGAGACTCTAGAGTGGACTCTGCTCTCCCCAGTGTTCAGATCTCCCTGGCTGTGCTTGGGCCAAGAGAGAATGGAAGAGCCCCAGAAGCTCAGGCTGCCTCCCCATCAGCTGTCAGAGTTCCTCTTCTCTTCACACGAGTCCCACACTTTGGCCTGTGGAAAGGTCAGCAAGGGCAATGTTCTCACAGGGATTGTCTTCTGGGAGGAAAAATCCAGGGGCTGAGCCGAGGAGCGTGGAGGTAGTCAGGGGAGAGTAGTGTCCATCAAGGGAGGGGCAGGAGACGAGGTGTGAGCCTGTTCTCTCTCATCCCTCCCGTGCCATGAACTGCCACTCTGATCCACAGACAGTTCTGGTTGTTGCCCAGAGTGATTTTGCCCAAAGCTGCAGGATCTGACCCTGGAGACTGTTATTTGTTTATTCCCTCCCAGCTCAGTTTCCGTCAAACAAAGCCCCAGTAACCTCTCACTGATGGAGTCCTTCCCAACACAGTCTCCATCAGATGGGGCAGCATAAAGCTCTGGAAATAGGACCAGCTCCAGGACAGCCTGGGAAAGAGAAAGGCCACCTGGACACCCCACTGAGCCCACCTGTAAGTCCCACTGGGGCAAGGACACGAGCTCCTCCTGCCTACCCTGCACCAAAGCCTCCGCAGGAGACTCACGCTCACGCCCTACCATCAGTGTTTGCTACAGGACTTGACAGAGCTGGGCTGGGAATGTCATTAAGGCCAGGAGGTATCTGAGGGCAGGGAGGAGGGCAGAGCAGAGTTCAGTGAAGCCTAGTGAAGAGCCATGCAGGAAAAGTCAGCGTGGGAATGTGGGACATGAAGTGAAGGGATGTGCTCACAGCCTGAAGTCAGTCGTCATCTCACCGGGTGTGTGTGTGTGTGCTGGGGCCTCGAGGGCACGCCAGGGACAGTGTCCAGCACCCACAGCTCCAGCACCGGGTCTGCCTTGCCTTCAAACCCCCTGAGACCCTTTTCTGGATGCAGAAGTGTGTTCCAGTGGGAGTCAGTTCTACAGAATTTGGTAGGAGCACAAATCAAAGGGGAAAAAAAAAAAAGAAAAGAAAACCCAAATCTAACACAAAAAACAGAGCAAAGCCCAATATATCTGGAAAGCCAAAGGTAAAACCCTCGCAAATTCTGGACCCACGAGTCTATGTTTTAAAGATTTTACAAATATACAGTATCTAATTAGCGTTATATCAGATATACAACATGCCCATTAATTATAATTATGCTGGATATATAATTTATATGCATGAAATGTAACTGTCTTCATGGTTAGGACTGGGACTCAGTGGAATTGGAATTTGGAAGGTTTTCTTGGGAGGCCATTGCAGGGAGAGAAAACCACGGAAAGTTACCGACCTGCTTTTCGGTAAACAGACACCCTCAGCTTTGTGCCTCTGCTAAGGGCTGGAAAAAGATTTGCTACATATGGAGCTCTAGGCTGTGAATGGGAGGAGAAAACGTTCAGAAACAGGGGAACTGGACCATGGAAAATGTTATCAGGAAAAGAAACTTCTGGGGAGAAATCCAGGCTTGGTGGGGTCTCGGTGGGGTCAGGACGTCCCCCAGCACAGGCCAGCAGTGTGGAGCTGAATGGGTTCTGCTGCTTTAGGTTCAGCAGTGGCAAGAAGCTAGAGGAAGAGAAACCCTCTTCCTCCTTCCTATTTACATGTTGGAGACACCAAGATACTAGAATGAGTGGAGAAAAGGGTCTAACAAGCATTTCAGCATATTTGTGCTTATTGAACACATCAACCCCACTACTTCCTACACTGAGAGAGCAGGCGATTTGTAGGCACTAGTATGTTTTTATCTTATGAGTATATTTAGTATAAACTAAAACTTTATTTCTCAGCCAGGCTATTCTTGTCCCTAGATCTGCCAGTCCCGTAGGAAAGTCTGCCCTTGAATTTGCTCCAAGGGTGACAAAGAACAGATGTGTGGGGGCTGATGGGTGTCGAGCAGCCTGGGGGTGACCCCAGCAGCCAGAACCTCCCTACTTGCTACAGAAAGGCCAAACATGAGGACCAAGAACGAGGCCCCTTCCTGCCAGGATGGGGGGCTGCATTTCCTCCTCCCTGTCTCAGGCTGCTTCTCCTTGGAGCAACTGAAAGTCCTGAATTCATGGAAACTATGGGATAATGCAGGTGAGCCCTTGGAAGGAGCCATCGATTACTATGGCTTTCTTTGACAGAAACTGATGCACATCAGGAAATTTCCTCTGCTATCCCTCACCAGTGTCTGACTGCTGCTTCAGTTCTTCCTGTGTCGCTGATGAAAGGGTGGCTTTAAAAACAACGTGGGTGGGACTGCCAGAGAAGTCTTTGCAGACACTGAGTTAGTAGAGGTTATCTTGGCCTATAAGGCCACTGCAGAAGGGGGTGCTGTGGCCACCCCAGTCCTTAAGGAGTATCTACAATGCACTGGGTCGTGTCAAACAGTCACCTCGGTTTTGCTGGCGGTGCGGTAGTGGTGGTGGTGCCCGGGGATGTAATGCAGCTGCTCCACCGTGTTGTGCCGGCGCGAGGCGAACGCTTGGCGCTTGGCCGAGGTCGGGTTCATACTCAAGGTATTGTACAAGTTATTTGAGGCACTGGGATGGGAGTGCAGTTTTGACATCCTGTAGCGATCCAAGACCGGTGTTGACACAAAGACATCCGTGTGTGACAATGCCCTGGACATGGACTGCTCGGGGTACCCCGAGCGCTCCGGGGACAGCAGCGGGTCCTGGGAGTGCAGGCGCTCTGCTGACAGGAGCTGCTCGTCTGACAGAATCCGTTCGTAGGACATGCTGAACTCCTCGGGCATGATCCTCTCAGGGGACAGCACCCTGTCCTGGGACATGGCCCTGATGGGGCGGCGGGGCCTGTCCCGGTGGTTGCCCTGCTGGGACATTTTGATGACGTTGATGGGCAGCGTGCCCCGGGCCGCCAGGTCGGGCAGGTGTCTCCTCCTCATGTAGTACTCGTCAGCCTCTTTGTCGGCTGTGGGAAGGGAAAGGGAGGGGTTAGAAATGTCAGAGTGCTGTCCCAGGGGTGCAAAGGGGCTGTGCTCAGCACACAGCCCCAGAGCTGCCTCCTGGTGACACCCCAGGGACCATCTGCCACAGGCAGGGACAGCCCTGGGTGGGTGGTGTCACCAAGGGCACGTGGCAGACAGGAGTGTGGAGTGCATGGGGACAGTGCAAGCCCCTGGGCAGTGCATCCCACACCCCTCCACGTGCTGTGGAGGCCAGGCCGTGGTACCACACGATTTACGTGAGAGTTCTGGAGAAATTCCCAAATGTCACCTTCACAGGAAAGAACAGGGCAGGTGACATGAGCAGGCAAGGTCCCCATGTCACCTCTGGCCTCAGACATGGGTATTCCCTGGAGCCCGCAGGTGACCTCATCACATTTTAATTACCACATTTAAATATTTGCACATGTGATCACAATACAGGTTTGGTGGTCATGGGATGGTCTCTGAGACACTGAATCACCCGCCTAAGGTTTCATTTCCTGTTTTTATAATCAACCTTGGTTGATATAATAGCATTTATCCCATGGAACATTTTTTGCTCAGTCTGTTCCTGCATATGAAATGATCTCTCTGCTGCTCTGAAATGCAGCACACACTCCCCACACACTCACCCTCCTTTTTTTGGCTTTGAGAGAAATGCTGCAGTCTCAGAGAGGATGTTGGCTACTGCAGCTGTATCGTGATAGATCACTGGAATCCTACAGCAGCTGCAACGACCTGATTCAACCAATTGGTAAGTTGAAGAACAACTCCACAGTTGTTTCAGATTTTTTTTTAAAAAACCAGCAACTGAAACACAAAACTTTCTGGTTAATCCCTCTGATGTTCTTATGCTGTGAACTAGGGTACTGGGATCACTTACCTGGAAGGAGGCTTGGCAGTCCTTGGGCAGCCTGAGGTGCCCTGATGTGTCTGTGGCTGCAAAGCCCAGAATGCCCATCCCTCCCCAAAATTCCACTGTCACAAGTAGGAGAGCACAGCTCTGCCTCTGTGGGTCAGGGGATGGAGTCTGTCTCAGGCTGCAATGCAGGCTGTGCCCAGCAGTGTGTGTTCTATCCCAGCTGTTCACCCAGCTGTTGCAGTGTTCTTTATCTTCCCCACAGCCCATCCTCCCTCCAGGAGATCTCTCCTGTTCATGGCCATGCAGTCCCAGGGCAGGGCTGATCAAATTCCATCATCCCATGGGAGATGCTCCAGCCAGGGCAGGAGCCGAGCATTTCCTACCCAGATCAAAGGGGAGATTTGGAACAGCAGAGCAGCCTTTTCCCACTGGATCCCAGAGGAAAACCAGAGCCTTGCACATCATCCCTGGAGCTTTGGAGGAAAACTGCACCTTGTGCAGGAGCCCTGCTCCAGCAGAACCACATCTGTCCCTGCAGGAGGATGCAGCCACCATGGAATGGGACTGCACCAACCCTGACTGACTGATGGGGGCAGCTTGGATTCTGACTGTCAGTGTTTTGGGTTTGGTTTTCTGTAATACTGTATTTCTATTTTAATTTTTCCTAGTAAAGAACTGTTATTCCTATTCCCATATATTTGCCTGAGAGCCCCTTAATTTCAAAATCATAATAATTTGGGGGGGACTTGTCTTTCAAACCAAGGCAGAGTCACATTTAATGCTCCACACTGATCATCCCTGTGTGCCTTCTGTCTCATCTCTCTGTCTGAGAGGTTCTCCCTCTCCCTTTCTGGCTCATCAGTGACCTCAGAGCCCCTCAGAGTGAGACTCATCCCAGACACCATGCAGGACCCTCCTCTTCTTGGAGAAGACAGCAGTGGGGTGCAGGAAGGGGATTCCTCATGCAAAGGTAAAGGAAATTTCTCCACCTTACAGAAGAAATGAAGTTTGTTGCAAAGTGACCTCATAAGAAGAGACTGGCACGGAGTCCCCAGAGCTGTGCACACACAGGACCCAGCAGGGACTGTCCCTGCCAGGCTTGAGCCAAGTGCTGATGGGCAAACACATCCTGTCCTACCCATCCTCAGCCAGCTCCTGGGACTGACATAAAATTCCTCTGGAAAGTCATTTGCTTCTAAGACAAATATGATGAAGATATGTGATAATAAAGAGGAACCTTGTTTATTTTCTGAGCTCCAGTATTTCAGTCCATGGCAGGTAATGTAAGATAGAAAAGAATGAGATGGTAGAAGAGGAAAGTTTTCCATGTGTGGAGATTCTGAGGATGTTAGAGTGACAAAAAGAGCAAAGCTCTGCTGCAGGATGGTCGGGGTGATCATGGGGCACGGGAGGTGGTGGTGCCTCTTCCTGTAGAACTTCAACAGGCCTGGTACTTAAATAATGGTTGAAATTTCCTCTTTCTTCTGACTTAGCCATCAGTGTGTAGGCTTTATGCACCTCACTGTCTGGGAGTTGAAGACTCCTGTGAGTGGGTGCTGACAGCATCCCAGAGCTTTGCTCACAAGGCACCAGCTCAGCCAAACCCTGGTGACAGGGCTGTCACCACCCTGTGCTGGGCCACATCCCTCACTTTTGTCCTCATCCCCTCTCCCACACCTTCCCTTCCCTGCTCCCTGTGCACAGCCCAGATCCGTGGGGAGGTGGGGTTGGTTCCTGTCTCACATCCAGCAGTAGGAGCTGAGAACATCTGTGCCACCAGGGCTGCTGGCAGCCCCTTCCTCCCAGCCCACAGCCCCGGGCATGAGGTCACCCACGGCTTCCTGCTCGTGGGATTTGCTCTCCAGAGCAAATTCTGCAGGAATGACTCTTTATTTTTTGCCATCCAACACTTCTTGGAAGGATGTCTCACTGCAAATGTCAGGCAGCAGCTCTCCTGGCCTGTCTTTAAAATCACCTTCTAGGAAGCCTGAGGGCGGGGGAAATTCCATATGGCCCCAGGAAGTGTAGGCATTTCTATTCTATGTTCTGGCCCTAGTTAGAAATGCCACGCTGGTGTGCACAGGCTCAGGCTGGCTGCAGAGTGGGAATGAAGCAATTAGCACTCTGGCACTTGGCCTCTGCTCTGGATGAGAGGAGTTCCACCGGATTTGCCCATGTGACTCTAAATAGATGTAATTAAAGCACAGAACATCCCAAATGGAGATGTGCTTGGATGCTCACACCTGGCTCTGGTAATTGCCAGCAGGAGCTAAACCAGCTTATGTGAGGTTTACAGCTCTGAGGCTGCTAGAGAGGTGGCACAATCAGCTGATTGGAAGTGGTTTGAAGCTGTTCCTTGGATTAAAAATGCAGCATGCTCTACACTCTAAAATGTTTTGTCCATTATGAGCATAAAAAATACTTTTTCCTTCCCTCTCCCACCCTGTGACCTTGATACAGGTCTGTGCAGCCTTTTGCTGACCTTCCGGGGTGCTGATTTAATTTCAAAGATGCTTCAAAACCCTCTCAGGCCGTGTCCCCCGTGATGCTGAGGAGGAGGAACATTTCCAGGTGTGGGAAAACTTCTCATCTCCAGCTCAGAGGAGTCGGAGCAGCCGAGTGTCACACCCAACAAGCTGCTCGAGGCAGCCCCAGCCAGACATTTTCCAGGCTGCTGGCTCTGAGAGGGGTGTCAGCCTGAGCCAGGGATGGGGAACGGAGCCTGACAGGAATGTGCTGCATCAACACGTGCCTGTGCCAAGGGAGAGCTCAGCACAGCGCTGGAACCACCAATTCCTGCACCAGGGACAGCAGAGAAACAAATCCAGCTCCAGGCTGGTGAGGGAGCAGCTCCAGCAGCTTTGCCCACTGAGTGCAGGTGGGAAATGAGGAGCTCTGCTTGCACACTTGGACAAAACCAAAGTTTCTTGAATCTTGGGATCACAAAATGGTTTGGGTGTGGGACACATACTGAGAAAGTAAGAAAATTACAGCCTGAAAAATATTCCAGGCTGGAGCTTTTCAGCTCTGTTCCCATCCAATGAGCTGGTCCAGCTCAAGGCTAGGGAGAATTTCTCCCAGGGTGATAATTTGGTCAAAATAAAAAGGAATTAATAACAAGATAGAAGACCTGCTGTGGTGTGTGCCCAGGCCCTGGGAATGGGGTGTCTTCTCTCTGAACCAATCACCTTTTCTCTACTCTGGGAGTTGCAGTCCTGCTATAAAACCAAGTGTGTTTCTGAATAAACTTGGCTCTTCCTTCCTGTCATGACAGATGACCGTGTAGCTGTGCATCTTATTTCTGCCTCACTTAAAGGGTTAAAACCCCTTTCCACGGCTACATTTGGGTTGGAAGAAATTTTAAAGATGATCCAGTTCCAAGCCCCTGCCATGGGCAGGGACACCTCCCAGGCTGGTTCGTGTCACCCTGATGAGAGCAGCCCAGTCCCTGGGACAGCTGGGATAACTCTGCCTCGTGTCTTGTCACTGATGCTCGCGTGAGAACGGGCTCTCACAATTTAACCAAAATAAAACCACAATTCAGTGTGCTTCTCCATCAAGGACGTGCTTAAAAATTTCAAAAAGTGTCCTAAGAGGATTCCAAAAATGCAGAAATTGTGAACAAACAAAAAGGAATCACTGATGTATTGCTTGACAGCATTTTTTATACTTTTGAATCAATCCTATACTTCTGAGTCTTTCCTTGTGTTTTTTTAAACATTTGGAACCGGAATTACTGGAAATTATGCTTTCTGCACACTTTCTGGGCTTTTTTTTTTTCTGGATTTGTTTTGGCTGGGATTTTTCTGCCCTTTCTTTTCTCCTTTGGCAGTTTCTAGAATATCAGTCAGGGCTGGTCTCACCAAACTTCAGGAGTGTTTGAATGCTTCAACTGCCTTGGCTTCAGGCTAAGCTGTTCTGCCCTCAGACAGCTTTTTTGTTGTTGTTGCTTTTTTTTTTTTTTGGTGGTTTTTTGTGTTTTTTCCCCCTCATTTCGAGGGAGATCCCCAAATAAATGCTCTTACACATTCCACCTCAACCTAAGATGCCATTGCAGAAAGGCAGAGCAGAGTTCGTCTGGCACTGGAATTCCAGAAATTCCAGAAAAAAACGGGGTTTGTGGTGCTCTGGGAAGGGAATGTGAAGCAGAACAGCCAAGGTCAGTTTTTCTTCCTGTTCTTGTACATTACCATAATGAGAGCAGATGCTCGTGTGTGTGCATGTGAGGCCATCACAAGAATTCCTCTCCTTTTCCTAAAGGTAATTTTTTCCCTCTGCAGCTCCAGCAGGTTTCCTCTCTGGGCTTGTCTCTCCTTGTTTTAATTGGCTTTAACATTTCCAAGCTGCCCAGTCACTTGTGATGATTCTCCAGCCAGCACCAAGTGGTTTAATATGCCTGAAAATAGGAGCTTCCTTCCTGACTGACCTTTCTCACTTCGCTGGGAGAGCAATTCCCTGGAGCACCAGGCAGGATGGAATTAATCCAGCTGCTCTTGCTCAGCCACTTTCTCACTATTCCCATCACTGGTCTTCCCCCTGCCAGGGCACAGGGGGTGCCCAGCCCCTCAGGGACCCCCCCAAAACAACCCAGGTGGGCTCCTCTTGTCTGTGCCCTGGTCTTTCACCACCTGTCTCTGCTAACTGGAGGAAAATAATTCACCTTTCCCTGCCTGGTAAGCCTGAGGAAACCTAGACAAGCACCTGAAACACAGATTTAAAAAAATATGTAATGCTTTTTATTGTGCTCAAATACAAGTATTTGTTAATGACCTCTTCATAACTTATTTTATTTTTTCCTAACCATGAAAGGGAGTCCATTGGAAAGAAAGAATTTTAAATAAGAAAAACAAAGGCCCAATAAATAATTTTCGAATTCCAGCTTTTAGATCTCACACTTTTTTTTGTGTTGCTTTCAGCGCCTTCATACGGAATAAGAAAATTATCTTGCTGGCATATTGCAAGGGGAGGTTTGGGAGCTGGGAGCCTCTTTTCCTTTGGCTCTGGAGTAGAGCAGCTGCAAGAAAGTGATTCAGTGATTCTGGAGGTGCTGAGTGTATTCAGCCCCAGTGGGAGCAGGGAGGGCTTGGCACTTGCAGGGCTGCTCAGAAATGCAGAGTTGGTTTGGCATTTGCCAGCGCTGTGCAAGAGGCTGTGCTGGTGTCCTGCAGAGAGCACTGCAGCCTGTCCACACCTGCCCTGGAGGGCTCACTGGGTGGGCTTTGCCCTGCAGTGAGCTGGGATTCCCTGTATGGATATTAAAGGTTTTGACTGAACCCCTGTCCAGCCAAGGGCCAAAGACAAGCTCAGTGTCCTTGGTCACTGCCAGGGACGTCCCAGAGGGGCAGGGAAGGCTCCAGGAGCACTGACTGCACTCAGAACATTTATCCTGGGCACCCTAACACAAACATATTTTTGTCATTTTAGACAAAGATCTAGGAAATCATAGGATCACAAGGCAGAATCCCAGACTGATTTGACTTGGGAGAGACCTTAAAGATCATCCAGTTCCACCCCTGCCATGGCAGGGACACTTTCCACTATCCCAGGGTGCTCCATCCTGGCTTTGGACCTTCCAGGGATCAACCACAGCCTCTGTGGGCAGCTGTGCCAGGGCCTCCAGAGGGTGCATTTTGAGTGCAGAGAAATTCTCAGTTTGGTCACCTTGAAATAGGGACAATTTAAAGCAGAAATATTACAATGACCTGATTTGAAGGGGTTTCCAATACCAGACATTATCATCCAAGCTACTCATGAACATGAACTGCTCAGCATTGGGATCTTTTGGTTGGGAATGTGAGATCCAAGAGTTCCCAGGGAGCAAAGCTCATGGCAGAAGCAGAGCTGGGCACAGGGCACAGGGAGCAGGGAGGAGGGCAGGCTCCAATCCCTAAATACCTCAGCTCTGGTCTCCAACACAGTTCAGCACATTCTTGCTTTTAAGCACATCAAATGAATTGCCTTAATATTAAACAGGTACATAAGTCCCACATTAAAGAGCCAAGGAGTGGACTGAGATGTTTTGATTTTTTTTTTTTTGTGCTGCATTTTCATTTTGTTGTCTCTTGTGAAAAATCTTCCATTGATATTCTTTATGGATAGTCCAAAGTCTTCCCTGTCACTAAATTTGGTGTGTCTCCCTTAGCTGGGAATGCAGATTTTCCACAGACCAAGTCAGATCTGCTTCTTATCCTCCCCTGCCCTCAGTGATCCATTGTGGGTGTAAAGATCTAAGAAATTTCTCTAAGTTTGTCACCCAGAAACTGCTCATGGAAACTACAGACCCAGGGTGAATCTGCAGACAGCATTTCCTGCACAAAAATCACTTGTTTCAGAATCCCACTGAAGCTGAAGGGTTTGAGATTAGCAAAGGGGATGAACTGGAGCATTACAGAACCACTGGCAGAACACTGCAATCCATAAAACTGCAGGAAAGGAGAGATGCTAATGACTGTGACAGAGCAAAGCTGCTGGAACACCCAAAACACCCCGTGGCTCTGAGCATGGAACAGGTCTGGACACACAGTATGGAATAGAAAATGGATCTGAGCATGGAACAGCTCTGGACACACACAGAGCATGGGACAGAGCGTGGATCTGAGCATGGAACAGGTCAGGAGCAGCTCTGACACATACAATGGAGCATGGAACAGCTCTGGACACACACACAGAGCATGGAACAGAGCGTGGATCTGAGCATGGAACAGGTCAGGAGCAGGTCTGGACACACAGCATGGAAAAGAAAATGGATCTGAGCATGGAACAGCTCTGGACACACACAGAGCATGGGACAGAGAGTGGATCTGAGCATGGAACAGGTCAACAGCAGCTCTGACATACACAGAGCATGGAACAGCTCTGACACACACACCAGCATGGAACAGAAAATGGATTTGATCATGGAACAGCTTTGGACACACACAGAGCATGGAACAGGTCAGGAGCAGCTCTGACACACCTTGGAGCACGTGGGTTGCAGCACTGCCCAAGGCAGGCAGGGTTTCTCCTGGTAAAGATCTTCCCAACCACCTCAGCATCTTCCTGTTGGCATTCCCAGCTGCCCATGGCTGGTGAAATCCCTGGCCTGGCTGTGCCAAGGGCAGCTCTGAGCACCCAGACATGAAATGCATCTCCACACTGATCCCTGATGGGAAGTGACAGCCACAGGAATCAGAGCTGGAGATGCCAAGCCGGGAGTGGCCCAGCAGAGGGAAGGGTTATTCCTGAACGCCCAGAACAAAGCAGACACAGGGGGAAGGAAAGGAGCTGACACCTACTGAGTCTCTTCAGAGATGAATATTTACTGGGGTTGGTCTTGACAGCAGACTCGTAGGACGGCGGGAGGTGGGAGAGGTTCTGGAAGGAGCGGGAGAAGGACAGGTCGTAGGGCTCGGTGGCTGAAGTGAGGATGTTGTTCATTCGTGGCTTGTCTGCAAAAAACCAGCAGAGAAAGGCAGGTTTAGAGCATGCACTGAGGTGATGGGAGAGGCAGGGAGCCCCACAGGCTCCAGCAGGGAGCAGAGCTGGGCCCCAGCCAGCCTCAGTGATGGGCTCTTGGACATGATTCAGGCTGGCACCAGCAGATCGTGAGAAATGGATCCTGTGGTGCTGTTTCCTTGTCCCCAGCGATGACAGGGAGAGCCAAGTGCTGCCTCAGTGCCTGGGGCTGTCCCACAGGGATGGGGCTGGGCTGGCTCTCACCCCTGGGCTGTGCCAGGTGCTCAGGCTGCATCACTCACCTTCACCCCCACACTGCTCTCCCCACCCTCAGGGACACAAACCAGTCTGGGGGGGTTCTTTTAACTGGGGCTGATGGTCCAGCTGCCCTCTCCGTGTGCCAGATTCCTCATTAATCTCTGAATGAACCTGGAGGCTCTGGGGCGATGCTGGTCCATGGCACTGGGGCTCTGGGGCTCTGGAAACCTCCCTGCACTCAGGAGTGGGAAGTGGGGCTCTGGGGGCACATCTGGGGGCACTCAGAGGGCAAGGCAAGGTGTTGGAGAGGTTCCTGAGGTAGGAGATCCCTGTCCCTGGAGGGTGGAGGATGCCCCTCTACTGATGTTCATTTTCTTGGTCACTGAGGGGGTCCCCAGGCAGGGTCTCAGTCCCCTCTGTCACAAATCTAATGCTGAGGGCGCTGCCAGTAAAGATTTGCACTGAGCCCAGATGTAAAATTGAAGTCCAGACTATCTACAGGGTTTTGAAACCACATTCCTTTGCTGAAAGCTGGAAACTGTTCTTTCATCAGCCCAGCCAAGGGACAGGGACCTGTTGGACTGCAGTTACAACTCCCAGGTGTTCAGATATTAAAATGAGCAGATATGAAAGTACTTAACAAAGCCAGAACTTCAATCATTGGAAGCAAAGCCAGAACAGACACGAATTGTCTCTGTCAGACCCCACAGCAGTGATGGGGTTCTGTAGCTGAGGCAAAAGACCAAGGAGATGGTCACTTCAGGTATGGTCTGAAAATGAAATCAGGTGAGTAAATTCTCTGGTAGAGCAGCAGAATATCCAAGTCTTGCCTTCACACATTCCTGCTGTACATCCCTGGAGTGTCCCATGAAGAGCAATGCATGATCAGTGTGTACTCACCTGCCCCAAGCCCTCTTGCCTCCTCTGCACCATGGGCTGGTTGAGATAAAAGCACAGATTGTGCCCAGAAGTAACAGAGCAGCAAGGGAATTTCATTTTGGCTTTGTGCAGTGTCCATACACTTGCTAACTTCTCCCATTTCCCAGAAAAAAAAATTCATAACAAAATCCACCCAAGTAGAGTGCAGACATTTCACAGACATTTTTCTACACCTGAGTCATAAGTGAATCTGTTTTCCCCAAAAAATATCCATAAGAGTGAGGCCATCTCCTCCCCTGATGCCTTTAGGCCGTGTGGAGCCCTGGTTGTTGGACAGCAGAATGTTTTCCTCTGAATTTTTTATTTCATGGTGTCCCCGGTGCCCCTGCTGCCTGGAAATGAACCCAGCAGTTCTGGGTGTCTGTGCACAGGGATCCAGAGCTGCTTCCACAGCTTTTCTCCCACTGTGACTTCCCCTGGATATTTTAAACCTCCTGTCACCCACCCTCAGCACTGCAGTGCCAAAGACAGGCTGAAGCAGTCCTGACATTCTTACAGAATTCAGCACTGGTGAAAAACTCCTCTTAACAATGCAATAACCACTCGGCTCATAAATCTCCTCTCCTGTTTCTTCTGCTCCTCTCTGCTCCTCTGGAGCAGGGCTCTGGTGTGGCAGAAAGGGCCCAGACCCGAGGGAGCTGGAGTGTCACCTCCCAGAGAGCATCATTTCCTTGCTGATGGCTCCAATCCATGTCTAACAGACTGGCTGCAGGATCAGGGAGTGCACCGTGCTCATCAGGGGGCTGGAAACAATTGATTCCATGGTACCCACTAAACAGAGACTGCATCAGCATTGAAACCATGTCCCCACTCCTCCTCGTGCTTGTGTGGCAAGGACCCTGGGGTGACATCTCTTTGCAAATTCCTCAGCCAGAACCTGTAGCTAATCTCCATTTTCATGGGGGTTTGGACATGCTGCAATGAGCCCAGCCATAGGCACGGAGCCTGTGCTCGGTGCCAGAGCAGGAGCATTAATTGGCTGTTTGCAGGAGGTGTGTGAAATTAAGTGCCACACGTTGATCTGATGGGCTGCTGCAGGATCACTTCATCTTCTCCCATCCAGGCAGTCAGGAATGATTCTGGCAAACGAGAAGTCACCTTGAAATCCACTGCCCGTCACTCAGCAAAATAAGGGATAAACTGAAATGACCAAAGCTAATTTCAGATGTCTTTTGCATAATGTAGTCTGAGGGGGAGATCAGAGAACTGAGGCCCTCTAGTAAGGAGAAATATCTCGTGCAATTTATATTCTGAGGCCAGTTCAGCACGAGTTTCTCAGCAGTTTTTCACTCTGCAATATATTTGAGTCATGCTTGTCTCTGGTCTCTCTCTTTGTTTGTGGTGTTTGTGGGCTCCTATGGAAGCTGCAGGTCATAATCAATAACCAGGATGCAAATGAAAAGGTCTCCCAGTTCCCTGCAAGGCAGCTGAGGTTGTACACTGTGCTTCCCAGCATTCCCACTCATCCCAGTCCAGCTCTGCACTCTGGGCACTGGAAAACCAGCTCTGTCCCATGGCTACTGGGATTAACTATGGAAGTCAGGTTTAGTCCCCATTTTCCTCAGCACCACCCTGCATCTCTGTGCCATTTTGTGCCCATTTTCTGACACCCCATCCATCCTGGCACAGGAATTGGCAGAGGAGCAGGCAGGAGATGAACTCACCCAGCACAGAGGACACACAGCAGCCACAGGAACCTCACCAGCCATTTCTCTTGGGTTCTAAACTCTCTTTGCTGGGTGAACAGGCCCACCTTGGTACAGTCAATGCAAGGCTTTAAAATTCTGCTGATGTCTCTGATTAATTCAGCAGGAATTGAGCTCTGCAGCATTCCTGACCCTCCAGGCAGCAGTGGTTGCACAGTGCCCTGAGCAGGGATGCTCCAGCCCTGGTACTGGGCACAGCCCAGCCCAGAACTCAGCAGGCTGGCACAAGGAGCTCAGGAGGGGAGCAGGGAGCTCTCTGGAGCTCTCATCTCTCCTCCTGGAGCCCTGCCAAGCGAGGTGGGTGCGTTTCTTCTGCTTCACGAGCCAGAATTGCCAGGCCAGTCTGAACCCTGCTGTATTTTATAGGAACCAGAGCATCCCTGGGCCAGGCTCTGAGAGGCTCCTGCTCTGCTCACAGGGCTGGGGAAGGGGCTGCCCATGCTCCTGCTACATCCTGATGATGCCTTAGGATTTTAGCTTTTATATTTTTCAAATCCTACACTGCTTTTCTGCATAGCCCTGAACTCCATATAAAGTGTAGTTAACTGTCTTCACATTTTGGTCAGACAAAACAATTCCTCTGGGCTGCAATCCAAGGACACACCACAGCCTCAGGCCCCAAAAAGTATAAATAAAGATGAATTGGGAGGGAGAAAAATGGGGGAATATAACTTCATTACCTGAAGCTGTAATTGGTGGATTAATCCCTGATATGCAAATAGACCAAACTTCTAATTGTCTGAAAAACCCATGACCATTGTCCATTCTGGGTGTAGCCTCTGGGAGGCTTTGACTGCCCAAGGTGTATCTATTGAAAGCCTTTAACAAATCCCCACTTTATTCCCTTAATCTTGTCCAGCCTCTGTTCTAGGTGGGCACTCCAAGGCATCACTGATCCAAACAGGAAAACGGGCTGGGGCTGGCAGGGGTGTGGGTCCTGAAGCCCTGCTGTGCCTGGGGATTGCACTGAAGGGACACACACATTCACTGCTCTGCTGGACTCATGCACTCGGCTGCTGTGGCATCTAAGAGGGAAACAAAGCCCCTCTGAGCTGAGGCACAGCCTCATTTCTCTGCCAGTGCTTTGCAAGCTTGGGGCTCAGAGAAGTTTATGATTTCCAGAGCTGTGCAGATTGGACCTGAAGTCTTCTTGTCACATCTTGCTCTGCCCCTCTTGTTGAAGACACTTTCAAAGTTGTTTACACGAGGCACAAAACCTTTCATGTTCAAGGACTGGAGCAGATGATACCCAAAACAAAAAAGTGAATTGATGGCAAAGTTTTAAACAAAGCTCAAGTGGCAAAAGGGATGTGCTGCAGATTTGCATTTGAGTCTGCACATATGTTGTGCGAATTCTGCAAGACATTTCAACAGATGCCTTTTAAAACATTCACCCAGAGAAAGCAAACAATGTCACCTAGGAGAAGCTGCTACAACCCAGCCTTCTGCTGCTCAGCTCCAGCTCAGCAGAGCTCCAGCCCCCTGTCAAAGCTCCCCCTGCTCCCCCAGCTCTGCCTTCTGCTCAGCCCTTTGAAGGCTCAGACGCAAAGTCTCGGATTCTGACGCAAATTCTTACAAAGGGCCCCATTCCTGAGGAAAATCTGCTGGCACTGATGACGTTCTGGAGCCTTCTGTGCCAGGCCTCAGAGCTCCCAGGCCATGCTGAAGTGACACGCTGTCAGAGCAGGCAAATAAACTGATGTTCACAGGCTCAAATTAAATTTATAACATATATCTTCAGTGTTTGTGTTTTCACACGTCTGCTTTCTCGTGTTACAAACACTGTTATTAATAGTGCTTTGCATTTCTCATGACTAATCTCCAGGAAGTTTCTACATTTCCAGGTCAGATCCTCTGTGGTGTAAATCAGAGCTCTCCTGTGAGTAGCTGCCCTCATTTATAAGAGCTGGAGAGGGAGGATTTGAAATCCAGCCAGTGCTAAAACCCCAGTGTCTATCAGGATGGCTCTAGGATTGGGTCTTGCAGGGCTCCTGGCCGAGAACTGAGCAGCAGCCTGGAGGAGGAAGATGCAGAGGGAAGGGATGCAGCACACGCTGCAGGGTGACACCTCGGGATGTGACAATGACATCCCTGAGTGCTGTCAGCCTGGGGGACCAGCACAGAAAGGCCCCTGAGCACACAGAGTGCTTCACCAAATACTGTACCCCACAACTGGGCTGAGAGGAGCAATGCTGCCAATTAAAATGGAAGGGAGAGCTGCAGAAATTAAAACTGCACAGAGCAACCAGAGCAGAGGAGCTGCCCTTGCTGAAGGCTGCTGCCCTTGCAGGGGGTGCAGAACAAAACTCCTGGCCCTGGTACCAGAGCTGCCAGCACCCAGGGCTGTGCACAGCTGGGCTGGGCTTGAGACCATTGCAAAGTGGTACCTGCCCCCAGCTCTGCCAGGGCCTCGTGCCCAGAGCTCCTCAGAGTAGGGAGAGGGAGCTGATTCCAAAGGGAAAGTCACACAGGCATGGAATGGTTTGGTTTGGTTTGGTTTCGATTCCAAAGGGAAAGTCACACAGGCATGGAATGGTTTGGTTTGGTTTGGTTTCATTTCATTTGGATTGGTTTGGTTTGGTTTGGATCACTTGACTCCACCCCTGCCATGGCAGGGACACCTCCCACTGTCCCAGGCTGCTCCAAGCCCCAGTGTCCAACCTGGCCTTGGGCACTGCCAGGGATCCAGGGGCAGCCACACCCTGTGCCCTGCCTGGGGCTGCGTGACCCCTGCACCATCGGGGTTTCTGTGGCTGTGACTGGGGGAGGGACAGCACACACCTCAGCACGGGGAGTCCAGCCCCCCTCAGTCCAAGCACATCCCCAAAACCAGCCCAGCCCAGCCCAGAGGGCGGCTCTGCGCGGGGGACAGGGCCAGCAGCTCTCAGGGCACACAGGGGGACGCGGCTCTGGCTCTCCAGTGAGCCCTGGTCCCAGAAGTGAGGCTGGAGTGCAGCACAGCCATCTGGGTGCTCTGTGAGCAGAGCAGGAGGCAGTGCCTGCACCCCAAAGGCAGCGTGGATGCAGCAGGAGCTGGGGCTGAGCTCCTGCCCTGCCACAGCTGGATCACAGCTGGATCCTCCCTCCCACTGCCATTCCTGCCCTGCACAAGGTCAGGACATCAGGGCCTGTCTGTTCTGTGGGTTATTGCTGCACATCTGATTAGCTTCTCATTTCCCCCCATATATTTCTGCTGGGGATAAAGCTAATTTAAACAGTCCCTAATTGTTGTGATTTTGTAAACAGTGTCTTAAACACAATAGACACAAAACTCTCAACAAATTGCTGGAGGAGATGTGACAGAACAGGGAATCATTTTCATATCTTCTGGGATTGCCCCAAATTGAAGCTTCTGGTCTGATGTTAGAAAATTGATGCGAGGATTTTTTCAGCAATATATCCCCCAAAGCCCTATTAGTGTGTAGGAAGGAAAATGCCCTGGATTTTTGAAATGAAGAAAAGAGAAAGAAGGAGGAAAAGGAGGAAAGAAAAGAAAGGAGAGAAGAGGAAAAAAAGAGAAGGAAGGAGGGAAGGAAGGAAGGAAGGAAGGAAGGAAGGAAGGAAGGAAGGAAGGAAGGAAGGAAGGAAGGAAGGAAGGAAGGAAGGAAGGAAGGAAGGAAGGAAGGAAGGAAGGAAGGAAGGAAGGAAGGAAGGAAGGAAGGAAGGAAGGAAGGAAGGAAGGAAGGAAGGAAGGAAGGAAGGAAGGAAGGAAGGAAGGAAGGAAGGAAGGAAGGAAGGAAGGAAGGAAGGAAGGAAGGAAGGAAGGAAGGAAGGAAGGAAGGAAGGAAGGAAGGAAGGAAGGAAGGAAGGAAGGAAGGAAGGAAGGAAGGAAGGGAAAGGAAGGAAGGGAAAGAAAGAAAGAAAGAAAGAAAGAAAGAAAGAAAGAAAGAAAGAAAGAAAGAAAGAAAGAAAGAAAGAAAGAAAGAAAGAAAGAAAGAAAGAAAGAAAGAAAGAAAGAAAGAAAGAAAGAAAGAAAGAAAGAAAGAAAGAAAGAAAGAAAGAAAGAAAGAAAGAAAGAAAGAAAGAAAGAAAGAAAGAAAGAAAGAAAGAAAGAAAGAAAGAAAGAAAGAAAGAAAGAAAGAAAACCATACTCATACATGAGTACATATAGAGGAAACTGATAAAAGCTCACACAGCTATAAAATGAAAAAATGAAATTTGCCTCCATCAGAGCAATCCCAGGCATCATCCATGGAAAAACACTTGGCCAAATTAAAACCTTGAAGTAATTGGCTGTTCATGGTGATTTACCAAGTACTTTTGGAGATGATTGTCAAATGCAATTAACTGACATAAAAGTCGTGATATGAACTTCCTTCTAACCATATTATTTGGAAATGCGCTTGGTATTTATAAAGATGTGAAAAAAAAATGTTTATTAGGTGCTCTTTAGGTTAGGATAATTATATATGCACTAAATATAATGAGATGAAACTTCAGTAGCAGTAAAAAATAAAGCAATAAGCTGTACAGAAACTGAGCCCAGGCAGTCAATGTGTATTTCTGTTATAGCTGATACTCAGTTCTCTTTTGTGCCCCCAGCTCAGTTTTTTCCTTCATATTTTAATGTTTTTATGGGGAAAATCATTTTATGTGCTTATTTTGTGTGAAGGCTGAATATCTAAGCAAGATAAATTAATGTATCAAAAGATTTAGCTGCATTTCATATGTAAAACTTGGTTGTGCTTAGAGCCTAATACTTGCTCCCTCCCACTCACATTTTACATACAAATCACTACATTTCCTAAAACTGCTGTAGAGTTCTTCATTTGCAGCTCAAATCTGCAGCTGAGGTAGAAATAAAGTCTAGAGTTAAGGAAATCCACATGAAAACTCAGATATTTCAGTGGGATTGGGGTCTAAAATCTGTCACTGAAAGCAGAATTTCAGCTGAGGTTTCCAAAGGGCTGTAGGTACCTCTGGAATGGGACATTTGGTGTCCTGGGAGGGAATTTGGGACAGGAATAGTCCAGCAGCAGAAAAAATCCTAAGAGATTTCTGGGAGATGTGGGATGCTCAGAGTCACTGTGGTTAACTCAGAGCCCTCAACAAGAGAGAACTGAAATCCTGGGGTTGCAGCCCCTGGGCTGGGAGAGCCATGGGAGTGCCAGGATGGGCTGGGCTGGGCTGGACCTTAAAGCTGATCCAGTGCCAGCCCTGCCATGGGCAGGGACCTTCCAGGGGCTCCAAGCCCTGTCCAGCCTGGCCTTGGACATTTCCTGTGACTCACCTGCCTGTGGCCACTTCTGAGCCCGCTGGGAATTGTCTTCCCCAGCTATCCCATTTTCCAGCCCACATTCCATTCTGTGCCAGCCAGGAGGGAGGGAAGGGAGATTTCCCCTCTCAGCTCTGTGCTAACGAGGTGGGAGCAGCCTGGCAGAAGAGATTCACTGGGACTCCACCATTAATTAGTGATTATTCTTTCTTGTAAGGAAGAGCTGAGGGGAGTCCCAGCTCTGTGGTGGCAGCCCCTTTGCACTGAGAAGTTGTGCCCCAAAAGTGGCACCCCCTGCCAGGTTAAACCAGAGCCCTCAGGGGTTTAACCCAGGGAACCTGCAGCTGGAGCAGAACAGCTCCAAGACCTAAGGTCAAACCTGCTTTTTCTTTGTTCTCCTCGTTCCTTGTGAGCATGGATTGCTCTCATTCCCCGGGATTTGTTTCTTTGTGGCAGCTGAAGGTAGCAGGGCATGAGGAGCTGGAGAGCATCTGCTGTGGAAACAGATGTTGGCCTTCCACAGCTGGACATTGGCCCTGTCAGGGATGCAGAGGGGTGTTCCCAGAACACTGCTTGGTGGGACAGCGGCCCCACTGCACATCTGGATCACTCCTGTACACCAAAATCCAGTTATCATTCCCCAAAGAGCAGAACAGCTGCCCCACCGCACATCTGGATCACTCCTAGATGCTGAGATCCTGCTGTGATTCCCAAGACCTTTGGGAGAACACCTGGCTGGGTGCATTTGGCTGCACTTTTCTGCAGGCCCAGCCAGTGCAGGAGGGGGAGAGGAGCCTTGGCTTTCCTCCCTTGCCCACGAGGAATCTCCTGCAGAGCCCCAGGCTCAGGGTCTGCACAGCTGGCTGTGGCATCCTCTGCTGCCCAGACCCAGGATGGAGGGAGTTTGGAGATTCAGGGAATTACAGGTGAAGGCAAAGACCTGTGAAGAGACCAGCCCAGAGCAGCTGAGCTCCCATCCTGACAGGAATTCCAGGATTCAGCTCACCCTGCACAAGCAGGGGTGCGACCTTAGGGAGCTGCTCCAGGCACAGCAGAGATTTTTGGCTGCTTGTCACCTCCAGCCACTGCCCTGCTGGCTCGGGCTGGCACCCTGAGGACCTTCAGCTGCACCAAGGAGGATTCCAGGCCACCTGCAAGCCCCTCCCTCTGCTCCCTGCAGAGCTGTCACTGCACAGAGGGTGCCAGGGACCAGCTGCTGAACACAGGACAGCTCCTGTCCACCTCCACATCTGCATGAGCCCACAGCAGAGCTGCCCCATGCCAGGGAGGGAATGACATTCAGCCTTGATGACAATCTCAGCAGTAATTCTGAATCCTGCAAGCTCTTCTGTTATCTTACTTGAAAAGCCCAAATGTAGTTTCAGACTCGCCAAGCAATGGCTCAGCAGCTTCAGCACACATGAACATGAGGAACAAAAGCACCCATGGCCATCTGGAAAATTCAGGGGAAGACGCACCTCTGAATCACACACTGGTTTGTAGTCAGCTCATCCGAGTCACTCACCACCACCAAATTATTAAGGCACAGGAAGCACAAGGAATCCAAGACCATGAGTGTGTTCTTTGTCTCTTAAGTACATAAAAAAGCAAAGCATCTGTTAGGAGCAGAGGGAAGCTGAATTGTTTTAGCACATTCCCTGGAGTTCTTGGCTGCAGTGGGACCCTGATGCTGGAGCTGCATTCAAGCTCCTGGGCAGACACAGAACCCAGCAGGTTAAGGGCAGCTCAGAACCCAGCAGGGCTGGATTTTAAAAACAAGTACCAAGACCGCAGAGAGGACAACACAGTTTCAACCCTATTTCTCCATTTTCTTCTTTCTTTTTTTTCCCTCAGGAAGGTAAAAAAGTAAACAGAGTGAGTAGTTAGGAACACTGGAGGCTGTCAGTTCAGGCTCAATAAATACTGCTGTGGCACTGATGAGTTTAAAGCTGACACTCTTCCTCCTGGAGTGTTTGGAAGACACAAAATGAAGCCCTAATAAACACAGTCTTACCATGGCAGCAATTTGCAGGCTGAAGAGATGCTGCCTCCTCTGGCAAGAAGAAACCCCCAAGGTTTTAGGTGATCTTTCCAAGGGCAATTGTTCTCCCACCCTCCTTAGCAGCAGGGAGATTTCTATATGTGAACATAACTTGCAATAAATCAGCTCTAGAATAGTCAGGACGAGGTTTCAGAATTCAAAACAAATGCCAGGACAAAAAGAGTGACAAATACAGAGATTCAGCACTGCCAGAGGTGACTGAGGTGAGATTTACCAAGTGCTTACAGCAGGAGGATCACATCCCAAAGGCAAAGGGGGCAGGGAGGAACACGGACAGGACCAAGACAAGGCAGCAGCAGAAGAGGGAAGAAAGCAGAGGGGACCTGAGGGATCAACCAGAAATGGGTGTGATTGCACAGAGACTGGGGAACAGGGATTTGGGGGGCAGGGACTGGCCTGGGGGTGGATGGAGCCAGGAGCTGCCAGGGTTTGGCTGGTCCGTGGTGGCTCCCAGGGTGGGGGGACACAGCCCAGGCTCCACTGCTGCTCAGGAAACCCAGAGGAGGGCACAGAAGGGCTGGGGGACAGGGCTGAGCAGAGAGAGGCAGGTTCTGGCCATGGAGGAAGCAAAGAAACATCTCCAGGCTGGGACGAGGTGGAGGAAACCAAGTGAGAAACAAAGGAGTATCTTGGAATTAGACACAAGGCTGATCAGCACAGTTAGAAAAGACTGGGCCATATTTCCCTGTGCACACTCTTGAAAATATGGTCCTGTGTTTAATATTAATGGGAACCATCAGCCATGCAGCATTGCCAGAGGAATATTTCCATTAACATTAAACACACTTTGATGCCAGTAAATGTTACTGGCTGGCAGAGGAAAGTTACAACGTGTGTAATTTTGCTCTTTGCTTTCTCTTACCATGTGTAGGTGTCTGGGTGGCACTGTCTAGTATCAGGTGATTATAATTTTGTTCTTGGTCATCTGAAATTCACAGAAAAAAAAAAATCCCTTTAAGAACCAGCTTAGCATCACCACTGATCTGCAGATGATAATTACAGCTCACAGTATCACAGGAAATCTCAGCGTGATTAAAGAAAGGAGAAGGAAATGCTTAAGAAAGCAGAAGATTCTGTTATGCAGTTCACTTAAAATTCCAGATGCAAGGAGAACACGATAATGGGAATCTGCTCCCCTTCTGCTGAGCCTGCAAATGAAGGTTCTCTGCAAAGGTGAGAAACACACCCAGCTGTACCCACAGGGTGAGGAGTTCCTGGGGCCCCATTCCACTGCTCCAGCTCCATCCAGCACAGGCCTTTGGAGCTTTGGAGGTTTTCAGGATGTGAACCCCAACCATCCAAACTCAGAGTGTCCCACTGTGAGCACAACCACATCCTGTGTGAGCACAGAGAGGAGTCAAAGGTGTGGCCTCGTGGAGTTAAACTGATGCCTTCAGTTTGAGCTTTCCTATTTCCAGACTCTGCACTGCATTGGTGTGTGACTCTGAACTCCATCCAAAGTGTCAGCAAGTTCTCCTCCCAGCTCAGGCACACAAAACAATCCTTTGCCAGCCCCACAACCAAGGACAGCGCTGCAGCTTCAGCCCCAAAAAGTGCAAAGAGCAGCGACTGGAGGAGAGAATGTGGGAGGATGGCACTGCAGAAGCTGGAGCTGCAATTGGGCAATGAAGGCCAAGATGGAAATGGAGCCAAAGTGATCCAAGTGTGAGAACTCGTGACTCGGATCCATCTTGGCTCCATCTTGGCTGGAGCCACGGCCAGGCTCTTGCAGTGCCCAAGGTGAATCCTTGGAAGGGCTTGGAATAAATCCCTGCTTTATTCCTTCAGCACTGCCCAGCCCCTGCTCCAGGCAACTCTCCAGGCATCAAAACAGCTGCACATGAACTCTGGATCCCTCCCCAGGAAATGGGAATCCCGTGAGACTGAGGCACCCAGAGAGGGGGAAACAATCCATGGCAGAGGCATTGCTGGAATTGGGGCTGGCAACTGTCCCTTGGGGTGGAAAACAGCTCTGCCTCTTCCCTGTAATGAAATCATCAGATTAGGGACTCCTGATAAAGCCACGAGCTTTAGTTTTGCAACAAGGAATGAGTTCCTTGCCCAGACCTTTCCAGCATGGATGGAGCTGTAGCAGTGCAGGATGAGAGGAGATCTTTTGGGATCCCTCATGTCCTGCTCTGCTGGTGCAGGGGGTTACTCCAGTGGCTACTCTGCTTTTCCCAAATCTATCATGGATATTTTACTTTCTCTCCAGAAGATCTGTGTCACTCAGTCTTCCTTTCTGCTTTTCAGACCAATTCCTTCTTTTCTGTCTGCAGGGACGTGGAGAGAATCCCTCTTATTTCTGTCACAGGTCTTTGTGACCACAGTTACTGTGTGCTCCTTTATCCTCCATGCTGACACCATTCCTTTCCTGTTTCCCTGTAAAACCTGCTCTGCCTTGGGTCTCTGTCACTCCAGCACCCTCTGCTCCCACAGACCCACTTGAGATCCTCCTCAGTCTGGGATGTGTTTGTGAGAGAGCCCTAACCAGGGCAGAGAGGAACGCCTGGATTGTGCCCAGTCAGCTTCTCTTGTTCACACAAATGTGATATTTTTCTTTTCCTGGTTCGTGTAAAGTCTGTGATCCTTTATTGTTCCTTACTGCTTTCCCAAGGAACTCTCAAATTGTTCTCTAACACAGAAAAGGCTTTTTAGCATTCTTGCTTCAGCCTGAAGCATCTCATTTTTCTCCATTTAATCAATTTATTTTCAGGCTATTTATCCAATTTGTCAAGAACATTTTAAATTCTAATCCTGTTCTCTAATAGACTTACGGTCATCCAAGCTTCATACCACCTGCAAATTTAATAAGCAAATTCCTTTTCCACCAGGAACAAAGAGAACAAATCCAGAACCACATCAGGCCATCCTTCCCCTGATGTTTAGTCCCTGAATGGTCACTCAGCCATGATGGCCTCTACCCCAGGCAGGTTCATTAACAACCTGCTTCTCTAATTAATCTGGAAACTGCTGGAAATCTTGCTAAGGTCATGATCCTTGATATGAATTATTTCTCCCTGGCCATAAAACACAGAAAAAATAATAAAAATAAGGTTAAGTTGCCATGATTTGTTTCTTAGTGTTGACTGCTTGTTTATCTCTCTCCCTCACTATGGCGAGTGTCTGGGTGCAACCAGGATTAAAATCAGAGTTTGTTTATTCAGGTGACAACAGACTGGGCATCTTCACTTGCTTCCTGCTGCTCCAGAATCCAGGCACTCCTTGTATCCCAGACAGATGGAAAAATGGAAGGGTTTTAGCCTGGTTGTGAGCATGAGATGAGCAAATCTTGGGAGGAGCCCAGGTCCACAGGGACACCTCAAGTGCCCTTAAATAAATGCCTTGCAGGTTTCCCTGGTTTGAATTTTCCTTTGAATCCTCCACTGTTCATTGCTTTCAGCAAGGAAAAATTCTGCAGAAACTCATTTTGTGACTTTGTTTCAGTTTCTGTTCCTCCAGTAGTCAAATTTCAATTGAATGTGAAAACCAGACCAGAGGAAGGGGGACAAATAAGAAACTGGATATTTCTGGAATCCTGTAACTGTCTGGAGGGATTTTCAGAGCCATGGGATCAGAGGGGTTAAATTTCACCTGGTTCCCAGCATGCATGGTACGGATTCCTGCTCATTCCTGGAAGTGGTCAAAAAACACATGGATGTGGCACTGGGGGACATGATTTAGTGACCACAGAGGTGCTGCTGGGTTGGTGGCAGGGCTGGATGACCTTAAAGGTCTTTTCCAAGCTGAACAATCCCAGCTGTGACCCCGTGGACCGAGGATGGACACCGTGTCCTCTGTCCCGGTGTCCAACCACCCTCACAGTGAGGGAGGTTTTCCCCACGTTTGGGTGGAATTTTGTGCGTTAGGGTTTGTTCCCTTTGCCCTGGCACTGGGCACCGCTGGGAAGGGACCAGCTCCACCTTCTTAGTTCACCCCTCAGTTCATCTCAGCACGGACCAGGTCCCCCTGAGCCTTCTCCTCTCCGGGCTGGGGATCCCCAGCTCAGCCCCTTCAGCATCCTCGGCCCTTTGCTGGACCCTCCCCAGTCCAGCCGTGGCCCTGCAGTGCTGGGAGCCTGTCACTGGTGCCAGCACTGCTGCTCCTCCCCATTGTGCCCTGCATCCCGGGATGCTGCTGCCTCCTCTGCCGCAAGGGCGCATCGCTCCCTCATCTTCCTCTTGCGCCCAGCGCCGATTCCAGCGCTCATTTCCCCCCGATATTGTCTTATTTATGTGCTCTTCGATCCATTTCTGAGCATGCGAAGCAGGGAGTGAGGAATGAGCCCGGTGTATTTCTCCATGACCTCTCCCTGACATTTACAGCTGATAAGTTCATCGAGCATGACTGGATGGCTCCACTGGCACTGCTGTCCTGTGAGCCTTGGAAGATGAATTTCCCCAGATGAATTTCTCCATCCTTCCAGGAGCTTTCAGAGGAGCCGGGGGCTCCTGTGCCCGTCCCTTGGGCTCCAGCCAGACGTGGGCTGCAGTCATGCCAAGGAGGGCAAGGACTTCCAGCCTGGCTCCAGCAAAGCTCATTTACAGATCAAGCAGCAGCAAACACCAAACCCCAAATTCTGTGTGTGCTGGTCCCTGCTGGTGCTGCCGGGTGAGAGGGGACACAGAGACGGGGACACTCGAGGTGTGAAACGCTGGTTTTCAGAACAGGAACAGACACAACTTGAACAAACCAATTGTTCCAGAAGGGAACCAGCAGAGGTTTCACTCTCACAGGTCACTTATTCCCACAAGCTGGGAGAAATTGGCTCTTCACTGAGGACAGCTGCACCTGAATAGGAGCCATCATCTTCTGAGTATGAACAACTTTTCATTTCACCTCAAATCCTTTCCTTTTTTCCTTTCCTTTCCCTTTCCTTTCCTTTCCCTTTCCTTTCCTTTCCTTTCCTTTCCTTTCCTTTCCTTTCCTTTCCTTTCCCTAAAAACCTCAGGTGTTTTGAGGCTGCTGCTTCAGTAATATCATCCAGCCCTGTCAGAACCTGAATTATTGGCATTTTGATGTGGCTGAGCTAATCAAGCATCTGAATGCAGCACTGGGCTTCATTTACCACTTCTGTAGCCCTTTGTAAACACTTTCTAAGCAATAAAATACTTTAAAATGATGGCTGAGCCTTCCCACACCTCTTCAGGTTTAACAAGATAATGCTGTTAATTGTGAAGTGCCAGTTAGGCAGAAGCTTATCTATTGTTGAGACAAGGATCTGAGTTCAAAGCTATTTACCAGGAAACTCCATTAGGGGAAGAAAGGAGCCACAGGGCTCTGAATTGCCAGGCCACAAAAGGAAATTTCTGAGCGCAGCTGGAGGAGCAATCAGATAAAATAACCAACAGAAAGAGTGAGATGTTTCACTGGAAAAAAAGGAAACCAGCGCTCCCACTCCTTTGCAAACTGGGAAAGACACGTGCACAGAAGTCACGTTCATTTTCATTCACAATTTATTATTTTATTTCTTTTATTAAACTGCCTCTCTCCACAAGTATTCTCACTTTTAGCTTTCCAATTCTTCCCTGCATCCTGTTGGCTGCGTGGGGCTGTTCCCAGCTGGGGTTAAAGCACAATAACCACCTGAATTATCTGCACCAAGGTGCAAAATTCTGGGTAACTTAACACTCTAAATAGCTCCCAGAGTTCCTGCCTAGGAAATCCTCCTTTTTCTGCAGTTTTAACCTTCCCTTTGGTACCTGATTTTAGTCTTCTCCAGAGCCTATTTTTTTTTTTTTTTCAGTCTCAGGGATTTCATATGGGAATATTACTAATAAAAACTTGATTTATTGTGTTCTATAATGGAAAAAAAAATCAAGTGTCAGAATATGAAAAGAAAATGCTGCATTTTCCAGTCTGTCGTTCCTAATAAAATTCCTTATGAAAACTGCAAAGCAAGGATATTTTTAATATATGCCAAGTGTATTACAGATATATCTGTAACTGTAATACAGATATATGATCACTCTGACAGTCATGCTATACTTTGCATTCGTTTTAGAGAATTTATTAAAGTACTGGGAGCTGCTCTGAAACCTGTAGTTAACAGGACAAAAGGAATGGCCTAAAGAGGAACCAGCAGCTTTTGAAGGGACCCAGGGCAGGGGTGGAATCCTCATTCCCAAAAGGGATTTAAAACATGAGGGGATGTGGCATTTGGGGCTGTGAGTTAGGGACTGGACACCTAGAAGCCTTTTCCAACCTAAATGATTCCATGAAAACCAATTCTTTGCCTTCTGTCCCTCCGATCTTGTCACCAAAACTGCCGAGATTTCCAGAGCGGGATGGAACCAGCAGTTGTGCTGATGGTAAGATCCCTCCTTGATATCCACACTAATGAAGAGAAAATCCCTCTCCAGGGCTGCTGGGGGGATGCAGAGGAAGGCAGGGAGGAAAAGCAGCCCAAAAGCTGCTGAGGAGAATGGAAATAGTCCCAGCACAAAGCTCCTCGTTCATCACCCACCGGCCCCGCCGGCGTTTTCTGCTCACGATTTGTATTCCAGAGGGGGAACCTTGAGCAAACGCCCTTCAGCTGCTCGGTGGCCAAGCAGAGCTGGGAAGGGGAGCAGGCACCAACCCTTCTCCAGGGATTTTGGGCAGGGAGAGTGGCCAAGTGCAGCCCAGGAACGGGGGAGCAAAGGCCCAAGCCCCTCCTGAGCCAGGTGTGCCCAGGCAGGGCTCAGAGGGGATGAGCACAGGAACATTTAACCCCACAGATGGTTCAACCCCAGCTGCCTTTGGCGTACACGAGCCACAGCCGATCCCTTTGTACTCCTGTGCTGTGAATGTTCTGCTTGCTGAGGGTTTGTGCACCTGCCTGGCACTCCCCAGTGCTGACCCCTACGAGTGGCCAAAGCCAAGAGTTAAGCTGGTTCAGTCAGCATGTCAGTCATTAGAGGGGCTGGAAATGCCAAGTGAAAGGTTGTCCCCAAACCTTCCGTTTGATATTCATTATGTCAGGTTTTTGTTCTACCACTCCAACCTATTTTTCAACAGTAATCCTGTGACTCATTCATTGAACAGGATGCTCAGGGAATAAGGCAGCTATTCAGGAGTTATTTTAATCCTCATTAAGCGGTGAATGGCCCTGTTCTTTAGTATCCCACACCATCCAAATCCTGCACTGATTATGGAACTGTTATTTTCCATGTCGGCTTTTCCACTCCACCCTCCCAAACCTCACAAGCAGCTCCCAGACTCCCGTGGCAGGGTAGGGGCTGCCAGCCCAGGTTGTACCTGAGCCCAGAACAGGTGTGCTCACACCTGCCAGGCTTTATTCTTTTTGAGGAGCAGCCCTGGAAAACTCGGGGCAGATTTTTTGTGTTACACAGGGGATTTTTAATAGGATTTTGCAAGCACAAATCAGCTGCTAATTAATCACACCCCTTTGGTGGGGGGAGGAAAGGCAGCTGGAACAGCTCCTGGTTTACCTGGGGGGAAGATAATGAAGGCCCTGCCACACAACAGGAGGAGGATGAGGATGAGGATGGAAATGCTCCCCCAGCCCAGTTCAAGCCCAGGTTTGTCAGTGCCCATCCCAGCCACGGCCCCTCCTGGTGAGGGGCACCTGAAAGAGCTGAGGGAGCTGGGAAGGGGCTCAGCCTGGAGAAAAGGAGGCTCAGGGGGAACTTGTGGCTCTGCACAAGTCCCTGACAGGAGGGGACAGCCGGGGGGGTCGGGCTGTGCTCCAGGGAGCAGGGACAGGAGGAGAGGGAACGGCCTCAGGCTGGGCCAGGGGAGGTTTGGGTTGGATATTTGGGAATATTCCTTCACAAAAAGGGTGGTCAAGCATTGGAATGAGCTGCCCAGGGAGAAGGTAGATCACCATCTCTGGAAGGGTTCAAAAAACCTTTGTGGATGTGGCATGTGAGGGTGAGGTTTGGTGGCGAATGAGGTGGTGGGGCTGACGTGGTGGTTGGACTTGGGGATCTCAAAAGTGTTTTCCAACCAGAATGGCTCCATGGTGCTGTGGCTGTGGCTGCCCACTGGAGCCCAGCACATTGGAAAACTACACTGAAGGTGCTGGAAACTTTAGGGAGCGAGAACCAAAGGGATTTTGAAAGGCTCTGATCAACTCATCTTCCCCCAGGCCTGTCCCTGGGCAGACCCTGCTGCTCCAGCCCCATCAGCAGAGCCTCCCAGGGGTGCCCAGCACCCTTCCAAGGGTGCCCAGCACCCTGCCAGTGCTGTGGGTGCTCTGGGAGGTGCTGGCACAGCAGGCTCAGGCAGGAGGTCGGTGTGTCTCATACCTGGAGCTGCTGCAGGCTCCTCAGCAGGATTTGCACTGTGGGTTTGGCTCAGGAACTCCCTGGCAGTGCCAGGGGAGGTGTCAGGGTCACCTGGACACCACGTCAGTGCTTCCCCTGCCACCTCCTGGAGCTGCCACTTGGTGCCTGAAGTTCTCACAACCCCCTGAGCCTCCCCTGCTCTGTCCCAGCAGTGCTCAGGCAGGGATTTCACCTGCAGAATATCCACCTGCAGGCTGTGTGAGTGACATGGCCCTGGAGGCTTCAGCTCAGTCTTCTGCTGCTTCGTGCCCCCTTGTTTATCCAGCTTGGGTTGTGTTTATTCCTTATTTTAAGGAATGTTATCTTTTTATCTCATGTGAGATGAAGGCTTAAATGAAATCTAAGAAATCAAATAGGAGGTGAATCAGAATCACAGAATTAGCTGAGCTGGAAGGGACCCCCAGGATCACCCAGTGCAGCTCCTGTCCCTGCACAGACACCCCAACATCCCACCCTGAGCATCCCTGGCAGCTCCTGGAGCTCTGGCAGCCTCGGGGCTGTGCCCATTCCCTGGGGAGCCTGGGCAGTGCCCATCACCCTCTGGGGAAAGAACTTTTCCCTGAAATCCATCCCAAAACTCCCCTGGCACAGCTCCACAATGCGCAGCTGCAGGTGGAAAACTCTTGGCTGCAGTGGGCACTGAAGTTCTGGAGGTTATGGCTGAGAAAAACAAAGAAAAAACTGAAAAATCAGCAAGGCCCACTGAGCTGTGGAAGATAATCCTTGTCCCTGAAATATCTGAGTAAAAACAGGAGTGTGAGGAGGATGTTCTCGTACAACAGGGCTCGGGGTTCACTCACAGAAATCTGTCTGCTGTGTTGAAAGGCTGCACGAATCACACACTCATTCACGGCGGATTCTCCTCCTCCCACTCTGCCTCGTATCCACGCTGGGACATGGAAACCAGGCCCACTCACAGGCTCCCTACACACCAACACACGCCTCCCTCCCAGCACAGCCCTGCAGCTCCTCCCGAGCGCCAAGCTGCCAAAGCAAACTGCAGGGGACAGCTTGGCACCAGCAAAATGCAACTTCTGTTTTCTAGCAGCTCCAGCTAAAAAGGGCATTTGCAGAAAAACAAAGCCACGAGGAAAAAAATATTTCCCGATCTTGGCTTTAAAGCGATATTTTTAAAAACAGCAGCACCTCAGTGAAGGCAAAGGTCACAGAGAGTTCAGAATCTCTCTCCAAGGTACCCGATTCCTTCTGGAATATCTTTGGACAAGCTGTTGGCTTGAAAAAGGCTTTTCCTCCTCCTGGCAGTGAGTGTGAGGTCTGTCCAAAGGGCAGCTTTTCCTGCTCTTCCCAGAGCCTGGAAAAGAGACATTTCCTTCCTGGGGATCCCCCCAGCAATGTCTCTGCACCAGAGAGCAGCAGCCAGGTGGGAACGTCTGAACTCACCTGGAGCTGGAGTTCAGCATCCCTCCATAGCATTTCCTGGCTCTGATTTTCATTGTTTTCACTTAACCCTTTGCTGCCCTTTCTCACATGTTCCAGAATAAATCAGGAGAAAAAGGTGGAGAAAGGACTAGAAGAAATCCAGATGAAGAGAAAGAACAAGAACTTTCTGTCTGGGAGGGAAAGTTCTGCAGAGCCCAGGGCACAAACCTGGCTGGTGTTGATGAGTGCCTGGGATCCCCTCTGTGCCTGAGAGCTTCACACTGTCTTGGAAACACAAATGGGATAAAAATGGCCTGGTTTCCTCAAAAATCCAGCAGCTGAGCAGGCTGCATGACTAACATCAGGCAGCAGTGCACAGCAGCAGCTGGAGGAGCAGCCCTGCATGGCAACCTTTGGAAACACGGCCAGAAATGTGCTGCTCACGGGAAAACATATGGTCAGGAGAGGAAAAAATGTGTCCTTTAAAGGGCATTGCTGGAGATGGAGCCGATTCCAGAAGGTATAAATAGTCTGGGTGTCTAAAGCAGGATTAGTTAAATGCAATCTTTGGTGGAACACGGCCAGCTCTTGCACGTTCTGAGTGCTGAGATAATTATGCAAATACCTCTGGAAGTAACACACGGTCCCTTTGAGCCCCGTGGTATTGGCAGCAAGGAGAAGGGAAGGGAACACAAAGTGCTGCTCTGGCTTTTCCCTCTTCCACAAAGTACAAAAAGTTGAGGATGAAATCCCTGTGAGAAGGGCTCTCCAGTGAGTCCAGGGGTGCTGGACCTCAAAATCCACTTGGAGAGCAGAATCCAGCCCTGGTCACTGCATTCCCTTAGGAAACACCAGGGCCTGGCTGTGCCATCCCACCCTGGGGCTGAAGAGAGGCAGGAATCAGCAGAGAGCTGAACCCCTTGTCTGGTGCCCTCCAAACACAATCACAGAAAAACAATCTGATTTGTTTTCCGAAGGCTTTGGCTCAGTCCCTGTCCTGTCCCCAGAGGATCCCTGCAGGGGCATGCAGGCACTGGAGGGGTGGGTGGCTCCCAGCTTGCCCAGAGCCCAGCAGGGCTTGCCCAGCCCCAGGACTGATAACTGTGGGGTGTTAGAAGCAACAGGAGGATGCAGATAAATAAACTGAGGTCTTTAACTGGCTTTAAATCACTCTGAAGCCATAGAAATGCACTTGCTCCTCATCTGTCACCAAGGCATGGCCAGCCTGGAGGTGTCTGGGCACAGAAGCAGAGACTTTCTCTTGATGTGACACAGCAAGGAATGCCTGTGAGGGGCCAGGAACGAGGATGTGATGGTTTGAAATCAATTCCACCCTTTTGCTGATTCCTGGTGCTTTGTTTTCCCTGGATGGAGGCTCGTTTGCATGCCTGTCAACTGCTAAACGTGGCTTTGGGCCAGTGTTTTCAGGACAATTAAGATCCAGATGCAATCTAACACAGATCAGAGTCTTATCTTTGAGCAGATAAAGAAGTCACCAGCACTAATCAAGCCTTTAAAATGAACCATGGCCAAAAGTGCTTTATTAAGGCACAAAGAAAGTGGCTCCGTGTTAGAGAAGAACGGAGAGCTCTATTTAAATCCTAATCCTATCAGCAATTAAGCAGATGGTTAACTTTAAGCATCTGCTTAAGTCTAACTGAAGTCACGTTAAAGTGTGGCTTTCAAAATAGGGATTCTATAGAAAGATCTGGGTGTGACAGTGTCAAAATCTTGATTTTTCCTGAGAATTCCCTGCTCTGTTCTGGCAGTGCTTCAATTCCAGCAAAGGGAGAAGGTGGCACAGACTCCCTGAAGGGGCTGAGGACAGATAAGGGAATCCTGGAATGGTTTGGGTTGGGAGGGACCTTAAAGCTCAGCCCATCCCACCCCTGTCCCAGGCTGCTCCAAGCCCCAGTGCCCAACCTGGCCTTGGGCACTGCCAGGGATCCAGGGGCAGCCACAGCTGCTCTGGGCACCCTGTGCCAGGGCCTGCCCACCCTCACAGGGAACAATTCCTGCCCAGTATCCCATCCATCCCTGCCCTGTGTCATTCTGAAGCCATTCCCTGTGTCCTGTCCATCCATCTGCTGTCCAAAGTCTCTCCCCATCTTTTTTGGAGCCTTTTCAAGTCCTGGAAGGCCCCACCAAAGCCATCCCAGAGCCTTCTCATCTCCAAGCTACACAATCTCAATTTTCTCAGCCTTCCCAAGACATCCGAACTCTGACCACCAGCATGTTCCTGGTGTGAAGCACAGATTCTTGGAGATTTAATGCATTCATTCTCATTTTAAAATAAATATTTAATTAAAAAAAACCCTTTTCCATATGTTGTGATCAGAAATTTTCTGTTTGGCCAACTCAAAAAAAGCTGAAATTACAAACAACTCTTTTAAAAAAAAAAATTATTTTATGTTTGTAAAACTCAGAGCAACTTAGATATTGGGAATATTGGATTACTGCTAAAGGGAAAAAATGCAGTTTAAAGTCCAAATATTGCAGGAAAGCTGCCTCAATTCCAGTGTCCCAAATTGCTTGGCACAGTCAACATCTCTGAATAACGAGTCTGTCTCCAGTGACAATAAGTTACAGTATTTATCATTATTTAAGTTTGCTCAAACAGGTCTCATTTGGGAAAAGTCTGTAAAAACCATTGAAGGAACACCTTTAAAACCAGCAGTAGTGGTTGTGGGATCCTGGAATTCCTTTCCATGGAAAATGAGCATCCCCTGGATGTGCATTTGTCCCAGTTTAGGAGGTGAAGCAGTTAATCATAAATCTCTCAAGCCCCAATTTCTGGAATCCTTTGATTAGGTGGGATTCTCATTGATCTTTAATTAAAGGAGATCACTGCCTCTCTTCTGTACAGACACAGCTCTTGGCAGCTCCAAGGCCCTCAAGGCAAAAAGCAAACAGAGGACAACAACATTTATTTATTTTGAACCTGTGGGTTTGGGTTCAACCTCAGATTTTTTTCCCCCAATCTCAGTTGTGGTTTCTTTACCACTTGTGGTTGAAACCTCCCTGATAACTCTGGAATATTTATTGCTTTCCTGTATGGAAAGGGGGGATCTGGCAGAGGATTTACAGCAGAGTGAGCTCTCTCCTGTAGGCAAAGCAATTCTCATTTCTTTACTCACTCCCTGCCTTCCATGGGAATAGTTACTTTGGCAGATTTGATCCTCAGCTCTGCTTACTGGAACACAGCTTTTATTGGGTTTTATCGGGGTTTATTTCATTTTATTTCTGCACCAAACTCACCAAGGCCAAGCAAAGCAGTTCAGTGGTCGGATTAACTGGGTGCCAGAGATCCTGCTCCCTCCTCAGCCCTCAGGGAAATGATTCTCATCCCTCCCTTGTGCCTGCTTTTATTGGATCTTGCAGGAAATTCTCTCTGCTTTTTCATTTGTCTGTTTTTGTCATCGAGTTTTAGCCAGATCAGGTTCGGGATGGGAAGATGGGATGGGATGGGGACACACTGGACCCTCAGTCCAGATGCAAAGCCTGTCCCCTGAGGAAGGTTCCCAAAATCAGGCAGAGGAAATTCTACCAAATGCAAGGTCTCCTTTCGTGTGGCCATTCCCCAGTTCCATACCCGGGCTCCCCTCCCTGGGACAATATTTCTGTTTAGCACCATATGAATTTGTTCTGGTTTCTTTACCCAGATCATGTCCAGATGAACCTTTAAACATAAGAGAGAAAATTCCACTGGAGAAATGCAGCTTCTTGGAGAAACAAAGTGCATGAACAGCTGGTAAGTTATGTCTGTCATTTATGGTGTAAATGTGGTAAATGCTGTGACAAATGCTGTGACAAATGCTGTGTGCCATTTATCCTGTGAATCCCAGTGACACCCAGCAGCGGGGCTGGTGGGGCACTGTGGATTCTCCCTGGGAGGGACTGGACTGGATTTTGGGAGGCACTGCTGGCTCCTCTTCTCTCTCCAGACCCATCTCCTGCTCCTCCATCCTGATCCAGGCTGTGGGGACCTGAACTGAACTGAACTGGGGCCCTGTCCAGCCAGAGCTTTTCCCACATGCTGGCAGCCAGAGCACTGCTCCAGCGTGGTGCCAAGGGGCTGGAAGGCACTGCTGAGGCTGCACGTGCTGCTGAAGCACTGAAAGCCCCCAGGCTTAGAAAAATGAGGCTGCACAGATGGCTGGGAGCTGAAATCAGCTCACCAAGAGCTCAGCACATACACCTGGTGTCATTTGCTGTCAAAAAAACCCACATATTTCAGCTGTGCTCGTGTTTGGTGGCTCCTGGGCCGGGCTCTCCACACGGCAGGTGGTTGGTTTGTGGTGCAAAACCATCCCAACCCAGCTGCAGAGCAAAGCACTGTCCCTGCCAGACTGCTCAGTACCAGGTGTGGATGGACAGAAAAACCCTCCCAAAGATCCAACAGCAATAAACACTTGGGTAGAAGTGTAAAATCAGCATCCTTGAAGGGAAGGGGCTGCCCCAGATCTGAGCCAACATCTGTGGCAGGGAGAGGATCTGGGCTCTAAGAGCTGCTCCCCATCTGCTCAGTGGTTCCTGTGCTCAGATTTGGGGCAGGTTTCAGCTGAGAGCAGCTCCTGTGCAACCCACGGGTCCCAGAGCTTCCTGCCACTTCTCAGAAATACCACATTGCTTCCCAGGAGCATCACAGTGATTCCCAGGAACACCCCACTGCTTCCCAGAGCTCCACACTGCTTTCCAGAAATACTACCCTGCTTCCCAGAAACACCACAGTAATTCCCAGGAGCTCTCCATGCTTCCCAGAGCTTCCCAATACTTCCCAGAAATCCCACACTGCTTCCCAGGAATACCACAGTGATTCCCAGAGCTCCACACTGCTTCCTAGAAATACCACACTTCTTCCCAGAGTTTCTCACTGCTTCCTAGGAACATCCCATTGCTTCCCTGAGTTTCTCACTGCTTCTCAGAGGTCCACACTGCTTTCCAGAAATACCACACTGCTTCCCAGAGCTTCCCAATACTTCTCAGGAACACCACTCTGCTTCTCAGGAGCTTTCCATGCTTCTCAGAGCTTCCCATTACTTCCCAGAAATATCACACTGCTTCCCAGGAACACCCCACTGCTTCCCAGAGTCCTGCCCAGCACATTCCAGGGAGCTGTTTCCCCAGTGATCCCGGAGGTGGAAAATGCCCAGCTGGTTCCTGAGGCTGTGCCAGGGGGTGCAGTGCCCCTGGGGCTGTGGCTGAAGGGGGCTCTCACTGCCAGGACCCAGCAGTGCCCTGGGCTGGGTGGTCTCTGTTCCCCCTGTGCTGCTGCTGTTTTCAGAGCAGATCCTTGGTGATCTCTGCAGTTCTGAGTCCCGTGGCAATTCCCATCTGCCAGGCACAGCTTTTCCTGCCCTTGCCTGTCTCTCACCAGTGATTCCAAGCCCCTCCTGCACTTTGCACTCTGCAGAGCTGCATTTCGTGACCCTCAGTGCTGTGGGCAGGTTGTGCCCACCCCTCCCTGTCCCTGTCTCTGCTTTAGGGGAGGAGGGACAGTGTGTGCAGGGCACAGACTCATCAATATTGCAGAGCTCCCAATTCCAGCTCTCCCTGAGTTGTCTCTCTGAGCATCCCTGGATGAGTCCCTGGCAGGGGAAGGAGAGGAGCCTGCAGTGTTGTAAATAAATTCACAAGTTGGCCCAGTTCCACCAAAAGTTACTGTTTGTTAATTGATAAATTGTTAATTGCGTTAATGCTGTTAATTGTTAGTGCTGTGAAGTGCCCCAGTTCAGCTGTGATGTTGGTTTCCCTTTCCCTCGATCCCTTGATTGTGTACCCCCTCCTTTTTTTGTTCATCGGGTATTGCTGCTGCTGTTCCCGCATGGCACCAGGGGAGGTGACATCATAGGACTTGTATGCAAAGTGCGGAACTGAGGAATTATGGGCACCATTCGGGTAAATAAATCCCCTATAAAACGAGCCAGCCGAAGTTCCAACGAGCCAACATGGTCTATCTGTATCGGGAACTGTCTCCTGGAACTGCACTCACATGACACCCAGGATCCTCACCCTGACAACAACAGTGCCTGACTGGAAATGAGGCCCTAGACAGGGAGCCTAACACTCATTTCTAGGGGACTCCTGTGAGGACGAAGCCCCAGCTCTGCCCTTCGTGGACAAAGCTGCACTGAACCTCCTTTTCTGTGTCGTCATCTGGGAGCAGTGGTGGTGTGCACACCCCACGAGTACCCCCACCCACAATGAAGAGCTGATTCCTTGATAAAGGCCTTTCAATGGCAGCTGGTCTCCTGGCCCATTTATTTCATGCAGGTTCAGGTAACAGCAGGGGCACGGCTCTGGTCCATCAGGAACCAGCATTATTGGGAAGGGCTTTCTCCAACAAACCCTCCCCTGCTGTGGCCCTGCAGAGCTCTGTCGTTGCTGTTCCCTTGGAGTGCACTTCCAAGGGGGAGATCCATCAGTCCCTGCTGAACTGAGGAATGCAGGGATGATCCAGGAGGGCAATCCCAGCACTGCCCCCAGCCCAGCCCGGCTGCAATCAGCACCAGCAAGCCAGACCTCCTTCCCTGAGGGCAGCAAACCTCAGAGACATCATTTCATGCTCCTGCTGTCAGCTGCCCTGCACAATTTATCTTCTCATTACCTCTTTAACAGCACTGCAATTCACTGACTGAGCGAGGGAAATAACTCCTGTGATGGAGACGTTGGCTTTGGATATAAAGCAGTGATATTATTATGCAGCAATAGAAATGCTAAGTTCCTGCAGCCAGGGCCCAGAAGAGCTTGGGAAGGTGGAGAACACCTGGAATCCAAAGGTGTTTCACTCTGGCTTGGATAAAGTCACCTTAGGGCAGGTGGGGTTGTCATGGGAATAAAAACTGGTGGGGGAGAGAGGAGAGGAGAGGAGAGAAGAGAAGAGAAGAGAAGAGAAGAGAAGAGAAGAGAAGAGAAGAGAAGAGAAGAGAAGAGAAGAGAAGAGAAGAGAAGAGAAGAGAAGAGAAGAGAAGAGAAGAGAACTCATCTGAAATCACTCAGCCCTCACGTATTTCAGACTGATGCGTTTTAGCAGATAATTTTTAGGGGATTCTTGCCCTTTGGGTGTTCCCTGTGCTCCCTGCTCTCCTCTAAGTGGAGCTGAAGGCCCCAGTGTGGTGTCCAAGGAAGAAGTGAGAAGAAATGACCCCAAGGATGAACACTGGATAGGGGTGACTTGGCGAAAGAAGCCATCAAAGGTAACTTGTGCTGTGTGCAACATTTCCCCACATCCACAGAGAGCCATGGAATTCACCTGCAAACCTGCAGGGATGGGCAGAGCTCCCTGTGCTGCTCTCTCAGGTGATTTTTCCACTCTCAGAGTCCCTCCTCAGCCTCAGTTTCTCGCCTGCACAAAGCCCCAGCTGTCCTGGCACTGTGGAGCTCACCTCAGCTCTGGGCTTGTGTGAAGATTTTCTCCTCGCTGCTTTCCCTCTCCCTCTCGCTGAACAGGAGTTCCTATCACAGGAGTCCGTGTGCTTTGGCAAGGTACCAGGAATTGTTGATTCCAGAGGCACTGTGTTTCCAGCAGGAGCCTCAGCACTTTCCCTGGGCAGCGTCACAGTTTTTCACGGTAAATTTCCTTTTGCTGGGAATTCAGCTTCCAAGGAAAACAGTGCTCAGAGTACTTTAACCAGCTTAGTGCACATCCAAGGCACAGGCACTGCAAAGTGACACCTGTTTCCAGGTGTTTCCAGGTGTTTCCAGGTGTGGGGGTAGGCCAGCAGCTCTTGGAGCTGCTGATCTCCCTCCAAGGGCACAACGTCTCAGCACAGCTAAACCCAACTGCTGGTAGACAACAAAAAAACCAGCCTGGATCCTATTTATGTGTTTCCAGCTCAGTCACCATTGCTTTATGTAGGATATTTAAGGCTGAAATTCAAGTTTTCCATATTCTCTGTTGATTGTCCTGGAGGACTTGTCAGAAGTCAGACGTGGTGATGTGATCCTGAGTTGTCAGCTCCTGATCAGAGGGCAGTCTGTGCTGCAGCCAGGGAGAAAGGTCAGGAACAGCAACAGCCCTGCCCGGTCCCCACAGCCCAGGGGCAGCTGTGGGTTGGTCTCTGACCCTACTCAGTGGTCACCTGTGGCACCAGAGCTGGGCCTTTTTGCCAACAGCACTTTCCATCAGCATCACTGGCACTGAGAAGAGCCGTGTCCAGGAGAGTGGAGCTGTGTGGGATGTGCCCCTCCTTGCTCTGTGCAGGGAACAGGGATTAGTCACAACCTTAGCCCAAAAAGCCACCAGCCACTGCCAGAACTGTGCAACACCAGATTCCAGCCTGAATGGTGTGACAGATGATGGGGAGCTGAGCACTGAGCCCAGAAAAGCTCTCGGGGTGCTGAGCCCAGCTGCTGCTTTGCTGGGTCACCATGCAGGGACGTGCAGCCCTGCCCTGCCAGGAGGGATGAGCCCAGACATTTTATTGCCACGTCTCTGAAAAGGGCATTGTCTCAGTCCCTCCAGCTTTCTACTTTCAGGAGGAAAGAACATATTGAATAAAACGTAGACACGTCAGCAGAGATGCTGTGGGCACAGGAGTTCCCTGAGCTCTGCTGGCTCCCAGCTCTCCCAGCCCCGTTTCTGGATTTGCTTCCACGCTGGAGCGTGTCACTCCCTGGGGACAGACAGGAGCTGTCACAAGCCATTACAGCAGCTGCTTCCACACAGCTGCCCCCATCCCTGGCAGGGCTCTGGGCTCTGCTGGTCACTGGGCAGGAGCCTGTCCCTGTCCCTTTGGGTTTCCCTGCCCAGCTCCTCTCTGCTGGGGCCATGGCGTGGGCTGGGGGTGTTTGCTGGAGCTGTGAGAAGCACCTCTCCCTCCCCACATCCTGTCACAACCCTCATTCCCCACTGCTTTTGCTCTCATCTCTATGAAGAAGACTGCAGGAAAAGAGGGCTCTGCCAAAAAGAGGACTTTGGCACCTTGCCTGCCTCTGGAGGGGCTGGAAGCAGCCTGGGCAAAGGCCTCCTCCCTCCATTCTGTCAGCATTTATCTCAAACTCAATTCCCCTCAGCTTTCACCCCACCCGAGGGGTGGGATTCCCCCAGCAAGGAGGGCAGGAGTGCCCCATGGCCACCCCAGAGCACAGACAGAGCCGAGTCTGGCTCAGGACAGGAGAGGCCATGCAGGGCTGGACCATCCCCACTCTGCTCTTTGCCTCAGTGACCTGGAAAACCCCTAAAGGGCTCATCTGGAGGCTGTCCTGGAGGGCCTGGATGCCCTCCCAAGCCTGGTGACCCAGTCCAGTGTGGTGCCAAAGCACCAGCTCCAAATCCTTGGCCAGCACCCCCAGCGTGATCTTGCCCATTAACTCTGCATAAACAAACAATCACTTATAACGTCAGGGAAAATAACCTCACCCCTAATCACTGATTAGAAATGTTTGCTTATGGCTGGGTATTTATAGCCTACAAGAGGTAAATGTCACCCTCATTGCCTGCGTTCATGGCAGATATTGTTTAATTAGAGATTGCAGCCTCTGGGCTGCTGCTCTTTGGAATGGGAGATGAGTTCTGCCGTGCTTTATTATTTACCCTTCCCTCTGCTTTCCCTGCTGCTGTGCAGGAGTGGGATCTTGTTGAGGAGCTGAATTTAACCGCAGTCATCCCCAGATCTTGCAGGGTGCTGCTCTGGCTGCCCTGCCCCGGGATGTCTCTCACGGAGCAGCCACGGCCATCCCTCCCTCTCTGCTGTGATTTTCACTGCATCCCATGAGCCCTGAGCTGAAACCCTCGGGCTGCTCAGCCACAACACTCCCACAGTGTTGTCCTTCCAAAGGCAGGCAAGAGGGTGGAGGAGATGAAAAGAACAGTAGGTTCATTCTGATAGAAATGTCTCAAGCTTCCCAATCTGTGGTTAGACTTAAAGGGAGGTCATTCCTTAAGAAAGTCCAGCCTAAGACATCTGAGATTAGTGGTTAGAGCAGACCACAGAGGGGAATGATCTGGATGGAGCAAGCCCTGCTCACAGGAGACCATCTATGAGCTGTGCTCTGCCACCCCAGGTCAGCCAGTGGAGGGATTCAGGGGACTGGGGGAGCCTGGCTTAAAGCCAGAGACAAAAATCACAGGTACCGAGCTCCTCACACAGCCAGAGTGTGACAGGACCTACAAGAGTGGGATGAAGGACCACTGAAGTCTCAGGGTAATCTCGGTTTGATGGGGGTCAGGCAGGGCCTGCCCTTTGCCCTCCACCCTCGAGTGGGACCAGCAGTGAACAGGATATGCTGATGAGCCTTTTATCCAGCATCCCGGATTTGCTGTCCTTGATGTTTGTTGAACATACTCAGAGCTACTCCAATCCCCCAGCAGCCTGTGATTATCTCATCTCTGCAGACAGGGAGTTTGTACATGCTCTGACAAAGCAAACACGGGAGCAGCAATCTGTCAGGAGGAGTCTGCTCCACTCTGCCTGCACCGTGCAGGGCTCTGTTGCTGCTGCTGGCATGTGTTGTACAAAAGCACAAAGACACCCAGGAGCTGCTAAACCCCCTGTGCTTGTCTGGAGCAGCCAAACCCACGGTTCCCACACTGCTCCTGCCAAGCTGTGTCCCCACTGCATCCTTGTCCCTGGGGCAGGTACCTGACCCTGAAAGGCCCCAGGGTGGGACAGTGACTGATGGGGGGCTCGTGGCTCTGTCAGGCACCAGGACAGCAGTGACCTGAGCTGGCACTGGGGACACCCTCCCTGCTGCTCTGCTGCTCTGGGCTGGATTGCACAGGGCCACAAGGACCTGCTGCTGGCACAGAGGTTGGCAAGGTTGGAGTGATGCATTAAGATTTTAGCTTTTATATTTTTCAGATCCTGTAGTGCATTAGTGCATCACTCTGAACTCCAGACAGAATGTTAGTTACTGTCTTCACATTTTGGTCAGACAAAACAATCCTTCTGAGCCTGAGATCCAAGGCCACCCTCTGCCTCAGGCCCCAAAAAGTATAAACAAAGTAAATTGGGGGGCAACAAACTGGGGGAATATGACTTCATTACCTCAAGTTGTAACTGGACAATTAACTCCTGATTGCAAATAGACCAAACTTATTTCTGTCTGAAAAACTCGTGACCCCTGTCCATTTTGGGTGTAGCCCCTTGGGGAGGCTTTGTCTGCCTTAAATGTACCTGAAGGGCCTTCATTAAATAGACCTGCTTGTATCTTTGTAACTTTGTCTGGGTCTAAGCAAGCCCAGTTCCAGTTCCAGGGCACACCTGTGCAGCAGGTGTGGTTTGGTGGCTGCAGGGTGGGGAGCAGCACAGGCTGTGCAGGAGGAGGCAAAGCAGCACACAGGGCACAGCTGGAAACCACAGCCTGGCCCTGAGCACCAGGATGCCACTGCTTGTTGCATGTAGCTAATAACTTCTAAAAGAAAGATCTTACAAAATCTGCCTTGCTCTGCTGAATTACCAGCTAAGCCTGTAAGTTCCCAGAAGAAAGAATCAGAAGAATAAGAAGGAATGAGCACAACAAACTGTTCTGGTAAGAGAACTATTTGCACCTGTAATAAACAAGAAATAAGAGAGAATGAGTGAATAAAATATGTAAATTATGCAGAAATAGAGGGGTTTGATGGATAGGCACAAAGGCCATTTACCAACCAATAAACTGAATTTCAGTGAATCGTTAACCAATTAGGTTTAACATGGTGCTTTCTAATATTTCCTATACATATGAGCCATGTGAATAAAGAATTGGCTTTTTCTGCAGGAAGAAACTGAGTCCTGTCTGCTTACTATTGCAACAACTGCTCTCTCTCTCTCTCGAGTGCATTTGGGTGTCTCCTGGTACACAACAGTTGCCTTGTGTCTTTTAAACATGCTCTATTAACTGCCATCACATTTTATCACTCCTCTGGCAATATCCAGCAACACCTCTATAATTTATTGTCATTAGTTTTATTCTCAGCTGTCACAGAGGTCGCAGCATGGGGGGGAGAAGAGAACTTCATCCATTTCACCACTGAACGTGCTGCAATAATAGCTTTTCAAACAGCTGATGGTGGAGGGATATGAAAAGATAATGAATAACGAGGAATAAAGGAGCTGACCTTTCTCCAACAAGAGGCTCTTTCAGCATCGTGGCACTTGGAATTTGGGTGAAATGAACCCTGACTCCCAAGGCTGTGCTTTGTGACACCTCTGCTGCAGACCTGTCCCTCAGAGCTGGGCTGCTCACACTCCCTTTGCAGGCAGGGGAGTTTTGTGGCAGTGCTGCACTGAGCCTTGAAAATGCCTGTTTCGTTCTGGTGGCACTGAGGAGAGCCTCAGGGATTGTGGTGGATGGAGATATCTGCATGTGGCCCCGTGCTCAGTGTCCTGGTCACTGCTCCTGGAGGCTCCTGAGCTCAGAGATGCAGTCCTGCCCCTGGGGAATGGGTATTTATTGTTGCCTTCCCTACACGTGCCCAGCCCTGGGGTGGATCTCCTCAGACAAACAGCTTTCCAAGCAATAAATTTGGTTTCATTTGAGCAGGAATAGGGACAGGGAGGTGCACTCAGCCAGCCCTGTTCAGCCCAGATGCCTCAGAGAAGTGGCAGCTTCAGAGTCCCTTAAGGGATCCTAAAACTCGTGTTATGATGCCACAGCTGAGGTGACTGTGAGCCTGTTTCCAGCAGTCACAGATGCCCAGAAAATCCCCCTGGAGGAGTTTTTACCCTCCAGGAGGTTGGATCTCCCCTCCTGACTCCAAACCCCACAGCCCAGAGGGGAGCACAGCCCCCTGCACCCTTCCCTTGCTCCAAGGGCCCTGCTGTGGAAGGGCAAACAGAGGGGTTTGGAGCCTGAAAGAGGAGCTCAGCTTGGTGCAAGCTTTGAAATAGATTTGGAAGGCAGAAGTAATTAAAGCCGTGGCTCTAAGTGGGAAATCGGCTGGGATGAAGCAAGGCTTTATCCAAGGGAGATTGTGGCAGGCTAATCTGATATCTCTCTCTGATAAGGTAATGGAGTTTTTAGACAAAGGGAACATGCTCGATACCATCTCTGGGGGCTGGCAGGGAGCATTCGATACGGTGCCACATCAGGAACTCATTAGTGCTGCCGAGGAAAACGAGGATTACAGCAGAATTAAAAGGGGAGGGAGGAACTGAATAAAGACAGGAGAGGAAAGATCTTGTGGTAAAGGGAAAAGCAGAGCTGGGAGGAGCTACCAGAGCTCCTAAAGGGCTACTCCTAAGGCTAATATTGTTCAGGGTTTCTGTGGAAAATCTTAATAAAAGCACATAACGTGCTAGTAACTCATGGCTGGGGAACGCTCTAAGGAAATACATGAAACTGATTTCCACTCTTCATGTGGAAATCAAGGAAATACAGCCCAAACCTGGCTCTTGGGGCAAATAACAGACAACCTTGAGGACTAGAGAAATTCAATGTGGAAGAAACATTCTCCCAAAGCAAACCAGAGCAGAACCTGGTTGCAGAGGTGCCCTGGTGACCCAGGAGTCTCTCTGTGTCCAGCTCCCTCCTGGACTGTAAGTACTTGTGGCTGCTTTGGAGTTTTCCTAAGTGATATTTAGTTTGGCTCATTGTTTCTCACCTCGGGGTTAAGCTTTGTGAACTCCACCATTCATGAGATTTTTTTTTTCCCCTCTTAATGAGCTCCCTGTAGATACTTTCAAATTTATCAGCAAGTTAATTAGTTTTGTAAATCAGGATACCCTACAGTTTTCATTTCCATGCAGCAAACACCGTAGAACTCCTGGACTTTTATTCAGGAATGACAAGCACCAGAGCACTGATTCCAGTTTTAGCACAAACAGCTCCAGATCCAAAGTGTGGAGGGGAGAATTTTGTGGCTGTGTTTGCCCATGGCCCCTGGGGCTGGGTGCCTCTGATACAACCTTTGCCTGAAGCACCATCAGCTTTGGGAAGGAGGAAGTTTCATGGAGCTGCACAAATCTCAGGAATATCAATTGCATGATCAGGAGTGTTAGAAACACTTTATTCACTTTTTCTTATGTTCTGTAAAAAAAAAAATTCTTCATGTTGGTCTAAATTCCTGCAATTCTGGGGATGGGTAAAACCAAACCACTTGGAGTTTGTTCTGCCCTCCCCATTTCTGCCTCTCAATTTCAGGCACAGACAAACAGATTTCCAAGAAGGAAAAACTTCTGAAGATGCATCAGAACAATCAGATTTTTCATTTACCAAACTGCCAGGTTTTGTGCCAGACTCTGCTTTTGCCCTGGTGCATGGGAGTGCTGGATTTGGGGTGGCAGCCACTACAGGAATGACCTGAGGTGCTTCTTTCCCGTGGGAATACAAAGCTGGGATTGCTCCCTGCAGCAACAGCTTGTTTTCCTCCTTCCTCCCTCCCTCCTTCCTGTTGTTCACATGGAAACAAACACAGAAGTGTTTAAAGCATTTAATCTTAAGTATCTCTCGAAATCTGTGTGATTTGGTGCCCTGAATCTCCCTCTCTTATACAGGCTTTATGCAAAACAAACAAAAAAAGGCAATTATCTGGAATTCTGCATGTGGTGGAAATTCTAATTTTTTCTCCCATGGGGCAGGTTGAGGATTTTCAGTGTGACCTGGGCCACATGGGAATCATTTCAGCACTGGGTCCTGGACAATTCTGATTGCACTCAGAGCCCCTGGAGCCTGAAGTGCTGCTGCTGGTCCCACACCTGGGGGGCTGTGCATCAGCTCCTGGAGTGTTCCCTGGAGTGTTGCTCTATCCCTGGTAGCCTGGTCATCATCCACATCATTAAAAATGGGAGACAAGTCCTGCTTTTGTTTTGGAGTCCTGCTGAGGATGGCTGTACTTTCACATCCCCCTCGTTGTGCAGCAGTCTCATTTGCTCTTTTCTCCTCCTCATTTCATTTACATAACCAAAGATTTTTTTTCTCTCTGCTTTAACATGTAACTCGCTGTGACACTTGACAGTTCTCCCTTCATCACTGCACTTCTTGACCTCTAAGTTGTACTCCTTTGCTGATCAATCTCCTTCAGCTTGGTTTCCCAAGGGAAAAAAACAAAACACCAACCACTTTTTCATTCCTTCCCTTCTTCTCCTGCAATAACTTTAAAACCCAATGGCCAATTCCAACCCCACCTGAAAGAATGGCAGAAGCACCTGTGATAATTAAGATTCTGCAAGGATTTTTTTCAAAAATTGGCAGCTGAGTAGATGAGAGAGATTCAAATTAGTGGCTGCACTGAGGGAAAAGGAAGCATCTCCAAACCATTATAGATTCCTCTTGGCAGCTGCCTCCTTGTCAGTCAGCACCAGCCTGCAGCCAGCTCTGCCTGCAGGAGCTGCCAGTGCCTCGGGCTCCCCCAGCTCCCCTGGGACCAGGGAAATGCTGGGTGAGACTTCAGGCTGTGAGGTTGGGGTCTCTGCCGCTGTTCTGGGGGGGTTTGGGGGTAAGTGGAGTGCAGGAAACACAACCCATCCCTAAGCAAGCCCACATTCCTGGTTGCACAGCCTGAGGAATAAGGTGCTCTCTTTCCTTCCAGGTTCTGCTCGTTCCTAAGAGGCCTTTTCTAAATCCAGTCAACTGTGGTGCTCCCTCCCTTGAAAATCCTGAAAATAAAGATGCAAATAGTTTTACACCTGGAATTTGAGATGCTGCTGCTGCACCAAAGTCCTTGAGCTTGTCAGGCTTTGTTAAACACTTCCCTGAGTTTGTAAGAGCTTTCCTTTGGGAGCTGTAGAGGTTAACCCAGATCCATCTTTTGTCCTGGTATTCCATTTCACCTGAAGCCTTCTGTGCTGTCCCACCCAAGCTCACCGTGTCCCAGGAGCATTTTGTGAAGTCTCACAGCTCCTCAGTGTAAGTGGTGCCTTTTGTTTATCGAGTGGCTGCTGGGAAAAGAAACTCATGAGAAGCCCAAGGCACCAGAGGGAGCTGGGAATAGTTCTGTAAACTGCTGTTTTCCAGGGTATTAAAATCCTTCTAATGACAAAATTCCTCCACTAACACTAATTTTGGAGAGTTTACCCATTTCCAGCTCCTAACCTGCAAATCTTCAGCTCCTTGTAAACATTCCTGCAGCAGGACCTCTTACCACTCTGTCCCAGACTGGGAACAGCCATGGCACACTTTCGTTGCCACCATTTCCTTGGTTTTCTCCTCTTTCCATCACTTCCCACCTCACCTGCACAGCCCTTGAAGGCTGCACACCCCAGGGCCAGCCTCAAGCACTCCCTGTCCCTTAACTCTCTCAGCTCCTTCACATCTCAAACAAAAATTCACATCTCAAACAATAAAATTCTTTTGTTGCTGCTGTTCAGACACTGATGCCCAACCCTTCCACACTGACCCATTTCGGTGTTCTGGTGTGTTTTTATTCCTCTTCACACTCCTGCTGGCTCACATTTGTCCTGCCTTTCTTCACTGCACCTCCTTACCCTGACAGGAAATTCTTAACCAAGACTCCCTGATCACAAGGACCTTTCTGCTGTTCTTTTTTCCAGTTTTTCTCCCTTTGTATCCTGCCTGAGAACAGTCTCCTTTCTTCTCCCCTGCTTCATTTTCCTTGTACTCTGCCCTGTTCTGCTTGGACACCAGCTCCTCTTACTTCTACTGTCCCCCTTTATTTTGAAGGATGAAGTTCCCCTCCCTGCACCACCTCATCTCCATCTGTGCTAATTTATTTTGCATATTCATTGCTGCAGCAATTCAGTTCCTTAGATCTCTTTACCAGCATCTGGTCTCCTCCTCTTCTATGTGGCTTCCAAATTCTCTGATCACCTCATTTCTGCAAGTTTGGGCTGTCTTGGACAATCGTTTCTAACCTGTCATTTCCATTTAAAATGTATTCATTTTTAATTTCCCTGTCTGTTTTTTTTTTTTTTTCCATCCCTTGTCTTTCACCAGTGTGTGTTTGACCTTGGAGAGATGTCCCTTGAGAGCAAGATGTGTCCAGTGTCTCCTTTCCGGGGCTACAATCATCTGGCTACTAATATGGCTTTAATCCATCACCACTGCCTTCCTTTTTTGCTTTAATCCATGGAATACAGACTTCCTAATTTACACCCAGGGTTTTCAGCCTGGCATCTCATGGACAGAGTCATTGGCCTTTGCAGGATGTGAAGAGGATTGGAAGGCCTGTGGGGATCCTTTCAGAATAAGCTTTCTTTGTAAGAGTAAAATATTATTGCCATCCATGATGATTATTAGAATAATAAAGATCTCATTACAGAAGCAGCAGGACTGTTCCCAGTTACTGAGCCCTCCCTGGGAAAGGCAGCAGTGTGAGATGTGCTGATGTTGCCTTCTAGCAGACACATTTGAACAACTTGTGCTAATTGCCATTAATAAATATCTGCTAAAAGCATGACTGGGAACCAGGCACACACACGACTTCGGCTGCTGATTGAAAATTGTACCACCAGGTTGGATTTTCTGCTCACGTTCATTATCAGTCTCCAAGGGACTTTTATTGTTTGTGTCTGCAATCAACCTTTGGGTTCTGCCTGGGCCATGTCCCCCACCCCACTGGTGCATCCCCAGGTGTGTGTTTAACACTCACCACACCCCCAGGCTGCTTTTCTGGTGCCCACAAAGCCCTAAATTCACCGGGATGTTTGGTGTCCCTTCCTCACTGGTCATGGCTGTGGTCCCTGCCCACGCCCTGCTGACCTTGGCTGTTCCCTGGTTCCTGTCTCTGCTCTCCCGTGCCACAGGACACAGCAGAATTGCCTTGAGCCAGAGCCACCAGAGCTGTGGGAGCACTCAGCACCTCCCTCAGGACAATTCTCCAGGCTGGGGCTCCTGCATGGCTCCGAGCCTGGGCTGGGCTCATTTCCCAGCAGATACAGATACACCGTGGGTGGGACCCTCACCCCCCTTCTCATCCCTTCCCCTCTGCCCCCCCTCCCAGCCTCCTGAGGTCTGTGAGGGTCTCCTGTGCCAGCAGGACACCTGTCCTGGGCTGTGGGTGCTGCCAAACCAAACTGGGACCCCCTCAGACCCTCCCACACCAGGGATGGAGCCGCTCTTTGCCAGTTCTTCACCAACCCTGCACAGAAGGCAATGATGGGAGGGGGCAAGGACCAAATGGGGAGAAGGAAATTGCACCAGTGACGCAGTAAATCCAAGAAAAGAGTTGATTTCCATGGCAGGAAGGGCACTGGATCTCTCCACAGTGAGTTATTCTCAGACAGTTGTGTGAAAAGCCATTTTTGGTGGGGTTGTCCAGCAGTGATGAATGACCCTGCCAGGAAACACGGAGCCCTCAGCGCTCCCAGTTTCGTGGCTGTTTGCAGAAGGATTTCCTTGCTCTCCTGGCAGTGCCAATTTCTGTTCCCTGACTGAAGACTGCACCTCACACACAGAGTGAAACACTCCAAACAAAAGCTGGAAATGCACGGAGAGCCCTTGGTGCCCCTCTGTGCCCAACCCAGAGGCAGGAGGTGGAACAGGGAGAGCCTTTCCAGGGGCAGGGAAGGAGAAGGGCTGAGAGATGAGCACCAGCTCTGCAGAACACCCAGCCAGGGCAGGGTTTGACCTAGAGCCTCTGTTGTCATATAATTAGATGAGACTTTAGCTTTTCTATGTAGAAAATTTAATTTATTTCTATTGTTTATAGGAAATATTAGAAGGTACTGTGTTAAATTTAATTAGTTAACAATTTAGTGGAATTTATTTTATTGGTTGGTAAGGGTTATTGTATATGTTTGTTAAACTTTTTAGATATGTTTATATATTTTTTTACAGATTTTTATCGGATAGATTTCTTGTTTTTATAGGTGTGAATGAATTCTAATTAGAATAGATTGTTGTTCTAATTGATTTTTATTCTTTCAATTTTTTCTTATGGGAAATTATTAGTCTACCTCTTAGCTGAAGTAGTAGGCTCAAGTTATGATTTGATAAGGCTTTTCTTCTGTAAGATATTTATTAATTTACATGCAACAAGCCTCCAGCACAGGCTCATGGAAAGGTCACCCAGCAGTGCCAGGGCTCCCTCCTGCCTGTCCAGGTGTGCAGACACAGGTGGGACATGGGGGATGTTCAGGTTGTCACCACCCTGCTGCTGAGCAAGGCAAAGGTGCCAGGAGAGCTCAGAATTCTCCTAATTCATAATTCACACCCCAAATTTATAACCCCTGTTAGAATAAAACACATCTCTGGCATTAATACTTGCTGGTATTGCTGTTAAATGATAAACGTGCCCCATAATGAACAAAACGTTTTTCCCTGGAAGTTGTTTTGTTTGCTTAAGAACAGAAAGGCAGCGTGGCTGGGGCCAGCACCCCCTCCCTGGTACCATCTCCCACCAGGAAAGCTGCTCTGAGACACTTTGGGACCAAACACAGACGAAGGGAAATGGAAATTTCACTATGAAAACTAATGATGAACCAATTTACCCAAGTTAAAGCAAAAGCCTGGAAACAATTCTAAGCAGTTTAATGACAAAATACTCTAATCCAAGGCTGGTGTAAGAGTTTCATTTGTGGCATCTCTTATTAGAGAAACTGAACCCACGGGAGCATGGATGTGAATAAAACATTTCATTTTATGGGCCCAGAAAGAGAAAAAAAAGAAGCCTTTGAGAGGTTTACAAGCTCTTTCTTCATTATGCAATTGTTCTGCAGAATTTGGGAAATCCTCTAGATTTAGAGTAACTTTGGGATCCTGTGTCATGTGTGTGAAGGTCACTGGGAATGCCAGGGAGGTGCAGACACTCACACAGGTCCTGCTCCCAAAGCTTTGGGAATCACCCTGTGGAGTGCAGGCACACTCGGGGTCCTGCAGAATGAACATCAGCAATTGAATCTCCAATTAATTAATGAAATAATTGTTCTGAGATACCTCAGAGACCCCTGCAGAGTCACAGAGCACCTCAGCAAGCTCAGCTCCTACAGCCAAAGGCCTGGCACAGCACAGGGGCAGGGCAGGAGCAGGAACACTGAATCCCAAAATCCCTGAGGCTGGAAAAGCTCTGCAGGATCATCCAGGCCAGGCTGTGCCCCATCCCCACCTTGTCCCCAGAGCTCTGAGTGCCACATCCAGCAATTCCCTGGGCACCTCCAGGGATGGGCACTCCAAACCTCCCTGGGCATTTCCAATCCCTGACCTCCCTTTCCATGGGGAAATTCCTGCTGCTGTCCACCCTGAGCCTGCCCTGGCCCAGCCTGAGGCCGTTCCCTCTCCTCCTGTCCCTGTTCCCTGGAGCACAGCCCGACCCCCCCGGCTGTCCCCTCCTGTCAGGGACTTGTGCAGAGCCACAAGTTCCCCCTGAGCCTCCTTTTCTCCAGGCTGAGCCCCTTTCCTGCTCCCTCAGCTGCTCCAGACCCTTCCCAGCTCCATTCCCTGCCCTGGACACACTCCAGCTCTTCAGCTCAAGCTCTGGGGAATGTCCCCTGTGCCACCTCAGGGAAAAACAAAACTCCCTTGGGACATTTGTGATATGGACCTGGCACAGGGCTCTGAATCCAGAGGATTTCACCAGGCAGGCAGATATGGCTGCAAACCAATTGTCTTCCTGAGGGAAAAAAGGTGAACAGAAAGGAAGAGTCAACATTGCTGGAAACCTTTTAAACAGCAAAGGCCACTCATCCCAAAGATGCTTCAGCCACAGCCTCAGACAGAGAATTCACAACTGCTGGAGCCGGGGAGGGCAGAGGAAGCTCTTCCCATCCTCTTTGAAACTTCATTTGCATTCGTCAGCAGCAATAAACCCATGAATATGCCTGGGCAGGGCAGAGCTCAGCTTTAGAGCTGGCCTTGCCTCCTACAACCCTGCTCTGATGCAGGAACCCACAGAGACAGGAGCTCTGAGTGCTGGGGGGGCTCAAAGAGTGCAATTTTTAAAAAATTACTTTCCTCTTTTACAACTGTACTCCCAATTTTGTAACCAGGAACCGAATCTTCCTTGTAATTCAGATAAACTCCTGCAAGATTTCACTTGTTATTTTGAGCAAGTACAGCTGGAGGGATGATGTTTGCCTGAAAGCAATTAACCCCCCTGTACAGGTGAATTCCTGGGCTGCTCCAGGATGAATTGGGAAATCTCAGGATGGGGACGTGTTTTGTGCCGAGCTGCAGGGAACATCTGGCAGGTTGTTTGTCAGCAGCTGCAGGTTGTAGGGTGGCTTCTGGGAGGTTCTGCTGACAAACACAGGGGACAATCTGAGTGCTGGAGGGACACCCTGGGTGCTGGAGGGACACTCTGGGTGCTGAAAGGACACCCTGGGTGCTGAAGGGACACTCTGGGTGCTGGAGTGACATTCTGGGTGCTGGAGGGACACCGGACACCCTGGGTGCTGAAGAGACACTGCAGGTGCTGGAGGGACACCCTGGGTGTTTAAGGGACACCCTGGGTGCTGGAGGGACACGCTGTGTCACTCAGGGCCCTGGATGCTCAGCTGCTCCCGTGGCTGCAGTGGGGAAGCACAGGGGGGAAGCACAGGGGCTGTGGTCTCTGTAAATCCCCCTGAGGACACTCAGAGCCCGAATTTGGGGACTCCTCAGGGGAGCAGGGCTGGGCCCTGGGGTGCAGCTGAGCCAGGATTCCTTTGGAGCCTGTTTCCTCTGGAGATGTTTCACAGGATGTCCCCTGCCATGAGGTGACCACAACAGCTTGGGCAGGGCAGGTGGGATTCACTGTTTAGTGGAATTGCCCCTTGGATTCCCTGCTCAGCATCTCCAGGTAAATCTGGGATCCTGGAGCCTCTTGGGCAGCACTTCAGCCCCTGTGTGGCTGATTAATCCTGGAACAGGGGCTGGAAATGCAGAGCTGGGGGAGGCACTGCTGTGGGGCTTGGGACACACAATAATAAATGAATAAATGGAATAAATGAAATCTTCCAGCACTGGGCTGGGTTCCTTATGAGTCCACCCCCAGACCTTGAGCATCTGGGATGGCTGCTGAGAGGAGAAAGATTGTCTGAGTTCTTGCCACAAAATCCTCCCCTCCTTCTTTTTCTCTGCAGCCCAGGAGCTGCAGATCTCCCTGTGCTGGGCAGTCAGGGTTCCTGGAGCCCCTGGGTTCCTGCCAAAGCTTGTTCTGCTCCAAAGTGTCAGATGAATCGCTGGGGGATCAGTTAATTATCTGATTTCTTCTGCAAGGCTTTATTTTCCCGGGACATTTACAACAGGGACTGAGGTATCCAGTTCCAATTCAAATTAGCTCGCTGGGCTGCTCCGTGTGTTCCCTGAAATGCTTTGATGACTCATAGGAGCAGTTGTTATCATTACCTTCTTATTTCACTTCTTTATGCTTGAGAGTGGAGATCAGAGTAAGCACCACGAGCTCACCAATATTCTGCTGTTCCTGCACTCACATCTGTCCCCAGAGCTGCCTTTGCTCCCTCTCTGTGAGTTCTGTCAGTGGCAGAGGTTACACCCAGCTCAACCCAACACAGTTACAGTCTCCTGACTTCTGGTCAGGGGGAATCATCAGTCACAGAATCATTAAGGTCAGAAAATGCAGTAGCTAAACAGCAAGCCCATAGAAGCCTCACAAACTAAATTCTAACTTAATCTGTGAAAAATCTGCCAGTCCTTCCTGAGAACAGAATCCTGTAACAGCTTCTTTCCCTGAGAAAGAATTCTGAGACCACTGGTTTCCACCTGTGTAAACTATTCCAAACCATTGAAAAGAAGAAGGCAAACAGTATCTAAAAACAAACTTTGGATGTAGACACCTCTAGTGAACTAACCAATCATTACAGGATAACAACTTGTTCCAGATCAATTAAATAGAAACATAATATCTTTATAAAATTCTATATAAAGAGATATGTGAATAAACCCAAAACCTTTTTTTGCTTCATAACAAGAGTGTGTCTCATCTGTCTAGCACAAAGTCACAGAAACAGGAAAATACACCCAAGGTCATCAAGTCCAGCTGTCAAACCCAAAGAATTCTGTATAATCCAGTGGGAATCTGTTACTTCCCATTACCCTTAACATCAGGTACAGCAGGAGCCCAGGCTGATGGCTCTGGAGCTGAGCCTCCAGGCTCTCACTTTCTCACAGGTTTATGGATATTTTCTTGTTTTTCTTTAAAATCCTTCTTTGCACTAATCTGAAACAATGGTCCCTTCTAGAGCAGAACAGGAATGTGTTGGCCTGACAGAGAGGGATCTCCCCTTTGCCTGGGAAATCAAGAATTCCCCAAAATCACAGAGGATGGTCCAGAGAGCCCCAAGGTAGCCCAGCCCTGAGTCACTGACTGCAAAATCCACGCCAGCCCCGGAGGATTCCCCTCCTTAGGGGGGAATATTTGTGATATCCCTCCCTAGGGATAACGTGGGCATTCAGGGTCAGTTCCTGAGGATCAGGAGCGCCCCAGGCTGCACACAGAGGGATGGGGCAGGTTCTGCAGCCCCTCCCCTGCATGAGGACCCTGCTTGGTCCTCACTCCATGGTCTGAGAGGGCTTTTCCAACCTCAGTGTTTCTGTGCTTCTGAGATTTCAAAACTGTGGGAGATCAAACCCTGAGCAGAACTAAACCCCTCGAGGCACACCAGAGATGTTCCCCAGGCAGGTGAGGTCAGAGGTGTGGGCAGGGCACCAGGGGACAGATTTTAGGCAGATTTTACATGGAGGCCACCCAGAACCTCCAGCAGCAGCTGATGTTCCTCCCCTTCTCCTCCCTTTTGTTTCTCTTTCCCTCAGTGCTTGGAAGCTGCTGCTGTGGCTGAAGGGAATAACCAGCCCTCCCGAGCTTTTGTTTTCCTCTCCAGAAATGTTAGAAATCGTTCAGAAATTGTTCAGGAATTGTTTTTTCTGGCGTCAGGTTGTCTGCTAACCTTTATTCAGAGGGTGGCTGAAGGGAGGTGTTGTCTGGGGCAGTTCCCTGATTGCAGTTGAATTATTGCTCAGTGCTGAACCCTCCCTAATATCATTTATCCTGGCTGCTGTCAGGACATGTCACAGGTGACACCACAATTCCAGTGTGATAAATCAGGTGAAGGAGAGAGAGGGGACATGCTGGAACAATCAATATCATTAATCCTGGTTTTGTGCCCAAAATTGTGCCCAGAAGCAGGAGCAGGGAGGGACCTGACAGCTCACCCAGCACCTGAGTCAGGTATTTCCACTACTGGGGGCTACCCAGAGAACTGATGGCAGGATTCCAATTAATTAATTAACCTGAATTAATCGGATCATTCTACAGGCTGATGGCTCTTAGGAGGATCTGTTTTTATGCAATATCTCCACAGTTGCTCTCCCCACAGCACCTGTGGGGGTTTGTGGCTGTTGTGAGGGTGGTGATCACTGAAGGAAGCAGGGCTGGGTGGCACAGGCAGCACCAGGAACACTGACAGCTTTTAGGAACATTCCCCGTGTTTCCAGGATATTTCCCACAGGAAATGGAAAAGAAAGCTGCCACTTCCTTCTGAAGTTTGATTCTGTCCACTTGAGCCATCTCAATTTGCCCTACACATTGCCATATTTTTGCAGCCAATTTCCAGATGTTCTTTCTACTCCCAGTCCACAGAAATAATCACACATCTATTTATTTCCTCATGGCAGCCTTTTTGGTGAAATTGCCTCCTTGTGACATTGTCATTCTCCCCAGTCTAAAATTCTGTATATTTTTCAGCAGCTCTATTTATTCCAAGATAGTTTGCTGTCAATCTCTATTTACACTTCCTTAGTGTTTTTCTAAACATCTGATTAAGTTTGCAATAAAGTTTGGACTGTGAAAGAGAATCCAAAGAGGCCAATATAATTTTCAGCAGCACATGCAGAGCCCTCAGCTGTCATTGGTGCTCCTCACAGGGCTGTGTTTCTCACAAGAAGCCACCAAAATACTGCATTTATTTTGACATGAGCTTACAGTAGGAAGAGTAAATGAAACAAGAATAAATTTGATAGTCTTGGTGATGGGAGCTGGAGGGACTGATGAGAAGCAGCCCCACATCTCAAACCAGCCTGCAGAGGATTAAATCAGCCCTTCAGCAAAGGGCAGGCACGAGTGGCTGACACAAAGGTCACCTTTGCTCATGGTAAGTTGATATAAAAATATTCCAGTTAAGAAAATTAGAAAACAACATGAATGTATATATCCAGATATAGACAAATATCTGGATCCATGCAGGTTTGTGTGAACACAGCAGTGAATTAGTGCCTGGTGTGGCAGTGAACATGCTGCTCCACAAGCTGCACACTGCCCTGTCCAGCTCCCCAAAAATCCTGATTTTACAAAGATTTAGGCACTGGAGGTAGAACAGCAGGTCTCTGCTGGAATTTGCCCTGCTGGAAGTCCCCATTTTGGATACCTCATAACTCTCATGACCCCACAGCACAGAGTTTGTGGTTCCCAGGCCCTCTGCCAAGCTGTCCCCTCCTCTGTGCCTCAGACAAGCTTCAGCTTTGTGTCCAGAATTGCACTGAATGAGAGCTGGACCGAACCTGAGCCCTGTGAGTCACTTCCTGCACCAGGAATTGCAGAGCAAACGATTCCTTCCCACTTTTCCCTCTTCCCTCTTGGTGCTCTGGGGCAGCCAAACCCCTCAGATAACAGAGAGCAGCTGCAGCCCCCAACCCTCTTGCTGTGTAAAACAGAAAAGCCACCTTGGGAATTTCCATTTTCACCCTTCCTGGTTTCTTTCTTCACCAGCAAAGCCAACATCCAAAACCTCCCAAGGAGTCCATGTTTAACAAGAAGTGCAGCTGGGAAAAGCCTTGCAGCTCCTTGCAGTCATCCAGGGAAAGAAGAAAATCCCTTGCCTGTTGTGGGAGGACCTGGCTCCAGGCTGAGGTCTGGCCCTGGCAGGACAGCTCTCTATTCCCAGACCTGGACAGACTTTTGGGCCACTCAGTAAACCTCCCAAAGCTGATTTCACAGCTCTGCCATTCCTCCAACACTAATTACTAATAGAGTTTAATTATCAGAACAGTGTGATAGCAGGCGTGGAGTTTTATCCTGAGTGGTTCCAATCCCAGTCTCACCAGCAGGAGCTGCTTTGCCACGAGGAAATCCCAGAGTGGGGGTTCTCAGCCCGGGTGTCCCTGAGTAAAAAACACGGTTTGGTCCCTATCCCTCCAGGAAATCAAATTTCCTCCAGGGTTACACTGTGGAGGGAGGAGTTAGGGATGGACAATGCCAGCAGAGCCAGTGCTGAGGGATGTGCTGCACTTGTGGGGTTCCAGACAGGCCAAATGGTTTGGAATGGGGAGCCTCAGAAAGACCATGAGAGGTGCTGGCATTGCAGAGGCAAATTAGCCTCGGGCAGATCTGTCCTGAGCACATCTGTCCTGAGCACATCTGTCTGTGCACATCTGTCTGTGCAGATCTGTCTTGAGCACATCTGTCCTGAGGTGCTGCACAGTGACCAGGGGCTGTGGGAGCCCTTATGGGGAAAGCATCTGGAGTGAAGTTGGATTTACAGCAAAACTTAGGGGATCCAAGGAGGAGTGAAACAGGTTCAGGAACTCTCCTTGTGGAGCTGGAGTGTGGCTATAAAAGGCTTTGTCTTCCTTCCTCACTGGAGTCTCCGTGTCAAGATCAACATCAACAGGAAGACACAGAAAGGAAGAGGGAGCTCATGGCTGAGGGGTCCAGAAGGATTTGTCTGTGAGGGTGGGCCAAGAGCTCAGGCCAATTGCAGAGAAATGGGAGAGCACAAAGTGTCTCAAGACAAGAGCTCAGCTGGAACTGAAGAGCAGCCAGGAATTCAGCATGGATGATGGACACAGCATTGCCTGCACTGGATGGGACCTGGGGGGGCTCTGAGATGGATTCTCCAAACTGAGAGATTGCTGAGCCTGCTGGACAGTGAGAGGGGGCTGCAGGTGCTTGTCAGAGAATCATGGAATGGTTTGGGTTGGGAGGGACCTAAAGGTCATCCCATCCCACCCCTGCCATGGCAGGGACACCTCCCACTGTCCCAGGCTGCTCCAAGCCCCAGTGTCCAGCCTGGCCTTGGGCACTGCCAGGGATCCAGGGGCAGCCACAGCTGCTCTGGGCACCCTGTGCCAGCCCTGCCCACCCTCACAGGGAGGAATTTCTTTCCAATATCTGACCTAAATCTGCTCTCCTTCAGCTCAAAGCCATTCCCCTTGTCCATGTCCTTTGGAAAAGTCCCTCTCCAGCTCTCTTGGAGCCCCTTCAGGCACAGGAAGGTGCTGTGAGGTGTCCCCAGAGTCTTCTATTCCCCAGGCTGGATCAACACTGAGCTGGGCCTGGGGGTGGCCCAAGGCAGCTCCTGCTGCTGTAGCAGGCACACAGAGAGCTGTGATGGACACACACAGACCTCCACTGTCCCAAAGCACAGCAATCCATGGAAAACAGGCATTGGAGTGTTCCTGTGCTCACAGGCTGTGCAGGTTTGCACCATCCAGACCTGACTATTGACATATTTCCTCTGTTCAGTGCTGATGGCATCTCCTGCCCTGTGGTGTCACACACTGGGACCACTGTAAGGCCACGTGTCCTACAGCACCCTCCTCAACCCCAGCCACACAAACAACCCTCTCCTCAGCTCAGCTCACAAACTGAGGAGAATACATTTTAGCTCCATAATAGTAATAATAATAATAATAATAATAATAATAATAATAATAATAAAAAATAAATTAATCCACTTTGATTAACAATAAAGGCGTTTTCCTTAATTCTTAGTAACTGCTAAATAATTTCCAATCATTTTTGCCTCGATTTCTATTAATGGTGTATTAAAAAAAAAATCAATTCCAGCTTAAGGCTTATTAAAGTATTATTCTATCTGCAGATGTGATTAGAATGAAATGCACAAGTCTGGGTTTAATGGTCTTGCTCTCATAACATCAGCGGTTAATTGGAATCCCTTGGGATCATGGCTGTGCTGGCCTTCACTCCCACCAGGAAACACCTCCCCTGTGCCTCACTCCTCAAACTGCCACCTGACTCTACTCCTTCTTGGACATTGTCCCCAAAATATTGATTTCTTCCAAAAGATGCATTTCAGGCTTAACAGAGTGACAGTTGCCACTGAAATCTGAGTTTTCAGAGTGATGCCCCTTGTTCTTCACGGGACATGAACACTGGGACAGGATGAGGGGTTGTCAACGGGGAAAATGCACTCTGGAAACCCCGAGCTGTTTGTGAGGCAAGCAGGAGGCAGGGTGGGAGCCCTGGGTGTGATCAGAAGGCAGAGCCTGAGCAGCTCCATCCCTCAGGTGGAGAAGGGCCAGGCAGAGCTCCCCAACTCCCTGCCCAGGGATTTCTGCTCTCCTGGAAGGATGCTGTGGGTTCCATGCTCTGACTGAGTGGATCTGTGTCCCCAGAGGCTCTGAGCTCAAACACCCTGATGGTTCCTCACATCCCTCCTGGGAAGAGGAGCAACTCTGTCCTGCCCTTCCTGCTGGAAGATGGGGAAGGGAGTGACAAGATCAGGTTTGGGGAGTATCTAAATGTACCCTCTAGGTTTGACAGGGTCTTTAAAAGCCCCCCGGAGTAACTCAGAGTTACCTGAGCTGTTTCAGACAGCTCAGGTGCAATCAGGTTCCCTGGCTGGCAGGAGAACCAGGCTCCCACAGGGCAGGGCCAGATCTCCTGCACAGGGGACAGAACGCTCAGGACCTCGGACAGAGCCAGAGACAGCACAGGTGAGACCTCCCCCAGCAGGAAACGCTGCTCAGGTGCCTTGAACCATCCTTCTCCTGGGGAGGCAAAGGCTGAGGACACTCTTTTACAGAGAAAACAGCAGCGTGTGAGCTGAAAATGAGCTTGGAAATGGGGTTGTTTGTGGTGTTCAGCCCCTGAGTTCAGCCACTGCTCTCCAAATATCAGCTCTTAAATAAAGATCTCTGCTCTTGGTGGGATTACACATCGCTGTCAAAGGCACCAAGGTAAGAATGAATTGTAGCATTTGGGACCAAAAGAAGGTTTTACTCACATCGTCCTCCTGCTGCCAACCACAGGAGTCAAGTTGACCTCAACTTCCTCTGAGTTCCATGTAGGAAATGTTAAGCTGGTTTAGCTGATAAAATCTACATCTAAATAAGAGTCCCCTGTGAAGGAAGAAGACTTATGCTGATGTGTGGAGCTGAAATAAGATTGACATTTGGAGGACGTGAAATCTTTTGGGAAGCCCTAAAATATCCCCTAAGTAGGTCAGCTGGGTGACCTGGATCTGTACTTTTAATACAAGAGTAGCCTACATTTGCTCTGTTTGCTGAGGAATGAAGGTTTTCGGGCTGAGGGTTTATTTTTAGCAGTAAAATGTGACCTTTGTAGGAGATGCTATAATAAGAACAACGACAGAGCTGGCCAGGGGTGAGTCACACCACATGCTTTGATTTAGGGATGATGAACACATCATTTATCCCCTGGTCATTTCTGGGAGGAACTCCCATACAGGCAATTTTTTGGAGGAACCAAGTCAATACTCCCAAGTAGGAGGGATTTCTTGATGGCAAAAAAATACTCCTTGTCTTACAGGGTAATTAATCATCTTTCCATCAATGGAGAATAGATTCTTTAGGATCTAAAATGAAAGAAGAAACCCTGAGGTTCCCCACTGCCTCGCCAAGCCTAGCTCAGATTTCAGCAGCCACCATCCAGGAGTTTTTCCAATCAATCCCATAATAAGCTCTCTCATTTTTCAATTCTCCCCATTCTTAAACAGTCTAAACAAAGGAGTACAGAAAGGGTTGAGCTTCCTTCCTCCTTTGAGGTGTTCCTCACCCTGAGCAAAGCTGCCTGGATCAGCAGTCCAAATCCCACAACCCAGCCATGGGAGAAACTGCAGCCTGGGCTGGGAGAAGAAAGCTTTTATTCCTGTCTAACCACATCAATAATTCCCAACCTTCCCTGGGAATAGATCTGAGTTACCATATGCATCACCCTGCTGATCCAAATCCATGTGGGGTTCATGGAAAATCAATATTTGTGAGAATATTCTTCAGGCGAGGGATGAAATTAGTCACAAGATATTAAGTAAAAGAGATGTGAAACGATAAATGGAGTGGCTTCCCAAAGGACATTTCTCCTCCAGGCCCTCTCTGAAGATCTCATTGGCTCAGATTAAACATTCCAGCTCAGCCAGGGAGGCAGGAAAGCTGCAGGGACCATGGAGCTCTGGATCAGGGGGGCTGCCCTGGCCTGGATCTCCACACTCCTCCAGCCCTCAAAATTCCTGCAGCACAGGGCTGCAAGGAGCACATTGCACCCCCAGCCACGGAACCATGGAAGGGTTTGGGGTGGGAGGGCCCCAAAGCTCATCCACTCCCTGCCCAGGGCCACATCCAAGCTCCAGGTGATGCCTGGAGAGTTGCCTGGAGCAGAGGCTGGGCAGTGCTGAAGGAATAAAGCAGGGATTTATTCCAAGCCCTTCCAAGGATTCACCTTGGGCACTGCAAGAGCCCGGCCGTGGCTCCAGCCAAGATGGAGCCAAGATGGATCCGAGTCACGAGTTCTCACACTTGGATCACTTTGGCTCCATTTCCATCTTGGCCTTCATTGTCCAATTGCAGCTCCAGCTTCTGCAGTGCCATCCTCCCACATTCTCTCCTCCAGTCGCTGCTCTTTGCACTTTTTGGGGCTGAAGCTGCAGCGCTGTCCTTGGTTGTGGGGCTGGCAAAGGATTGTTTTGTGTGCCTGAGCTGGGAGGAGAACTTGCTGACACTTTGGATGGAGTTCAGAGTCACACACCAATGCAGTGCAGAGTCTGGAAATAGCAAAGCTCAAACTGAAGGCATCACTTCCCCCTTTCACTGAAGCATCCAACATTCACTGCACCTGTCGTGGGAGCTCCCACCTGCTGCACTCTGGAGAAGTCATCTGGCAGTGGTTGTCCCTTTGCTAGGACACAATTAAACACCTTGAAATGAGATTAGATCCATCAGAATTGCTTATTTCTTTGGATGATGCTGCCACTGGGTCTGGCATGTTTGTGACAGATCACACTGCCTGTCATCTCCGTGCTGTTTTCAGTGCAATCCAAGGAATTTGCCATTTTTCCCTGCTTTTTAATTTTTTTCTGCTGATTCCAAGAATCAACCCTTCTTTTCCTGTCTTTTCTTTGAGAGCTAGCTGGTGGCTGCCATGCTGTGTTTTAGGTAAGGAGCCCACAGAAATAATCCCTCCTTCGATGTGTTCCCACAGCACAGACTTGGAACGTGCTGGAAACATCTCCCTGTGACAGGGACAGGAGCCAGGGAACGGCTGGAGCTGTGCCAGGGGGGTTTGGGGATGGATATCAGGGAAAAGTTCTTCACCCAGAGGGTTCTGGACACTGCCCAGGCTCCCCAGGGAATGGGCACAGCCCCGAGGCTGCCCCTGGATCCCTGGCAGTGCCCAAGGCCAGGTTGGACACTGGGGTTTGGAGCAGCCTGGGACAGTGGGAGGTGTCCCTGCCATGGCAGGGGTGGCACTGGGTGAGTTTTAGGTCCCTTACAACCCAGACCAGTCTGGAATTCTGTGATTATGACATCAGAGAGGGGACATGGGTTCCCCGTGCAGACAGGGAAGGATGGGATTTGTCTCCACAGGATGTTGCATTTTTTTGGGGTGCAATGAGTCCCACCCAAGTGACAGGAGACAAAGGTTTGGGAAGAAAACCTCACCCAGGGTCAAGTCCTCTGGTGACACTGGCTACATCACCAGAAAGGGTCCAGAACACCCTTAGCCTTGCTCTGTTCCAGCATGACTCCACTTTGTCCTTCTCTTCATACCACCTTTTAGAGGGTCCATCAATTATCCGGAAAATCCAACCTTTCCAAGCTTTGACTTGGAGGAAAAATGCTGATGTGTTGGTGTTTGTTAATAGAACACATTAGATGAGTAAATCAGTCTGATAAAGGGATGTTAAATGGGAGAATGGTTTCACTCATACTTTAAATGAATAGAAAAGTCTTTAAATGTCAATAACATTATGCAATCATCTTGGGAGTTGACTTAAAACTGGATTTATTTGTGTCTTTGATAAAAATCCATCCTAAGATAATACATCCAAGAGACGTGCTGACATCTGGCTTCACTTTTTGATTTATCTAAGCTCAGACTGACAAAACAGGACCCAAAAAGGTTGATAAGGTGTTTCTTCTTCCCCTCCCTGCCAGGCTTTTTTAGGTTTGCCCTCAGACTGCTTTTATCTTCCAAATGTCCCAGAAATGCAGAGCAGTGTCAGAGCCCAGGTAAATAAAAGCAGCCAGGACTCAGTGCTGGCTGTGATGTGCAGGGTCTGTGCTGCTGGTGGCAGGTCCGAGTGGAACAACTCCACTGGCACTGAGGGAATCTCAGGGTGAGCTGTGCAATCCAAACTCTCATCCCAGCCTGGGGCAGGGGCTGTCTGTGCTCTGCTGTGGCACAGGAGCCTGTGCTGCCCTTGGACATTATGGCAGTAAAGGCCAGAGGGGGAAATCACCTGCTCCAACAAACACCTTTCCTCAGGTGAGACACATCTGGGCTGATCCTGCCCCTGTGCCCATCCCTGGGGCACATCTGGGCTGATCCTGCCCCTCTGCCCGGCCCTGGGGCACATTTGGGCTGATCCTGCCCCTGTACCCAGCCCTGGGGGCACATCTGGGGTGCTGTGTCCAGCTCCGGATCCTCAGCACAGCAGGGACAGGAGCTCCTGGGTATGATTCAGAGGAGGGATGTGAAGATGAGGAAGGGCTGGAGCATCTCAGTGCCCAGGGACGGCTGAGGGAGCTGGGGCTGCTCAGCCTGGAGAGGGGCCTCAGCAGAGAGGGGCCTCAGCCCTGGGTGTCCCTGAGTGTCTCTGAGTGTCCCTGTCTGTCCCTGGGTGTCCCTGTCTGTCCCTGGGTGTCCCTGTCTGCCCCTGTGTGCAGGGAGGGCCCAGGCTCTGCCCCAGGGTCCAGTAGTGGCACCAGAGGAATGGGCAGGGATGGAGCCCAGCAATTCCAGAGGGGTGGAATGTCCTCCCTGGGCATGTTCCTGTGCCCTGTGCTCTGGGATGGCCCTGCTGGAGCAGGGAGGTGGCTCAGATGGGACTCACTGAGGTCCCTTCCAGCCTGACCCATTCTGGGGTCTGTAGCACCCATTATAATCTCAGAATAGAATTTATTTCAGCTCCTTCCTTAGTGAGCATATTTCATGCTGAGGTATGCTTCCATGTTGTTGTGTTTGAGAAATCATGGGATATCACTGTGGCTTTGAGCTGAGCCCCAGGAACTGCCCCTGCCATGCTCTGCTCCTGTCCTTGGGTCCTCCTGGACCCAACCTGGACAACCTGAGCTTCATCCCTGTCTTTTGTCATCTAAAGGTGAGGTGTCCCAAGGTGGTTTTTTGGGTTCCTCCCACCATGCCAGGAAAAGCAGAGACATCTCCAGAGTCCAGCACGGGAACTTTGGGATGTGGTATTTCAGCTCCTGGAGGGATCCAGCTCCTGGTCACAGCTCAGGTGGCTGAAATCCTGAATCCTGCCATTGCAATGACAGCTCAGGCCTGGAGTTAAGCCAGCATTTCTTCACATATGTGGGGAATTATTCATTTCTTATCTCATTTCTTAATGAAATCTGCGACCTCTGGGCAGGTGACACGAAGTCAGCACAGACTTTGATTCCATGCAGTGCAGAGGTCACAAAGGAGGAGTGACAGTGTCTGAGGAGCTAAATGTGTTTGATTGCTGCATTTCTGGGACTCAGCACAAAGCTCTGTGTGGAAATTAGGAGACAAATTATATCTCTGCTGCATCTCTATGACAAACAGAATTTGTGTACTGATTGCACCTTGATTTTGTTTGATTTCCACAGTTTCAGGTAAATGAGATCTGTTTATTTAAGTAACTTATAAATTTTGGGGAATGAGCTCAGTTTAAAGAGGTATCTAAATTTAGTCTAGTGGTAAATACCTCTAACAATGCCCCAATAGCAACAATTTTCTTCTATATTCCCCAAACTCCAAGTTAACTGCTTCAGAAGCTCTTTGGATGGCCAATTTCTCCTGGAGTTAAGGTTGTGACAGCCTCATAACTGTGTTGATAGCTATCACAATTACTGATTAGTCTTAAAAGTGGTGAGCAATTCCAGCAGTAAACAGCAAATCTCTCCTAATAATCTGCTGACTGTTACCCCTGGTTGGGGAACCTAAAGTTGGATTTCAAAGGCACACCATTCACTGAGGCAAATGTGACTTTCAGCTGGTTGGACTCAAGCTCTGGAGCTGCTGATAGGAAGGAAACCTAATTAATGGGGTGTTAAAGAGGGTGATAACAGCTGAAGTTGGATTAGTGGTGTGGGCTTTCACCCTTAGCTCTCTGTGGTCATCCCGGAGACATAATCCATGATTGGAGCAAAAGACAGAATGCAGGCATTCCATTTCTTTGGAATGACACAGTTTGGAGTCTGCCATAAAGAAACATGTGAAGGAAAACTGCCAAAACCCCTGGGAAAACAGAAGTCCAAGGATATTGAGCATCCCAGGAGCTTGAAGTACCCGGGGCATTCTCAGCTTCCAAATGACAAAAGTGTTTTCTCCCAGAGAGGTGGCTGGGAATCTTTTAATTGCAACGAGGAGGAATAAAAATGTTATGGAGTCATAAAGCTTACAGCTACAGATGGAGCAGCTGGCACAGCAGGGACAGGGACATCAGCACAGCTTGACACTCCCCAGTGTCCTGAGTGTCCAGAGCTGGGACGTGAGGCACCAGCCCTGCAGCTACAGCCCTTGAAGGACCTGCAGTGCCTGAGCTCATTCCAGCTCCCCTCACACCCCGGATGGACACACTGGGCTCCAGACTAGAGAATTCCAGGCTTTTTTTAGTGGTTGCAGCTTTACAGAAGGATTTTATAAACCCATCAACCCTTCCAAAGCAATGTCCTGCAGTGGGCACTGGCCAGAAGAAGCCCTTGGTGTGCCCATGTGGTCACAGGAGGGAAATGACCCCAAAAATGCTGCCTCACACCTTTCTGAAAGCCCAGTGCCTGTGCTCACTCTGGAAAGGAAGGGCAGGAGGGAAAGAATTAAACCCATTTCAGTGTTTCTTGTCCAAGCTCTGCTGGGAGAAGCTCCATGGCACGGAGGGAGCAGAGGGATGGTGATCTGCCTGGCTTCAGACACCTTCACACGTCCTTGAGTACACAGAGGAGCACTCCTGATTATTCTGGATAAATCTAAATAAATCAATAGCAAGCAGCACACGATGACCCCGGGCTGTGTCAGGAGGAGGATTAGCAGGAGTCAGTGGGAACAGTCTCATTTTTGCTCTTTACTCTTGACAAATCTCTGGCAGCAGGCACCAGGTCCTGCCTGTGCCTGGAGGGGAGGGGACTGAGGGGAGGATCTGCCTGTTGCTAAACCTTCTGCAGAGGCAATGAGAGGAAGGATCAGCTCATTTTCCTCAGCAGTGCCCCTGTCTGGGAGCTGAACATTTGTTTTGCTTCTAGGCAGCACCATGAGATGGCTGCCAGGCCTCACTGCCACTGCTGGGCTTTATGAGCTCTACCCACCCACTGACACTGCGACACCCTTCTCTCCACTCATCCCAAATTCTGAAAGAGCCAAGCTCAGGGGGGTGTTTGGTCTCCTCTCTGAGGCTGCAGCCTGGGGACAGTCCGTGTGACACTGCCACCACAGTTCCTGTCACTGCAGAGCTTCCCTTTCCCTTCTGAGAGCAGTTTTGGTTCCGTGGCACACCACTGCCAGGGGACCCTCCCATCCTGCCCAGCCAGGCTGTTCTGGGTAACAAATCCTTCGTTTCTCTTTTCCTGCTGTCTCTTTTCCCAGCTCAGAACCCAGCCCCACACAGCCACCAGGATGCAGGAGAGAACTGGAAGGGCAAAAGTGCAAAAAACTTGTGGATAGAGACAGTCAGTGAAAGAAATAAGACAAGAAATTGTAATGAAGAGGAAAATAATGAAGAGAGGGAAGTAAAACCCAGAAGAAAACAGCTGCTCATCACCACCCAGGAGATGCCCAGCCAGCCTTGGGCAGGGCCTCCCCTGCAACTCCTCCCTGGTTTTGTTCCTGAACATGACCTCAATTGCACTGGAAGGGCTGCCCAGGGCAGTGCTGGAGTCCCCATCCCTGGGAGTGTTCAAAAACTGTGTGCATGTGGCCCCTGGGGACACGGTTCAGTGGTGAACAGGGTGGTGGGGCTGGGTTGGACTCGATGATCCTGAAGGTCTTTCCCACCCTCAACATTTGTGTGATTCCATGGGATCAGCTGGACATCCCTGGGACAGCTCCTTGTCCCCCCAGCCTGGTCCTTGGCTGTGTCCACCCTGCCCAGCAGGGACTGACCCCTCCAGTGACCAGCCCTGCTCAAACCCAGCCTGGGGCAGCTCCTGGGGACAACAACAGCAGCTCCAGCCCAACCCACAGCCATCTGCTCCTGAGACACTCTGCCCTTTCCCAGGAGCTGTCCCCAGTGCCCTTTGGGAACAAATGCAGGGTTTGAGCACACTCAGATCCTCCAGCTGCAGCATCACCCAGGGAGCTGCAGGATAAATAAACTGCCAGGAGCCAAGGCCTTCCCAGGGCTGGGTCCTCCTGTTCTGTCAGATTTTGTGCATCAGGAGCTCACACCTCTCACCCATTCAGTGTAAACCTAATGTTTGTGGGAGAATCTCTCTTCTTCCTGACACGACCTCTCCCATCCATGAGAAGTGGTGGGACAGATTTTCCTTTTGAACTAGTCCAAGTGTCGTAAAAATTCCATGGAAAAAGAATGAAATTACCATAGAATGATATACAATTTCTAGGAATCAAGTCCTTGTCCAAGAGGACAGAGCCAGTGCACAGTGTCTGACTATGTGTCATAAACTCACAGCACTACATAAAAATAATAATAAAAAAAATACCAACATCCTCTGCCTGCATTATTCTGTCTCAGCTATTATATACACTAATGAGGACTTCCACTTGTATAAATGCAGCATGTTCTCTATGAAGTGTATTATTTGTAGGTTCTCTAATAAATCAATGTTTTTTGCAAGCAAAACCCTTAAAGTTAATATGAGCAAAAAGTGCGCTCTCATCCCCAAACCCCTGCAATGCAGCCTTTTATTATTTCTGTAAAAGAAAAAAAAGGAAATCAATAGAGATTCCTCGTGCATAATCCTCACCAAGATTAGCACTTTGTCAACCTCTGGTATAATCTCCTGGAAAGCAAAAAGGAGAAGGGTGAGAAGGTGAGGGGGAGGGGAAAAAAGGAAAGAAGTCAGAGGGAAGCCTGGAATTGGGGATTTGTTGGGGGTATTCACCGTGCTTCTTAAAAAGAATATCTCAAAGGTGACTCTGGCCTGCTCCCTCAGTGCCCAGAAGTCCTGGAGATGCCTCACTCAGCTGTTGGAATATTTAGATTGGAGGAGAAACCTCCTGTCTAATATCTAATCTTCAATATTTAAACTGGAGATTTATATTTGGAGGAGAAACCCTCAATCTAATATCTAATATCTAATATCTAATCTCCAATATTTAAACTGGAGATTTATAGTTGGAAGAGAAACTCCCAATCTAATAGCTAATATTTAATCTCCAATATTTAAATTGGATATTTATAGTTGGAGGAGAAACGTCCCAGTTTGGCAGTGAAGCAGCAGAGTTGCCCATTTTAAAAGGGGATTTAGGACCTAAATGCCAAAGCCAGCCCAGGCTGGGCATGGCTGCCTCACTCCATGGTGGAGGGTGGCCAGCCCTGGATGGGAGCCTGGAGATCTCCCTGGGGACCTTCCTGGAGCACAGGAATGGCATTCCAGGTGACATCTCAACATTGCAGGGGAAACCCACCAGCAGTGTGCAAGTGTGAGAAACAGATCAAGGGAAGGCCAGGGAGGGGCAGGAATGCACCAAACTCTGTGTGAGGGCAGAACCTGTGGGGTCACATTGAGCTGCTCCCCACCCCAGTGCAATGACCCCGGGGTTAAATTCATCCAGGAGATGCACAGAGAGGCAACCCCAGTGTGAGGAAGAGGGAGAAATAACGCAGAATGAGCAGAGAAGGTTGGAATCACAACAAGCAATTCATTGGGAATAATCACCTTGTCCTGGGTTACAATGTAAAGATGTGCCCAAAAGGATGGATTCTGTCACCAGCTGTTAACCCATGCTGGGCAGTGATCCTGATCTCTGGGGGAGATATCCTCTGTTAATGGGCCATGTGTTAACCCAGCTGGGGCAGTGTTCTTTATCTTCCCCACAGCCCATCCTCCCTCCAGGAGATCTCTCCTGTCCATGGCCATGCAGTCCCAGGGCAGGGCTGATCAAATTCCATCATCCCATGGGAGATGCTCCACCCAGGGGGGGGAGCCAAGCATTTCCTACCCAGATCAAAACTGAGATCTGGAACACCAAGGCAGCCCTTACCCACTGGTTTCCAGAGGACAAGAGCTGCCAGCCCTTTCTACAGGATCACTGCTTCAACAAGATCACTTCATCTGGACTGCCACCACCACCCTAACTAGTGGGGTGTCAGGTTGTATTCTGACTCTGGCAGTGCTTTTCTTTTGTACTATTGAATGTATTTTATTTTTTATTTTTCCTATTAAATTATATTTCTGACTTGGAGTGTCTCACTAGTTTTTCTTTCAAACCAGCACATGCCTATTCCGATTCAGGCCAGAATTAAAGACTGCTGTAAAATGGGGGCAGGACAGGAGGGTGGGGACAATGCAGCATGGAAAGAGCTGGCATCACTGCCAGGCACCTCTGGCATCTCACACAGCTCAGCAGCAGCAGCAGCTCCTCGTGTGCAGGTGCCCAGGGCAGGGCTCTGCTGCCGAGGAAGTTCCCTCTCCCAAAGTGCAGTTCCTGGAAAGCACAGCAAGGGCAGGAGCAGAGCTCCAAGCTGCAGTTTGAACAAACAGCCCAGCAGCTGCTGCTGCTCAGCAGCTGAGATCCTCGAGAGGACCCGCTGCCTTTTAGCCCTGTCTTCCTGCTCAAAGCATCCCTGGCTCGTGCTCAGCTCCACCTGACAGCACAGAGCCAGGAGCTTGAACACAATTCCCGCTTTTCATGCATAATTTATTGAGAAAAATGGAAATGAACCTTCAGTTTTTCCTCGCAGTCCCTCTCACACGAGCTTCCTTTCACTTGCTGCTGTGGAAATGGCCTCCCAACAAACCCAAGTGATCTCTTCTGTGAATAAATAGGTATTGCCAGTAACTCCCGAATCTCTGGAGCTGCTTTTCATGCAGTTCCCATTTCACCTGACAAATGTAAGGCTTGATGTAAAACAGGCAGAGAAAACTGAGGCTGCTTCATGAAGAATTTGCATTCTGGAGACCTTCCCAAGTTACCCCTGAGGAGTTTGAGTGAGCAGATAATGAATACTGCCAGGTAATCATCCATCCAAGCCTGAAACTTCATTCCAGAAGTTACCACAGCTGATTAATAACATTTAATAAGCATGACTTTTATTGTTGCATGGAAGTCATTAGTTCCACGTGGTAATGGAAAAATGGATGTATTGGTTTTGCTCTCAATGCTTCTGTGCTGAAATTGGAGCTGAAGGTTGAACACATCCCAAGAAGTGCTGATGCCACAGAAATGAGGCTCCATTTCAGACCTGAATTGCTAAAGAGAGGAGCTCCTTTCTCTTCAGTGACTGTGCAGAAGAATAAGCTCCTGACTATTAGACAGCCTAGTGGAGGAGTAAATTCTCTTGTAATTTTTTCTCCAGATCTGTGGAATTCCCCAGACCAACAAACTTTATTTATTAAGCTCCTGACACTGGGATTCTGGACTCCTTACATAAAAGTAGCAATAAAGTCTTGAAAAATCTCATTAAAAGATTAGCCTGCTATCACCAGCGGCTGGGACATTGCAGAGGAGTGTGCTGAGCTCCCAGGATGAGGAGGTAGAGGAAAACCTGGGCAGAATTCAGCTCTCAGCACATTCCATCAATAAATACTGCACAGCTGGGATGAGCTCTGAAGGGAAGCACATCACCAAATATTGGCTATCTAAAAACCAGGGGCTGATATTCTCCTTACAGCCTCCTCCAGCTGCCAGCTCAGATGAGATAAATGTCTCATTTCTATCTCCTCACTGAAGGAGGCACCTTGGCTCCTGATTCAGGCTAGGCTGGGACTTGGGCACATTGGGCAAATTCCTAAAGTTCAGTGGTGATCAGCCAGATCCTGATCCCTGATTCCTGCACAGCTCTGGCTACAGCAGCTGAGCTTTGTGTTAGTTCTAGCCTTGTCTTGGAAGCCTCCAGGGATAGAAGAACTAATTGGTCATGTTAGGCTTATTGTATTTATTTATTTATTTATTTATTTATTTATTGTAGTTTTGGTTTTTTTAAAAAATATAATGGCCATTCCAGTACCTAAAGGGGCTGGAGGAGGATTTTCACAAGGGCCTGAAGAGACAGGACAAGGGGGAATTGCCTTAACCTGGAGGAGGGCAGGGCTGGATGGGATATTGGGCAGGAATTGTTCCCTGGCAGGGTGGGCAGGCCCTGGCACAGGGTGCCCAGAGCAGCTGTGGCTGCCCCTGGATCCCTGGCAGTGCCCAAGGCCAGGCTGGACATTGGGGCTTGGAGCAGCCTGGGACAGTGGGAGGTGTCCCTGCCATGGCAGGGGTGGCACTGGATGATCTTTAAGATCCTTCCCATTCTGGGATTCTGTGTTGCTTTCCTGAGCTGAACTGATTTTTCTCTGTCTGCCTGGGCTCAGCTATTAAAGAAACTCTTTATTAGATCTGTCACCTCTTCTCAGCTCACCTGATATGTGTGTGCTCTCTTTATATTCAGTATATCCTGTGCTGTCTGTATCCCTGATTTCTTTGTGGAATAAAAGCAAATTTTCTCAAATCAAGAAATTATGCAACTCTTATATTCAAAATTTTCTCTTCCTTCATGGCTGGCTGGTTTAAATTCAGAGCAGAGCTGTGCTATCTCACTGGGGTTGTTTGCACATATCTCCTGATGCACCACTTCAAACCTGCAAATGAAACAAGTTTTTGTCAGCATTGGGGTACCTCGAGCTTAGCAATGAATTTTGATGTCTGTTCAAACACTCTTCCTTGTTTAGTTTCCTGTCCAATACTCAAAAACAAATTCTTAAAACTACTTTCCTGTAACTTCAGCTGATAAAAGGCAGGTAACAAGAACACCTGGAAAACGAAGAAGTGTTGTCATGAATACAGCCGAAGAATTTTAATCCAACAGTTCAAACAAATACCTGCAGGCACTTTGCTGTTGTCTGTCATTGCTCCCTGAGCTCAGTGCCAGCCTGTCTTTCATCCTCCTGCTCTGAAAAGGACTGGATTTTCTCCTGGGAGGTGTGGTCACACTTTCCAAACGTGCAAACTTTTCCATGAAGTTCAAGTTAGCTTGGCCAACTTTTGAAGCTTATGTAAGGGAAAAACTTTGGTGTCTTTTTCTTGTTTTTAGCTCCTGCAGGACATAACTCATGTCAACAACAGGATTCCAGCAGCATCCATGCTATTGTCTTGTTGGCAGGATAAAACACTGTTTTGGAAAGAAATCTCAAACCCTTCAGATAATCCCCAAACCTTTCTGCTCCAGGATTCACACAGAAATGAGCACTGGGCATTGCAGCATGGCTTGGTTTTTTATGGGATCACAACAAAGTCACTGTGAGTCCCCTCAGTGACCACAGGGACACAGTGAGGCTGCAGCAGGTGGGGGGATAATCAGAGGACTTTATTAAAAGAGACATGAAAGGACATGCTGATGTGCCAGGTGGCCTTTTCCAGTGGAGAGGGTACCAAAAGCCTAAAGATTAAATGTCATAAGATAACCTTGCCTTGAGATAACCTGGATGGGATCTCCTCAAACCTCTCCTCCTTGGATCAGTGGCGAGTTCCCCAATTTCAGCTCTCATTGTAGCTGCTCCTGGGGCATTTTCTGCCATGCCAAAAAAAGCCACAGCAGAAGGAAAGCACAAAGTGAATGTCAATCTCAGCAGGTTTAGCTAAAATCTTCCTTAATTCTCCTGCTTGGCCTGAGGCTCCAGTGGAGAAAACTCCAGAGGTTCTTAAAACACTTGGTGGGAGGGAGGTTAAGGTTTTAAGGTGCTTATAAATGTGGGATCACTCCTGGCAAAATTGCCTTGTTTTTCCACTCTATTCCAGTTGGTACTGACACTTCAAACCAAGAAATTGATGGATTACAGTCAGGAAATGCTTTTTTATTTTTTTCATCCTGAGCATCATAACTTGCCTGTGACTCAAACATTTCATTTTCAAGGTCTCTGCCCTCAGACAAAACTGACCCCAGCTCACCACAGAGCCACGTTCATGCACAGACACTTGAGCCATTCTGGGCCACATCCTCAATTTGATCTGCATTCAGGTGAGGGCTGGACCTTGAAAGGTTGAAGCAAACAGCTGCTGATGTGACTGAACATCTGGCTCACGTTTGAGGAATGTCCCCAGAGCTGTGCTGGCACCGATCTCTGTGGCATCCCCACCACAGCACCCAGAGCTGTGAGACCACGGGCAGGATTTTCCCCTGCTGAAGGTGGCTGTGGCTCCAGCACAGTGACTCATGTCTGCAAATCCCACATCACAGCCCTTAGGTCACCGTGTGTCCCTTCACAGTGATGTCACCTGCAGGCTGAGGGTGACATCCACAGCCAGCTCGACATCCCCCAAAGGACAGGGCTGCTCTTCTGCCCTGCCACACCCCTGTCCCTTCAAATGGACCAGGTACTGTGTGGGGGTGGGTGCTGGGCTTTGCACCACTTATTAGTGGTTTGGCTTCAGTTTAGTTCGGTTTTTTTCAGAGCTAGGATTAATAGAAATGTGATTGAGGCAATTCTTGTGTTTGGGTTTGGATGTTTGTTATATTTTATCAGAAATTACAGGAAGTACAGCAGCACTTTTAGCTCCTTCCTAGAAGTAGGAAAAATGGCCAGAGCTGAGTCTGCTTTAAGGCCTTTTAAAGCTAAACAAACCAATAAAAGTTTAACACCTACATTATTTATCTTTTTGACCTAATAATAGATTCTCACAACTCTTAGAGTGATATTTGGCTGATTAACTAAAGACTACTACTTGAGTTTTGTGAAGAAGATGGAAGAAGATTAACAAAGAAAAAGACACGACTTAAATTTTTTATCTTGTCTCATATCCACCACTGTACTAAAAAAAACTTCACATTTAAAACCCATTACCCAGTGAAAACACACACATCAAACCCACTACACATTTGTGGTTTCTAATTCATTATTCATATTTACAAGCCTTCTCTAAGGTTTCAGGTCTAGAGCAGTGTTTTCCAGGGGGGTCTGTGCTTGGAAGCACAGAAAGCTCAAAAACTTCAGATTTCTGAGATCCAACAACAGCCAGAAAATCTCTCTGTATTCCTGTGTGCTCAGCAAGGCTAATCCTGACCTGAGATTCCCGTGGTTCTGCAGCCTGGCTGATGGAAAATATCTTGGGAGATAAAGGACCTGCCAGTCTGTGGGAAGTGACACATCCTGGGCTGTTCTCTGGGTTGGAGGGGGGAAGATGAGAGAGCAAAAATGCAGCTCTGTATTCAGCTAGGCAGGGAAAGAGAGAACTGGAAGGGTTTTCTTGTCTTCAGTGTTGCCTTGCAGTCCCAAGAACATCACCCTCCATTTTATCCCCTCTTGATAAACCTTCCCACTCTCCATCTCTCATGTTCCTTTGTATCCCTAAATCACAGACCTACAGAATCACACCAGGGTTGGGTTGGGAGGGACCTCAAACCCCTTCCAGTGCCACCCCTGCCATGGGCAGGGACACCTCCCATTGTCCCAGGCTGCTCCAAGCCACGTCCAACCTGACCCTCTAAACTGGTTGAGCATTTTAGTAAGAGCTATTTTCCACTGCAAAAAATTGCTTTCATTAAAATTTTCATTAAAAAAAAAAAAAAAAAAAAAAAGAAAGAAAAAATTGACTAAGCTATGTATTCCTAATGTGGATTAAAGGGGTATTTTGGTGTGTCACATTTGTGGGAAAAGGAAAAAGAACCTTTGGGCAGCTCAAAAATCCACATTAAACAGCCTGGAGTCAAGGAAGGGGGAAGCTATTGCAGATGAGAAGGGGGAATGACCTCCTAAACTTGGAAATGACCTCCTAAACATGGAAATTATTCCCTAAAATGGAAAGGAAAAGCTGAATCCTGGACTCCCTGGCATCAGCTCAGGTGAGAACCAACTAGGAAAGAGAAAGACAAAACTTTGGGAAATAACAGACCACTGCATTTAACTTTGGGGCTTGCTAATTGGTGAGAGATATAAGATCAAGTCTATCATTAATATCTGGAGAAAATAACTTGATGGACAGCATTGTGGGTGGAATCCTGTCAAAGTTTTGATCAATGTCTATCAAAACCAATTTCTTGAGCAGAAGCAGCCAATGGTGCTGCCTGTGTGGGTTTAGGAGGAAGAACGCAAGAGCCATCAGTTGAAATGTTGCAAGAAAAATGAAAAAAAACATCTTTGATGGATGCCAAGGGCCAGTCAGCCCAGCACTGAGAGCCCTCCCCCCGTGGCTGCCAGGACTGGCTTGTGCCACTCCCTGCTGTGCCACCCTGGGGTGGGATAAAGGTTCCTACTGGAAATGGGAGCTGGATCCCAAGGGAATTCCAAGGAAACCAGGAACCCAGCCCAGCCTCACCCCCTTTTCTGTCCAAACTGAGAGCAGCCCTTGCCAGCCTGTTCAGAGGTCCATGAGCTCAAGATGGGATCCCTGGGGGAAATTCTGCACGCTGTGAATTTACATTTCCCTCCATCTGCAATGCCAGCTTCCTTTCATTCCAGTTTAGCATTCCAGTTTAGTATTCCAGATTTATGCAACCAGATTCCTTTGATCTTAACCAGCTCACAAAAGCTTTCAAGATATCTTTGCGGTTGGAGCTGTTGAGTGGGAGTCGTGGCAGACGAGTTTGGGGGATGGAGGAGCATCTTTGAGCGGCTGTGACCGCAGGGTCCCTCCTGCAGTGCCTGCTGGGCCACTCTGCTCCTCTGAGCGACACCTCTGTCGCTGGACTCTGCTCCCTGGGGCCACCACGGGCTGCTCAAACACAGCTGCAACGCCCGAGGACTGCTCACCTCGGGAAGAGCCGTTTTTCCAAGGAGGAGCCGTGTGTGTTTAATGAAAACCCCTGAAGAGATGTGGGGTCATTCCACAGAATGAGCAAGTTCAAACCCAGGAATAAAAGGATTAATTCAGCGAGGAGGAAGTCAGAAACCTTTCACAGCGAGAGAGGGACCCTGCATCACCCCTGGAATGCTAATTATACTGCTGTAGCTAACATGTCAAAACACTGGGGGGAGACAGATTTTCAAAGCCAGGAGTTGGCCAAGGTCAAACATCTCGAGCCAGGTTCTCTGCCCAGAAGTTAAAGAGAAGATGCAGATCTATAAATGCAGTTAGAGGAGTGTGTTTGCACACAGGTGACACAGCACTGGGGATTGTCCCTGTGCTGATGGTGCCTCAGGTGCCCTGTGGCTGCCCTGGAATTAACTCTGACTGTCCTGATGGATGTGGGTGGGAATTCAGCACCAGGTCCTTACACTGGTCTGCTGCTGTGGGAGAAAAAGGGAAATATGCAAAATATGACCAATCAATTCTTTTATTCTGAGTCACACTGCACTGTGACCTGTCCAGTGGGGTGAGCCAGCACAGGCTGGGATCACAGACCAACAGGCCAAGGCTAAGGTGGTGTAGGGAGGAGTCTGAGACCTCACATCTCTTCCCTTCAAGGAGTGTCCAGCTCAAGAGCAGCTTTAATGCTCAGCCTGGCTCTCACCTGTTTGACACAGCCCAGGGGACTGGGAGTGCTCTGGTCAGTGTTCCACCCTCCCAGATTCATAGCACAGGTACCCTTTGAACCATCTAAAAGGCTTTTGCTTAAATCCTCCCAGTCCAAGGACATTTCCTATCGGGTCCTTGGGGGGAATTTAAAGCCATGGGTCATGGTAGCTGCAGGGCAAATGTGAGCATCCAATAAAAACCACAGCAACATCAAGGAAATTCTGAATATTTCATGACTTTCTAAGAGCTGAACAACTGAAAATGTCAAACTGGACCTCACACCTACACCCCAGTGTAGCTAGGGAAAGCACGACCTGCTGTGACACAGAATTCCTATCTTCTAAATATTTATTAATATGGGCTGAAGGAGAAATTGGAACAGAAGAGATGTGAACCTGTCCTCACTACAGGACCTGTTCCAGACATTGCATAATTGAATTTCATAACTCATTCAATAACAGGTGTTGGGAGGAATAATCACAATTCATGTGGGGAAGGTGCAAAAATGTAAAAAACTAAATATAATATCCATTTTGATGGTAATAGCAATGCTGATGCACACCAGAAGACACCAAGCTGAGGGTACCTGTGAGTCTCAGGTGTGCTCATAGTGGCTTCAAACTCTGAGCTCAAATCCCTTGGCTTTATTTTCATGAGGATTTTATGATTTCTGCTGCCTTGGGGTCCTTTTGCAGCCTGGTACTGAAGCAGATGCTTCAACCCAGTCCACTGTGTTCTTGAGTAAATCCTACCATTAACAGAGAGCCTTTATTTTGCCAGACACCTCCCTAGATCATGCCCAATTAATTTGGGGAAAAGCTTGTTACTTTCCAAAATCAAGGAAGGCGCCTCAACAGAAAAATAAGAACGTGGGCAAGGAACTAAACGAAATGCAGAACATTCTGCAAACCAATAGCCAAGTGATTCTGGAGCCTGATTTGCTGCAACAAAGCACTTTATGGGCCAGGATATGTTTTATCAATAATGACACTTGATGAAGTTCATAATATAGTTCCAGTTCACACCACCCTGGCCAGCAGAGAGCCAGAATATTCTACAGCTCAGTGAGATCACACTCCCAGGAAAAGGAGGTGCTGAACATTCATTCAGCTCCATCTCCCACTCCTGACTGCCATCTCTGCTCATATTCTTGAAGCCTACTTTTAATTAATAAGAATTCTTTCTTAATATTGAGCCTGAAATTGCATTGTGCTTCCCTCTTTCCTTTTTGGAGGCAGCTGAATATTCCCTGCCCTTGCTGAATTTGCATCAATCCAGAAGTTTTCCTCATGAAATGAGGCTGGATGTGGGCTGGGAGTGGCAGTGAGTGGATCTGTGACAGGAATTTGAGTGTCCTTTATTTTCTTGGATTTCTTAGACCCTCCTGAATCTCTGTCCCATGGCAAACAGATTGTGACAATCCCTACCAGAAGGTGAAGGAAGGAGGCTGGAAGGGTTTCTATAGTGACCAGAAGTGAAATCCCTGAGTTTCCACCACTATGGATCTCCTGGGGTTATTCATGGTCAGGTAGCTCCAGTGTTGGGTGACAGGGGAGAAACTGATGTGCAAAATCAAAGATCCTCACCCTTGAGTTCACTTCCACCTCCTCAGAAAGGAAAGAGCCCCAGTAAAACAAGAACCTCTCAGAGGTTTGGTATTTTGGTGTGCAGGAAATGAGGGATGAGGTGTTGGGACAGGATCTAAGCCAAGTTTCTCTCTGAGAGGAGGAAAAATCTGAGTCAGGACTGCCTGGAAAGGGTCACAGTGGCAAACAGGAACATCTTTTTCTTCAGGAAAGGTAATCATGTAGGACCTCCATTATCTGAAATCACAGGAGCTGATTCCAACAGGACTCCCTCCAGCTTGGCTTCCTGTCCAAAGCAGGGCCAGGAACAGCTGAGGAACCCCGTGGTGGATAATTATCAAATAAAGTGCCGCAGGAAAATGTTCTCTTGGAGCTGCATCAATTACTGGGAGTTGGCTTGAGCTCTGAGAGATAACAGAGCATGACCCAGAAACGCCTCCCATGTGTGTCAGGTGGAGCTTACATAAGCTCCCCAAGGTAGTTTATAAATTTAAAAAATAGATAATGGACACACAAGGTGCATGGGAAGCACAGGTATCCCGTGGAATGGGAACTGCTGGACAGTGGGAGTCCCTGGGGTTCCCCTAATTGCCAGTTTGATCCCAGTGGGCATTGGCAGGATTTGGGAGGTGAATGAGAATTTCCTTCCTCAGTCCTGAGCCTTTCTGCTCCCTGTTACCCCACGTGAGGTGCTTTGCATGGGAATTGTACATAGAATCATTTCCTGAAGCTTTTCTCTTGTGTCTGCTGATAAAAACGCACCATCTGTGAGTGCTGTGATGAGTCAGTGAGGGAGAGCAGGCTCAGATGGGGCCAGCACTGCTCCACCTGGGATGTGCTGTGCTGGGAGTGGGAAGGGCCCTGGCTGTGTGCAACGCTGGCATTTGCAGCAGGAAGTGATAACAGGCTGTATTGACAGGCTGGCTCATGAAACATGATTTGCTATTCCTTCTGCTCCTGTAAACCTGGCTCACTGCTCAATAAAGCTGCGTGTTTACCTCAGTGCCTGTCAATATTTGTGCCGTTCTAGCACGGCTCAGGGGTCAATAACTGCAAACTCCTGGGTGATACCTTAAATTTTAGCTTTTATATTTCCAGACTCTGCACTGCATTGGTGTGTGACCCTGAACTCCATCCAAAGTGTCAGCAAGTTCTCCTCCCAGCTCAGGCACACAAAACAATCCTTTGCCAGCCCCACAACCAAGGACAGCGCTGCAGCTTCAGCCCCAGAAAGTGCAAAGAGCAGCGACTGGAGGAGAGAATGTGGCAGGATGGCACTGCAGAAGCTGGAGCTGCAATTGGACAATGAAGGCCAAGATGGAAATGGAGCCAAAGTGATCCAAGTGTGAGAACTCGTGACTCGGATCCATCTTGGCTCCATCTTGGCTGGAGCCACGGCCGGGCTCTTGCAGTGCCCAAGGTGAATCCTTGGAAGGGCTTGGAATAAATCCCTGCTTTATTCCTTCAGCACTGCCCAGCCTCTGCTCCAGGCAACTCTCCAGGCACCATGGGTGTAGGACACGTATTAAGAAAGTAAGAAAATCACAGCCTGAAAAATATTCCAGGCTGGAGCTTCTCAGCTCTGTTCCCAGCCCATGAGCTGGTCCAGCTCAAGGCTAGGGAGAATTTCTCCCAGGGTGATAATTTGGTCAAAATAAAAAGGAATTAATAACAAGATAGAAGACCTGCTGTGGTGTGTGCCCAGGCCCTGGCAATGGGGTGTCTTCTCTCTGAACCAATCCCCTTTTCTCTACTCTTGGAGTTGCAGTCCTGCTATAAAACCAAGTGTGTTTCTGAATAAACTTGGCTCTTCCTTCCTGTCATGACAGATGACCATGTTGCTGTGCATCTTATTTCTGCCGCACTTAAAGGGTTAAAACCCCTTTCCACGGCTACCATGGGCACTGAGGGAGCTGTGCAGGATGGATTTGTGCAGCACCAACCCTGCAGGAGGCTCAGCAGGGTAATGCAGGTAACAGAGAGCTCTGCTCAGCAAATCCTCCTGCTCCCAGCAGCACCCAGGCAGCAGGGTTGGAAAAGATCTCTGAGAGCATCGAATCCAATCTTGGATCAATGACCCAGTGCTCACTGAAAGTATCACCACGTCTACCTGGGATTTGAACACTTCCAAGGATGCTGGCTCCACCCCAGGCAGTTGTTCCAATATTCACTCATTCTTTTGAGAAAGAAGATTTTCCTGATATCCAACCTGAACCTCTCCTGGTGCAACCTGAGGCCGTTTCCCACTTGTTACTTGGGGGAGGACCCCAAATCCCCCCTGGCTACACCCCCCTGTTGTAGCAGACAGCAAGAATGGCCCTCCTGAGTCTTTCCTCCTTTTTCTGCATTAGTCGGACAAGTTTCATGATTATTTTCCTTAATTGCCTTTAATTCTAAGTTCACATCCTGTCTGAGGTCAGAGTTTGAATTCAGGCAGACACAAGCACAGCCTTTCCAAGCATTCCCTCAGAAGCAAGGGGTGAGCTGCCACCCTTGGAAAAGCCTCCAGGAATGTTTGGAGGGCCAGAGATGGAGCAGCAGGAGCCTGGAGTGCCCCAAATCCTGCATTTTCCACCAGGATTCCCTTGCACTGCCCCTGATCCCTGCGACAAGAGGGAAGTGGGCAGAGCAGGGAGTGCCCAGGGATGGGGTTCAATGTGAAAATGGACAAATCATCAGCCATGGATTGGAGACAATGCACCCCAAATGTGATCCCAGCACCCTGCAGAGGCCACAGCACCCTGGACTCTCCTTTGGCCCTTCTGAAATGGGGTGAAAACAAGAAGTAAGGAAGGATTGTGAACAGGGATGACAGATTTTCCTCTTTAAAATCTTTCCTGCTTTCCATTTTCAATCCTTCGACCAAAAAAAAAAAAAAAAAGATATTTGTTTTTTGCCTAGTAAAATGGCTCTGAACAAAACCTGTAATTTTTAGCTTTTCAACTGGAACTCCTATTCTATTCTATTCTATTCCATTCTATTCTATTCTATTCTATTCTATTCTATTCTATTCTAATTATATTATATTTTATTATTATATTATATCATATTACATTATATTTTATATATTATATATTATATATTATTATAGTATATATTATTATATTATACTATATCATATCATATCATAGCACATCTTATCATATTTATATTATATATTACATTATATTGATTCCCTTGTATTACATTATGGTATGTTCTATTCTATTCTATTCTATTCTATTCTATTCTATCCTATTCTATTCTATATAAAGATATTATAGTATATTATATTGCATAATAAAACAATTATCTGGCTCTGATTGGCCAAGATATCCAAGGCAGAGTCGTGTTGTAAAGGGAAAGCAGGTTGGAAGAGACTGATATTTCCTTGCAAGAGCTGAGTTTTCCTCCAGGAAAATCAGAGAGGGGGGGAAAAAAAAAATAATAAAAAAAGGCAAACGGGAGTCCAAAGAATTTGCAGTAATACCTTTTTTTTTTTCCAATTTCTGAATTTTTTTGCTGGTTGAAAATTCAATTTCCTCTCCACATAAAGCTGCTTGGATAAATGTCTGAGCATCTGCCTGTGTGAACCTTTACTTGTCACCATCTATCATTTACATTCCAGCTTTGCAATCTGGAAATTCCATCAGAGACTGAGCACAGCATCCCATCCCCCTCACTCCAAGCAGGCTTGGGGGATCCACACTCAAAGCAGGAATGAGTCAGAGTTCTATCAGATGGTTCTGAGTACTGTAGGGGAACAGAAATGCAATTATTGGTAAAAAAGAAGCTATTCTAGACCACAAAAAAAAAAAAAAAAAAAAGAAAAGTTCCAGTCATTGGAAAATAAGCAGTATGAACAGTTAAAAAAAAATTAATCTCTAAATTGTCAAGAAGCCTCATTTTGGCATCTCCAGCTGGGTAAATTGGTTTTTTGTTTTTGTGTTTTTTTTTTTTTTTTATTTCCTAATTCAGTGTTTTGAGAAGTCAAGAAGATTTTAGATCTCTTAGTTAAAATTATGTATTCTGAAAATTAAAAAATGATCTATTCTTAGTTGAATTATGTATTAAAAAAAAAAAAAAAAGCAATCAAATCCCAGAATTCGTTCAGTTGGAAGAGACCTTAAAACTCATTTTATTGCAGGACACCTTTCACCCCAGCTGGGCCTGCAGGAATTGTCCAGCCCAGGAGAAGAGCAGATCTGTTGTTTTTGGAGGGGAAATGTCTCCTGTCCAGGGCAGTTTTCCTCTGCTCTCCCCACTAATCCTGTTAATAGAAATGGCATCAATAAACCCAGCTCCTTTTGATGTCTTCCTCCCTAATCTTCATGGTGGATTACTGCAGCAGGTCACCTTGTATCCTCCCTTCTCCCCATTAGAGCATCCTCCTTTGAAATCTGTAATTATCTCTCCCAGATAATTGCCAAAATCATTTGCAGTCCTGGAGAGATCTTCAAAACCTACTTGTTTATGAAAGCAAATAATTCAGGTTAATCAAATATTGTGAGATTTCCACTCTGCCTGCCTAGGTATTTGTGCATTTAAACATTGAAATCTGCACCTTGGCTGTTCCACAACCTGGAAATCCAGCCTGGCTGCAGGAGAGGCACAGGCAGGGGAGCAGCTCTGCAGGGCTCATCTCCAGGGAAAGCCCTTAGGGATGGATCCCAGGAATGCAGGGGCTTGTTGGTGATGGCATTTTGGTTTTTTACCTTTCCTTTCCTTTCCTTTCCTTTCCTTTCCTTTCCTTTCCTTTCCTTTCCTTTCCTTTCCTTTCCTTTCCTTTCCTTTCCTTTCCTTTCCTTTCCTTTCCTTTCCTTTCCTTTCCTTTCCTTTCCTTTCCTTTCCTTTCCTTTCCTTTCCTTTCCTTTCCTTTCCTTTCCTTTCCTTTCCTTTCCTTTCCTTTCCTTTCCTTTCCTTTCCTTTCCTTTCCTTTCCTTTCCTTTCCTTTCCTTTCCTTTCCTTTCCTTCCCTTCCCTTCCCTTCCCTTCCCTTCCCTTCCCTTCCCTTCCCTTCCCTTCCCTTCCCTTCCCTTCCCTTCCCTTCCCTTCCCTTTTTTCCCTTTTCTATATTCCCTTTTCTATATTCCCTGTATTCTTTGCATTTGTAGCTTTCTAAGTTATTGTTGTGGCTTGGCTTTGATATTTTCCCAGGCAGAAAGACAAAACAAATCCCAGGATCCCTCTTGGTTCTCCTCAGGAACCAAGAAAACCAAATTGGCAGAGGATGCTGTGCTGAGGTGTCCCATTGGAATCTCAGACCATATAATTGCTTTCTTTCTCCCAACACTGCAGGAAAGAATGGTTGTGACATTGCACAACGATGTGTTTGTTTTTGTTGAAGGGTTTTATCAACTTCATTAAGGGTTTTTGAGCTTTAGGTGTGAGGGTTTTTGGAGATTTGATGTTGTAGTTTCTTGTTAGTAAGTTGAAAAGTGGCACAAGTTCATCATTGGTGATTCTTAACATTGGTTTGAATTAATTGATTTCTTTTAAAAGCTGTTGTAGATTTTGCAAATTGTGGACACTGGTTTTTAGTTGTATTTTTTGTGGTTTGATTGTTTGTTTTCAGATTTCTCATCTTAAATATTTCTATGGGGAGATTTCTTGGATTTTTGATCAAAACCTGCAACCAGCTTTTTGAGACAGTTTTATATAAACAGGGCCTGGATCTCTTCTGAATGGGGGAGAATCTGGGGGAGATTACTTCACCAAGAGGGGAAGTTCTAGTCAGACATGTTAATTTACAGAATCTATAAAAATTGTACATCTTCGGTGATTCCCACCTGATGAATTTGTGCACCTGAGGATCCTCACAGAAAGGCTCCCCTTTTATCACCCTGACTGTGTCTGTTAGCACCAGAGCAAAATTGTCCCTGGAAAAGGGAGTGGAGAGGATTGGGGAAGGAGAGCTGAGCATCCCCAGTGGCACAGAGGCCATTGGGGGCTGCAGGAGGGGTCAGGGGGTGTTTCCAGCATCCCCTGGGGACAGCGGCTGGCACAAGGAATGAGCAGGTCCAGGCTGCTCCTGCAGGGAAGAGCTCTCAGCAGGAGGAAATCCCAGCCCCAGAGCAGCTCAGCCTCAGGTGATGATGCCTGGAGAGTTGCCTGGAGCAGGGGCTGGGCAGTGCTGAAGGAATAAAGCAGGGATTTATTCCAAGCCCTTCCAAGGATTCACCTTGGGCACTGCAAGAGCCCGGCCGTGGCTCCAGCCAAGATGGAGCCAAGATGGATCCGAGTCACGAGTTCTCACACTTGGATCACTTTGGCTCCATTTCCATCTTGGCCTTCATTGTCCAATTGCAGCTCCAGCTTCTGCAGTGCCATCCTCCCACATTCTCTCCTCCAGTCGCTGCTCTTTGCACTTTTTGGGGCTGAAGCTGCAGCGCTGTCCTTGGTTGTGGGGCTGGCAAAGGATTGTTTTGTGTGCCTGAGCTGGGAGGAGAACTTGCTGACACTTTGGATGGAGTTCAGAGTCACACACCAATGCAGTGCAGAGTCTGGAAATAGCAAAGCTCAAACTGAAGGCGTCACAGGTGTTCCAGAGTGACTCCCAAGGGGGATGGATGCTCTATGAGATTCCTGCCAGAGCACAGCTACAGCCAGCAGAGAGATTTTGGGTGTCTGGAGCAGTGTGTGGTCCCAGTGACACCATCAGAGCTCCCAGCCTGCCCAAGCCCTGGATTTGGGCTGGATTATCTCATTCTTTGTCCCCACTCCCAGCTTCAGTTTCCTGTCTCATCTTCTCTGAAAGCAGCCAAAATTGCAAGAAATGAGCTCTGAGAGGGGTTTGTGGCTGTAGCAGTCAGCCTCAGGAAGAGCAGCAATTCCAGCCTGGCTGGCCCATGGACAGGAATTTATAGAAATCCTCAGCAGCACTGGAAGCTCTTCTCTAATTAAGATGCCATCATATAAACTCTGTTTTTATAAGGCCTATAAAATTCATCCTGGGAGTGGACTTGGCATCCCCATGGGACCAATCTGCCGCTGTTTGTTTATTTTTTATTGATTTATCAAAAAAGTAATAGACATCGTGTTCTTGCTCTGCCATGCTGCTGCTTTATAATTGAAGGAGGCCCTTCTCCTCCAAGCCCCTATTTGCAAGCAATTAGATGTTGCTTTAAAAAAAACTACGTCTGGTGAAATTGATTTTTCACGTCTCTTGTGAGCAATGAAAGATAAGTTTCAATAAAAGGCCAGTTCTGAGACTTCCCAGCTCCAATGTTTTCTCTGCCTTTAAGTAATAGCAGTTTGGGGTTGTCAGGCACAGGGAGTGGGACGCTGCCCATTGCAAACAGCTCAGGAGTTCAACAAATAACAGTGATGCTATTGAGCCCATTGATTCTTCCCAGTGAAATGGAGCATTATTTCCTGCTGCTTTCCAATACTCCATTTTCCAGGCTCCCTGAGCCACTCAGCTTTATTAACAAATAAAAGTTTTCAGTCCTGATGGCTGGAGAGAAAAGGCAATATGCACAAATTCAGCAGATTTACACAGCAAACTCCAAATAATTTAAGATTTCATGGGTTTTGGGAAGCAGGTTTTGATGTTCTAATGCTGGGCTAAGCAATAACAGAAATATGCAATAATTTCATGTTGTTCCTTCATTTCTCCTGCTCCAGCCCCACAGACTGGGCTGCTTAACCCACAATACAAAGTGCAGGATGGAGTTTGCCAATGAATTTCCAAGGCATGGAGGGACAGGGGTGATTTGACTTCTCCCGTGCAAATCTTTGGGAACAGGGCAGTCACAGACCATGGAATGGTTTGGGTTGGGAGGGACCTTAAATCTCATCCATCCCACCCCTCCATGGCAGGGACACCTTCCACTGTCCCAGGCTGCTCCAAGCCCCAGTGTCCAACCTGGCCTTGGGCACTGCCAGGGATCCAGGGGCAGCCACAGCTGCTCTGGGAATTCTATTCCAGAGCCTCCCCACCGTCCCAGCCAGGAATTCCTTCCCAGTCCAGTGTCCAGCCCATCCAATGCTCCTTGCCATCAGGAGAGATCATTCCACTGTGCCCACGTGGGAATCATCCCAACCAGAGGCTGTGCTCGAAGGGTTCTGCAGCCACAAGTGACCAAAAGCAGCTGAGATGTGAACCAGAGGCTGGACACAGCCAGAACACGGGGTGGAAAGTGTCCTTTTCCACCCCTGAGCCCTGGGTCTGTGGCTTCAGCCTCCTCTCAGCCCCCCAAAGGCTGGATCAGGACCTGTGCAGTGGCCATGGCTTGTACCTGTGACACATTAAATAACCCAAAGGTTTTGCTCTGAATCCTTTAGTGCTGGGCACAGAAACTGCCCCAGGAACGTCCCTTTGCTCCTGCACAGCCTTGAGGGAGCTGTCCCTGATGCCTTCAGTTTTAGCTTTCCTATTTCCAGACTCTGCACTGCATTGGTGTGTGACTCTGAACTCCATCCAAAGTGTCAGCAAGTTCTCCTCCCAGCTCAGGCACACAAAACAATCCTTTGCCAGCCCCACAACCAAGGACAGCGCTGCAGCTTCAGCCCCAAAAAGTGCAAAGAGCAGCGACTGGAGGAGAGAATGTGGGAGGATGGCACTGCAGAAGCTGGAGCTGCAATTGGACAATGAAGGCCAAGATGGAAATGGAGCCAAAGTGATCCAAGTGTGAGAACTCGTGACTCGGATCCATCTTGGCTCCATCTTGGCTGGAGCCACGGCCGGGCTCTTGCAGTGCCCAAGGTGAATCCTTGGAAGGGCTTGGAATAAATCCCTGCTTTATTCCTTCAGCACTGCCCAGCCTCTGCTCCAGGCAACTCTCCAGGCATCATCCCTGCCTCTCCTGTCTCAGGTGCACCTGCAGCACCTTGTGCCATAAGGGCACTGAATAAATGGCACTTTGCCTCCCTGGCACTCAGTGGGACTCCCCAGCTCCAGGATTCTCCATGTGGGACACGTGGCCACAGCAGGATGTGACCCATGGCCCTGGGCTTGGTGTGCCTGGCATGTGCCACCCTGGGAGGGCATTGATGCCAAAGGGCTCCCAGCACAGACCTGTGGTGTTTTCTGGACAGAAATCTCTGCTCTGCCATCCCCTGGCTCTGGGAACTGCTCCTTTCCCCTGAAGCTTTGCTTTGTCCCTGCACACCCAGAGCTTCCCTGGCTCCAGGAGGGCTCTGTTTGTGCCAGGCACAGAGCTCCAGCAGCAGGGGCTCCTCTGGGGCTGTGCAGCCCTTTGGGAGGAGCTCAGGGCCCTGGACTTGCTCTCTCCCAGCCCAGTTTGCTCCCTTGGCAAAGGTCACTCCCAATATTCCTCCAGTGCTTCAATAGGGAAAGCCCAGGGTAAAGCATGGGGTTCTCCACGCACTGCCCTTCCTGCACAGACTCTGTCCCCTCTGTCACCACTCCCCAGCTGGCCCCTCTCTGTAGCTGGCCCATGAAGGACATTTTTGTGCCATTTTTGTCAAACTGGAATTTTGGAATCTCAACCAATGCCTGCCTCCACAGGCCCAGAGGCAAACACCCACCTCATCCCTCACAGGGAAGTTTCTTCCAGCTTTCAGCTCATTTTCTGCACTTTCAATGAAACCTCCACAGTTTTACCTGACACTGGAGCCTCTCTTCCTTCAGATCAAGTCCCAGGTTTATTTTCAATGCCAATTAACAGTTTTTCTCTTCCACTCACTAGGATGCCCTTTACCTTGTAGTTTTCCTGCCCTGTCCCAGTGCTCACAGCACCACAGATGTTTCCTGCTGCCAGGGGAAAGCAAATTAGAGCTTGTCCTGTCTCATATGTCAGTGATAAGTGTCAGGGGAGCCCTCGTTCCCAGCACACACAGGGCCATATGTTTGTCTCCCAAGCCAGAGCAGCAGCAAAATGCTGCTGAGTGAAGCAAAGTTGGATTGTGTTTAATTCCTTCAGTTCTGTGCCTTGGCAGCCCTGGATCATCCTTTGTGCTGTGTGCTCAGAGTCACTCCTGTCTTAGAGAGCTGCCAGCCCAGGAGGGCAGAGCCAGAGCGAGGGGAGGCTGCAGATGAGCACCAAAGCTGGGGTGGGTTAAACACAGCGTGGGGCTGCACCCAGGGCTTGGCTGAGCAAGGGCAGGGGCTCTTCAGAGAATCAGAGAATGGAATCACAGAATCCTCGGGGCTGGAAAAGACTCCAGGATCATCCAGCCCAACCTGTGACTGATTCCCAGCCCAGAGCTCTGAGTGCCACATCCAGCAATTCCTTGGGCACCTCCAGGGATGGGCACTCCAAACCCCCCTGGGCATTTCCAATCCCTGACCTCCCTTTCCATGGGGAAATTCCTGCTGCTGTCCACCCTGAGCCTGCCCCGGCCCAGCCTGAAGCCGTTCCCTCTCCTCCTGTCCCTGTTCCCTGGAGCACAGCCCGACCCCCCCGGCTGTCCCCTCCTGTCAGGGACTTGTGCAGAGCCACAGGGGCCCCCTGAGCCTCTTTTCTGCAGAAAAGAAGAAACTATTTGAGACTATATTTGCCCAGGCAGCTCAGCTTCCTCTGCACTGCATTTTCCCACTCCTGCCTCCAATTCCCCATGGCAGCTCTGTTCAGCTTGGGGTGCATCACACCCTGCACCTTTCCCAGCTTTATTTCTTTTATCTTTCCCTGGTTCCCCATCACCAGCCCACACATGGAACCCAATACCACTCCCTGCTCTTCCTGGCTTTATCCCTAAAGGGCTCTCTCACAGGCATGCAGGAAGATTTTCCACAAGGAAAAACTTCTGGATTTATGGATTCTCTGTGTGGTTACAGTCGTGTGACAAACTGCACATCTGTGTGAAAATCTCTTGAAACCTTTTCGTGCTGCTTTAAGGAGTGGAATTGAATTCCCAGAGCAGTTGTGGCTGCCCCTGGATCCCCAGAAGTGTCCCAGGCCAGGTTGGATGGGGTTGGAGCAGCCTGGGACCACAGAAGGTCCCATGGCAGGGGTGGCACTGGATGGGCTTTGAGGTCCCTCCCAACCCAAACCATCTCATGATTCTGTGACTAACAGCAGAAATTTCTCTTCCTGCAGTCTCAGTTGAGAATCCTGAAAATTTACTGACATTTCTGAAAATCTCTTTTCAGAATCCTGAAAATAAACTCATTTTCAGACATTGAATCCTGGTTTCCAGAAGATAATTAGCTGAGAACTCGAAAAAGACCCCACAGTGCTCCCACACCATCCCTTTTCCAGGGTTACCTGGAAATCCTCCGAGTTCCACAGGGTGTCTTCCCAAGGCCGAACTTTGCCTTAATCTGCATTAAACAGAGCTGGAAAGCTTTGGAGCACCTGCTGCTGCCCTGGGGCCGTGGTCACCTCATTCACAAGCACATCCATGAGTTGACAGGATGCTCTCCCGGGTCCTGCAGCTCTGGACCAGCCTCTCACGGAACAAATGAAATAAATGCTCCTCCAAAACACACTCCGAGGAAGGACTGCCTTCCCTGCGTGGAATTGTGATGCTCAGGCCATTGGTTCTGGCTGGGATTCGGGCTCTGTACAATCACACTTCATTGTTTTCTAATGAAATGCATGATCGAGTTAAATGAACATGAATGGAAGCAACAGGGCTGCAGACAAGAAAGCAGGAGGGATCTATAATTAATGTGATCATCGGAAAAAAGCTGTGTGATACCATTCCATCAATTATCAGCCTCTAATAATTCTGTCACCGAGTAAATGAAAGCATTTTATCAATTAGTGCCAATCGTTTCCCCATAAAGAGAACTGAATGCTGCTGAAAACCAAATCATAACTGCAGCAATGGAAAATGCAAAGGGAATAAACACAGGATGAGTCTGGAGACAGCAATGACCCTGCCTGGCACTGGAGTCACTGAACCAGCTCCATCACAGGAACAGCATTCCCAGCAGGTCTGGGCTGATCCTGCCCCTGTGCCCAGCCCTGGGGCACATCTGGGCTGATCCTGCCTCTGTGCCCAGCCCTGGGGCACATCTGGGCTGATCCTGCCCCTGTGCCCAGCCCTGGGGCACATCTGGGCTGATCCTGCCTCTGTGCCCAGCCCTGGGGGCACATCTGGGCTGATCCTGCCCCTGTACCCAGCCCTGGGGCACATCTGGGCTGATCCTGCCCCTGTGCCCAGCCCTGGGGCACATCTGGGGTGCTGTGTCCAGCTCTGATCTCTGCAGTGAGCAGGGATGGGACCCAGGGAATGGCTCGAGCTGTGCCAGGGGAGGTTTAGGATGGATTTCAGGGAAAGGTTCTTCCCTCAGAGGGTGCTGGCAGTGCCCAGGCTCCCCAGGGAATGGGCACAGCCCCGAGGCTGCCAGAGCTCCAGGAGCGTTTGGACAGCACTGCCAGGGATGCCCAGGGTGAGATTTGGGGGGGTCTGTGCAGGGACAGGGGCTGAATCAATGATCCTGTGGGTCCCTCCCAGCTCAGGATGTTCTGTGACTCTGAGATTCTGTGACTCTGTGGAGTTCTGTGACTCCTGGAGCAGCACAGCCATGCAGGGCTGTCTGGAGCTGCTGCTGCCCCTGCAGAGGCTCGGAGCCCTCGGTGGAGATGGCTGTGAGCACTCAGCAGGAAGCTGCCTCTTCAGAGGGATTTTCTTTGCTCCTCTCAGGATGGGAGGCTGGTATTTGACTACATTATCTCCTAACTTAAAGTTCAGGCCATCTGGCATCCCAGTGTGCAAACAATCTTGTAAATTAAGGGGAAAAATATGGGCCTGATTCCCTTATGGCTACAGGCTATTAAATAGCTGGAGATGTGCAGGGTGTACTTGCAAAGAAACAACGTTGGTTCTCAGCATCCCACGGCCAGCAGGTTAGGCAGCATTTTAGGAACAAAGCAACTGGGAATATGACTGACCTTGTTCCTTCCTGGCACGTTTTCCAGCACTGACTTTCCCATGGAATACTGATCCTCCTCCAGCTGATGCAGCAATGGGGCTCAGCCATGATTTATAGACCTTAGGCTTTTATGCCATCCCTTTGTTAGAATTCCCAGCAGGTTCACATTTTGCCTTAGCCCAGGAGCTGATTTTGCTTTGTGCTGAACCCACAAAACTTTTCTCACTTCTCTTTCTTTAACTAATCTGGAAAACTTTCTTCACAAACTCTTTTAAATCATCACGCTCTCACTCCTTTCTTCGAAAGCCTCCCTGGTATATTTGGTACATTTTTCACAAGGCTCCTCTTTTATTTAAGGCCATTAGCAGTTTCAAAAGTTATATAAAGATGAAAGATCCTCCCATGTTTTAATGAACCTCAAAATGAGCTTTAGAACAATTTGATTAGAAAGCTCTCAAAACGTCAAGCGCTCCCTCGGGACTGAGCTGTAATGAAGGTAATAATTAGCAAGAACAAATTTTAAAATTACTTATTCCATAAATATATGTTTTACTCCTGGTGCTTGGAGCCAGAGCCAAGTAGGTAAAGGTCTGGAGAAGTGGAGCAAGGCTAAGAACATACAAAGACATGAAAGTACAGATGTCTTGCCTCCACAGGAGAAATCAAACGAGGTGGGAAGAGAGACAAGGAGAGCTCTGTGCCTGCCAAGGAAAGCAAGGTGGGACTGGGAGGAGAGGGGAATCCAACCTGGGCAGGTGCTGGGGATGCAAACAGAGGTGGTGACCTGGCATCCCCACGATAAACACGAGGGCAGGGGCTGCACGTGGATTTTGTGGGGTTTTGTCCTGGGCTCAGCAACCAGGTGCTTCTGACACAGGAATTTCTGGGCATTTTGAGTCCCCAGCAATGGGAAGGTGCACAGGAATCACCCTCAGACCTGCAGGGTGGAGAGAGAACTCCTGCAGGGTTGGTCATGCTGGTAATTAAATCCCAAAGATTTAATGCCCTGGGTGTACAGGATGCTGCTGCTGTGAGCTGCCCTTGCTGCAGAAGTGGATGGGAGCTTTTCCTCCTGGCAGAGCTGGGGGGCTGAGCAGGTGGGATGAACCTAAGGAAAGTCTCTGATTACCAAAGGAGGGATTCCTGGGTCTCGTGTTCCCATAGCAGGGCAGATCACTGCTCTGCTTTCCAGCCTGGCTCAGAATTAAGCCAGGCTTTGCCCACAGCCAGGACCAGCCCAGGCTCACACAAAGCTCCTCCAACCTTCCCACAGACTGCTGGCACTCCTGTTCTCCCCACACTTCACAGGACTGTGCCAGCCAGGGCAGAGTGCTCTGGGCTCCAGGTGTGGAGGAGCACGGCAGAACCTCGTGGGTTTATTGGAAACATTCCCCATTCACCCTTGTGCCATAATTGACCCCACACCCTGCAAGGTCCCTTTCTCCAAGCCACCGATGTTGGATCGTTTTTCCTTTAAGTTTGGCCTGGCTCTGAGGGCAGGTCTGTCCCCAGAGGGAGCTCAGCTCTGAGATATTCCCAGAGCTTCTCCTCCCTGGAGCTCCTGTGGCAATTCCCAGCCGTGAGGATCTGATCTGATCACTGTGGATGGGTCCTGAGCTCAGCTTTCAGAGGAAGGGCTTGCCTTTAGAGGCAAGCACAGAATTATCACCCCTCATTTTTATCTTGATCCTGATTTTGAACATTTCTCTGCCTGTTTTCATTGTTTCCTCGGCACCTCCCACCCTGCAGGAGCTGCTGGAGCCCTCTGTGTGCTGCTATGAATGCACAGAAATCTGCCCTTCAATAATTCCCTTCTGCTGCACACAGAACCGGGAGGAATGGTCCTTAAAAAGATTTTTCCCTCTCTGTGAGCAACTGGAGAGAAGGACAGGAGAAACAACATCAGGAGGGATCTGGGAGAGCCACAGGGGCCAGGCTGCAGGGCTGAGCCTCAGGCACCAATAGAAATGGAATTTCCAGGAATTAAAGTGAAGTTTGTGCTGCTCTGGAACTGGCTGAAAGTTCAGCCTGGCTATTGCTGCTCTGACCTTCTCAGAGCCTCCCAGGCTGTGCCCCTGCCTGATTCCAGCAAAGGGAGAATTTGGGGAATTTCCTCTTGGTGGCTCTGCCTTGAATTCTGAGTCCCTGTCCCTATGGAGAGCCTGGCACCTGCACACACAACAAATGTGTGAGGGAATGGAAAAGGGAACAGCTCAGCTCCAGTGCTCCCTCACAGGGACAGCTTCGTGGAGACCAAAACCAAGCATTGTTTCAAAAATAGGATGATCCATTTTTGACATGAAAAAGTCTCCCTGCTCCATCTTGGGTTGTGCATAAAATTATCTCAGGTTTTTTTTTTCACTATGTCTCCTCCTCATCAGAAAAAAAATCTCACCCCAGGCTATTTTGAAGCTCCAGCGTGTTCCTTTTCATTCATATTTTTCAGTGTACTACAGGAACATTTGCACTTCTGAAATCTCCTCGCTGAAATGTGTGAACTGCTCTCCACTGAAAGGGAAGCCTGAATTTCCGAGCATCATTTCCATTTGTCCTGTTTTGAGGTGAAGTGGTAAAAGGAGAACGCCCGAGGCATTCCCAACACGAGGAAATAGCTCAGAAACAAGCGGTGGGTGTGAAAATCACAGCATCATTAAGGCTGCAAAAGACCTGCAGGGGCAGCCAGGCTGGCACCAGGACTGTTTTGGGGGGATTTGCAGATGAGGAGAAATATGGCAAAGCTCTTGAGCCAGCCCCAGGAGCAGCCTGGGAGAGCACTGAGGGCTGGAGTGGGAGACAAAACTGAGGAGGGGAATTTGGGAGAGCTTTGGTGAGGTGACAGAAATGAGCAGTGAGATGCCAAGATCAAAGGTCCCAGTGACCACAGTTTCCTGCCTGCCACTGGAGAGCTTGGCCAGTTCCCACCAGCTCTCTGTTTTCTCCACCTAGTGCACTAAAAATCCTTTTCTTTTTAGTGATATAAAATACAGGACTATTTCTGTTCCAGTAACCACAGCCTAGAATGAGTAGTGCTGCAAGAGATTGCACAGATTTTAATCCATGTAATCATCCTTAACCTTTCCTGCCTGGTAAATTGGTTCATTTCCTTTCATTCATGTATCTCAATTGATTTGATGTAAATATATACTTTTCTTGGCTTCTTTGGATGCTTTTTTTTTTTTTTTTTTTTTTTGGTTTTATTTTGTTTAGAAACAGAAGCAGCAATTAAAGAATGATAAAGCCATTACTAAGCAGACCACGTGGTGGTTTTCCTTTAGAAAGGAAAGTGTTCCCACTTTGTGATTCAGGAGACTTCAGCCACAATAACCCTGAGAGTGAATTTAATGTTTTGTAAGCTGCTTGTATTAAATTTCCTGAATCCCCTGCTAAATCCCAGGCACTCCAGCTTCAGGGAAGAGAGGAGGGTGAAAAGAAGGGAAAACAAGCCCAGGGCTGTGCTGGGAGCAGGGACAGAGCATTGGGAGCAGCAGGACTTTCAGTAAGAAAGAAAGAATGTGGTGACCTTCCCGATTCCCAGTAGCAGCCCCCAGGGGCTGGAGTGATTTAAAAACTGCTTTGCTTGGGAAGGGAAAAGCCAGAGAAGGCAAGGATGGGGAGAGCAGTGCCTGGGTTTGGGAAATGGGCGAGGGGAGGCTGCTGCAAACCCGTGGGATCAGCACTGGAGGGGTCTGGTGTCCACATCCACACCTGGCAAAGGTGTCAGGATCCCTCCTTGGGATCCATCCTTGGGGGATGAGGATCTGGGGTGCCTCGTGCCCTGCCCCGGGGCCTCACCATGCCTGGGCTGCTGCCAGCAGTTCCAGTGTGATGCTGCAGTCTGGTACAAGCTCCCAGACTGATTTCCTCATCCTTCCCCTCCAAAAGGGCTCCAGGAGCTCCCTCAGCCCCACAGGCAGCAGGACACGAGGTTTGGCCATCCCCACTGGGCTGGACAGTGCAGCCAGGGCTGTGCAGGTCCCCTGGAGTCCCTTGTCCCAGCACTGCTGACCTGCAGAGGACCAAGGCTCCCCCAGACACACCTGCCCCTGATCCTGCTGCTCCTGGCAGTTCCCAATGTGTGACTGAGGTTCCCTTTCAGCTGTGAGCACTCAGGACTGGGAAAGTCAATCCAGACATCTCCCTTGCCTTTCCCTCTGTCCATCATCACAGTTCTGGGCAGCTGCTGCCCCGTGGGTGAGGCCTGGGATGTGTCACAGGGAGGGACATCCCTGGCAGTGTCACCTTTGTGACACTCTTTGTGTCCATCCATGGCCCCAGGCTGGGCTGCTGTCCGACCTCCCAGCCTGTTGGGAAAGATGAATTAGGGAAACTTTATAAATACGAGTGCTTAGCAAAAGACTTTGAGAATATGGAAAATATAAGTGAAATAGAAATGATAGCAATTTTCGACTGTGTGGCTGAAAGCAACTGAATGCCTGAAGGCCCCTTTGTTTGGATCATGTTAAATGCTGCCAATACCAAGAAGCAAACAGACATCCTCCCCAGGCATGGCAGGAAGGGTCTCAGATAAAATTTAGAAAGAAGAAAAGCAGTAAAACATGGTAATATAGTGATTCCTATAGGTTGCATGCAAATGTTAGAAAATTTGTATCTTGTATTAGATTAGTTAGTGAAAATTAGAATATTCAACATGGAAGAAGATTTATTGTATTGTAAACGGGAAAATCACTCTCTTACATTCTTACTCTCTTCGTTCTTACTTTCTTAAGCTCTCTTACTCTGTTACACTCTTCACCTCTTCTCTCTTTGCTCTTCGTTCTAACTTTCTTAGGCTCTCTTCACTTTTTACTCTTCTCTCTTACACTTTTACTGTCTTACTCTCTTACTCTCACTCTATCCCTCTCTGTCCTGCTCTGAGCTGTGGCTGCAGTTCCCAGCAGGGCCTTATATAAACCCACACCCTACGAAATAAATTACAAACTTCAAGAGCAGAATACAGAGAGCGCCTGAGTTTGTCCCGACCGTCCCAAGGCAGCGATTCCCACACCGGCCCTGCCCCAGCCCCACTTCATCTCACAGCTCAGCTCCTGCTCTGTGTGCTCCCCACAGCCCCCTGGCACTGGCAGCTGACAGATGATGCTCTCCAGCTCCAAAGCTGTGATTTGTGGAGTTGATTGGGACGAGAAGTTCTCTGCACAGCCCGCCCTGGGGAGATGGAGCAGGGCTCTGGGATGGGAAGTGGCACAGGAGGCACTGAACACAGATTATTCACACTTTGGCACAGGCAGAGGCCACCCCAGGCAGGGATGGCTCCCAACACAAAAGGAAGCGTTTCCTCAAGCAATGCCTGATTAAACTGTGAAACTCACTGCCATGGAAAGGGAAAAAAAATAAAGAAAGGCAAAAGAAGTGCAGAGAATTGCAAAGCAGATCAGACAGGCAAGTAATGAGAGTCCAGGTGCAACGGCAGGTGAGGGAATCTCTCAGCACAGAGGGGAAGGAGGAGTGAGGAGAGGGAAAAGAGAATTCTGTGCTTTCCTGAGTCTCTCCTGTACCAGAGGAGCTGCGGGGTGGGGTGGGACCGGATGGGTCCATGGGAGTTCCCTGACCAAGGCAAAGCAGGGCCAGTAGGAAGTGGGGCATCCAGAGAGCTCCCAACGAGGGAAATGCTGTCTGCAATACCTCCGGAAAACCAGGTCTCTGGGTGGGTGGTTTGTGCTGACAGCAACAGATCTAAATTTGATGATAATCTCTAGAAAGAAATCACAGACCTAAAATTACCTTCTGCTCACATTCTGGCATATTTTTGATCCACACTGCAGTTGGGAGAGTCACTTACAGGGAGCTTGTAGAAATAGTAATGTGATGATTGTGCCTTGACACCCATTTGTGGGTTGACTGGAGACTTTTAGAGCTGAAAGTCACTGCTGAGGGACAGGAGAGTCCCCTCCCCACAGCCCTCACCCTCCCTGCTCCCAGCAGGGACAGTGAGTGGCACAGGCAGGGGACAAAGTGACATTTAGACAGTGTTATCTGTCCCAAGCTTTGGTTTGGTCACTAAATCATCTCATCCAGGCATTGCTGGAGCAATAAAATCCTTCTGAGTGCTCTGGCCTCCTAACCAGACTGGAATTTGGAAGGACAAAATCCACTCAATCACAGCGTGGGGAAGCTGGATGTTATTCCAGAAGGGAGATTGTGGGAAGGTTGGTGGGGGCAGTGGAGGGTGCTGGTTCCTGGGGACACCAGAACTTCCTCCAGTGGGGCTTGCAGGGTGTCCCACATCCCTGTCCTTTGTCAAACAGCCCTCCAGCCCCACAGGGTCCCTGTGTCCCCTCCAGCCCCACAGGGTTCCTGTGACCCCTCCAGCCCCACAGGGTCCCTGTGACCCCTCCAGCCCCACAAGGTCCCTGTGTCTGCACAGCTCAAACTCCCCACATTCCACCCATCCCCATAAAATCCCCAGATCCCCTCCAGCCCTACAAAATCCCCACATGCCTGCACTTGGTTTCCAGGCACAGGGCAGAGGGATACCAGGGATAACTCTGCTCTCCCAAGCAGGCACAGCTGGATGATGTATGATCAGATATTTGCAACAAACAAATTTTGCTCTTCAGTAGCTAAGCCAGAGCCACCTAATCAATACCTTAAAGAGCTGAAAGAGCTCGTCAGGCCTGGATTGTTGTTGTTGTTGTTGCTGTTGTTCAGGCCGATGTGGCCGGTGTGGTTTTGGTAACAACAATCACAGAATGTGGATGAATTCCATGAGACACTCCACTAATGAACATCTGCAGGCTGCAAAGGAAATCACAGAGCAGAGAGACAGACAAGTGGATCTTTAAAAGAGTCCCCAGAGTCATTAGCAGGCTCTGAGCACCAAAAGAGCCCTCGGATGGATGGGGATGAGGAAAAGCAGCAGGTAATTTGGGGCTGGCATGGGGAGACACAAGCAGGATCCAGTCTCTGGCCTGTCCCACTTTGGAATCATGGATTTTAATTGATTTTGCAGAGATTGGTGCAGATCAGGGCTGAGAGCCCAGACACACTTTGGGGCTGGACATCAGTGACCCAACCCAGAGTCCTGCCACAGTGACACCGTGAAGGAGCTGATTTCTGTTCCATGGGCTGGGTTTCCCAGGGGATTGGGAGCACAGGGAATGGCTGAAAGCCAAACACTCTCAATAACAGAACTGAAATCCGTTTCCATTCCCACCTCCATCAGAGGGAACTGGGAGAGCTTTGCCCTGGCTGAAGAAAGGGAGGGAGAAAATCCCTGTGGCTGTAGAGACTCAGCTGGGATGGAGGTGGAACCAGGCTCTTCTCATCAGTGCTCAGTGAAAGGACACCAAACAGTGACTACAAAACTTAAATGCAATTTAAATTCCATTTAGACACAGAAGAGCTTTTCTCTTGTCATATCCTAACCCCATCTGGCCTCAGGCCTGGTCAGTCAGGGTGAGATCAGCCTGCCCTGAGCTGGTGGGACTGGGTGGTCTCCAGAGGGGTCTCTGTTCCCTGTGATGCTGAGCCTCTAGAACAGAATCCCAGAATAATTCAGGTTGGAAAAGACCTCCAAGATCATCAAGTCCAACCTTGTCAACCAAACCAGAGCACATCCAGTGGTGAAAACTCAAGTTCTGCCAGAAAAGCCACGTTCTGCTGTCCCATCACAGGAGCAGAGGGAAACTGCATTGTTACTGGGGCTGGACTGGGATCAATCCCTCCCTTCCCTCTCATCTCCCAGCTCCCCCCTTTATCACCTGACAGCTGAGATCAGGGTATCTCACAGCAGTGATGCCACACAACAGAGCTGTGGAATTTTCCAAGCCCTACTTGGCAGCCCCTGGGGAGGGAATCCAGACAAACTGGATCACTCTGAGTTACTCCATACCCAGTTCTGCAATGGCTGTATGGAAAAAAAAATATGAAAAAAAGGAAGAAAAGGGGGGAAAAGCCCCAGAGGAGGTGGAGGTGGGGTTATGGAAAGCTTCCCATGCTCACCGAGCTCAGCCCTTGCAGAGACTCTAACCTAAATTAATAGATCCTCTGGGGTGTGCAAAACTGGGCTAATATTTTGCAAGAATAGCTCTCCCCTGCCTCTTGCCCTCCAGTATGATGAAGACAAAATGCCTTCATTATTGCAGCATTTAACAGTGTGCAGTGTTTATGAAGAGGCTGGAAGATGTGAAGGAATCCAAACCAATTACATTAATCTCCCAGCAAATAAAGCTGCAAATATTTACCTTCACTACACTGCTTTATCTTATTGGACAAGCTCTGGAATTAATCTAAATCCAGTCCTTTAACCTTGCTGGATGGATTGTTCTCCCTGACACCAGGAGGTCACCCAGCCTGTACAGCCGGGCTCCACTGGCACACCCCAGCCCATCCATCCTCTGCATTTTGGGCTTAGCAGCTCTGTTTAACTTCCTCCAGCCCTTGCAGCGCTCCAAGAGAAGCTTTCCCTGCCTCCACGGAGTTGGTGGTGCTTCAGGAAGATGCTGCAGAGCAAGAGAAGTGCAGCACAACCCATGGCATGGTTAACAAACATTGCAGCAGTGTCAGATTTTATGCAAGACTGTTCCTGGAGTGATGGCAGCCCATCACCATGAAACCTTTCTTCCCAGGAATCCATTGATCCAGCTCCAGCTCTCCCTTTGCCTCAGGCAAGTCCCCATGTCTGCTACAAATTCTCTACCATTTCAACATTTTGGAAAACTAAACTTTTAAATTCCTGCACTGAACTCTGAGTCCTGTGTATGTGAAATACAGCAAGGCCCTTTTACCCATCACAGTCTCTGAGTGTGAGGTTGCCCTGTCTGTGATTTCAAACTCCCCAGATGTGTCCAGCTGTGTGCAGCAGTTCCTGGGATGGTCTTTCAGAGTCACAGAATGGTTTGGGTGGGAAGGGACCTTAAAGACATCTAATTCCAGCCCCTACATGGGCAGGGACACCTTCCACTGTCCCAGTGATGCCTTGAGTTTTAGCTTTTATATTTTTCAGATTCTCTGCTGCTCAGTGTGTAACTCTGACACTTCACATTAGGTGTTAGTGAGTTCTCTTCACAGGGCAGTGACAAAACCATCCCTTCCCAGCCAGAGAATCAAGGACAACTGGGACCCAAAAATCAGAAACAACAGTGAGGGGAAGGGGGCAAACCAGGGGGTGAGACTTCGTGGCCTGGGGCTGTGGTTGAATAATTGACCCCAATGTGTAGATGAACCAAAATTTATAAAAGTGTAAAACTTGTGACTGGGATTCATCTTGGATTTGATTTGGGTGTAGCCCCAGCTGGTAGCCCCTAATGCCCAAGGTGAATCCTTTCAATAAATTCCTGTTTTATTCCTTTTGATCTATCTAGTCTCTGTTCCAGGTCAGCCTTTCCAGGCAGCACCAGGGTGCTCCAGGCTCCATCCAGCCTGGCCTTTGGTGCCAAATCCTTGGGTACATTCTCAGGACAGCCTTTAAACACTCTTGTCTAAAGCCCATCAGCACAAGTTGTCCTGAAAAATGTTACCTGGGTGTTCTGGAATATCAGAGTTCCCTTAGCTCAGCTCTGCCAGGCTGTGCAAGTCAGCCCCTGGAGAGTTTTTGAGTTATTTTGTGTAAACACTTTCAATCTCCAGATCTTGGCAATTGGTGCTTTATTTATTTAATGTCTCCTCCTTACACCTTGGAACAGCATTTTGCTTACACAAGTCCCAAAGTGGAAGAGGGGGAAATCATTCCAAAGGTGCTGTGTAACAACTCCTTCCTGTCCATTTAGGCAATTTATAGTGAAACCAGATAGCTTTGAGTAGACAAATCCATTCCTTCAGTAGTTTATATCCCATAATAGTTTCTTCCTCTCATAAATTTAACTTACATATGAGAAATCACACCAATTCTCCAAAAACCCTGTGAATTTCATTGATGGTAGAAGAGTGATTCGAGCACAATTCGGGAAGCTTCTTGAAATGTGGAGAGAAGAGAAGAGAAGAGAAGAGAAGAGAAGAGAAGAGAAGAGAAGAGAAGAGAAGAGAAGAGAAGAGAAGAGAAGAGAAGAGAAGAGAAGAGAAGAGAGAAGAGAAGAGAAGAGAGAAGAGAAGAGAAGAGAAGAGAAGAGAAGAGAAGAGAAGAGAAGAGAAGAGAAGAGAAGAGAAGAGAAGAGAAGAGAAGAGAAGAGAAGAGAAGAGAAGAGAAGAGAAGAGAAGAGAAGAGAAGAGAAGAGAAGAGAAGAGAAGAGAAGAGATGTCCTAGGGTGATGTTATGGTGTTTGTATCTCCAAATCGTGTGTTCTGATTATGTTTGGTATTATGTCCTGTGCTTACAGGACTGACTCTGAAAGTGAAGCTTTGTTTTGTCTTGTTATCAGCCGGCTCACCTCCCCCATGGTCTATGTTTAGGAGAGGTTTTGTCCTGCTTGCTTGCCTGCTTGCTCGCTTCTGCCTCTTTTTCTTTCCTTCGCTTTGCCCTTGCTTTTTGCTTGTTAGTTAGTTCAGCTAGGCAGTCCAACTTTTTCCCCTGGACTGTTTTCTTTTCCACCCCGTCCCCTCCCTCTCCTGGATACCATCTGGACCTGTTCTGGACGGGGACCTGGGAAACCCCAAGAAACACCGGGAGCCTACACTCTGTCACCTGCAGCAGCCATTCCCCAGCGCCGGAGACTGATAACTGGGTGACCACTCGCCGGAGAGACTGAGATTGCCATCCCTTCAGAACGGTGAAAGAGTTTTTTGTCAGCTGGTGTTGTTGTTTCCCTGTGCTGGGGAGTGTTTTGCTTGTTAAATAAACAGGTCTTTTTTCCCACTCTTCTCTGAGGAAATTCTTCCCGAACCCGTTGGTGGGGGGGAGGAGTCGTGGGGTTTGCTGTGTGGGGGCTCCTTCCGGAGGTTTCTCCCCAAATTCGCCCTAAACCAGGACAAGAGAAGAGAAGAGAAGAGAAGAGAAGAGAAGAGAAGAGAAGAGAAGAGAAGAGAAGAGAAGAGAAGAGAAGAGAAGAGAAGAGAAGAGAAGAGAAGAGAAGAGAAGAGAAGAGAAGAGAAGAGAAGAGAAGAGAAGAGAAGAGAAGAGAAGCAGCAATGTTCTGCTCCATGCCTGTCCCTCCCTTGGCTGCAGCACAGCCCAACACATTCTGTTGGTGTGGAGGGGCACAGCCTGGTCTGAGAGCACCCCATGGCCAGGAGGACACAATTCTGGTGAGAAATGGGAGCTGAATCACTGAATTTATCAAAGCAGAAGGTTTTCTGTGAGATAAATGCAGTCTGCACACTCCTACCCTCAGAGGAGAGCTTGGGAACTGGGATGTGGCTTTGTCAGCTTTTCCCTAAAGGCTGCCCAGAAAGAGGAGATGAACGTGGAGCAGCCCTGTCCCTCCAGGGGTGGTGCAGATATGGTACCACAGAGCTCACCTTTATTTAAAAACTGTTCCTGCACTGAGTTTCCTCTTCCCTGCAGATGATCAAACAAACCAAAACCCCCCAAAAAGAGCTTTTCAAAAATTTCTCTCTGGATTTTTTTTTCCATTCTTACTGGCTGGAAGTGTGAAATCATCATTGCTAAGGAGAAATTCCTGATTCATACTGGTGTGAGGATGATTCCCTCCCCTCTGCCACAGATGTTCAGCCCCACATCTGCCCCAGCTCATAATTCTCTGCTGATTTATGGGTGGGTGCAGCTCAAAACATGTCCTGCATGGCAAAGCACACAGGGGAACCTCATCCCTGAGACTCTTCCAAGTCACCAAGAAGGAGCTCTGAGAGATGGAAAAGGCACTGGATTTATGGAGTTGAGGAGCAGGAAGGAGGAAATGCATCTGGAATTGAAAAATCCCTAGGAATTGTCTTTGTTAAATGCAGTGGAGCTGGGGTATTTGCAGCATTTTGCAAGTGCTTGTATTTTTTATTTTAAAAAATGGCAGAATCAAAACCATTTTATTAACTCATCTTCATTTTGCTGATCTGTTTAAGGCAAAGAAAAGTAAATAAGCGATTCCCTGCACTCCAGATGAAATGTTTCATATCAAGGTCCTTCAGGGGAAGTCATTTGTATTTTCATTCAGAGCTTGCTCATTATGAAACATCTTTCAATTGTCAGTTAAAGAAAAAACATGGAATTTGCAATGGAACACATTGTTAAACACACACTAAAAGTCTCCCAGCTGGAAGGGAGGAGTTGATTCCAGGCTGGAAGCCCAGCTCAGCCCTCAGCTCCTGCTCTGCACCCACATCCTGGGAAATCCAGTCCAGGGACAGCTCCTGAGTGCTGCAGCCCTGCAAGAACCACAGAGCTCACCTTGGGCCAGCATCCAGGCTGGAAGGAGGATCCAAGGAGGGGTTAAATCCCTCAGGGAATTGCACAGGGGATGAGCCAGGCCAGGGTTGTTAATTCCTCCTTGTCTGATTTCATTCGAAGGCTCTAAACAGACATTCTGCTGCTTTTTATTTTACTGGACCCCAAATTTCCCTGAGGTTCCCATTGATGTTCACTCTAAAAAAGGCATTTTGGTGCCACATCCCCAGTGAGCTCCATATTTCCCAAGCAGTGACAGGACACAGGGAATGGCTTCAAACTGCCAGAGGGCAGGGTTAGGTGGGATCCTGGGGAGAAATTCTTCCCTAGGAGGGTGGGGAGGGGCTGGGATGGAATTCCCAGAGCAGCTGTGGCTGCCCCTGGATCCCTGGCAGTGCCCAAGGCCAGGTTGGACACTGGGGCTTGGAGCAGCCTGGCACAGTGGGAGGTGTCCCTGCCATGGCAGGGGTGGCACTGGATGGGATTTGAGGTCCCTCTAAGCCAGACCAGTCTGGGATTCTGGGATTCTGAGGTTCCTCTCTGCCCCTTTTCAGTGTATGGCCACATCCCCTTTGCTGTTCCCAGTGAGCCCCCCCAGGTGAGCTCAGGACAGGTAACCCCGAGCACAGACTCACTCAGGGACCAGGGGGAGAAATTCAATTCAAATTCAATCCCAATCCAATCCCAAATCTCAAACAATTCTGCCACCAATGCTCAAGCTGAGCCCATGAGGAGCTGATCACACCCAACACCAGAGGCACAGGAGTTTCTTTAATTGCAGTGTAAAAATGACTGAAATGCCACATGCTTCCCTCCAGACCCCACTGCCATTCCCAACTGTGCCATTTGCTGCACTGAGCTTGACCAGCTCCAGAAACTCCAAGTTCACACACTTCAAAAAAAATAAACCAAAAAAACCCCCATTCCTTTCAGAATGACCTTTACTTTTCAAATTGCCCAATATTTGCATTTTATGTACGAAAATGCAATTCATCCAGCCATAATAAATATCCAGGACTGTCCTGAGAGACCCCATACATTTGGATCCAGGCAGATCCAGGCAGTGAATTTCAGTTTAATATTGCAGGCCTATTTGTTTTGCTATTAATTTCAGCAAGGACAATTGATCAATTGTTTTAATTTGAAATCAGAGAGCTAATATCTGCCTTTGGCTTCCCCTGTGGTCATTCAGCTGCTGTCTCTGAGCTGCAAAGATCACATTTGATTATTTTATTTGGTGGGTAATTCAGCCACCCTGTGTGAGGAGCATCAGCTGCCCTTTCCCCATCAGGATGGAGATGATGCAGCATTTCAGACCAGCTGAAGGATGCTGTGGCTTTCCCAGGGGTGAGGTTTTGGAAGTTGTGAGACCTTTCCAGCAGCCCTGCCCCTCCTGCCCTGCTCTCCCAGGCTCTCTGCAGGCCATGGCCAGCACTCAACCCTTTGCAGTAAAGATTTCCTGATCCCATGGCTCTGTTTTGTGGGATCATCTCCTGCTTTCTCTCCCCTCACCATTTTATGATCTTTCTCAAGATTCTCTTGCTGTCTGCATTGCAGCTTTGCCCTTCCCCACCTCAGGGTTGGTGGAGCTCTGGAGCTCCCTCCATCTCCTTCTCTTCTTCTCCTGCTCTTTTTTTCCACCTCAGTCTCTCAGAAACCAGATCCCACATTCAGCCCCTCAAGTCAAAGAATCCCAGACTGGTTTGGGTTGGAAGGGACCTTAAAACTCCTCTCACTCCATCCCTGGCCTTGGGCACTGCCAGGGATCCAGGGGCAGCCACAGCTGCTCTGGGCACCCTGTGCCAGGGCCTGCCCACCCTCACAGGGAAGAACCTCATGGACTTTTTGCCAGCTCCTCTACAAAGTCAAGGTCTTAGCTGAGGTCACACCATCACATTCTCCCCTCCCCATTTTTTTACGAAATGGAGTTTCCAAATGGTGATTTTTGAAAGCAAGACTGTTCTGCAGAAAGGAATTTGTTGGGCTTTGTTTGCTGAATTCCTCCTTTGGAATCAATTATTTTTGCAATTCTCGTTTGTTAGCAGATTCATGGCTTTGATTCCTCCCTGCATACTGATATCCCAATCCTGCTTCTCCAGGTACCTGGAATGGTGGCAAAATGCCTTTGGAATTCCTGGGGCTGAGGCTGCAGCTCTGGAATGCTGTGATTGCCTTTTAAGTTGTGCACATTTTAAGCTCAGCCTGTCCCTTCCCTGGACACTTTTGGCCTGGTCTAATTGCAGTCCCTGCAGCTTTGCTCAGTTCCATTGAAAAGCTCGTTTTCTGAGCTTCATTTAACTGGATTCATTCTCTGTAGCTCATTCTGCAGCCAGAGCAAAGGGGGCTCTGCTGACCCTCCCCAGGCAAACCAGGCCAGGCTGGGATGGGCATCTCCACTGCAGGCTGGGACACTGGAGGTGACCACAGACTAATGGACAGGCTCCCAGGGGTCATTTCTGACCCCAGGGAATGGCTGGGGTTGGATTTTAAGGAAAGGTTCTTCCCCCAGAGGGTGCTGACACTGCCCAGGCTCCCCAGGGAATGGGCACAGCCTCGAGGCTGCCAGAGCTCCAGGAGCTCCCAGGAATGCCCAGGGATGGATTTTTGGGTGTCTGTGCAGGGACAGGAGCTGCACTGGGTGATCCTGGGGGTCTCTTCCAGCTCAGGACGTTCTATAAATAACAAAATTATTCAGATTGGAAAAGCCCTTCAAGGTCAGGAGTCCCAGCTGTGCCAGATCCCCACCTTGTCCCCAGCCCAGAGCACTGAGTGCCATGTCCAGGTGAGGGATGGCCACACGTGGAATGAAGGCTCTAATTAATCAGGAAAACGCCTCTGCCACCCTGCTGTCACCTCTGTCCCATCACCACTCCAACCACTGTCACTGCAGAAAGCTGGGTTAGATCTGAAGTGTTAAAGTGACATAAACCCCAGTTCTAGAATGGTTTGCAGGATACACCCGAGGCAATCACATCCATCCTGGTCCTGAAAATGCACTGGATTCCTGGAGCAGGTGCCAGGCTCTCAGGACACGGCACAGCAGCCTCCTGCCGTGGTACCAGCTCTGAGCAGGGCAGAGATGCTGCTGGGGGTGGCACTGTCTGTGCCCTGACCTCAGCTCTGACAGCTTCTTACAGAAATCTGAGTTTATTGAGACACAGGAAATGGGAAAGGAGCCCCAGGCAGGAGCTGGAGCGTTTGCTTTGCTCTCACTGCACTGTCCTGCGGGCTGGAGGGTGGGAGAGATGAGATGCAAGAGATGGATTGTTTCCTGAGCTCACTCCCTCTCTGTCATCAATCAGCTTCTCTCCTCAGATAATTCTTATAAAACTATAACTTAAAGCAAAACAAAGCCCGTGGAATGATTTCTGCCCTCATGAATTTTTAATCCAAGCAGGACAGCAGATAATGTCTCTGAAAATGTTGCTGCTGGGCTTTACAGCAGTGGTCAATCAATTTCTGCAGGCTGGGGCGTTGGGGTCGCTCATCTGTGCAATAAATCTGCTGTGTCCAGTGACAGAGAGCTCCCATTGCTCAGGGACAACACAGAGGGACAGCTGTGCCCTGGGCCCAGCAGGGATGTCCTGTGCCAGGGGAACTCGGCCAGGCTCACAGGAGAACAATTTCTGGGAGAAATTGAAGTTGTGTGACACAGGAGCTGTGTGTGTGACACTGGAGCTGTGTGTGTGTCACACTGGAGCTGTGTGTGTGACACTGGAGCTGTGTGTCACACTGGAGCTGTGTGTGACACTGGAGCTGTGTGTGTGTGACACTGGAGCTGTGTGTGTGTGACACTGGAGCTGTGTGTGACACTGGAGCTGTGTGTGACACTGGAGCTGTGTGTGTGTGACACTGGAGCTGTGTGTGTCACACTGGAGCTGTGTGTGACACTGGAGCTGTGTGTGTGTGACACTGGAGCTGTGTGTGTGACACTGGAGCTGTGTGTGACACTGGAGCTGTGTGTGTGACACTGGAGCTGTGTGTGACACTGGAGCTGTGTGTGTGTGACACTGGAGCTGTGTGTGACACTGGAGCTGTGTGTGACACTGGAGCTGTGTGTGTGACACTGGAGCTGTGTGTGACACTGGAGCTGTGTGTGTGACACTGGAGCTGTGTGTGTGACACTGGAGCTGTGTGTGACACTGGAGCTGTGTGTGTGACACTGGAGCTGTGTGTGACACTGGAGCTGTGTGTGTGACACTGGAGCTGTGTGTGTGTGACACTGGAGCTGTGTGTGTGACACTGGAGCTGTGTGTGTGTGACACTGGAGCTGTGTGTCACACTGGAGCTGTGTGTGACACTGGAGCTGTGTGTGTGTGACACTGGAGCTGTGTGTGTGACACTGGAGCTGTGTGTGTGACACTGGAGCTGTGTGTGTGTGACACTGGAGCTGTGTGTGTCACACTGGAGCTGTGTGTGTGACACTGGAGCTGTGTGTGACACTGGAGCTGTGTGTGTCACACTGGAGCTGTGTGTGACACAGGAGCTGTGTGTGTGACACTGGAGCTGTGTGTGTGACACTGGAGCTGTGTGTGTGTGACACTGGAGCTGTGTGTGACACTGGAGCTGTGTGTGTGACACAGGAGCTGTGTGTGACACTGGAGCTGTGTGTGACACAGGAGCTGTGTGTGTGTCACACTGGAGCTGTGTGTGTGTGACACTGGAGCTGTGTGTGTGTCACACTGGAGCTGTGTGTGACACTGGAGCTGTGTGTGTGACACTGGAGCTGTGTGTGTGACACTGGAGCTGTGTGTGTGACACTGGAGCTGTGTGTGACACTGGAGCTGTGTGTGTGACACTGGAGCTGTGTGTGACACTGGAGCTGTGTGTGTGACACAGGAGCTGTGTGTGTGACACTGGAGCTGTGTGTGTGTCACACTGGAGCTGTGTGTGACACTGGAGCTGTGTGTGTGACACTGGAGCTGTGTGTGTGTGACACTGGAGCTGTGTGTGACACTGGAGCTGTGTGTGTGACACTGGAGCTGTGTGTGACACTGGAGCTGTGTGTGTGTGACACTGGAGCTGTGTGTCACACTGGAGCTGTGTGTGTGTGACACTGGAGCTGTGTGTGTGTCACACTGGAGCTGTGTGTGACACAGGAGCTGTGTGTGACACAGGAGCTGTGTGTGACACTGGAGCTGTGTGTGTGACACTGGAGCTGTGTGTGTGACACTGGAGCTGTGTGTGACACTGGAGCTGTGTGTGTGACACTGGAGCTGTGTGTGACACTGGAGCTGTGTGTGACACAGGAGCTGTGTGTGTGTCACACTGGAGCTGTGTGTGTGTGACACTGGAGCTGTGTGTGTGTCACACTGGAGCTGTGTGTGACACTGGAGCTGTGTGTGTGACACTGGAGCTGTGTGTGACACTGGAGCTGTGTGTGTGTGACACTGGAGCTGTGTGTCACACTGGAGCTGTGTGTCACACTGGAGCTGTGTGTGTGACACTGGAGCTGTGTGTGTGACACTGGAGCTGTGTGTGTGACACAGGAGCTGTGTGTGTGTCACACTGGAGCTGTGTGTGTGACACTGGAGCTGTGTGTGTGTGACACTGGAGCTGTGTGTGACACTGGAGCTGTGTGTGACACTGGAGCTGTGTGTGTGTGACACTGGAGCTGTGTGTGACACTGGAGCTGTGTGTGTGACACTGGAGCTGTGTGTGACACTGGAGCTGTGTGTGTGTGACACTGGAGCTGTGTGTGTGACACTGGAGCTGTGTGTGACACTGGAGCTGTGTGTGACACTGGAGCTGTGTGTGTGTGACACTGGAGCTGTGTGTGACACTGGAGCTGTGTGTGTGTGACACTGGAGCTGTGTGTGGCACTGCTGGCCCTGTCCAGCCTCCTGTGCTCAGAGACTCTGGAATTTGGTCCTTGTCCCCTGGGACATTCCCTGCCCTGTCCCCAGAGGTGTCCCCTGTGCTGGAGGAAAGCAGGGCCTGAGCTCTGTGTCAGGACCGGTTCCCTGCGCACCAAACAAAGCACATTTGCTGTTTGGCTTTAAAATTGACTTCCACGAGAGCCCTCAAAATACTGAGCCCATTCCTCAGTGTCCTGCACTAGGCCTGGCCACAGCTATTGATGTGCAACACCAACTCCATCACCAGCACCCTTGGCTCGATACACCTTCGACATTATCTCAACAGAAATTTAAATCTCGGGTTAGTTTCCCATCTGTTCGTTTAATACCAATACATTAAGAATGTTCTGCCCTTGGCAATCAATGAGACCAAGTCTGCCCTGGGGTTTGGGCTGAGTTCTGCCTTTTGAAGTAAAGTGAGGTACAGAAATCTGTTCTGCAGTTCCCTCTGTAACAGTTTGTTCTAGGGGGAAAAAAAAGAAAATAAAGTGTGAATGTTATGCTCTGATTCTGATACAGAATTCTCTCTAAACCTATTGTAGTCCAAAAAAAAAAAAAAAAAGCCCCTTACAGCTGAGAGCAGTGCTCAGCCCGGGGATTTGGCAGGTTTTTGCTGCTGATACAAATGGGGATTAATGAACAACCTCCCCCTGCCCCCAGAGCCTCCCGGGTACCAGCCTGGTGTGGTGCCTCTGAAAATGTTCCAGAGCACTGCAGGCACTGGGAGCTGGGGCTCAGGGCTGCAGCTGCCCCAGGGAAGATGCCCATGGATAACAATCTGTACCAGCTGCACAATGCCCAGCCTTTTGGATGGATTCCAGAAACCTGGAGCAGCTCTGGAGTGCTCAGAGCTCTGCACCCACTGTGCAAGGCAGAAAATTGCCAAGCACAGAGGTCAGGCCCATCAGTCTGCTCCAGATCTCTGTGAGGCACAGGGAAAGTGCCTGGGGGTCCTGACTCACTTCCAGCTGAGGAGAAGGGAATAATGAATGGGGAGAAACGAGATAATGATAATAAATCTTGTTCTGAAGTCTTTAATAACGAGGCTTTATTGTAAATCCATCACAAAGGAACATTAATATGGAGCTACCAAATAGGTCAGGTTAATTACATCATCTGGAGATGCTGTGGTACCTCCAGCCTGTATAAAAAAAAAAAAGGAATCAAATCCCCTGAGAGTGGGAGAGATGGCTTTTTTTTAATTAGTTGAGTATTAAAACCTCTGTGCTAACATCTCCCAGTTTTCCTCTGGCTTAAGTGAGATGTTGCACTTTACCTCCCATTTGACAAAACCTGATGTTTAGGGGTAAACAGGAATTAGGGCTGATGATCTGTGTGTATCCTGCACTGCTGGCCCATCCTGGAGTCATGGAAAAAGCTCCCAGGCCAGCCAGGCTGTGTGCCAGGACACATTCCAGGGCCCTGGAGACAGAACCTTCCCTCCTTCTGCTCGGTGTGCAGCCTGTGCCCCATTCCTGTCCCGTGAGGGTTCACTGGGATGTGCCCCCAGCTCTTCCTTGGAGTTCCTGGCTGAGCACAGGGAAGGCTCTGAACTCTCCCTGCCCACGGTGTTGCCACTTCCCAGCTCCTCAAGGGCATTTTGACTCCCAAACTCACCCCAGTCCTGCATTTCTAGGAAAAAAACCCCAGAGTTGCATGACCCCTGAGCTCCCCAGCTGCAGGAGAACGTGGTCCCTGCCCCAGGAGTGCCAAGCTGAGAGCACGGAACCAGGGATGCTGCAGAGGTGGAGCACCCAGCAGTTTCAGCATAAAAATGGGAATATTCCCACAGCCAGCTGGGAACAGGAACTCTCCCAGCCCAATATCCCCTTCCTGGGCTCCTTTGCTTTTCCTTTCAGCCACAACCAGCTGGACAGGGCTGCCCAAAACCAGCGTTGGAGGGAAATAATCTTTTCAAAGGGAATAAATATTTCCCTTGAACTAAATTCCTTTTGAAACATTCTCCTGTTGGGTTCTGTGTTTTGAAAACTTGAAACATTTTTCAATTCTCAAAACACTTTTTTTTCCCTTCTCACTTTTCATCCAAAAATACACTTTCCCCAGGAACTGTTATTATATTATCACAATATATTATCCCTCCTGGTCTGTAAAATATCAGTGATGTATTACTGAGTTATATTAAAATCTCTATTTATACTTTTCTCACTTGAAGCCACGGCACTTTTACCAAGCAGCAGTGACTCCAGCAGACCTGCACTCATTGGCAAGATGTCACTGAGGTTCCTGCACCCAAAAAAAGATTTGTTTAAAGCTTCAGGAATTGTTTTGAGCTAATAATTGCCAGGTGGGAGAGCTGTGAGTCACCAAAGCCCTGGAATCCCGTGACCTGCAGAGGAGGAGGCAAAGGTTATTGAAGAAAGCAATGTTTTCTCTCGCTGGTTAAATGCAATTTCTTTGTGTTGCCGTGCCAGTCACGGTGTAGCTGATGGAGGAGTGCAGAGTGTGACATGGAAAAGTGGTAGGTGTTGTTACTAAGCACATTACACTGACAAGAAAAACACCCAGGGCTCAGAGACAGCTGAAAGGCTCTGCTGAGGCTCCTCAAGAGAAACAAGTCCTGCCTGCCCCGAGGAACCTCCAGAGCTCAGGAGCACAGCTCTAAAGGGTGGCTACAGAGCAAGGCTGGACACCTGCCCAAAAGCCAGGCTTTGCCATGGTCAGGAAGAACTTAAAGGGTTCTGTGGAGGAAAAAAATCAAGAAAAGAAAAAAAGAAAGAAAGAAAGAAAGAAAGTAAAAAAAAAAAAGGCAAAGATTGCTTTCTATAAATAAATGTGGGCAGGGAAAGTGCTGGGGAGAGAGAAGATCTAACAGACAAACTTGGCACAAGAACAAAAAGTAGGCACTAGCCATGAATAAATTCCGAGTGGAAAACTGAAGGAAGTTTCCATCCAAGAAAGGAACAAAAGCCTGGAACGGGCTGGCCCAGGGAGAGGAGCTGAAGGGCAGGAGAAAGGCGTGGGGAGAGGAAGGAGCTGCTCAGTCAGCCTGGGACTCCTGCAGGGCACCCAGAGCTCCGGGGATGCTGCAGCAGCACCCTGCCCCAGGGGAGAGGGGGTTTGGGGCCCTGGATTTTGGGGTGCCCACAAGGACCCATTGGGAATCTCCTCCCTGGACACTGCTGGGACATCTCCTCCCTCCTGCAGCTCCTGGCTCAGGAGCATCTGCCCAGGTCAGGCCATGCTGGGCTGCCCCTGTAAGCTCATTTCAGTGCCCTGGGTGGGAAAGGCTTAGAGGTTTTATCAAAAAGAGGTTTCTCTGAGAAATCCCCATCCCTGGTTTCCAACAGGAGCCTTACCCAAAAGCTCTCATTTATCCCATGGCCTGGGGCTCCTCTCTTCATAAGATAATGGGGCAAGGGAAGAAGGATTTTTGAACTTTTTTTATCGTTGGGAAAAGCTCAGGACAAAATTAACTATAATAAAGTTATTTTGCAAGGATCTGAAACTTTTTTTGTAATATAAAACCAAAATAAAACTGGCTGGGATCAACTAAAACATTGATGCATTTTTCTGCTTCAAAAATTGAAATTAATTACCTGCCTTGCCCTGCCCTCAGCATTTAGATCATTAATGGAATGGTGATTACTGCTATTGCTGATTTTAATTTTTTTTTTTTTAATGCAGCTGATTTATCTGATACTTGCAGCAACAACAAACGTGGAAACCTGGGAGACAAAAGATGTGGAAGGAGGGAGCAAAGGGAGTCTTTGCAAGTTTATTTCTTTTTCCTGTGGCTGTTCAGGATTCATCAGAAGAACAGATAAAACCAAAATCAACCATTCAGAGCTAAGATGGACATGGAACAGCACAGGTTCAGTCCTCTGCACTAAAGATTCATTTTCCATGGACTTGCAGCTGGGGATGCTGTGGAATGGCCTCTTAGATATAGAAACAACAGAACAAACCAAGCCTGGACCTGAAAGTGTTCCCAGATCAGAGAGGAAAAGAAGTTCCCCACCAAAAGAGTCTGGAGGTCTCTGATCTGTTCTGTTTGAGGTGAGAAGGATTTCACACCTGGCACCTGAAGACTCTTTGTTGTATCGAGCAGGTTTGGCTTTGAGACTGAAAACGAAATTGAAAATAAAAGATTTGGAACAAGAAGTGCAGAGAGCACTTCAGAAAAAGACCGAGGGAAATGTTTGTGGAACGCTCAGCAAGAAATGCCCTGAGTTTTTCTCAGCCCCTCTGCTAAGCCTTGTGCAGAGCTCAGGGCTAGAGCCCCCCAAAATAACACCCCTCGTTCAGTGTGAGCCTGGAAAAATGTTCTGCTCTTCTGCAGGAGAAAAGCCTCGCCTTGAAATGCACAGGGAGTCTTCAGCTCCATTTCCTGATATAAATAGGGCAGCTCAGAGTCACAGTGAATACAGAAAATGTTTTCTTATATGCAAATGAGAGCTCACATTATTTCATAGAAGGAACTATAATAGTTGGAAATTAGCAAATGTTTCCAGATCCTTGTTAAAGGCAAGGGGGAAAAAAAAAAAGCAGCTCATCTAATGTTCCCGGATAAAAATGACATTAATTGAAAGTTTGATTCTATTCCCTAATGAATTTTCCTGTTGCATTGTAATTAATAACTACTTACATCCAAAAGAACTCGATATCCCTTCAAATTAGGGCATTACTTATAAATATGGTAATGTCTTAAGAGCAGTTTGGAGAATGCCAGGCACTGCTCTTAGAATGGCTGTGAGGAACAGAACAAACCCTTAACAAACCCTTAACAAACCCTTCATGGGCTGCAGGACTGTTGGCAATCATTGCAGAGCCCAAATCCTTCCTTTCCCAGGGACCTGAATCCATCCTTTCCCAGAACCCCAAATCCATCCTCTGCCAGAACCCCAAATCTATCCTCTCCTAGAACCCAAGTCCATTTTCTACCAGGGAACCCAAATCCATTCTCTCCCAGAACACGAATCCATCCTCCCCAGGACCCAAATCCATCCTTCCCAGGACCCCAAATCCATCCTCTCCAAGAACCCAAATCCATCCTCTCTTAGAATCCAAATCCATCCTCTCCCAGAACCCAAATCCATCCCCTCCCAGAACCCAAATCCATCCTCTCCCAGTTCTCCACCCCAAGCCCTTGCAGTGCCTCAAACACACCGGGTCCTACAGCAAACCCCACAGGGGGGTTTCTACCCCGAGATTTGGGATTTGTCCAACACCTGCCATGGTTCATCATTCCAAGGCCAGGCAGGATGGACCATGGCAGCTGTACCTGTCCCTCTGGGATTCCCCTCTGGGCCACCTCTGAGACATCCCAGAGATAAGAGAATTATCACAGGCCTGGGCTGGAAGGGTCCTTAAACCCCATCTCATTCCAAGCTTCCACCCCTGCCATGGCAGGGACACCTCCCACTGTCCCAGGCTGCTCCAAGCCCCAGTGTCCAACCTGGCCTTGGGCACTGCCAGGGATCCAGGGGCAGCCACAGCTGCTCTGGGCACCCTGTGCCAGGGCCTGCCCACCCTCCCAGGGAACAATTCCTGCCCAATATCCCATCCAGCCCTGCCCTGTGTCAGTCTGAAGCCATTCCCTGTGTCCTGTCCCTCCATGCCTTGGCAATTGTCTCTCTCCATCTTTCCTGCAGCTCCTTCAGGTCCTGCAAGGTCACCCTGAGCTCAGCCCAAAGCTTCTCCTGTGCAGGTGAACAATCCCAGCTGTGCCAGCCTTTCCTCCCAGCAGAGCTGCTCCATCCTCTGCTCATCCTGGAGCCTCCTCTGCATCTCTCCAGCAGCTCCAGGTCCCTGCTGTGCTGGGTCCCTGGAAATGCTTTGGCCATACTTGACCCATAAACCTGCCCTTGAGGCTGCTGTTCAAGCATCACTGGGATGCTCGAGACACTTTCAAAGGGGCCTCAAGGATATTTTTTCCTTGTTTCTGGTAAAGAAGGAAAGGAGGGAAATGCAAGCACAGTGAGGAATGAGCTGACACGTGCAGGCTGTGCAGTGTCTGTGCCACTGTTCCTGCTAACACCACACACACCCACGGCCAGGATGGCTCTGCAGCTTCAGCCTCGTGTGCTGCAGGATCCAGGCCATTCCCATCCCAGGCAACATGATTATTTGGATTAACCCTATTTCCTTCCAGCTCCCAATTCTTTACTCCCTTTATTTCAGTAATTTATCTGAATGTGAATCAATGACCTCAACCACACCCCAACCTAAAGCTCCACCATGAAACACCAGGGGTTGGCCACCTTGACTTGAAACAATTCCTGTGTGAGGGGTGGAAAGAGAATTCCCACTCATCCTGCCTGGCTGGGGACCCTGGAACCACTCATATGCTGGGATTGTCACCTAACGAGGGTGACATTGTCCCTTGTTGCACTCAGCACAAGCAGTGGAGCTTTGTGGGAGTCAATCCTTGGTGAAACTGGTTTTAGGTTAATTAATGTTTTATTTTTTCTTTCTTTCTTTTTTATGATCACTTATTTTGGAATTACCTTCTAGCGGAAAACAGCATTATTGATCACATTTTCCCTACTGCCAGGTACAGAAGGGTCACAGAATTGTATGGGTTTTTTTTAAACCGGCTGCTCCCTTGACCCAGGGAATGAAGATCTTTGCCAAAACACCTCCTTTTGTGAGCCTTGGTTTGCATCTAAAACTCGTCCTGTGTATCAGTACGTCTGGATTAGCCTTTCTCTCCCTCCACTATCCAGAAACCTCCACAAATTTCCCTGCTCAGAAATGACGTCAGCTTTGCCTCCCATGGCAGCTCAGAAATGCAGGGAAGGGTTTTTTTGCAGAGCAGCTTGGGCTGAAATCCCTTATCCTGCCCCGGCACACGCACAGCCACACTCCTGTATTTCCAGATGAGGAATTCCCTGTAGGGCAGCAGCTCCACACTCAGCTCTCAGGGACCCGGGATGGTCCCCCCAGAGCTCCTCCTGCTCACCAGGGCTGCAGAGCTGGCAGTGGGATATAAAAAGCTGGGCATGGATGTGTGCCAAGAGGTAGTAAACAAACTGGGAACTCTGTTTTTCCTCTGGCTTTCACTGCCGAGCCTTGTCTGTCTGTGCAGGAGAGTGCCCGGCTGCGCGGGGCGGGTTTTTTGGGTTCTAAGCCCAGCTCTTTTTTTGGGGGACAGACGAGGAGGGGCTGTCAGTAACCCCGCTCTGCAGAGGCCCAGGTGAGCAGCAGGAGGCTGCCTGGGCTCTGCATTCAGGCCCCACACAGTGACTGACACGAGAGCAGGGTTCAGACGTGCCCTCCGCTCTCACTGCCACCCCGCACGCACCGAGCAGATGCACAGGATGGATGAAAAGCCAGACATCGATCACACGCAGCTCTTGTGGCAGCAGGCAGGGCTGTGCTGCGCTCGGGCACTCCGGGACGAGCAGGGAGCGCAGGAGCTGCGGCCGCCTTTGATCGCTGGGCAGCTCCGTGCGTGTCCCAAGCAGCAATGCTGCTCCCCGGGCCCGAGCTCCCCACGGTGCAGCTGTGGCTGCAACCTGCTGCACCTCTGCCTGCTGCACCTCTGCTGATGCATTCTGCCACCTGTGCAGTGTCCGTGCTGCAGCTCTGCCAGCCTGTGCAGTGTCCCTGCCGCCGGAACGCCGTGACAGCGCAGCGCCCCCGGCCCAGGGCCCCAAGGAGCCCGAGCAGGCAAGGTAAGGCACTGCTCCCTTAATTTGTGGCTGGGCAATGAGGCAGGAGGAGGAGGAGGAGGAGGCAGAGGCCTCTGCAGGCGCAGGCAGCTGCAGGAGGGAGGATGTGATGCTGCCGTGGGAGGGATGCAGGGATGCTGGAAGGCGAGGGGGGATGCCGGGCAATCCATCCTCCTGCCGGCCTCCTGCCGCTGCTCCCGTCCCAGCGCCGGCTCCTCGGGCTCCGCTCGCTGCCTGCTCCCCTCCCTCCAGCTCTGACACCCTCGGGGATGCTTTCAAACCTCCGCCCCAGCTGTCTGCCTGCAGCAGGAGCCAGTTTCCCTGGCAGGGGAGATCGCGCCCCAAATCGGGCTCTCCATGTCCTGGGAACCCACCCAGGATCCCAGAGGGGACAGCAGGACACGGCCACTCCGCTGCCCACCAGGACAGGGACCCTTTGTCACCCACAGCACCCAACCTCCCTCTCCCGTGTGCTGCAGCCCCACAGAGAAAGGGAACACAGGGACAGAGCTCCTGGAGGCTGCTTTTCCCATGGGACTTTCCCAAAGCCCTGTTTTGCTTGTTCATTGGGAAATCGTACAGACTAAAGAAGGCAAAAGCAGCTCTTGGCTCCTCTGACAGCAGGGGTGTTCAGCCTTCCTTCAGAGGCACCAAAGTAAATATAAAAATAGCCCAGGACAATGCAGAGGAGCTGTTTGTCCCTGTCTGAGGCTGGGGCCAAGCCCCTGCCCCTGCCTGTCCTCAGAGCTGCTTTTTTAGGGTTTCACATTCTCCTCCAGCTGTTCCTTGACCTTCCATCTGCACATGCAGAGCTGTCCTCCAGGCTGCTCCTTGTCCTTTGGTCTGGTTCCCTCCTCACAGGGATGTTTTAGAGCTCTTATCCACATCCAGAGCCTGGCTGGAGCCTCCCCCATCCCCGCGGCCGAGGAAGGGTTAAACCTCTGGCTCAGCCTCCTCCTGTCCCCTCTTGGTTTCAGATCTGGGGGAAATGTGTGTGCAGGCCCTGAGGCTCCTGTGCAGCTGCTGGAGAGGCAAGTTTGACTTCCATGGGCACACAAAGCTCCAGGAAACAGGAGCCCTCATGTCCTCCTGCTGCTCTGGGCTCACTGTGCCTGGGAGATGTCTTTTCCAGCCATGGTGCAAAGTTTGAAGGAGGATAACAACAGAGGCAGGGGCTGCAGGGACACAGTGATGGGGTCATGTCTGAGGAGCTGCTCTCAGAGCTGGAGCCTGTCTCCAGGCCAGATTCCTACGTGATGTGGGATGAATCCTCACCCTGTCACCACACAGTCACTTGTTTTCCCTTTTTTTCAGCTTTGGGCACCTGCAGAACCATTTGCAGAGCCTTTAGTCCTCCCAGCTCTGTTGTGTGAGGTTTTGTTCTGTCCCAAACTATTCCAGACCCAGGATGGGATGGATATTTTCCTTGGAGCTGCTGATTGTCCCCCTGAACCATTCAGGCTGCTCCCCAGTCCCACAGTTCCCTCCCTGCCAGCAGAGGCTGAGAGATGGATTGTCCCTGCTCTGCCACTTTGGGGATGGGGATTTTTCACTCACTCTGCTCTGCAACCTTATTGTCCTTTGCTGTCACTAAATGATTATCCCTTCAGTGCCAGGGATCTCCATCTCACAGAGAACAGTTCATTGAACGTCACAGAGCTCAAAACACCCTCCAGTCCAAGTCTACAAATAATGACATCAGCAAAAAAATCACCCCTGAACAGCCAAGAGCAAAACCAGCCAAGGAAACCCCAACCCTGAATGAAAAGTGTGTTCAGCTCTGTGCCCAGAGCTGGGAGATTGTAAAAGCAACAAAACTGCAGAGAATTCTTGTGAGAGAATCTGGAATCATCATAGAATTGTGGAATGGGTTGGGTTGGAAGGGACCTTTCATCTCATCCCATTCCACCCCTCCATGGGCAGGGACACCTTCCACAATCCCAACCTGTCCAACCTGGCCTTGGACATTCCAGGGATCCAGGGGCAGCCACAGCTGCTCTGGGCACCTTTGCCAGGACCTCATCACCCTCCCAGGGAACAATTCCTTCCCAAAATCCCATCCATCCCTGCCCTCTGGCAGCTTGAAGCCATTCCCTCTTGTTCTGTCCTTCCATCCCTTGTAAAGTCTCTCTCCATCCTTCTTGTAGCTCCCTTCAGGCACTGGAATTAAGTAGAATCCCTTAATTTTAATCTCCTTTGTTCTATGTGTTTGTCTACAGAATCCATCAATAATTATCAGTATTAATTAATTTCCCACAACATTTCACCATTCTAAATCTGCCCAGAAATGCTTCTCATCTATAGATGTGCAGGAAGGGACAGAAAGGAAAGAGCTAGAATGAATCCAAAGAGAAACAACACAAGAAGTTTAGCAAATTATGCTTTTAAAAATAAGACAGGGAATTAAGATTGAGGCTGTGCCTCAGCTCTATCCCCTGGTGCCTTAAGGGATGGTGGCTCATTATTTTGATCCATTTGTGATTTAATGTGCTGTGTAACACAGCTCCTACCATAAATCCCAGTTAATGTGTGGGGAATTACAGCATCCTACCTTGGATTTGCTTGGGATTCCACTGCTAAAGAAGCCCAAGAGGACAGGTCAGGCTGGAAGAAAATCAATTCTTAGAGACTTTCAGAAGCCTCTAATGAGAGGGACAGTTTATCAAGGGCTATTTTTACTGGAGAGAAGCCCCATCTGGTACCTTTTGTAGGTTCAGTTCCCTACAGAAGCATGGATAGATGCTGGATCTCTCCAAGACCTCAAGAGTAAAGGCTCCCAGAGTCTGATTTCATCCTCAGGATTCAGGACTGTGCAATAATCAGAAAATACCACGTGCAGTAACATCCCTATTGCACCAGAAAGAAGATTTCCATCATTAAAGGCAAACTGTGTCTCCAGTTCGCTGGCAGGGTTGGAAATGTCCAGCTAGGAAACTTTGAATCCTTCCTTTTCGGTAATCTGGGCTTCTTGGAGAGCTCTGAGGTGATGGGAGGACTTTGAACACCTGCTAGAGCTCCAGCAGGAAAAGCAGCTCTGGCACACGACTGTGGCTGTGCCAGATAAAAGCAGGAGGCAGGAGAGAGGAGCAGAGGCTTGGGGTGAAGCCTCCCAGGGCTCTTCCTTCAATCTCACAAGTGTGGGGCTCCTCAAGGACCTCAGGGGCTGAAAGGATTTTGGTGTGAGCTGCAAAGAAGCGATGGGAGGATCCCAAAGGTGTGGGATGTGCTCTATCCATGATTATGCTCCTTATCCCTGTGATTTGTGCAGACATGGAACACTGGAGGAGGCAACAGAATAAGCCATAAACTTCATTCTCTTTCATGCCTGTCCCCAGTAGAAACTGCTCAGTAAACAGGAACTGGGTCATTCCCTCTCTCCAGAGGAGTTGGTGTGAGAGAAACAGTTAAAAAATAATTATGCCACATGAGCCACTAGAAAATGCCTTTTCCCAGCAGCTTCTGAGGACACATGGGAACCTCTTTGGCTTTTCAAACTCAAAGGGACTTTGCTTAAGTTCCCTTCCAAAGGAAACTGCTTCAGCTCATTATTTGCAGACAGCATCTGTCACTTTTCTATGCCAGTGGCTGCTGATCGTCCTCAAAGAACATTGTACAAATGTGCAGACTGCTGTGTGCTGAGAAAGGACTGCTATTATATCAATTTTCCACTTGAAAGCAGCAATAACAGCAAATAAAGCTGGAGCCACATGACTCTGCTGGATCTGGGGCACTCACGGAGCCATTCACCCTCCCTGAGAGATGAGAGCCTCCCAGGGCCAGTCCCAGCACTGGGGGCCAGGAACAGACTGGTGCTACTGGTGGGCTGAGCTGGGGGGCTCAGCCCTGTCCCCCTGGGGACCTGCCCAAGGAGCCTCTGCCAGCTGCAGGAGCACAGCCCCAGGGGACACCTGGTTTGCCTGCCCTGTCCTGGAGCCCAAAACCAATCCCAAAATGCAGCTCCTGGGGGATGTGGGTGTGATGGACACAGCCAGGCCTTGGCCAACAGAGCACTGGAGGTGTCCTGTCCTGTGGGATCAGCAGGAGCTGAACCCACAACTCCTTTTCCAGGACTGCATCCAAAGGAAGGACAAAATTGAATAATCTGCTTCTCTGGAAAAGTCAGCAACGGGGAAAGTCAAAGAAACTCTGGGTGAATTCTGCCCCTGTGACCCTCAGCACTTCCTGGCAGGTTTGTCAAATCCCCACATTCCCCAGAGCAAGACACAGATCCCTCAGAGTGATCTCTGCAATTCAGATCTCTGCTTTCCCCATGGAAGAAAAATTGGAGGAGACACTTCAATTTTCATCAGTTAAAAATCAGATTGTTGAAATAGTGGTGCTGCAGGAAGAGGAATGAACCTTTTCCCTGGGACTGCTGAGTACAAACAAGGGACATCATCTCCTGCCTTCTGATCAGGATCCCCAAACTGATTTTTCCTTGGATATGGGAAAATGATGGGACTGCATGAAATGCCCCCTTTGCAAGGAGCAGCTAAGAATGAGCAAAGTGTCAGAAACCCAAAAAACGCAGCTGAAGGCCGTTTCTTGTTACCCCAGCAACTGCTGAGCAGGGAAAGGACCTGCCATGGCACAGGGAGAGGGGTGAGCTCCTAAAGGGACACCCCCACACCTGCCCCAGGAGCAGCTCATCCCATCCTGCCCCAGAAGGAGGGGAAGGGAGGGAGCTCAGGCCAATAAGATTTGCCAAGTTTTGATTTTGCAGGAGCGTGTTTCAGACACAGTGCACTGACTCTTTAAAAATGTTTGTGGAATGTTGTTTAAAAGGTTGGTTTACTTGGAATTTAAAAAGTGCATTTCAGTGTTTCCATACCAAATGGATTTCACACAACATCTCAAGTTCATTTAAAAGGCCTTAAATATCTGGATGTTTTTCAAAAGTTGAAAATTCCTGTTTCAGTTCTGTCACAGCTCATCTTTTCCATTCATTATGTTTTGCTTAACCTTTTGGATAAAAACACCATCATTCTCCCAGGGCTTCTGCAGCATTTTAATAGAAAGTGGCAGATTTGGAGAATATGTATGGATTTCAGGGAACAGTAATTCCATCTGCATTGTGTTAAACTGCAAACGGCCACTCCACGTGCTGGACCTGCTCCAGAGGGATCCAGATTGAAAATGAGATGGTCCCTTCAGAAAATTCAGCCTCATTCTGCTCTTACTAAAACAGTTTCAGCTACACTGCTGGATTCGGCAGGGCAAAGATGGGATTGGTGGTCCCAGGATCTCCCACTGGAGGGATGTGCTGGAATATCCAGGAGTGTGGGCAGCAGGGCCAGGAGGGGATTCTGTCTCTGGGGAGACCCCACCTGGAACAGGGCCCAGTTCTGGTGTCCCCAACACAAGAGGGACAAGGAACTGTTGGAACAATTGCAGAGGAGACCTGGAAGTTGATAAAGGGACTGGAGCAGCTCCCCTATGGAGCCAGGCTGGGAGAGCTGGGATTGTCCAGCCTGGAGAGGAGAAGGTTGTGTGGAGACCCCAGAGCCCCTTCCAGGGTCTGCAGGGGCTGCAGGGACCTGATCAGGAACTGCAGTGACAGGACAAGGAGGAATGGGTTCAGACTGACAGAGGGGAAATTCCGGTTGGGAATTTGGGAAGGAATTCCTCCCTTTGAGGGAGGGGGTGTCCAGGGAAGCTGTGGCTGCCCACACCACCAAGGTCACCACTAATCCATGTCCCCAAGTGCCACATCCACACGTTTTTTGAACGCTTCCAGGGACGGTGACTTCACCACCTCTCTGGGCAGCCCCTTCCATTGCTGACCACCCTTCCTGTGGAGAAATTTTCCCAACATCCAATCCAAGCCTGCCCTGGCCCAGCCTGAGGCCGTTCCCTCTCCTCCTGTCCCTGTTCCCTGGAGCACAGCCCAACCCCCCCGGCTGTCCCCTCCTGTCAGGGACTTGTGCAGAGCCACAAGTTCCCCCTGAGCCTCCTTTTCTCCAGGCTGAGCCCCTTTCCTGCTCCCTCAGCTGCTCCAGACCCTTCCCAGCTCCATTCCCTGCCCTGGACACACTCCAGCCCCTCCATGTCTCTTATTCTCAACATCTTTCTTCTTCAGTCATTTATTTATAGCCTGAGATTTTAAAAAATTGCATTCAAGTGAAAGGACACCTGTCAGGGATAAATGTAAGCAGGGTAAACACCTGCCTGGCTGTGTGTGTGTTTCAGGAGGCTTGAGGAAAACAACACAGGGATCACAGGCACTGGCAATGTTGGGAGCCCTCCCAAATCTTTGAGAAATCTGGCAAAGTGACCTTGGATATCCTGAAGAGTGGGGGTTTGCTCCTGAAGCTGCTGGTAGATGAAGATGATGCTGGTCTGTCTGCTCTAATTAGGTTTTGAAGTGCTTGGGGGTGAGGACTGCCTTTTCACAGGGGATGTGGCAGCAAGCAGCACCAGGGAGCTCTGGAGCAAGGCAGAGCATCTGGCTTCGTTATCTGAATAATGGCCACAACAGGAACAGCATAATAAGGAGACAAAAACGCTGTGTTGGAACAAGAATAATGCCAGTAATGTGATAATAGCACTAATTACAGCCGTGGTGTTAATTGTGGTGATGTGGGGGTGCTCAGCAGGGCTGGGATCAGGAGGGGAGCACAGCCCAGCAGAACAGGTCCCACCTGCCCTCTGGGGCAGGAGGTGGTGGCTCTGGAGGCTGCAGTGTCCCCAGATGTGCCAGCAGCTGGATTGTTTGTGGGTGGGACAGGAGTCTCAGTGGGGTCACAGCTGGAGGGGCTGCCTGACCCTGCCCACCCCTCTGAGCACGAGCAGCCCCATCTAAACTGATAATTCCAGGGTTTTCTGTTGTAATGGAGGAAAAGGGGCCAGCTGCAATCCATGCCACCCTGAGCAGAGCCTGAACTCAGACTCCATGCCTGACTCTGGGGCCATTGCAGCTCCCACATGTTTAAATTGGGTGTAACAACACTTTTTGTGTCATCACCACTGACATGCTCAGCACTCTGGGGAGTGCACAACTCCCTTTCCTGAAGCCACACAGTGCAGATCAAAGCTCTGAGCTTACTGAGGTCCTACTGAAATTCCGTTAGTCAATAATAATAATAATTACAAATGAATCAGAAAATCACAGAAAATCACAAATAACATGATTTGGGTTGGAAGGGACCTTAAAGATCACCCAGTGCCACCCCTGCCATGGCAGGGACACCTTCCACTGTCCCAGGCTGCTCCAAACTCCAGTGTCCAACCTGGCCTTGAGCATTGCTAGGGATGGGAAAATCTTCTTTAGACAAGTCCTGAGCAATCCCAGTCTCTGGTTTCTGCAGCCAATCTGAGAGCCCTCAGCTGCACTTCATATCCACTTAATACATCAGAGGTCAGCTGCCACTGCATCCCATTCTGGATACAGCACTGACCCTGCAGAGGGGCAGGATCAGCCCAGATGTGCCCCCAGGGCTGGGCACAGGGGCAGGATCAGCCCAGATGTGCCCCCAGGGCTGAGAGGATGGGATCTGCCATGGGGTCGGTGTGAGGGGTGCCTGAGCAGGGACTGGCACATCAATCCAGGGGACTGTAGCCCTTGCTGCCACTTCTGTCCCCCCAGAGCAGGCAGGGGCTCCTTTGGGGCTGGCTGACCTGACCCCAGGCAGAGCCCTGAGGGTGCAGAGCTCAGCCTCAGCCTGGCTCCCTCAGCTGCTTTTGCCTCAGGTGAACCCCACTGAGCTCAGAATGAGGCATCAAACCTCCCAGGGCTTTTCTGGAGACCATCAACAGTGCCGGTTATTCCTCCTTGGAATCAGGGAAAACTGAGCTTGTGCTGTGGCTCTGGAACGTGGGCAGCTTTGGCAGCCTGGGAAATCAACTTTCTGATACAGGGAATAAAGTAGAAAGGCAATTTTTCCTCTGAACGAAAACGAAGACTTAGATAAAAGCCACACATTTTTTATGCAAATGATATTTTCAAGGAAAAAAAGTGGAAATTTTTTATTCTGAACTTGTTGCTATTTCCATGGTTTTATCCCACATGTCTTCTGGCTTGGTGTTTTTATTCAGAAAAGTGATTTGTGTGTGAGTGCACATGTGCATGTATGAATAATAGATGTTTTCTTAGTGGGATTGCTCATTACCCTCAACCTCCTTGGTAATCCTCTGATTTTGGCATTAATGTGTTTTCCCTCAATGCTTGATTGGTCTGACCCCAAATTAATACGGAGCAAGGGTAACTTGGGGACTGAACTGAGTGATGTCTGTGGAAATGGAGAATGTATTCGTTATGTGAGCAGGCACATTCCCTGACAGCAGCTTAAACCGAGCACTTAAGAAGCCTCTTCAGGGTTTTATTGTCTCTGATGAGATCATGATTCAGACTACTCGAGCAGTATCTCAGGAACAAAAGCCCTCGGGGAGTGGAGCTGGATCTGAGGGCAGCGTTTGATGCATGGGTTCGAAAGGAATCCGGGTTTAATTCACTCCAGCAGAAGGAAAAGTGTCAAATGAGCCCCCAGATGGGGATGGAGCCAGAGACAGCCTGGTCAGGGAGGAGCCTGGGGGACCTGGAGCATCCCTAGGACAGGCACAGCCCTAGGGAATCCAGTGTCACCTTCTAAAGAGTTTTACTGAGCAAGATTTGGATGTTTAGAGATTTTCTACTTGGTCTAAGACTAAAAGGTGGAGGAAAATAAGTTTTGGATGTTCAGAGCTTTTGCTCTTTGGTCTAAGACTAAAAAGTGGAAGAAAAGATAGATAGCCTGAGTGCCCCACCAAACCCTGCTTGGAAGCAATTAAATGGTTAATAAAATACAGGCAAATCCTTTCCTTGCTATTCCTTGCTGGGAAAAGGATGATTTTTTTTTCCCCTGACTATTAAGAAAGTAAAAAAAGAGATTCAGCTTGAGAGATTCAGCAAGCATGGAAGGGTTCGTCCTAATTAATTCTGTTTTTCAAGTCATTATCACCTAGCAGCAGGTGAAGAGGAGCTGCCAGACAGACTGGTACTGAGGCTTTGGTGTTTAAACTGACCCTAAAGATGACTGAAATCTCCTCTCCAAGAGGAGAGCACACGGAGAAGGGATGCCAGAAGCAGGGGGCAGGAGGAAATGATTTTGTGCCCTGGGTTGAATTCTGCACCGCAGCATTGCTGAGTCCATGGCACTGCAAATGTCACTGGAACTCCCCTTTTCCAGATCTGCCTCATACAGGTGGAACACTTCCCTTGTTGCATGGATTTTTTTTCCTTCCAGTACCTGAAGGAGCTGCAGGGAAGATGGAGTGAGATTATTTACAAGGGATGGAGGGACAGGACAAGGGGGAAGGGCTTTACAGTGAAGGAAAGTAGATTGAGATGGGATATTGGGCAGGAATTGTTCCCTGTGAGGGTGGGCAGGGCTGGCACAGGGTGCCCAGAGCAGCTGTGGCTGCCCCTGGATCCCTGGCAGTGCCCAAGGCCAGGTTGGACATTGGGGCTTGGAGCAGCCTGGGACAGTGGGAGGTGTCCCTGCCATGGCAGGGGTGGCACTGGAGGGGCTTTGAGGTCTCTTCCAACCCGAACCATTCTGGGATCCTGGGATTCTTTGGCTGCTGTGTCCCCAGTGGACCCTGCTCTGTGCACCTTCCCTCCCCTGCCACAAGGTCCTGCTGCCTCCTGCACCCCCAACCTCACAGAACCTCCGAGTTTGCTCAGAATCTCACTAAGCTCAGCTCTTGCAGCTCCTGATTTGTGGCATTGCACAGCTCAGGTTTGATTTCCACCCCCACAGCTCTGTGCATCCTCTGCAGCTCCATGACTTTGAGCTGGGGCCCCTCTAAAGGGCAATGGCTCCGTTATCCCTTGATGCCTGGAGAGTTGCCTGGAGCAGGGGCTGGGCAGTGCTGAAGGAATAAAGCAGGGATTTATTCCAAGCCCTTCCAAGGATTCACCTTGGGCACTGCAAGAGCCCGGCCGTGGCTCCAGCCAAGATGGAGCCAAGATGGATCCGAGTCACGAGTTCTCACACTTGGATCACTTTGGCTCCATTTCCATCTTGGCCTTCATTGTCCAATTGCAGCTCCAGCTTCTGCAGTGCCATCCTCCCACATTCTCTCCTCCAGTCGCTGCTCTTTGCACTTTTTGGGGCTGAAGCTGCAGCGCTGTCCTTGGTTGTGGGGCTGGCAAAGAATTGTTTTGTGTGCCTGAGCTGGGAGGAGAACTTGCTGACACTTTGGATGGAGTTCAGAGTCACACACCAATGCAGTGCAGAGTCTGGAAATAGGAAAGCTCAAACTGAAGGCATCACCTCTCGTGGCAATGCCATCTCCAGCCAAGCCCCAAGCCCTGGATGTGCAATTCCAGCTGGAGCTGCTGTGTCCTGTGTGGCTGCAGGTTCTGGGTTTGGACTCATCACTCTCTCACAGAGCTGCCCTGGAATCCCATCAGGATGGGGCTTGCTCAGTCCCTCTGCTCTGCTGGGATAAATCCAGCCTAGAGCGAGCAGAGGCTGCTGCTGGGACACACCATAACCCCATCCCCACTGCAACAGGCTTTGTTAGCCTGAAGAGCTGCTCAGTCACTGGGACTTGTGTTGGGATCCTTTCTAAGTTGTTCATTTATTAGATGAGCTCCTGTGATTCCTGTGTGCAGCAGGTTTGTTATCTGAGACAATGCTGATAAGAGCACTGGGACACCAGGGATGGCAGCCCCCAGAGTGGGTGATCTCTGCTCTCCTGGGACAAGGGATTTGGCACTCCTACAATATTTATTCTTGAAAGCAAATCCCAAAGTTACAACATCAGTACTGTCCAATTCCTTTCCCTGCAGCAAAACAGGGCAGCCCTAAGAGTCCAGCTGGTCTCAGCTTAGCTGCAGTGTGGTAATTCCAGGGGGGTCTGGGGAACTCAAACCCCCTGAATGAATGGGGAGCACACAAAGATCTCCTGGAGTGGCACCCAGTGCCTCTGACACAAATTTCTGCAACCCAGAGTGATCAGCTGCAAAAAAATAACCACATGGACCTGGAGTCAACATCCAGAAAAGATCGATTAAGGAAGAAGCCAAATACAAAGAGCACGGGGAGGGAGAAGGAAGGCGAGCCAGGAATTTGCATTCCCATGATTGAGGGGATTTATCTGCATTTCTAGTTAATAGAAGACATTAATTGATTCATGTTTTTTATGGCTGCACACTGAGCTATTTCTGTCTGGAAGGAGACACTCTTAAATGGAATGAGTCAGACCAGACCTGTTATGTCACCCTGGGACCCTGAAAGACTTGTTAATAGCTCTGAAGAAATCCAGTTGCTTCACAGGGCTATTTTCTCTTCAGACATCAAAAGCAGAGAGAAAGGAGAGGAGTTCTGAAGGCTGAAAACGATTTTTTACACGGTCCTTTGCATTTGACAAATAGCAACAGGATAATCAAAGAGCTTTGCTCTTCACAAGACACTTGCACAGACATCCCAGCAGGATTTATCCTTCCAGCAAACAGGAGCTCCTGGAACGTGGCTAAGGGAAGTCCTAGCAGGTCCCAGCTCCTCAATTCACTTCCTTCCAGATAAACTTTGCAAATCAAAAGAGAAGGAAAGCGTGGTTCTCATTTTTAACATATTTAGAAAAACATAGGAAGGAATTCTTCCCTGTGAGGAATTCCCAGAATGCAATGGAATGAAATTCCAGTCATGGAGTTCTGGAATGGAATTCCCAGAGCAGCTGTGGCTGCCCCTGGATCACTGGCAGTGTCCAAGGCCAGGCTGGGCAGGGCTTGGAGCAGCCTGGAATGGTGGAAATGTCCCTGCCCACGGCAAGGAGTGGAACTGGGTGATTTTTAGCTTCCCTTCCAATCCAAACCATCCTGGAATTCTGTGACATTCCTCCAACCACTTTTCCCTACAAAGGCATCTGTCCTCTAGACAGGAATAAATAAGGCTCTTGATTATAAAGTAAAACTCTAGTGGCCTTCCAGATGCCACAAGGGCTGCTGTGACACGTCCTGGTGGCTCTGCCCAAGGAGAGGTGACAATTCCTGGGATGGAGCCAGTCCAGGAGCTGAGAGAAGACAGGTCCAAAGTGACAAAAATCCATCTATACAAATCCCCACCTGTGCCTTCAGCCCTCTGCCAGCATTCCCACCTTCACTTTGGGAAGGCAATGAGGTAGTGTGGAACTCAAATCCACAAATGCTTTGTTTGTCACCATTAGGCCAAAAATATCAGTGGGAAATGTCAACAAATCAAAAGCATTTGTCATTTCTGCTTCTGTTTCCCTGGTGACAAAAATAATAAAAAAAAAATTTAAAAACCCCACAAACCAAGAAACTACAACTCTCCTGGTTTTTCCAACCCTGCAGTTCATGGGCTTGTCCATCTTCTGCTGATGTTTGCCTTGCTCTCCTTGGTTCAAAGCAGCACAAGGGTGGCAGGAACCTGTGGAATGGCCTTGAACTCTTCTGGAAACCAAAGCCTCTTCACCAAGAAGAGCTGGAGTCTCTTTGCCTCCCTCCAGGGAGGAAAGTGCTACCTGGCCCAGGTGTTCATGACACAATAAATGCCTGTTTGGCCTCATCCTGTTTAGGCAGGGAGAGTTGTGCTTCATTTCCCCTGTGCCAGGCAGGGACCATCCCTCCCAGTGCTGACCATGGGACATCTGTTGTTTTCTCCAGCCTCTATTTTGGTGTTGCTGCCTTGAGCATTTTTACAGCTTGTGGACATCAGAGGAGCCCATCACAGGCTCAGTTCTGCCTTGCAGGTATGCAAAGTGCAAAGCAGGAGCCTGGGCTTCTCCTGAGCTCTGCTGGCACTGGGTGTTTGTCACCTGGGCTTCTCCTGAGCTCTGCTGGCACTGGGTGTTTGTCACTGTCCTGTGTTTGTGATGCCCTGAGCAGCCCAAGCAGGATTTTGGGAGCTGGCCCAGAGTGGGGGGTGTAAAAGTGCAGGCACATAAAAATCCTTACAGTTCAGACAAATCTGCCTCCAGCCACATCCACGCTCTCACCTTTGCCAAGGAAAAAGCCTGAGAGAGGAAATTGTGCCGACTGAGCACCCCTGGAGCCTGTGGGGAGCACGGCCTGGGAGCCCTGATGGGCTGGGGGGGTTTAGTCACTCAATCCCAGAATCCCAAGATGGGTTGGGAAGGATGCTAAAGGTCAGCCAGTCCCACCCCCTGCCATGGGCAGGGACATTTTCCACTCCAAGCCTCAATGTCCAACCCAGCCTTGGGCACTGCCAGGGATCCAGGGGCAGGGACCTGCCCACCCTCACAGGGAAGGATTTTTTCCTGATAGCCAAAATCTAAATCCACTCTCCTTCAGCTTAAAGCCATTCCCTGTGTCCTGTCCCTCCATTCCTTGTCCCCAGTCCTTCTCCAGCTCTCCTGGAGCTCCTTCAGGCCCTGCCAGGGGCTCTGAGCTCTCCCTGGATCCTTCTCCTCTCCAGCTGAGCACCCCCAGCTCTCCCAGCCTGCCTCCAGAGCAGAGGGTGAGTACCAGAAAGGCTCAGGGGGTATTTTGGGGGTGTCTCCCCTCTGTGAGAGTCCCCTGTTGATCAATGCAGGCACAGAAACCTCACCCTGAGCACTCTGTGCCCAGCACCCTCCCCAACTCCATCTCTGGGGGCTGCAGCCTCCTGGCTCCCCAACACCAGCCCTGCAGCTGGCCCAGAGCACACGGAGCTCCTGCTGCCTGCTCCTCTGGGCCACTGCAGCCCTCCCAGGAACGGCTGTGGCAGAGCAGGGGTCAGCACAGGCAGGATAAAGGCAGGATAAAGGCAGGATAAAGGCAGGATAAAGGCAGGCTGTGCCAGCTGGGGCTCTGCAGCTTTGTGCCACAAGCCTTGGGATGTGGCACCATTACAGATCTGGGGGATCCTCCTGTGCTGTGACTCTGCAGAGTGGGTGACCTTCAGCTCACGCTGGAGTTCACTCTCAGTTTGGGGAGCAGCGCTGCTGAAACAGCCACACCCCTTCTCTTCCTCCTCTTCCTCCTCTTCCTCCTCTTCCTCCTCTTCCTCCTCCTCCTCCTCCTCCTCCCTTGCCCTGTGCTGCTCCTCAGCACCTGTCCCCAGGCCAGCACAGAACCCCAGAATCCCAGGATCACTGAGGTCGGAAAAGACCTCCAGGATCATTCAATCCACCCTGTGCCCCATCCCCACCTTGCCCCCAGAGCTCTGAGTGCCACATCCAGCAATTCCTTGGGCACCTCCAGGGATGGGCACTCCAAACCTCCCTGGACATTTCCAATCCCTGACCTCCCTTTCCATGGGGAAATTCCTGCTGCTGTCCACCCTGAGCCTGCCCTGGCCCAGCCTGAGGCCGTTCCCTCTCCTCCTGTCCCTGTTCCCTGGAGCACAGCCCGACCCCCCCGGCTGTCCCCTCCTGTCAGGGACTTGTGCAGAGCCACAAGTTCCCCCTGAGCCTCCTTTTCTCCAGGCTGAGCCCCTTTCCAGCTCCCTCAGCTGCTCCAGACCTTTCCCCAGCTCCATTCCCTGCCCTGGACACGCTCCAGCCCCTCCATGTCCCTCCTTGTCCTGAGTGTCCCAGAGCTGTCCCCAGCACTGGAGGTGCCCCAGCAGTGCCAGCACAGGGGATGGGCACTGCCCTGGGGCTGTGGCAAGCCCATGGCTGGGACAAGCCTTGTCCTTCTTGGCCACCAGAGCATCCATGAGGAGACTTGGGACTGATGTGGGTCCGGAGCAGCCTGGCCCTGGTTGCAGCCCTGGCTCGGGGTGTGGGCACAGCAGTGGCTCAGCAGGGACGATGCCCTGAGAGGTGCAGTGAGGGCACAGGGCTCATTCCCTCTCGTGCCTGCAGCTTTGGGGAGGTCATTTCAAACTGCACCCAAGCCCCCTGGTTTTAGCTGCAAACCTCGTACACAAATTCCAGTGTGTCCCCCGAGTTCTTATGCACAGCCAGGAACTCCCTTGTCTCAGGGTGAGCTGAACCACGGCAAAAATACCCACTGACCCTTTCCTGGAGAGCCAGGGTGAATAAAAGCCAAATGACTCAGATTAAGAGCCCCATTTTTAGATGCTAATTAACAAGAATCTCATCTATATGGGATCTATATGGCCACTGTCTGAGTTGTGAGCCTTGCAAGGGTCGGGATCACCTGGGGAAGGAGGAGGAGGATGCAGGGCAGGGAGCAGCCCCAGGCATGGGCTGCCCTCCTGTTTTCCCTGCCAGGATTTTCTCCCCTCTCTGGAGAGCTCTGGAGTTTTGACGTTTGAGGCACAGGACCTACCTTGCAAGAAAAGCAGAGGGTTTAGAGGAGAGAAAAGCAATGGCCTGATCTGTTTATCTCTGAGTCAATCAATTCCTGCAGAACGAGGATGTGAACAGACACAGCTCAGGGAAGGGCTGAGCAGCTGGAAGCTGATGGACTCCGTGCTACTTCTTGAGGGATATTATTTGTGCTTTCAGAATAGAACTACAAAGGCACAAATAAATCCACTTTTTCTGGGAAATTGTGCTTTATTCTCCTCCCTGTCAGGCACTCGGGGTTGCTGGAGCAGGTTTATTACAGAAATATTGTCCCTGCTGGGCTCCAGAGCTCCTCAGGGAGTGCCAGGGGAGGGAAAGGGACATGTCCTGCAAGCCTTGTGGCAGAGCTGCTGGGACAGTGTCCCTGTGGGGAATGACAGTGCCTGCTGCAGAACCTGCACTGAGGGGACACTGCTGGGGACATTCCCAGCTCAGACCTGCACACCTCCCTCCCCAAAGCCATCCCTGGCCAAACTCCACAGCCCTGCCTTTGTGCTGGGGTTGTCCTTCCCTTGTCTGTGACTTGGCCCCACACACTGATGCAGGATGATCCCACATCTCCCAGTCCCCTTCTCTGGGCTAAACAAGTTAAACTTTAGTTTCATCTTGTCCAGCAGGACAAGCCCTCCTCAGCAAATCCTCTTTGAAGCACAGTTCTGTGCCTGCTGCAGGATGAATTAATCTTCCTTGAATGGAGCAGAGGAAGAGAAACCTCTCAGTGGCTCCTGCCCCTCTTGTGAGTGATTCCTTATCCAGAGAACACTAAAGATTTTTGTGCCTTCTCTCTGTTCCTGGTGGTTCATACCCATTCTCTGTCCCAGGGGATCTGATAAATGCATTTGTCTGGAGCTGGGGATCCTCCCTTGAGAGGTCTCCCCTTGGGTCCCTCACCCTGGGAGGTGGTGGAGGAGTCAGCCGTGCTTGGGATGAGTCTCCTCTGGACTTCTCTGGGATGTGGGATGTCACAGCAGAGCCTCTGGCTCCTGAGGACACTGTGGAGCAAAGTCCCTGAGGTGTCACACCGTCCCTGCTTGGTCACTGCTGCTGTCTCACAGGGAAGGGAGGGGGAACCACAAGACACAGGAGGGGGCTGGGAGCTGCTAAACCCCTGCCAGGACCTGTCTTGCTCTGCTTTGCTTTCAGTGAGCAGACTGGTTTGGGTTGGAAGGGACCTCAAAGCTCACCCAGTGCCACCCCTGCCATGGCAGGGACACCTCCCACTGTCCCAGGCTGCTCCAAGCCCCAGTGTCCAACCTGGCCTTGGGCACTGCCAGGGATCCAGGGGCAGCCACAGCTGCTCTGGGCACCCTGTGCCAGGGCCTGCCCACCCTCCCAGGGAACAATTCCTGCCCAATATCCCACCTCAATCTACTCCCTGTCAGTCTGAATCCATTCCCTGTGTGCTGTCCCTCCATCCCTTGTCCAGAGACAGGGATGGGAGGGGAGCAGCCCGTGAGGAATCTCCTTTGCAGTGGGCAGGGGTCAGAGCCTACACAGGATCTCACATGTGACAGAGGGAGCAGCAGTGTGGGTGCTGCACACACGGCTCTGGGGCTTTGTGTGCTCAGGTGCCCGTGTTCCTTCGGGCCCTGTGTGGCACTGCAGGGGGGTCACACTTTTATCTTCTCCCTCCTGCCCTGCTCAGACTCATTTCCTTGTGCCAGCTGCAGCTGCTGGAGCCAATTCTCCATCACCTGGGGCCTGCAGGAAGCAAAACACTTCCCTGCCAAGCCACTGTGGCTACCAGGGACCACCACGGGCTCAGACTGCGCCACCTCAACAAGCTCTGAGCAGCCCTGGCTCACTGTGCTCCGTGTCTGGGCTGGGAGCTCTCAGCAGCCAAAGCTCTGGGTTGTGTGGGGCACAGGACAAAGCTGGAGCTGCACCTCTGCTGCCTGGAGAGTTACCTGGAGCAGGGGCTGGGCAGTGCTGAAGGAATAAAGCAGGGATTTATTCCAAGCCCTTCCAAGGATTCACCTTGGGCACTGCAAGAGCCCGGCCGTGGCTCCAGCCAAGATGGAGCCAAGATGGATCCGAGTCACGAGTTCTCACACTTGGATCACTTTGGCTCCATTTCCATCTTGGCCTTCATTGTCCAATTGCAGCTCCAGCTTCTGCAGTGCCATCCTCCCACATTCTCTCCTCCAGTCGCTGCTCTTTGCACTTTTTGGGGCTGAAGCTGCAGCGCTGTCCTTGGTCGTGGGGCTGGCAAAGGATTGTTTTGTGTGCCTGAGCTGGGAGGAGAACTTGCTGACACTTTGGATGGAGTTCAGAGTCACACACCAATGCAGTGCAGAGTTTGGAAATATGAAGGCTCAAACTGAAGGCATCACCTGAAGCCCCAGCCCCCTGAGCTGCAGAAATGTCCTGCAGGAAGCCCTGAGCAGGAAAAGGTGAGGGGTCACCAAGCTCGGCATCAAAGCTGTGTCCCCTCGGTGAGGGTGTCAGCTGTGTCCCCACCTTGCACAGGGAGCTGGTTCAGGGTGACCCAACCCCTCCAGAGCAGCTCCTGCTCCCCTCAGGGTGTCCCAGTTTCCCCCAGCTCACAGCAAACTGGGGCGAGCTCAGGGTATTTCTGGCAGCCTGTGGGTGCAGAGCCTGAGCTGCTCCCTGGGAGCTGAGGGACAGCAGGAGCTCAGGGAGGTCCCTGCAGCACTTCACCCTCAGGGACATTGCCACGGCTTCCCTCCCTCCTCTGCTGGCTCTGGCCATGGCTCTGCCTGTCTCCTTCTCCACAAAGGCTCAGGACCTGTGCTCTGTGTCCTGCACCCTCCTGACCCCTCAGTGGGTGGCAGTGACACCCATGGGTGACACCCTGGGACAAAAGCACTGCCTGCTCTCCCTTCTGAACCCAGCATTTTTCCATCCATGCCTTCTACACAGAGAGAGGAGGAGCAGAACTCACCAAACCTTCTCTGGCCCAGACCTACGTCATGAACTCTTATCCACAGCTCCCTCCAACACAGACACTTCACCAGGCTCTTCTAAAGTCTTAATCCCCATTCTACCACCTAATCCAAACCCCAGGTTCTTCTCATCACCTATATTTGAACTGGCTCTATTTTTAGTTTCCTGCTTTAAAATGAAGATGAGGAGATGCCTTTTATAGACTGTGCACTCCTGCTATCTGAGCAGATCTGAAATTCATACCAGTTACTGGTACCTTGGAATAGAACCTGCTGTTACATCTGAAACAACAGAGGCAGTGTGATGACAGGACAAGAAGAGATAAGAGTAGAGCACCTGAGGGAAATGTTGAAGGGCTGAGTTTCCAAAGAACAATCCAGGAATTGTCAGCACAGATCTGGTCACACACAGAGCTCAGCCCTGCCCAGAAATGGGCTTTGAAGGACTGTTGGACTGGGCAGATCTGCAGCTCTCTGGATGCACAAACACTTTCCTTATCACAGCTGGAAGGTGATCCCTGAGCTCACTCTGTTCCTGCGCTGATCCCAGGGTGTGAACAAACTCCAGCAGCAAAATCCTGGGCTCAGGGAACAGTCACCACTCTGCATTTCTTCTGGGTACAGAAAGTAGGGGTGGGAAAAGGAGGAAGAGGGAAAGGAGAAGAGAAGAGAAGAGAAGAGAAGAGAAGAGAAGAGAAGAGAAGAGAAGAGAAGAGAAGAGAAGAGAAGAGAAGAGAAGAGAAGAGAAGAGAAGAGAAGAGAAGAGAAAAAAGAAAAAGAAAAGAAAAAAGGGAAAAGGACTTTAACACATCTTTAATCCATTGCTGGTTCAGAGGGGAACTGCAAACCCCCTTTTCAGCAGGGGCAGGTGTGCAGCAGCACTGTGGGCTGCTCTGCATTGCACACATGAGTTGATTTTCTGCAGCAGATCCAAGGCAGTGCCATTGAAATCCATCACAAACTCCAGCTCTTGGCAGGAAATGGGCTTGGACCAGCTCTGTGGCTGAGGAGCTGGGCTGTGCTCCAGGGCTGTGTGGCACCACAGGAGTCCCTGGCAGCCTCCAGCTCTCTGCTCATTCCCTGGCTGGCAGGACTCTCCAAGAGGCACAAGTGCCATGAGAAGATCTGTGCCTGGCCAAACCCTGCTCCATGGATCCCTTTCCATGGCTGGAGTTGTGCTCTCATGGAGGAGAAGGAAAGAGCTGCCAGAGGGAATTTTCACTGCCAGACAGAAAATCTCAGGTTGAAGCCAAGCCCCAAACTGCCACAGGTCGGGGTTGTGGCAGCTCTGCTCCATGGGAACACCTTGGCAGGCTCAAGGCACTGCCTGGCAGTGATGCTGGAAAGGCTTTGGAGAGCTGACCCTGACTGCCCTTATCTGAAATGAGACAAGACACCAGGGATGCATTTCCCAGGATGTGACAGCCACTTCTTGAGGGATTTCAAACTCCTGGGGAGTTTTAAAACCACGGCCTGAAGAGTGGGGATGATGGAATGGGCTTAGTCCTGTTCTGGGAAGAATGAAAGTGCTGGAGGAAGGAAGGAGCTGTCCCAGCTCCACCAGGAGCTGAGCAGGGGAAAGGCTCATCCCTCTCCCATGCAGTGCCTTGGGCTGAGTGGAAATCCCACCTCGGGATAACTGAGAGAGGGGCAGAGACTTCAGAAAGTTCAGGCAGGGACCTGCTCCACTCATCCTTCAGTCACAGCCCTCCCTCACATCCCTCCTGGCCCTGTCTCTGCTCCTTGGAGGACCCAACAGCCTCCTGAGACCCCCCAGGACCTCTCCATCAGCAGGGAAGTGACAGGTGAGGGCTGCACACTCCTCCTCTTCCTCAGTGCTGAGGGGTTTTGACTCAATGCCCACCCTCTGTGAGGGCAGCAGGAGCAATTCCTGCCCCAGGGCATGGATCCACTGCAGCCCCCAAGCCCTCACAAAGGATTTCATCCTGCTCCTGCCCTCCTCTCCTCCCTGCTCCTTGGGAATCCTGCACTTTGGTTCATGGAGGAGCAAATACTGCCCTGCACAGCTTCCCTCACCTCTGGCACAGACCTGCTCCAAGCTGCCTTCAGGCCCTGAACTCACTCCTGAGCTCTGGCAGGGGGAATTGCCGAGCTCTGCCTCTCCCTGAGCACACAAAGAGCAGCTCAACAGCTGGGGAGAGATTCTGGGTAAAGCCAGTCCTTTCTGGATAATCCAGTCCTTCCCGTGCCAGAGAGAAGCTGCTCCTTCTTGGAGCAAAACCCACGGCTCTGCTTCCCGAGGCCCGGGCAAACTTCTGCTCCAGCATCTGCTGTGCCCACCCAGGACAGCAGAGCCTTGGCTCCTGAGGGCACAGAGCAGTGCAGGGATATCCTGACATTTCCTGGGCAGCGTGGTGACCCTGTGACATCAGGGGGGATCAAACAGAACCATGGAATCCCAGGATGGGTTGGGTTGGAAGGGACATTAAAGGGCATCCAGTGCCACCCCTGCCATGGCAGGGACACCTCCCACTGTCCCAGGCTGCTCCAAGCCCCAGTGTCCAACCTGGCCTTGGGCACTGCCAGGGATCCAGGGGCAGCCACAGCTGCTCTGGGCACCCTGTGCCAGGGCCTGCCCACCCTCACAGGGAACAATTCCTGCCCAATATCCCATCCAGCCCTTCCCTCTGGCAGTGGGAAGCCATTCCCTGTGTCCTGTCCCTCCATCCCTTGTCCCCAGTCCCTCCCCAGCTCTCCTGGAGCCCCTTTAGGCCCTGGAAGGGGCTCTGAGCTCTCCCTGGATCCTGGAACCCAAACCATTCCACGATTCCATGATCCCACAGAAATCATGGTTCCCATCTTCAACCTCTGGCCTTCAGACACTGCCAAAATACAAACTGGTCACAGCAGGGCCCCACGTGCTGCCAGGGGTGAAGATAAATCTGTGCCAAAAATTAAAACCAATCAGGAATTTCACGTATGGCTCTCCTGGACTGTCTGCAGTCACTGCTGTGGCATTTGCTGGGCACACCCCTGCAATGCCCAGTCTTATCCTGCCCTGAAGGATGAACAGAAGCTCCTAAGACCAAATAATCCCCCTGGGAGTGAGCACCATCCATAGAAAGTCAGTCTGGAAGGCAAACCTGAGCCCTGTGTCTCCAAAAACCTCTTCTCTGATGATGAGTTCATCCCAAGGAGTTCCTCCCAAGGAACTTGGGCAGATAAACTGTGCACAGCACACTGGCTTTGCTGTAGCAGTAGATTTTTGGGAGTGCTCAAGCTCTCCATCTGCCCAGCTCTGATCATGTTGTTGTGGAAGATCACAGATGCTTCAGAATTACAGATCCCTCTGCAAAGTCCCCTCTCTGCTGCCAGGAGTCTCCAGTTCTTTTCATAATATTTGAATTTCTTATTTACAACTGGCAAGCAGGATGAAGAGTGAAAGCAGCCCTGCCAAAGGCACATCAATCCAGCTCCAGGGTGAGCCTGCATTGAGGCTAAATTCCCTGTTTGGGGAGAGAACCAGCCTGAGATCCTCAGTGACACCATGGCAAGAAATCATAAAGGCTTTTTATACAAGAGTTCTTGATCATAAATAGAGAAAAACCCGTTCTTCAAAGAGGAGCTTGTGGCGAGCAGCTGCAGCTCCAGTTTCACAGACAGCTGGGCTGTACCTGCCAGCTCTTCCCCACTTCCAGCTCAGCTTTCAAAGATATCTGCCAAAACATCCCTGGGAGCTGACAGCCTCCTGTGAAAGGGCAGCCAGAACAGGCAGGGCTTCCTTCTTCTCCTTCCTGCCACTGTCATTTCTGTTGTTATCCTGTTATGGCACAGCAGAAAGAAAAGGGACCATCCTGGATTCCAGGTGATTGAAACCCCTCCATGGATCTCAGCTGAGGGCTGGATGCAGCTTGTGGGGCTGGGCAGCAGATGGGGAATCAGGGGAGTGAAGACTTGTGGGATTTACCTGGGCATGGGAACAGGAGGCCCTCAGCAGTGGGGAAGGTGAGCCCCAGACTCTGGGTCAGTCACAGACAAAGCCAGGGGTGCCCTGTGAGCTCCCAGATACCAAAACTCCCAGCTAATCCTGGGTGTGCACACCCAGAAAGACCCTGGTGGCCTTTCCCTGCCTCAAACACAAGATTCTGATTTTTACTGTCTCGAAGAGAGAAAGAAGAGAGAAAGAAGAGAGAAAGAAGAGAGAAAGAAGAGAGAAAGAAGAGTCCTGTCCTTGTCCCCCAGGATGCCCCTTTGACCAGGCCAAGTTAAAAATGCCAAAAGCAATGGACAGGTCAGCAATGGGATCTCCAAGAGACAAGAAGTGGCGAGGCTGGGAGGGAAAGGCTCCCTTCCCATTTCCCAGCTGGCTCTGGAGCAGCCACAGGAATCTCCTGGGTCTCCAGCAGGGCTCCATGTGCCGTGTGCCCACTCGTGCCCATTTCCCTGCAGCTCCAAGGGACAGCCAGCTCGAGGGAGGGCTCAGAGCAGCCCCACTCCTGGTGCTCGTTGCTGACAGTGTGGGACACCCCAAAATCCTCTGTCCAGGTTTCTGCCCGGTCTGGGACAGAAGGACACGAGCCCCTCACCTCTGTTAGCTCCGTGCTCATTGCACAAGGTGACACCAGGGACTGAGGGGGTTCTGCTGCTGTCCCCCCAGCCCTTCCCACAGCAGCTGCAGCCACTGGAATGTTTTCCATGGCCTCCTCCTCTCCTCCCACCTGGCTGTTCAAGGGCTATAAAAACCAGAGCTGTCCAAACCCTGCTGAGAAATGGACGGGCCATGTCTGAGGGCGATTAAATAATTCAGAGTGGCTGGAAATGTCCTCTCACGTCATGGAATCTTCCTGCACGGCTCCCAGCCCCTCCCCACATCCCAGCGATCCCATTTCCCAGCCCATACAATTAGGTGTCAGAATATGCAAGGCTTGGAATTAATCTGGAATCAGGATGAGGGTGATCTGCAGAGCACCCACTGCAAGACTCCACCAGAATTAGCCAGGATAAACACAAAGTGATTCATTGGGATGCAGCGGGCTCCAGCTCCAGCTCTCCATTGATGGGATGTCTAAGAAGTGTTTAATGAGCAAAAAGGACTCAGCACACCTAACCCTCAATTTTTGCAAATCTATTCATGGCAAGTTACAGGTGCAGGTGTGAAAAAATGATCTTCAAAGTTCTGCCTTTGCCTGTAATAATGAGTCTGCTGCAAGTGTGGATTACTAATGATGGGGGCAGGCAGTAAATTCCAGCTTGGAGCTGATTCACTGCGTGTTTTGTAGCTGTGCTGGGCCGAGGAAGTTGTGACAGATGTAATATAAGACCCCAAAATAACAAATTAAGGGTACAAACCAGCACTTTGGGAAAGAAACTGGAACACAGAGCTGCAAGCCAAGCAACAGGGAACCAGCCATGACAGCAGGGAACCAAGGCAGTGTTGGAAGGAGGAATCACAACTCTCAAACTGCTAATGAGGAGCAAATTAATAAATCTCTTTTCTCTCATTCATCTCTGAATCATATTTACATGCCAATGGAGCAGCAACACGGCTGGTCCCGAGTGGAGGGCTGTAAAGGGGCTGAGTTTGGGGTGTCCCAGGGCAGTAGGGTGTCCCAGAGGGGCAGGGTGTGTGCAGGGGTGCAGGGGTGGCAGCCCCAGTGTCCCATCCTGCAGCAGTTCCATGCACACAGACGTGTCCGTGCTGATCACAGAGCCTGCCAGAGACTCAGCCTGCAGGAAAAGCAGCCCGGGATGTGCAGGTGAGGGAGCACAAAGGCTGGGGACATCAGAACATCTCAGGGAGGAAATCACCTGCTCCTGCTGCTGGCACAGGATGTCCCCAGCCCTGCTGAGCTGTTCTGAGAGCCACACAGACACAGCCTGAGCCCTGAGGCACTGACTCTGTGCTCCTGACTCCCCACCCAGAGGGAGCAGCAGGGCTGGGAAAACTCTGGAGCTTGCAGAGGAGGAAGGGGTGAGACAGTGGAGCTGTCCCCCAGCCCAGCTGGAAACACCAAAGCAGAGCAGGAAGTTCTGATTGCCGAGTGTGACCCAGAGCTGCCTTTGCCTTTGGAGGAGCTTTCCTTGTGTCCAAGCCCAGGCTGAGCTGGCACACGGGGCTGGTGCTTCACCCCTGGCATACCTGCATGGCCCTGCTGACACCAGGGCCCCTCTGCCAGTCTGACATGAGGGATCTGTCTCACCTGGGAGATCTGGATCGGCCAGTCTCATCTGGGGGACCTGGCTGTCTCACCTGGGGATCTGTCTGTCTCACCTGGGGGACCTGGCTGTCTCACCTGGGGATCTGGCTGTCTCACCTGGGGGACCTGGCTGTCTCACCTGGGGATCTGTCTGTCTCACCTGGGGGATCTGGCTGTCTCACCTGGGGGACCTGGCTGTCTCACCTGGAGGATCTGGCTGTCTCACCTGGGGGACCTGGCTGTCTCACCTGGGGATCTGTCTGTCTCACCTGGGGGATCTGGCTGTCTCACCTGGGGGACCTGGCTGTCTCACCTGGAGGATCTGGCTGTCTCACCTGGGGGACCTGGCTGTCTCACCTGGGGATCTGTCTGTCTCACCTGGGGGATCTGGCTGTCTCACCTGGGGATCTGGCTGTCTCACCTGGGGGACCTGGCTGTCTCACCTGGGGATCTGTCTGTCTCACCTGGGGGATCTGGCTGTCTCACCTGGGGATCTGGCTGTCTCACCTGGGGGACCTGGCTGTCTCACCTGGGGATCTGTCTGTCTCACCTGGGGGATCTGGCTGTCTCACCTGGGGATCTGGCTGTCTCACCTGGAGGACCTGGCTGTCTCACCTGGGGGACCTGGCTGTCTCACCTGGGGGATCTGGCTGTCTCACCTGAGGGATCTGGCTGTCGAGGAGGCTGTAGGAGGGAGGGAGGGAGGTTGCCCGAGGTACCAGCTCAGATCTGAGGTGTTTCCCTCACCTCTCACAGCCCCTGGCACACAGGCAAGGGGAGAAGCCACAAGACTCAGCTGCCACCCTCGTGCCTTCCCACAGATTCCTGCAGCTCCAAAACCCTGAACCCACAAGGCAGCCACCTTCCAGTGCTCTGGCTCCAGGAATACACGGTCTCTCTGCCCACACACCCAGGGAAAATTAGAATTTTCTAAGGTAGATCGAGAACAATTTTCTCCTTCTGAATACACAAACACCAGCGAGGGGGATGCTCAGCAGGAGATGTCAGGGGTGGTGCTGGATGTGAGGACAGTGTCTACCTGGGGGTAAGGTCCTGCTAAAGCACAAATACCCTGTTCCCACCCACCAAGCACAACTTTGTGCCCCCAAAGCTGTGCCTTGAGCCCTGTGCCCATGCCTGAGGTACAAGATGGGTGAGGGCAGAGGCCCAGCAGGCAGATCCCACATTTGGGCTGCAAATCTGCTGGATCTGCACAGCAAATCAAAGCTCAAACGTGCTGGGGGCAGCTCCTGCTGCTGAGCCACCGGGCTGCCTCTGCCCTCAGGTTTGCACCTCGCCATGCTGAGGGTGATGGCAGCACCCTGCCCTGGCAGGTGGCTCAGCCCTTGCTCTCCTTCCTGCCTGCAGAACAGCCTCACAGCAAGTCTGAGCAAGGAAGGAGCCTCCTGCAGATGCCCCGGCTCCGAGCACACCTGCCAGGCACTCCAGGCACGGCCCTGAACCAAGAGGCTCCATTTCTGGAAGTGTTCTTGGGCAGGCTCTGGGGATATTTGACTCCTCCTGAGTTTTCCACACAGCCCTGTCTCTGCAGCTCCTCCAGGATCTGGCACAAGCTTCCAGGGAACGAGCAGGTTGTAGGAACAGCTCTGTTTTCCCCTATGAAATGACCCTGCAGAAGAGTCTGAACCTCCCTGTTCCTCCTGCCTCACTCCCCTGAGCCCTTGCACTCAGCTCAACCAGGAAGTTCTGCTTTTTCCAGAAAATAACTTCACTATTTTTCACACTCTTGCAGAGTTACCGGGAAAACAAAGAAGCTCTTGAGTGCTGAACAGAGATTTTGTCTGCTCTAAAGAATTCCTGCTGCTCTCCCAGACTGCTGAAACTCAAGGAGCTCAATTCCATTGGGAAACTATTTTCAAGGTCTGAGACTGAGAGTGAAAAAAAACAAAAACAAACCAACCAAAAACCCAAAATAAAACTCACATTTTTACTGGAAAACTCAGCAATATGATGTGGGGTGGGCAGTGTGGAGTGAATGTGTTCCCTCCCTGGGGTGTTTATCTTAAATCCCCTCCAGCCTGGGGCAGTGCCAGAGCTCTGGGGAGCACTGAGGGCACAGCCCAGGCCAGGGTGGGGCACAGACAGTGCCAGGGTGCTCGGAATAGGCTGGAGAAGCTGGGATTTAAATCAGATTGGTGCACAGAGGGGTGAGCTGGCTCCTGTCTCCCAGGGTGTCCCCAGAGCACTGAACCCTCCCCACACCTCCAGGGCACCAGGAGCTGCTCCCACCCAGGAATATGGATCCATGCTCCCTCTCTGGGGGCTCACAGACCCCCCTGGGCTGCCCTGTGCCCACCCAGTGAGCTCCTCAGAGGTGCTGCTGTCCCCCAGCTGCCCCCACACAGAATTAAAAGCTGCTACCTCAGAACCAACCATCCAACTCCCTCCTACCTAGTGCTGGATGAGCTCAGCCCTGCCTGGTGCCTCACCATGGGGACCTGCATGGCCTGAAGAGCCAGGATTCACCCCGGGATCATCCTGACACACTGCCAGCACAGTGAGTGCCCATGGTTTGAGGAACACACCTTGTGATGGCCCCAGAGCCTTTGGGTGGCAGGCAGTGCTGCACTGCCTGGTGGAATTCATGGAAAAGCCACGAATCCCCATCCTGCAGGAGCTGGGGATGTCAGACATGTGAATGATTTGGTCTCCATGGTACTTTGGCATGTCTCACGTCTTTGTCTTCTGCCCAAAATAGATGAGCTCTTAAATATTACTCAGCACTTGGAGTTCTGCCACAGTACAGAAGACAGTTGAGAAAACACCAAAAATGTGTCTCCCAGTGCAGAGAAATATTGAGAGAAACTTCACTGGCTTTGTTCAGCCCAGGGGCAGAACCCTGTCCACAAGGCAGGGTGAGGTTATTTGGCTGAAGTGGAGGTTGTAGCACAAGGACTGGATATGAAAAAGGACAGAACCTGCTCATCTCAACAGGAATAGGACAGAATAACAGAGAACCTGCTCAACTAAATAGGAATGGGATAAAACAGGGCAGAACCTGCTCATCTAAATAGGAATGGGATAAAACAGGGCAGAACCTGCTCATCTAAATAGGAATAGGACAAAATAGCACAGAACCCTCCCATCTAAAGCCCTGGCTGAAGCTCTCACCTCTCTTTACAGGGTGGTCACTTCAAGCTGAACTCAAGAAATCTGTCACACAATATTTCCCCAAATCCAAGCATTTCAGGCACAGTCCCAAGGACAGAACCCCTCAGTCCTTTGTGACACCCCAAGTCCCCCCCATCACAGCACAAACAGACAATCAGGTCGTGTCACAGACAAAGACAAAACCACACATGAGCACAAGTAGGTCCTGCAGCAGGTGTGAGGTGTTCATCACGCTCACCACTCAGCAGTGGGGGAATTTGCCATTAAGAAACTGGAAATGATCTTTGTAGGACTGTTCAAAAACCAGGTGAATTTACAGGCAGCTGAAAGGTAAATTCTAAGGCCAGTCCATTGTGATGTCTGCAAACAGCCACGATATTCATTTCTGCAGAGAACAGGAGCCTTTTATTCAGTTTGGAAAGCACCCCCTGTCTGATTAACAGGCTGTATTCCCACTGCCCACTGTCCCACCTTTCCAGGGACAGGAATGTGCTCTGGAAAAGGTGTGGAAACCCCTGGCCCACCTGCAGGAGAGCAGAGCCCCCGAGCCTTTGCAGCTAAAGAAGGAGAGGAGGTTTTGTTCTCACCTGGGAGCAGCTTTTGGTCCAGCAAACTGCTGGGAGGTGCCCAGGGGTGTCAGGTGAGGATAACTCACCTGTCTGGGACAAAGGGCTGCATTTACAGCCCTGCTCAGGGATCTCCATGGGCTAAGTGGAGGCTGTTGGGACACCCCACTCCATGGACCATCACTCCTGGGGTACCTTTGCTGCCTGACCCTAAATACGCTCCTGATGTGGCAGGACATCCTTTGGGATGGGGGCACCTTGTGTGGAATGTCACCCATGGTCCTTCCTTGAACCATTGCAGCTCCCAGCCCACCTGAGGTTCCTCTGCTTCCCTTCCCTCGGTGCAGATCTGGGATTGCAGGGTATTGGTTTGGAGGGTGTTGGATGACAGATCTGGGATTGCAGGGTATTGGAATACAAATCTGGGATTGCAGGGTATTGGATTACAGATCTGGGATTGCAGGGTGTTGGAATACAAATCTGGGATTGCAGGGTACTGGTTTGCAGGGTGTTGGAATCCAGCACTGGGATTGCAGGGTTTTGGATGACAAGACTGGGATTTCAGAGTATTGGATTACAGGGCTGGAACTGAGGGTATTGCATTACAAAACTGGAATGTCAGGGTATTGGATTACAAATTTGGGATTGTAGGATATTGGATTACATACCTGAAATTTCAGGGTATTGTACTACAAGGCTGGAATTCCAGGGTATTGGATCACAAATCTGGAATTGCAGGGGGTTGGATTACAAATGTGGACTTCAGGGCATTGGATTACAGGATACTGGATTACAGGACTGGGATTTCAGGGTATTGGATCACAAATCTGGAGTTCAGGGGGTTGGATTACAGGATATTGGATTATAGGACTGGGATTTTGAGGTATTGGATTACTGGATATTGGATTACAGGACTGGGATTTCGGAGTATTGGATCACAAAGACGAAATTTCAGGGTATTGGATTACAGGATATTGGATTACAGGACTGGGATTTCAAGGTATTGGATTACAAAAATGGAGTTTCAGGGTATTGGATTACAGGATACTGGATTACAGGACTGGGATTTCAGGGTATTGGATCACAAATCTGGAGTTCAGGATATTGGATCACAAAACTGGAATTCAGGGTATTGGATTACAAGTCCCACGGGTGCTGCCTCAGCCTCAATAAACTTTATTTAAGCACACACAGACATACACAGACAATATACATATATTTGTTTCTTCTCTGACAGTTCTACAAGACCAACACTACTTTGGATGACACTCGTGGAGAACTGGAAAAAAGTGCAGGACATGTAGAAAAATAAAATAAAATAAAATATCAAGGTCTTTTAATAATTTGTGAGTGACGGTCATCCACAGAAACAACACAGGAGTGTTCAACCAGGCGAGCACGAGGACACAGCTCCACGTACAGTACATTGGTCTAGAGAGGAATCTCCACATACATCGTGTCTACAGGGAGTACAGCAGTCTTGGGGACACACGAGGGGACAGCAATGGCACATGCACCCCCAGTGTCACAGCCAGGGCACTGGTGGCACTCGGGCAGGGCGGGGGGGGACAGGAGGACACTCGGAACACGTCTCACTGTACACCAGAAAAACTCACCAAAAAAAAGGCAACAGCGTCATCAATGAGCATTGCCCGGGGCTGTGGTGTCACCAGCACACAGCTGTGGTGTCACCAGAATGCCCTGGAGATTTGGTTATTTGTGATAAAGCTGTCTCTCCACAGATATTTATATACAGTACATGTACACAGAACATACACAGAGCAGCATATGTATATTTTTTGTGTTTTCCTGTTTGTACATTATATCACAGATTATAGGAGCACAGAAAATATAGGCTTCAGGAGCTAAAAAGAAATAATTTTATAAAATATTCATCATAACCCTTCACCCCCCCCAGTCAAAATAAATAAAGAAAGAAAGAAAATAAAAGCCCAGAAGTCAAAGAAAAGAACTCCAGACCCACAGTCTGGAAGTGGTCACTGCCTGCCCTGGGCCAGCTGGACTTTCCTGCCCCCCTTTGGGAGCCCCCATGCACCCAGGAAAACACAAAGCTGGAGGAACAGTCCCACTGCACAGGCAGATGGATCCCCCTGCCAGGACCCCCAGGTCCTGCACTGACCCTGCAGCCACATTTCCTGGGCTGACCCCGCTGCCAGCTCAGGGCACCCAGAGCCCAGCAGCCAGCTCCGAGCTTTGGATTTAAAACAATCTTTTTATTTAGCAAAAAATGGTTTCCACTGTACCCTTCGTGTGTCCTCTTCCTAACGTGACAAACCCGGAGGAGATGAAATTATGGAGATCTGGCCCTCCACTGCGATAAATATCCTTTCCATAGTGACCTGCCAGGGAAAAGGAAACAAAACACCTTTGGTCAGTCTGTCTGTGTGGATGAACATGTATTTCTGTATTTATATTTGTGCCATACAGCCATCCTCACACACATTGCACCATGAATGGCACCACGAGGGTGGCACAGAAAACCACGCCCGTAGCAACATCAAAGGCTGCATGCTTTGTTGGCAAAGATTTATGAAGAAGAACAACTGCACATTTTGGAAATTGCCCAGCAATGAACAGAACCTGAGAGGGGAAGCACCAAAGTGCCAAATCAAAGAGCCCAATCTTCAGGAAATTGGCTCATCCCTGGCTCAGAGCCACCTCTGCTCTCCCAAGGGCCTGGTCTCACTCAGACCTTCCAGATGAAAGAGAAAAGGAAATCAGAAGAGATTCCAGCCAGATCCCTGAGAGCATGCTGGTGGCAGGGATTTTTGTCCCAAGGTGCCCATGTTACCCCTGTCCCCATGAACAGCAGGACAGCAAACTTGGATTTTAGCTTTGATTTGCTCTGCTCCATGCATGGCATCCCTGGACAGTTCCTCAAGTGCAACAGTCTCCCCAAAAGACTTCCTCAGAGCTTTCTCAGTCCCTAACAACAGAGCAGGTTCAAGAGACACCCAGCTTTTTAATATTTTAATACATTAATAAAGGAAAAAAAAAAAAAAGAAAGCATCCTGCTCCCTGTTACCATGCAAAGCTCTGAAATGAGGACACAGATGATTTTCAGATACTTTTTATCCTCTCCTCCCTTTTTCATGTTATTAATTTTTCTGTTTCTATTATTTCAGGAAGAAGCAGAGATAAGATAAGTACAGGGAGAGGGAAATGGGGGCTTGGAATGCAGCTCAATCCCTGGGAAATTCCACTTTTCCCAGATTTCCTGCACGAGCTGTGGCAGCAGAAGGTTCTGGGCTGGAGCAGAGCTGGGTCAGGCAGCTGTGGGCAGGACCAGGAGGGTCCAGCTGGGAACAGCCCTGTCCTGCCTGGCCCAAAGGGGTCCCACAGCCCTTCTCTGTTTTGTAAAGACTGACACCAAAAGCTGTTTGTTCCCACCCAATTTCAGGCTCTCTGGCAGCCCCGTGTGAATTAAGAGAGGCTTTGGAACCTTCCCTCTTTCCCTTGCAGCCAGCCACTGTCCCCCAGTGCCCCAGCAGTGCCAGCCCACACTTGCCCCCCAAGGTCCCCAAATGTCACAGAATCACTGAATGCTTTGGGCTGGAAGGGACCTCAAATCTCATCCATCCCACCCCTGCCATGGCAGGGACACCTCCCACTGTCCCAGGCTGCTCCAAGCCCCAGTGTCCAACCTGGCCTTGGGCACTGCCAGGGATCCAGGGGCAGCCACAGCTGCTCTGGGCACCCTGTGCCAGGGCCTGCCCACCCTCACAGGGAACAATTCCTGCCCAATATCCCATCCAGCCCTGCCCTGTGTCAGTCTGAAGCCATTCCCTGTGTCCTGTCCCTCCATGCCTTGGCAATTGTCTCTCTCCATCTTTCCTGCAGCTCCTTCAGGTCCTGCAAGGCCACCCTGAGCTCAGCCCAAAGCTTCTCCTGTCCAGGTGAACAATCCCAGCTGTGCCAGCCTTTCCTCCCAGCAGAGCTGCTCCATCCTCTGCTCATCCTGGAGCCTCCTCTGCATCTCTCCAGCAGCTCCAGGTCCCTGCTGTGCTGGGGCAGCTCTGCAGGTGGGGTCACACCTGAGCCCCTCTGTTCTCCCCCATGGGTCAGAGCAGGCTCCAGCCCCGTCCCCAGCAGGTGCCAGGCCAGGAGAGGCTGGCACAGCTCTGCCAGCCCTGGGATGGAGCTGGGGAGCCCCAGAGGAGCTCACAGGGCAGGCAGGAGATGCTGACACTTCTGACAAATGTTTATTCCCATTTAATAGAGAAACCATCCCACTCCCTCCCCACATGGGTTTGTTCTGGTCAGGGTCAGCCAAGTGCTCCCTGCAAATGTCACCAAACACACCCAGAGTGTTTCCACAGCTTTGGGGGAGCTGGCAGCTCCCAGTTTTCTTCTCCCAGCTGTGGCAGTGGGAGGTGGTGGAAAAACCTCCAAGTGTGGAGACATCCCCTGAAAACTCCCTGAGAAGAGCATCCAGAAAGAAGAAAGAAGGATTTTCTGCTTCCATGGCAAACATCATGGGTTCTCTCCCTTTTTCTCCTCCCTCCCTCCTGTAAGCTCTGGCTTCTGGATTCCTGGGAAAGGAGGCAGAGCTCTGGGTGCCTGGAATTGATGCCTTATTTCAATTATTTGTGCTCCATGGGATGTTTGTGCTGGTCCTGAGGAGCCTCCAGAGATGCTCTGGGGCTGCAATGCCCAGCTGGATTTCCTTTTCTCTATCACTCTCCTAAACCATTCTGCATCTTTGCTTTCCAATGAGCCAATTTTTCCTCCTGTCCCAGGAATTTCTGTGCTCTCAGGGCCAGCCACTCTGGTAGATGCCACTCGAGCAGTGCCATAAATTCCCTGGTTTAACCCAGGATAAAAGAGCCACACAAATATTGCTGCCACCTCCAGCTGAAATCAGCTGCCTTTTACAGGTCCCTTCAGACAATCTGCTTAAGACAGATCAAGAAGGGGAAGTTTCTAAAAAAACAAACATTTGCTGGCAGATTGAGGATTGTTCATCAGCCATTTGCTCTCTGAACCTTGCTCTGCCCCTGCTTATGGAACATTGTAGTTCAATTAAAACATCCCTGTGATAACGAGCCATTAGCATTTGAACAGGAGTTACATTTTCCCAGGAGAAACTCAAATGTGCAGACTTCAAGCAGCATGACTTTTCCCTTTCCACAGATATATTATAGGATGCCACATTTGCCTCTTGGTTGTTTTTCTTTTTTATAATCCCTGCTCACTTGTGATCATTTCTTTAGGCCTTGGAAAATTCTGGGAGAATCCTAGAAATGTTTTTTTTCCTTTCAGAGGGGCCTGCGGGCTGCTGGGGGGGCAAATCCAGATGTTGTTATTCAATTTATTTGGCACAATCCCATCTTGAGCAGGATGTTTCCCATGGAAGTGAAGGGTGCTAAAAAATGCCAAATTCCTTGAAAATCCAGTGTAGATGGTGTGATTTTCATTTTATTTCAGAATTCAGGGATTTTTCATAGAATCATGGAATGGTTTGGATTGGAATGGACCTTAAAGCCCATCCAGTGCCACCCCTGCCATGGCAGGGACACCTCCCACTGTCCCAGGCTGCTCCAAGCCCCAGTGTCCAACCTGGCCTTGGGCACTGCCAGGGATCCAGGGGCAGCCACAGCTGCTCTGGGCACCCTGTGCCAGGGCCTGCCCACCCTCCCAGGGAACAATTCCTGCCCAATATCCCATCCAGCCCTGCCCTGTGTCAGTCTGAAGCCATTCCCTGTGTCCTGTCCCTCCATGCCTTGGCAATTGTCTCTCTCCATCTTTCCTGCAGCTCCTTCAGGTCCTGCAAGGCCACCCTGAGCTCAGCCCAAAGCTTCTCCTGTCCAGGTGAACAATCCCAGCTGTGCCAGCCTTTCCTCCCAGCAGAGCTGCTCCATCCTCTGCTCATCCTGGAGCCTCCTCTGCATCTCTCCAGCAGCTCCAGGTCCCTCCTGTGCTGGGGCAGCTCTGCAGGTGGGGTCTCACCTGAGCACAGGGCACAGGGGCACAATCCCCCTCCCCTCCCATCCCTGCTGCCCACCCTGGGGCTCAGCCCAGGGCAGGGGGAGTTTCTGGTCCCAGCTCTCACCCAGAGCACCCCCAAATCCTTCTCCCAGGGCTGCTCCCTCTGCTCATCCCCAGCCCTGTCCCCTCCTGCCACCCCAGCTGGGCAGTGCAGCCGTGGCCCCTCCACGTGTCCTCGTTTGCCCAGGGGTCCCTCCCTGCACATCTGGGGGGTCTGGGAATGAACCCCCAGCCCCAGAGCTGCTCCTGAGGGCTCCCACAACACAAAGGGCTCCCGAAGCAAAGCAGCCCCTGCCTGACCCCACAGTGCTCCTTGTCCACACAGATTTTGCATCTCTGTTTCTCCTGGCTAGGATCAGATTTAAAGTGCTGCTTCAGAGCCCTGTGTTTGACCTCCTGGAAGAGACTTTTCCTGCTCTTCTGCTCCGGCTCAGGCTCAGCTCCATGTGCTCTAATGCCTGTGAGCCCCTGGACTCCTCTCACTCCCCAGCTCTGGGGCTGGGGCAGAGCTGTGGCACAGGAAGATCAGCACTTACACAACTCCAAATCCCCAGCAGACACTGAAACAAGGTGGAATTTCACTTCTTCCCCCATTCTCCTCTGGTTACAAGAGAGCAGAGTGCTCTGCCTGCCACACAATAAAGGCAAATTCTTCAGGGCACGGCTGGGAGGGAACATTTCATTACAAAGGCATCCTACAGAACACACATATGGAACAACCTCGGCCACAAACTGCAATTACAACCCCGGCTCTGCTTTAACAGAATTATTAGAGCTGAACTAAAATGCTGTTATCCACCTCTTGGAAATGTTATTACTGAGCACAGATTACATCACCCTGAGAAGGGCAGACAGGGACTGGCATGGACAGACTTTTGCAAGAGGCACAGAGATCTGACCTCAGCCTCACCACAAACTGCCCTGGGGAAAAGAACCCTGCACCACGGAGGAGCCCTCACATCCAACTCCTCAGCACAGACCTATTGTCAGACAGATCTCTGCAGGAAAAGAAGAAATCCTTTCATTTTTGGGAGGTGGTTGGAGGATCCACAGCCTGCCTGCTTCTGGTGCTGCTCATTTCTGCTGGAGTGATTCTTTTGGGGCAGTTTCCCATAAACCAGAGCTGGAGTGATCCCCTGGGAGCTGTTTGACACAGGAAACAGCCCCAGACCCAGGCCAGGAGCTGCCAAAAGGGCTGGGAGGTGTTTGCAGAGTGCTCTGCACCATCCCCTGTCCTGCCTCTCACGTTGGGGCATCTTGGAATGCAAGGGAGGCTCAGCTCCAGACCCAAACCCATGAATTCCTGCCCCTAGAGGTGCCCAGGGCAGCCAGAGACTCCCCACCCATCCCAGTTTGGGGAATTTTGGGGTGTCAGGCATGGCTGAAGTTTGAAGGAAGCGTTTGCAGCCACATCAGGCACCTGGGGAGCTTCTCTTGGGGTGCAAATTAACAGAGGTTACAGAGAAAAGGGACATCCCAGGGATGCCACTGGGACTACAAATGTTCCCATTTTCCTTCTCCATCCAAAAAGCAGGGGCCTGCTGGCACCTCTCACACTTGTCACAAACAGCTCAGTGAGGGCTCCACCACTGAGTTTTGCCTGTTTAACATCACCCTTCTGGCACTGCTGCCTGTCCAGGACACAAAAATGTGCCCAAAAAAGCAACTGGAAGGAGTTCAGTGCTACTTGGGGTGAGCTGTCAGCCAGACATGGACGGGATATATTCCAAAGCAGGGCAGGGAATATCAGATTTTCCATGTCCTACAGATACTCTGTAGCTGAAATCACACTGGGTGGACTAAGGAGAGCCAAGTTCCCTGTCCCAGGAATCAGAGAATCACAGGAATATCAGGGTTGGAATCTGAGATCACCGAGTCCAACCAGGCAAACCTCAAGTGCCACATCTGCATTTTTGAACCCCTGGGCAGCCATTTCTGGGCTTTATAACCTTTCCATGGAGAAATTGTCCCTCTTATGCAGTCTTTACTTCCCCTGGCACAGCCTGATGTCTTCCTGCTGTCCTGCTGCTCCCTGGGAGCAGAGCCCCCCTGGCTGCACCCTCCTCCCAGGGGGTTTGGACAGCAGCAAATGTGACAACCCACCCATCATTTCACCATCTTCCAAAAGTATTTCTTCCTTTCTGTCCCTTTTCCTCCTGCCAGGCCTTTGGAGCATTCCCTGCTCCATCCCAGGGTTTGGGATGTTCCTGCAGGAGCACAGGGGCAGAGCTGTGCCCCAGGGCTGGGTGGGCACCCCAAGCACACAGAAAACAGGGAACAACTCAGGCCAGGATCAGGGAATTTGGGTTCAAAACAAAACAAGGGGATCATTCCAACTGGAAAATCGAGAGATCTTTACTCTTCCTTTTGATTCATTCCCGTGTGACTCCTGCATTATCAGCCTCAGGGAGGATTTACATCACTTCTTCCACCCTTCCCTGCAGCCAGGCCAGGTAAAAGCTCCCTGTTCACAAATCCTGGAACTTTCAAGTCAAATCATTGGTCGAGAGCTGGGCTCTGTGGAAAATTGTGCATCCTGGAAGAGTTCCTGAGACAAGAACAGGGAGCAGTTCCCTGGCACGGGGTTTGGAGCAGTCTAGAGGGGCAGCCCTGCCAAACCACGTCCCCTTCGAGCCCAGCAGAGCCAGCCAAAGCCAGAGCACTGAGCTGCACGGGCCCAGCTCGGGCCCCTGGATCTGCCTGGTGCTGGAAAAGCTGCAGAAAGTGAAGCTCAAAGCTGTGCTGGCTCCGGTGACCCAGGGAACATCTCCTTTGTTAATTGTTTGCTCCATTAACTACAGCAGCTGTCCTTGACTTTGAAACCCCCTGTGAGCTGGAACAGGCTGGAAGAGGCTTCAGGAAACAGCACTTTTAGGTTCTGTTAACTTTAAAAAATGGCTCTGTGAAAGCAAAACCCAGGAGTGCAGCGCTCGAGGGTCTCGGCAGCAACGTGGGATGACAGAAATACAGTGATGAGCTCATGCACTGCTCAGATAAAAGCACTTTCAAAAGGAGGGGATTAAATGGATAAGAAAGTAAATCACAGCCCCTCTCCAGCTCTCCACAAGCACGTTCTGGGCAGCACAAAACCCACTGAAGGACTGGAACAGCCCTGCTCCCATGGGCTGCTTCTCCTCTCAGACACACACGTGGCTTGGAGCTCTGATGGTCCCCAAAGAGCAAACCTTAAAGCCCCTAAAGCCCCTAAAGCCACCAAAGCCCCTAAAGCCCCTAAAGCCACCAAAGCCACCCCCCTGCTCTGCAGCACAGCACAGGAAGGGGCCCCATGGATGTTGCCCTTCACAGAATCCCAGAATGGTTTGGGTTGGGAGGGACTTAAAGCCCATCCTGTTCCACCCCTGCCATGGCAGGGACACCTCCCACTGTCCCAGGCTGCTCCAAGCCCCAATGTCCAACCTGGCCTTGGGCACTGCCAGGGATCCAGGGGCAGCCACAGCTGCTCTGGGCACCCTGTGCCAGCCCTGCCCACCCTCACTGGGAGGGATCTTTTCCTTACACCTGCTCCAATCCTGCTCCCTGCCAGACCCTTTAGAGTTGCCAGAGTCATCCAAAAGCTCCCAGGGATGCCCAGGGTGGGATTTTTGGGGTGTCTGTGCAGGGTCAGGGGTTGGACTCTGATCCTTGTGGGTCTCTTCCAGCTCAGGAAATTCTGTGGGTCTGTAGAGATCTTTTATAGCTTTGATTTATTTGTGCTTTCACTTGTTTTATGTGATGGCCCTGGCACAGGGTGCCCAGAGCAGCTGTGGCTGCCCCTGGATCCCTGGCAGTGCCCAAGGCCAGGCTGGACACTGGGGCTTGGAGCAGCCTGGGACAGTGGGAGGTGTCCCTGCCATGGCAGGGGTGGAGTGAGAGAAGTTTTAAGATCCCTTCCAACCCAAACCAGTCTGGGATTCTGAGACTCAGAAGAAGGAGAAAAATTTTCCTTCTGGTTTCTTTTCCAGGTCCTGAGTTTGTTCTCTCAGCCCCAGCACTGCACACGTTGCTGAGCAGCCTCCCAGGCAGAGGCTGAGGATGCTCTGTCACCCTGCTGGGGGCAGGGACAGCAGCAGTCACTGCAGGCTGCTCTCAGGAGCTGTGCACAGGGACCTGCAGCTTTACAGCCCCGTGCACACGGCTTCCCCAGCTCGGTGCCGTCACAGCCCGCAGCAAAACCTGCTTTAACTCCTTTCTGCCAGCTCAGGGCCGCTGTCCCTCCTGGCACCACGAGCACCAGGCTGGGGCTGCTCTGATCCCATTTGTTACCACAGAGGGAGTGTGACATGTGTGGGGTGCCCTTGTCCCACATCCCCCAGTGCTGGCAGCTCTGAGGACCAGAGGGGTTTGGAATTCCAGAATTCCTTTATAATTCTCCCCATCCCACCTGGGGAGGGACTGCACAGCTCTCGGGCTCCAGGGCAGGAATCTCTGCTGAGCTGCTGGGAGCTTGGCCACCCTCCCTGCTCACTGAACAGCAGAGAAGGGAAAGGGACAAGAAAAAAGGGGGGAAAAAGAAAAGAAACACAGAAGAAAAAGAAAAGGAAAGGAGGGGAAAAGGGCAGAGGCAGCAGTTCCCTGGCAGCAATCTCCAGGGAGCACCTGCAGGGCTGTGACAGAGACACGGTGGGAGAGGAATCAGAGCAGCCACGGCCCCGGGGTGTCCCCACAGAGACAGGGCTGCTCTGGGTGCTGGGACAGCCCTGGGTGACTGTCACTGCTCTGGGTGGCTCTGTCACTGCTCTGGGTGCTGGGACAGCTCTGGGTGCAGTCACTGCTCTGGGTGGCTCTGTCACTGCCCCGGGACTGCCCTGAGTGTCTCTGTCACTGCTCTGAGTGCTGGGACAGCCCTGGGTGGCTCTGCCCTGGGTGGCTCTGTCACTGCTCTGGGTGACTCTGTCACTGCTCTGGATGGCTCTGTCACTGCCCTGGGTGGCTCTGTCACAGCTCTGGGTAGCTCTGTCACTGCCCTGGGTGGCTCTGTGGCTCTGTCACAGCTCTGGATGGCTCTGTCACAGCTCTGTGTGGCTCTGTGGCTCTGTCACTGCTCTGGGTGCTGGGACAGCTCTGGGTAGCTCTGTCACTGCCCTGGGTGGCTCTGTGGCTCTGTCACAGCTCTGGGTGGCTCTGTGGCTCTGTCACTGCCCTGGGTGACTCTGTCACAGCTCTGGGTGGCTCTGTCACTGCCCTGGGTGCTGTCACTGGCTCTGTGTCCCACCCCAGGCTGGCTCTGCTTGGGCACAGCTGGTGGCACCAGTCTGGCAATGCCAGGCTGTCCCTGGTGCCACCGTGATGGCCCAAAAAGGAAGAATGAGCCCAACTGCAGAGCCCCAGGGCGAGTAAATAAACTTTACAGCTCCATGTTAAGGGTGGAATAAATGAATCTTCCTGTACTCGTGTGAGCCATGAGCTCTGTTGACTGATTCTGTGCTTTGGTTGGAACATTAAAACATGAAATAACCACAAACCCTCAGCTCCAGGGCTGAGGTGAGCTCTGCAGGAGCTGTGTCCGTGAAGCCTGGCCAGAAATCTGCTTCCCTTCTCCCAGCCCTAATTCCCAGATCAGGAAGGAAAGAATTCAAAACTTTGCAGCCAGAGAAAACTCCAGCCTAGACACCCCTACAGCCTTCTGCCTGGCACATTTAGAGAAATGAATTCATTAATTCTCTCATGGCACTCCTGGCTGCCTTTCCCGTTGGATTCCTGGGGCTCCTTGCCCAAGGCAGCAGCAGGGGCTGGTGCTTCCCCACCCCTGAGCTTCCCACGGGAAACGGGATCCGGGGAGTCCTGCCCAGGGACACGGCCCCTGCCCTGCTCTGGGGTCACCAACAGGGGGGACACGGAGCCCCAGGGGACCTCGGGGGGCTCCAGGTGACCTCGGGGGAATCCAGGGGACCTCGGGGGGCTCCAGGGAACCTCGGGGGGCTCCAGGTGACCTCGGGGGGCTCCAGGTGACCTCGGGGGGCTCCAGGGAACCTCGGGGGGCTCCAGGTGACCTCGGGGGGCTCCAGGGAACCTCGGGGGGCTCCAGGTGACCTCGGGGGGCTCCAGGGGACCTTGGGGGGATCCAGGGGACCTCGGGGGGCTCCAGGGGACCTTGGGGGGCTCCAGGGGACCTCGGGGGGATCCAGGTGACCTTGGGGGGATCCAGGGGACCTCGGGGGGATCCAGGTGACCTCGGGGGGCTCCAGGTGACCTCGGGGGGCTCCAGGGGACCTTGGGGGGCTCCAGGGGACCTCGGGGGGCTCCAGGGGACCTTGGGGGCTTTCAAGGGACCTCGGGGGGATCCAGGTGACGTTGGGGGGATCCAGGGGACCTCGGGGGCTTTCAAGGGACCTCGGGGGGCTCCAGGCACCCCAGGGGACCTGGGAGCAGCCACGGCTCTGACATTTCGCTGTGGGAAGGGAAAGCTCCTCTCCAGACCTGCACCATTCTTATTTTGTCTTTTTTTTCCTTTTTTTTCAGGGTCCTGCTCTGAGCTGGGGCCATTCTCTTGAATTACAACAACAACAACAATAATAATAGGTGGTATTATTATTATTATTATTATTATTATTATTATTATTATTATTATTTTACCATCTCATCTGACCTGCAGTAGTATTATTATTACTAATATTAATATTAATATAAATCTTATAATATTTTTCCAGGGCCCTGTTCTGAGCTGAAGCCATTGCTCCTGCATCATTACTATTATTATTATCATTATTATTAATATTATTATTATTGTTGTTGTTGCTGTTGTTGTTGCTGTTATTCAGAGTTCTATTCTGAACTGCAGTATCATTACTATTACTATTACTATTACTATTACTATTACTATTACTATTACTATTACTATTACTATTACTATTACTATTACTGTTATTTATTGGTAATGATGATGGTGATGATGATGATGATGTCATGATTTAACCTGGATCCAGGGCTCCTCCATTTACTATTATTATTGTTATTATTGTTTATTATTATTATTGTTGCTGCTGTTGTTGTTGTTGTCTCTTCATTCCTACAATTTGATTTTCACTTTTCTTCTCTGGATTTTGGCTCTCTTCCAGTGGCCAGGGGACAACCAGGACAGGGCTGGATGCCCACTCACCACCGTGGGGTTTTTTCTTCATTTTAACTGGAGATTATTCCTCATTTTCCTCATTTTAACTGGGAGATTCCTCATTTTCCTCATTTTAACTGGGAGATTCCAGTGGCACCTCCAGCCCCAGCTCTACAGCCAAGGCCTCCCCAGCCTTCAGTGGGAACAGAATTTCCATGGAATTCTGTCCATAGAAAAGGCACTGAGGGAAGTTTTCTTTTCCCTGCTGTTGGGATTTTGTGAAAGTCCAGCCCTTAATTCCCAAGCAGTGACATCTCCTGAGATAACTCAGGGAAGCTGCTTTATCCTGGCATCCTTAACTGCCTTTAAAGCAGCACTTGTAATTCCAGATGAAGATATTCATCCCAGAAGTGCTGAAAATTTCTAAATTCACATTCATCTCCTTGAAGAAAGAAGCTCCAAAGCCTCAGCTATGTTCCCCAAACACATCTGCCTCACAAAATGATGTCTCAACAAACAGAATTTTTAGGGATACCACGTCCATGGCCATGAACTGCAGCCTGCAAGCTGTGGGATGACTTCCAATGGAAAGGGATGATGATGACTGAATTTTCCTTCTGGATAAGTGAGGAAAAGGGAATGGACCTGCTCCTGCCTCAGTGCACTCTGAAAGCACAGGAGCTCTCTGGAAAAGCAGGGATAAAAGGAGAGGAAATAAATGTGTGTGTGTCTGAGTCACCTTCTGAAGGGACTGATCCCACCTCGAAGAGCAGGAAGGGCAGAGGATGGAAAAACAGCTTTGTCAATAAAAAATGAGATTTGGGTATTAATATTTGCACTTATTTTTTTTCTGGTTCAGGTGGGGGAAAACCTTCTTTTGGAAGGTACAACAGAATAGAACTTACTGAGGAAATGGAAACAGGAATTGGTGAGGGAGACAAAGTGGCTGAGCAGGTGATGGGAGGGATGAAGGATGGAGGGATGAAGAACTCCCCTCTTCCCAGGTGGATGAGGAAAGGGAAGGGCTCCAGGTGCTCTCTGCTCCTGTGCTGAGCCTGCTCTGCCAGGGCCAGGAACTGCCCCTCACAGGGGTTCTGCTCTCCAAACCCCACCCTGCCCTCCTTTTTCAGAGCTGATTTTCTCAAATCGTCCTCACTGAGGTCAGAATGAGCCTCAGTCTGCTCCTGTCCTGTAGGGCCACACAGAGATCAACCCTTGACCTGTGCTGGATCTAAACCCAGCCTCTCCTCAGTGGAGCTCAGAAAAGCAGCCTGGGGAGAAGGAGATTACACACACAGACACCAGCCAGTTCCTGGGGGTTCCCAGCCTGGAATGGCTCTGTACTGGTCATGAAACTTCTGGCACTGTTGTTTTCCTTTCTGACAGAAGGTGAGGGAGGCACAGGATTCAAAACAGCGACCAGGAGCAGCTGCCTGTCTGTTCTCTGGATGTGTCAGGTGTCCTCCCAGCCAGAGGGGACACCTGGAAATATCCTCAGCCAGAGGGGACACCTGGACATGTCCCCAGGCAGGGGGGACACCTGGACATGTCCCCAGCCCAGGTTTCCCAGAGCAGGCAGGTGTGGCAGCCCCCCAGGGAGCAGTGAGGGGGTGGCAGAGCTGCAGGGGCAGCAGCACACAGACACTCCTGCCATGAGCCCCCAAAGGGGCTGCCAGGAGGGGTGCAGAGGTGTTGGGAAGGATGAGGATTTGACAAGAAGGTGTCACAGATATGGATGTGCAGCAGAAAGGTCTTAGAATGTAGAATCTGAAGAAGGAATAGAAATGATAGCAAGTTTTGATATAGAAGAAAATAATTGATGAACCAGTTTTACTGGGTAACTAAGAAGGCAAAGAGCAAGTGAGTTGGAAGGGTCTTTCATGGCTTAGAGCAAAGGAGAAATCCACCTCAAATAAAAGATGTTTCTACCAAACAAATGGATTTTCATAGGCAAACAAGAAAGCCAATGTTGCAAGTAGAGAAAAGATCTCAGAATTTTCCACTGCAAGAAAACTGAAAAACAACTTCCAGCTTAAACTGTAACATAATAACCTTTTGTGATTGGAAATAGTGACATGAATATGGTAATGTTAGTAGTTAGGATAGGCTATAGGTAATAGTAAAGGCATTGATTGGTTGTCACGTATTAGGATGTTCTGTAAAGAAAAGTCTATAATGCATTGTAACCAGAACCAGAGGGGCTTCAGACAAACCCCCAGCTGTGGCTGACAGCTGTGGGCTGGGCTCTGGTCACCCACGACCCGTGAATTGCTGGATCATTTGGATGTAATAAACAGCATTTTAAAGAGCTGCCATGCATCCCTCGTTTTTGGCTCTTACAGAGAGGGATTTTACAGGGGCTGTGACAGGATAAGGGGAATGGCCTTAAGCTGAAGGAGAACAGGGTTGGGTTGGATATTGGGAAGGAATTCCTGGCTGTGAGGGTGGGGAGGGCTGGCACAGAGTGCCCAGAGAAGCTGTGGCTGCCCCTGGATCCTTGGAATGCTCAACATTCAAGCAACACTCACTTTTATTGGGGTGAGATTTGCAGGGCCAGGACAGGAGCCATTCCCAGAGCACACTGAAGGAATCTGCTGAAGGAACGTGACACAACAGCAGCAGTTCCCTGTGCCCTGCTCTGGATGAATCCCAGGAGTGGCTTCAGCAGGGGCTGCTCCAAGCCCCGTCCCCCCCGTGCTGTGTCCCTGAACACTCTGTACCCCTGGAACGGAGCTCAGGGGCTGAGCAGCACCTGAGCCAGTCAAGCTGTGCTGCTTCTGCTGGAATCTCATTTCGAGAGGGCCTAATATTCCCCTCCTAATTAATTTGTTCTGTTCGCCTGCGACCGAACTGGCTTTTGTTCTTCAGGAGCTCCTCAAAAATTAGCTGCAATACCTGATGGAATTTAATTATATAGGCTAAGGAAAGTGATTAAGGGCAAAGGGAGAGCTGATCCCACCTCCCAGGCTTCAAGGGTATCAGCAGAAGGGAGGTAGAACCTGCTCTTCTCAGGTGCAGGGAGAATATTGAGGAGTGACTGTCCCAGCAGGGATTTAAGGCTGGAGACAAACATTCCCTGATATCAGAACACCTCTGGAGGGTCAGCTGTGCATGACTAAAACTGCCCAGATGTGCCTCAGATACCATTGCAGGGAAATGAGGTCTGCACATCACCCCTGGCAGCTCTGGGTGCGCTGGTGCTCCTCAATCCCCTCGGGAGCTGAGTGCTCCATAAGGGAGACCAGGCTGCAAGGGCAGAACTCAGGGGATTGCTGCTGATCCCTGCCACGATGAGCTTGATCCAGAGTGGGACCACACAGCCCAGCTCTCAGGGGGACAGCTGAGCTACCCAGGCTGCTGAACATGAGGGGATTCAGGAACTGGGGGCTCTTGGGCCTGATTTCAACAGGAATTCTGTAAAACTGCACAGTTCCCTGCTAAACATGAGGAAGATTCAGGAACTGGGGGCTCTTGTGCCTGATTTCAACAGGAAATCTCTTTACTGTCTGTTTGCAGTAAAACTGCACAATTCCCTGCTAAACATGAGGAGGATTCAGGAACTGGGGGCTCTTGGGTCAAACTTTGACAGAAATTCTGTAAAACTGCACAATTCCCATCTAAACATGAAGGGCATTCAGGAACTGGGGGTTCTTGGGCCAAATTTTGACAGAAGTTCTGTAAAACTGCACAATTCCAGCAGTGTCTCTGCCTGTGCTTCACTTTGAGAACTGAGAAATGGTGATAACACTGATTTTCTCAGCTGGGCCTTGGGAGCCTCCTTATAAATATTTATGAAGTGCTCTGTTTGTAATTGTGAGTAAATAAATGGGTGTATGGAATTCACAGTCCAAGGATGCAAGTTGTTGTTTCACACCCTCAAACAGAGTCATTCATGGTTTCTGCTTTCCTCTGGAAGCAAAGGATTTGAGAAGAACAACTTCAAAAACTCCCATCTCAAAAGGGAGCTGCAATTAGGAAAGAAAAGTCAGGACTGGAGGGGCAAATCCTGCTGATGTTAGGAAAGACAGGGAAAAGCTCTTGTACTTCCTGTGCCTGAAGATGGAGGTGGTGCCTGTTGAAGTTTATAAAGTGCTGAAGTGTCCAGATCCTTTCTAAAATCGTTTTGAGAGGGGATATCACGCTCAGAGACTCAGAATCTTTTGGGATCTTACCCACTCGTTCTCCTGTGACACCTGTAGGGGGTTTTGGGGACCCTGTGGGAATCCTCCTGCTTGTTTTTCTGCATCTTCCTGCCCTCTTTGTCCTGAGCAGCAGCTGTCCATGGCCTTGTCCTTGACTTTGTCCCTGCCCTCGTTCCCAACTCAGCAGCCAGATAAAAGTGCCCATTCCCAGTGAACCCACAGGGTGATGGCAGGGGAGCTGAAACTGGACAATCATTAAGTTCCCTTCCAAGCCAACCATTCTAGGATTCCATGAGCCTTTCCTGGACGCCTGTCCCAGCAGTCAGGCCATGGTGGCCAGAGCTGGCCCTGCCCTGCAGCTCCTGCTGGCACACCCAGCCAGCCCAGCAGGGACTGTCCCCCACATGGTGCCACCACCCTTTCCTTCACCTGAACGTGCAGCTGGGAAAAAAACAAAAAAGAAAAAAGTGTGACATTGCCATGGGAATGCTTCCCTGCCTGTGCTGTCAGGAGGTGGCAAGGAGCTAAATTGCACCAGCCAGCCACTGATGGATGATGGCACCCAAAATTAACCAGAGGGATATTTATATTTTCCCTGCTGAGGCCTTGGAATGAGTCCCTGTGTGTTTGGCAGCACTCCCCCAGAGCTGCTGAGGGCTGAGGCAGATGCCTGCAGAAAGGGAGGGCTGGCTTTGTTTACGAGGGACTTACTCTCACAGGGAGGAACTCAGCCAGTTGCTTTCATCTTAAAGGTGACACCATTATTTTTGTGCCTCTCTTGAGGGGAAGCAAGCTCAGCCTTGGCCCCTTCTGCAGACAATTGCATTTGTCTGAGTCACAGAATCATGGAATCATGGAATTGTAGAATTGTGGAATTATGGAATCAGAGAATCATAGTCACAGAATCATGGGATTGCAGAATTGTAAAAACATGGAATCATGAAATCAGAATCATAGAAACATGGAATCATAGAGTCGCAAAATCATGGAATTGTAGAATCATAGAAACGTCGAATCACAGAAACACAGAATCATAGAGTCACAGAATCATGGAATCATAGACTCAGTTAAATCATAGAATCATGAAATCATGGAATAATGGAATCACAGAGTTGCAGAATAATGGAATTGTAGAATCATAGAAACATAGAATCACAGAGTCACAGAATCATAGAATCATGGAATCACAGACTCATTTAAATCATAGAATCATGGAATCGTGGAATCACAGAGTGATGGAATCATGGAATCAAAGAATCATGAAATAATGGAATCATGGAATTGTAGAATCATAAAAACCTAGAATCATAGAATCATGGAATCATGGAATCACAGACTCAGTTAAATCATAGAATCGTGGAATCATAGACTTATGGAATTGTGGAATGATAGAATTATAGAATCATGGAATCACAGTTGTAGAATCATAGAATTGTAGAGTCGTAGAAATATGGAATCACAGAATCATGGAATCATGGAAATATGGAGTCATAGAATCATAAAATCACAGATTCACAGAATCATGGAATGGTTTGGGTTGGGAGGAACCTCAAAGCCCACCCAGTGCCACCCCTGCCATGGCAGGGACACCTCCCACTGTCCCAGGGTGCTCCAAGCCCCAGTGTCCAGCCTGGCCTTGGGCACTGCCAGGGATCCAGGGGCAGCCACAGCTGCTCTGGGCACCCTGTGCCAGCCCTGCCCACCCTCACAGGGAACAATTCCTTCCTAACTGGGTGTCCTGGCAGGGATGTGACAGCCATGAGCCCAGCCCTTGTCAGCCAGGCTGGGAGGTGCCACTGCCACCCCTGAGCAGCTCCTTGCTCTCAGCCTGTGACCTGGGAGTGAGGGCTGGAATTGCTTCTCTCCTGCTGCTCCAAACAAGAGCTCAGCAGATTTTCATTTGAACACCCACTGGAAGTGAGAGGGGTTTAACCCCTGAGTCTGCAGCTCTGTGACAAACTCCCCAGCTGTGATGAACAGCACAAACCACACACAGAGCTGGGACACGTCCTGCAGGACCTGTGCCCCCATGGGCAGGGCAAAGTCATGTCCAGCTGTCCCTCAGACCATCCCTCACTGCTCAAAGCTGTGTCCAGCTGCCCTCAGACCATCCCTCACTGCCCAAAGCTGTGTCCAGCTGCCCTCCAGGGCTGGTTTTTCTCCCCCCTCAGCAGCCAGCAAAGAGCCTTCAGGGCAGCCACCAGGCCACCTTGCTGTTTGGACTATTTTCTGTTTGGCTGGATTGCTAATGCCAAAGTAATTACTTAGGAAAATTCCTTAATCAAAATCACATTTGGGGAAGTAATGAGCAAATAGGTCAAGGAGAGCAAGGTGCCTTAGAAGCAGGAGCTGCTTCCCTGAGCATCTGCAGAGCTGTGGCCTGCAGGGGCCAGGGCTGTGCTCCAGGACCTGCTTGCAGTGCAGAGGTGCCTTGTCCTGGGGGGGATTCACAGCCACAGCATTCACATCCCCCAGAGACAACATCTGGGCTTTGTCCTGTGCCTCTGCCCACCCTGAGCTGAGCCAGCACCCCCCAAGTGGTGCCAAGGTGAAAGGAGTCATGCTCTGAATGCTGCTGCTGTCCCCAAACTGGGTGCAGAGTCCCCAGCAGCACACAGCCCTTGGCCACAGCACCACTGCAGGGCCACCGTGCCCTGAGCCTGTCCCTGGTGGGGGTCAGTGCTGTGCCAGCTCCTGCTCTGTGGCCAGGGGTGCCCTCAGGAGTTATTGCTAATTGCAAGTGCCCCAGCAAAGGGGCAGTGCAATTAAACCTCTTAAACAATTCAGGAGCGTGCTGGCAGCAGCCAGTGAAACATTAATGGCCTGACAGCTGCTCCAAGGTAAATATTTCATCAGCTCCACCAAGTATCACTCTGACAATTATGTTAGAGGGATGTTCACAGGTGTCACCTGCCACTGCACACAGGGCTGGGAGCACATCTGTGCCAGCAGAGCAAATCCCAGGGAGTGACCAGGGCCTGGCAGCTCCTGAAGGGTGAGCCTGGACACTCGAGGAGGTGTGAGAGCAGCACCACAGCCCACAGGTGAGAGCAGGAGCTCAAGGAGCAGAATTTGTACTTGTGGGAAGAGTTCAGCACTCCCCAGACTGCCAGAGCATGTCTGAGCACCACAGGCAGCAAAGCAGCTCCTCAGGGGAGGTGGGACTGATGACCTTGGAGGTCTTTTCCAACCTTAATGATTCTGTGATTCACACTGAACTCAAGGCTGGGCACGGCAGGACCGAATGTCTCAAGATCTCTGGGTTCTCCTGCGCAGAAGGAACCAGAACCTTTGTCCTTCTGGCTGAACTGCACAGCTTGAAAGGAGGAGGGTTCTGATGTTTCCTTCAGTTCTCACTCCCCCAGATCACCACACTGGTCCCTGGCACTGCTGCCCATGCCTTGTCCTGCCTGCCCTCCCCAGCCATGGGCACACAGAGCTCCTGTGCTTTTGTTCCAGTCCAGATCTTACAGCCTGGACCTGGGAATGATCCAGATCCAGATCCAGCCCCTGCCGGCTCCCCTGGGCAAAGTCCACGAGTTGTGTGCCAGGACAGGCGTGCTGGGGCTGCTCCTGAGGGCTGCTGGCACTGTCCTGGGTCACTGACAGCCTCCTGAGGGACAGGGTGACCTCACCTGTCACCCTGCTGTGATCCAGAATGTTCCACAGCAACCCAACTTGTCCAAGCCCCACTGCAGCCCTCCATTCCCTTCCACCAGCACTGGTCAGATCCCACTGATCCCCTCCTGAATCCTTTGATGGATAAACCCACTCAGAATCCTGTCAGGGACGTGGAGAGCCGAGTGGAGTCACCCATGCACCTCCGAGTGCTGCCCCTGCCCCAGGACAGGGGACACAGAGCTAAGGACAGCACTGGAGCTGTGACAGGAAAGCTCCTCCAGCTGTGCCACACCCGGAGCCCTCCAGGGTCACTCCTGTACCTGTCAGATGGTCACCAAGGAGGAGAAGCACACAGAGAGCAGCCTCAGAGAGAGAGGACAGCCCTGACTGTGCTGTTGGGGTGGGATGCAGAGAGGGCAGAGCTCCCCAGGGGCTGCAGCTCCTCCTGAGGGCAGCTCCAATCTCTGCTCTGGGACAGGAGCCAGGGAACCGCTGGGGCTGGGCCAGGGGAGTTCTGGGATGGATTTCAGGGGAAGGTTCTTTCCCCAGAGGGTGCTGGCACTGCCCAGGCTCCCCAGGGAATGGGCACGGCCCCGAGGCTGCCAGAGCTCCAGGAGCTGCCAGGGATGCCCAGGGTGGGATTTTGGAGTGACAGGGGCTGGACTGATGATCCCTGTGGATCAGGAGATTCTCTGGTTCTCTGCATTCCTGCAGCTGGCAGACACTGGGTAGAAAACCACGTCCTGGAGATTTAATATTTACCTCAGTGCTTTTGGGAAGGGCCTCTCTGAGCCCTGGGGCAGTGCTTGGGATTGGCAGTGATGGAACATCTGTGGGGGTTCTTTTAGAGAGCAGCTCTTATCCACAGAAGTGATTTAACACCAGAGATAGAGGTGCTGGCACAGCTGACAAAGCAGGGACAGATCTGGAGAGAGAGCTGCAAAAGGCCAGCCACATATTTTAGAATTATTTTCCTGAGGAGGATTTGATGAGATGTGAACTTCATTATTTGCTAATGTTGCAGCACAGAGCCTTGTCCAAAGCCCAGGAGAGTCAGAAGGAATCTTTCCATTAACTTTGCTGATTGTAAGTGAGATTGTGACAGATGTACTCCCTTTCCCTTCCTCCTCAAATATTTTAAATCAAACAGCACGAGCGGTTGGATGTGTCCTTTTCTGGAGGAGGGCATCACTCCTTCCTAGGGCTGCTCATATAAATAACCCTGGGGGAGCCTTTCAGGTGCCCATAACCACAGGTCTGAGGCTATTAAAGCTTCAGAGAAGGGGAAGTGAAGCAAGAACCACTCAATTCCTAACGTGGCTGAAGGGCCAGAAGGAAACAGCCAAGGATAAAAGTTGTTTGCAGACAACAATAAAATTGTTTTCAGCACGAGCCAAACCTTCCTGCTGTGTGTCAGCTTAGAGAAAACCTCCTCTGAAAGCCTCTAGAAAATATCCTTAGCATGTTCCAGAAGGAGGGAATGCCCTGGAGATATGGGCTGTGGAGAAGCTGCTTTGGATAGAGAAATCTGCTGCAGGAAAGGGGAAAGCAAAGTGTTGGCCTCAGCTCTTTGCTGTGGCTGAGCAGAGCCCGAGCCAAGGCAGGGAGAGGCACTGGCTGGGCCCTGTGGGATGTGGATGCTAAACCAGAAACTCATCAATCAGGATTTCAGAGGCCTCTGCAATGTCTTGTGCTGGCAAACGTTCCCACTTCCCCTGGGCAAGGTCTGTGAGAGCTCCACACCTGAGGTCAGGTGAGGGACTTGTCACACACCCAGGGGCTGCCTCAGTGGAATTTAAGCAGGTCACTTCTCCAGCCCCACCTGCACTGTCACCCCTCTGGAAGCTGAGCTGGTTTTCCATGGCAAGGGTCACTCAGAGCCTTACAGAGCCCGTGGCCACTGCTCTCGTGAGGGTGCTCTGAACACCTCTGCACTTCACTGCTCCAGGTCACCGTGCCAAGGATAAAGCAGAGAACCTTCCCGTTCATTTTTGTGTAGTTTAAAGTAAAAAAACAACAAACAGCTGGGAACTAAAGGAAGCTGATAGTGATGGAAGCAGAGAATAGATTGAGTTGCAATATCTGGGCAGGGGTCCAGCAAGAGGGGAGGGGAAGTTTACTGATTCTGGCACACTCTTAATGGAGCTTTGCTTCCAGCTCCTCACCTCTGTTTACACTTCCATGGAGTGTGATAGGATCAGCAATCAGGAACCAGGAGAACACAGAATGTGCTTATAAAGATTTCATTCTTCACTGTGTCAAAAAGCAACTTTCTGGAGGCCAATTTAATTGTTGTCAATACCAGTTGCAAATTGGCCTTAACATTTTAAATTGATGTTTTCTGTAAACTGCTTTGATTAATGGAAGAAAAAGATTGTGCTTCTGCCTTTCTCCTGAAGATCTAATGGAGGTAACAAACAATAATTGATCTGCTAAGACACGGAGAGGCAAACAGGGAGACTCAAACCTGCTACAGAAATGATTTTACAGAATGGCACAGCTGGTTAGTTGCTTGGGTTTGCTCCCTGAGGAAACTCTGAGCAGCTTTAACTAAAGTACCTTAACTGCAGGTAGAAGAGTTTGGACTGTAAATTGCCACCATGGTGTCAAATGTGTGTCCTGGAAAATCCCAAACCTGCTGGCCTGAGCCACAGCCCACATCTCACAGTGCCTGGAGCCTTGAAGATGCTGAGAGACAATCCCAGTTGGACACCATGTTCCCAGAGCATCTAAACAAGGGTTCTCCTGTGGACTTTCTCACAAGAAACCTCTAAAACCTCAACTCAAGTCTGAGGGACTCAGCTCTGTGGTACCAAACTGAACAGGGGATCCCTCTCAGCCCTGCTCCTGCCTGAACTCTGGCATTTCATCACTGCAGCTCCTGGTGAATGAGCTAAACCAGATGATGGAGGAATGTGAGAGCTTGGAGTCAGGAGAGAGGAGTGGCCATGGCAGAGGTGTGAGGAGGATGAGATGGAGCTCTCAGTTCCACCAGCAGAAGGGACATTGGTCTGACTCTGGGAAACTGGAGCTTGAGAAGCGTGGCAGGACAAGGGCATGGTCTGACCTTCCCCCTTTTTAGGTGTCATGGCCCAAATCTGCCTCTGTGTGCTTTGAGATCAGCCCCTCTGTGCCATTGCCAATCCCACTGCACAGACCCAGGAACTGGGAAATCAGCCAGATGTACCAGGCTGGACCTTCTACACACACAGAGCCTCCATTGGCCTGAATTCCATCCCACTGCTCCTTGTCTGTGCTCTGCAAATCCTGCATCCCTCCATCCATCCATCCATCATCCCTCATCCATCCATCATCCATCATCCATCCATCCATCATTCATCCATCATCCCTCATCCATCATCCATCCATCCATCATCCCTCATCCATCCATCATCCATCCATCATCCATCCATCCATCATCCATCCATCCATCATCCCTCATCCATCCATCATCCATCCATCCATCATCCATCCATCATCCCTCATCCATCCATCATCCATCCATCCATCGTCCCTCATCCATCCATCATCCATCCATCATTCCATCATCCATCCATCATCCATCCATCATCCCTCATCCATCCATCATCCATCCATCATCCATCCATCCATCATCCATCATCCATCCATCCATCATCCATCCATCATCCATCCTCCATCCATCATCCACCCATCATCCATCCATCCATCATCCATCCTCCATCATCCATCCATCCATCATCCATCCATCATCCATCCTCCATCATCCATCATCCATCATCCATCATCCATCCATCATCCATCATCCATCATCCATCATCCATCATCCATCCATCATCCATCCATGGATCCATCCATCCATCCATCATCCATCATCCATCATCCATCATCCATCCATCATCCATCCATCATCCATCATCCATCATCCATCATCCATCCATCATCCATCCATCATCCATCATCCATCATCCATCATCCATCATCCATCCATCATCCATCATCCATCATCCATCATCCATCATCCATCCATCCATCATCCATCATCCATCCATCATCCATCATCCATCATCCATCATCCATCCATCATCCATCATCCATCCATCATCCATCCATCATCCATCCATCATCCATCATCCATCATCCATCATCCATCATCCATCATCCATCATCCATCCATCATCCATCATCCACCCATCATCCATCATCCATCCATCATCCATCCATCATCCATCATCCATCATCCATCCATCATCCATCATCCATCCATCCATCATCCATCCATCATCTATCCATCCATCATCCATCCATAATCCATCATCCATCATCCATCATCCATCATCCATCCATCCATAATCCATCATCCATCATCCATCCATAATCCATCATCCATCATCCATCCATCCCTCCCACTTCCCAGGATCCCACTATCCCATCAGCTTTAGGATTTGCTCCTAATCCCAGCAGGTATCACAAATCCCAGGCAGACAGTGGTAGGATGAGGGGAAATGATTTTAAACTAAAAGAGAAGAGATTGAATGTCAGGATGAAATTCCTCCGTGGCAGGGTGGGCAGGGCTGGCACAGGGTGCCCAGAGCAGCTGTGGCTGCCCCTGGATCCCTGGCAGTGCCCAAGGCCAGGCTGGACATTGGGGCTTGGAGCAGCCTGGGACAGTGGGAGGTGTCCCTGCCATGGCAGGGGTGGCACTGGGTGGGCTTTGGGGTCCCTTCCTACCCAGGCCATTCTGGGATGCTGTGGTGCCAGGACCTGGCTCTGGGAATCAGGCCTGGTGCTCCCAGGGGAGTGCAGGGTGGGGCTGGGAGCTGCTCTGGAGCAATTTCAGCATCACTCAGAGCATCCCTAGAGCCCCTCAGTCCCTCCAACGTGTTGGGTACAGCCTGCACAGGATTCCCTGACTTTTCCACATCAATGCCTCTTCTCCACTGGAGCACTGTGCCAGGAAATCCTGCTTCACTGCACTGCCACATTGTCCCTGTGCTTTGGTGTGGAGTTCTCAGCAGGCCGAGTTGCATGGGGAGGTTTTGTGTCAGAGTAAATCTATGGGTTTAGTCCTCTCTCCTGCTCACAACTTCCATTAGTCTGGATTAAAAAAATAATTTTAAATACAGCAGTTGCCATAGTAACCCCCAGTTTGCAGATACCACCTGGCTGATAAGCACCGTGCTGGCCTTGTGGCTCTGGGCCTGCTCTCTGCCCAAGGAATGCTAAATTCCACCAAAACTCTTGGAGCAGGCACCTGGGGTTGGTCCCGTGGCTCTGGAAGCTGCTGCTGCTGCACTGTGGCTGTGTGGATGCTGCCAGTGTCATTATCCTCTCTGTGTGCACACACTCACCCCCTACACCTCCTCCTTTCTTTCCCCACAACAGCCAGACTTCCTGATTTCTTTTGTCAATCTTTTTTTTTTTTTTTTCAGATTTGTCACTTGTTAGCTGCTTTAGCACACAAACCCCTGGCATCAGTCACGGGGGATATTTGGGAATGAGACACAAGAAATTACTGCAAATGGTGCTGCTTTTCAACCCCCACCAAGTTCACTGGCAAATAAATTTGTGCTGGGGATATTTTATTGTCTCCTGTGCCTTGTTAGTGGGGCAGAATTTCCCCAGAGCTTCTTTTACACAGATTACCCTAAAACTTTCCAGCTCAGTAAAAGGCTCAGGAGAGCAGAACAAACCAATATCCAGAGGCAGCAGGCAGTGGTGCCCTGGTGTGGCTGAGGGAAGGAGGAGGCTCTGGGACCACGGGCTGTGCTCCTGGGCAGCCAAACCTCTCACAACTGAACATCCCCCAGCCTCTGGCAGCCGTGCAAGGGGGAGGTTGGATGTCCAGAGCAGCAAGGTTAAGAAAAAAAAATAAGCAAAGAAATATTTTTAGCAGTTAAACAGATCCATTTGCAACCAGGCAATTAAGCACTTTGCATTCCAGCTCCTTCTCCTGGCTTCCCAATCCCTTCTCCTGCGTTTCTGGGTTCCAGAGCTGGCTGGGACAACAGTCCCAACTTTCCAGTGAGCACTGGAAGCTGTTTTCCAAACTCAGGCTGGCTGAGGACACAGGATTGAAGCCCATGGGGAGATGCAGGAGGAACATCCCTGTGCAGCCATGGTGGAAGTGAGGATCCTAAATCCTCCACCCCACAGACCAGAGCAGCTGGTGTCCAAGGTGAGGATCCTAAATCCTCCACCCCACAGACCAGAGCAGCTGGTGTCCAAGGTGAGGATCCTAAATCCTCCACCCCACAGAACAGAACAGCTGGTGTCCAAGGAGAGGATCCTAAATCCTCCACCCCACAGAACAGAACAGCTGGTGTACTCTCAGCTCCCCCATCCAGCTCTCCCCACCCTGCTGGACTCATCCTCCCCTTGGCAATGATATTTCAAGTGCCAGGACACTGAGTAACTCTTCCCCTTGAAATGTTCTGAGAAAGAAACTCTGACATTTTCGGGTGGCTCAGAAAGTGCTTTGGGATCCGTTTGGGCTTTTCCTGGGAGGGAAGGCACTGGGGCTTTCTATAACATGGGATGTGCTGGCAGGAAAAGCAGATGGAATGGCTCTGACTTGCCTCAGCTCCTACAAATCCTCAAAGTTCCAAAGCTGGTCCTGTTCCTTTCTTTTCAAATGTCAGGGAATGGCGAGGGGAGTATGGAGAAAAGAAAAGCTCCGTTCCTGGAACACTCTGGGTGTTTTCCAGGTGGTTTCCTTAATTCTTCACCCACCTGCACCTTAAGTAGTTTCTTACAACAAAGCGCAGGGGCTGGAAAACGACCGGGGGATCGTTTTACACCTGCTTTGTATTCCCCTGAACAGCTGTAAATGACAACACAAACTGCGAACAGCAGGGACTGGAACGCCTTCCACACACATCCCTGCACTGATCCTCGGCAAATTAATTCAAAGAGTTGCTGGGGATTTGGGGGAGAAGCTCGCTAATTCCGTGAATGGAGAAAGGAAGCAGTTTGAAGCAGAGCCCAGCTGATTTCGGGGAAGGGAGAGAGGAGAACGGGGGAAGGATGGATGAGGGAAAAGCATTGACAACCTAGAGGGAATCTGGATCCCCTGGGCTTTAGGGAAAGGCATTGATAACCTGGGGGGAACCTGGATCCCCTGGGCTTTAGGGAAAGGCATTGATAACCTGGGGGGAACCTGGATCCCCTGGGCTTTAGGGAAAGGCATTGATAACCTGGGGGGAACCTGGATCCCCTGGGCTTTGGGGAAAGGCATTGATAACCTTGAATGAATCTGGATCCCCTGGGTTTTGGGGGCAACCTGGATCCTCTGGGCTTTAGGGAAAGTGTTGATAACCTGGGGGGAACCTGGATGCCCTGGGGCTTTAGGAAAGGGCCAGAGCCCTGCTGGGCCAGGGGCAGAGAGCCCCTTCCTCATGTGGTGCTCAGGGTGGAAGTGCTCCCCACGCTGCTCTGGGTTTGGCTGGAGATAGTTTGCCACAATTTCCATGAAGATTAAAGGGCTCTCCTGCATTTGTTCACATTCAGAACGAGCTCAGAATGTGCCTCTGGGTGCGAGGCACTGCTGAAAGCAGCACTTTGAATGCATCCATCTCTGGAACACCCTGACTCCAACGGCTTATTAAAAGCCTTCCCCAGATAGATCAGGCTAATCAGAGCACCAGCCTGTGTTGTTTGCTGCATTCCAAGTGGTGATCCTGGCAAGGAGCTCTTCTCCACACCTGCAGGTCCTGCTGTCCCCAGCACAGGTGAAGAGCAGATTTTAACTCTGGGAAAAGTCTCCCTGTGGTCAGCCCTTCCCTGGCACCTCTGGAGCTGGATCCAGACCAGTGCATCCCCTTGGAGAGGCAAGTGGATATTCTGAGAATGAAGAGGCCAACAGAATGTAAATCTAGGCCAGAGTCTTTCCTCCTACAAAAAAGTCTTGTCATTGCTCTGCCAGCCTCCTGCTCCTGGAGGAGGTCAGAGGTACCAGAATTCCAGGCACAGATTTTCCTCCCTGCCTCATGCTGGAGTAGGAGACACCTGGGGACCCTTCACTGCTGAAAGCATTTCATGGGGGTGACAGGGACATCCCTGTCCTGAACAGATTTGGCTTCCCACACCAGTCTGATGCTCCTGAATATCCCTTTTCTCCCAGGCTGGGATTGATACCAGGAAAGCTGTATTGGAAAAAAAGAGTCATTGTGGAAGAGCCAGGAGGAGACTGAGGATAAAGGAACACTTGAGACACATCCTGTGCTGGAGGATCAGAGATTTGTACCAGCTGTGGGGCAGGATTTGAGTCCCCCTGAGCCATAAGGAATTAGTAAACCCAGAACAGTGATTTACATCAGCCAGATGTTTCAAAGCCTTCCTTGGGGTCATCTGTGGTTTGTCCTTGGCTTGAAGAATGACCATGAGAGGACCATGTCACCCCTCTGCTCCCAGGGCACTCAGAGAACTCCCATGGGTCCAGCTCTGTGCATCCTTCAGAGCTCTGCTTTGCCACATTTTGAGAAAAGCAAACCAACTCTTTGCATTTGAGTTCTAAAAGGCCCTCAGATATCCTTTGAAGGCCAGAAATATTTCAAGTATTTTGAAAGGCCTTCCAAAGCATTTGCAGGCTGGGAGAGCTGAGGGTGCTCAGCATGGAGAGGAGAAGCTTTGGGTGACCTGACTGTGACCTTGAAGGGAGCTGCAGCAAAGATGGAGAGAGACTCTTTACAAGGGATGGGGGGACAGGACAGAGGCAACGGTCTTGAGCTGAACGAGGGTAGATTTAGATCAGATACTTAAGGAAAGAATTCCTCCCTGGGAGGGTGGGCAGGGCTGGCACAGGGTGCCCAGAGCAGCTGTGGCTGCCCCTGGATCCCTGGCAGTGCCCAAGGCCAGGCTGGACACTGGGGCTTGGAGCAGCCTGGGACAGTGGGAGGTGTCCCTGCCATGGCAGGGGTGGGACAGGAGGTTTGTATGATCCCTCTCAATCCAAACCAGTCTGGAATTCTGTCGCAGCAGCAGCTGGCAGTGGGAGATGGGCTCCTCCTCACCCTGCCCTGAGCAGAACCTGCCCAGGCTGCTCTGCTGGGGCTCTGCAGCCTCAGGCACAGCCCACCTCCATTTGTCACTGTCACCCACAATCATCCTGCTCACTGACACCCAGCCAGCCTGATGGAAAAATGAAGCCAAGGTTTATTTAGCAAGACTTAGGGGCACCCTTCCAATTATAAGTTTGGAAACAAAAGTTCCAAGTCAAACAAACACAAAACTCAATCAGCCGGTGTGCAACGAGGACAATCCTTTCTGGCTGCTTAACCTCTCCTCCTCTGGGCTCCTCGGACAAGCCACAACCACCAGACCTGCTGCTTTCCAAAAAAACCCTACAGCTGTGGGCTCCTTGAGCCAATTTGCAGCACCAGTGAGCAGTGCCTTGCCTGATCCTGCTATTCCATATTACTGCCTCTTTTTCCTCCAGCTGTCCCTATTTCTTCTTTTTATTTTCTTTCCTTTTCTTCCCCTTCTCCCCAAAAAACAAGCATTGGTGATTTTCTGCTCCACACCAGAGCAGACCAGCTTTATTCTATTTAAGTTACAACACATACTTGCTCCCCAAGTTTTACTTCTTCCCAACTGAAAGATTTCAGCATCCACTTGTACAGTTTCCTAATCTCAACAATAATCTGAAGTTTAGCTCAGTAACTGAGCACAGACACCACAGAGCATTGCCTTGCTCTCACCATAAAACATTACAAGGAAACATTACAAGCAAACATTGCTGTAAAGCTGTTTTATGATCTCTGTAAGTGATCAGCTTTCTGTCTGCTGTGATCTATGAGGTGATGGTGGCCACAGCTGAGCCAGGAACAAGTCCTTTTGGGCCAGTTCTCCCTTCCAGCTCTGGCAGGGGCTGCTGAGGGCTCAGTCCAGCTGGCTGCCCCGAGGGAGCAGGGTCCAGTGCCCTGCAGCTGCCAGGGAGGGAGGCTGTGCTGGGAGTGCTCTGCTTTGTGCCTTTGGGGATATTTTCTTTTACTGCACTCCTGCCTGTTCCAGCAGGACTGTGATGGCTTTTACCCCTCACATAGCCTGGGCAAACATCACCCAAGGCATCAGGGAAATCATACCTTGGGTTTAGCTTTTGTATTTTTCAGATTCTCTCCTGCTCAGTGTGTAACTCTGCAACTTCACATTAGGTGCTAGTGAGTTCTCTTCACAGGGCAGTGACAAAACAATCCCTTCCCAGCTGGAGAATCAAGGACAACTGGGACCCAAAAATCAGAAACAACAATGAGGGGAAGGGGGTAAACCAGGGGGTGAGACTTCATAGCCTGGGGCTGTGGGTGGATAATTGACCCCAATATGGAAACGGACCAAAATTTATAAAAGTGTAAAAACTCGTGACCAGGATCCATCTTGGAATTGATTTGGGTGTAGCCCTGGCCAGGCTCTTGCACTGCCCAAGGTGAATCCTTTCAATAAATTCCTGTTTTATTCTTTTTGATCTGTCTAATCTCTGTTCCAGGTCAGCCTTTCCAGTCATAAACCCAAGCAGAGGCTGGGCATATTCACACCCTGCCTCTCCCTTCTGAGCCTCTTTGCCTTGATCTCTTGTCCCAGTGCTCAGCAAGGACCAGCAGCTCCTGGCTGGGTGCTGTCACTCTGCAATGTGGTGATTGGGTCACACTCTGTGCTCTGCTCCTGGCACCCTTCTGTGCCTCACTTCTGCACTAGGAAGTCTTAAAAACCTCTTGGAATCCTCAGCTCCCCACAGACAACAGGCAGGGGTTCTGCAGTCAGCAATTCCCCTCCAAACATTCCCATTTCTCTCCTCTCAGATTTCCCAGTGCCTGAACACAACACCTAAGGCAGACTTCCAGCACCCAGCTGGTCCCTTCAGCTGCTAGCAAAGAATTCCTTCTGCACCTTCTGCACCTTCCTGCTGGATCTGAGTGCCCTGAGTGAGCAATGGGAGCCAGTGGGAAGAGACAGAATGTCTCCAGAAGGTGTTAATGCCAGAGGTTATTATTATCCTCAATTATCTCAGGATTATTGAGGCTGGAAAAAGCATCCAAGATGACTGAGTCCAATCTGTGCCCAATCCCCACCTTGTCCCCAGCCCAGAGCTCTGAGTGCCACATCCAGCAATTCCTTGGGCACCTCCAGGGATGGGCACTCCAAACCTCCCTGGGCATTTCCAATCCCTGACCTCCCTTTCCATGGGGAAATTCCTGCTGCTGTCCACCCTGAGCCTGCTCTGGCCCAGCCTGAGGCCGTTCCCTCTCCTCCTGTCCCTGTTCCCTGGAGCACAGCCCGACCCCCCCGGCTGTCCCCTCCTGTCAGGGACTTGTGCAGAGCCACAAGTTCCCCCTGAGCCTCCTTTTCTCCAGGCTGAGCCCCTTCCCAGCTCCCTCAGCCCTCAGGAGTTGTTCTCTGGACTCTTGTCACCCTAAGGGTGATGTCACAGCTGTCCCCTGATGGTCCCTGGTCACTGGCCATAATCCCTCATTCCTTGTGTTCCTACCCTGGGGCACAACCACAAATCCTCTCCAGAGCCAGTTCCAGGCCTCAGATATTGCAGAGGCACCTCCGTGTTCCACACAGTTCACCTCAAGGCTGTTCTCCAGACCAAGGTTTTATCTCACAGATCCAAATTCACACACAGGATCACAGGGCTCCCTGGCTTCGGGCTGAAAAGGGGAAAGCAAAGGAATCCTTCTCAGTTCTCAGGGAGTGTTCTGTTCCCAACAGCAGGGGAGGCTTCAGAGGACACTGTCACCCGTGTCCACAGGCTGAGGACATTGCACCAAAACCCTTCAAACAATCACAGACCAGCCCTGCCTGAGCCCACAGCTCCCACTGCATTCCTCCAGAACCTTCCCCAGCAGGAACCATGAGCACAGCTGGGTGACACAGGGCAGGAAATGCCACCAGAACCTTCCCTGTGCAGCTGAACAGCTCGTGAGGGGAGGAGAGTCCCACACATCCAGCCCAACAGTGATGGAGAACCTGCCACACCCCACTGAACAAAGACAATTACCCATCCATGGAGCATGAAATAAATCAGAGCAACGCCTGTAGCCAAGAGGCTGCAATTCCTGGGTCACTGGGGAAATCAAGGCAAAAATAATTCAGGTATTTTTATGAAAAGAAGATGAAAACAACCCAACAGGTGCCTTAATTCCCAGTCCAGTGCTTTTGGAGCACCTCTTTGAGCTGCTGGGATCCTTCTGGGTCACCTTCTGCATCCCAGTGCATCCCTGCAGTTCACCTGCCTGAACAAGGCAGCCCCAGCCCTTTGGGATCCTCTCTCCTCAGCTGCTGGTGCAGGGAGCCCGGTAATGCCTTACAGCAGATGTGTTTTGTAGGAAACACACAGCTCAACACCATCTCCAGCTACAACCTGCATTCCAGCCTCAGCAGTCGTGAATTTTTAAAATGCCTGGAGAGAAGAACCACTCTGCTCAGCAGAAACCTGAAAGAATCATCACCACCCATCCCTGCCCTGCCTGCTGCCTTCCCGAGCCATTTGCCATCCTAATTTGAATTTTACAAAGCCTGCTGTCACACGGGGTGTTCTGCTGGCTCCTCACCCAGCTCTGAGGGCACAGAGAGAGCAGCACTTACCTGGGTTGCTCTTGGAGGTGCGCACTGGGGTGTAATGGTTTTTGGAAGAGGTCCTGACTGGGGTGTTTTCTTTGGGGGAGGTATCTATGGCCGAGATAGTCTCTCTTTCACAGTGTCCGATTGGGATTGGTCCCTGCTGCCTTAGGATGTCGGCCAGAGCCCTGGGGAGACAAGAAAAAAAGGGAAAAGATGTATTTCCACACAGCTAGAATTCAGTATTTGTACCTGCACAGTCTGTGAATCCAGAAGTAGCTGGGTTTCTATCATAAACAGAGAAAAAAGGCAATGATAGCAATAATAATAAAATTTAAATATATGGCTCAAAAGGTCTGTTTCTTTCTGTGTATCTGCTGCAAGTATTTCCAGGCTTGCCTGGCTGTTGTTGGGTATCTCATCTGCTTTCTCTAATCCACTCCAGCCCAGGGTTATGGTACCTCTCCATCATTTCCCAGAGCAGACAAACTGCTCCTGGCACAGCCTCCATCAGGAGCCACTGCTGCCCCCAGCCCTGGCACCTCCAAAAGGTGACTCCAAAACTGCCCTGCCCAAGCCAAACTCCTTTAAAACTGACTCAGATCAGGAGTGTGATCCCCACATCCTGAAATCTCTGGTTTTTCTGCACAAAGCTCAAACCCGAGCAGTGCTGGGAGGGTTTTTTAAAGGAGAGCCAGAAAAATGGATTAACCAGCTCCTAGGGGCTGATGTCAGCACAGCTCTGAGCCTACCTTGAGCTCTGTGCCCATCAGGGCTTGCTTTAATGGCTGAGCTCTCCCTGCTATTCCCAGGAAAAAGCAATGTCACCCAGTCCAGCTGCAGCCAATGTTTTCCCTTTGGATGCTCCAAGATTTTTTCCCCCCCTCTGTGAATATCATGCACACAGTGAAATAATTACTGTGTGAAATGCCCTGATTTTCCTAGGGCAGCCCCAAGTTCTCTCCTGAGCCTCAGGAAAAGCAGGAAAGGGGTGGCTTGTGTGGGCTGCAAAGGATAGGGGCACTTGAAAGGTGATGGAGTTTGAAAAGCTCTTTTCTCCTAGCACAAGGAACATGTGAGGAGTAACACATGTGACTCAGGTCCCAGGGAAGGTGTCAGGAGGAGATTTCCCCTCATTGCACATTAACAAGAGGGATGCTGGTGTTGCTCATATCCACTGGCATCCCTTAAATGCCACATTTCTGGCCTTTCATATGAGAAATAGTTTGGGACCTGGGTCTGTTCCATTTTCCAAATCATTTCCTCTCCAGACTCCTGTCCCTGTGCATAATGGATTGCAATACTAATGTGCTCCACAGAAGGAACTCTTGGAGGATCTGAGAGGCTCCTGAGGAGGATCACATTAGTTCAACACCAGCCTGTACAGAATTAGGATATTTTTACCTTTTTTTGATTATTTATTGGTTGTAAAGAGAGCAGACCTGCAGGCTATAACCAACCACTGCAGGGATATTTGTGTGTGCACACAGACTGATCCTCGTGGGGTGAAGGGATTGCTGTTTGCAAGGACAGGAGAGCACAGACTGTGCTGAGCCAGGCCTAGATGGAGGAGAAGGTGGCAGCCATGAGAGGGGTGCTGAGCCTTGTGCCAGGCCAGGACTGCTCGTGTTTGCTCCTGAGGAAAGGAGGAGCTGCTGTTGGGTGAGGAACTGGTGCTGGGTGAGGAACTGGTGTTTGGTGTTGCCCCAAAGCTGCTGGATTCCTTCTCTCTGACTGACACAGAGCTGTGGGTGCTCCCCATCACACCCAGCCATGCCTGAGGTGTCCCTAACTGGTCCCCAACCTACAGGACACCTTTGACATTTGGGCTCCTTGCCCAAGGTCATGGAGAACAAGAGTGGCAGAACGAGGACTTGAGGCTCCTGCCCTGTGTGACAGCACAGGAGGAGAGGATTCATTCCTCCCAGCAATCCTGGTGGCTTTTCCGGGCCAGAACCTCCCCACTGCACCCGAGCCTGCTGCCTGGGGAGGCTGGGGGAGCTCTGCCTGTTTGGCAGCACCCCAGCACACCCAGCTGGAGCCATCCCATTGCTCACAGGCAGCAGGTTGGCAGGTGGAGCCCTTGGTAGGAATCTCCAAGGTGTATTAAGTATCAGGTGACCATTTAATGGCATCTGCAGTACAGAAACCCTGAGAGTTTCAATCACTCTCTGCATTAGCACCATTATTTACTGGCCCACAGTGGCTTGGGCTCCTTTTGAACACTTGTCCAAGACACTCAGAGAACCCAGAGAACACTAAAGCAGGGTGGATAACTCCAAAACATTCCAGTTGTTGTAATGGAAGCAGCCAAGGCAGGGACTCGGAGAGGGCAGGCTGGGATGGGGCACACACTGGGAGCTGGAGGAACTGGGGGTATGGAAATGGGAAAGAACAAACCAGTTTTGCCCAAAATTGAGTGTGTTTAGCCTGAGCAGAAGAGGTTAAAGGAGACCCTGCACCCCAGTAGTGGGGACACAGCAGGGCTGTTCATGGACATGTCTGGCAAACGAGACAAAAGGCTCATGGACAGGAAAAATCACAGTGGGACAGCAAAATATTGAAACAGGATCCAGGGAGGCTGAGGGGTCTCCATCCTTGGAGATGGAATTCAGCTGGAAAAGGCCCTGGACAATCCCCTCTATTGAGGTTGGCCTTGTTTAAGCAGCAGGAGGGACCCCCACATGCCCCCCCAACCTGCTTTCTGCTCAGATTGAGTCTTGGACCACCTTGCACTGCAGGTCAGGCTGCTTCTCCTCATTCTGCTCCCTTCTCCTGGGATTGATTCTCTCTGAATGGGGTTTGATGCAGAACACCTTCTCTGCCTCAAGCATGGAGAGTTTATATCTCTTCACTAAAAATAACTGAGATTATCCAAGTGAACATTCCCTGGAACAACTGAAGCTGGTGAGAAGTGAGAGTCTGAGTCCTCGCAGACATTCCCTACCTAGAGCTGAACCCGAAGCCTGCTGCCCTCCACGAGGACAAAACCCTGAGTCCAGGACAACATTTCAGTCTTTGATCCTTGCCACAAACAACTGCACAGCTGAGGTACCTCACAGAATGAATTTAAACCCGTTTTGGTTTTCTTCCTGAAGGGATGGTAACAAGAGCTGCTCTTTGGGTTGGTTGATGGTCACAACAAGGAAATGATTTTGGGTGCCAGACACCTGCAAGGGAGGAGACCTTTACTCCCAGACATAGTGAAAAAATCCCAGAAAAGTGATGCCTGCCCTGTCAGACCATGCATGAGATAAACTGGACAGAAGAGTCCAAAGCAGCCCTGCCTGGTTTGTGTGTGTGACCAAAGCAATGTGAGCTCAGCAGTGCTGGAGGTGTCACCTCCTCATCCCCTAAACACCCCAGTGTGACTGTCCTGAGTGCTCACTCCTCACCCTCCTCATGTCCAACAGAGGGAAAAAAGACTGTTCAAAAGCAGCAGAACAAAACATTAGAGGTGGAGAGGAGGAGAAAGCCCGACTTGGATGGAGCTGGTTCGTTCTGTGCCAATTCAATCACGGTGCTGTGTGGGATCCAGTTTATTTCCATAAAGCCCCGAGGTGGTGGGAGGTCAGTCCCACTTAAAACAGGAAGGATTTGGTTGGTGACAGTCCCTTGGGTCCAGCTGGCTCACTGCCCACTGCAAAGCTCCAGAACAGACTCACTGGAATATTTGGGTCTCGTGCGTGTGCAGCCATTCGGGTACAATTAGTGCCACTGATGTCACCAGCATCCTAATCACCTGCACAAGGATATGAGACACTCCAGAACCCTTCCTGTGACGACACATCTCTTATCTGAGGAACACAAACCTCCCTGGCTGCAGCATGGCACCATCCCAGCAGAGATAAGGATTTGTGACACCTTTCCCTCATGTCACCCTCATGCCAACACTGAGGCTTCACTCCCCTGAACCCAGGGCAGCCACAGTGCAGCCAGGGTGCTGGGCTGGGTGCTGGGCTGGGTGCTGGGCTGGGTGCTGGGCAGGGTGCTGGGCTGGGTGATGGGCTGGGTGATGGGCTGGGTGATGGGCAGGGTGATGGGCTGGGTGATGGGCTGGGTGCTGGGCTGGGTGATGGGCTGGGTGATGGGCTGGGTGATGGGCTGGGTGATGGGCTGGGTGATGGGCTGGGTGCTGGGCTGGGTGATGGGCTGGGTGCTGGGCTGGGTGATGGGCTGGGTGATGGGCTGGGTGATGGGCAGGGTGCTGGGCTGGGTGATGGGCTGGGTGCTGGGCTGGGTGATGGGCTGGGTGATGGGCTGGGTGATGGGCATGGGGCTGGGCTGGGTGATGGGCTGGGTGATGGGCTGGGTGATGGGCTGGGTGATGGGCTGGGTGATGGACTGGGTGCTGGGCTGGGTGATGGGCTGGGTGATGGACTAGGTGATGGGCTGGGTGATGGGCTGGGTGATGGGCTGGGTGATGGGCATGGGGCTGGGCTGGGTGATGGGCTGGGTGATGGGCAGGGTGCTGGGCTGGGTGCTGGGCTGGGTGCTGGGCTGGCCTGTGGCAGGGGGATCTACAGATGTGTCCTGTGCTGGACAGCCCAGGCCAGGTCCTGCTCCCAAGGATGGCTTTTGTGGCACTCTGGACAAACGTGGGACTTTGGGAAGAAACCCAGCAGGATGAACACCAGGGCCACGATGCAAGGAAGGAGCTTTGGCCATTTTCAGAAGGAAAAATCAAAAGGATTTGGTGTAAATCCAAAGGAATCAAGGAGGTGGATGGAAGCAGTGGGGCAGCAAGGCTGGGCATCAGCTGGGCCTGGTACTGGAAGGGGAAATGACAGATATTTATCCCAAAATGTGGCTTTGTAGCCAGGGAGAAGGTGAAACTGCAGGGCTGGGAGGGACCAGCTCACTGCAGCTCACCCTGCCCCTCTAACCCAGCCCAGAACCTGAATCTGCTCCCTGAATTTCCCACAAAGGAACAGCAGCTGGAGCATTTCTGTGCCCCCCACAGCCTTTTGGGGAAAGTATTGTCCCATCTCCCCCATACCCACAGATTCCCAACACTAATCAATAGTCTGAGTGTGCACACAGGTGTCCCTTCTGCTAAAGCCAAGGGGAGCTTTGGTGACATCTCCACCAGGCTGGGATATGGCCTGAGGGAATTGAGACTGGACTGAGGGGTCTGTGGATGCTGGGTGGGAAAGGCACTGCAAGAGCTGCCTATTTCCAGCAGTTCAGGGGGTACACACTCAAAACTTCACTGATTTGCCTTCTGAAAATCCCCTCTCGTGCAGACCTTAAAAATGGGGTGCTAGAAAACAGAATTTCCTGTTCCAATCCCTATGAATTTGGGGAAGAATGGAAGGACAATGACCAAATGGGTCTGGCAGAGCACAGTGAAAAGAGCAGTGCCTGGCTGAGCTGGAGCTGCTAAAAGCAGAGCAGGGATGGAGTTGGTGGCAGAACTCCAATCACTTCAGCACAGCCAGGATTTCACTATAAGTTCTTCAAAAAAAAGCCAGGTTAAAGACTCCCCTATGCTCTGTTACTAACTCGGAAAGAAAGAGGCAGTTATTCCGGGAAATGGATTTATCCAGCCTGGAGCCAGCTCACCTGGAAGGGACAGCTCTCTCCCAGGGACAGCATTTCGGCCACCAGCCACTCTCACAGAGGGTGACCATGGATTATTCATGGCTTGGCTCCTGGCCCCACACCTGCTGTGAGCCTTGGGAAGCTCCAAACCCTGACCACACCTGGGGCTGGCCAGCCCTGGGAGGTTCCCACATTCCACGTGCTGCCAGCAGGTCCTGTGTGCCCAGCCTGGCCAATCCTGGGAGGTTCCCACATTCCAGGTGCTGCCAGCAGGTCCTGTGTGCCCAGCCTGGCCAGCCCTGGGAGGTTCCCACATTCCAGGTGCTGCCAGCAGGTCCTGTGTGCCCAGCCTGGCCAATCCTGGGAGATTCCCACATTCCAGGTGCTGCCAGCCAGGTGCCCGTGGCATCCCCCTGTGTCACACAGCAGTTGGCAGGGCAGAGGTGGCATCAGTAATCCCCCCACTGCTGCCTGCTGGGCATCACCCTGACCATGCCCAGGTTTTATCTCCACATTAATTGATTAATTGATCACAGAGACAAGCTGATCCATCAGGGAATTGCTGCTGCTCCCCTCAGAGGCTGTGCTGAAGCAGAGCTTTGTGGAAGTGCAGGGGTCTCAGCAGAGCCAGAGCTGCACCAGCCCCAGGTCAGCAAAAGGGAAATTTGGGCTCTGCATTGCCAGGAACAGCAGCAGCCATTCCTCAGAGCAGGAATTCTGGCAAGGAACACCGGGAATGGTTTTTCACATGCCTGAATAGGAGTGTGGGGGGTGCCTGGCAGAGCTCAAAGAGCTCTCAGGGATGCACAGGGTGGCATTGTTGGGGTGTCTGTACAGGGCCAGGAGCTGGACTGCATGATCCAGGTAGATTCCTTCACCAAGAGATATTCCATGATTCTGTGATTCCATGCCTCTGTATATGTGTCCAAGGACAGGTGAATTCACACATGGAGTTAAGAAGGGAAAATACTAAACATTGGGATTTTTAGTAATAACAAATACACTCAATAATACTAAACGTCGGGATACCTTTCCATGACTGAAGCATTTGCACCCAGCCAAATACACATTGCAAGGAAAAATCTGATATCTCCTGAGAAATCTTCATGCCAAATACCATTTGGGAAGCTCCTGGAATTTAATCCAGCTCTAAAGACAACCACTTCACACACCTCACACCAGTGTCCAAAGTGAGTAATCTCTGTGATGTGGGCAAGGAATTCAAGGAATTTCCAGCAGTGACTGAGCTCAAAATGGGTGACAGCAGTTCCTCTGAACACAGCAGGCCCAAAGAGAACAAAACTGTTACGTAAAGATTTGGTAATTAAAAGCTTAAAACGAACCTTTCCAAGGGATGTTTCTCTGCAGAGAGATGTCACCCTGAGCAGAAAGTGTCCTCAGTGAGGGCAGGACCTGCACCTGAGCCATGGGCAGTGGGGACAGTGAGTGGCAGCAGAAGACTGGTAGCCCCAGGTGGCACCGAGGCTGGCCCCTGTGACCCCCCTGCCCCAGCTCCCACCTGCACCCAGCCAGCTCCAGCCCATGCTCTTCCCAGAGCAACTGGGAGGCTCCCTGGAAAAGAGATGAACCCAGGAAAGACATCAGGGGTGCTGGGGAGAGCGGGAAGCTGTGCAGGACAGAACAGAGCAGCAGCCCTGATGATGGAAAGGAGAGGAAATAAAACCAGCAGGTCTTGGTGGGTGTGAAAGGCTGTGGGAATGATGCTGTGCTGGCCCAGCTCCTTCTCCTGCTCCTGTTCGTGCTGTGCATCCTCAGGCACACACACAGCCACAGAACCCGCTGCTCACGGGCTTTGGGAGCGCAGGCTGCACGTGGGGAAGGCTCAAGCACAAGGGCTCTGGTTTTACACCAAATCCTCTGCTGTGAGCACAGTTAAGGGGCTTTGAACTCACTGAAGAAAGCTGCACTCTCTCTGAAGAGCCCTTGCAACAAAGGAGGTGGTGGTGAGAGCTGGAGCACAGCACAGCATTTACTGCAGAAGAATTCCGTGTTTATCCACCTGGGGAAGGAGATATCTGAGCCCTCCAAGCCATGCAGAGCACACAGATCTAAGGAAACCCAGCCAGCCCATGTGAGGGGGGGCAAAGGCAAGCAACAAATGCCCTGCTCTCATCTTCCCAAGCAAGTTCAGATATTATGTGAAATAGGAATTTTAAAAGGCATCTGATCTCCAAAGGCACAGAGATCAACTGCTAGTACTTAAGGATATAAGGGATTACAAAACTAAAAGAAGCAGAAGTTCAGAGCTACACTGGATTCCCTTGACACCTTATGATGGAGTTGGACTAACAGAAAAAGTTAATTAGCAAGCAGAAAAATATCAAATAAATGGGAATTAGAGACACTGAGATGATTTGGTGGAGGCAGAGTGGTTTCTGAGCCTGGCCTGTCGTAATGGGAGAAGTTCAAAGGGAAAGGAGAAGCCCAGAAGCATCCAGAGGAAGTCAGTGGCCAGGCAGCCTCTGTGCTCCCACAGAGCCAATCTCTTCATAAAATAGACTCAGAGAGGAAAACTCGTGAAAAAAACCCCAATTACCAAACTGCAAACCACAACCAGAGTGGAGCTTTCCCAGTGCATGGAAGTGAAACAAAAGGAAAAATGTTTTGTAGGGTACATGCACACAGATACACACCTGGCTTGGATTTGGGTCTGCATCTGGACAATTCACCCTGCAAACAGGACAAGATCCAGGAGTTCTCTCTGCTTAGGAGTTACCCCAAATGCAGCCAGGTGCAGGTTTGGTTTGAAACAGAACTCGTTCTGAGTAAGTTCTCTGAGGTCACAAGTGCAAGGTGACAATGGCAGGGGGTGGAATGAGATGATCTCTAAGGTTCCTTCCAACCCCATCCATTCTGGGATTCTGTGGTTTCTGGGATTCTGTCATTTTATGGCTGCACCTTTTTTGTTTTTTCTTTGCTCTGTCTGACCTATGCTTGTGGCCCTGTATTCTGTGCCTGTGAGAGGGACAGGGCACTTCAGAGGAGACTCAGAAACCGTCAGGATTAAACAACTCAAAGCAGGGCAAAGAGCAGCTGAAAGGCACCCGAGTGAGTCTGAGTGGAGTGAAAAAAGGCAGAGCACAAAAGCACATCAGTGGAAAGAGACTGAAAGCAGGAACAGCATCCAAGGAAGAAAACCTTCTGTAGAGTCCCTGTGGCCAGGTGTGTTCACAGCACTGCCTCCCTGCCCTGGGGACGGATGGAGTTTGATTGTTTGGCTCCAGCAGCCCTCGGCAGAGAGAGCAGAGCTGAAGGAGCTGCCTGTGATCCCAGTCTCAAACACCAGGGCTGCAGCGAGGCTCTGCTCATAACCTTCACACCTGAAAGCAGCTCCCTCCAGCAACCCCTCAGCAAGCACAGGGCCCCGGAGCTGCAGGGAGGTGCAGCCTGCAGGAACACAAAGCCTGCTCTATTTCAAGTTAAGCTCACACAGACCAGCAGCCTCCTTGGAGCTGGGGGCAAACAGATCCATTGCCTCTGCTTCCTGCTGGAATTCAGAGCCACGGAGCAGAAAGGACCAGGAACGGATCAATGGAACTGTGGTCTCTACATGGGGAAAGGATGTTCATTTATAAAAGCTGTCAGTTATCACTCCCAGAGCAGGAGATGAAAAGAGGCTAAAGAGAAGAGGAGCACAGATATCTTCCCTCTTTGCAGCAGCACAGATGCTGTGGGAGGAGGGTGAAGTGAAGCACAACACAGAGCCTGTTTCCCTTCTCCCTTTCCCACCCCTCAGACACGCTCCATGCAAGGCCAGAAAAGGCCTTTTAGCAGCACATAGAGCTGGTTTGCTGGGAAAAATCCCTGTGCTACTTCCCCAGAGAGCAGCTGGGCTCCCACCAGTGCCCCAGGGCCAGCACTGCCACTGAGTCCCTCTGGCTCAGCTGACCAGTGGGATGCACTTGGGATATTTCAATCCCAAGCTGCCGACTCTATCCAGGTTCCAATCTGTGCATTCCCAGCTCAGCGGAGTGCAGTGGCTGCTGCTGAGGCTAAGCAGGGGTCGTGGAGCAGTGCTACATCTGTGAATTATTTATATTCTGTAGCATGGGGATGCAGGGTCATGGCCATGGAATGAGAACATTCTGTGTCACCCCTTCTTCCTACAGGAAAACTCACTCAGCTTTGGAGAGAGCCAGCTGATATTCCCTGTTCAAACATTCCCTAACTCATTGCCATTCTGAAAGTAAAGCAAATACTTCTTAAATAGTGCTTAAGAAATGCTTGAGAAAAGAAAACAAGCCTGGCAATGAGACAAAAACAAACCGTCCTCAGCAATACATGAGAGAGCATCAGCACACACAACATTGCTGGGTGTAATTCTCAGAAACCAGCCCCAGCTTCTACCTGGAGCCCAGCAATAGCTCTGGCTGTGTAACCCCCAAAACAAGAGGCAGCTTTATATGGCCAGGCTGAAAGATCCTATAATTACAGAAAACCCCCTAGTTCCATTGAAAGCATTACAAGCATTTCTGTAAAATAGGAATATTTCAGCTCCTGGTTTTCAAAGCACTTCCATTTAACTGCTGTTAGAAAAGACTGTCTCAGTGAGTGCCACTGCTGAGCCCAGAATCACAGCAGTGCCTGTGCTTTAAAGGGACGTGGCAGTGCCTGGAAACAGGAGCTGGTTCCAGCTCAGAGCTGCACATGCACAGCCTGCCCTTCCTTCAGGGCACAGTGACAGCTCTCCTGTGAATCTGCAAACCCTCCTTCCATCAAAAGACATTATATGAGCCCTGCCTCCCTCAAAATGTTCTTTCTTAGTGAGTTCATAAGGATTTTCTGTAAAAGCTGGATGAGAAATGAGCAGAGGGATAACATCCACACATGGCACTGCTCAGTGAGCATTTACGAGGAAGTAAAATTTACAGTGTGTGATCCTGCCCGTGGTGAAGTGCAGGGAAGTTCTGATTGATCTTCCCTGCCTGTGGGATACCAGCCCAAGAGGCTTTTTCCAGCCCCCTGTAACAAGTTCTGTTCATGCCGCTGCTCTCCTCCTCCCAGAGGATGCACACTGAGGTTTAATGCACTCGCCATCACTACAGAGAATTATTCTGGATGTTACACTTCACTCCAACTGACACGACCTCAAACAGACAGAAATATCTGAGCCCATCCTGTTTTCCTCCTTCCCTGTTACTCCCCAGCAGCTGTCAGAGACAAAGACAAACCATTCTCTCCTTGTATTTACATTCTGCTTAGAGCACTGAGAGCATTCAGCCCAGTGCAGGAGATGCACTTCACAGTATTTAAACCCTCGTGTGATGTTGATCAAGTTCAGGTAACACAGCTCTGAAAGGTATAATCTTTTACCAGCTACCATATTATAGAAGTCAATCACCTCCTTAAAATGCTCTGGAAGTCAAGCTTCCCGAGCACTCAATCTGCCATTCATACTTCTACACACAGGTGAATCATTTCACCAGAACTTATCTAAATAAAGCAAAGCAAGCATCAAAGAAATGAAAACATCAGGAAGAATCCAGACAAGTCTGGCAACACTGACTGATTTCCAAGGGCGAAGGATCCAACCCTGCAGCAGGCTGGAGCTGGAGCAGAAGTAACATATGGACATCCAACCCAGATTTCCAAATTTAGTGTGAAGATAAGGCCCAGGCAAAGTTGCCTTGAAGCCAGAAGAGCTGGGCAGCTGGGGAACGGTCCCTTAGTTAACAAAAGACTTAAAAGAGCCGATTTTCTGGCTAAGCCGCTTGCAGGACCCTGGCCTCTGCACAGCTGTGTGTAGTTTTTGACACTGTGAAGTTATATCCTTGCAGGGACCAGGGGCAGGTGGGATTTGGAATGGAATACGTGGGCCAGACCCTCAGCAAATGTAAACCAGCCTCACTGTTTGTCCTCGCTGCAGGGAGGAGTCTAAACAAAACACATCTTCCCAAATAAATAAAAACTGCGTCACTCATCTCTTTTTCCCTCACAAAAAACTAATATTTCTCCCCCCAGTCTCTGTTGATTGCAGCTGAAGTTCAGCCTTAAAAACACGGTCAATGATTTCAGGAGTTCTGATTTTAAAATCTTCATTAAAATAATTTTTAGGAAGCATTATCTGCTAGAGTTAAAGTATTTCCCCCTGATGCTCACCAATGTTCTTCTAAAGAAGCTTCTCACCAATATTTATGTTCAGACACAGGGAGCTCTCGGATTCGCGGCACGCAAGCAGCACTCATCATTTGGAGGGACTTTTTCATCATAAAATAAATATGAACTGAGAGAGAACACGCATTTATCCAAAAGGAGGATTGCTACGGACGTCCGAGCTTTTGCTTTGAAGCAGGATTTTCTGTGCCACGCCGAGCGCTCGCTGTCATTACAGCGCTGTGTGACACCGCTGCCGAGGGGACACCGAGCCGCCTCTCCGGCCGGCAAGGACAGGGTTTGGAGAGGGACTCGAATAAAAACGGGAATGTGCAGAGCTCTGCCTGCCACCAGCGCTTCCCCGCACAGCCCCACGCGGTGAAGGCACCACCCAGGGTGCAGATCCATCCCCGCCACACTTCCAAAACTTCTCCCGGGCAGGGCAGGACCCGCAGGGTCCGAGCGGCTCTGCTGTCCCCGGGGGGATGCAGGGGGAGGCTTGGAGGGGTTTGGGGGTTGCTGAGGATCCCGGGTGCAGGGAGGGAGTTCCAGGGGCAGGAGGGGGATGCCAGGGGGCAGAAGGGGAGTACAGGGGTCCAAGGGGCAGGAGGGGAGTTGAGGGTGCAGGAGGGGGGTGACTGGGGGCAGGAAGGATGTGGCAGGGTCCCAGGGAAAGGAGGAGGGGTGCAGAGTGCAGGGGGGCAAGCCGGGATGCTGGGGGAGACTCTGGGGGGCAGGAGGAGGGTGTCGGGGTGCCGGAGAACAAGAGGGGGCTCCGAGGGGTAAAAGGGGGTGCTGGGGTGCAGAGGGAGGCTCTGGGGGCCAGGAGAGGGGAGCCGGGATGCCGAGGGGCAAGGGCGACGTTCTGGGATGTAGAGGAGGGTGCCGATGGCGACAGAGATGGTGCCGGGGGACAGAGATGGGTGCCGAGTTGCAGACGGGGTGCCAGAGGTGGCTGCGCGTGGAGCTCCGGGACGGACTCGTGGCAGAGCGGGACAGCGGGGAGCTGTCCGGGAACAGTCCGGGAATTATCCGGGAGCTGTCCCGGAGCAGTCCCGGAGCTGTCCCGGAGCAGTCCCGGAGCTGTCCCGGAGCTGTCCGGGAACAGTCCGGGAATTATCCGGGAGCAGTCCCGGAGCTGTCCCGGAGCTGTCCGCGGAGCCGGTGCTGAAGGCACGGGGAGGCGACCACAAAGGCGGCCGCGGGAGAAGAGGAACTGGGCACTAGGACAGGCCCCGAGGTGGGCAGTGGGGTGGCCGGAGAGGTGCGGGTGCCCCTGGTTGGACCATGAGAAGAAGGAAGTCCTGGGCAGAGGAGGGAAAGGGAAAATCCTTTGGTGGATGGTGCAAAGAGGGAACCCTTAGACAGCCATCGAAAGGGGGAAACTCTTGGATAAATGACTCAAGGGAGGACACCTGGAAGCAGCAGCACAATGGGAAATCGTCTGGACGGGTGGCACAGAATGGGAGCCATCAGAGAGTCAGGGCACTGGGGAAACCCTTGGAAGGGCGGAGCGGGGGAAACTCATGGTGAGCCAGAGCAAAGCATAGAGACTCGAGTGGGTGGTTCACAGGGAGACTCCTTGGGCAGAGAGTGCGGCGGGAGAACCCCTGGGCAGCGGTGTAAAAACTGAGCCCTTGGACAGCAAAGCTCCAAGGAATCCTTGGAGGAGCCATGCAAGGGGGAAACTCTTGGACAGGCTGCACAACTGGGAAACCCTCGGCCGGGCGCTTGAAAGGAGGACCCTTGGCTGGGCAGTGCGGTGACAAAACCCTCGAGCAGACTGTGCCGAGGGGGAACGCTCGGTGAGGAGCCATCCCTGGGGACGAGGGGCGCTGGGAGCAGGGGAAGGAGCGCACCTGTGAATGTTCATCTCCCGGGGCGGGCGCCGCGCCTTGTCGTAGGCCACCTTGGCGAAGACGCCGGCGATGAGCACGAAGGCGATGGCCCCGCACGAGATGTAGACGGTGGCGTTGGTGCTGTCCTTGTCCGGGTCGTACTTGTTGGCGTCCCCATCGCCGCCGTCGCCGCCGTCGGCGGGCAGGGCGCCGCTGGCCGTGGTGGGGTGGGCCCACTCGGGGCTCTTGTAGTTGCGGCACAGGCTCTGGTTGAGCTTCTCGGCGCGCTTGTTGCAGCAGAAGCGGTAGAAGCAGGTGCCGCAGCAGTAGCGGAAGCCCGTGAGGCTGTTGTTGCACTCGAACTCCTTGTCCCACTGCCCGCTCACGTCGTAGTACCCCCAGCACGTCTCGTGGGCCGGGGCCGAGCTCCCGCCGCCGCCGCCCCCGCCTCCGGGGGCTGCCTTGCCGCCCCCCGCGCCCTTGCCGCGCCCGGGCAGCGCCGTGGGGGCGGCGGCCCCCGGGCCCGCCAGCGTCTGGTTCAGGAGCTCCTTGCCCGGCTTGGGGGTCCGCCGCGCCGCCGCCGCCCCCTGGGTCCGGTTGCCCTTGGCGCGGGGGGGCCCGGCCGCCTGCGCGGGCAGCGGCAGCAGCAGCAGGGCCAGGAGCTGCAGGGAGAGCAGGAGCAGCGGCAGCAGCAGGTGCCGCGGCCCCATGGCGAGGGGCGAGGCGCGGGGCGCAGCGCGGGGGGCGCGGCGCGGGGGGCGCGGCGGGCGGGGTGGGGGCTCAGCGGCCGCGGCGCTGCCCCATGGAGCGGGGCGGGGGCGGGGGGTGCGGCCGGGGGGTCCCGCTGCTGCCGCCGCGCTGGCTCCTCAGCGGCGGCCGCCCCGCTTCATGCCGGCGCGCAGCGAGCGGCGGAGCCCGGCGGAGCGCGGCTGGAGGCGGCGGGGTCCCGGCGCTGCTCCGGCGAGGGGCTGCGAGAGACGGGGAGAGGGTGAGAGCGCGCCGCGCCCCGGGCAGCCCGGCCCGCCCCCGCCCGCCCGCCCCATGCCCACGGCCTTACCATGCCGGAGCGGGACTGCAGCGGGGCCGCGGGGCTGCCCGCGCTCCTCGCCGAGCCGGGGGCGGAGCGGAGCGCCGCCGAGCCGGGCGCGGAGCAGGGGCGGGCGCCGAGCCGAGCCGGGAGCCGGGGAAGGACCGCCCACCGCTGCCGGTCCGCTCCTGACATCACCGGGACCGCGCCGCGCCGCCGAGCCGGCACCCGGCACCGCCGCCGGCCCGCCCGGGCAGCGGGACCCGCGGCGCGCCCGCAGCCCGAACCGGCCGGCCGGGGCAGCGCCGGCGCTCCGGGGGCTCCGGAGGGGCGCGGGGAAGGGAAGGGTCCCGGGGCGGAGGGTACGTGTAGGTGTGTGCGGGGTGCGGACCTTGTGCGTGTCCGCCGGGATGTGGTCCTGGCAGGGATGTAGTGAGCGGCCACTGTACCTGTCCCTGGTGGTCTGAGGTGCTCCTGGTAGGCACGGACAGGGATGTGGTCCCTAAAGGTGTGTGTGGGGTGTGGACCCGTCCCTGGGGTGCGGTCCGTGCGGGGATCGGCAGGAATGTGGTCCCTGTACCTGTCCCAGGGCAGTGCCCGGTGCTGGGCACACGTTGTCCCCAGGGCTGTCCGGCCATGCTGTCCCCGGGCCGTGCTGCCCCCCCTGCGCTGCCAGCCCTGCACCCGGACAAGCCTCGCAGGCTTCCCAGGGATTGCTGCTCCCGCCCGGGGCTGTTGGCACCTCCCTGGGAAAGCTGCACGGGGTCCGGCTGAGTCCCAGTTCCTGCTCCCTGATGTGCTCGGGGTGGAGAGAGAGCAGCACCCGCACTTCAGTCTGATACACTCCCCACTTCTTCCAACTGTCCCCCGTCCAGGAATGCTGCAGGGATGGGCTGGCACTGCCCTGGGCTTCCCAGTGACCCGGGCACAGCCACCACAGGTTTGTTCTGAGCAAGATCCCTTCAGGCAGAGAAGCTTTCGCTGCTCTGAGCCACAGCCACAGAGGCAAAATTTCCTCAAAGTCCTGGTGCTTCCCCCGTGTCCCACTGCAAACCCAACTAAAGCCTCTACAAACATTTCCTGAAGCCAGCCAAGGTGCTGCCAGCTGTAAGGACACACAGGACAGCAAGGAATTCCAGCAAGGAGGAGCACACGGAGATGGGAACTGAAGGGATTTCTGCAGCTGCAGGCAGGCAGTTTTCAGGAGAGCAGGAAATGCGGTGTAGGAGGACGAGAGCAATGGAAAGAGAGAACAACCCGTAAAAATCCCCTGTCTTGCACCCTGTGGGAATCATTTCCTCGAGGAAAGGTCTGAGTGCCCACAGCTCATTTGGTAATTCCCTTAGGACATCCCACGAACTGTGAGGTTGGCAAATAAACCTTTAGCTCTGCTGTCTAAAGCTGCTCTGGTGCTGGGGAACACCTGGGGAAATCTAAAATCCCTTCATTCCTCACAGGAGGACAGGTATCCTTCTACAGCCACAGAGCTCTGGAGTTTGGGGACGTGCCCAGGTAAATCCACACCATGGGGTCCCCAGCCCTCAGCAGTGCCTGACCCCAGGCTCAAACCTGAGGCAGGAGGAGGCAGCCTAAAGCCAGCGTGGCCACCCAGGGGCAGTCTGAGCTGGTTTAATGCACACACCCTTCTGAACCCCAATACCCTGAGCCAGCTCCTCTGGCCCCTCCTTGGGGATAATTCTCCTGCTGAGTGACCACCAAACCCCGACACCGAAAGTTGTAAAGCAGATTTGACTGATGTAGGGAGGCCATCTCCAAACGCTGGGGGCCTTCCTCATGTCCTCATCAAAGTCACCACAGAATGCATCTGCAGCCCTGGGTTGCCTTGAAACTCCATCTCTGCTTCTCCAAGGCTTTGCAAAGTGTGGGAGGCACCCAGATGAAACAATGTGTGTCCTTCCCTCACCTGGCTGATTCCTGCACGCCTACACAGGAACTGAGGTCTCTGCAGTGCCTCTGCTCAGGGGAGAGGAGCTCAAAAACCGCTCAAAAACCCAGTGACCTCTCCCAGATGAGCAAGGCTTCCTGCTGAAGGCAATCCTCGAGGAAAAGATCCAAGGTTTTTGAGACAGAAGCAATTGGCAATCTGTCCTTGCACCAAACATTACAAAGGCACAGAGAATGCCTGGTGAAACACTGAGTGCCACGTTTTCCGTCCCACAGGATGTCTGGGGGCTGAGATTGACTTTTCCTCCGTGCCTGCCCAGCCTCCAGAACTGACTGAACCTTGGACTCCATGTGCTCCTCTGATGCCGCCACGGCTTTATCACACCGAGGCGATGATGAAACCCCACCAGATCCTCTGCCTCCTCCTGCTCAATTTATCAGGACAGAGCTTCCCTGGATCCCCGGTATAATCCCATTGCTTTGCCTGGAGCCAAAATACGGGAGAGAAAAAGCTGAAGCAAATGTGAGAAGAAGGAAAGAGTCCCTAAGGAGCAATGTTGGATTTCTGGGACTTTCCTGGGATTTGGAACCGTGTTGCTGGCTGTGGAAGGGAAGGACAGAGGCTGAGAGGGAGAAAATGCCTGAGCTGCACTCTCCCCGTGGCCGCGGAGCTGTGTGACAGTGACTGTGACAGTGACTGTGACAGTGACTCTGTGACAGCTCCGCTCCCCAGCTCCATCCCCACCTGGAAGTCACTCCAAAACCTCCAGCACTTTCTCTTTTATCTCCCGTCCCATCCTCCCCAGGTTGTTTTTGGCAGCGTGACTGTTCCAGAGCTGTTTTCTTGTTTATCTTCTTTGCCGGGTGCTTTCATCTCCGTGCCGGAGCTGCCGCGGCTGCAGGCAGGGAAGGGAAGTGCAGGTTCAGAAACTCCCGAAATCCAATTTCTGCCCAGCATCGCTCCCCTTTTCCTGCCACCCCTCATCGGCCTCTGATGACTTTGTGAGGAGTTTCTAATGAGTCTGATGTGCTCAAAAGCTGATTCCTCCTCGTCAGGGGATTCAGTTGTGACCGTGAATCTTCATTAAAACGAGCACAGCACTCTGGACCTAATTTTTCTTCTAAAATTAATGTAGCTACAAAAAGCTCCTAATAGGAGTTTGGGTGATTATTTCTGTGGAGCTGGATTTCTTCTTGCTTGAGTAGGAATGGGTGGATCCCGGGTTTGTTCCAGGCAGGAATCTGCTTGTTCCAGGTACCAAACAGGCTGAATAGAAAGCAGGGAAATGTGAGGGGAACAAGCAGGCACAGGGGTGGCAGGGCCTCACACAGGCAGGGCCAGATGTGCTCAGCTTCTCCTGCAGCTTCTGAGCAGCTGCCTCAAAGGACAAGAGCAGAAACCGGAGCAAAAGAGAAATATTTCACCAGCTTTTCATGGCTGGTTTGTTCTCTGCTGCCTGAGAGGGTTCTGTGGTTTGTATGGGTTTGTACAATTTGAGGAGCTGGGATTCTGTTCCCCATGGGAGCCTCTTGTTTCTCTCTCCCTGTTCCCATCCCCCAGCCCAGTGGCAGTGACTGTCACAGCTCTGTCCTGCAGCAGACAGGACAGGACAGGACAGGACAGGACAGGACTCTGCCCCTGTCTCCTGTTCTGTGTCAGGAGGCTGCCAGGCCAGAACAGAGGTGAGCTGTGCCCAGCTTTGCAGACAAGGTGCCCACCTGTGCAGAAAAGGTGCCACCAGCACTTCTGGGAGAGGTGCAGGGACTTCACTGAGGTGTCCCCAGCACTGGCCAGGCACTTCAACAACACACTCCCTTCAAATGGGGCCATCTGCAAGTGGAACACAAAGAAACTTCTACAGCAAATGAGAAATTCCTCAGTATTTATCCAGCTCTGCTCATGGAGAAGTCTTTAGAAAGTGTTTTTACCACTGCAATTCTGCAAAACCCTACATTTTCCTAATATCCAACCTAAATTTTCCCTTTTTTGGTTTGGAGCCATTCCCCCTTGTCCTGTCATTCCATCCTTTAAATCATCTCTTTCCATTTCTCTGGCAGGCTTCTTCCTGATATTAACAGAAAATCCAGCAGAAGGGAAACGCTCCAAGTATTCTGTGCAAACTGTGACATCCCCTGGGGATCCAGGCAGAAAGAAGGGAATGCAGAGACCTCAGTATGGGTTTCTCTTTCACTGCTCTCTCCTGTGTGATGGTTGCTCCAGGTCTGCCAGTCTGGGAAAGATAATTTGATCTGCTTTGGCTTCCTACTTTTGTCACTGCAAGTTTGGGGCTTCTCCAGGGTTCCTCAGCCCGTGGAGGGCAGCACACACCTGAGGGTGACACCTGGCTGTGCACAGCCCTGCCCACACTGCCTGGCAGGGCTTCATTCCCTTTATCCTGCTGCATGTGCACAGAAGGGAGAGCAGTGTGAGGCTTTTTTTCCGTGTCATTACAGTCCCTGTTGTCACTCCCATCAGCAGCATGGCACAGGCTGTCACTGCCACGAGGGCAGGCTTCTCTCCCAGCTCCATCAGTGTGCCACAGATCTGTTTTTTCGTGGGATCTGGCACACCCAGCAGACACTCTCCATCCAGATTGCCCTGCAGCTCCAGGCACTCAGCAGCAGGCAGCCTGAGGCAGGAGGAGCCATCCCAGCCAGCTGGAAGGAGCCAGGTTGAACATGCACACCTTGCACGGTCCTTACCCAGCCAGGGCTGGGTGCAGGGATAACACCAGAGAGATGAGAGCAATTAGCACTGCTTTGATGCTGCCTCCAAACCCAACAATGTGACACTCAGAGAGCTCCCAGGCTCTGCTCTCCCTGTGTCCATCCCACCTCAGCCAGGACACCACGGACAGCTCAGGCACAGGGGATGTGCACAGGCAGTTTCCTTTCCTCCAAACATCTCCTCCATTGGCTCTGTCTCCTTTAACTGGCTGTATGAATTTAGCAGCAGAGACTAGGCACTCAAAGCAGCACAGGAGTGCATTTGCAGCCTGCCAGAGCTTGGAAGATGTGTGATCCCAGATTTCATCTCCTCACAGCTCACCCAGGGCTGTCCCTTACTTCTGACTGGGCAGCCTAAGGGACATTGATGCCATCACTGCCTTGTGCTCGCTGGGGACAGCTCCTCCCTGGGACAGGGACAGGAGCCAGGGAACAGCTGGAGCTGGGCCAGGGGAGTTTTGGGATGGATTTCAGGGCAAGGTTCTTCCCCCAGAGGGTGCTGGGCACTGCCCAGGCTCCCCAGGGAATGGGCACAGCCCCGAGGCTGCCAGAGCTCCAGGAGAGTTTAGACAGCACTGCCAGGGATGGACAGGGTCGGATTTTGGGGTGTCTGTGCAGGGACAAGGGTTGGACTCATGATCATTCTGGGTTCCTCCCAGCTCAGGAGATTCCTGGATTCCAAGTGCAGGGCTCACACGATGGTCTGATAAAGACACAGGAGTTTTCCAGGAGAGCTCCTGCCTGGTGCCAGCCCCTCCCTCTGCCCCCGTGCCAGGCAGGCAGATTTGTCCAGAAAGCAAATGAGTTCCTCAGGCACGACAGGGATTTCAGAGAGAGTGACACATCTGCTCCCAGGCTCCCTGAGTCCCTCTGTTTCTCTTTACAGGTGAATTTTATACCTTTCCTAAAATCCCCAGGGATGAGCCAGTTCTTCCCAGTCATTCATGGGCCAGGTGAGTGACTGGAAAATGGGAGGATCCAAAAGTCCTTTGAATAGAGCAGAGAGCTCTCTGAAATTAGGATATTTTTCAAGGCTGAGAGGGAGACCAAAGAAAGCTGAACCCCAGGCTTGCACAATTGAGGAAAGAGTGTGGGATGGGAGCACGGTGTGCACAGCAGGCCAGGGCAATCCTTGCCATGGGCACGAACAATCACAGACCCCGAGCAGGGGGCAGTGGGAGGAACAGCTCTGGTGCTGGAGGCAGGCACTGCTCAGGCAGGGTGTCCCTGCCTTAATGGGAATTATTTTCCTTAGATCTTTGTGCTGCTGCCAATTCACTCCTCTGAGCAGACAAAAGAGCACTTCAGGAGTTCAATTGCTGCTGCCTGCAGCCAGCACAGTGGCCCTGGAGCAGCCCAGGAGAGGAGGAAGGAACATCCCAACTGGGAAAGGAGCAGGTTCTGTCAGGACTTCTGGCCCTGTGGGCTTCAAAATTCTTCAGAAAACTGGGCAATCACAGGAGAAATTATCATACAATCATGAAATGGTTTAGGTGGGAAGGGACATTAAAGCCCACCCAGTGCCACCCCTGCCATGGCAGGGACACCTCCCACTGTCCCAGGCTGCTCCAAGCCCCAGTGTCCAACCTGGCCTTGGGCACTGCCAGGGATCCAGGGGCAGCCACAGCTGCTCTGGGCACCCTGTGCCAGGGCCTGCCCACCCTCCCAGGGAACAATTCCTGCCCAATATCCCATCCAGCCCTGCCCTGTGTCAGTCTGAAGCCATTCCCTGTGTCCTGTTCCTCCATCCCTTGCCCCAGTTTCCTCTCCAGCCTTCTTGTATGACCCCTCCTGGCACTGGAATCATATCTGAGAAGAAGCAGGAATGAAGGGAAAGCTGCGTTTGGAGTTTGCTCTGTGGGGAAGCTGCAGTCCAGGCTTAGCAGCTGGACTCAAAGTTCTTCTTTTTGCACTCAAAGTTCTCCTTCACTCCTTGCACCATCTGCAGGATGTGTGCCTGGAGAAGGGAGGACAAATGGCAGCCAAGGAGATGTGATGGTGTCTGCAGGGGATGTTCACATGGTCCAGGGGCATCTTGTGTCACTCAAAAGTGGCTCTGCAGCTGTGACCACTCACCCTGTTGGTGAAAAAAATCTCGTGGGCACCATTCAGGGCTGCACCATGGCTGACACAATAAATTTGGGCTACGTCTGAACCCACCTGGGCCGCTCCTAGAAGAGAGGGTTGAAGGAAAGAAACCTGATGGTGAGAAACCAGACCCTGTAATAACAGAAAACCTGGAAAGGTGAAGGATTCCTGAAAACATGGCCAACAACAAAGGATCCAGCACAGTGGTGAGGTCGTCTGGGATCTCCTGGAAACAGAACGAGTCCCAGCTTTGGTAGCAGGCAGAACTGGTTAAACTGTTTGGGACAGCACCCAGTGCTGGGTAAATCTCTGCCCTGCTGTGCTCTGCAGTCACCATGCACACAGGGGTGTGTTAAAAGCAGAGTCACTGCTCCTGCCCTGCCCAGGGAGCTCCCTGGCCCCTCACTCACCATTTATTCAACATTTGTAACTGAGGTTTGTGCTGGAGATCCTCCCCTGCCTGAATCCCCTGCTGCAGCTGCCCCTGAGGTGGAATAACCTGCACTGATTGATCCTGACGTGGTTTACAGAGCCAGGACAGCCCAGGAGCCCTTCAGCACGGGGACATCTCTGTGGTGCCAGGCAAAGTTTGGCCCTCACTGGAGCAATTCCTGCTCTGGAGCCCTGGGCAGTCCATGGGCACATCCCACAAACAGCCCAGTGTGTACAGTGGGGGACACCAAGTGACATCCACAAATCCAGAGCTGGAGGGCCAGGACCTCACTGTGTAAAGGGGTTTTTTTGCAGAGCTGTCTGTAGATGGAATCACCACCGAATTCCAATCACTCCTCACTCCAGCAGCTCCCTCATTCCCACTGCAAGGCCTTCCACAGCATTTCTGCTGGTTCTCCATGGAAGCAGGGAAGGAGGTGCTGGGACCACAGGCTGCTCTCCCTATGCCTGAGAAACGATTAGCAAATATGCCTGGATCTGAAACTTTCCCATTCGCTTTTTATTAATTCTCCCTTTGCAATAATCCTCAATATGCTTCGTTTACATTCAACGAGCAAGAGGGGAGCACTGCCTTAGTTAATTTAACTCCCACAAATTCCCATCTCTGCTGGGGAGAGATTGTGCTTCCTCGCAGATAAAGCAGCTTCTTCATATTTCAAAAGGTTAGAGATTAGATCTGCTTACTGCTATACTTTTATTAAAATTCCTATTTACATTTTTTTTCCACGTTGATACAATTACAGAAAAGGCAGAAAGAAAACGTTTGAGCCAGAGCAATCCCTGAATGCTGGAATATCCCTCAGCCTGTGCATCCATGGATATGGCAGGGCAGAGCCCTGTGTGCTGTCCCTGCAGATGGGCAGGAGGAGCTGCCTGTCCTCCTCCTCCTCCTCCTCCTCCTCCTCCTCCTCCTCCTCCTCCTCCTCCTCCTCCTCCTCCTCCTCCTCCTCCTCCTCCTCCTCCCCTCCTCCTCCTCCTCCTCCTCCTCCTCCTCCTCCTCCTCCTCCTCCTCCTCCTCCTCCTCCCCTCCTCCTCCTCCTCCTCCTCCTCCTCCTCCTCCTCCTCCTCCTCCTCCTCCTCCTCCTCCTCCTCCTCCTCCTCCTCCTCCTCCTCCTCCTCCTCCTCCTCCTCCTCCTCCTTCTCCTCCTCCTCCTCCTCCTCCTCCTCTGCCTCCTCCTCCCCCTCCTTCTCCTCCTCCTCCTCCTCCTCCTCCTCCAGCTCCACGTGCTGAGGGCTCAGAAGTAGCACAAAACCTGATTGAATTCTTCAGACCTGGAGTAAGAAGGAAGTTGAACAAGAAGGCTCCAGAGTGACCTTATTGTGGCCTTCCAGGGCCTGAAGGGGCTCCAGGAGAGCTGGAGAGGGACTGGGGACAAGGGATGGAGGGACAGGACACAGGGAATGGCTTCAGACTGACACAGGGCAGGACTGGATGGGATATTGGGCAGGAATTGTTCCCTGGGAGGGTGGGCAGGGCTGGCACAGGGTGCCCAGAGCAGCTGTGGCTGCCCCTGGATCCCTGGCAGTGCCCAAGGCCAGGTTGGACACTGGGGCTTGGAGCAGCCTGGGACAGTGGGAGGTGTCCCTGCCATGGCAGGGGTGGCACTGGGTGGTTTTTAAGCTCCTTTCCAACCCAAACCAGTCAGGGATTCTGTGATTCAATGACTGAGAAGGAGCAGCAGTTTCAATCCCTGCTCCAGGGGCTCCATCCTCGGTCACCCCAAGGGCCCTGGGCAGATCCCTCAGCCCAGAGCACTCTGGCCAGGCAGAGGGAAAGCAGGGCTGGCTCCAGAGCTGCCCATGGCTGGGAATTCACTCCCTGGCCTGGAGGAGGAAGCCTTTAAAAATGCAGGAGCGGCTGGCCCAGGGAGCTGCAGAGCCCAGAGGCTGCAGGGTCCCCGCTGCTCCCCATGGCTTCACTCGAGGTGACACCCCCAGAGCTCAGGGTCAGCTGCTTGGTTGTATCTTGGGGATGTGGAGATGCTGCTTTAGGGCTCTTGGGTGCCAGTGGCTTCCCTGGCTCCTCGTGGCTGCTCCTTACAGCTGGGTGTCACCAGACTCAGGATGACACAGACTCTGGGACTGCAGGGACATCGCTGGGGACAAGGGGCTTCTCCTCCCCACTGGCCTCCCTTGGGGTCTTGCACAGAGCTCTGCCTCTCCCTGTGGCCTTTTGGCAGCACCCAAAGTGGCAAAGAGGGAATTTGGTGTTGTTTGTCCACTCCCTGTCTCGTCAGAACAAACAGCTGGAATGTTTTGAACTGCATGAAAACCATGAAATGTCCTGAGCTGGATGGATCCCACCAGCATCCAGGGAGGTGGGGCAGGGCTGGATTTTATCTTGGTGAACATGAGGGTGGGCTACAGCTCCACAGTCTCCATCCTATAATTCCCCTTTCACCTCCACGGCAGCTTTCTGTGGGAAAGCTTCCATGGGGGGACGAGCGCAGATCATTTTGTGCCTCATCAAATTTATTCTGGGAACGACAGAAACATCTGAGGACTCTGCTTGGGACACTGCACCGAGGACAGGAGAGAAGAACAACACCTTTAATTGACTCAAGGGGAGAGATTTAGGTCGGCAGATCTGTAATTACCTGTGCTGGAGGCTGGCCAGGACTTCGGGTTTAACACCCCTGCTTGGATGAATCTTGTGGAACTTGAGCAGGAAATCACAAAATAAGCCCCTATTCTCCTTTGTAGGGTTTCAGAGACAATTTGGCTTCTGAGAAAAGGGGTCAAGATGTCTTCCCAGTGCTCCTGGTTTCTATCAACAACAAAGAAGCTCTTTGCTGTCTGAGAAGGAAAGATCTGAGCTCTCAGGAGCAGCACAAGCCTTCCAAGGCATTTTGATGTTTCCTAAACAAAGTGGGAGGAGGTGGATCTGTGGGAACTTTGCCTCTCACCAGTGTCACCCCACCTGGTATCACACATTTCTCCCAGAGAAATTCCTCTGGGAGTGGAGAGAGGAGAAATGAGGTTGGAACTGCAGCTGTGTGGAAACTTCTGTAAACCAGGAATGCTGGGTGGAAGTCAGAGGAGCTTTGTTGAGGCTTTAGGACTGCAAATCAGGGGGTGATGACAGCCAAAAATCGAGGGAAATATTCAGATCAGGAATAGAGAAGGTTTAGAGTGGATGTTAGCAAGAAATTGTTCCCTGTGAGAGTGGGGAGGCCCTGGCACAGAGAAGCTGTGGCTGTCCCATCTATAGAAGTGTCCAACACCAGGCTGGAGCAGCCTGGGATGGTGGAAGGTGTCCTTGCCCATGGTAAGGGGTGGGATAAAATGAGATTGAGATGGGATGGGATGGGATGGGATGGGATGGGATGACATTGACATTAACATTGACATTGAGGCTGAGGCTGAGATTGAGATGGATGATGTTCTGGAAGGGTGCTGCTGTCAGTGAGCAGTGAGATACCACCCCTGACTGTCCAACAGCAGCTCAGGTTTCTCCCCCCCCACCCCTTAACCCCCAGGACCAAGGGAATCCATCAGGAGAAAAGTGACTGCCTGGCACAGACATTTCCCGAGGTGTCCTGAGGTTTGCTCTGCCAGCAGGAAAACAAAACCCCGTGATCATGGCAGGCTCCAAACGGGAGCATTTATTGAGCATTTATTGGGGAACTCATTGCCACAAGAAATATAGACAGGTTTAACAGGCTGTCAGACAAATCCACCCCGAATAACAGCCCCAGGGCTCTCAGACACGAGTGCAGCTCCTGTCTGAGGAGATCTCTGAAGCTCAGCCTGCCTGGAGCCTGCAGGCACGTGAGGAGCTGCAGATCCCTGCTTTCCTCCTTCTCCTTCCCTGAGAACTGCAGCTGGATTACAGAGAAATCTCCCAGGATTTTGATGGGCCCAGGGCTCTCCAGGCGTCCCCCGTGCCAGGGAGAGGCACACCCAGGGGTTTGCAGGGCATCCTTTCCTCCTGTGACACAAAGGGACGTCGAGGCTTTGGAAGGGGCAGGAACCACCTGAGAGCTGAGTTGGGAGCCCTTTCCCAGGGAGCTGGAGATCTCACCCCTGCAGATCCTCACCCAGGGGTGCCCAGGCCTTTCTGCCCCGCTCTGGGCTCAGCTCAGTGGCTCTGGGCTCAGTCCCTGTGCCCTGCTGGCCCTGCCCTCCCTCTCTGAGCAGTGTTACCCCTCAGCCAGGCTCACAGGTTGCCAACACCTCATTTTTCTTGAGTTCTTTGGGGCAGGATTTCCTTGGGCTGGGAGTGCTCCTCAGTGAGAGCAGACAGGGACTGGGGACAAGAGCCCCTCAGACAAAGCCTGGCCCAGGTGAGCTCAGCTTTGCACCTCAGGTGTCAGTGCCAGACAATTCCAGGCCTGACAAACCCCATGCCCCAGGACAGAGCAGCTAAAAAGCTTCTTCACCCCCAGGCCTGGCCATTTGTTTCCACTCTGTCGCCTGCAGGAATAAAAGCTTTGACCTGTGCTGACAAATCCTTTTTTCAGGGAGAACAGCAGAACTCCTGAGCTGTGCTGAGGGACGCTGCCCACTCCTCGAGTTACCAGCAAGCAGAGCAAGACTGTTGGTAAATGTTATAAAACATAAAAGTTATTGGAGTAAATCTTTGCTGTGATGGAGTGATCAACTGTGGGATGAGTTCCAGGGACAAAATGCCATCAGCACAGGCAATGTGTTTCTGCTCTTCTCGCAAGAGCAAGCACGAAGCTCCCTTCCCACCCCCAAAAATAACCAGCTGGATTTTTCAGGATGCACAGGCAGTAGGTCTTTTCTAGCTTTACTAACCCCAGATAATGATGGTCTCTAGATCTTCATTTTTCTCCAGCAAAACAACCAAAATCATAGATGTTTAAAGTCCTCCCTTAAACTGCCAGGATGCTCTTTCTCCTCCACCCTTTCCCCACCAGCCCCAGCCTCATTCTCTGCCCTCCTGCATTTATTTTCCTATTTATGTTTTAAGGAGACGCCTTAAATTGTCAGGGGTTCTCTGGGGCACAGCAGAGGTAGTAATTTGATTTCTGAGATGCATTTGGAGGCAGTTGCGTGCCAGCAGTTCATCCCCAGCGCTGTGTCCCAGCTGCTGCCCCTCTGGGCTGCAGGGACACATGGAGAGGGGCAGGACACGTGTGGGAGCACATCCACACTGCTGCTGCTTCTGCTGCTGCCCAGCTCCCAGCAAAGATCCTGCTCCCAGCTCTGCTGCTGCATCCCACACAGGGTTGGGTGGGGCAAAGAGCACGGGGAGACAATGCTGGGGGACCGAGCCCTCTTTTTCCACTCTGCTCTGCTTTCAGCTCACGATCCTGCTGAGAAAGCCTCTCCAGGAATGTTGTCCACACGTGGCTGCTGCAGCTGCTGGACAAGGCTGAGGTCACAGTGAGCCACCTCTGCTGGAGTTTCACCAGGGCAAAATTTAGCTGAGGGAAAACCAAATGTAGCACTGTGTGCCCAGAGACAGCCCTGGGTCTCCTGGAAGTGGCTCCAAATCCTGCCACCAGCAGCTGCTCCCTTCTCCCAGAAGAAAAGAATGTCTTGGGACAGCTGAGAAGCAGCAACCTCCCCAGTAACACCAGAATGGTACTGGAACAACCTGAGCACTGCAGGCTGAGAGCTGGGAAGCGCCTGGAGCAGGGATCTGGAGTTTGGTAAATCCAGCTCTGGCTGAGCACAGCACAAAACATCTTCATCTTGCAAGAACTGCATCCAGCCTGTGCACCCTGAGAGGCTGGGAGAGCTGGGAATGTCCAGCTTGGAGAGGAGAAGGTTGTGTGGAGACCCCAAAGCCCCTTCCAGGAGCAGGGTCTGGAGGGGCTGCAGGGAAATGGAAGAGGGACCCTTCGTGAAGAATTGTAGTGACAGGACAAGGGGGGGTATTTTAGGGGATATTTAGGTTGGATATTGGGCAGGAATTGTTCCCTGTGAGGGTGGGCAGGCCCTGGCACAGGGTGCCCAGAGCAGCTGTGGCTGCCCCTGGATCCCTGGCAGTGCCCAAGGCCAGGTTGGACACTGGGGCTTGGAGCAGCCTGGGACAGTGGGAGGTGTCCCTGCCATGGCAGGGGTGGAACTAAATGAGTTTTAAGATCTCTTCCAGCCCAAACCACTCTGGAATTCTGAGATCCCCACGCACCCAGGGGAGGGTCAGATGTGAGCACGAGCCCCTGCACAGCTCTGAGCAAGGGACATCCAGGGCTGGGGGGGGACAGGTGACTTGTGCCCCCCTCTTCTGGTCTGTTCAGATGCAGAGCCAAAGCCTGGGTGGTAACTCAGGAGTCTGTGCCCTGCGGGATTTCTCCCTCACTGAGTTCCCTGAGTTGGGGATGCCCTGCAGAGCTCCCAGCCAGGTGGGTTTGACCCTCTCAGTGCCACCAGGCAGTCACAGCCACCCCCTCTTGGCCCGGAGCGTCCCAGTCAGTGCCACCCATCAGGTGGGTGCTTTGTAGGACGGTCACTGGGCTCCGTTAAAGCACAGCAGATTGTCACAGGGAAGGTGCCCCCGTGCCCAGGGACAGTGGGGACAAGGCAAGGTCCCCACATCCCCTGCTCTCATTGGCAGCCCTGGATATTCAGCCATTAATTAATCCTTGCCGTTATTATTTACTTATCAGCCCTTTATTAGTCACACACAGCCTCGTCCCCTCGACACTCGCTTTGTTCTTTTGTGAGATTAGATCAGCCTGTTTGTTCCCTTGTTTACAGACGAGTTGTAATCCCAACCGCCTCCCTTCAGTGTTTAATGAAGGTATTTACTCGGAATTGTTTGCCGGGATTTTCTTCTACAGTTGAGGGATAAGAAGGGCTTGGAGCACGGTTATTTCATTCCAATCGTTTGTATTAATTGCTATTTTAGATCAAATGGAAGAGACATAACTGGCCTAAGTGGTTGTTACCTCTGAATCAGTGGCTTCTCTTGGAGGAATGAAACTGATGAATTTTCTTACAGGCACTGACAGGGATGCTTTGAGCTCAAAAAACAAATCCTCAGTGCAGCCACAACAACGAGCACCAGGGAGATGGGAATGAGCCTTTACACCCCTGCCATGGCCTGGAGATGGGAATGAGCCTTTATACCCCTGCCATGGCCTGGAGATGGGAATGAGCTATTACAGCTTGGGAAAACCCACCCAGGGTGTCATTCCCAGCACTGAGAAACATGAAGAAAAGTTGCTGCCATCATGAAGCTCGGCTGCCAACAGCCAGTGCTGCTTCCTCAGCACGATCTGGGGACAGCAGGGCCCCACTCGTGGGGACACCCCAGCCCCTGGCAGGAGGGGTGGTGGCTGCCCCTGCTCAGGTGCCCCAGCTCCCCCCCAGCCCTGCCTGAGGGCTCTGGCCCTGGGGACACCCCTGGCAGCAGCCCCAGCCCTGTGGGGGACACCAGCTCTCCCCTGGCTCTCAGCAGCTGTGCCTTGGTGGCTGTCCCCAGGTGATGAAGTTGTGTCACAGTCCAGGAGCCCTCAGCAGCTCCTGGGAAATGGACCAGAAGCTGAACCACACTCAGTAAAAGAAGGATCAACCCCTGCTTCTCTGGGCTCCAAAGCAAAGCCAAACCACTCCCTAGGGCACAGCATCCCAAGGGGACTGTCCCCTCCCCTGAGCCGGGAGAGCTGCACCCTCCTCCCTGCACCCTGCAGCTCGTGGCTTCCCCAGCTCCAGAGAGAGCTGGACACCACTGGACAGGTGTAACCACAGCTCCAGACACAGCTGGACACCTCTGGATAACGTCACCACAGGCTCCAGACAGGTGCCACTATAGGCTCCAGACACTTAGGGACAGGTGCCACCACAGGCTCTGGACAGGTGTCACCACAGCTCAGAATAACGAGTGGATCCAGCCAAGTGACAAAACCCTTGCCAGGCCAGCCCCGAGCCAAGAGCAGGATTCCATGTGCTGCTGAGTAAATGCCTGTGCTAAGAATAGCTCCTTCCAGCCTTGCTGCTCACCCACCTTATCCTGCTCCAATTACCTGCCTTAATTTACTCCAGCTGTTCCTCCAGCGCTCCATGATCTATTTTCTACCCCCTCCTGGTTCCTGCTTGATTTCCCTGTATATTTTAACATTCGCCATTCGTTTCTGTCTGGAAGTGCCTCTCCTGACAGGAAGGCTGCTTCCAGCATCACTGTGTTCCCGGTCCTTCCCTTTCCCATCCGCTCTCAGCAGGCTCTGCAGCACATCCAGCTGCTGGCAGCACGCTGGATCCCTGCAGAATGCATTCATCCCAGGAAGCACTTGTTCCTGAATGAAACTTATTGTCCTGACCCATTCCCGTCTCTCTCTCGGCAGACAGGTTTGAGGAGGAAAATCGCAGTCTGAATTCCTGATGCTCCGCTGGAAACCTGCCTCAGCTGCTATTTCCCAAATAAGGGAAATTTCTCCTCTCCCAGTCCTGTCAGGGTGGGAATCCTTGTTCCCAGAGCAGGGCCATGGCTGTCACTTGGAGAGGCAGGGACAAACAATGGTGCTGTTCCCTAATTTCCTCTTTGGAGAGGGAAAAAATGGTGATGGGGACAGATTTTGGTACAGCCAGAGCTGCAAAGCTGCTCTGCTCCATGGATGAATCCCAGCATGGATCTGATGTTCCTTCTCTCTCCACAAACCTTTCACTGTCAGACCCGGGAACAGGAGGAAGTTATACAATGTAGATTCCAGATGGGAGAGGCTGAGAGCAGGATGGGATGGGATGGTAATATGGAATGGGATGGAATGGGATGGGACGGGACGGGACGGGATGGGATGGGATGGGATGGGATGGGATGGGATGGGATGGGATGGGATGGGATGGGACGGGACGGGACGGGACGGGACGGGATGGGATGGGATTGGGTGGGAGCAGAGTGGAACATGTAAGAGCGGGATGGGATCAGGAGAAATTGTGCAGGAGTGGGAGGGATCGGGAAGGAGCAGCTGGCAGCAGGATGGGAGTGGGTGTGACTGGGTGAGATGGGAATGGGATTGGCTGGGATCAGAGTGGGATGGGATCGGGTGGGGTTAGTAGGGATGGGGCATGGGACTGGAGTGAGATAGGGTGGGATCAGGGATGATGGGTTGGGATCGGATGGGATCAGGGGTGGGATCGGTGGGATCAGGGATGATGGGTTGGGATCAGGGGTGGGATCGGTGGGATCAGGGATGATGGGGTGGGATCAGGGATGATGGGTTGGGATCGGGGATGGGATCGGTGTGATCAGGGATGATGGGTTGGGATCGGGGATGGGATCGGTGGGATCAGGGATGATGGGTTGGGATAAGGGGTGGGATCGGTGTGATCAGGGATGATGGGTTGGGATCAGGGATGGGATCGGCGGTCCTGGAGCAGCGCCCGGAGGCGGCGGCCCGCGGCCAGAACCGCTAGGGGGCAGTAACGCACCGCCCGCAGCACCGAACGGAACCGACCGGGACCGAACGGAACCGAACGGAACCGAACGGAACCGAACGGGGCCGAACGGAACCGAACGGAACCGAACGGGGCCGAACGGAACCAAGCGGGACCGACCCGCAGTGACCGGCACCGGCAGCCACCGGCTCAGACCGACCGGAGCCGCCCTGCACGGCCCGGAACCGCCTGGCACCGGCCCGGCCAGGCTCACCACAGTCCCCGCCCCGTTTGGAGCATCCCGCTCCGCAGGGACCGGCCCGGGCACCCCGGGCTCAGCGTCCCGGGCCGGGCACGGAGCGGCCGGGGTGACCCCGAGCAGCCGGCACCGACGGCGGCTCCGACCGCAGCGCTCCCGCCGCCCTCGGGGCACGGCGGGGACAGGGACACGCTCAACTCTGCCCTGCACACTCCCAGCACACCCCGAATGCGGCACCGGGGATGCTCCTGGGGACCGGGGATGCTCCTGGGGGCCGGGGATGTGCCATAGGCAGCTCCTGCCACTCTTTTCCCACAGTGCTGTCGCTCCTTTGGTGTGACAACCCCCGGTGCTCTCCTCTGAGCCGCTCCCGAGGTGCACCCGAGCAGGAAATGCTGTCCCTGGTGCCAGTAGATATGTCAAGGACTTTATTTCCCTGCTCTGTAGTGGTTTTGCTAACAAGTCCCACCAGTATCCGAAGCTGGTAGAGACAGCAGGGTCTGCTCCTCTAAATGGGAATTTTTGTAGCCAGTTTGAGGGTGCTCAACCCCAATTCCCCCATATTCCTGCACTCTAGAGCGTGCTCCATGCCAGGGGACCTGGGTAAGGCTCCACAGCCCTCACTGCAGATCCAGAAATATTTATTCCTTTAAAGGCATTTGTTCCACCCCACAGCTCATGTCCCTGGGCAATGCAACAACTCTTCATCTACAAGGAGTGTCTGGGCTCCTGTTCTTCCAAAGGGCAGAGAAATGGGGATTTTCTGACAGAAACCTAGTTATTTGGGACAATCCTATCCAACTCTGCAGGCTGGAGACATTGCTTGCTGCAAAATTGGCAGCTCCCTGTCAAGCAGCCAAGGGATTATTGCTCCTCTTCCTGCTAAAACTCCCTGGTGTTTCTTCCCTCTCCATCCCTCCTATCTGGAGCTTCACACACTCTGTGCCTTTCATCTCCTGGTGCCAGGGTGATCCAGGTGTCCTGGAGCCTCTCCAGGCTCAGCAGGACAGCAGGATGGTGTTGGGCATGGGTCCCACCTCGGCAGGGGTTCCCTTGCCAGCTTTGGTCAGCCTGTCCTGCTGCACCCGCACAGGGAAACACATCCCTGGCCTGGTGGGGGACTGTTCCCCTTAGGAATCCCATTTTCCCCCAGTGAGCAGCTGGATATCGTGTGCTCCCATCCTGTTCTGTGCCTGATGCTGTGGGAGATGCCCAGGAAGGCTCAGGAGGGAGCTTTGGGTTCCAAGCTGCAGGAAAGTCCTTCCAAACCCTCGCTCTCAGGGTGCTGCAAATGGAGCAAATCACCTCGGGTGGACGAGGACTCTCAACCAAAGGGGTCAAAAGTTCTCCTGGAGGCCCTGTCTGCAGCTTCCTGTTCAGGGATATCCTCACTGAGCCATCTGAGCAGGAGGCCAAGGATTAAAGCTCTTCAGAAGTCCTGAGCCAGAAGTTCAATCCTGAACCATGGCAGCAAAGCCAGCAGTGGTTTCCAGAACAGCCAGCCCTGCACTGACCTTCTCCCATGACCCTCATCACTCCCATCTGCTCCCAGGACCCGCTTCCCACATAGAAAAGCAGAGGTGATGCTTTGTCACAACTCTTCCACAACTGGGAGAAGATGACGAGGGCCTGGTGACCCTGGCACCTGGATCTGCTTCTCATTGAAATCACAGCATGGAAGCAGAAACAGAGATTTTAACAAGCAAGAATTTCAATCTGAGGGAAAAGCGTAGGCAGCAGGGAGGGGAGGGGAAGGGGATTGTGCCCCTGTGCCCTGTGCTCAGGTGAGACCCCACCTGCAGAGCTGCCCCAGCACAGCAGGGACCTGGAGCTGCTGGAGAGATGCAGAGGAGGCTCCAGGATGAGCAGAGGATGGAGCAGCTCTGCTGGGAGGAAAGGCTGGCACAGCTGGGATTGTTCACCTGGACAGGAGAAGCTTTGGGCTGAGCTCAGGGTGGCCTTGCAGGACCTGAAGGAGCTGCAGGAAAGATGGAGAGAGACAATTGCCAAGGCATGGAGGGACAGGACACAGGGAATGGCTTCAGACTGACACAGGGCAGGGCTGGATGGGATATTGGGCAGGAATTGTTCCCTGGGAGGGTGGGCAGGCCCTGGCACAGGGTGCCCAGAGCAGCTGTGGCTGCCCCTGGATCCCTGGCAGTGCCCAAGGCCAGGCTGGACACTGGGGCTTGGAGCAGCCTGGGACAGTGGGAGGTGTCCCTGCCATAGCTTTAAGGACAACCGATTCTGGGATTTCTGTTCTATGAAAAGCCCCACAGCAGCAGCTCAGGGTGGCCTCGTGTCCTCAGGGGAGGACCAGGGACCTGAGGGCTTTCTCCTGCTGCCCCTTGTTTGGGACATGCTCTGGCTGTGCATCACAAGGAGCTGCAGCCTGCACAGCCTTGGGAACAAGCAAAGGAATCCCAGCCTGAGCTAATCCAACCTCTGTTCAATATTGGAGTTTTGCTCGCCAAGTATTTTACAACCCCACACTCCAAATATTCGCTTCCCAAACCTTAAAGACTCTAAAACGACATGAAAATGCACTTACCTGGGAAAAAGAACCATGAGAAAGGTCACTTGTGTTTAAAAGGCACCAGTCACTGTTTTGTTTAACTCTTAAAGGATCGTTTAAGAATACACAGGAGGAACCTGGATTTGCCAGAGCTTGTTTGCTAACACAAAGGATTTACTCTGAAATTCCACCAGCTGCACAGACTTTAACCTGTTCCTAGCTGGGTTGTGTTTGTCCAGGCTTCACCAAAGGCTCCACCCAGAGACTGACCCATTTTTCCTGGCTTTTCCAAGCACTGAGCACGATGATGGGTAGGAATTCTCAGTCCTGGAGAACAGATCTTGTTTCTGGAAGGACACCAGAATATGCTTGTGTCTCACTGGGATTAAAAAGTGTGAATTTAACAATAATCCATGAAGAAAACACCCTTTTCAGACGTCTAGCCTTCCTGAATTTTCTAGATTTCCTGGATTTTTCTTTCTTTGCTCCTTTGGGTGCAGTGCCACTTTCCTGAAGCTCCTGTCATGTCCCAAGCAAAGAGGGTGGCTCCTGTCACTCCAAACCCTGAGTGTGCTCAGTGACAGCAGAGCTCCTGCAGCCACCACTCAGAGGTGCTGGCCACATCTGCCAGCCCCGTGCCCATGTGCCAGCCTGCCCTGGGCACTGTCACTCGTGGGTGACTGAATCCCTCCTCAGGCAGCAGGCAGAGCATTTCCACATCAGCTCCTGCACTCCCAGTACATGGAGACCGAGTTCATGCCTTGTCTCGGCCCTTGAGGGACATTTCCTTCTCTTTGTGTGAGGACATTTCCTTTTTTTCATGTGAGGACATTTCCAGTTCTTCGTGTGAGGCACATTTCCTTTTTTTGTGTGTAAGGAAATTTCCAGTTCTTCATGTGAGGGACATTTCCTGCTCTTTGTGTGAGGACATTTCCAGCTCTTCATGGAGAGCACATGAAGTCAATGCCTGGAGCAAGGGACACTTTCCTTCCCAACTTCCCAGCCCTCATTTCCAGGCTGTGTTTGCATCCCAAAGGGCTCGGGATAAAGGCTCACCACATCGGGCAGTGCCCCACCTGGGGCTGGTGTTTTGTGCCAGCTTTTAGCTCCTTTGTCATCCTTAGAAAAGTCTGGGAGAAGCAGCAATCAGCTGCCCAGGAGAATTAGCAATGGGCTGGGCCAGACGAGGCAATTTCTGTTGGGATTCTGGGTTATAAATGGGAGCTCTCTCCAACGATTAAAGACAATGGATGAAGAAATATCATTTCCCTTCCACTTTTCATTTGAGAGGCAGTATTTCCTCTCTATCAGCCCGGCCCCTGGGCAGGGCTGGGTGACAAATGCTCGGTGCAGAGGTGCTGGCAGCGTGGCCAGCCCTCCTCCCAGCCCTCCTGGCATGTGGGATGCTGCAGGCTGAGTGCTCGGGGGCACTGCCCAGCTCCCTCCCTGGCACAGCACAGACTCCAGGCTGGGGATGCTGGTCCCTTGGGGATCCTGGTGACACGGGGAAGGGACACCCAGGGAATGATGGCTCATGGCCAGCCCTGTGCCAGGCTCAGTGGGAACTATAAAACCTGTGCTCTGTGTCCCTGGCTGTCGTGGAGTTGTGTAGAAGGGACACAGATACTTTAAAGTTTAAGCAGTGTTAGCCTAATTTTTATTCAGATAGTTCATATTTCTAGCATGATTAGAAGGCACCGTGTATAATCTAATTGGTTGGTAATTTACTGAAATACACTTTATTGGTTAGTAGGTGTTCGTGTGCATACTTGCTAATGGCTTTTTTGTTGATATTTTTTCCACAGGTTCTTACAGATACAGATTTCTTATTTTCACAGGTGCAAACTGTTTTTTCTCACAAGAAGAGATTTTTATGCAAACTGATTCTCATTTTTAAAGTTCTTTTTTTATGGGAACTTAACAGTCTAGCTATTAGCCTTGCCAAGTAACAAGATCTGATTTTACAAGGCCTTTCTTTTATAAGATTTTATTTATATGCAATACCTGTGTGTGTCAGGACAGGCTGCCTGTGAGGAGAAACGTGGCTGTTGCTGCTCAGGAGGGGAAACATCAGCAGGGAGGGATCACAGCTTCTGCCAGCGTGTCCTCAGCCAGGCCCTGCCCAGCTCTGTCCCAGCACTGGCTGGGAGGGCACCATTATCTAGGCTGTGCCCAGCAGTGTGTGTTCTATCCCAGCTGTTCACCCAGCTGTTGCAGTGTTCTTTATCTTCCCCACAGCCCATCCTCCCTCCAGGAGACCTCTCCTGTCCATGGCCATGCAGTCCCAGGGCAGGGCTGATCAAATTCCATCATCCCATGGGGAGATGCTCCAGCCAGGGCAGGAGCCAAGCATTTCCTACCCAGATCAAAGGGGAGATTTGGAACAGCAGAGCAGCCTTTTCCCACTGGATCCCAGAGGAAAACCAGAGCCTTGCACATCATCCCTGCAGCTTTGGAGGAAAAGTGCACCTTGTGCAGGAGCCCTGCTCCAGCAGAACCACATCTGTCACTGCAGGAGGATGCAGCCACCATGGAATGGGACTGCACCAAGCCCTGACTGACTGACAGGGGCACCTTGGATTCTCACTCTGTGTTTGGGTTGGGGTTTTTTTTCTATTACCGTATTTTCCTTTTTAATTTTTTTTTCCTAGTAAAGAACTGTTATTCCTATTCCCTTGTCTTTGCCTGAGAGCTCCTTAATTTCAAAATTATAGTAATTTGGAGGGAGGGGGTTTACACTGTCCATTTCAAGAGAGGCTCCTGCCTTTCTTAAACAAACACCTATCTTTCAAACCAAGACAACTATGCAGGGAGCAGCAGAATCCTGCCCAAGGCACAGACACCCTGGAGGTGACAGCCCTGTTGGGGAGGCTCATAGGGAACCAAAATCAGCCACGGGCAGGCCCAGGATCCATGGCACACTGGGACACGTGGGAATCTTCCTTTCTCTAAAATTCGGAGCTCTCCCATCCCTGGGTGCTGGCCAGCCCTGCCCACCTGTGGCTTTCTGTCCTTTGCCACCAGACTGGCCTGGCTCCCCAAAAAAGGGGCTTTGTCTCCATGGGATCAGCACAAGGTGAGGGACAGTGCGGTGACATCCAGGGCTCAGAGTCTGGAAAATCTCCTGTGGAGCTGGGATTTGTCCTCCATCCTTGGCAAAGCATCACCCAGGGCTGGCCCCCACCCAGCAGAGGCCTCGAGCATGCACTGAACTGGAAATGTCACTATTCCAAGGGACACCAGGAAGACTGGAAATTTCAGAGTTGCCATTGCACAACTCTGCCCTCAGCTCCCTCCCCCTCTGCCAGACTTGGATCTTTGGGCTGAAATTTTCCACGTCAGGGTTCTGGCAGAGGCTGAAGCGTTCTGCTGTGTTTCATCCACACAACTCTGCTATTTCTGAGCCTGAGCTGGAGACAAAAGGCCTCATTTTGATAAGACAAGGAACACTGGAGACTCATTCTTTGAATAATTCCAGCTCTTCTGTGCTTTGGAGCAGGGGCTGGAAATTTCACAGAAAGCTGAAATCTCTTTCTTTCATTTTGTTTTCTGTGAGAGAAAGCGTTGACTTGAGTGTTCTCCGAGGAGCTGGACCTTCTCTGCCTGGAGGCAAACAGACACACCTCTGGCAGTGCCCAGAATATTCCCTTCCCACTCCTCCCTGCATTCGTGCAGCACAACATTCCTGCCGTGGATGCAGGGCCTGGAGTTGGATTGGATGATCCCTGTGGGTTTCTTCCATCTCCAACAGGAGATCATGTGGCTCTTTTCTGTTCCCTGAATTTCTGTTGCCTGCTGCTCAGGGGTGCAGGAGCCCAAAAGGAAGGAGTAAATCCTAACCCTGGTGGGGAAGAGAGGAGATTTTGGGTTTTTTAACCAAAACATAACCCAGGGAGTGAGGGCAGCAGGAGACAGGGAAGTTCTGACTCCAGCTCCTTTGCTGAGGGGGATGAGGGGCAGGATGAGGTGACAGAGTCAGGAGGAGCCCATGTTTTGCACTGACAGCTTGGGAGAGGCTTTGGGACCAGACTGAGCCGGGGGATGGAGCAGGAGCGAGGTGGGAAATCCAGTGGATTTACAGCACTTGGCTCCAGGCTCCAGCTTTGCCCCTTCCCCAGGAGCTGGGGGGCTGCTCTGGGCTCAGGGCGACTCCAGAGCTTTTCAGGACATCTCTGAAGGGGGACAGAATCGAGGCAGCAGCTCCCTCACAGCTCTGGGGAGGCGCAGATTCCCCAGAGTGTGGGGAACACGGCTGGATCTGCAGGGACTGAGGGTGTCCAGTGCCTGGGAAATGCACCGGAGCAAGGGGAGATTTCCTCAGGGATATCTGGTAGGAAATGCTCTCACATCCCTGGATTCCACACCCCTGATCCGTGCCCTGGGGCATCCTGGCTCTCTGCAGGCAGCAGAGGAGATCCCACCACATCCCACCCCTCAGACTCTGATTCCTTGGGAAAGTGTCCCTGATCCCAGCAGAGCTCCATGCTGCAAACAGCATTTCCCTGTCCCCATGCTGTCCGGGAACTGTCACCCTCCCTGTCCTGTCACTGTCCCTCAGTGCTGGCCTGGCTAATGATGGAGCAGCCTTTTCCCTCCCCATTCTGTCTCCCTGCAGGACAGGTCTTTAGCTGAAGGTTGCTGGAAATGCCTGTTTATTTTCATTAGTGGTGCCAGCCCCACTGCCCTTAATCCCCAGAGAGTGGCTTTTATTGCTTCATGATAAGGCCTGTCAAAATTTTGCCAACAAGAAAAGAAAAATTGGATTTTCAGCTGCATTTTTTTAGCAGATGCTGTCAGGTTTCTAAGAGGAAAAAAAATCAAACAATCTAGGGAAAACTCAAAGAAGCTTTTCTTTTTCTGAACATAACAAAAATACATTGAGCTATATAAAAATACGTGGCTGGATTCCAGCTGAACTGTCAGATCCTAAAGGTCCATGATTTCTACTGGGGTGGGGATTAAAACTGGAGCCCACTCATCCCACACCTCTGTGATGAGCAAACACCACCTGGAGGAGGAATTTTGGGAGAAATCCTAAAGGCTGGTCATAGCAAAATTGTGTGTGAGTGTTTGTGTAGGGGACAAAGGAGGAGGGAGCAGCGTGAGGAGGAGGAGGGAGAGTGTGGGGGGGAGGAAATCGGGGTGGGAATGGTCATCCCAAAGCTGAGAGGGCCGCCAGGAGCCCTCCCCCTGCCCATGTGCAGGAGGTGGCCGCAGTGAGAGCTCTGTGTGCCCAGGCAGGGAGGGCACTGTCCCCAAGCCCCAGCACTGGCAGGGCTGTGGGCAGTGCTGCTCCTGCCTCTCCCTTTCCTCCTTTCCTGCGGAGGCAGGGCTGGAAGGAACAGGCTGCCAGCCCGCCTGGATGTCCTCAGGAAAGGGAGCACACACCAGCCACGACACAGGACAGGCCACCCTCGAGTGCCACAGGTGCTGGCACCCCCAGAGGGCTCTGCCCAGCTGTGCTCGAGGGGAGGGGACCCCTGAAGCAGAGGATGCCCCATTCCACAGGAATGTGCCACATCCCACTGCTGGGCCAGCCCCAAAGGGCAGCAAACAGCCCAGGGTGGGGCTGGGGCTCTCTGCCTCCATCCCACAAACTCTGGAACTTCTGGAGAACCCAGACTCCAGTGGGGTTCCCAAACCCTCACGGCCTGCATGGATCAACCTTGTGCCTTGTGTGGGAGCAGAGCAGGAGGGAGGTGACCTCAGGGACCTGTGCAGAGCTGCTTGTGCCTGGAGAACAGTTTGTCTCCTGGCAAAGCCAAGGCCAGCAAGGTTTCTCCAGCTGCCTTCAGGAGAGGTCGTCCCTGAGTGCAGCAGGGAACACGTTATCATTCACCTGCTGGCAGGGCTGGGAGCTTTGTTTATTGAAAATAAAAACACACTCGCTGCTTAAAATGCTGTGCAAAGGTGAGGCTGGGGACGGGCAGAGCACTTTGCCTCTCCTTGATAAATTACCTTTCAGTAACACCTCTCTCCTGCAACAAGCACTTAATACCAGAGGTGCTGCAGCACTCTGGTTACTGGGGAGAAGGAGGAGAGACTTTTCAGAGCATCCAGCTCTCAGGGCTTCACTTTCTGGGCTCCTCTGACACAAATTATTAAAAGCATTTTTCATCCAAGCCGTGGCTCAGGCGACCTTCAGAGCCCTGGCTGCAAACAAAACCTGAGACACACTTGGCACAAGAAGCAAAAAGGAGAAGGGGGGTGGAAGGGAAATTAGAAACGTGGAAATGTAATAACTTTCCATTATGCAAATTTGATTTAATCAGAGATGAAGTTGAAGTGCAATAAAAACATACTTTCATTAAGTTTATGACTTTCAGACTCTATAATCCCCCAGAAATGTCAATTATAATGTTACCATAGTGATCCATGGCTCCAACATCCAAGGGATCAGCTTTCCCACCAGGAAGGCACACTGAAGATGGGCCAGGACCCAGTTTCTCAGCTCCTTAAACTACTGAGGGCCAGTTACAAATGTTTTTTTCAGCTTGGATAAGTCTTAAAAGTTAAGCCCAGCACAAATCATCTAAGGGAGTGATGGGCTCACCCTTCTGGCCATGGTGGATGTACCAGGCATGGATTTCAGTTCCTGCTGCCCGAGATCTGGTGTAGTTGTGCATTCCCTGAAAGGAGCAACCCAGGAGGAGCCTTTCTATGGGCAGAGCAGGGCGTGTCCGAGCTGCATCCTTGGCCACCAGGACCTGAAAGGGGCCACAAGGAAGATGGAGAAGGACTTTTCATCAGGAACTGGAGTGACAGGACAGCAGGAATGGCTTCAGACTGAAAGAAGGGAAATTCAGGTTGAATAGTAGGGAGAAATCCTTCCCTGTGAGGCTCTGGTGCCCAGAGCAGCTGTGGCTGCCCCTGGATCCCTGGCAGTGCCCAAGGCCAGGTTGGACACTGGGGCTTGGAGCAGCCTGGGACAGTGGGAGGTGTCCCTGCCATGGCAGGGATGGCACTGGATGGGCTTTAAGGTCCCTGCCCACCAAAACCGTTCTGGGATTCTGGGATTCTCCAAACCCTGACCCTGTGACAGGAACTTTCTGGTCCATCCCTGCAGGGTCTCTGGGGTTCAGTGAACATTGCATTTCCCCAGGCTCTGCAAAGGCTGTGATACAGACACAGGGAGCAGGGCATTGTCTGCTGGATTAAGGCCTTGATATTCCTAATCACACCCTGCCTCATCCTTTTGGAGTGCTCAGAGCCCTATTCAGTGTTATTCAGTGGCTTCTCTGGGTGCTATTTCAGATGCAGAATAATTAGCAACACGCAGGAAAAGCAACAAAGCCATGAATGGTATTTAGAGACAATTATCCCACCGAACCATTCCTTACTATTATAAATGGAGCTTATTAGCACTAAATTGTTTCCATAGGAAGCAGCATCAGCAATAAAAAGAATGGCTGCAGGCTGGCTCTGCAGCACGGGAGGCAGCACAAAGGAGCTGCCCATCTCCTCCTGCCTGCAGGGCACGTGCAGGGACAAACCCACGGGCCTGGCAAGGCTTGGGGAGCATCAGCTGGGCACTGGCACCCCCTGCCCCACCCCTGGCACGGCACAGAAATGCTGCTCCCTGTGCTGGAGAGGGCTGGCAGCACTGGAGTGAGCTGGTCTGCAGTGGGGATGGAGAGCTGGGTGTGTTCACTGGGAGAAGGGCTCAGGAAAAATTTAGAGTCTTCTTCAGGACTTAAAGGGGCTCCAAGAGATCTGGAGAGGGACTTCAGTTGAGGACCTGGAGTGGCAGGACAACAGGAACGGATCCAGACAGAAAGAGGAGAAATTTAGGTTGGATATTGGGCAGGAATTGTTCCCTATGAGGGTGGGCAGGGCTGGCACAGGGTGCCCAGAGCAGCTGTGGCTGCCCCTGGATCCCTGGCAGTGCCCAAGGCCAGGTTGGACACTGGGGCTTGGAGCAGCCTGGGACAGTGGAAGGTGTCCCTGCCATGGCAGGGGTGGCACTGGGTGGGCTTTGGGGTCCCTCCCATCCCAAACCATTCTGAGATTCTGTGATTCTGTATTCAAGCTCATAAAATCGTTTGCCTCACTACATTTAATTCACAGGGAACCGCAAATGTCAAGTAGAGCATTTGGGGCATTTCTCTGCTTTGATATGATCTTCAGGCCTGGATGACTAAATCCTTCCTATACCATAAATACTCATTTGTGCACTGGATTTCCCCTAAATCCTGAAAGATGAGATGGTCTCTGAGAGCTGCTGGGGGTCTGTGGGTGTGGGGTTGCCTGGATTAGCCCATCCAGGGCTCCTCCAGCCCCTGATCCTGTTCCATGAGTGCTCCCTCCATGGCACAAGGAATCTGAGATCTGTGACGTGGCCCAGGTTAAGGTATGAGCAGGTCAGCAAACCATACTAAATATAATCCTAAACGTAACACTGACATTAATCCTAACGCTAACACAAACCATAATCCTAAACCTAACCTGCCTCTGAATGTAATTCTGGGCCTAAAATTCTGCCAACACCAAACCCAACCATAACCCCAGCTTTAACTATAATCCTAGCTCCAAAACTAGACCTAATCCTAACCCAAATTCTAACCCTAAAACTCAATCTAACCAACCCTTTCATCCTAACCTTAACTTTAATTCTAACCCTAAAACTCAACCTAACCAACCCTCTCACCCTAACCCTAACCCAAGTTCTAACCATAAAACTCAATCTAACCAACCCTAACTTTCACCCAAAAGCTAACCTTAACTTTAATTCTAACCCTAATTCTAACCCTAGCACTCAACCTGACCAACCCTCTCACTCTAAACCTAACCTTAACTTTAATCCTAACCCTAATACTAACACTAAAACTCAACCTAACCAACCCTCTCACCCTAGCCCTAACCCAAATTCTAACCCTAGCACTCAACCTGACCAACCCTAACTCTCACCCTAACACTAACCTTAAGCTTAACCTTAACCTTAACCTTAACCTTAACCTTAACCTTAACCTTAACCTTAACCCTACCTTAACCTTAACCCTACCTTAATCCTAACGCTGCTCAGCAGTTGAGAGGCCAGCACGGCTCCTCCAGCTGAGCTTTGTGTGAGGTTCTGGCCCCTCCCTGGCTGGCCAGGCTCTGCGGGGTCCTGGAGCTGGAATCCCGCAGTTTCTCAGGGAGATTTAAAGCCCCAGCCCCAGAAATGGCCCCACAGTCACTCAGGCACAGCCCCCCATGCAGGGGAGCGTGACAGCCCCTCAGATTTGTGACAGCCTTGGCTCCACACTCTTCTTCTTCTTCTTCTTCTTCTTCTTCTTCTTCTTCTCCTCCTCCTCCTCCTCCTCCTCCTCCTCCTCCTCCTCCTCCTCCTCCTCCTCCTCCTCCTCCTCCTCCTCCTCCTCCTCCTCCTCCTCCTCCCTGCTGATTTACTGAGTGCTTCTTCATCCACCGCCCACAGTTTGTGGGGAATTCCCTCCTCCTGCCCATAAAACAGCACAGATGCCATTTATGAACACACACTTGTGAGAGGCCACAGGCACAGCAGTAAAATCAGCGCTGCTGGCACTGCTGGGGGAGCTCAGGTGTCTGTACAGGAGAACATTCATTTCCCTTCATTGGAAATTTGATTTCCCTGCTCTTTATCAGGACGTGATAATGGCACTGAGCACTGCAGAGAGCTTGAAAGGCTCGGGATGAAGTTCCCAGGGCTTTGGCTTCCCAGGGTTTGGGATTCTCTGCGGGGCTGCCCTGTGCCATGAGGGATTTCCCTGTCAGCCCCTCAATTTCCCCGCTGGGATGTGCAAAGTGCCCAGGACTGCTCTGCTCTGATGTGTTCAGCAATCAGGGCCATTCATGAGTGACAATTTTTGGCCATTTCTGTGGCACATCAGGGCGTGTGACCCAGTGTCCCTCTCTGGTGGCCGCTGCCTGACCGAGCTCATGGATCAGCAACTTCCTGGAGGAAATTCTCTGCTCCATCAATTGCACATTAACATTTGCCATCCCTTCAAGCTCTGCGGATGAAGAAACATGTTGGGGAAGGGGCAGAGGGAGCCAGGCCAATTACTGGAGCCTCGGTGAGTGAAGGAGGAGCAGCTCCACGGGTGGCCAAGGCTCCCCCAGCGATGGAGCAGAGCCCGCTTGAGCAGCAAAGAACTAATTAGCACTAAAGAGCAGCAGCCAGAGAAACTCCAGGAGTAAATGTCATCCCCAAAGTAGGGCAGGGAGGTAACTGTGGACTAATTACCCATCTTCACTGCAGGAAAAGGACACGACTGCCAGTGCAGCCTCCTGTGGGCACCGCGGGCAAGGCCACCAAAGGTTAATGTGGGCTGAGACGAGCAGGAATCGCTGCCGTCTCGCAGGAACAACTCCTCATCATTCCAGAGGAGCTGTGCTGGTGACAAAGCACAGCACAGAGCCCTGCACATCTGTCACGCGTGCTGTCTCCTCGTGGCTGTGCAGGGCTGCTGTAAATAATGCTCATAAGCACCGTAGCCAAGTGAATGTTTCCCTCGGCCTCCTGCTATCTGTTACTGTGCCCAGGTGAAGCTGTGCTGAGGAGTCGGAGCTGTTTGTGCCCTGGCACAGGACAGGCAGCCCCAGAGCTGTGCCAGGCTGGGGGTGCAGCCTGGCAGGGGCTCTGTGGCATTTGGATTCTGTTTGTCCCCAGGACCCTCCTGGCTCAGCACGTGGGAGGTTTTCCCACGAGAAATCTGTGCAGAGGATTCCTTCCAAATGGAGCTGGCAGGAAGGGCCCACGGGCAGAGAACACCCACTGGCATGGCCACAGGGCTCCTCCAGGCAGGAATGTCCCGTATCCCTGCCCAGTGTCCCTTCAGCTGCCTGGGCTGGGCTCAGGGACAATCTGGGAAAGCAGTGAAATAAATGGGCCAGGAGAACAGCTCCCATTGAAAGGCCTTTATCAAGGAATCAGCTCTTTATTGTGGGTGGGGTACGCACACACATGACGACGCAGAAAAGGAGGTTCAGTGCAGCTTTGTCCACGAAGGGCAGAGCTGGGGCTTCGTCCTCACAGGAGTCCCCTAGGAAAACTCTTTGGCCTCCCTGTCTAGGGCCCCATTTCCAGTCAGGCACTGTTGTTGTCAGGGTGAGGATCCTGGGTGTCATGTGAGTGCAGTTCCAGGAGACAGTTCCCGATACAGATAGACCATGTTGGCTCGTTGGAACTTCGGCTGGCTCGTTTTATCGGGGATTTATTTACCCGAATGGTGCCCATAATTCCTCAGTTCCGCACTTTGCATACAAGTCCTATGATGTCACCTCCCCTGGTGCCATGCCGGGAACAGCAGCAGCAATACCCGATGAACAAAAAAAGGAGGGGGTACACAATCAAGGGATGGAGGGATAGGGAAACCAACATCACAGCTGAACTGGGGCACTTCACAGCACTAACAATTAACAGCATTAACGCAATTAACAATTTATCAATTAACAAACAGTAACTTTTGGTGGAACTGGGCCAACTTGTGAATTTATTTACAACAAGCAGCAGTGTCCCCTCATCCTGCCAGAGCTCCACTTCTCCCTGCTGCCATCTCTGAGCGCTGGGGGCTCACAGGGACACGGAGGCAGCTGCTCCTCAGGGCAGGGCACCAGGGGACAGCCAGGCAGGGCCGTGTCCTCACCATGGAGGGGACAGTGCCATGGTGCCCTCACAGGCAGGGGACAGGGACAAGAGCCAGCCAAGAGCCCAGAGAAGTCCACAGGCATAGAGCAGGGCAAGTGTGAGTCCAGGTGGGCAGGGTGGGCGTTGGTGGATGCCCAGGAACAACGAGGCCTCAGCTGGGGCCCCACTGCAATGGGGAGCACCCCTGGGGCTGCTCTCAGGGAGCTCCCAGGGCTCCTTTCCCAAAGCCTGGATCCACTTTGTGCACCATAAAACAGAGCTGGCTGTGACGAGGGTGGGCAGATCCCTGAGAGGGAGCACCAGAGTTTATCCAGACACCTGAGTGGCACCCCATAGATAAACCACAGATAACCCACAAATAAACCAGAGATAAACCATAAATAACCTATAGATAAACCGTAGATAAACCAGATAAACCATAGAAAAAACAGAAATAAACCAGAGATAAACCAGAGATAAACCAGAGATAAACCAGAGATAAACCAGAGATAAGCCATAAATAACCTATAGATAAACTGGATAAACTGTAGAAACACCATAGATAAATCATAGATGAACCACAGGTAATCCATCATTTTCTGCAGTGCCAGTCTCCTGCTCTGCACAGTTCTGGAATATTCTGGGTTGAAGAGACCCATAAGGATCGTTGAGACCAGCCCTGGAAGGGAATGGCCCCCATAGGCACAACCCCCCAGCCCTGGCATTATTGACACCATGCTCTGAGCTCTCCTCAGTGGCTGCTCTGGGCAGAGCCCTGGCATTTCTGTCCCACCCAGGAATGCCCACAGAGATGACCCCAGTGGTGCCCAGGGATGCTCTGTCTTTGTGGAGCTCCTGTGCCAACACCCCTTGGCTTCTCAGCTCACCCCTCTCTCCCTCTTCTCCCTGTCTGTCAGCTTTATTTTATTTTAAGATTTCAACCTTGCTCTGTTTGACCTGAATCCCCAACATCATTTTCCCCTCTGCTCCTCCTTTAATGACCCCTGGCTGCTTCTGCTGTGCCTGTTGGGGATCAGGGAACTGAAACATGGGAGCACAGTGACAAATCAGTGTTTTCTACTTCTCCTTCTCCTTTATGGATCATTTGTCACGTTCTGGGGATTTTTGGCCCATTGCAGAGCCCTGAGCTGCCTGTCCTTGGGGTAAGAGATAATTCCAAGGACTCTGGGAAGTGAGTCCTGCTTTTCCCCCAGCATCTCTTTGAATTCCAAACACTACTTCCCTGCACAGTCATTCCCTACAATTAGATCCTTGTCCAGTAAATTCTCTTTGCTATTCCCATGAATAATAAAGTGTCTGCAGACCACAGCCCTTCATGGCACAGTCCCTTCTCCAGATCCCTCATGAATATTCTGAACAGTCCAAGTCCCTGGGACCTCCATTCATTTATTCCAGCCCATTGCTTCCTCTTCTAATGAGTTTTTAGTCCATGCAAGGGATTTCCCTCTTATCCCACTGCTTCACTGGAGCTGCTTGTTAAAAATTCCTTCAAAATTCCAGTCGTGGTTCGATTATTCATTGATTCCTGCAAAATCCCCCAGTGGATTTCTCTGCACCACTGGATCACGTTTATCAATTCTTCTAATTCTGTTCCTCGTTATCACCTCTTTGCCTGCCTGCAGTGCAGCCCACGTGCCCTCAGCAGCATTTTCTCATGCCTGGGCCTTCTAATTTTTAAAGGAATTATAGAGTGCTTATTCCTGATTTTTTCCTCAGTTTTTCTCTGCTGTCAGGATGGGTGAGCACAGCCCTGAGTGCCTTCACTGCTGAGCCTTCCCTTTCCAGATGCCTCAGTGGGACATTTTGTGAGATGTTCTGTTCTGTATGAATTAAAAGGGATTTATCAGCAGTTTAGGGTGCCTTGGAAAGTTATTCTTCCAGGTCGGTTTTTTGGCTCTTACACTTCCTGGTCTTTGAACACCTCTCTCCAAAGGGAGCTAGAGAGGGATTCTGTATCACATCTGAGCTTGGCTGAGGGGCACAGGAACCACAGTCAGCCAGAGATGGACCATAGATAAACCAGCATAAAACCATCATAAAACCATAGGTAAACCATAGGTAAACCATAGAGAGCCATAGATAAACCACAGATAAATCAGAGATAAACCATAGCTAAACCAGCATAAAACCATAATAAAACCAGAGGTAACCATAGAGAGCCATAGATAAACCACAGATAAATCATAAACTATAGATGATCCATAAATAAACCATAAACCATAGATAAACCACAGATAATCCATAAATAAACCACAGAGAATCTATAAATAAACCACAGGTGAACCATAGCTAAATCATAGATAAAGTATAGATATACCATAGATAAACCACAGATAAACCATAAATAAACCACAGAAAGCCATAGATAATCCATAATTTTCTGCTGAGGGATTTCCTGTCAGACATTTTTCCAGGGAGTGATGTGATTCCAAAACCTGTTTTCACTTTTCTGAAAAGACACTCCATTTCCCTTGGGCTCATGGGGGAATATTTGACCTATATCAGATGATTTCATTTCTTTATTCAGACTGAAGTGCTTTGGATCAAATTAATTCAGAATCCTGTCAAACAGAATTTCTCTGCTGCTCAGTGTCTGACAGGAGCTGCTCTGTGCCGAGTCCCAGCTCCTCCTCTGAGGATACTGATGGGGTTTTCAGGAGAAAGGGAAAAGGTTTGAAGCCCCCATGAAATAGGAATTTACTTGAAGCTAATGGAGTGTTCTTTTCCGTGGGCAAGGGTGGCATTTTCCAACTTTAGGAGTGACCCAATTCTCATCTGGCAAAGGATGCTCTGGCATTGTCAGGGTCTGGATAGGTGATAATTAATAGACAGAAAAATAGCAGGAGGTTGTCCTGAGCATGGATATCAGTGAGAACCAACACAGGAAATCTCAGGCTGCCTTAGGAAGGGAATTGGAGCTGTAATCTTTCCCAGTGTGGAGTCTCAAATCTTTTCTCCTGGCAGGTTTGTGAAGGTCTTTGGGCAAATCTCCCAGGGATCAGTGAAAATGCAGCTTTTCCTTCTGTTTGAGAGGCTAAAAAGCAGCTGGGACCCAGGAAGCCAAACGCGGGGCTGCTGTGGGCAGTGGTTTGTGCTGTACCCTGAGCAGCCCAGGCTGGGCTGTCCTGGATCCCTCACTCTGATCCTTCCCTGAGGGTGACACGGATGCAGCAGGGCACTCAGAGCCAGCAGGGCAAAGCTCAGCCTCCTGCAGGTGCCCTCTGGGATTGTTCTCCCTTTATTTGAGATGGTGAAATGGGACCCAGCTCTCCTCCCAGGCACAAACCATTTCTGTGGTGCACATCCCACATACCTGGGCAAGAACCCAGCACACCCAGCAGTTCATCAGGTGTTGGGATTTTGTGTTAGAGTCAGGTTTAACCCTGGACTTGCACTGCCAAATCAAACTTTGGTGCTGTGCTCACCTCATGCATTACACACAGCTGGAACTTACTGCAATAAAAGACCTGAAACTCTTGGGGTCCTGCACCCTCCTTTGCAAACTGGTCCTTGAAGCTCCAGATGAAATTTCAGGATGTCAGAGCCCCCCATGGTGATTCCCAGGATTGATTTCCTGGCTTTGATTTTCAGAGATGGATGGAGCAGCATCCAGGTGGGTTTTTTTCTGTTTGATTTAATGTCACTGTGTCAGGAACTGATCCCAGCTGAATTATAATCAAACAGAAAGGAGGGTGTCTAGACAGGGGTTTGCATAATTGAACAACACAACTTCACCTAATTGGATGCTGGTTTGAGCACAGACCCCCAAGGAAGGACAGGCACAAGCAGCCCCTTCCTGCAGGAGTGACACAGAGCAAAAACCCTGGAGAGGGAGCAGAACCTCAGGAAAGGTGAGGGAGGGACAGCAGGGAGCTGGAAAAGTGACACGAGCTGTGACCCTGCAGGGTGTCACATGAAACACGGGGACTTTGTGTCCTGGCCTCTGGCATGGCCCCCTGCCCATCCCTGCTCCAAGGAGGACACAGCTCCTTGCTTTCCTCCTCCTTCACACAGGGAGGGAGGGGACAGGGCCTAGACAGGCAGAGAAATAAACCCCACACACATTTAACAGTGTAAAACCAACCTCAGCTGCCAGAGGAGCCTGCTAATTAGCTTAACGAGATTTCTTGGAATGAGAAAATATTACTTATTTCATTAGCTGCATGATAATTGTGCTTCGGAATGAATCAAGAGATGAATCTGAGAATTAAGATGCAAAAAAAATAAAAAATAAAAAATAACCACTGCCAGAAAAATGTTTTAACCCAGCAGCCAGGTTAGGTTTAATACCCAGGAATATTGTAGGGAAGGAATGGCATGGAGCACCTGGAATGGGATTTTTTTGCTTCCATGGCAAATGTGGAGATCTTGTCCCCCATGTCCCTGGGAGTCACAGGAGCAAGGATTTCTCCTGTCAGAACTGGACCCTGAGCTGAGCCTGGGTAACCCAAAATGTGGGAGCACCTGGAGCAGAATTCCCGGGATTTTCAGCAGCACTGGTGAGCACAGAGCTGAGCACACACCTTTGGCAGGGCTGTCCCAACACAGCCCTCGGGACCTGAGATCCCAGAGGGGCGTCCAGAGGGTCACACCCTTCCATGGGTGGATTTGTGGGATCATTTTTTGGACACTGTAGAGCAGCAGGAGCTGCCAGGTTTGGGATGCAGCTGGTGGACTGGCAGAATGTGGTGAATAATGGGATCATTACTCCATGAATAATGGGCATGTTGGATGAATAATCCCTTGGCAAAAAATCTGGGATGTGCTGGAGCTGTCAGCAAGGGCCTGGTGCTGCCTGCATGTGCTGGGGAAGGGCTGAGGAGTCTGCAGCTCCAGATCCAAGCTTTGCCCAACAAAGCCTAACAAAGCCCAGATGGTTCGTGAATAGAAAAGGTTTTCATCCTGTGGAAGAAATGCAAACGTGGAATCGATGGTTCTGCTGAGCTGGGGGTGGGAAAGGGAGTGAAAATAAACCCAAAAATCAGAGTTCACTCTGCAGCAAGGCCAAAAGGAAAAATGAGAATGAACAAGGTCAGGAGCAGCTCTGGGATCAAGCAGAAGGTGCAGAACATCAGCAGAGCTCCCTGCACCTCCAAAATCAGAGGAACAGTGATGATCTGTCCCTCTGTGCCACACCTGTCCCTCTGTGCCACACCTGTCCCTCTGTGCCACACCTGTCCTTCTGTTGGGTTTTTAACCCTTCCCCAGGTTCCTCTGAGCTGCCCCAAGCCAGGCTGAGGAAAATTTCATTCTGCCTGGGACCAAAGGAAGCAGGATCTGTGCTGGAAAGGCATCTCCACCGTGGTGCTGTCCTCCTGAAGTGGCTCTGTGTTTGAGGGGTGGTCAAACTGGTTTCCATGCCAAAATAAAAGCCAAATTCTGGTGGTTGGGGGTTTTTTTTGTTTTTGTTTGGTTAGTTGGTTGGTTGGTTTTTGGTTTTTTGTTTTTTTTTTTTTTTTTTTGTGTTGGTTTTTTTTGTTGTTTGTTTGTTTGTTTTGTTTTTGTTTTCTTCCCAGGCAACACCTCAGTCTGGGGGTGACATCAGGGGACATGAGCTGATTTCTGTCCCCATCTCCTCCCTCAATCTCCTTCTGCTAAGTTTATTTCCATTCTGAATCTTCCTTTCTGGATGTGTCTCCAACAGAACCCCTGTGCAAGCTCTGAGCTCCTCAGCCAGGGCTTTGCAGGATCCCACAGGATCCACAGCTGGAACACAGGAGCCAGGAGACAATTCCAGCTATCCTGGGCTCCAGTGCCCCAGTTCTGCTGAGCCTGTGTTCATCCATGGTTCCATTTCTGTGCTCCTGAGCAGACAGGGATGAGCTCCCCCCTCTGCATCTCCAGTGAGCTGCTCTGGGTAATGTAAGCTTGGAAATTGAGAGCCAGCAGCTGCAGGGTTTCTTTGGTCCCCTGAGCTCCCAGCTTGTTTAATAAACTTGTATTTTTGTGAGCAGCACAGCCAATTGTGAAGGTGAGCTTAAAGGGAAAACTGCCTGTGAGCAGAGCTGATTAAACATCAGGAAATACAAAGCACCCTGAGACCCAAATGACAGAGCCACCCGATGAAAAATCCACAAAGAGATTTTAATTAGAATTTATTACAACGGGCAAAAATAAACATCTAAAAAGTCAAGATTAAATCCTCCAATCAATACAGAACTACACAGACAGAGAGGACTCTTCCTCCTTTCCAGCATCAGCCCAATCCCTTCTCTGAAGGCCCCTGGAAACAGAAAGACAAATGAAAATGGGGTTGATGCAGCAGATTTAACATCCAGGTGTAACCAAATATCCTCACCCCACCAGGGTGTCCTGGTGGCCACGAGCTCCCAGTTCCACCACAGCAAAGCATTTTCAGTGTGACTGGCCCCAGTTTACAGCACACCCAATTCCTGCATCCTGTACACATCCTGCATCCCATCCACATCCCCATCCTGCATCCCATCCCCATCCTGCATCCCATCCACATCCTGCATCCCATCCATGCCCTGCATCCCATCCACATCCTGCATCCCATCCCCATCCTGCATCCCATCCCCATCCTGCATCCCATCCCCATCCTGCATCCCATCCATGCCCTGCATCCCGTCCCCATCCTGCATCCCATCCACATCCTGCATCCCATCCCCATCCTGCATCCCATCCACATCCTGCATCCCATCCCCATCCTGCATCCCATCCACATCCTGCATCCCATCCCCATCCTACATCCCATCCCCATCCTGCATCCCGTCCCCATCCTGCATCCCGTCCCCATCCCCATCCTGCATCCCATCCATGCCCTGCATCCCATCCATGCCCTCCATCCCATCCATGCCCTGCATCCCTGTTTTCTGATCTCCACCTGCCACTTTGCCACAGGAAAGATTTGCTCCCCCTGCACCAAAAGCCTTCACTGAGGGCATCACTTCTGCCGAATGAGGTGAAATCAATTCTCTCCTCTCCATGTGAGAAGTGTTTCCTTTGCTCCCAGCACCATCCTGAGGGCAGCAGTGTGATCCCAGACCCTTCTGCAGATGGGCAGGAATTCTTCCAGGAGTCCCAGTGATGTCAGCTCCACTCCAGAACAGACTCAATCTGCTGAGCAGCCTGGTCCTGCCCTGGGAATGCTCCCGGTCTGCTGCTTGCCAGGGGAGGTGAACAAGCTGTTAACAAGGGCAACGAGCCCCGAGGGGAGAGGCAGCAAGAGCAAGGCAGTTTCCAGAGACAGGAGCTGGTTAAGACCAGAGTTTTAAGTGTTCCCAGCCCAGCCCAGGCATCTCTCCTGGGCTCTCAGGATCAGCTCAGCCTGCTGGAAGGGCAGCTCACCTGGATTTCAGGTGCCAGCCAGGAGAAGGTGAGCGTGGTTTGAGTATTGCTGTGCTGTGGTGCCCTGGGTGGCTCCGAAAATTCATTGATGGGAGTCCACCATGAGGAAATTTGCAGATGACACCAAGCTGGGTGTGAGTGTGGATCTGCTGCAGGGCAGGAGGGCTCTGCAGAGCGACCTGGATCCCAGGCTACAGACTCACCCAAGGGCATTTTGTGCCTTTGACCTGCCCACAGTAGGATTTTAAACCATGCCAAATCTTTGCTCTGGCCCAGGCTGGATCAGCACACGGGGTCAGGGATGTGCTGCTCATCCCCACCGCACTGGTGGCTTCCCCAGGTCACTCCCAGCCTTGCCTTGCTGCAGTGCCACCTCTCCCCCTGGGCCATGGCAGCAGGGACTCTGCTGCTGGAGCTTGGTGGCATCTGGTGGCTTCCAGAAGAATTGGGTCGGGTTTGAGTCAGCTCACAAAGGTCAGGGGCAGGCAGGGTTCTCTTCTGGTGAGAAACTCTCTGTGCCATTGGAGAGGCTGATTCCAATCTGGGCACCACAGAAGAGTTGTCTGCAATATTTTCCACGTCCTTCATTTTGCTGGGAAGCAGTGAAATGGATTTTCAAGTGATCCCTGCTTTCACCCGCTGTTTCTTTGCTGTAACGTGTATTTAATTCCAGAGCAGCGTGTTCCCTGAGTGTCTGGAAGGTAAATGAGAAACTTTTGCTATTCAGAAGGAAAAATAAAATGTCTTTCACAGCTGCTGCCTATTCTTACGATTGTTGCTACTCCAAACAAGTTTTCCTGCAATGTGAAATAAATGTCCTCATTTATAATCTTTGGAAATCACAAAAGAAGCAGGTGAAGGCTTCCTAGGAAAGAGAGTGCAGGAATGAGAGGAACAGCAATTACAGAGAGCAGGGACTGAGCTGCTTTGGGATGATTTTGTACTGGGAAAGTGGAAATGGCTGTGACAGGAACATCTCAGGAAGGGCATGACCCTGGAGATTCCCCCCTAACCCCATCCAAAGGATGCCAGCAGGGATGGAGGAAGGGCAGGGCTCTGAAAGATCATTTTTGGACCTATTGTTTCAAAGGGGAAGCATCAGCATTAAAAACAGCAGCATTAAAAACTGGGATGAAAAGTCACACTTAACTTTCAGGTCCCTCCCAGTCCAGCCCATTCCATGATTGTGACACTGCTGAGCAGGGGCAGTTTGGGATGATCCCAGTGCTGTGCCAGCACTTCCCTGCCTTTCCCAGGAATGCTCCAAAGGGTTGGCAGTGCCCACAGGGACACCCTGAGTCTGCATCTGGTGCTGTAATTGCAGCAGAGCTGTGACAATTCCTGCTCAAACCTTCCCCGTTCTCCTGTGAATGGAGCATTTTTAATTAACACACAATTTCAAAGGCTGAAAGATTTCCTAAATCAATGCAAATTCTGTGTTTGCACAGGAGGAGGAGGAGGATTTCAGAGCCCACTCTGTGAGGAATGAATTTCATCTCACGGCTGGTTCAGTGCACAGATGTCTGCTCAGGAATGGATTTCTGGCCATCAAACATTGTCTTTGATGCTGTCAGACAGCTTTGCCGTGTTTGATCCTGATTACCCTGAGCATCCCACCGTGGGCTGGGGTGGAATTAGATGGGAAAGGATCCTAGCAATTTATTCCACATAGCAATTGTCCTGTGAAGCATTGCTGTGGATGAAGTTCCAGCTCAGCCAGATTTCAGTCCACAAACACTGGTGATTCTGGTGGGTTCTGGGTCTTCTCCCTTGAATCCCTAATCCTGGGGCTGCTCCATGTGCCCCTGACTGTCAGGGTGGGGCAATTAGCTCTCCAGAAGTCTCTAAAATGAGCAGAGGAAGAGCAGTTTCTCTGCTAAAATGCAATGAGAGATCCAGTACAGAACCGGGTGAGCATTCACTGCACTGTCCACACGCAGAGGGAAAATCATTTGGATTGTTCTTCTTCCTTTTCCTTCTCCTTTCTCCTTCTCCTCCTTCTCTAAAGGAAGTTAAGAAAGAACAGCTCAGACCTAAACCACCAAAGCCTGAGCTCCATGAGGTGATGGCACTGGGATCCCCCAGTGATTCCACAGGAACATCCTGCACCCAGCTCTGGGCTCTGGGCACTGCAGGCTCCTCCACTCATTCCAGGGGCAGAATTCGAGCCCCAGCTCTGCAGGCCTGAGCCAGGCTGGCTGTGGGACATGGACAAACCTTGCTGAGGTCACAGAGTCCTGGAACTGTTGAAGCTGGAATGGAAATTTGGGGTTGTCAAGCCCAACCATCCACTCACCACCACATTCACCTCTAACCCACGTGCTCAAGTTGTTTTTTGAACACTTCCAGGGATGATAGTGACTCCACCTGGGCCCTTGGCAGCCCCTGCCGGTGCCTGACATCCCTCACCATGCAGAAAAGTTCCCTCATATCCAACCTAAACCTTCCCTGACTCAGCCTGAGGCCGTTTCCTCTCGTCCTGTCACTGGGAGAGGAGACTGGCAGCCCTCCCTGCAGCTCCTGCCAGGGATTTGTGGAGCCCCAGCCAAGGCAGGAGGTCAGGGAGGGATGAGTGTAGGAGTGGCTGGTCAGGATGGTCGGGACTGACAGAGAGATCTCTAAAGCCAGGGGTTGGAACTTGTGCTTTATTGCAAAGGGCGTGGGCAGAAGGCCCTGCTTGGAGCTGCCAGCTCAGAGCAGGCTGTGAGAGCAGGAGGGCAAGAGGAAAAGGAGTGAAGAGAGAGCAGGGGGTAAGAGGTGAGAGGGGTAAGAGAGTGAGGTTCCCATTACAATACAATCAATCTTCTTCTGTGTTGAATATTCTAATTCTCACTCACCAATCTAATACAAGATACAAATCCTATAGCATTTACATACAGCCATAAGAATTATTACATTACCCTACTGTGTTACACTTTAAACTCTAAAAACTACTCTTTGGACCCCTTCTGCCATGCTGGTAGGGTCTTCTCTGCCCTTTGGACCTGTCTGCAAGCAGAGGGGATTGTTCAATCCAGAGGGGATTATTTTCAGTTGGCCATACTATTGTTTTCTAGTTGTTCACTAACTAAGGTTTGGTATCTCAAAGATGGCTTTCATTTCAATCTCGCTTATAGTTTCCATATTCTCAAAATCTGTTCCCAGGCAATCATATTTATAAGGTTTTCCATTTTCTTCTTCCCCAACAGATGAGGGGGGCTGCAGTCACCTCAGGTGTGCCCCAGCACCAGAGGAAGCCACAGCACCTTGGGGAGGAAGCTGGAGAGTTGGGGGGCAGTAAATGAAGGACTGATAGCTCCATCCATCTGATCTCCTGCTCCAGGAAAGCCCAGAGGGAAATGGAAAGGTGGTGTCTGAGCGTTTCTTGGTTTGTGCTGAGAGAAAGCTCCTGGAAAAGGCCCAGGGAGGGATTGTTGGGGTGTCCTGACCGGGAGTTGGACTCAATGACCTTTGTGGGTCCCTTCTGACTGGGGATATTCCACCATTCCATGGAAAGGATCTCTGGGTGTCTCTAGGCCATTCTTCCTCTCAGAACAGGACAATCTTCAACAGCACAGCAGGTCCTCTGTGGACCCCAGAAACTTCCAAGGACTGGCACACACCTTCCCTGGGTGTCTTGCTCCAGGGAAGATTTTCCTCATTAAAAACAGGGAAGACAGAGAAATCTTGGTGTGAAGAGGCTTCCCAAACACTGGTTAAAGCATTGGATGAAACCCACTCCAGCCAGATCCAGCTGTTCCTCCCAGCTAGGACCAAAAATTCTCGCTGCTTTTCCAGCATGTCCCAGTCAGACCTTGCCCAAAATTTAGGAATATGCCATCCCCATAGCAGTTCTGGGTGTTTGGAACTGCACAAAAGCAGCATTGAAGGTGTTTCATTTTTCTCATCCCCAGTTCTCCATGAGAGAGAAAGTACAGAAAGCAAAGTTCTCCTCATCAGTCTCAGATGAAGGAATGTATTATCCATTAAAAGTCTCAGATTTAATGATCCTGCTTTGTCTGCACCTCTTTGGCTCATCACAATACTGTCATTTATATTTATGAGATTAGAGAGAGATTTAACATGTTATGAACTTCCCAAAGCCTCAGATTAAAAAAAAAAAAAAAAAAAAAAAAGGTTTTTATTTTGAGTTTCTGAACAAAACAAACCAAACCAAATATATCGAAGGGAGGGGCAAGAAGAGGAAAAGCACAAGAATTCCATTCTGGCATTATTTTGGAACGTCTTTCAGGAGTTTATCAGTGCCAGGCAAACTGCTGGGATTAAATGCAGTGATCTCCTGGGACAAACACCTGGACAGCCCCAGCTGGTGGCCCCTGAGTTGAACAGGGCATGGATGAACATTTCTCTGAATTGGATGATTCCCCCACATCCCTGGTGTGCCACCAGGAACTCCTGGCCTGCTCCTTTACCAGAGATCTCTGCCAAGGAAACTTCCCAGGTCTGTCACACCCTGCTTTGCTTCTTCCCACTAATCCTTTGGCTTTTTCCAGGTCTTTTGGTCAATAATAGCAGGAAAGCCTAACAGCTGATGGCATGGATAACTCCGAGCCAGGCTTGTACCAAGGACAGGAGCACTGAAGGTCCCAGCCTTGATTTCCTCACTCATTCATCCTCTACATCCCACCGAACCTCCCTCTGTGGCTTTGACCAAAAGCACCTCCTGAAATCCCAGATCTTGGAGATCCAAAGTCCTGAGTGAAATCCCCAAGGTCTGCCCAGCAGCCATTCCTGGAGAACTGAGGCTGATGGAGGTCCCCCTGCCTCTGACAAGTCTTCCACACCTGGGACAGGGACACTGGAAGGGTTCTGAAGGGCTGGTGGCCACAGGACTGAGGGATAAGGCAAATTCTGGGTTCTGGAGCTGGTTGAAATCCCAGCACTGACAGAAGTGTCCTGGGGGCCTGGAGCTCGTCCGTCCTTTGAATCTGTGGGTGCAGCACCAGAATTCCCCTCCAGACCTACAGTTCCTCGTCCTGGGCACAGCCAGTGCCTTCCAGGCCATGGCAGTGCCAAGGGCATCTCCAGCCATGCTGCCTCAGGCTCTCCTGCAGTCCCTGCTCACTCTGGGTCAGGCTGGAAAAGCACTGGCTCCGTTTCTGGGTCAGAACCTGTGGAAATCAGCATCTTCCACAGCCATGGCTTTGAAAACTCAGCTCCAGCTGGGAGGGCAGTGACCTTTCCAGAGCAGGAGGATCCTTTCTGAAGCTGCCAGGAGAGCATTTTGTTCTTGCACTGCTGAGCCCTCTCACAGAGGGCTCTGGGCTGACTTTCCTCCTTCCCCTACTTTCATTATTTTCCTTACCTTGAAATGACAGCCAGACTTGGAAGAGAAAAGCAAAGAAAAGAACTTTTTTAGTCAAAGTATGAAAGAGAATGCAGTGAAGTGGTGCAGAGCAGGCCTTGCCTGTGTGACCAGACCCTCCTGAGGTTCTCCAGCCCTTCCTGGAGGGCCATGGAAGGGAACAAGGAGCCTCTGTGTGACTGGGAATTTTCCTTCTCTCCATCTCCATGGGCACATGGACAATGCTGTCCTCACCAGCAGTGGCTCCACAGGACACGTGACCCTGCCACATTGACAGCTCTATTTCTCTATTTTGCTCCCACTCCAAGATGACTTGCAGCCAAAAAAAAAAAAAAAAAATTAGAAAAAAAAAAGTTAAGATGCAAAACAAGAAAATTGTGTCAATGGTGTTTGGCTGTGGCCCAAGCCCAGGAACACAGCAGGCGTGGGAGCTCCCTTGGATGTTTTTGCCTGATGAACACCCACTTGAAACGGCTGAGGAATTTCAATATTTGGACAGATGGCTGGATTCCCAAAGCCGAGTTTAAAATACATATGGAAGCTCTTCAGAAATCACAGTCTCTTCCTTTGCTGGGAGTTATTTCTTGGAAGAAAATATTTCTCCTTTTTTGTTGTTTGATTGACCACGGTTGGGAAACACTTCCCACCATGGGCTACACTGGACCTGGGGTGATTTCCTTAATTGTGTCCCCTCCAGAATATTGGGAAGGGCTGTCCTTGGGATCATTGCCTTCCAAACAGACTGGATTTTGTCTGCAATCAAGGCGAGCTCTGGTATCAGAGTAACAAACTCTGGTAGGCCCATTTCCACATATATCATATCCAAACTCTCCATTTTCCCATAAATTATATCCAAAATCTCCATTTTCCCATAAATCCTATCCAAACTCTCCACCTGGCCGCATTTTCAAAGCAAGGAAGAAAATTATATCATCACTAAGGGGTTGAAATGATAAAAAGGGAGGTAAAAAAAAAAATTGGTATGAAAAGAAAATCATGAACATTTAATCCTCCTCCTAGTCAGTGCCATTCTTCTGAAAACAGGAAAGAACAACAGAACTAAGAGGAAAATAAACTTTTTAGGTTGAAATTGTAATTTCATGAATAAGAGGCTGAGCAAAGCCCCTGACCTGTGCAAATCAGATCAGGCCCTGGGAGTTTCTCACCCTGAATGGCTCAGTCTCATTGATAGAATTGTTATTCTTTGTTTAGTTTCTTTGGGTTTTATTTGTTTTGTTGTTTGGTTTTTTTTTTGTTTTTTTTTTTTTTTGTTTAAAGTCGTCTCAGAGATTTGGACTGCCAAAATAAAACTGGGAGATGTCCTATAAACCAGAGAGCAAAATGAGCTTCAACAGAATGCACTTAATCAGGGAACCACAGCATTGTTTGAATTGGAAAGGACTTAAACCCCCCCCAGTGCCACCCCTGCCATGGCAGGGACACCTCCCACTGTCCCAGGCTGCTCCAAGCCCCAGTGTCCAGCCTGGCCTTGGGCACTGCCAGGGATCCAGGGGCAGCCACAGCTGCTCTGGGCACCCTGTGCCAGCCCTGCCCACCCTCCCAGGGAACAATTCCTGCCCAATATCCCATCCAGCCCTGCCCTGTGTCAGTCTGAAGCCATTCCCTGTGTCCTGTCCCTCCATGCCTTGGCAATTGTCTCTCTCCATCTTTCCTGCAGCTCCTTCAGGTCCTGCAAGGCCACCCTGAGCTCAGCCCAAAGCTTCTCCTGTCCAGGTGAACAATCCCAGCTGTGCCAGCCTTTCCTCCCAGCAGAGCTGCTCCATCCTCTGCTCATCCTGGAGCCTCCTCTGCATCTCTCCAGCAGCTCCAGGTCCCTGCTGTGCTGGGGCAGCTCTGCAGGTGGGGTCACACCTGAGCACAGGGCACAGGGGCACAATCCCCCTCCCCTCCCATCCCTGCTGCCCACCCTGGGGCTCAGCCCAGCCCAGGGTAGGGGGGTCTGGGCTGGGGCAGGTCCAGCTCTCACCCACAAGGTTCTTCTCTACCTGCTCATCCCAGCCTGGATGATCCTGGGCATTGTCCCCAACCCTGGTGTGGCCCTTTCATGTGGCTGTTGGCAGGATCAAACCTCAAGCAGGTGCCTACAGATCCTCCAGATCCTCCAGACCCTCCAGATCTTCCAGACCCTATAGATTCCATGGATCCTATGGAGCAGACGTAGCCCTGGAGCCAGCCCTCCCTCCCTCCCAAATCACCCACTGCAGACAGAATCTCACTGAGGATGAAGATATTTGCTCTGTTAGCATGGAAAACATGCACTCCAAGTCTTGTTGGAGTGTAAACTGCCTGGAAGCTCTTTTTTCCCAAGGAATGTATTTATTCAATCCCTCTTTGATCATCCAGGGATAGAAGCTTCAGCTATGTCTGAGCACATAAAACAACTTTTTTTTTTTTTTTTTGTTGCAAAGACCCAAGCAGGTTGGTTTAGTGACAGTGATTTATGGAGAGCTCCCTTCTTGGAGGCTATAATGTTAATTAATTGCTTCTGGAGGACTTGGATAAAAAGCATATTTACTCCTGCCACAGTCAAACGCTCAATATTTTGTGCATTCCCCAAATCTTTCCTGTGGATGTCCACAGAACAATGGCCCAGCAAACGAGGCAGCTGCAGGAGGAGATCAGACACAATTCTGAAACAGTCAATTATTTAGATTAATTAATGAGTAATGCCTCTGCATGCATTTTGCATGTCATTTGAATATTCCAAAGCCAGAGCTTTCAGCTGCTACTGTGCCTCTGGCAGAGCCACATTCCTTGCAGCAAGCACAGGGAATGCTGCTCTACAGAAACTCTGGGATTTCTGAGTGCCAGGAGTCCTTGGGAAACCCAGCAGCATCTCTGAGGAGCAGCTGAGCCTGTGTTTAAACTGGTTCCAGGGCAGACAAAGCTCTGTAGGTATCTCAGCTAGGGAGGCATCCCTTGGGATTGGTTCTGTAAATGCCTAGAACCTGCATTCAGATCTTTATCTGTATTCAGGCACCTCCCTCCCACCAAATTACCAGGGATTATGTGCTTTTAAAAATCCTACCGGGTGCTTATTTGCATTGTTGTGTGCCTGGCTGCATTTAAGAAAAAACCATTCCTGGCAACCAAGTCAAAGGGAATCCAGGGGGAATCCCGTGGTCTCTGCTCACTCCAGGATTGGGGACAGATCCACGTGTTCAGTGACACTTTGCTGCTCGTTTCTGGCCTGTGCAGACTTTAGGGCTCATCCAGAGAGATGCAGAGTCCCAGGATGGTTTGGGTTGGGATTTAAGAATCACCCTGTGCCTCTCCTGCCATGTGCAGGGACACCTCCCACTATCCCAGGCTGCTCCAAGCTCTGTCCAGCCTGGCCTTGGGCACTGCCAGGGATCCAAGGGCAGCCACAGCCTCACAGGCTGACACTGAATTCCACAGGAAAAAGCTCCTTGGGAATGGTCTCTGGTCTGTGCTGAGCCCTGAGCACTGTGCACAGACTCGAGGTCAGCACAGCTCACACCATGCCATGGGGAGTGAGATGAGCAGTGTAATAATAGTCAGGGTAAGAATGATCAATTCCCAGACAATTCCCTGGTTTTACTGAGCTCCTTGGTCTGGGTTCAGGCTGAAATTCCCAATCCAGGCTGTTGTTTCTGGATTTTTCCCCATCCAAGCCTGCAGAGCAGTGCAGAGTCAGGAGAGAGAGAGGTTTCTCCAGTTCCCCTGCTTAGAGTCACGGAGTTGTCAAGGTTGGAAAACACTTCTAATTCTTCACCAAGGCCAACTGTCAACCCAGCACTCCCAACCAAGCAATTCCTTCCCTCTGCCTCACCAAGACAGAAGAGGAAAACATGCCAGGAGGTGTGGGAAGACTCCTTATGCCAAGGCAGCCCTCAGCTTTCAGACTTCTCCTTCACAAGAGGACAAAAAAAAAATTAAAATTAAAATAATTCTGCTTAGGAATGTCTAAGAAATAAAATGGAACCTGCAGGAATCCAGCCCAGAAAGCTCTGCAGAGGCTGAGGGAGCAGAGGGACCAGACCAAGGCTGTTTCTGGAAGCACAAATGCTCTGCCTTGACATGGGAATGTGTCAGGAGCACAAAGCTGAGCATCGAGGTGTCCCAGCTTCTTCCACAAGAGCTGAGAGAGGGAGGGTGCCAGAACCCCCCAGCCCTTCAGTGACACCTTCCCTCTTCCCCTGGCTGCAGCTTTACCAATGGTGGAGGTGATAACACCCAATACTCTCAGAGGAATGAAGGCAATGGAAAAAGTCCTGCTGGAAGTGGGGGGTGAAGCCCTCAGAGGCTTGAGCTGGGGATGAGAAGCACAAATATAAGACATGGAGTGCCACAGAAGCCCTGAAAGAAGCCCCTTGTCCCCTCTCCCTCTAAAGACAGCTTGGGGACCTGCTGTGAAGTCTCAGAGGACTCAAAGGTCCTTTGCTTCTCGCAGCCCTGGGCAGGTTCAGCATCCTTGGCCATTCCTGGGTGTCCCCTGGGTGTCCCCTGCTCATCTCAGCTCTCTGCAGCCACTCCAGGGATTCCCCTCACTCTCTCTGTTCCAGAAATTTAATTGGGGTCAAAGAATCAGAATCACAGAATCACTGGGTTGGAAGAGACCTCCAAGATCATCGAGTCCAACCCATTCCCCAACACCTCAACTAACCCATGGCACTGAGTGCCACATCCAACTTTAATTAAACACATCCAGGGATGGTGACTCCACCACCTCCCTGGGCAGCCCATTCCAGTACTTGAGCACTCAGTAAAAACTTTTTCCTAATATCCAGCCTATATTTCCCTGGTATAGCTTAAGGCTGTGACCTCTCATTCTGTCAGTGCTGCCTGAAGAAAGAACCAACACCCACCTGACCACAGCCTCCTTTCAGGGAGTTGTAGAGAGTGATAAGGTCACCTCTGAGCTGTAATGGTGGTGGTGTTTTGCACCATTTAATTAGTGGCTTCTCTCAGTCTGTTCTGTCTTCACTCAGAGCCAGGATTAAAAACTCATGAAGGAAAGGGATTTTCTCGTGTTCGGGCTTGGTTGTTTATGAAATCTTATTTAGAGTACAGAACGTTCAGCAACATTGTAGCTGGTGGCTAGAAGCAAAATGGAGATGGATCCAGCTAACTACAAGGTCTTTTAAAGCTAAACAGTCCAATAGGGAAATAACACCTCTATTATTTATACTTTTGACCCAATAACTAAGCACTTGTGACCCTCAGTGTAGCACTGACTGTCCAACCAAAAACTGCCTGAAATCATGAAGAAGAAGGAAGATGAACACCGAAAGAGACACCACCCAAAATCCTCCATCTTGTCCCATCCCTATTGCTATATTATAAAAACCTCAAATTCCAAACCATTCACCATGTGAACCCACACACTTCTGTTTAACTCCACACCCGCGATTTTAACTCCATCACTCAAATTTGGAAGCTTTCTTCAAGGCCTCAGATCAAAATCAGTTCTCTCCAGGAGATCAGTGCCAGGAAGCACAGAAAGCTGAAAACTCCCAGGTGTCTTGGGTTTCAATGCAGGCTGTGCCCAGCAGTGTGTGTTCTATCCCAGCTGTTCACCCAGCTGTTGCAGTGTTCTTTATCTTCCCCACAGCCCATCCTCCCTCCAGGAGATCTCTCCTGTCCATGGCCATGCAGTCCCAGGGCAGGGCTGATCAAATTCCATCATCCCATGGGAGATGCTCCAGCCAGGGCAGGAGCCGAGCATTTCCTACCCAGATCAAAGGTGAGATTTGGAACAGCAGAGCAGCCTTTTCCCACTGGATCCCAGAGGAAAACCAGAGCCTTGCACATCATCCCTGGAGCTTTGGAGGAAAAGTGCACCTTGTGCAGGAGCCCTGCTCCAGCAGAACCACATCTGTCACTGCAGGAGGATGCAGCCACCATGGAATGGGACTGCACCAAGCCCTGACTGACTGACGGGGGCACCTTGGATTCTGACTGGCAGTGTTTTGGGTTTATTCTCTGTAATACTGTATTTCTATTTTAATTTTCCTAATAAAGAACTGTTATTGCTATTCCCATGTCTTTGCCTGAGAGCTCCTTAATTTCAAAATTATAATAATTTGGAGGGAGGGAGTTTACAATCTCCATTTCAAAAAAAGAGGCTTCTGCCTTTCTTAGCAGACACCTCTTTCAAACCAAGACACCAGGTTTCTGGGATCCAGCACTGAGTCTCCTTTTCTCCAGGCTGGACACCCCCAGCTCCCTGAGCCATTCCTCACAAGGCTGGATTTCAGTCAGGCCATTCCTTTCCCTGCAGACAGAGAACCTTCAGCAGGGGAGGTGGTGCCAGGGATGCTCCTGGAGGAGCAGCAGGTCCAGAGCTGTGCCTGCAGGGGAAATTCCAGAGGAGTTGAGCTCCAAGGCTGATCCCCCAGGGATGCAGGGGTGGGTGACAAACCTGGGGGCTCCTTTGGCTTCTCCCTGCGAGCTGTCACGCCTTCAGCTGCCACAAATAGTCACCGTGTCCCTTCCCTGTGGATCCTGCTCCATCCCACAGAATCCACAGGGCAGGAGCCACATTTGGCTCTGTGTGAGCCCCACACAGGCAGGGAGGGAGGGAAGAGCTGGCAGCCCCCGAGCTGGGCTCGTTCCTGCATTTTGGAGCACCCTGCACTCTCTCCTGACGGGCTCTTTCCATCCTCTCTGCATTTTCTGTTCTCCCCAAACTGTTCCTCAGACCCCTGCCACCAGTGGGGAGGCTCTGGCAGGCACTGGCAGAGCAGATTTGGGGTATTTGAGGTAGATTTGGGATATTTGAGGTAAATTCGGGGTATTTGTAGAGGATTTGGGATATTTGCAGTAGATTTCGGATATTTGAGGTAGGTTTGGGATATTTGCAGTAGGTTTGGGATATTTGCAGATGATTTGGGATATTTGTAGATTATTTGGGGTATTTGCAGTAGATTTGGGTTATTTTTAGATGATTTGGGATATTTGCACTAGGTTTGGGATATTTGCAGTAAATTTGGGATATTTGTGGTAGTTTTTTGGTATTTGAGGTGGGTTTGGAATATTTGCAGTAGGTTTGGGGTATTTGTAGCTGATTTGGGATATTTGTAGATGATTTGGGATATTTGAGATAAATTTGGGATATTTGAGATAAATTTGGGATATTTGCAGGAGATTTGGAATATTTTCCATAAGTTTGGGATATTTGTAGATGATTTGGGATATTTGAGGTAGATTTCGGATATTTGAGGTAGGTTTGGGGTATTTGTAGATGATTTGGGCTATTTGCAGTAGATTTGGAATATCTGCACTAAGTTTGGGGTATTTGTAGATTATTTGGGATATTTACAGTAGGTTTGGGATATTTGAGGTAAATTTGGAATATTTGTAGAAGATTTGGGATATTTACAGCAGATTTGGGATAGCCCAAGGCCCATCTAAGCACTGGGCTGGTCACTGCATCAGTTGGTCCTCAAAGATCTTCTAAGCTCAGGTGTTCTTGGAAGAGCCTACCCATGGAAGAAGCCTAATCTGATGGAGAATAAATAAATGCTTTAATAATCTTGCCCAGATTAGTTTTAGATTTATATATCTTTGGATTTACCTGATCCAGAGGCTTAAAACTCCATCCAAAGCCACTGTGTTAATTTAAGAAACCCCTCCATAAAGTGCAATTAATTGCAACAAAAGAGAAAGATGACCTGACACATAAATCCCTATAAATGAGAACTGATAGAAGCTCAAAAGGCTGAGGAGTTGGAAGAATATTCCTGTATTGAGGCAGCCACAACTGTGTGGAAGTGTCACCTCAAGGAGACACCTTTCAAGCCACAAAAAGGTTCAATTTGAAGTCCAATCCTTTGATAAATAAAATATTCCTGAACTCTGCGTGGCTGCAGGAGGAGCTGGGATTAGCACAGCCTGAAATGAAAAGGCAGCCCACGTGTGGTGGGGAGAGGGGGCTGTGCTTGGCACATCCTGGGGATCCTGGAAAGACTCGGGCAGAAAAGGCTCAGGGAAAGGCTGAAAGCCTGAGGAAATCTTGAGCTGGACATGCCTGGGGTGCTGGATTCAGGATCTGTCAGATATATGGGAATGCTTTGAAGGCTGAAACCAGAATTCGCCCTGCTGTGTTTAACTAGAGACACTTCAGTGGGCTGGGGTGGGCAGAGCTCCAGGGCCTCCTTCCCACTGGGATGGATCTCCTGAGAGCCACTGCTGGCACTGACACTCCCCGTGGGGACAGAAATTCTCCTTCCCATGAGCTGACCCACACTGCCCACACCTTCAACTCGTTTTTGATTTCATTTACAGGATGAGCCAGAGCTCAACACTGCCTGCAACCCTCTTCCTGCTGAGAAGGAGCTCATTAGAGGGGATTATGGCTAATAAAGTTCAAGGAAATGAAGGTAACTCATTAAAACAGGATGATTTTTGCTGGCAGCTCTGCAGAGCTGCATGGAATTCCAGGAGTCCTGGCCTTGGGATATCCCACAGTGAAAACAGGGAGAGCCCTGCCTCAGGAACTGCCTCAACCAACTGGAAGAAGAAAAAAATCCACCTTTAGCTCATTCTGCACAGAATTATGCTCAGGGACTCCTGGAGAGGCTCTGGGGGCTTGGGGGTTGCTGCTTTTCTTCCCTGTGGGAACACAGAGCAGGCTGAGGGAGAGCATCCCACTCCAGAGGGAAACAGGGAGAGCCCTGCCTCAGGAGCTGCCTCCTTGTCCAACTGGAAGAAGAACAATTCCCCCTTTAGCTCATCCTCCAGTGCCCAGTGGGATCTCCTGCTCGTTTCCCTGGCACAGCAGCTGCCAGCTGGCCTTGCTGGGATGGCTCCAAGCTGGCCCTGCAAGCCAGGAAACTTTCAGCTTTATTTATTTATTTATTTATTTATTTATTTATTTATTTATTTATTTTTATCTCCTTGAAGGTTTGGAGCTCTGTGGCAGCCAGAGGAGGCAGGTGCTGCAGCAATTAGGGGTGCAGGACTTCCATGGAGCCACTGAACATCCCAATTATGTGCTCAGACAAAGGCTCAGCTCTCCCCACATCTGTTCTCTCCATTTCCAGGAGCTCGTTTGTAACCCATGGATTGCTCTTGGCTGGCTCCTCTGGGAGATCTGCCTGTGTCACTTCCAGTTTTCTGATTGTCCAGTTACCTCCATGCCTGCCTTTGCCCTGTCCCATCCTATTGATTTATTCCCTGCTGCAGGGGGGGTTTATCCAGTGGGGCATCCCTGGCTGCAGCAAAGCCGAGGCTGTGGGAGCAGGAGAGCTCCGAATGGAGATATGGAACTTGCATCAATGCCACGGGAAGAGAGGGATTAAATCCCAGCTGGGTGAGCACTTTTTGGGAATGGTCCATGCAACAGAGACAGCCAGGGGTCAGGACAGACAGGGCAAAAGGGAATGGCCTCAAACTGACAGAGAACAGGTTTAGGTTGGGATTTTGGGCAGGAATTGTTCCCTATGAGGGTGGGCAGGCCCTGGCACAGGGTGCCCAGAGCAGCTGTGGCTGCCCCTGGATCCCTGGCAGTGCCCAAGGCCAGGTTGGACACTGGGGCTTGGAGCAGCCTGGGACAGTGGGAGGTGTCCCTGCCATGGCAGGGGTGGCACTGGATGGGCTTTAATGTCCCTTCCAACACAAACTATTCTGGGATTCAATACTGGCCTCAAAGATGCCTCAGGAAGGAAAGAACTGAGCATTGCTTTCCTTGGGTTTTCATTTTGATTGTTCATAAACTTCACATTCTCGGAATTTCATTCTCATTACTTGCACCTGCCTCTACACCTGCTGATACCTTCTGGTAACAAAGATGCCTCTGATCTCTCAGTTTATAAAAATGCCAGTTCAATATATTTTTGCAAAATATGATGGGACTGGAATTGAATCTCCTGTTTGTTTGGGTTTCCATTTCATTACCAAGCCACTTGGCAAAACTGAGCACATTTATTTTAGATATTTAGTGTCACCACATCTCCATTTACCTTCCTCCTTCCAAATGGGACCTGAGAGAACTATTTAGTTATTTCCCAGGTGGATGTGGCTGTTTCTGGTGGGTCCTGGGGCAAGAATTCAACATCTTCACCTGCTCTGTGAGGGAAGAGGGGGTGCAGCGTGCAGTGCTGGGGTGGGGCTGGCACAGTAAAGGACAGGAGGTGTCACTGCCATGGCAGGCCAGGGATGGGCTTTGTCTCCAGCACAGTTATCCCTGGAGATGGCAAACATGGCAGCACAGAGAGGAGAAGGAGGGAATGGGAGGAGGATGAAGTTTTAGGTGATGCCTGGAGCAGGACAGACCAATTCTGGATATTTGGAGCTGATTTGCACAGTTCCTTCCTGACACCTCCTCCCTGTTCCCTTCTGCAGGACATGGGAGTGTCCAGTGGACACATCCCGAGGTGGAACTTTGACAGACCTGCCCAAACATCCAGAACTGGGTTGTATTTCTTCACTGACACAATCCCTCCTTGCCATGATTCCAGAGCTGCTCAAACCCTCCAGTTCAGCAGCATTCCCAGGGAGGTGCTCCAGGATTTGCAGAGATAAACTCACCTCTCCCATTGCCTGTCTGTGGGTAAGGCTGTGGTGAGTCACAGAGATTCAGGGAGCTCCTGGGGGCTGGGAATCCATAGGAACAGCTCATTTCCAAGGGACCAAGCTCAGGTGTTTTGCACAAAATGCAATTCCTTCTCCTCTGCTGCCCAGGAAAGCCCTGCCTGCATTGTTAGGTCAGTCCCTTCCCAAAGAACATTTCTTTTTGCAGCTGTGAATAGCTGGAGCTGCCAGAGGCTCCTGGAGCTGCCAGGGAACTCAGGCACTCCCCGGTGCTCCCGTTAGACCCTGCCCAAAAGGAGCAGCTCAGGAATAATCAGCCAGAGCTTCCCACAGGGAGCAAGCACAGACAGCTCCAGTTCCCCTGGATCTGCTCACACTGCAGGAGCTCTGCACACTCTGGATGCTGCTGCTGATTAGCCTTTCATTTGTGGTGCTGTAATTAAGGACAAACGTGGGGAATTCCTAACGATGCCACAGTCCTCGAGACCCAGAGATGGGAGAATCTGGAGAGCATGGAAGGCAAAAACTGTGCCAGTGGCAGGGGAGCTGTAGCCCAGTGAAGGGACAGTGCAGGCTGATTCCTCCTGGGCAGAAAGGGGAGCTGCTGGTGCTGGAGGATGAATTGAGCTTTGGGTGTTTTCCTGCACTTTCCAGCAGAGCAAAGGAACTCACATGAGTCCAGCTGTCCTGCCTGGAATGGAACCACAGAACCGTGGAGCAGAGCACAGGGGGAAGTGTTATCCTGGTACAGGGGGTCACTGATGGAGCACAGCTCTGAAATGGCTTGGGCTGAACCCCTGTCCCTCAGCCTCACTCAGGGATTCAAATTTCGGGGAGCAGGTTCCTCTTCTCTTCCCACACCACCTGGCCAGGAGGAATCCATCCAACAGCTCATCCACAGCCTTGGATCAGGGATGTGTTTGCCCCAGTGAGCTTTTACAGTTTTCTTTTTAAAGCATTCAGCTCCCTGTAAGTAGTGTCTGTTAATTTCTCATGAATAATGATTAGTCTATAACTCCAATCAGTCCTTAAGATCCTGCACCTCATCAGGAAGTTAATTACACTTAGTTAGCAATTGCAACAAAAGATGTGCTTCTTGTTGACTCTGCTCCAAATCCTCATTTCTTCTCCTGACAGCCTTGTCTCATCTCCCTGGGAAGCATCTTGGCCTCCATTTATTTACAAGACTGTCTTTATTTCAAAGAAATTCTAAAGTGACCTGACAGGGAGAAATCTGAGGAAATTAAGAGGGAGGCCTGGCTGATGGCAAGAAAACAAGCTGAGATTTCCAGTAATGAGTGTCAGCTCGAGCAAGGAATGTCAGATCAGCTCATTAGAGTGCATGCAAGGCCTTCCCTCCCAGCCTGGCTGCATCCCCCCGTTCCTCCAGGACTGCTTGTGGAATTGCTTTGGGTTTTTGGATTTTTTGGATTTTTGGATTCCCTGATTTGCACGAGTAGGTTCCTGAGCCATCCTGATCACGGATCCCTCCTGGCTCAGGCTCCTCCAGCAGCATCAGCAATCTCTGCATCAGCTGCTCCAGGCCCTTTTCCAGCTCCTTTTTGTGCCCTGAATGTGCCTGCAGGTCTCCAAGCACTGGGGACAAACCTTGGCCACCACCTCCATCCCCACCACATATCACATACATTTATTATATAGAAATGTATCATTTTTATGAAATATAAATATAAATATGAATATAAATATAAATTTATTAAATAATATTATATACTATTGTATGTATTTTTATTATATAGAAATGTATCATTTTTATGATATATACATACACATATACATATACATTTATTATATAATACTATATAATATTGTATGTATTTTTTATTATATATAAATGTGTCACATTTATTGCTGAGGAACTGCTGCCACTGTGCTCTCACTCCAAGCCAGCAGCTTAGAAGGAAAGATTCATTTCAATGCCTTTTATTCCTGTTTGTTCCTGTTTATTCTATGCCCTTTACAGGTTTGATTCACTGATACCCTGTAGAGGTGATTCCCTCTCTTGCCCTTTAGAGGTTTCTCACCAGCATGACTCACATTTCTCCAGCAAATCTGCATTTTTTTGGCATTCCCAAGGGGCTGCTGATGTACTACAGGTCTCTGCTTTCCTGTCTGGAATTCTGCTAAAGAACTCTGAGGATGATTTATGGCTATCAACACTCTGTAGTGGCTTTTCTCTTGAATTAAGGATTATTCCCCACAGAATCTCCATCCTCAAGTAGTCCTGTGGCTCCTGTAGTTGTGGCTTTAAGCTGTTTGTCCTGCTAATGCTGATCTTCGTTTTATTTGCATCTCATGTGCTACCACAAGAAGTACTTTGTCTTCACCTGCCTAGTGACAAATTAGAGCCAAAGAAAAATCAGATAAAGCTTCCCTTGGTGTTCCTGAGCATTGGAGCTGTCACAGAGATCTTAAGGATGCCCTGTGACAGGGGAAGGGTGTGTTCTGAAATGTGTGGAATGCTCTTTTCATTCAGTATTTTGATTTTCTATTCATATTTTGAGACCTGTTATACTCATTATGGATCCTAAATTATATTTGCTTTAAAGCCATCCAGCCTTCCCTGGGGTTGTCCCTAAACAGGGAGGTTTCACCTGGATTCAAAGACCTGTCTGTGCTTCTGATTTTTTGGTGGAAAAGGAGAGGATTCATTTTGCTGAAGGTTTTACAGCCCACCCTCTCCAGGATGGAGATTTATGGCAGTTTTCCATGGAGACTTTTAGTACCTCTTGGTCTGCATGATATCCATGGATAAACTGCTCAGGAAAGCTGGGATGGAGCCAGTGCTCATGGGAGGGAAATCTGCATTGCAGGCCGGGAGCTGGGGATCCCAGAGGATTTGGGGTTTGCTTACATAGGAGTGGTGTTAAATGTGCCTTTAGGGGATTAGGAGTGCCCAGAGTGGGGCTGGAATGGCTGGAGAGGAGCCAGGGCTGGGGACAGCAGAGCCCAGCCCTGGCCTGAGAGGTGGCTTTGGGGACATCTCCCTGTCCTGTGAGATGGATTTGGGATATCTCCCTGTCCTGTGAGGTGGCTTTGGGGACACCTCTCTGTCCTATGAGGTGGCTTTGGGAATATCTCCCTGTCCTGTGAGGTGGATTTGGGACATCTCCCTGTCCTGTGAGGTGGCTTTGGGGACACTTCCAGTGGCTTTGGTGTGTGTGTCAGTGCTCAGGCTGTGCCTGGCTGGCTGAGCACAGGGCAGAGCTGCCTGAGGCAATTGCAGCTGTAATTGAACTTTTTTTGTGGTTCGTGACCCTCAGACTCCTTTGTGTGCTTTGGGAAGCTGAGCTGGCTCATGGCCCTGCACTCTGGTTTGCCTCTCCTCCCTCAGCCCTCCCTGCCCTGCTCTGTCCCCTCATAGCACCGATCACATCATCCCAGCAGCTTTTTTGGCAAGTGCCACCACCAAAGCTGCTCAGGCACCACCCTGCTCCCAGCCCCTCCAGCCTCTGCTATTCCCAAACCCCTTGGCTTTACCTGGAGCCAAACCCAGCTGTTCCTCCCTCCCTGCCTCCTCCTTTGGTTTGTTTATAAAAATTCTCCATGGCTTCCACATTCATTAGCAGTTTGCCATCTGCTGTCTTAATAAAGTAATAAATGAGTGTCGTGGTGAGTTTCTTGACGGGCTTGAAAGCTTCATTTGCATAAGTATTTTCATCTATCTCTTCTAGTTCTGCTCCCCTTCATCTGCAATGTGTCCTGACTCTTTCTGTTCCTGGAGGTCTCTTCCAAAACACTGCTAGTGCTGGGACGGGTGCTTATAAAACATTTTTAAAGGGATTTTTAAATTTTTAAAAGGATCCCAGGTCGGTGTGTCCTCGATGACTTTCAGAGCAGAGCTGCTGCTTTCAGAGAATTGTTCTTGTTAAAGCACCAAGAGGTTTCTTCCAGCATATCTGCTCCTTCCCGGGCCCTGGGGCTCAACCAGAGCAGCCTTTGCTTGGTTTCAAATCAGAGCAGGGTTTGTTCACTGGGTGCTGCTAACTTGAGGTCAGTTATGTGAAGAAAAGCACATTTTAGCGGCTGGCATTCCTTCCTCCGTGGGGGCTCATGGAGCAGGGAGGGTTGGTGCAGTTAAAGGCATCAGCTGATATAGCAGGACCCACAGCTGGTCCGTGGGCCAGAGAGGGTTAATGAATAAGGGTTATTTCTGAAAAGTGTTCTATCAAGGCTGTTGGCCTGGAGACCAAGAAGGAGAAGGAGATAAACAGAAAGAAAACCTGAGCTGGGAAAACTATTTATAGAAAAGTTTTGTGGAAAACAGAGGTGTAGATGGTTTTACACCAATCAATGTTATGTTGACTAATGAATGTGTAGGGGGTATAAAGGACAGTGTGCTGTTGTAATAAACAGCTATTGGCCTTCTGAAATGTAGTGTGTCTATTTGTGTGTCACACCCGCCCCTACAGTGACAAGCTGAGGGTGCAGGACTGTTCCCTGTTTAGTAATTATTCCTCACTCATGGCAAGAGTGGCCGTGGCTGTGGATGGGCTGCGGGGATTAAACGTTCAGCACAAGGAATCTGCTTGTGCAGGCAGGTTTAGCCTCAGGTGTGTGAGGGACGGGTGGGAATCACCTGCAGCCAAAGAATATTCCCAGACTCAGGCTAAAGGAGCTGCCCAGTGCAGGGTTCCTCCCTGTACTCCTGTTTTAAAGGCAGTTTTCATGGGATTTCCTGAGCTGGATGGACCCCCAGGATCAGCCAACCCAGTCCCTGTCCCTGCACAGACACCCCAACATCCCACCTGGGCATCCCTGGCAGCTCCTGGAGCTCTGGCAGCCTCGGGGCTGTGCCCATTCCCTGGGGATCCTCGGCAGTGCCAGCACCCTCTGGGGGAAGGACCTTTCCCAAAATCCACCCGAAGCGTCCCCTGACAGCGCTTCAGGCCATTCCCCAGGGGCTGTCCCAGAGCTCAGAGCCTGCCCCTGCTCTTTCCCTCAAGAGAAGCTGGAACTGGGATGAGTCTCCCCTCAGCCTCCTCTGCTCCAGCTGAACAGAACAAGAGCCCTCAGCTGCTCCTCGGGTGGATTTAAAGGTTTTATTCCCTCGTTTTGGGGAGGCTTTTCCAGCAGAAGTGCCACCATGCCCTCTCTCTGCTCCTGCCAGCCCTGCCCTGGCTGTCCCCAGGGTTTGTGGCCCCTGCACCTCCTTGTTGGATGAATTTGGGAGGTGTGAGTGGGCAGCATCTTCCTCAGGGCACCATCTGCAGCAGGACCAGAGCATCCTCTGCATGTCCCTCGGAGCTTGCATCCATCAGAGGGGCTCAGTGTCAGGCTCAGAGGGATGGGAACAGCCCAGGATCACCGGGAACTCCTGATCCCACTGTTCAAATGCACCCATCCATGCCAAACAGGGATTAAAAGCCATCCTCATGACCCGAGAATCGATCAGAGAGGGAAATCTGGCCTTCAGATGATTCAGGGACTTGGCCACAGAAGCCATGTGTGCCATTAACCCCCCAAAAAAGCTGTGCTATCTCTGGTGGCTGTCCCAGACCTGGCATTTCCAGGTAGGGCTGAAAGCAGAATGTGCCACCAACAGCTGGGTGGTTTTTGGCACTGGTTTTGTGTCTCGCTTCCCCCACTGCCCCCCCCCCCAACAAATAGTGGAGGTGCTTAAAAAATGCAGTTTCAGAGCATTTTGTGAGACAGTAAATAGTTTCAGCTGGGAAAAAAAAATTAAAAAGAAAGTAAAAGAGATAGTTAAAAGCCCAAGTTAAAGGAGAGTGGGGAATTAAGGTTCTGTTTAGTTTCTGACACTCTTCTGTTCCAGACAGGGCTTCACAGACAGACCCTGAGAGATTCCCGTTTTCCTCCTGGACATCCAACACCTGGCAAGGAAATGTGGGAACTGCCAGGACAGGCCACACACAGAGCAGGCATTTCCCTGACCCCCAGTTTATTCCCAGATGCTCCAACGCCAACATTTTCCTCCCCTGAACATCCAGGGGCCTGGGTTAGAAATGCCAGCTCTGCTTTCCCATCCATTAAGTGCTGGGCTCTGGGAGAGCTGACAAATCACAGAGTGCACACGGATTTCTGCTGCTTCTGCAAACTCCAGGAGGATAAACAAGGACATTTTTCATCCACTTTAGGAGCACTGAAAGCAACTTTTGATTTTAATTTGAGCTGGGATTTTCCCTGTAACACAACCTTTGACTCCTACAGCTCCGGTTCTGCCTGGAAGGGCTCAGAAAAGCTCCATTCAGAACATTCATCCCAGCATATTTTGAATTCCCAAATGTGCCAGGTTGAAAGGTGATGTGGCCAGGAGATAAATGTGCTTTAAACACTCTACTTTTTTCAGGGTTTCAGGCAGTTGCAACTTGGAACCCTCTCAGTTCCAAACCACGAGTCAGCGGCATCTCTGCGTTAGCGCCTGGATTGGAACTGGCAGGATTTAATAGAATTGACAAGATTTAATAGAATTGACAGGATTTAATAGAATTCCCTATCACCTCGGGCAAGAACAACTCAGACATCTCAGATATTTGAAAACAATTAATACCCCTGACTGAGGACAGGCTGCTAAAAAGAACGGCTCTCAGCAGGGCTGCAATGTTTCATTGCAAGGAGCACCCGTGCAGCCTCTCCCCACTCCGGAGGCACTGGCACAAGGATCCAAATCAACCTGCAATCAACATTTCTTCTCTCTTTTGCTTGATGAAAAGGACACAGGTTTATCTGGCCTGCATAGCTGGCAATTTCCAGCAGCGAGGCAAAAGCGTGGAAGGCAGAAAGAGGCGGTAAAAAGATAAAATGCTGAAGGCACACCAAAAAATAGAATTCAGAGTTGTCTTTAGGGGGAGGAGTGAGATGTCCCTTTATTCCCAGAGTCACGGGATCTCCTGATGCAAAGGACCACAGGGATCACGAGTCCAGCTCCTGGCCCTGCACAGACACCCAAAAATCCATCCCTGGGCATCCCTGGGAGCTCCTGGAGCTCTGGCAGCCTCGGGGCTGTGCCCATTCCCTGGGGAGCCTGGGCAGTGCCCAGCAACCTCTGGGGGAAGAAGCTTTTCGTAAATGCAAAATAAATCTCTCCTTGCCCAGCTCCAGCTGTTCCCTGGGTCCTGTCCCTGTCACAGAGAGCAGAGATTGGAATTCCATTGATTCCTGTTCAGCACCTTCTGTGAGGGTGGGCAGGCCCTGGCACAGGGTGCCCAGAGCAGCTGTGGCTGCCCCTGGATCCCTGGCAGTGCCCAAGGCTGGATGAGGTCAGAGCAGCCTGGGACAGTGGAATTGTCCCTGCCCATGGATGATCTTTAAGGTCCTTTCCAACACAAACCTTGTGGGATTCAGCTTCAGCCCCTCATCCAGTTCTGGGTCACTCCCTGGGGGAAGGAGTCAAGGCTAAAAGCAATGGACATTTTTTCCTCAGCTTTCTCCTGGAGCTGTCCTGAGCATACACTCCACCTTTCTCTCCATTCAGTGCAGAATTTGTCTCCCAGTTTGAGGCAGGCAAAACACCAGTGGTGGCACTTTTGTTGGAAAAGCCTCAGCAGAATAAGAGTACAAAGCCCTTTTTTATAGGGGAAACCACCTGAGGAGCAGCTGAGTTACAACTTCTCGTGAGGGTGATGCCTTCAGTTTGAGCTTTGCTATTTCCAGACTCTGCACTGCATTGGTGTGTGACTCTGAACTCCATCCAAAGTGTCAGCAAGTTCTCCTCCCAGCTCAGGCACACAAAACAATCCTTTGCCAGCCCCACAACCAAGGACAGCGCTGCAGCTTCAGCCCCAAAAAGTGCAAAGAGCAGCGACTGGAGGAGAGAATGTGGCAGGATGGCACTGCAGAAGCTGGAGCTGCAATTGGACAATGAAGGCCAAGATGGAAATGGAGCCAAAGTGATCCAAGTGTGAGAACTCGTGACTCGGATCCATCTTGGCTCCATCTTGGCTGGAGCCACGGCCGGGCTCTTGCAGTGCCCAAGGTGAATCCTTGGAAGGGCTTGGAATAAATCCCTGCTTTATTCCTTCAGCACTGCCCAGCCCCTGCCCCAGGCAACTCTCCAGGCATCAAGGGAAGAGCAGGGGCAGTGGAAGGATGAGGGATGACCTTGGCCACGGGCACAGAGCTCCAGGAAAAAAAAAAAACCTTTTTGCATTTCAAGGCACGGATTTCCATCTCCTGAAGAAAAGCAGACTCACATCCTGCTGCAAATGGCTGACACGCAGCTTCCAAGGGCTAATGAATTTCCCAAGAACTCATTTGTAAATCCAATAATTAGTTTATGAATAACAATTAATTAAAACTTGGATCCCCCCAGAAATGTAACATGTCATCTTGTCCTGAGTTCCGATTGATCTTCCCACAGGAATATTGCCAAGGTCTGAGACACATCTATGGGAAAAATTAACTGGAATCTGGCACAAAAGCTATATTTTAGTAAAAATTGATTGAAGTGAAATGCAATTATTAATGATTGCCATGTGTAATTGCTGTGATTACAGGCTGCAGTCTGGGGGAAGGACACATCATTCAGGCAATTGGCACATCACACAACTCCACTTGTCACCAGCTCCCTCCAGAGCTGGACAGAGGGGGGTCCTGCCAGGACACCCTGTCCCAGCCTGTCCCCAATGGGACAGGATGGACCTTTGGGAAGGGAAATGAACTTCCCAGCCTGGAGCTCCTGCTGGGAATGTCTGGTGCTGTCCTGTCCTGGGCACAGAGATGGTGTCACTCAGGGACTGGGGTCACCCTGACCCGAAATCATCTTAAAACATGGTCAGACTTCATTGCTCTTGTTTTTACAAGAAGTGAAAGTACAAGAATCCTGAACTTCTCAGGTGCAAAATCCTTTAGAAATTGGCAAGAAATGCTCTGAAATCTTCCTCCCCCCTCATTGAAGGAAAAACACAGAGCAGGAGGCCCAAGTTCTGAAAAGGAGGCAACATTTCACTTCGTGTCAATGGCAAATTTTAGTTGACTAAAAATAGTGTTTTTAAAGGGAGTCTTCATCCCACTTACAAAGAAGCAGCACCAATCTTGTTTCAACGTGACATGTGCCATTTTGCTTCTGAATTTTTTGGTGCAGCAGCTGAAGCAGAATATTCATTATTTCCCCAATCTCTATGCAACCAAGCATTAGTTCAAAAACTTAAATCTAGCTAGACCAATACCTTTTGTCTTCTTTTCAGTAGCTGAGATAAACCTAGACCAGCTCACAGCTGTACTTGCTCTGCTTTTTAGTCTCTCACTGAATCTGCCTTTATTATTTTCGAAATTATTTCAGGCTGATTCTGCATTTCTTCCCATGCTGAAAAAGGAGATAATTTGTGTTCTTGATTAGTTTTTGTGTACAAAATTTTAAATTATTTCTACTAAGTGAGGCAATTCCCAAAGAAACAAACAGTAGCAAGTGAGAAGTGTCTGTAGCAGCAGTCAGGTTTTATCCCTGCTGTCTCTTGCAGTGCCCTGGGTCCTGGGCAGGCTAAACAAGGCCCTAGGAGGGATGTCTGATGTTGATCCCATCCCTTTGGGTCCCTTCCCACTCAGGATATTCCATCATTCCATGATTCTCTGCCCCAAAGCTCTCCTGTACCCCAGACACTCAGGACATGGCCTGAGTTACCAGGACTACTCACAAGTTCCCTTTTTCCTTACAAACTCTTTGGTGCTCACTGTCCTCAGCCTCCTAAAACCTGAGAATTCTAAAACTTCACAAAAACCTGAGAATTCTCATTAAACCCCAGTTTACAGGAGTTTCATGTTGAGGGCAGAGCCCAGCACACAGGGCTGTGCTCAGAAATGAGGGCTGTGCTCACCCTGGGCTGGGCATTGCTCCCAGCAGGAATTGCAGGTAAAGTGCCCCTGGGGGAGTTTTCCTTTCCTTCCAAACTATTCTAATCCCAGAAAATTCCCAGTTTCCTGCTCCACGTAGCAGAAATGCAGTCCAGAAAAATACTTTTAAGCACTAAAGCAGTTTTAATTCTGCCTTTCAGTAATGATGAGGAATAACATGTTATTGTCAGAAGTCTCCTGAGATCACACACAGCCAAGTTTGAAAGTTTATTTGATCTTCTCCTTATTTTTCTCCCAATCCTTAAACTTGGTGCTCCTTCCTCCTTGTGAAGAATTCTTTGAACTGCTTGAATAGGACAGGCCATGCCCTCCTTCTCTGATGCCAGTGGAAAACATCACCCCAAGATTCAGCCCCTCTCTGATTGGCTTCCTAATGACCTGGAAAGCTGTTGCTCCAGGCATCTTCCATTTCTCCCCACTCAGGCTGGAAAACAAGAAAATAAACACTTGTCCATCAAAGGAAGAGAGAGGAAGATGAACACAAATTATCCACAGGGGTTCCTGGGAGAGCCACCTGCAAGCAGACAGGAGGTGAGACCCAGCCACCAGAATTCTCTTACCTGTCCTTTCCTTCAGCTCCACAGCCAGAGGAAGTTTGTCAGCTCCCAAAAAACTTCTGAGCTGTTTGGGCTCAAATCCTGGGGGAAAATGGCCCAGCCCAGAAATCCAGCATGCCCTGGGTTGTATCCAAAGCTGTGGGCAGCAGGGCCAGGAGGGGATTCTGTCTCTGGGGAGACCCCACCTGGAACAGGGCCCAGTTCTGGTGTCCCCAACATAAGAGGGACAAGGAACAGTTGGAACAATTGCAGAGGAGACCTGGAAGTTGATAAAGGGACTGGAGCAGCTCCCCTATGGAGCCAGGCTGGGAGAGCTGGGATTGTCCAGCCTGGAGAGGAGAAGGTTGTGTGGAGACCCCAGAGCCCCTTCCAGGGTCTGCAGGGGCTGCAGGGACCTGATCAGGAACTGAAGTGACAGGACAAGGAGGAATGGGTTCAGACTGAAAAAGGGAAAATCAGGTCAGATGTATGGAAGAAGAGCTGAGTTCTTCACCTGAAGGGGTGTTCATCCTGTTCCTTGTGAATTTGATGTTTAAATAAATCAACTTACTTCTCTCTGAGAAATCCGGCTTTTCTTTTCCTTTCCCTAAATACCACACATCTTTTCTGAGTGCCAAATTAATTGTATGGGCGTTTAGTATTAAATATGTTAATTGGTTTATGATTTTAAATTAATTAAAGAGTGGTCTTCTGGGAAATTTAGCATCTCCTGTCAAACCACTTTGTTGCTTGTAATGAGTCCAAAATCAAAATATCCCATCCGTCTTCAACTTTCTGTGGAGTTAAAACTCATTAAATTGTATTAATTTCTTTATTTTTAATTTAGCCATAGATTGACTTTTTTCCCCCTCAATAATTGGCTGCAGCTGTTTCATACCTTTGTCAGCAGAAACAAGGATATATTTGTGTTTTTAGTGAGGAATTCTTTGTCCTGCTAAATCTGTCACCTGTTCTTTGTCTGGATGGAGTTTGAGCTGAGGGTTCCAACTTCAATCTGAGTCTTTGAGCTCCCAACATTCCTTTGGGAGAGAGAAGTGCCCTTCATCTCATCCCATGGCAGATTTCTCAGGGATGTTGTAGAGGCAAAACTGAAATGAGTTTTCTCTGCTGATTAAAAAGGCGATTCAGTGGCCAGAGGGGTGAAATATCAACAGAGCTGATTGAGAAGAGCATCCCTGAGCAGCATTTCCATTAAACCAGGGGCTTGGGATGGATCTGTCAAGACATTTTTCTTAACAACTCACAGACAAACCAAAATGCTCCTTGAGCTCTGAACTCTGTCTCATCTGAATATAAATTAGAAGACAAAAACAAACAGCAAAATGAACTGGAATCCCAGAAGTTCTGCTCAGTGGAAAGGAACAACTCCCTGGAAATGGCCCAACCAACACCCTCAGTTGTGGGAAGGTGGAGAGGGGCCCATTCCCAGCCTTGCTCTCAGGTCAGAGCTCTGCACAGCCCAGGTCACCCTTTTTCCTACCCAGGGTGGGGTCACCATCCCTGGAAGGGTTCAAAAAATGTGTGGATGTGGCACTTGAGGAGAGTTTAGTGGTGAACATGGTGGGGCTGGGGCGGGGTTGGACTTGATGATGCTGAAAGCTTTTTCCAGCCTTCAAGATTCTGGGATTCTGTTCCTGTGCTGCCTCCTGCTCCTCCCAGCTCCTGGTGGTGTCGCCTCATTCCCTCATTCCCTCATTCCCTCATTCCCTCTCCTCCTGCCTGTCCTACCCCAGCTCCGGGGCAGAGCTGGCCCAGGGATCTCTGGATGCAGCACAGAGCAGCCAAGCTCCTCTGCACACACAAAAAAAGTGGGAAATGAGCTGCTCTTCAATGAGAAAACAATCTTTCCCAGCAGGTGAATACCTCAGAGCTCTGCCAGCTGAGCACCATCTCCCCACCCAGGTGATCAGCTCTTCTGGCACAGAACAATTCTCCCTCACGGATGAGATAATGGAAAAATAACAAAAAAAGAAGAGTTCCCAAGTGGCAGCTTCCTTTATTGCCTGGTTTGTTCTCTTCCCCCAAATCTGAGAGGGTGAGAAGCTCACAGAGCTGGATTTAAATCCAAGAGTGTGTGGCCCACAGACAACACCAGTGCCCCATTCTTTGTCCAGGATCTCCTCCTCTGGTGTTCCAGAACCAGGCTCAGAGGGGATGGAACAGCCCGGGATGGGAGGAGAAAGGATTTAGGATTTCCCCTCCTGCTGTGGGGCTCAAGGCTGGCAGTGTTGGGTGGCTTGAGCCCAAGCCTGTCTTGTCACTGCCCTAAGCTGAGCCTTGCCAGGAGCTGGTGTGTCCCTGGAGGTCCCAGGCAGGACCTGGTGCCCATCCCATGAGCTGAGCTCTACAGAGCTGTCAGTGCCCCTGCCATGGGCACAGCTCCTCTCTGGCCCTGGGAGCCAGCACCCCAGCACAGAGGGATGGCTCCCACCTCCTTCCCAGCTCCCACCTCCTTCCCAGCTCCCACCTCCTTCCCCTCAGCCTTGTGGGGCTCAGAGCAGTGAATTCCAAGGCAGAGTGCACAGTTAATTTCCAGGGAAATTGTCTTTTCCCGTGGTTGGTTTTGTCTCCTGGCAGTGCACAGAGGCAGCTCCATTATCTGTGCCAGCGCTTGTGGTGCTGAGATGTCTCTAATTAAAGGCAGGCCAAGCTGTAGATACAGGAGATCTTAATTACATGTGTGTGAATAAAGCACTGAACAAGATCTGAGGGTCTTTCCCTTCCCCTTGGAGCCAACAGATCAAAGAGCAAACCCACTCCTTGGAAGCACATAAATGTGTGCCTACTCCAGGGCTGTATTGTCACCAGGTTTTGCTTGGGTTGGTGCCAAACTTGGAATAAATCAAATAAAGAGGAGTGGAGCTGGTGCTGCAGCAGGGACAGCAGCTCAGGGGCAGCCCAGAGAAGCCTCAGGGGGTCAGGGACATGCCTTAGGATTTTAGCTTTTTTATTTGTCATATATTTGTAATCTTGCAATTCTTTAGTGTGTAACTCTAAACTCCATACAGTGTGAGCTGCTGTTCTCCCATTTTGATCACACACAACAATTCCTCTCCAGGCTGGGAATCAAGGACACCTCACTGCCTCAGGCCCTGAGAGATGGAAACAAAAGTGATTGTGGGGACCAAACTTGGGGTAAATGCCTTCATTACCTGAAGCTGTAATTGGAATATGCAAACGGACCAAACTTATAAAAGTGTGAAAACTCCATTGTCCATTTTGAGTGTAGCCCCAAGGGGCCTTCATCTTCCTGAAAAGTACCTGAAGGCCCTTCAATACATAGAATTGCTTTTTATTCCCTTAATTTTGTCTGGCTCTGTTTTTAGGCAGTCCCAAAAGGCATCAATGGGGATGCAGCCTCTCTCTGCAGGCATAACTGGGACCTCCAGCAACACCTGAAGTGCCCAACTTGCAGCAGCACCTGCTCAGGTGGATGAGCTGAATGGTTTCACTCATTGGCTTCTGGTCCCAGCTGGGAAGAGGCAGCTCTGCCCTGGTTCTGTATTGGGTCCTAGGGACAACCTGAACCTGTCAGAGAAGCATCATTCCCTAAAAAGGTCCCACACTCACAGGAAATGTCCCACTATCAGGTTCCTCCCAGCACCAGGGAGAAGCTTGTGTCCATCCCAAGGGTTGGGGTCACACTCTATGGCCATGCCTGGAGAGTTGCCTGGAGCAGGGGCTGGGCAGTGCTGAAGGAATAAAGCAGGGATTTATTCCAAGCCCTTCCAAGGATTCACCTTGGGCACTGCAAGAGCCCGGCCGTGGCTCCAGCCAAGATGGAGCCAAGATGGATCCGAGTCACGAGTTCTCACACTTGGATCACTTTGGCTCCATTTCCATCTTGGCCTTCATTGTCCAATTGCAGCTCCAGCTTCTGCAGTGCCATCCTGCCACATTCTCTCCTCCAGTCGCTGCTCTTTGCACTTTTTGGGGCTGAAGCTGCAGCGCTGTCCTTGGTTGTGGGGCTGGCAAAGGATTGTTTTGTGTGCCTGAGCTGGGAGGAGAACTTGCTGACACTTTGGATGGAGTTCAGAGTCACACACCAATGCAGTGCAGAGTCTGGAAATAGGAAAGCTCAAACTGAAGGCGTCACAGCTGGAATCTGGAGGTTAGGATGAGCAGGAGAAGGGATTCACCTGCAGAGATTTGGCCCTTGGGCTCTCCTTGCACCCCATGCTCAATTCCTGATGAAAATGAAGGGTCAAACAGATGTGCTGGGAAGGTCTGCCCACACCTGTCCCCAAACACATCTGGGAAGATGTTCTCTCCAACGACACTGATTTGTCCTTGTTCCCTCAAGGGATTTCAGTGCAACAGGAAGAGGGGTCTGGTTTCAGGGGAGGCTGCCAAGAGAAGGAGAGGGTGTTCTGGAGGAACAGAATCCTTGGGAGTTTTTTGCAAGAGGATTTTTATCCCTGGCACAGCTGAGGAGGGAAGGAGACCCTGGGTGCAAAAGCTGGAGGGTCACTCTGAGATGAGTGAACCAAAACCACCCTCAGCCAGCTCCTCTGGACTGCAGGAACTCGTCACTGCAGTGCTTTTAGGGCAGCTCAAACTCCAGTGCAGCAGCCAAGAGCAGGATGTGACACGTCTGTGTGACAGCATCTCCAGAGCCTTGTGACTGTGGGCAGCACAGGAACGTGTCCTTCCCTCCTGAGCAGCGTGGCCAGACAAAACCAGTTAAATATCCCCAGGCTGCTTCTCCTGCAGAAAGCTCCAAGTGGCCCTGAGAGGGTTTCCAGCAGCTGTCAGTCGATTGCTCTCTCCTGCATTTCATTCCCAGCCAAACACAAGGATTTGGGAATATCCCTGGGCTGAGTTTAACCTGGAGAGGTGTCCAGGACAATTTATGGCTCGAAGGGAGTTTCAGTGAAAACAGCACCAAGAATCTGCCTCTCTGTTGATGCAAACACTCCTGTCAGCCCCAAAGTAAGTTGAACCACATTTCTGAAACACTTCAGAGGCTTTTCAGCTTTTTAGAATGTTTTTACACAGGGAAAGGTGCTCAGGCCACACTGGTTGTAAAACCTCTCTGGAATTTGAAGGAATACAGGAGGAAGGTGGAATTCAAGCACTTTGGGAAGTCTCAGCTCAGCTCAGCTCCCTCCATCTCCAGTGAGGGAGGAGATGCTCCAGTGCCAGCCCTGCCCTCCACGAGAGGTAAATCAGCAGCCAAGGTCACTCGTTCCTCAGCTTTGCTGCATCCCTGGCCAGGTGCCACCCCAGTGTCCCCAAATGCTGCTGGATAAGTGTCCTTGGCGAGAGGGGAAGCACACTTGGCTCCCAATGCCTTGGTCTTGCCAGAGGGAATCCACTGGGAATGAGTTACTGGGGAGCTCTGGGACAGGGGAAGGAATGAGGACAAGTTTCGTGTGAGGATTTAACTCCTCCTTGGAGCAGCTCCTTGGATTTTTATGCAGTGGACACAAAAAAAAAGGAAACCACAACACAATCCAGTACAGCTCTGTCCAGAGATGAGTGGGGAAAATCCCAGAACCCCAGGACAGGTCAGGTTGGAAGGACCACAGCAGGTCCCATCTGGTGCCACCTCCCTGCTCCAGCAGGGCCACCCAGAGCACAGGGCACAGGATTGTCCCAGGGATCTTTTGTTCCCTGTGCTTTGGGAAGGGTGGGGAAGGTGCTGCTCACTCAGGGGTGCTGCTGGGCATGGTGGGATCTCTCTCCCACCCAGGAGCAGCTCAGACCTCGCCAAGTTTTCCATTCAAACACAAAAGCTGGGACATGATGAGGCCTCCTCAGGAAAAGGGAGGGGAGGGCACAAACCCACCTGGGATGCTGGGATTCCCATCCCCACTTCAGGCTGCTTCCTGACAGAGGCACAGATTCACTCCACTCCTCTGTGGAAGCAGCCCCACCAGGATAACCCCAGGGATGGGCAGGGAATCTCCACGGAGCTCAGATGATTCCCAAAATCAAGGCATGGCATTGCCAGTGCCCAGCTCAGCCTGGTCAAGCTCCCAGGAACTCCTCCAGACCCTCCCCAGGCCCAGCACCACATTTTCCATCTCCTGCAGAGCTCCCAGGCCTGGATTTGGAGCTGCAGCACCTTCCTGGGATACACAGAGTGAGTGGAGCTGCTCAGCCTCTCCCTGCAATGTCTCACCTTCCAGCAGAATAACAAATAACAGCCACCCCTATTCCCCAGAGTTTGGATAAGCTTTCCCTCTTCATGACATTACTGTTTTCTCATGGAGCAATTTCTCCCCTGTCTTGGCTCCTTTTTGCAATGGCTGAAGTTGTTTTGATGAAATGAAAATGCTGGATATTACCAGGGAGGCTCAGGGCTCCTGGATCATCCAAACCCCCTGCAGGGAGGTGGGGAGGACACAGAGCTGCTGGGAGGTGCAGGGAGCAGGGTTACACTGAACATTCATCCCTGCACTTCATTAGCTCATGGCCATAAATCCTGTGCCTCAGCTCTCTGTTTTATTGCCATCAAACATTATGGAGTCTTTCCAAGCCCAAGCTGTGATGTTGGGAATAATTTGTCCAGCAAGCAATAAAGCAAGGTGTTTTTAAAAAATTTACTCCATTGCTTCCAACCCGAGAGAAGCAACCTTTCCTGGAATAATTCCGGGGAAGCAGGGGCTGGGAAGTGATGAGTCAGCTCAGGGGGCGTGGGGAGGTCTCAGGGCTCGTTCTCTGTGTTTTTCTCCTCTTGTGAGATGTAAAAAGGCAGAATATCTGTTGCCATAGTTACCTGAACACTTCACAATCATCAATAGGTTTGTCCTCCTGACACAGCACTGTGGTCAGGGATTGATGCCACCCCTGTTTTATGGAGAGAAGCCTCAGGCAGAGTCCAAGGACACTGAGGAGGCAGGAGCTGGAATGCAGCTGGAGATCTTTGCTGGACTCTGAACACAGCCCCGAGCTCCTGGCTCTGGCCTGATGCCCCCTCATTCCTGACTTTTCCTGCTCGCAGTGCCCAAGGCCAGGCTGGACAGGGCTGTGGGACAGGGAAGGGTGTCCCTGCCCAGGGGACTGGATGGGCTTTGAGATCCCTCCCCACCAAACCCCTCTGGGATTCTGTGCACCTTGAACAATCTCCACTCATCAACCACTCCAGGGTTCAGGTCCCTTCAGGGGGTGGCACTGGACAATCCTTGAGGTCTCTCCCAACCCAAACAATTCCATGCTTTTATCATTCTCTGGCACTTGGCCCTTCTTTGATGCTGAAAAGGGGTTCCCATTTTCCCATTTTCCCATTTTCCCATTTTCCCATTTTCCCATTTTCCCATTTTCCCATCCCACTTGGGAAATCCTCTTTACTGCCTGTTCCAGCAAAGAGCAAGTTCCTCTCCTGCTCAGGACAGGCACAGGCAGCTGGAGGCCTCCAGTGAGGTTTTTTTCTCTCCAAATCCATCTCTGATCTCCATCTGGGAAAGTCGCACAGAGCACATCATAAATCACATTTTAAATATTCCTGGCTGTGCCATCTACAGGGGTCAAGGGAAAGGCTACCAAAGCATTAGCTCTGTCAAGAGCAAATATCACCACCACTAAATCATATTTGTCCTGAGGTTTCTTAAAAAAAAAAAAAAAAAAGAAAAGAAAAGCAACCCTATTTTTGTTGTTGTCTGTTGTCTCACCTGGACTTTTTACAGCAAAACAGGCTGAATTTTGCCATCCAGAAGATAAATTGAGCTCAAAGCCTATTGCAAAGTTCAGCCCGGGAAGGTCTATTTGCCATAAAGTTCTGTTCCTTAGTGGAAGTGGTGAATATCCCTTCTTCCCTCAGATTAATGCATCAAGGTAAAAATCCTCTTTAGCACACACATACACATAATTTTCTTGCAGATAATATTTATTCAGGTTTTCAAATTGCCCTGCAGAGTTGCAAACGGACACTTAGGGCACTGAGAGGTCATTTCTGAGCATCTCTGGCATTTACAGAGAGTGAAACACTGAAAACCCTTCTAATTTGCAGCTTCAGACCTCCAGATAACTTAAGAACCCTATTTCCATGTCTGTGCACAGCCAGGGGCTACCTGAGCACCTAATTACAAAAATAATTGTGTAAGAGGTGTGGAGAAATCATGAATTAACTTTGGACTTCGCTTGCATTCTTTGCTGTGCTCTGTTTGGTGCAAAGCCCAAGGAGCTGGGATGGGGGATTGGATGGGAGGGGCTGGAGAAAGGACCGGGAGAGCAGCTCCTTTCTAAGGCCTTTATTGAGGACAGCTCTGGGTGGGGAGGGGTCACACACACCACTGCTGCTCCCGAGGGATGATGCTGAGGAGGAGGAGGAGGAGGAGATGATCAGCTTTGTCTCCTGGCAGAGCTGGGGCTTCCATCCTCACGAGAGTCCTCAGGAAAACATTGGCTGGCTCTTTGTCTAGGGCTGTCCTGTTGACCAGGTGCTGTTGGGTCGTGGTGATAGGGCAAAAAAAACCCCTTGTAATAAATGAGAGACAAAAGTCTCGATATTCAGCAAAATTTAGGTTGCTTTATTTGATACAGAAAGAGCAAGCAGTGCTGGGGAATGCGAGGGGTCACCGCCCACTCCGCGCTCCACTGAACCTTGGTTTGCAGCCTCTTCTTATACTGTGGGTTCTCATTGTAATCAGTAATTTTTGGGGTTTTGTTGTCATAAGCAGTGGTGGTTGAATAAATATTCTTGTAGATAACCACCAGAGAAGTTCTGGGAGTCTGGTTTTTGGGATAGGTAGCACTGATCAGACAAAGGCAGGAAGGGCTTTTTGGGAAGTCTGATTGTGCAAGCTGGGAGCTGATACAACTTATTTGGAAAACATAATATAATATAACATAATATAATGTAATATAATACAACATAATATAACATAACAAGGTGATTTTAAACAGAATGATTTTATCATATAATTTCCTTTATCTAGTGTTCATGCTTCACTTCAGAGCTTAGTATTCTGGTTTATACAAACCCCAATGCTTTTGTGATTAACACGAATCTTTTATCAATTATCACACCCTGATTGGTGGTTTCATCTTCTCTATGTTTTCCCTACCTGGGAGTACCATTTTTAGTCTTGGATGTTATATTGGCTCGTTGTTTTTAGGGGTTTTTATACCAAATTGTGTCCCATGAGCACTTGCTGTTCCCCTGTTTGCCGGGCACCATTTTGGGAGGGGGCAATGGAAATGGGCATGGGTGTGAGAGAGTGCTGGGACAGGGGGAGTGACAGAAAACCAGGAATATGAACAATTTACAACATTAACAACAACCAGGAATACGAACAATTCACAAAGACTTAAAATATTGACAACAAATAGTCAAACATCAACAATTATGGTCAACTATTTAGGACAGGGTAAGGGACAGACAACCAGGAATATTAACAATTTACAAAAGACATACAACATTAACAACAAACAGTTAATACAAACAATTATGGTCGGCTAGGTGGACACACATTAACACAAAACAACAACTGTAATTAACTGGGTGGACACGGTGTAGATAAAAACCTGTGCTTGGGAATTCATTCCCCACAACGGGGCTGGAGCACAGGGAAGTTGGGATCACTGTGGGTGTGGGAAATGGAAATGAGCCTGAGAGCGCTGTGGATTGAATCAGCACGTGCAGATTGACCACCAGGATGCCTTGGCAAGAGCAAACAGAGCTCTGAAGATTACAAGAAGATTGGATCAAGCCTGGCTGACGGGAAAGAAGATTTAACTGAGTAGAAATGTAAAGTTTGTTTAACTAAATGATTGTAGTAAAAATGGCTAACCTTCCTGAAATGCTATAGAAGCACATGCAGCTCACAGGAAATTTGGACTCTGATCACCGTTCAGGACTCCTCATCTCTCTCTCAATCGTCAATAATTAAGTTCTTCCAAATGCTGCCAGAACATCCAAAGTTCTGCATGGACACAGAAATCTCCTGCCTGGCAGCAGCAGACTGAGGGAGGAGGTAACCTCGGTAATGCAGAAAGGGTTTTTTCACAGATGAAAGGAAAAGAAAGAAAAGAAAAGAAAAGAAAAGAAAAGAAAAGAAAAGAAAAGAAAAGAAAAGAAAAGAAAAGAAAAGAAAAGAAAAGAAAAGAAAAGAAAAGAAAAGAAAAGAAAAGAAAAGAAAAGAAAAGAAAAGAAAAGAAAAGAAAAGAAAAGAAAAGAAAAGAAAAGAAAAGAAAAGAAAAGAAATGCTATAATTAATATAATACTAAATATTACAATATAATACTAATAATGTACTAATATATCAATATCCTATATGATAATGTATATTAATAATACATTAATATACTATATAATAGGATATTCGTATATTATATATAATATACATTATCATATATTAATATATAGTATTATATATTATTATATAACATAATATAATAATATATAATATATCATATCATATATCATATATATGTTATATATACAATACACTAATATCCCCTATGATTATATATATTAATAAAATACTAATGTACTAAATATAAGAATAATTGCTAGTATAAATGCAAAATAAATGCAAATAAAATAAATAAATAAATAAAATGAAATAAAATGTAAAATAAAACATGAAATAAAGCATTAAATAAAAAATAAAATAATATTATATTAAATTATATTAAATAAAAAATTAAAAATAAATATTAAAATAAAAGAAAGTAAAATTAATTTAAATAAAATTAAATTAAATTAAAACAAAAAATAAATTAAAAAATAAATTAAAATACAAATAAAATAAATTAAAAATAAAAATAAAAATATATTTATTAATATAAGATATAAAATACAGAATATAAAATATAGAATATAAAATATAGAATATAAAATATAAAAACATATAGAATGATATATAAAATGAAATGAAATGAAATGAAATGAAATAAAATAAAATAAAATAAAATAAAATAAAATAAAATAAAATAAAATAAAATAAAATAAAATAAATAAAGGATAATTATGTATTCAGGTTTAGTTCAAGCAGCTCTTTTCAGACACGAGAGGCACCTGTGAGAAGCTGCAGGCCGTGCCCAGTGCAGCTCTGCCCAGCAGCTCCTTGGCCAGGCTCCATCCCCCGGAGTGACCCCATCCCCCGAGCTCCCTTCCCTCCATTGCCGTGCCCTGGTGAAAGGCGCTGCTGGAAATCCAGCCCAGCACGGAGCAGGGCAGCGAGAGCCAGGGTGAGCTCCTGGCACCCACTGAGGAGCCCATAAAAAAGCCATTAAAGACGCCAGCCCTGGTCCATGAACTGCATGTGGCTGCTCCATAGAACTGGCAGCTGGAAAACACGAACTGAATGGAGAGAAAGCTCGTGCAGCCTGTCCCTCCCTGGGATTCCCCGTCCCTCCCTGGGATTCCCCGTCCCTCCCTGGGATTCCCCGTCCCTCCCTGGGATTCCCCGTCCCTCCCTGAGATTCCCTGTCCCTCCCTGGGATTCCCCGTCCCTCCCTGGGTTTCCCTGTCCCTCCCTGGGATTCCCCGTCCCTCCCTGGGATTCCCCGTCCCTCCCTGAGATTCCCCGTCCCTCCCTGGGATTCCCCGTCCCTCCCTGGGATTCTCTGTCCCTCCCTGGGATTCCCTGTCCCTCCCTGGGATTCTCTGTCCCTCCCTGGGATTCCCCGTCCCTCCCTGGGATTCTCTGTCCCTCCCTGGGATTCCCCGTCCCTCCCTGGGATTCCCTGTCCCTCCCTGGGATTCCCTGTCCCTCTATGGGATTCATTGTCCCTCCCTGGGATTCTCTGTCCCTCCCTGGGATTCATCGTCCCTCTCTGGGATTCCCCGTCCCTCCCTGGGATTCCCTGTCCCTCTATGGGATTCATTGTCCCTCCCTGGGATTCTCTGTCCCTCCCTGGGATTCATCGTCCCTCTCTGGGATTCCCCGTCCCTCCCTGGGATTCCCTGTCCCGGGGCAGGGCAAGCGGGGCTGGAGCTCAGTGCCAGCAGGGCTGAGAGCAGCCAGCGGCCAGCGCTACCACAGCAGCCAGGACCTTCTCCCTTTCCCCTTTCCCCTTTTTCCTTTCCCCTTCTCCCTTTCTCCTTTCTCCTTTTCCTTTTCCCCTTCTCCCTTTTTCCCTTTTCCCTTTCCCCTTTTCTCTTCCCCTTTTTCCTTTTCCCTTTCCCTTTTTACCCTGTTCCCTTTCCCCTGTTCCCTTTTCCTTTTCCCTGTTCCCTTTTCCCTTTTCCCCGTTCCCTTTCCCCTTTTTCCTTTTCCCTTTTCCCTTTCCCTTTTCCCTTTTCCTTTTCCCCTTTTACCTTTCCCTTTCCCCCTTTTCCCTGTTCCCTTTTCTCTTTTCCCTTTCCCCTGTTCCCTTTCCCCTTTTCCTGTCCCTTTTCCCCCCTCTTCTCTTCACTCGAGGCTTTCCAGGGAACCAAGCCCTGGCAGAGCTGGGAACAGCTGAAGGAGTCAGTGGTGGTGTCACCAGCAGGGAGGGGACAGGGGCTGAATGTGCAGCAGCGCCTTTATGCACCTGCCAGGACCTGGCCAGGAGCAGAGGGGGCTGCAAGAAATACAGGGTTCATCCTGGTGATGCTTTAGGATTTAGGTTTTATATTTTTCAGATCAGTACTGTTTTCGTGTGTAACTCTGAAGCCCCATAACTGTCAGCTGCTGCTCTCCTATTTCATTCACACAAAACAATTCCTTTCTGGGCCTGAGAATCAAGAACACCCCACAGCCTCAGGCCCCGAAAAATGTAAACAGCAGAGAATTGGGGAGGAAAACTTGGAGTAAATTACTTCATTACCTGAAGCTGTAATTGGAGGATTAACACCTGATATGCAAATAGACCAAACTTATACTTGTCTGTAAAACTCGTGACCATTGTCCATTCTGGCTGTAGCCTCTGGGAGGCTTTGACTGCCCAAGGTGTATCTATTGAAAGCCTTTAATAAATCCCCACTTTATTCTCTGAATTCTGCCTAGTCCCTGTTTCAGGTGGCCACTCCAAGGCATCACTGGCCACTGGCACAGCCCTGGGACGCTCCTGTTTGCTCCCTGTGCCACCACTTCCCTCGTGAAGGAGCTGATTTAAATAAGAACATCTATCTTCTAAATTGTGTGTATCAAACAATCCATCACGGGGAGGCTGCAAACCTCCCCAAATCTGTAATTATGGTGTCACAGCTGATTGTGATGAAAGTGGAGCTGTCAGGGAGGCATTTGGGAGACAAACACACTGCTCCCAGCAGCTCTCCCAGGAGTGCTCACAAAGCTTTGCTGCCATATGGGGCCGTGATTAATAGCCCAGCCTATATGTAAATATTTAGCTGTTTAGGAAGCAACAGGATCCAATTACCTTTCATCCCATCTCTCTCCTCGTGACAGAGCACAGCGCAGAATTTCTGCTCGGTTTCTTTTTCCCTTGGAAAAGGACGGAAACGATGCCCGTGTGAGTCATATCCCGGTGCTGATATTACAGACACCCTTCCCCGCAGCCCAGGGGGCACGGTGTGAGCGCCCAGCTGCGCCGGGCAGCCTCAGTGCTGGGTCTGCTCATGGCTGCAATGTCCCTCTCCGAGGAAAGGGCTGCTGGCAGCCCCTGCTGAGTGTCACCGTGAGAGCAGAGCTCCTGCTGCTTCCTCACCTGAGCTGAAGAAAAGCTTTTCTCCAGGGCCCTGCGGTTTCAGGACAATCCTTCAAGCTGGCAGCTTGCTCTGCCGGGGGGAAGAGCAGCCTGAGCACTCCACTGTCCCCAGGGACACAAACCAGGCCTTTGTGGCTCTGGCAGCAGCAGGGCATTTGGAAGCTCAGCTTTAGGAGGTGAAAGGGGAGAAAAATGAGGCTCCACAGCGATTTCAATTTTTGAAAACGATTGTATGACTTTCCTGGCAAGGTCAGCGTTTTTGACTGCGTTGTCCTTTCCAGCAGGACTATCCATTCCACATTCCAGCCTTCTCCACCCTCTCTTCAGAGCTGCAGCACATCTCTCCTCCAGCAAATGCTGGAATCTCCCTTGGCAAGCTCCAGGTGCTGTTTGCTGCCTCCCTTGGCTCGATGGATGAGTGTCAGCACAGCCTAGACCACCAGGCTTCTCCAGCCCCCAATTTCAATCTCTGTCCCAGGCACATCCAAGCAAGGCCTGAGCTTCCCCAGGAGGCAAACGAGGAGAGAGGGGCAGCCTGTGTTAATTATCTCAGTCACAAGGAGCAGCTCAGCCAGATGTTCATCCAGCCTGTGTCTGTTTGCATTTCCAGCTTTTCGTGTGGATCCCCTGAGCCAGCACCAAGTCCATCAATTTTAACAGGGCAAACCCATCTGGGGTGTGAGTTACTCCTGAAGATAAGTGACTACAAGTTGGACTCTCTGCTCCAAGGCATTCTCCTGATAAATAAGCAACAACAGCATCAAAGCTTTACTGCAGGCTTCCAAGGAAGTGAAATGCAGAATGTTTTCCCAGTTCCCCATAATTCAAAAATATCCTGTCCAATTCCACACTTCCTCATGGAGACAAAGCACTCTGCTCTGGGCTGAGCCCAGACATGAAAAATAAGATGCAGGTTGGAGCTGCCATCAGAAATTTAGAGGAATGATGCATTTAAAATTAACTTACAGAGGGTTCTTCTACCCCTGCCAGTGGCAGTGGAGCACTTTGGGGTCACCTGATGAGGGACACGGCTCCAGAGCTGGGCACTGCTGTACTGCAGGCAGAGCCAGAAGGAATTTGTCTCTGTTCAGCAGCCACCAGGCTCCTGCTTCCCCAGATTAAACTCTGCTTAAGCCATGTGTTCCTTTTGCTCCCAGAACGAGCTCAAAAATTGAGATATTTCAAATAAGGAAAAGATGTAGGAATTATCGCACAAAAATAAAAAGGATGAGGAATGTGTGAACAGCAGCAGAGAGAGGTCCAAGCTTTTCCCATCAGGTCTCCATGAGTGGATCCAAGCTCTGTGTGACTCCCAGGCACACATCTGTGATTATTCCCCTGGTGTCATTCCAGCCTGTCCTATTCCAGCATTTATTGTCCCCCAGCCCTGTCAGGACCTCACTGCTCCTGAGCTGCTCTGTGGGGCCTGGAGGTGCTGGGACAGATGAACAAATTGGTGACACCAAAGGAGGGGGACGTGTCCCAAGGAGGGACATGAAGGTGGTGAAGGGTCTGGAGAGGCCACACGAGGAGTGGCTGAGCTCTGGGACACTCAGGACAGGAAGGACATGGAGGGGCTGGAGCGTGTCCAGGGCAGGGAATGGAGCTGGGAAGGGTCTGGAGTAGCTGAGGGAGCAGGAAAGGGGCTCAGCCTGGAGAAAAGGAGGCTCAGGGGGAACTTGTGGCTCTGCACAAGTCCCTGACAGGAGGGGACAGCCGGGGGGGTCGGGCTGTGCTCCAGGGAACAGGGACAGGAGGAGAGGGAACGGCCTCAGGCTGGGCCAGGGCAGGCTCAGGGTGGACAGCAGCAGGAATTTCCCCATGGAAAGGGAGGTCAGGGATTGGAAATGCCCAGGGAGGTTTGGAGTGCCCATCCCTGGAGGTGCCCAGGGAATTGCTGGATGTGGCACTCAGAGCTCTGGGGGCAAGGTGGGGATGGGGCACAGCCTGCACCCAATGGTCTGTGAGGGCTTTCCCAGCCCAAATGATCCTGGAATTCCTGGGAGCAGGCAAGTGACTCAATGTGGGACAGCAGCACTCTGCTGACCAGGGAAGGTCAATCACACTTGGCTCATCCAAGGGGATGCAGGAGTTTTCTCCTAAGATATTCTCTCTGAGAAAAAAGAAACTAATCAGGCGGGATCACACATAAAGAAACAGTGATGACAAGCAGAAAATTGCAGAGCTTTGGAAAGTTATGGCCAGATAGAAACCATCCAGCACAGAAGTCTTTAGGTGACCTAACCCAGCTGCTGCTAATGTTCCAGCAGTAATAAACAGGAGCCACTTCCCTGGCTCCTCTCCTTTGGGATTCTCCACTGCAACACTGGTTGGTACTTGAATTCCATCGTTTATAGCAAAGCTATTGTCTGTTATCACAAACACAGGGACATTATTACAGAACTCACCCTGCAGCAAGATATGAATCAGAGTTAACCTTAGCAGACACCAAATATTTACTTTAGAAAAGGCAAAGATATTATTTCATAAATCAAAAATTGTTCCCTTGGCCCTTGAAGGACACTACAAAGCAGACTGGTAATTACAAAGCACATCCTAGGATGCCAAAGCAATTGAATCCATGGCTGCCCGTGGCTCGTGGGTTCCCAGCTTGGCTGTGCCTGAGGCCCCTGGATGGGAATCCCCGATTCCACTCACTGGTTGTGCAGAGACAGAGGAGTGGTGCTCACTGAGAGCCTGAATCGCTGTGGGAATGGAATGAGGTGGCTCAGAGGTGCTGCTGAATGAGTTATGAGCAGCCTCTCTTGTGAGCTGGGGCTTCCAAATGTGAGGCAGTCCCAGATTCCTGCTCCAGACCCTTCCCTGTGCCCTGCTCAGCAGCACAAGGGACAGAGTGGCTTTCTGTCATCACACTTGTAGAGCCAGTGTGAGTCCCATGGATCTCAGCCCACCAGGCACAGCCACATCCTCCCTGCCTGGCCTGACAGCTTCCCAAGGGACTGTCCCTGTCCCTGGAAATGGCCCTGCCAGCGCCCTTCGGGACCCACCACCCTCTGGGGGAGACGAACAACAGAGCCAGGTCTGGGAGAAGGACACACCAGACTTTGGGGCAGGTGAAAATCCCGGCCAGGGACCAGCCTAGAGCAGAGGACTTCTGAACCCCACTGGATCACTCCCTCCTGCTCCTGCCTGAGGAGGGAACCAGCAAGGTGCTCACCACAGTGCCTTGGAATTCCCCCTTGGCACCCCAGCAGTTCTGCCTGGGCATCACAACTTCCCTGTGGGCTGGAGGAATCAGAATTTAGACCCCAGCCCACAGAGCAGAGTGCACAGCCCCGGGCAGGCGATGCCCCTGAGATGCCTGGACACTGCCACCTGCACTGGGCATGGTCACCTCGTGGCCATGGTGAAATCCTCCCCCAGCAGCTCCTGCCAGCCTCTCCTTGTGCTGCTGGAACATCCCCAGGGAGCCAGTGATGCTGGCAAGCTGAACCTGTGTCCCTCTCCAGCAGGACCCTCCCTGGGGACACAGGAGGAGCAAGAAGCCACCAAACAGCCCTGTGTCCCCATGGGACATCACCCCTGGAGTGAGGGCTTCCATCCTTTCTGGGTCTGCATTTTAAACTGATTTTCTGCAGCTCTCCACATTTTTCCTGTTGCTTATTATGGTTGGAAATACTCAATTCCAGGCTCTGCATGTTAATTCCTCCCTGCCACCCTCTCCCCGCTCCTGTGCCCCTGGCCAGAAGATCCCAAGGTACAAATCCTTTGTTTCCTAGAGAATACTCGCTCGTAGAAGCTCATCTTTATTTATCAGGAGTTGTGTCAGCAAGGCTTTAAAAACCCAGCTGATCTCCGCTGCCTGCTCACTGCAAATCAAAAGAGCCTGCGGGAAATCGGGTAGAACAACCATTAGATTAAATAAAAGCTGCCCCTCCGCCTCCTGTGCTTCCCTAATCCTCTTCCCAGCGAGTGCACTGCCCACTGTGCTAATCCACGGGACACGGGGGGCTGTGGGATCGTGGGCTGGAATTACAGCAACTCCTCTGTGGGATCATTGAGCAACACATTTTATTGTCCTCATCATTCTCCCAGCCTGCGGAGAGCCCAGGGAGAGCTGGGGCAAGGGGAGGGTGGATTTTCCACAGAGCTGGAGTTTCAGTCCCTCCCTCTGGTCCATCTGTGCCCAAGGTGCTCCCGGCAGCGCTGCAGGAGCAGCAGGGAAATTCAACCAGGGTAATTCTCACTCTCTGCTCACCTCCGAGGTACACACAGCAGCCAGAACGCATCCAAAATGTTCATAGAGTCAAAAGTGAACAGGAGCCAGTAAAAATGTCTCGATGCAAGTCACAGGAGCTTCATTTCTGGGAGCACTGGAGCTCGGCAGCTCTGCCCTCCTTCCTTCAGAGTTGGAGCCCCTGGGGCTCCAGGGGCAGGGCTGGATGCCCTGGGATCCACCCTCTCACTGATACCTCGTTTTTCCAGGTGCTGGTGCTTTTCTGTACTTCTGGAGTTCAAATTCTCTCTTCCCACTGTTGTGTCCTGGGCAGAGCTGCCCTGCTGTGACAACAGAGCAGAGTGTCCCAAAGCCCTGGGCAGTGAGAGAGCTCAGTTCTCAGTCTGTCCCAATTGCACAGGTTTAAGGCCTGCAGTTTTTATTCTGGACACAGATTTTCTGTACCCAAGCAGCATTCTGAAGGCACAGATGCTGTAAGCATCCCTCAGAGTCCAAAGTCACACACTCAGGAGGGCAGAATTCTCTTTATGGGCAAGTTCAACCAGATGGGAGGCAGCCAGACCTTACAGCACAAGAATTTGCATTGCTCCTGCTGCTTTTAGCACTCAGCCCTCCCTTGTTTAATGTGCTGAGTTCTGATCTTTTGGACTAACACATCCTCAAGCTTCTCTCTGGGATTCCTGAGCTCCCCAGTGCTGTAGGAATGAAACCACACAGGAGAGATGGTGGCACCTGAAGGTGTCCCTGCTGCTGGCACGGGGAAGGTGCAGTCCCCAGGCTGGGGTGCCATCCCCTGCATGCAAAGGCAGCGTGCAGCTCCCTTTCTGTGCCTCAGTGCACTCTGGGGGCTGCTGGGAACAGGGAGGGGAGGACAGAGGGGTTTGCTGGCAGTGGAGGAGAGAGAAGGGAGGCAAAGGTGATGCAGAGCAGCAGATCTCAGCTCTGGGGACACCTGAGCTGTCACTGGCTGGGGTGGCAGCAGCCCTGGTAATGACCCACACTGGGGAACAGAGGAACTCAGCCCCTGTCCCACACTTCCCAACTCCTGGGCTGACTCTGCCTCTCACAGGGATAAACCAGAGCTGGATGTGCACCCAGCCAGGGCCACTGGCCTTTCCAGCTCCCCCTCACCTGTGCCACAGGAGCTTTATCCACACTTTCATCCATGGCCCCTTGTGGGGGAAAAGCTGAAGGGATTGTCCAGCTCTGAGCAGTGCTGTGGGCACAGCCTGTGGCCACATCTCCCTGCTGCCAGGGAAGGAATGAGGTGCCAGCCTGGCACAGCACGGATTCCATGGCAGAGGAAGGGGCTGTGCCATGGCTCTGACCCCCTGGGCTCCCTCCAGCTGCTCAGCACATCTGCCTGCCCTGCCCCAAGCCCTGGCAGGTGCCCCCAGCCCTGCCCATTCAGCAGGACAGCCTGGTGACATTTTCCCTGGCGTGGCACCAAGCTGCTGTCAGCTGCAAGCCCTGCTGCTCCTTTGCCAGGGCGAGGGCAGGGTGCCCAGCTGGCTGCAGCACAGCCCCGGGCCAGGGCTGTCCTTGAGGAACCTGCTGGTGTTGGATGTGCCTGGCTCAGCCCGGAGCTCAGCTGCAGCCCTGCGGATGCAGAGCGAGCTGGCAGAGGGAGAGATTTATCCCTTTGCCACGGCTCAGGATTTTGATTTCTAAATGCGGAGAAACAGCCCAACAAACCCAGCAGCCCTGCCTTAATCACCTCCACCGCTGACCCACCCAACATTCTCATCTCTAAACGGGGCTGTGTTTCTCTTTTAGCCCTTTAGCCAAGCTTGACAATTCTCAGAGTGACTCCAAGGAGGGCTCTGTTACACCGAGGGCTGTGCTCCTTCTCCAGTGGGTCAGGGAGATCCACACAACATCCTGACCCACACAACATCCTCAGCTCTAAACGGGGCTGTGTTTCTCTTTTTAGCCCCTTAGCCAAGCTTGACAATTCTCAGAGTGACTCCAAGGAGGCTCTGTTACACCGAGGGCTGTGCCCCCTCTCTGGTGGGTTCAGCGCTGTGAATCACTCAGGTCCCAGAGGTTTAGTCCCTGCTGCCACGAGGTAAATGCATTTTGTGACAAGTTCATTACTCTGGCTCAGTGTAGTGACAGAGCTTGTGAGGCACAGTGGTTGCAGTCCCAGAGCTGTGCAGCTCGATAGCGTGGTGTGATCAGATTCTTGATCTGATAGCACTGAGCGACTTCACTGCCTTGGAAATGAGCCCGAGCTCACCTCCGTGCTCCTGCTGCCTGGGAATGAAACAGCTCCACAGGCTGAGACTCCTCAGCTCCCTGTGCCTTCGGGAGCGCTCAGGGGATGAATCTCCTGCCTGCTCAGGTGATTTGCACTGGCAGGGACGGGGCTGGCCCAGGCTCAGGTGTCTGACCCTAGTCCTTGCTCAGCTGGGGGGGGATCTGACCCAAAGCTCAGCCTTGGACTCCCTCAGGGCTCACCAGAGCTGACTCCCTGATCTGTCACAGGGACCCCAGCACAGACATCCCCCTCCCCAATGACCAGGGTGGCTGAGAAATTTTTTCCAGCCCTCAGCAGCTCCTTTTGTGCCAGCTAAAGTTCATGTTTCACCATGTGTGCAGCTCAGGCAGTGGCTGTGAGCAGTGCTGGCCGTGGGACACAGTCCTGTGGGCCAGGACACAGCCCCACCTTCCACAGGTGCTTCTGCTGAGCCAGGTGAGCTCCAGCCCAGGGCTGGGCTGTGCCTGCCACACTCTGATAAGCAGCAATAAAAATGGGGGTGTAACACAGAGTGAAAGCTCTGAAGGGAGCAGAGTTTCACTCAGGCTGGAGGATGGGGAAGAGCAAGTGGGGGACACTTGGCTGGGAATGCAGAGGGGTGGGGGGTGCTGGAGCAAACAGAGTCCATGGAATATCCTGAGCTGGAAGGACCCACAGGATCACCCAGTGCAGCTCCTGGAACAGACCCCCCAAAATCCCACCCTGGGCATCCCTGGCAGTGCTGTCCAAGCTCTCCTGGAGCTCTGGCAGCCTCGGGGCTGTGCCCATTCCCTGGGGAGCCTGGGCAGTGCCAGCACCCTCTGAGAAAAGAACCTTTCCCTGAAATCCCTCCCAAATCCCCCTGACCCAGCTCCAGCCTTGGGTCCTGTCCCTGTCCCAGAGATCGGAGCTGCAGCCCTGCTGAGCTCTGCCTTCAATTTTCTTTTCTCCTCTGAACAGACCCAGTGCCCTCAGCTGCTCCTCCTGTGTCCCCTCCAGACCCTTCCCCACCTTCATGTCTTTGGATGTTCTCCAGGAATCATGGGTTTGGGAATTCTCTCACACTGTGGTGCCCAAAGCTGCCCCCAGGCCTCACCAGCAGAGCTGTCCTTCCCTGCTTCTCAGCAGCATCACAAAAACTTCTCCCATCAGTTCTTCCAGCCCCTTCCCTGGCCTGGAGCTTTCTGTGCCTGGTTCCACAGAAGAGGAGGGATGCTCTGAGCCCTCACACACACCTTTGGCTCCAGCACTCCCACACGGGGAAGATCTCTGGGCTCTGAAAGGGTCTCAGCAGCCCCAAGTCAAGCTGGCAGAAACCAGAATTATTGGCTCTTTCTGAGCACTGAGCAATGCTGGGATTGCACAAAGAGCTTTGCTCCCTCTGTCCTGGAAAAGAATAAAATCCCCGTGCTTGCTGTGACCCTTTTATGTGCCAGAGCATGAATTCCACAGGATGGGATGTGGAGCCTGCTCTGGTTGCACTCCTGGGCCAGGTGGGGAGAGCAGCCAGGCCAGCAGGTGCCTGTGGGACAATCCTCAGGGGACAAATTACCACGAGTGAGAACTTCACAAAGAATTGAAGCTAAACAACACCCCCCCCCCAAAAAAAAAAAAATCCTCATATTTGGTTCCTCTGCTGTGGACTATTGGAAACACAAAGCAGAATTATTTCCCATAAATCCTGTGTATCATAATCCCATTTTCTCCTGTCATGCCTGGATTTGCTGCAAACTAACAAGGTTATTTTAAACACGTGTTAAAATACATGTATTTTTTAAATAAGTATTTTATAATTACACACATATCTGTACACTTCTATGGATTTGGTCTCCTTGCCTTTTTGTGAGGGTGAATTTTTGGATCATACCTATGGAATTTCCAGTTTTCCCTGTGAAGCTCTGAAGGATAGACAAGCTTTTCCTGGCTCCACTGTGGCATCTGACCCAATCAACTGAGCTGGCCCTGGGGTGAGGAGGGTGAGCTCCAGCCCCTCACGGGCTCCAACATCAGCAGCAAGTTCTCAGCACTTTATTTTGCTTTGTTTTGTTGGGTTTGGTTTTGTTTTCAAAGGCATCCTCTGCTGGAGCTTCCCCTGGTGCTGCTCCTTGCCCAGACGAGATTTTATTGGTGTGAAATGACTTCTGGGGTTTCTTGTCATTGCTCAGGTCTGGGAGATTTGTTATAAAACAATTTCTCCAGAAACTGTGACAAATTAAAATTTCCATTCTATGTATTTCAATGTGAAAACGCTGGTGGAAAGAAGCCAAGCAAAATATTTCTTGGGTTTTCACTTTTTCTCCAAATCCTAAACTGGAAAAGTCTTTTTTCAACTGGAAAATGAGAGCATTTGCCTCGACTTTCTGTGCCCATGACAATGTGAAGAAATATTTTTTGCAGGGAGAGAGCAACAGGCACCCCAGAGTGCAAAAGGGCTGAGGATTTATTGGGAAGCTTCATTTTTATGAGGGAAAATGTTGTTATGGTATTTCTTCAGCTGCTCTCCCTATTCTTCTCTTGCTTCTGTGGCTTTCTCACAGAGGGAAACACGGAGGAGGCAACGCAAAAAAAAAGGAACTTTTCCGTTTGAAAACAGAGCTGGCAAAAAGGGAAAATCCTGGGTTGGTTTCAAGCTGCTGCCTGGAAACTTAAATGCAGAGCAAATGACAATTTTGTCTCACTTAGAAATTTCCCTGGGGAAAAACTCCCAGTTCTCACTCAGCTCTGCCTTTTGAGCTTCCCAGATCTCTAAAGCCTCCCCTGACGAGCTGTTCCTGGAGGGGTTTTCATAATCCTGGTGGTGAATTGTCCCTGTCACACACCAAGGCCACCACTCCCCGCTCTGTGCCACCAACAAAAGCAGGAATTGATTCCTGGCACATCCCACCCACGGGTTGTTTCAAACCCTTTGTACCAGAGATTGATTTTAATGAAACCTTCCACCCTTTACACACGTGAAATGCAGCAAATTAAGTTTTTGAATGTGAAATAATAGTTATCAAATCCTGCCCAAGCCAGGCTGGCAGAGCAGCACTGATGGAGCCTAAGGGGTGCAAAGGGGACAAGGACCCCGGTGTCTCTTGCCCCTGATATCCCCAAATCTGCACATTTTTATCCCAGCTCTGAATTCTGCCCCTTCTTCTGTCTTTGTAGGGCTTTCCTGGTGATAGGATGGGTGAGAAATGATTCCCCTTTTCCTCAGGTACCCTGTCTGAGGTGCCATATATTCATTTCCACCTCAGCTTAATGAAATCTGAGGTTGGTCCCTTGTGCATCCCGGATTTCACAAAGCTGGTTTTGTACAAGAACAGTTGGACACTGCTGGGAAATTTGCTGCTGATAGTGGGGTTTTAGGAAATACTAGTTTGGTTAAGGTAATGAACAAGGGCTGAAAAGAGAGAATTGCAGATAAATTTGTCATAGATCAGTGAAAATGGCTTCTGAAATCCTGGGGAGGGAAGGGAGGATTCCAGGAAGGAAGAAAGGAGGGAGGGAAGGAAGGAAGGAAGGAAGGGTTCCAGGAAGGATTCCAGGAAGGAAGGATTCCAGGAAGGAAGGATTCCAGGAAGGAAGGATTCCAGGAAGGAAGGAAGGAAGGAAGGATTCCAGGAAGGAAGGATTCCAGGAAGGAAGGAAGGATTCCAGGAAGGATTCCAGGAAGGATTCCAGGAAGGATTCCAGGAAGGATTCCAGGAAGGATTCCAGGAAGGATTCCAGGAAGGATTCCAGGAAGGAAGGAAGGAAGGATTCCAGGAAGGAAGGATTCCAGGAAGGAAGGAAGGATTCCAGGAAGGATTCCAGGAAGGAAGGATTCCAGGAAGGAAGGATTCCAGGAAGGAAGGATTCCAGGAAGGAAGGATTCCAGGAAGGAAGGATTCCAGGAAGGAAGGATTCCAGGAAGGAAGGATTCCAGGAAGGAAGGATTCCAGGAAGGAAGGATTCCAGGAAGGATTCCAGGAAGGATTCCAGGAAGGATTCCAGGAAGGATTCCAGGAAGGATTCCAGGAAGGAAGGATTCCAGGAAGGAAGGATTCCAGGAAGGAAGGATTCCAGGAAGGAAGGATTCCAGGAAGGAAGGATTCCAGGAAGGAAGGATTCCAGGAAGGAAGGATTCCAGGAAGGAAGGATTCCAGGAAGGATTCCAGGAAGGAAGGATTCCAGGAAGGAAGGATTCCAGGAAGGAAGGAAGGATTCCAGGAAGGAAGGAAGGATTCCAGGAAGGATTCCAGGAAGGATTCCAGGAAGGATTCCAGGAAGGATTCCAGGAAGGAAGGAAGGAAGGAAGGAAGGAAGGAAGGAAGGAAGGAAGGAAGGAAGGAAGGAAGGAAGGAAGGAAGGAAGGAAGGAAGGAAGGAAGGAAGGAAGGAAGGAAGGAAGGAAGGAAGGAAGGAAGGAAGGAAGGAAGGAAGGAAGGAAGGAAGGAAGGAAGGAAGGAAGGAAGGAAGGAAGGAAGGAAGGAAGGAAGGAAGGAAGGAAGGATGGAAGGAAGGAAGGAAATCTCAGAGTTCCTGAGCCAAATCCTTCCCTGTGCCCCCCTCCCCTTTGCTGCCAGTCTGTAATTCAGGCAGGTTTTGAACAAGAGGTTATAAATTACCATTTAACAGTTTTTTAATTGCTTCATGAATCCATGCATCGTTTCAGAACTCAAAACATTTTGCAGCAAATAGTTCCACACTTTCATTAATTAGAAGCTGAATGGGAAATGCACCTTTTTCTTTCCCCCCTAACTTGCTGTGCTACAAATTATTCCTTCTTGGTTTGGGGTTATAAAAACCAGGCTGTTAATGCCCTTTTCACCTGTTTGGTGCCACTTACACTCTTCAGGGTTGTTATTTCTGGAGAAGCACTTCCCTTCAGTTCCATCTTCCCCCTGTGGAGATCACAGTGCACTTTGGAACATCCTTTTTGCTGTTCCCTCTGTTTTTCCAGTTCTGCACCTGATTCTGCTGTGAGTTTTTGGATAATCCATTGCTTTAATCAAGTCATCCTCCTGCAAAAGCTCACTTCCTTCTTTAAAGAGCACTAATGGGTGTGCAAGGCAGCCCTTGCCCTGGTAAATGTCATGCCTAATCCTTTCCTTTTATCGTATTTATCCCTGAACCTGCCACTTCCAAACCCCAGCAAGGATTCCAAAGTACTCATTCCATTAATTTGTGACAGTTCCTCCAATTCTTAACCCATAAAGAAAAGTTCCACTGACAGAATTTTCCTCAGTTCTTCCCCAGCAAACATCAATGTGAAGAATTCATCTGGATTTTCTGCTCCAGCCTTATCTTCCTTGAGCTTTTCCTTTCATGCCTTGCTCATTTAGTGGCCTTGGAGCCTCTCTGGCAGCGTTCCTGCTGCTGCTGTGTTTCTGAAGGATTTGTTGGTATTTCTTGTACAGTTAGCAAGTTGTTCCTCGAAATATTTCTTGGCCTGTCTTGTGATGATTTCCCAAGGATCTTGCCAGAGCTAATGTTCCTTCCTCTTTCCCCGTTTAGACACAACATACAGTTGAGGACTTGCAGGAAGTTAATGCTGTGTGACTGGAGTTACAGCAGGGGGAAAGCACAGCAGAAATGTGTCACAGGATCCCCCAAAACCTGGATTGGAGGGAGGACCTGCCAAAGCTGTCACCAGCCCCAGCTGTCCCCATGTAACTGTGGGGACGTGGCTGAGCAGAGCCCTGTCACAGGGAACAGCCCTGGAGAAAATCCAGCCTGGGATTCTTTGACACACAAACCAACAGCCATGGGCTGATTTATTGCTTTTATAGAGCACATCAGTCACAGCCTGGCAATGCTGGTGTCCCTTGTGGGAGCCCAAAAGGGATCAAAGCACCGAGATTCCCCTGGTCCCCCATGCCAAGGACATTCCATGTTCCATGTTCACTTCAGAGGGGCACTCAGACTCACAAGGAAAGACCATGACAGGGATTTTGGAGGGTGCTGATTGCTCAGGCAAGTCTTTTCCAGAAGTTTCCTGGAGCCCAGAGCTATCTGCAAGTGGAAGACAGAATCATGGAATATTCTGGGTTGGGAGGGAGCCACAAGGATCTGGAATCCAACATTTAAATGAACAAAATCTGTGCAGGGATGGAACCCTGTGTATAGCCAGAGCAGGGCTGTCCCATGAGGGGACAGTCTGGGAGCCAGGAGTGGCACAGGACAGGTGGGGACACAGCAGGACACAGTCACACAGCAGCCAGGAAAGGTGAGCAGAGCAGGTCCCAGGCTCAGCCAGCATTCCAGGGACAATCAGGGAAGTTCAGGGTGACAGGAACTGCTCCAGGGGCAGTGCAGGAAGGTCCATGAGCAGGTGTCTCAGGTTGCAATACAGGATGTGACCAAAATTATGTGTTCTGTCATCATCCATTGAAATCAGCTGGGCCAGTGATCCTGATCTCTGGGGGAGATATCCTCTGTTAATGGGCCATGTGTTAACCCAGCTGGGGCAGTGTTCTTTATCTTCCCCACAGCCCATCCTCCCTCCAGGAGATCTCTCCTGTCCATGGCCATGCAGTCCCAGGGCAGGGCTGATCAAATTCCATCATCCCATGGGGAGATGCTCCACCCAGGGGCAGGAGCCGAGCATTTCCTACCCAGATCAAAGGGGAGATTTGGAACAGCAGAGCAGCCTTTTCCCACTGGATCCCAGAGGAAAACCAGAGCCTTGCACATCATCCCTGGAGCTTTGGAGGAAAACTGCACCTTGTGCAGGAGCCCTGCTCCAGCAGAACCACATCTGTCACTGCAGGAGGATGCAGCCACCATGGAATGGGACTGCACCAAGCCCTGACTGACTGACGGGGGCACCTTGGATTCTGACTCTGGCAGTGTTTTTGTGTTTGGATTTGTAATACTGTATTTCTATTTTAATTTTTCCTAATAAAGAACTGTTATTCCTGTTCCCATATCTTTGCCTGAGAGCCCCTTAATTTCAAAATCATGATAATTTGGAGGGAGGGAGTTTACATTCTCCATTTCAAAAAAAGAGGCTCCTGCCTTTCTTGGCAGACACCGCTTTCAAACGAAGACAGCAGGACAGGATGTACAGACCAGGTCAGAACCAGAGCACAAAACTTCCCCAGCACAGCTCCAGCTGAGCTCCAGGGGCTCCCAGGGGCTCCCAGGGCAATGGATGTGTGGGAAGGAGGTTCCTCAAGAGGGTGGCCAGGAAACCGCAATTTACAGGAGCACTGGAGGCCCTGGCAGCATGGGTAGATCCTTTCTTCTCACTTCCGGGGGGAATTCCAGAGGTTTGTATTAAATAACCACTCCAGAAGGGCTGGGGGACAGCAGGGACAGGGCTGTCCTGTCCCTGGGCTGGGCACAGCTGCTGCCCAAGGTTTCTCCTCAGCCCTGAGGAAGGGAAGGCTCCCAAGGGTTCTGGGTGGCCATGATTCCATGACTCTAGGGTTCTATGATTCCATGGCACTCATGTCTGTCTCTCTCCTGACAAACCAGCAGCACCTCGGGCCTATCTGCTGCTGCCAGGAGGGAGTTCCTTAAAACCAATCAGTGCCCCTGCATCCCAGAGCTGTTCCCAGCCTCCCCCACACTTCCAGAGCTCCTTTTCCATGGCTTGGGGGTAGGAAATTGGAAAGTCTTTAAGAGCCATTTGCAGTTAATTTGGCAAAGCCTCTCCAGGTAATTGGCACTGAGGGCACTCCCAGCACTCTGGGTCTCCCTGAGGGCACAGAGGCACTGACACCATTCAGTGTCCGAGACAATTTAAAATGAAGTGAAAATAAATGTAATTAGTTATTACAGTTTATTAGCAGCTCATATCCTTGGGCAGATCCTGTCTTTATTGTTGTTTAATGGGATTAATAACTCCTTAAGCAGGCATGTGACAGCCAAGAGCAGTGAAATTCCACAGCTGGGACACAAATGTTCTCTTGCTTCTTCATTTTACTCCCTTCTTTTTAAAGAGGGACGTTTTTCAGGCCCCTTCTTGACAATTTTCTGTTTTATTGACAGAGTAAAGGATACGTTTTGGGGACAGGAAGCAGGTATTGCCTGCTGCTAGGATTCTCAAGTCAGGCAGGATCAGCCACAAAACCCACTCAGGGCCCACTGGAAATCCAGAATTTCTTAACCAAAGTATCTCATTCTGCCCCATCCTGGTGCAAGTTGGCCTCTGCTTCCTTCCAAAGACTTGGAGAGCTTCAGCCAGCACTGAACCTCCTAACTCAGGAGAATGGGTAAGATTATGAAATATAAGAGAAAAGTAAGCACCTTGTGGCATCTGTGTTGAGTGTAAACCACAAAATAAACTCAGTTCTGCCTCATCTTCATTTATTCCTGGCAGACCAGCAAACAACAAAGTCTCCAGGCAGGGGAGCAGGAAGGGAGAGCAATGAAACCAAAGCAGAGCACTTTGTGCCTTTAGAGCTGGGTGTAAAAGGCTGAGCAGGGAGAGCCAGGTGGCTGCTAAGGATTCACTCGCCACACTTCGCCCAGTTTCTTAGAGAGGAGAAAATGTCATTTGACAAACTGCCCCAGCCCTGGCTTGGTGTTTGTTATTATTGCAAACTCCATCCTTGGGAGGGAGCTGGGCGAGTTCAGAGAGCCCTTTGGAGCCATTGGTGGTGCAGACACTGCAGATCAGCATTGCACGGGGGGCTGAGATCCTGCTGGCCACAGCTGGGGCCACACAGCCGTGGGGGGCTGTAAGGGACTCCAGATGCTCTTTATTGTATCCAGGGGATCCAGCAATTTACGGGTCGTGGGTGACCAGAGCCCAGCCCACAGCTGTCAGCCACAGCTGGGGGTTTGTCTGAAGCCCCTCTGGTTCTGGTTACAATGCATTATAGACTTTTCTTTACAGAACATCCTAATACATGACAACCAATCAATGCCTTTACTATTACCTATAGCCTATCCTAACTACTAACATTCCCATATTTATGTTACTATTCTCCAATCACAAAAGGTTATTATGTTACAGTTTAAGCTGGAAGTTGTCTTTCAGTTTTCTTGCAGTGGAAAATTCTGAGACCTTTTTTCTGCTTGCAACATTGGCTTTCTTGTTTGCCTGTGAAATCTTCTTGCTTGGTAAAAACATCTTTTGTTTGAGGTGGATTTATCCTTTGCTCTGAGCCATAAAAACCCCTTCTAACTAACATACCCTTTGCCTTCTTAGTTATCCAGTAAGGCTGGCTCAGCAATTCTTTTCTTCTATATCAAAACTTGCTATCGTTTCTGTTCCTTCTTCAGATTCTACATTCAAAGATCTTTCTGCTAAACATACACATCTGTGATACCTTCCTGCCAAACCCCTATCGGTCCCAACAGGGGCTCTCCAGCCCTGGGGAAGGGCAGAGGAAGAGGAAGGAGGCAGGCCCATGTCTCAGCATCAACCTCCCAAACACAGCAGTGGGGGGGTGCAAACTGGAGGCACCAGTCAGGATCTCACAGCGAGGGGCTCAGTCCTGCTCTTCATGGCTGGAAACGCCAGTGCTGACAGCTCCAGGAATCTCTGAAATGTCCCCTTCAGGCTCCTCCTGCTGCCCAGCTTCCCCCAGGAGGGGCAGCTGCTCGGGGGTGGCTCAGTCTGTGCTGGAAAGCTCTGGGAGCCTGAGTCAGGCTCAGCATCCAGAGCCTTCTCTGGGAGCTGCTGCCATCACCACCTTCACCTGGGCTGCTGCTCTGAGCTGCTCTAATTGATTGACTGCTTAATGAAGCTCTGCATTCCCACCTCCCACTGCCTTGAGCTGCTGCACCGGCTCTGTGTGATCTGTCAAGGTCACTTTGGAGGGACATTACTCACCAGACAAGGAGAAATGCCCGGGTATTAACGAGCACTGAGGTAGAAAGAAATGATGGCAGGTTCCTGTTCCAGCCACATGAGCCCCAGCCTGGGCTGGAGGGGAGGCTGTTCACAGGGGCTGCACAGCCCAGCTGTTCAGAGGGCACATCTGGAGCTCAGAGGGCACATCTGGAGCTCGGGACCAGGCTGGGGGCACCTGAGCCTCTGGGCTGCAGTGCCAGACTGGGGTGAGCTGGCTGAGGGCTGCCAGGGATTCATTGGAAAAAATTCCATCGTCTGTCTGTGTGTTTCAGAGGAAGGTGTTCCTGCCCATGGTAGGGGGGTTGGAACTGGATTGGAGCTTTAAGGTCCCTCCCAGCCCAAACCATTCCATGATTCCATGGCTCTAGGGTTCTATGATTCCATGACACTCATGTCTGTATCTCAGATACTGTGTAGATCAATTCCAGAAGTGTTCCAGCTTTGGGCTTGACTCCCCCACTGAAATTGAGGCACAAAACAAAATCATCCAGCCCCAAGAGTGGAGCTGAGGTGGATGTGGCAGCAAGAGCACATTCTTTTGGGAGCAGGATAATTTCAGAACTCTTCAAATCAGGTAAATGAGGTGTCCTTTTAGGGAGAGATAACCAGTAAAATGACAATATTTCCTAGAAGACAAATAATCTTGGCACTGCACATGGTGCAGGCAATCCACCTCCTCTCTGTGCACTTCAGAGTCACGTGGAGATGTTTTTTCACACCTGGTGCTTCTGCACAAACATTTTGTTCTGTTCTCCAGTTCCCTGTTGTTTGATTTCCCCATTTTCTGTGCCCCACCAAGACCCAGCCTCAGCCACTGCCCTGGACCATCAGGATGTGTCTGGCTGTGAGTTGTGTACACTCACACTGTTCATTTCCAGGCTGCTGTGTGCCTCAAAACCCTGGGCTCTGAGGAGTGTTTTATACAATATTTATGTTTCTCTGAGATGTGAGAGGTCACTCAACCTGACAGAACTGAAGCCTCTGCCTGTGGGAGGGGTGTTCTGCTGCAGCATCAGCAGAAAGTAAATGAGCTCCCAAATGAGAGTTCAGAGAGTTCTGCCTGTCATTTCCATACAGCTTTGGACTCTGCTCGTGGCTTCTTCCTTCGAGGGAGGAAAAGCTGCTGCAAATGTCTGCTCGGCACCAGGCAGATGCTGGAATAGAGCACCAGGGGGATCAGGGTTTGCTGCAGCTGCAGGGAGGCTTTCCTGGCCATTCCTGCTGATCTGAACAACCCAAGAATAAAACCTTTGCCCAGAGCAGCAGAGCAAAGGTGAACCCTCCATTTGCCACCTGGATTATTCCCACAGCTCACCCTCCCCTCCCTCTGCACCACTTCAAGCACCTGGACTGGGCAAATCCTGCATTTCTTCACCTCCATCCTCCCTGCCAGGACCCTGAGCACAGAGAGGTTAAATGAGACCTCCAAGGTCACAGAAGAGGAAAGGTGCTGATTTCAGCTTCCCCTCCCCAGCACTCAGCTGCCTTCAGGCTGCTCACAGGATGTTCAAGGGAAAAAAAAGAGTCATGAACACCCCTGAGAAGCTCTGCTGGTAAAACTGAGCAGTGTAAAAAGGCCAGATAAGATAGAGGATAAACATTTGTGACCAGGAGGCACTTCAGAGCAAAACATCTGCTTGCCTGGAGTGGGGCCTGATTCTCCTGTGCTGTGGCAGAGTCATTGAGGTGCTCGGTGCCTTTCCAGGAATCCTGGAGTAAGCAGGACAGCAGCCCCAGGCTGGCACACAGGACACAGCCTGTGCAGGAGGCTGTGGCTCTGGAGAGGCAGCTGGAGGAGCAGCAGGATGTCCCAGGGCATCCCAAATGGCAGGAGCTGCCTGCTCAGCTGGCTGAGCACTACCTGCAGAGGCTGCAGGGGACGGGACACTGGCACCGACTCCTTCCGGAGCTGCTGGGATCCGTCTGGAGCCCGGGATGTGAGCTGGGCTTTGCTGAGCTGGGCTGCCTTGCTGGAGTGTATAAAATAGAAACCTCTCTGAGTCCCTCAGAGAGAGAAAAAAATGCAGGAATTGAATTAAAGCCCTTAGAGAAATTAAAATATATTAAGCCACACAGACATGAAGTAGAAGTGTAAGTTTTAGTGTTAAGTAAGAATATATTTTAAGTGCCTTAAGAGAGTAAAAAGCCTAGTTTAAAATTCAGTAACTTAGCCCCAGACATAACAAAAACATAGCAGAACGTTGAATGCATTTCTAGATAGAACAGATAGAACCATTTGCATGAATAGATAGAACTGTATGTGTAAATAATGTGTATGAACTGACACTGCTTCCATAGCTTAGAATTGAGTTCTGGTAAGTGTAGAGAGAATGTTTTAGAATCGTGTTTTTAGCTGATTGGATGATTTATGAATAAAATCCCCCGTATTGGGGTGAGAGGAGGTGGGGAAGGAGAAGGAGAAGGAGAAGGAGAAGGAGAAGGAGAAGGAGAAGGAGAAGGAGAAGGAGAAGGAGAAGGAGAAGGAGAAGGAGAAGGAGAAGGAGAAGGAGAAGGAGAAGGAGAAGGAGAAGGAGAAGGAGAAGGAGAAGGAGAAGGAGAAGGAGAAGGAGAAGGAGAAGGAGAGAAAGAAGATGAAGAAGGAAGGAGTGGGAGCTGCTGTTGCTGGTTCTGCTCAGGACTCTGTGGCAGAAAGCTTTAGCACAGACTTTAATACTCTGAACTCTTTGCCTTGGAGACTGATGTATTAATGCAATAAACAACTTTACAGCAATCAACAGCTGCTCCTGTCTCTTTGAAGACCCAGACCCACGAAAAGCTCAGGACTGGCTGATGCCCTGCTCCTGCTGCTGCTGCAGGGCTTGGAGTCAGTCAAACCCCACTGGTGACAGTGACAGCCCTGGGGATGTCCAGCTTCACTCTTTGCACCTTGCTGGGGAGGGAAGAGCTCAGCCACACCATTAGGGCACTTGGTCCGTGGTGCTGTAGATGTTGGCAATGGACAGCAGATCACAGATCAACTGGAAGATGATTCTTCCTGAGCATCAAAGCCAAAGAAAGTCACAGATGCTTGCAGCTAAAAAGAAATTGGGAAAGGAAATCCCAAAAGTGAATGGGGCTGCTCTGGGTCTCTGGCTGTAGAGAGCTTTTCAATAAGAGGTTGGAGAGCACAACCTTTTCCCTCTTGACCACTTCCAGCTCTGTCCTGAAATCCCCGAGGTGCCATAAATGTGCCCTGTGCTCCAGGAGTGGCACCATTCCAGCGCAGGTGGGCAGCTCTGCCTAACCCTGGTCCCCAGGCCAAAAGCACCCGTGGAGCAATTTCCACACAATTCCTACTGCTCAGAATATATTTTTGTTCTATTTGTGCTAAAACCCAGAAGAACAGTTTTTAGGGAGGATTCAGTGCAAGGCTTGTTCACAGCCAGGAGAGAAGGAGGTAAGAAAATTGTTATTTCCCCCTGCAGATTGTTGCCAGCTCTATTTCAGAGGAACCAACCTGTCCAGCCACCTCTGCGGCCCCTTAAATGATTTCCACACTTATTCCATGGCCTGCAGCACGGTGTTAACCTAAAGGCAATGATGTGGGCAGGACAAGTGGTTCCACATTTATCCAGGGAGTGAAAGGGCAGAATTACCTGGGATGCCCCTTGAAACAGCAAATGTGGCGTGAAGGAGCACACTCAGCTCTCACCGGGGGATTAGACAGGACAGGGAAGCAGGAGTTACACAAATTTCAGCTAAAGCCATCAGCAACAGCTCAGTGAGCATTGTGAGTGTGAATGGCACTGAGGCACACGTGGGAGGGACGGGAATTTGTGTTTTCTGTCACTTCTGAGCAGACTGGCCATGCTTGGACAGCACAGCAAGGAAACGCTGTCAGCATCCTTGGGTCAGTGCCCAGCGAGCCACAGGAATTGCAAATAGCTCAGGGCTGACTCTGCCCTGCAGCTCCAGCCTGGAGGGGCCCTGGCAGGGCAGCAAACACCTGGAGCTCCCTCCTGGGAGAAGGGGGGTCAGCAGGGGAGTGCTGGGGAACAATTCCCTGGGAGTCACCCTCAGAGAGGAGCCCATGGGGGCAGGGTCACCTCTCTGTCCTGCAGCCCTGGGGACCCTGGTCCAGTCCAAACTGGCCAGGGTGTCCCAGTCCAAACTGGGCACTGTGTCCCCACTGGTCCCAGCCCAAACTGGGCAGGGTGTACCCACTGATCCCAGTCTAAACTGGGCAGGATATACCCACTGCTCCCAGTCCAAATTGGGCAAGCTGTCCCCACTGTTCCCAGTCCAAAGTGGGCAGGGTATCCCCACTGTTCCCAGTCCAAACTGGGCAGGGTGTCCCAGCTGGTCCCAGTCCAAACTGGGCAGGATGTCCCCACTGGTCCCATCCTGTCCTGAGCTCTGCACACAGCCAGGGCAGTGCCCACCCTCACTGCTGGGGGATGTCCCACCCTTGTGTGATCCCCTCTCCATCCCCAGCTGGATCCCGGCTCAAAGCTGGGGTTTACATTGTCCTTGCTGAATTCTGCATTAGAGATTCTTTTTTCTTTCTTTCTTTTTAATCTTTCCCACAGTCTCAAGGTCATTTAAAGTCCTTTCCAGCCCTTGACCAAATGCAAGGGGCAGGAGCATTTTGTATTCTACAGCCCAGCTCATGGACAGGGGATCCTGAATAGCCCCAGGTCCAGGGAAGGCCTCACAGATCAGCTGCCAGAGGCAGGAAAATTCCTGGTTCTGCTGTGTGATCCTGTTTGCCTGCTCAGCTCTGCATCCTCATCTGCTCCATTCATCTCTCCCATATTTTTTGAGCTTGTTCATGGAGGTTTTAACACCAGGAGACTTAAAAGTGCTGCTGCCTCAGAGCAGGAATTATCTCTTGCTTTCCTCTCAGGCTCTGAAGGAAATTAAATGGGTTTTACCCAATTTGTCTCTGATAATCAAGGCTGACTATTACTCACCTCCACATATTTTCCAGGTACTTCTTTCCTTCATTATTTTTCCAGGAATTAGGGCTGATTTATAGGATTCCAGTGCTGAGCCACAGGACCTGCAGTGCCCTGGTGTGAACTCCATGTGCAGAAGGACCTGTGTGGAGCCTGAGGTGCCTGTGGTGGCTGGGGGGCTGTCCCTGTCCCCTGCTCTGTCCCCTGCTCTGTCCCCACATGTGTCTCCAAAGCTGGAGGGGTGCAGCAGGCTCCCACAGTGGGATTTCTGGCTGCATCCATGGGATTTCTCCTGAGGGGTGCCCCATGGTCTCCTGTTGGTGGGGGTCAGCCCCTGGTTGGCACTGCCTGCAGGGAATGGCTCTCCCATGGGTGCCACCCTGGCCAAAGTCACCCTGTGACCCAAACTCTGCTGGCACTGCCAGCTCTGCCCCCTTCCCTGCAGCCCTGGCAGGCAGGGCTGCCATTAAGCTGTTCTTCAGGTTGAAGAAAACCTGTAAAATCCTATTGGAAACTCCTGGAAAGCCTTTTAAGTCTGCTCACATCCCAAATGCTGCACAGCCTCGAAACTTCCCAGCTGATTTATGGAGCAGCCACTCACAGGCTGCTGGAGAGCAGGGAAACCTTTCCCTTTTCCTTTTCCTCCCAGCACTGTGAGAGCTGTGTCTGCATTCCAGGGCCTGGATCCACAGGCTCACAGCTCCAGGAATGAAATCCCTGTTTCACTTCCCAGGGGTCTGGCCACACTCCCAGAGCTCCTCAGCTCCCACAGGTTCTTGTTGTCCCTCTCACTCTGTGTTGTGTCCCCAGTGCTCCAGAAAATCTGGTCCTCGTGGGGACCTCACGTGGAAGGAAGGATGGAGTTCCCACAGGTTTTAAGTCTTGCAAATATTTCCAGGAGCTGGAGTTTCTGTGATTTCTCTGACTCTGGAGACTTGTCTCTATTCTTCTGCCCGACCCTACCCCTGACTGCACCTCCTCGTTGATATTGCTGGGTTTGCAGGGCTTATTTCCCATCAATAATTAATAAATGTTCTCCATTAATTCCTCTGGAACAGTTTTCTCCTTTGCCAGGGAAACAGCTGCACACCAGACCCTTGACAGAATTCCTTTTAACCTCATTTCAGGAGCTCTGCTCTTGTTTAACAATAAACCACACACTCCATTCGCTGTTATTCTGTAAGTAACACTCCATGATTCAAGTCAAATTTATTCCATTTCCCACTGGAGCAAGCCAGCTATTCCCCAGCCTATTTTCTCATGAGCCTAAATGACAAATTAGCAAGGTTAAGTATTGTTTTAATTTCAAACAAAATAGGAGAGAACCCCTTGCAGAAGGAGCACGATGTGCTGCAGTCAGGCTGCTGTTCTCATCATAATTTTCCCTGTTCCCAGGGGTGGGTGAACAGGGGGGGAATTTTACACCAAAAAGGGCTCTGGAGAAGCAGCCTGAGGGGTGACAGAAAGCTCAGAGCTGAAGTGATGCTTTATTATTTTTATTTTATAAGGGGATGGTGTCAGTGCACTTGAGCCAAGCATGGAAACGTAAATCCTCCAGCCCTGAACCCCAGAGGAGCTGGGGGAGGCAGGGAAGGGTCTCCCAGGCTCTTGGCAATTGTCCCACTCACCTGGCAGGCAGGGAGGGAGGAACAGCAGGAGCTGCACAGACTCAGGGGATCTGCACAAATCTGTGGGATCTCCAGAGCAAAGGGCCAGCATGAGGCCGAGGGACAGGGCAGAGGATGAGCTGCCCTGGGGACAGGGCACAGCCCTGGCTGCTCCTGGCATCCCCTGGGCTGGGGCTGAGGCAGCTCTGGCTCAATGGGAGAAGGGAAAAAACCTTCCCGGTGGCACCAAGGCAGCAGGGAGCAGGATAAACTGTCACTCCTTGGTTTGGGTTGGGAGAGACCCCAAAGCTCACCCAGTGCCACCCCTGCCATGGCAGGGACACCTCCCACTGTCCCAGGCTGCTCCAAGCCCCAGTGTCCAACCTGGCCTTGGGCACTGCCAGGGATCCAGGGGCAGCCACAGCTGCTCTGGGCACCCTGTGCCAGCCCTGCCCACCCTCACAGGGAAGTCTGGTGTGGTTTATTCTTGTCTTGACAGGAATTTTCCTGGAGAAAAACTGGAAAAGCTGATGGAGAAGTTTGTCTGCAATGCATTTTGTAACATGCAGAGCTCTGTTTTTATCTGGTTAGGGTTCAATGTTTCTGCTACAAGACTCTGAGGTAAGAACTGGATTTAGAACCATCAGCTTTGCATGGAATAATCCAAGGGATTCCTGCCTCAGGGCCACTCAGGGCTGGATGGGATGTTGATGTTTCCTGAATGCACCCTCTTCCCCTAAATAAAGAATTGCAATCACAGAATTCCAGGATGGTTTGGAAAAGGACCTTAAAGCTCATCCAGTTCCAGGGGCAGGGACACCTTCCTCCATCCCAGGTTGCTCCAAGCCCTGTCCAACCTGGCCTGGGACACTTCTACAACCTCGAGGAGCAACAATTTCAGATTTCAGCCTCAAGAATAAAGAAAGGGGGAAAGAAGAAAACAAAAGCAAGCCACCCCAAAAGCTGCTCAGGGATTTGGAATTATTCTTTCCCTGTTCAGAGGATGCAGTGGCACCATTTGCACACCAAGGCATTAAGACACTTCTCAAACAAATATTTTTCCTTCTGCCAAACCCGCAGAGGAACCCAGCTGCAAAGGACTTGCATGGAGCTGCACAGGGCTCTGATCTGCTGGAGAACATTCCTGAGGCTGAAAACCAGATTTTGCAGTGCAAAACTTCCCCAAAATGAGCAGGATTGATAGAATTATTTTTAATTCTATGTTTCTTTGAAGCTGCATTTTTTTTTTTAAATCTTTTCATCCCCCATTTACTCTGCTAACATGGAGTATTTCCATATTTTCCCCCCTTTTGCCTTTTCCAAATCCCGACTGTTTTGTGATGGCAGAGTGTCAAGAAAGCTTTGAAACTGCACAGTTCTGCCAGTCTGCCAGTGCTGGCAAAATTTTGCAGGAAAATAGAACAGTGGAAATAAAAATTACAAAAAAAAGGTGGGGGGGGGGAAAGAAGCATTTTGTGCTGCTTAAAAATGTAAAAAAACTTCTCTAAGAAAAAATCCTCCAACAGGTGATTTGAAGGTGCTGAACATCGTGAAAGAAAAATCACCTGGATTGGTTTTACTGAGAAAATATTAATGTTTTACCAGTTTTCTTAATCTCTGATGCATCCAGCAGCACAAGTGGGCCAGGAATTGTTCCCTTGTTTTTTATGCCTGCGTTGTTTCTAAAAGTCCCTGGACTTTCTGAGTGCTGGGCTGAGGTTTGGACACCAGGACAGTCCTGCCCTGGGGATTTTCCCTCTGCAGTGTGGGCAGGACAGGGCTGGACAGAGGCTCTTCACCTGCTCCCACTGCTCCCCATTTCCCTCTGCCGACATCCCCATCCCTGCCCATCCCACCGGGGCTGCCAGAGATCAAAGAGGACGAGCAGAAGGCAGCACCTTGATTATTTTGGGGGTTGAAAGGGATGTTTACAGCTCCCCAGCGAGGCTGTGCCTCTGAGGCAGCATTCCCTGCACTTGCAGCGCTGTTGCTGTCATCTTGCAGGAGAAAACTTGTTCCCTTTTGATCCTTTGTGCAACGGGATCAAAACAAAGCAGGCAAAGGCACAAGACCCAGAATTATTTAGTCAGCACCCTGTTCAAAGCTTTCCTTTCTTCCCGGGGAGGGGGGGGGGGGGGGAAACGAGCAAAGAAAATGTGCAGACAATGAATAACATGGAAAACAGATCGTGAAGAGACAACCAGACCGTGGGGGAAACCAAATCATGGAGAAAAGCATTGCTGCCATGTGTGGGAATGCTGAGGAGATTGCAGCTCCAGGGAGGAGTGGGAGCTGAATGTGAAGGATGGGCAGAAATGGAGGAGCTCCTGCAGAGGCTGGTGATGCCTGGAGAGTTGCCTGGAGCAGGGGCTGGGCAGTGCTGAAGGAATAAAGCAGGGATTTATTCCAAGCCCTTCCAAGGATTCACCTTGGGCACTGCAAGAGCCCGGCCGTGGCTCCAGCCAAGATGGAGCCAAGATGGATCCGAGTCACGAGTTCTCACACTTGGATCACTTTGGCTCCATTTCCATCTTGGCCTTCATTGTCCAATTGCAGCTCCAGCTTCTGCAGTGCCATCCTGCCACATTCTCTCCTCCAGTCGCTGCTCTTTGCACTTTTTGGGGCTGAAGCTGCAGCGCTGTCCTTGGTTGTGGGGCTGGCAAAGGATTGTTTTGTGTGCCTGAGCTGGGAGGAGAACTTGCTGACACTTTGGATGGAGTTCAGAGTCACACACCAATGCAGTGCAGAGTCTGGAAATAGGAAAGCTCATACTTAAAGCATCACTGAGAGATGCTGAGCTCGATAAGTGACTCATCCAAAGGAGTAAAAACTGCTTCCAGCAATTCCCTCCAGTGGAGAGGCTTTGCTGGGATTATGGAAAGGCACAAAAATAACAGATAGCTTTAAAATATCTGATAACAAAGCTGTGACAAGCTGCCCAGAAGGGTCGCCCTACACCAATATCTTTGGATGTGAAGGGGATCCCCAGCAGTGTCTCCTCCCAGTGTCACACCAGGGTACAATGGGGACACTGAGCCTTCAGGTGCATCCCAGGCCAGAATGAACCAGGACCTGTCTGATCAGGCGATTTCTAATCGTTTTTTTCCATGGTCTGAAAGGTTTTGCCTTGAGAAGACTCTGGCAGGAAAGAAGAGGCACAAATGAAGGAGGGAACAGTAATCACAGAATCCTGGAGTGGTTTGGGTAGAGGGACCTGAAAACCCACCCAGTGCCACCCCTGCCATGGCAGGGACACCTCCCACTGTCCCAGGCTGCTCCAAGCCCCAATGTCCAACCTGGCCTTGGGCACTGCCAGGGATCCAGGGGCAGCCACAGCTGCTCTGGGCACCCTGTGCCAGGGCCTGCCCACCCTCACCGCCTGGAATTCCTTCCCAATATCCAATCTGATTTTCCCCTCTGTCAGTCTGAACCAAATCCCCTTGTCCTAAGAAACAGCTCCTAAACAAGTGTTCATGATGCCCAGGTCTCCAAACCCCAGGGATGTCCTTTAGGACGAGAATTTCCCAACTCCAGGACAGTTTTTATAGAGAATCTTCATGGTCTCTGTCCTCAGAGCCATGTGTGACTTGCAACTCATCCCCATTCCCCCTCCTTTTTCCCTCAGCAGATGTTTCTAGAGAAGGAATAAGGTCATAAAAGGGAAAGCTAAAACAGTACAAGATGTGACACTAAGAGGAATAAAAAAAAAAAAGAAAATAAAAGGAGGAAAAAGAATGGTTTCAAATCTCTTTGCTCAGACAGCCCCATGTGATTACAGCATTTATCAGTGTCTATCTCAACACGGAGCAGCTCCAGCTTATAAAGAGTGACACATGCAGAGCACAAAATAACAGGGCTGCCAAAGGCTCCTGAACAGAAACAAAACCCAAGGCAGCTCCGGGAGGGGATGGAAAGCACAGCAGGAGCCCCATGGCTGGGCTGCTCAGCAATTACTGGGACAGAGGCTGCACAGCCACGTTCCTGCAGGGAATGGCCAAGCCCAGCCCTGCCTGGAGGAGAGAACTTCCCTGCTCTGCTCTCCTGGCAGGGCAGGTCCATGGATTTTCAAAGCAGAATGCCTGGAGCAGAGGATGTTCAGTGTTTCCACAGTCAGCGTTCCTGGAGAATGCCAGGAGAAGAGTTCAGGTCTAAAAGGAAAGATTTCGATATAAGGAAGGATTTTATTAAATGAGGGTGGGCAGGCCCTGGCACAGGGTGCCCAGAGCAGCTGTGGCTGCCCCTGGATCCCTGGCAGTGCCCAAGGCCAGGTTGGACACTGGGGCTTGGAGCAGCCTGGGACAGTGGGAGGTGTCCCTGCCGTGGCAGGGGTGGCACTGGGTGGGCTTTGGGGTCCCTTCCAAGCAGAACTCTCTGTTCCTCTAACTCTGCCCTGTCCTGTTGGCATCCCTTGCATGGACAGGGAAGCAGGATTTGGGTCCTGTGCTGTGGTCACTCTCCTGTGTCCTCTCCTCAGCTCAGCCTGGGCTCCTGCAAAGGATCAAACTGATGAAAGGATAAGCCTGCCAGGAGAAAGGGAGCCAGGGAGAAGGCTCTCCTCTCTTCCCTCAGGTGGGCAGGGCAGTCCCTGCCATGCCCCTGATCCCTGCCAAGTGCCAGGGAAGGGCTGTTTTCCACCCTCCAGCAGAGGGGCAGTGGAGGCTGGGGCTGCCAGTCCAGCTCAGCCAGTATTGGAGCCTCCAGCCCCAGCCTGAGCTGCTTTGGAGCCTTCAGCATCACCCCAGCATCACCTGCTCCACCTTCCTTCAGGAGACACCAAACCCCTGCAAGGAGGAGTCCAAGTGACTCAGGGAGCCTGAATGTGATGGGGAGCAGCTCTCCCATCTCCAGCTCAGCCAGGCTTACCTGCAACCTCCTACAGCCATTTCCCAGGTCCTGATTGAGTTTCCAGAGTTGCCTGTCCCTCCTGGCCGCAGTCTGCAATTCTGGCGGCTCCATCCTGAGAATAAACCTGGTAAAATGTGATTTGTGGGCAAGAGCTTTGTGTTCATTCTAGAGGTGCCTGTCTGTGATTTATCCTCCCTCTTCCTACCCGGGCACACATCCTAACCCAAAGCCACTTGATCTCCATTTCCCACTTGCCATGCACGACCTTTCAGGAGAGGGAAATGCTTTCCCATTATCTGGTTAAAGGCATCTTTATTTTGCCATTGTATTTCTCAGCCATTTTCCTGTAAATCTCAATAAAACAGCCGGGGTTACTGCAAGAGCTGTTTGAACAATGAAAGCAGCTTCGCCCTAAAAGTTGCATTCAGCCTAATGAAGATCCATCTGCTACAGTCCAGAACTCAGGGAAATAATGAGGGGAAATAGGTTTGGTGATCACATCCTTCACTCTGAGAGCAGCCAGGAGCTCCCCTGCCTGTTGTGAAGGAATAGAGGAACATTTTGTGCCCTTTGGCTTGCAGTCAGTAAATAATGAGAACCAGGCAGCTGCTGAACGTTTGCCCAGCCCGAGCCACTGATAACAGGGCTGAGGCAGAAGCACAGGTCAGAGCTGAGCCCTGCAGAAATGCGAGGGCAGGGGGGACCTTTGTGTGCATTAGAAATGTCAGCAACTCTCTGATGTTGGCTGGGCCACCCTCAAAGGCTTTGTGGGACATCTGGGAAGCAGCTGAAATCCAGCAGAGCCCTTCTCCTGCTGAGGATTCAGTGCTGGGAGCCCACAGAAGGAAGGGCAGCAGGGAATTTCCATTTTCAATTTCCATTTCCTAGATTTGCTCCCCACATCCTCATGCTCAGGGCCCCAAAGGGACCTTCTTGCCTGAGACATCCAAGCCAGGTTGGATGTGGGCAGGGATTTCATCTCTGGTGTGTTCTGTGCATTCCCACAGAACCAACTGGAAGAGCTCCAGCCCCAAAGGGAGACGAAACTGCTGCCTGGAGAGTTGCCTGGAGCAGGGGCTGGGCAGTGCTGAAGGAATAAAGCAGGGATTTATTCCAAGCCCTTCCAAGGATTCACCTTGGGCACTGCAAGAGCCCGGCCGTGGCTCCAGCCAAGATGGAGCCAAGATGGATCCGAGTCACGAGTTCTCACACTTGGATCACTTTGGCTCCATTTCCATCTTGGCCTTCATTGTCCAATTGCAGCTCCAGCTTCTGCAGTGCCATCCTCCCACATTCTCTCCTCCAGTCGCTGCTCTTTGCACTTTTTGGGGCTGAAGCTGCAGCGCTGTCCTTGGTTGTGGGGCTGGCAAAGGATTGTTTTGTGTGCCTGAGCTGGGAGGAGAACTTGCTGACACTTTGGATGGAGTTCAGAGTCACACACCAATGCAGTGCAGAGTCTGGAAATAGGAAAGCTCAAACTGAAGGCATCAAAACCACCCAGGACATCCCTCTGTCCCTCTCCATGCTCCTACCACACCTGCAGCAGCAGACTTGGGGCTGGAACAGGGAAGTTTCCTCGGCACAGCTCAGAGTCCAGTTGTCCCTGTCAGCTGCTGAGTGCCCTGGGCAGAGCTGGGACCTGCAGGATGTGGGAATCTGGAATTGCTGATCCGTGTGGATCTCTCCCTTTTTGGGATACTCTGTGATGGTTTCCCAGTGTTTAGGGCAAAGCTGATCTGCAGGGGCATGCAGGGAGGTGAATCCCGTGATTTTCCAGATTAAATAACTCCAGGAAATCGGGATACTTGGTGCTTTAGCTCCAAAACTGCTGCCCTGCTTTCCTTGGCCAGTTTTTGTCTTCACAGAAAGGAAACTTTGCCTTGAAGTTTTCCTTTCCAGGTGACTCAGTGCAAGGAACCTGCAGCCCAGATTCACAAATATCTCCAGACTTACTTGGAGCTGAAGGTGGATTTGCTGGAGAAGGGTCATATTTGGGTCAAACCCCTTCTGAATTGCCTCCAAATGCTCTCTGCCCTCACATAAAATCCCAAAAACCTTAATAGGAAGGGCACAGGCTGGAGGAGGGCATTTTCCAGCCCCATCCCTCGCTCCCTCCCTGTTCCATCAGCTCAGGGAGCCGTGTCATGCCCAGCACTAATAGCACACACTCCAAGCACACTTCCCTGCTTTTCTCCATGCTCACAGCCAGCATTTCCATTTCCTCTTCCATTTGGGAAAGCAGAATTACAGCAGAGACCGGGACTGGTTTAACAAAAGTATTGGCGAGGCGGCGTTGGAGCCCATTAAGCGAGAGCTTGGCTTTCATGCTAATTTTCTTTTTAATAAAGAACAAATGGGCTAGGCTGCCACACAAAAGCGTGGAGCTGCTCTGAAATGAGCAGGAACGGAGCTGGGAGCAGCACAGCCCTGCTGTGTTATTACGTTTTGGGGGTGGAAAACTCCTACAAATCATTTGTATCCGTTGTCTAAATGGAACGCGCAGGGAATAATTTGAAGCAGGGAAGCATTAGGAAAGTAAAGGATCCACTTCTGCACTCGTTTGCTCGGCTTAAACTCCTTGCTTTGTTTGCTGCCCTTGTTAGAGAAATTGTGCCTTGGTTCAACTTAAAATATGAGTGTGATTATCAAACCCAAATATAAACCAATACAGAACAGAAAACACTATTCATAGCCACCGAGAGCAGGAGCTTTACATAATTTCCATAGTGTGTCATGCATTTCTAGGAAGGAGAAAAAGGTCTTGAAAAGAAGCAGCTGACACGGAAATCATTATGAGAGATTTTTATGCTCACAGGGTAGTCTTAAACAAGAATAATGTTGCTCAGGAAAGTAACACTTGCAAAGTTATTTGGGCCTGAAGTTCCTCACAGGCTCCTCGTGGGCTTTGCAGAAGTGCTGAATCAGGGCAGAAGAGGCAAAACATTTGCACGGGAGCCACAGAGAGAAATCAGAACTTCCTGCTCTCAGCATGGCCTGCAAGGCTGCAGGAGAGGATTTCTCCTGCCTGCATCCCTGGCCTTGTCTGGGAGCAGGGAGCAATCCATGGGGACAGGAGTAATCCATAGGGACAGGAGCAATCCTTGGGGACAGGGGCAATCCTTGAGGACAGGGGCAATCCTTGAGGGCAAGAGTAATGGGGACAGGAGCAATCGATGGAGACAGGAGTAATGGGGACAGGAGCGATCCATAGGGACAGGAGCAATCCTTGGGGACAGGAGTAATGGGGACAGGATCAAACCTTGAGGACAGGATCAATCCATGGGGACGGGAGCAATCCATGAGGAGAGGATCAGTCCATGGGGACAGGAGCAATCCATGGGGACAGGATCAATCTCTGGGGACAGGATCAGTCCATGGGGACAGGAGCAATCCATAGGGACAGGATCAGTCCATGGGGACAGGATCAATCTCTGGGGACAGGATCAGTCCATGGGGACAGGATCAATCTCTGGGGACAGGATCAGTCCATGGGGACAGGAGCTATCCATGGGGACAGGAGCAATCCATAGGGACAGGATCAGTCCATGGGGACAGGATCAGTCCATGGGGACAGGATCAGTCCATGGGGACAGGAGCAATCCATGGGGACAGGAGCAATCCATAGGGACAGGATCAGTCCATGGGGACAGGATCAGTCCATGGGGACAGGAACAATCCATGGGGACAGGATCAGTCCATGGGGACAGGAGCAATCCATGGGGACAGGAGCAATCCATAGGGACAGGATCAGTTCATGGGGACAGGAGCATCCTGCTGCCCCTGGGTGGGGCTGGGCTGTGTGAGCTGTGTGAGCTCAGGGCAGGGTGTGAGCCAGTGCTGTCAGGGAGGTTCAATAGAGCCAGAAGAGAGATGGGACAGATGGATCCATCCCTGGTGTCCCCCAAGCTCTTCTGGGAGTGCTGTGGGGCTGGGGCAGCACAACCAGCCCTGCTGAGAGCCAAGCCCCCAGTGCCCTGGCACTTCCTCTGCTTGACTGATCCTCCAAAAACTTCAATCAGGCTTTAAAGTCAAACTTTGGAGGCATCTAAACTCAACCAGGATAAAAAGAGTGCTCAGGGATGTGGGGAAACTCAGGCCCTCATCAGCTGGGCCTGTTCCTTTAAGCAAAACTTCAAATCTGGAGCTAAATGCTCACTCTCAGCTTTCACTTATTTATTTATGCTTTTAATTCTCTCCTAGATGCCAGGAAACATATTTGCATTTCATTAAAATGTATTTTCCCCACTTAGTTCTGCATTCTTTCCTGGCAAATGTTGCCTTTTTGTCATTTTCCCCGGGCCTGGAGCAGACTCAACGTGGTGCAGCTGCTTTGCTTGAACAGCCCCTGGAACCTCAGGCTGATTCCTGGTCCTCAATGGCTGTGGGCACCTCAGGAGGCTCTGGAGTCCATGGATCATCAGTGCCACTGGTCACACAGCCTGAGGGGCACACAGAGCAGCACATGGACACAGAAATCTGATGGATATGGGCAGGTCCTGGATCTGGAGCCCTTCCGAAGGGGCTGAGGGTGGCATTTAGCAGGGGTTGGGCACATCTGCCATCAGTGCCAGCTTTTCCCCCTGCTGGGAGCAGCTTGGCTGGCACAGCTGGGCACCAACACTGTGGCACTGCAGCCAAGGCCCTGCAGGGTCTGGGGTCAGGCAGAGGCTCCAGGTCCCAGCCCCCAGTCAGCATTTCCCCTGCACAGACACACATCCCTCCCCCCCTGATGGCCTGGCCAGAGGAACAGCCCTTGTGCCAGCCTGGAAGTGACAGCTTTGTGATCCTGAACCGGGTAACCCCCTCCCAACCCATCCCATTATCCCATCCCATTATCCCATCCCATTATCCCATTATCCCATCCCATTATCCCATTATCCCATCCCAGGACACCATTCCAGAGGGATCCATGTCCCTCTCCCTGTCTCTATCCTGTTCTTTCCAGACAGGTTCAGAGCTGTCCTGAGCCTCATCACAAGCCAGCTCTGCTGCTGGCCACCAAACAATGACCTTTTCTCTGCCACTTTGTCCCTGGGTGTCTCACTCAATCACATCCCAGCTCCAGAGCATCCATATTTAATTACCAGAGGTGCTTTATTAAAGCCCCATGTCCTCGTCAGCTCAGGTGTCCTGTCCTGCTCTGCTCACCAGACCATGACAGAGGCTCACTGAGGCTGGACCTTGGCTCCAGGAGATGAAACTCAGCCTGATTTTGAGTGGAAGCAGGTCCAGCTAATGATTTATTACATTTTAGCCTCTTGAAGATGTTAAGGCAACCTCTGCCCCCAAACTGCTTTTTCTCCCAGCCCTACACTGAAGCTGAGCACATGAAAAGCACCAGGAACATAAAGCATCATTTGTATTTAAGTCAGACTTGCAGAAGGATAAATTTAAGCGTTGTAGAAATTACCTGGATGAAGAGAAGCATTTCCTGGAGTAAAGAGCTTAAGCCAAGTCAAACACCTGAGTGCAGGAGCACTCTCCCTTCTCCCTGGCTCCCCAAATATTTGCTGACACAGACAAACAGCCAGTGCTCCTGAAGTCGTGATCCCAGTGCCAGGGACAGAGGTTTGGGCTGCTCTGGGCATCACAAGGCACATGTGGGGCAGTGTCCTCACCCCAGCACTTCACATCACCAGTGTCACTGCTCTGTCCCACAGGGAGCACCAAACAGCTCCTCCCTCCCAGCAAAGGGACAAGGCATGGGGCTCCCAGGCAGCTCTGTAAGCTGGGCACCAAGGAAGCTTCCCTTGTGGGGCTGGGAGGTGATTCCCAATCCCAGGGAGCTGGGAGGAGGCAGCTCCATCCCACAGGATGGCACCAACTCCACTGCAGGAATGCAAATAAATCCCCTTTTCTTCCTGGTAATTTGTTTCCGTGCAGAATAAATTGAATATGTAATTTCATTTTCTCTCTTGGAGCATTAACAACCTTGGAATTGTTGGGATTCACAATGAAGACAACAAACAAGTAATTACTGACGAGCTGATATCGCTGTGGAGAGGAGAATGCGATTGATTTTAATTCTCGGCAGCCCTGTTTACTCTCCCCTTGCATTAGGCATAATAAAGTGTTACAGTAGATTATGTTCTGCTGTAAAATAGTTCTTATCAGCCACCACAAACTGCTCCTCATTAGGGAACAGCCCTCCACCACCCCACTCCTCAGCAGCATCCTCTGGGGAGGGCCTCACACCCTCACAGGGAACAATTCCTTCCTGATATTGAATTTAAATCTATTCTCTTTCAGTTTAAAACCATTCCAGGCCCTTGTCCAAAGTCCCTCTCCAGCTCTCTGCTAACCCCTTTAGGTTCTGGCTGGCAGATATTCAAAGCTCCACCGTGCAAGGCCACGAGCAAACTGCTCAAATTCACAAATCTGTCCAATCTCCACAATCCCAGGTTTTGATGATTCCCATCCTGCAGGAATCCAGCAGAGAATTCCTCCAAGTGCAGCTCACAGGGGTCCATCAGGATGGGAATATGGGGTGGGATGGGATGGGATGGGATGGGATGGGATGGGATGGGATGGGATGGGATGGGATGGGATGGGATGGGATGGGATGGGATGGGATGGGATGGGATGGGATGTCCCTCCTAAGGCCAGCAGCTCCCAGCCAAGGCTGCTCCTCCTCCAGAAACCCTTCCTTGTGCATTCCTTGGAAACCTCACCCTGGACAGCAGGCTATTCACTGCCTTTCCAAAATGCAGGAGCTCCCCAGCATCCTGAAGGAAGATGCAGAACCAAGCTTTGCCCCAGGTTGGGTCTGGTGACATCCTAAAGTGATGGCCACAAAGCTGTACAGCTGCAATTAATCAGAATGGAATTGATTGTGATGGGAAATTCGGGGTGCACAATGCAGTTTGTGGTATATCCTTTGAAAGTCAAAAGAGCTGGATCCTGTTTCTTTTGCCAGCAGAGGATTGTTTCCCAGGGAAAGCAGGACTCCTGGCTTTGGTGACTGTTTGGAAAGCTGTCCCTCATCATTCTGTGCCTCAGTGCTCCTGGGTGTTGAGGAGAAGCAGAAATCTTGCCCTCTTTCCCCAGCTTTCTCCACGATTTCCATAGTCAGCCAGCACAGATTTCCAGCTGGGAAAGAGAGCTCTGATGGATGGGTGTGGAGTGTTGCAGTCCCTGGGAGAGTATCACGGAAACATGGAAATGTTTGTGAGGGAGCACTGGAGCCTCCACCCCGCTCTGAGCAGGGTGGGCTTTGGGCCAGGCCAGCCTGGATCTGGAAAACTCCAAAGGATGGAGAGGGATTGCACTGAGCCTCTGAAACCCTTCCCACCTTTAACCACTGCTCTGTCCCCTCCATCCCTGTCCCCTCCTGTCCCCCCAGCCCTGTCCTCGCTGTCACCACCCCCAGGAGGCTCCTTCAGCCTCCCCTTCCCCAGAGGCAAGCCCAGCTCCTTCCCTGCCCTGGCACTTTGTGCCAGCCCCATGGATGGTGCCATCCCAACAAAACCTCTCCAGCCAGCGCCCATTCCCTGGCAGTGACTGTGGCCTGAGCTGGGAGCTCCAGGAGCTCAGGTTTGCTGTGGTTACTGTGCTGCAAAGAGAGAGAAAGGACAGCAACACACACGGAGCTCTTTGGGGAAAAAGGCCAATTTATTGTACAGACAGCCCGTATTTAAAGTGTGTCAGTGCAGCCAGGACAGGACAGGAGCTCATTGGACAATTGGGACAAACATCCTTGGGACAGCACCTCAGGATGTGTCCCACGGCAAAGACACCAGGTGTTAATCTTTATTATGAATTCCACTCTGTCACCATGTTCTCATCCTGGGAGACTCCTCCCTCACTGAAGCTGCAGTCAGCTTGGCAGCCTGGGAATGGAGCTGAGAGTCAGGAGAAATCCAGGCCTGGGAAGAATTTCCAAGCTCTAATTCCCCAGCTCTATAAATGATGTGTGTGTCCAGAGTTTGCCCTGTGCCTGTCCCCTCCCAGCGCTGGGCAGGACGTGCTGCCCGTTCCAGGGGCACAGGGATGCTCTGGAATCTGTTCAGCTGCAGAGAGGTTTTTGCTGCTTCTCCACACGTGTGTCTGAGGGCACAGCTCCAAGACAGGTGCTAGAAATTCCTCCTGTCACTGTCTTCATTGCCTCCCCATCGTTTCTGGAGGTGTTCCTGCAAGAAATTCTTGGAATGTCATTAAAATGGGCTTTTTTCCATGTTCATGCTGTTTTCTCTGCTCTACCTTCACTTCTATAAGATCTGAACAGACGTTTGATGCTCTGCCTTAAATTAGGTCCCCGTGTTCCATGCAGAGTTCACCAGCTCTCAGAATGATCTTTCGAAGCCTAATTAATTATTTAAAGAAGTTTAAATGGTGAATGATCTTTAAAGAAGGCATTGTCTCATCTCAATTATCTTTTCAGAGGTTTCTCTGCTCTCTCTGAGTTCAGTAAGAGACTTGCTTAAGCACTGGCAGATAACTAATTCCCCAATTAATATAACTAATGTTTACACAGGGATGAATTCCTATTTTAGCAGCTCTTGCAGCATCAAGTGACCTTGCTAAACTCCCACACTGAATATTTCTCTCACAGGACACAGACACACTGATTTTATTACACAAATATTCGTCTTTATTACAAGATATTCCCAAATTAACCTCTTGCAAGAGGCTTCTCATTTGATAAAGAGCACAGGTTGCTGCACTGAGGAAAAGCCATTAACATCTAATTAAGCACCAGAATTATCCAACAGAATCTCTCGGTATCTCCTTCCAAACTTTTTCTTCCTGTTCAACTCCCAAACAACATGAAAACTTGAGAGTGAAAGGTCCCAAGAAATGAAAGGTCCCAAGAAATAAATCCTCTGAGGACAAAATCTGCAGTCCTTAATGAGCAAGTTTAGGTGAAAGCTTTGGGATTTTTGTGTGAGGGGAACTCTGCTGGCAGAGCTCAGGAATTCTGAACCAAATTACTTTCCTCTCATTCCTTACAACTTCCCAAAATCCAATTCCTGCAAGTTCTGCCACTGGGGCAGACTATTTCCCACTTCAGACCCAGAAGCAGCAGGGGAGGGAGTTCTGGCCCAAAACAGCAATTTTTGGATAAATTTTTCATGCAGATCAAGTTTAGATAGACTTTTCCCTGCCTATACTTAATTTAAAGTCCATTTAACAATGCTAGTTTAGTGTATTTTGATTGAATTTTAATTGGTATTCAAGCGAGCTTGAGACAAATTGTCAATTAAAAATGCATAACTGGGTGTGAAACAAATTTCCAAAATAAAAATCCCAATGAATTCGTGTTAAGCTCTATAACTGCTTAAATATGAACTCATAAAATCTTTGTATCATGGCAGTGCTATGGAGTGGAAGAGCTCCTGATGGTTTTTACTCACACCCCGTAAAAGTTAGGGAAATGAGAAGGGAAATAATGATTATCCTTGAATCAAGGACCTCCAGAGCTTCTCACTGCAAAGGATTTGATTTTTCCCTGCTGCAGAGAGAAATCTGGGATGCTCAGACCTCCTGTTCCATCAGAGCATCCTCAATCCAGGAGGAATTTCTCCTTCCCCCACAAATTTCTCCTTCTCTTGTTGGGAGTCAAGTTTTTAACCATCCCACAGGCCCCACCATGACACGGAAAAGAAAATAGAAAAGGGCAAAATCAAAGTAGAAAAGAGAAAAAAATCAAAGTAAAAAAGAGGGAAATGCCCACAAAATAACCAGGGTAGGGGAAGGGATGGTGAGAGAAGAGCACGGGGAGAAGCTCAGGGTGCAGGCACAGCTGGGGCTTTCCAGGAAGGTGGCAAATAATTGGGAGAAATTCAGGGAAAGTTTGTCTTTCATGAAGGTCAGTGCAGATACTTGGAAAAATGAACAAACAAATGGAGAAGAGCAGAGTGAAAGGTAAAAATATCAGTGAGGAGCTGGAAAGGTGGGAGGAGCAGACTCCAGAGGGAGCCCAGTTCCGTGGAGTTGTGAATTTGAGGGAGTCACAACAGGGATCCAACCCTGGAAAAGCGGATTTCACTTAAATTTACCAAAAGCACAGCAGTGTGAGATTGTTGGATGGACTTGGAGGAAAAGGTAAGGAAGCTGAAGGTGACTGAGCTGTCAAAATGCAAGGAGTGTGCAGAGGAAAAGCAAGAGAGGATATTCCAAGGACAGGACAACAACAATTTGAGAAGCCTGTGAGAAGCTAAAGAAAGGATTATTTTTATATATCACTTAATTTTTTTTTGCAAAGAATAACATGGACAGAGTCAGGTTTTGGACAGAGGCACAATACCTGCAAAATAAAAACAAACCCACAATCTTTTTACAGAGTCCTCTGAAGGAATGAAAACCCTAAAGAGGGAGAGGAAGGATTCCAGGAAGGAAGGAAGGAAGGAAGGATTCCAGGAAGGAAGGAAGGAAGGAAGGGAGGGAGGGAGGGAGGGAGGGAGGAAGGAAGGAACAAAATTCCATTCAGGAACCTTGCAGGCTCTAGGAGTGCCCATGACACAATGGGTGTTCAGTCTTTATTCCCATTCCAGCTCTGAGCAGGGACTGGGATTCCCACTGCACCTCCAAATGCAAGAACCACGGGTCAGAAAGCTCAGCCAGACTGGAGAGATCTAAAATCCAGATCAGACAACCAGAAGAATCATTTCTACTGCAGGGCACTGGGAGGTAAAACAAAATCTTGCATGGATAATTTGGCACTTTTTTTTTTTTTTAATGCAAATCCTCATTTCAGGGCTGTTTCCTTTCCAGAGATTGGGATTTTTTGGAGGAAACCACATCTGAGCTTGTTATCCTGGAGTTTCTCAACAAGCAGGAGGGACCAGAGCCTTGTGGGGCACGGCTGAGCTGCCCCAGCCCAGCATGAGGGGATGTGCACAAAACATCTGCAGCTGCTTCTGCCAGCTAGAAAGGGAACCTGGCCCAGCTCAGATATAAATATTTGCACTGAAGACAGCAAAATCTCTCAGATGAAGCCTGCCCTGGGCCTCTCAAATAGAAATTTTGCTGCTAAGGACATAACCTCCCAAAGCAAGAAAACTGGGAGGTGAAGAGAAGGCAGAACTGAGGGAAAATATGCTCGTGACAAAGGAGAATTGAATTCCAGGGAAAGAGACAAATACTACAGAGGAAATGCAAAATAATTTTTGTTATTGCTACAAACCAGGTATTTAAAAAAGGTACAACTAATTCCAAACTGAAATTATGTAGGTCAATAGGCTCAGAAAAGAGCAGCTCTGTGCTCAGCCTGGGATGTTTGGTTATATGAGGAAAAATCAATGTTTTTCTGTTCCAGAAGGTGCTGGTTCCCTCATTCCCTCAGCTGGACTCAATTCATCTTGCAATGAGCTGTGCTGCCATCCCAGGGTGATGAAATATTTTACCACACCTCTGTAGATATCGTTACCAATCTATTTTGCATATCATTAAAAATAGAAGAGCTCAGGTTAGTCAGATGAGACCTACTTTCTCTGAGGTTGTTGACTGGTGTTAAATTTAGTCCCATTTTGACAGGATGCCATCCCAGCTCCTCCAGTGTTCCCATGGCTGGGGTCAAACTCCCAAACCCCTCTGGCAGGGCTTGAAGCCCCCTCTGACCCTCAGGGATGTCCCCAGGGGAACCAGCCCTTTCTGGGCTCCTTAGCACAGATTTTTCTGTGTTTGTAATATAAATATTTTCCCTGATGACAAATATTGTTTAACATCATCCTTCCCTGTCAAAGGACTGGAAAATAATTCATCCTCCTCATGTACTATTCACCCTGCTTCTTCCCAAATTCAGAACAGATTGATTTCTTTATGTTCATCAAAATTTATGCCTTTTTTTATCCCTTTGTTGTGCCAGCCACAGATTTTCCCAGGTGCTCCAGCGTGACAGTGATCTCCAGTTCGTAACTTCTAACACACATTAATTGCCATCAGTGTTTCTAGGGCTTTATTTTTTCTTTTATTTCACTTGTGCAGCTGCTGCCTGTGCTTCCTTCCTGCACTCCACAGTCAGATCCTCGGGGAAGGGAGGGGAAAATGTTCAGAGGGGCCCAGTGTCCATCCCACACCCCTGCCCAGGGCTGTCCTGGCACTCCCTCAGTGCTCCTGCACCAACACAAGGAGCAAGTGAACAGCCACAAAACCCCATCCCCTGACCTGGAGCAGCTCCAGCTTCTCCTTTTCCTGTGGGAGCAGACCCCAATAACATCTTTGGTGCAGGAGAGGAATCCCCAAACCCAGGCAATGTGCTGGGGAGCAATAGGGACAGGGACAGGGTGATGACACATCCAGGACCCCATTCACTGCCACCCCCTCTGCTTTCCCAGGGGCCTCACAGCCCCAGAACAGCCCCCAAGCCCCAGGAGAGCTTTGGGGTGGTTGATGCTGTGACAAGTTCCTGTGTACTCATGAACAATAGAGCAACCAGAGCACTTGTGGTGCCCTGGGATCCCTGGAAGTGTCCCAGGCCAGGCTGGAAAGGGCTTGGAGCAGCCTGGGACAGTGGGAGGTGTCCCTGCCATGGCAGGGCTGGGATGGGCTTTAATGTCCCTTGCAACCAAAACCATCTCATGATTATTCCATGGAGTGCCAGCCCTCCCTAATCCAATAGGATGGGAGGCTGGAGGCTGAGACCTTTACAGGTGTGTCTGGGCATCCTCCTTAACCCTTACAGCTGTACCTGAACATCCTCCTTAACCCTTACAGCCCCTCCCAGCAGGAGCACAGGACAGGAGGGACACCTGTGGGTGTGAACAGTGCCCACACCAGTGACAAGGAGCTGGGGGCAGAACCAAGCTGGCAATTAATTATTAATTATTGTGCAGATGAAGCAGTGGGAAGGCACTGCCTGGGAGCCAGCTGTGCCTCCAGCTACCCCCAAGGGGTGGCACTGGGCTGTCACTGTCATTGTCCCTGTCCCTCACAGGTTTAACCTGCAAACCCCCCCAGGCTCTGTGAGCAGAGCAGGAGGAGGAACCAGGCCCAGGATGGTTCCCAGCTCCCAGGAGGGGCTGCCTTCATTGTGAGCAGCAAAACAAGACTGGGAAATGCCAAAGTGTGACAAGATGTGGCTGAGGACAGCAGCTGTGTCCTGGGGCAGGTTTAGTCACACATCTGCCCAGGCCCAGCTCACAGGGTGTGCAATGAACCATCTCCCTCCTCCTTGACATGGAACACTGGTGAGAGAACAAGCAGAGCCCAAGCAGCAGAGGGAAAAAGGAATGGTTTTCCACACAAGCATTTAAACAGCATGATTTTTGTTTCCCCTGAAACTGAAACAAAAAGCTCCAAGTTTGCAGCCAGCTGGAAACAGCACAGACAGGAAGGAGCTGTAAGAGGTACCTCGAGATCTGTGCAGCTCCTGCCACTGCCATGAATTTATGGAGGTGCCTGGTCCTACATCACACAGGTGATCATCCCTGCCTGGGCCCAAACCAAACCCAAACCAGACCAGGAGGATTCCCTTTAGCACTTCACTCTATTTTCGTTGGGATAGCACTGACAAGAAGGGCAGTGGTCCATGAATTCTTTACAACACTCTTCACTCAGGGGAGAGCCATCAGCTCTGACAGCACTGAGAGCAGAAATTTTCAGTTCTCAACACAGGAATAACAATCCAGAGATTATGCAGATGAGTGAGCTGTGTTCATGACTTCTAAATCTGACTTAAAACTGGTTAAACCGAAATCTTAAGCAGCCTTTGAGAAACTGAACATCTGACAAACTCCCAGAGCGTTGCTGATGCTGAGGGGGATTTTGGCCAGCTCTATTTAAAGCCATCCCTGGATGTAAAGACACCACACGGGTCAGAGACACCAGGGCTTGGGTAAACACATAAAATAAATCCACCAAGAACGGACTTTCCATCATCTTCTGGAAAATCGCCCACACCAGAAGTTTCCCAAGGCTGCGGAAGTCCAGCTCAGTTCAGACCATGTGATTTCCCAAAAACAAGGCAAGTCAGGAAAATTGTGAGATGTGATGTGGCCACAAGACCAAGGCCAGCTGATCCCACACCAGGCTGTGCTGAGGCTGCAGCTGGTAAAAAAGGGAATGGGAATGAATGGTCTGGGATTGCCTGCTGGGAAAGGAGCTCAGAGGGACAAGAGCTGCCCTTTGGAGTGGTTCCACTCACAAGCACGTGGAATATTCACTGGGAAGGTCAAAAGCCCAGGTGTGCCTCTCATCTCCTCTCCTCCCCACCACTCTGAGCTGCATTCAGCTGCTGAAGGACCTTCCCTGGGCCCAGGGAGCACCACTTATCCCATGGAAAGGAGCACCAGGGAATGCAGCCCCCCCCGGCCATCCCAAGGACAGCAGCCAAGGTCTCCCTGGGCCCAGACCAGCCCTCAGGGACTGCCTGGGGCCTCTCCTGTCCGGGTGGGAGATGCTGTGAGCACCAGGCAGGAACGAGCCCCCACACAGCTCTGTGGGATTCCTTCTTCATGCTCACCTATTCCAGAGGGATCTCCAGGACTGCTCCAAGCCCAGCTCTCAAGGGATTTAAACAAGGATGGAGGAATGCACTGGAGCCTGGGTTTAGGTGTTTAGATGCCATTTGAAGTCAGCCTGTTTCCTGTAGTTGCTGCTGAATTCCACCAGTGGAAGAATGGCAAACCTGTCTGGTGGAAAATAGAAAAAGCACATGTGAAAATCCAAGGGGTCAGAGAGAGCTGGCACTTCCCCATCCTCCTTCCCAAATCATTTTCTCCTGACTGCAGCTTTCAGGACAGGAAAACCATCCTGGACAAAAGCTTGGCATCTCCCAAAGCCTCTGACCAGAGCAGTGTGGAGCCCAAATCCAGCAGGTGAATTATGATCAGCCCTGGATTATATTGGCTGAAGCAGAGCAAGTGCCAGGACAGGCAGAGAGAAGAGTGATGGGTCCCAGAGCAGGGAATGTGGAGGGTCTGGGCAGCACAGTGAGGGCCAGACACACTCTGGGAATATTTCACCTTCCTGCCTCTGCCTCACCGGGGAAACAAAAGAGATACAGATGCTGGGTTATAAATTTTAAAGCAATTCTGCTGAGAACCTCCTTTTGAATTTAGAGGCAAATTCTTCATATAAATGGATTGAGAAATTCTCCCTTTGAAGTCATCCATCTCTTAATAGGACATCCTGACAGCAGCTGAGTCAATCCAATGTCCGCTGTTGATTTGAGGGTGTTCATCCAAGGCTGACATGACATTTCTTTTGTTGACAGAGCTCATATGTTACAGCAGCCTGTCCTTCATATTTCTCTGTCTTTCATTGCTTCAGCAGCTGCACACCAGGAGAAACTGCTGCATTTACTTATTGCTTCAAGGTCCATTTCCTAGACATTCCTTCCTCCAGCAAAGGGCAGCATTCGTGTGTTTAATCCTAGATTTCAACTGGAGAAGGATTTGCCCAGGAGATGATTCTTCAAAGGCCAATACAACAAAATTCTCCAAAGTGTTGGAGCACCTGATTTTCATTTCAGTAGCAGATACATAATAATGATATTGCTCAGTGCCTCTCATCCCAAAGGATTCTTCTCAAAAGTTGGACTTTGACAGGGAGATCTACCAGTGGATCTGGATGAACATAGGCAGAACTTCATGCACCATGGCGTTTCTGGAAAGGAACAAGACAGCTAATTTGAACTTTGTCACATCAAATTCTGAGCCTCGGATTGCTGGGATGAGCATTCCAGCAGACAGCTCTGCTCTTGGAGCGTGGTGGAACCTTCTCCACTGACAGCAAATCTCATTTGGACAAGAAATGCAGCTGTCCTGGAAGCCAGACTGGAACAAAGGCTCAGGAGGTGGGAAAGTGCTCTGGGAGTTATAACCTTGTCCTGTCCTTGTGTCCTGGACACTCGAGGGACAGCACACGGGGTCACTGACCTCACATGACTGTGGTAGCTGCTGGAACTGTCACTTCACATAAAATGTTACACCAGCCCATCGTCCTTACTGTGGGTGGAGTCATCCTGAAAAGCATTTTCTGAGTGACTGACTAAGGTTTAAATGGCTGAGGAGTGCTAAGGGTGTGTGTCCCCCCAGGAACACACTGAGCAGCCACAGCTGCCCACGGTGGTGCCAGCAGTGCCACCACAGTGATTGTCACTTGAGCACGGAGGGACCCTGGGCTGGTCACAAATGTCACTGCTGGCAAATATTCAAGCAGGGTCTCTCTGCTCTCCAATCCCCTCGGTGTGAGTAGGAAGCCTCGTGCTGGCCCTGAAGATTCAGATCCCCAAGCCCTGATGTGTCCCAGCCCTGGCTTCCTTTGTGAGGTTGCCCTGGGTCCCTGGGTGGTGGCACGGGCAGGACAGAGGAGCTGGAGCTGGCAGGAGCACAGGTCCTGCTGCACTGTCCTTGCAGGGCTGCCCTTCTGTCCTCTCTGGGGAGCTCCTGCTCCTTGGACTTGCACGACAGACTGAGAAGTTCAGGAAAATCACTAAATTTAAAATTCCAAAGGGGAGCTGAAGGAGAGATGAGAGAGAGGCACTGTGAGGCTGAGCCTTCCTGGGGGCTGTTCCCAGAGCTCAGCAGGCACCTGGCTCCAGTGGGGCTGGCAGACCTCACCTGTGTTGAGCCCACCTGAGGGACCCTGACTGGGGCTGAGCTGAGCCTGCACTGCCCATCTCTGCAGCCCTGTCTGATGCCTTCAGTTTGAGCTTTCCTATTTCCAGACTCTGCACTGCATTGGTGTGTGACTCTGAACTCCATCCAAAGTGTCAGCAAGTTCTCCTCCCAGCTCAGGCACACAAAACAATCCTTTGCCAGCCCCACAACCAAGGACAGCGCTGCAGCTTCAGCCCCAAAAAGTGCAAAGAGCAGCGACTGGAGGAGAGAATGTGGCAGGATGGCACTGCAGAAGCTGGAGCTGCAATTGGACAATGAAGGCCAAGATGGAAATGGAGCCAAAGTGATCCAAGTGTGAGAACTCGTGACTCGGATCCATCTTGGCTCCATCTTGGCTGGAGCCACGGCCGGGCTCTTGCAGTGCCCAAGGTGAATCCTTGGAAGGGCTTGGAATAAATCCCTGCTTTATTCCTTCAGCACTGCCCAGCCTCTGCTCCAGGCAACTCTCCAGGCACCATGGACAGCAGAGCTGGGGGTTAAAGGCCACCCTTGGGCTGCAGCTGGACCAGGGGTTTTCCATGGCTCTGCTGGTGAGGAGCTGCTGAAGAGCTCAAATCCCACCATGGCCCAGTCTGGACTCCATCCTCTCCCCTGACCTTACACAGCACGAGGGGTTACCTCAGGTACAGCAGGAAAATGCCAAAAATCCAGACACAGCTGGGGAGCAGCAGCTGGGAGCTGTGAGATCCCTGCTCTCCACAGGCAGGAGCTGCCTCTCAGGAATCTGCTCCTGCTGGTGATGCCTTAAGTTTTAAGTTTTCCTGTTCTGCTTGGGTGTGCTTTTTGTTGTACTTGGGTGGTGAAGACAAAACAGTCCTGTTCCAGCTGGGGACTGAAGGACAATCTCTTCAAACTTCAGGCCCTAAGCATAAACAATGTGAAAAGAGAATGGCAGGCAAGCGAGGAGGATGAAACTTCATGATTTGAGGCTATTAATGGGACAGTTGACTCCTGCATGCAAATAGACTAAAACCTATACAAATATGAGATATCTCATGCCCAAGCTCTTTTCTGCTTCCACCTTGGAGCCATCCAGGCAGGGCCACGACTGTGGCACTGGCACTGCCAGGATGTGGCCTTTGAAGGCCCCTCAATAAATGTTTAAATAAATATTTATTTTAATATTTGAAATATTAAAATAAATATTTAAAATATTAAAATATTAAAATATATATTAAAATAAATACTAAAATAAATATTATTTATTATATAAAACACTGCCTAGACTCTGTTCCAGTTCCTCTAGGTGTCACTGGGAGCCCTGCACTCTCAGCCCTGCCCTGCTGAGCACACAATGCAGCTCAGGGAGTGCCCAGGGAGCTCTGTCCCAGCCCCAGGTGTGTCACAGGCTCTGCTCCCTTTCCTGCAGGAGAGCAGCTCTCCCTCCTCGCTGCTCTGTTGCTCTTTGCCTCATGAAGTTTTATTAAAGACTTACAAGGGATTTTCTGCACAGCTGCCCAACCAATGCCCTTCACAGCACATCTCCAGCCCTTTAAATATTCACGAGGCTGGGGCTGCTGCTTAATTGAATTTCCTCTATGGATGAATCAGTTCTTTTTCATCTCCTGCAGCCAAGGTGCAAATTAAGTACACAGTACTGGGACAGGAGACCAAGGAAGCAATTCCTCTTTGGTCAGTGGCCTCGCCCCTGCTGGGATCAGATCTACAGAATCATTCTTCTCCCTAGACAGTCTTAAAATCCCAGATTCATGGAATAATTCATGCCAGGATGGGCTGCGAGGAGTGTCCAGCCCAAGCCCTGCTCAGGAAGGGACGCCAGCAAAGACAGAGGAGGCTGCTCAAGGTCTCAAGTGTCAAGCCTCCAAGGATGGAAATCACACCTTTACTTCAAGGCTGGGTGTCCCTCATTTTGAAATGTTCATTTTCTCCTACATTTAGTGACATTCCTGCTGGCTGTGTCTGCTGCCTCGTGTCCTTTGCAAAGCACATCCACCAGGAGCCAGCTCCACCCATGCCACAGCCTCCCTCAGGAGCAGCAGGAGCCTCTCTCAGCCTTCTGCTCTTCCCACCAAACCATCCCAGCACCCTGAGCCTCTCCCTCAGCCCAGCCCCTCATGCTCCAGCCCCCAGAGCAGACACAGATGTGAGCTCAGAAGAGGGGAAGCTCCCCCAGTCTGCTCCCTGCACAGCTGGCCTTCAGAGACCCAGAGATGCCACCAGCTCTTCTTGGCCACCAGGACTGACATTGGCCACTACCCCAAAAGCAGAATTATTTCAGCCCCTGCTTTTCTCCTGAACACAGCAATGGGCAGAAATGCACTGAGAGCAGCCAGGAGACCAGGACAAATTCCAGGAGCTGTCTCAGCCTCCCCTGCTGCTCACATCCCATTTCTTGGAGGTTTTGGGCATTGCACAGAAGTTATTCTGTATGGATGTCTTAGCTCTGAGGTCAGCCAAGGAAGCTGCCCTATTTTCTCCTTGGCCAGGAGCTAATATCAAACTGGGCAGCAAAAAGAAGAGGAAAAGAAGGTCAGTGGCCTGAGCATTTGGGTCACAAGACCACGGGGAGCCTGAGCAGGCAGTGAAGGGACAGGGACAGGGACAGGGACAGGGACAGGGACAGGTGGAGATGAAGGAGCAAAGTTGGGATTTTATTCTAAGAGGTGCCTCTGCCCAAGTTCAGGTGCAAAAGAGACCACATGCCAAAGTCAATAGAAGGGATTTTATTGAAGAGTAAATGGGAGGCAAAGCATAGAAAGAAACAGGAAGAGAGAAGAGAAGGGAAAGAAAGGCAGTGAGAGGGATTAAGCAGAAGCTGTCACCACCCCATGGATCCACAGCTGGTCCTTCTTCACCCTGCTCCTCTTGGGGACCCCCAAGTTGCTCTCTGGAGGTGCCACCTTTACCCAGTGCCAGTTCCAGGTACCCACGGGGTGCTCACAGACATTCCCACAGCCTGGGCTGCCAGGGGTGAGCAGTGGCTTCCTTTCCCAGTCTGCACACTGGAATTTTGTGTGCTAATTCCAAACCTTCACTTCTGTTTAGGTGTGGAATCAACACCTCCCTTTTTGCCATCTGTGCTTATCTGGAGTTCCTGTTGTGGTGATTTCTCTTATGGGAGCTTCCTTCTTTGGCAGGGTTTGGCACTTCCACCTGAAATCTCTGAGTCCTCACACAAGGTGAGACTGGGAGAGGCCCCTCCAGAGCTTCACTAAGTCCCAGGCTCAGATTTAAGTGACCTGTGCACGTGGGACCCAGAGCAGGGGATTCTCAGGGAGTGGTTGCCTGGCTGGGTGATCCTTCACATCCTGGAAATGTCTCCTAGTCGGGTCCCAACAGAGATGAACTCATAGAAGGTCCTGATTTGGTCTTTACAATGTGAGGAAGGAAATCCCCTGCTCCCTTGTGTGGTGAGCCTGTCCCTGCAGGGCCTCTGTTGGGAGCAAAGCTGTCCCCAGCTCTGGGGACAAAGCTGTGCTTGTGCATAAAACAGGCAGCAAGGAGCACCCGGGGTTTGTGACAAACAGAATGCACAGATTGCATCCCAGGGCTGCAGTCTGACCTGTGCTCCCCTGCACCACATCCTGCCCTTCCCAGCTGGGACAGCCTCAGAGCAGCCAAGCCCAGCCAAATCCCCAGCTCTGTCCCAGCAGAAGCCTCTCAGCAAAAGCACCGGGAAGCAGAGGGGCTGTGCGTGGGGAAAAGCCTTCCTAGAGCCCTGTGCATAATTCCACACTCCTAGAGCAGCTGCATCCTTCAGACACGGGGAGCCTGCCCCAGGCTGGGGTGAGTTATTGTGTGCAGGGCTGGGAGCAGGGTGCAGTGTGTCACCATGGCCATGCAGACCAGCTCTGGCCCTGCCTGCTCAGTGCTGGGGCTCGGGCTCCACTCCAGCCGTGCTCTTTGCACTGTAATTGCCTTTTCCACCACCTGTGACCATGGTGCTGCCTGCAAAAGGAGATCAACCACCCCAGAAATTGCTCTCCACTGTTCCTGGCAAAAGCTTCTGTCATTGGCCTTCTCTGCCAACTAGAAAATTAATCCTGGCAGGAATGCCAGTGTCTGAAGACATCAGGTTCTTAGTGACAGGGATTTTTGGCAGGGAGGGACAAATTAGGGAAGTGGACGCAGCTCTGGCCCCTCCTTGCCTGGTGTTCTCATGTCCCAGCTTGCTGGGCTCTGTCCCTGTCTGACTTGAGAGCAAATTCCAGCCAAGGCAGATCCTGTGGCTGCTTTTGGCCGCCCCAGGGCTGAATTTACACCTTGTGGGTGACAGCCACACTGCCCCACACCCTTTGTCCCTGGGGAAGCCAACACTGTCATCCAGATGGGATCTGCTGGGATAGGGAGCAGCTGCATCCCCTCCTTGGGACGGGCCCTTTGCAGCCCCTCCCTGCCAGGAGTCACTGCTGAGGCACAGCCACAAGCCCAAAGCTGCCTCCCAGACGAGAAAATTCCCTTTTCCAGGCAGCACAGCCCTGTGTGCAGACACAGCTGCCTGCACACAGCACAGGGACACATCTGTCCCCGTCCCCAGTGGATGGGACACAGCAGGAGAGGAGAGAGGGATTTAAGGGTGAAGGGCAGAGCACCAGGAATTCCTGCAGACCTTTTCCAGAGCTGCTGAAGTAGGACAGCAGGGCCTGGCCCACTCCAGGGATGCAGCCTGCTGGGTGTGAGGATAAAAGAAAGGCCAAGCCTGGGTGAGACACAGATTAACATTTAGTTCAGCTCCTTTAGCAGCATCCCTGTGGGATACTGGGCAGCAGGATGGGGGCTTTGCATCCTTCCAGCAGCCATCCTGCCCTGCTGGGGGGAACAGCACAAAATCCTCGCCCAGCTCCCTGCAGCCCATCCTGAGCCCAGCTGAGAACAAGGGGAAAAGTGCCATTTGTTGGACCCTGGGATTTATTTCATCTCCAGGAGATGAGATTCAGAAAGCACTGAGAAGGAGTTTTCTTTCCAGAAAAGTACGAATTTTTATTTAGTCTAACTCCTCCATAGGAATAACAGCTCTTTCTCATCCAAAAATATTTTCCGTTCAAATATAATGCCTTGAAGAAGCTGTTTTGCATCTGCCAGGCCATGACAATAAGTCATCCAAAGCCTCACCTTGGTGTGTCAGGTGCATCTTCTTCTCTGCAAGGTTCCCTCAAGATATCTGCTCTGAATATCACCTCTGTGAAGGACAGGGTACCCAGCTGACTGATAAGCAGTTCCTGCAGCACACAGAAACCCCTTCTGTTCCTCCTGACATTTGCTGAATGCTTGCAGGATGGGAATCATCGAAACCTGAAATTATGGAGATTGGACAGATTTGTGAATTTGAGCAGTTTGCTCATGGCCTTGCACAGTGGAGCTTTGAATATCTCAGAGCCCCTCCCTGTACTTCAAGGGACTTTGGACAAGGGCCTGGAGGGACAGGCCAGGGGGCAGTGGCTTTAATCTAAAGGAGAGTGGATTTAGATTAAATATTAGGAAGAAATGGTTCCCTGGGAGGGTGGTGGGGCCCTGGCACAGGGTGCCCAGAGCAGCTGTGGCTGCCCCTGGATCCCTGGCAGTGCCCAAGGCCAGGTTGGACACTGGGGCTTGGAGCAGCCTGGGACAGTGGAAAGGTTGGAATGAGACAATCTTTGAGATCCCTTCCAACCCAAACCATTCCAGAGTTCTATGACTCTACAGTTCTTCAGGAATGAAGATCCCACAGCCATTCTGGGCTCCTGATCCCGGGTCTGAGCACTCTCAGGCTTAAAATATTTTTCCTCATTTATAATCAGTGTTTCCTGCTGCCTTTTAGCCAAACTCCAGCCACTTCCAAAGGGAGATGTGGGCTCTCTTCCCTACATCTGCCCTCTGGAGTTGAAGACATCAAGAACATTCCTCTCCCAGGCTGAATCCTTCTCCTCCCAGGACCAAACAAGCATCATTCTTGTCTCCATCAGATGCTCCAACCACCTTGGTTCCATCAGCTGCACCAGAATATCCAGGTCATCTTCTGGAAATCAAAAGCTGGACACAGTTCCCAGATGTCTCAGTTGTCAATAAAGGGGAATAATCACTCCCTTTAATAATCACACCCTGGCTGCCACAGCAGCACTGAGCTCAGAATGTGCCTGAGCTGGAGTTCCTGAGGTTCATCTGAAGGGCAGCCCTGCCCTTCCCAGGGGATTGAGTGCTGCCCCAGCCTGCTTTCATCCAGACACTCCATCCCCTGCACTCCATCCCTGCTTTCCATCCCCTGCACTCCATCCTCTCCTCTCCATCCCCTGCTTTCATCCAGACACTCCATCCCCTCCTCTCTCCTCTCCTCTCCTCTCCTCTCCTCTCCTCTCCTCTCCTCTCCTCTCCTCTCCTCTCCTCTCCTCTCCTCTCCTCTCCTCTCCTCTCCTCTCCTCTCCTCTCCTCTCCTCTCCTCTCCTCTCCTCTCCTCTCCTCTCCTCTCCTCTCCTCTCCATCCCGTGATCCCAGCTCTTAATGGAGACATTGAACGGTTGTGACACCAGGATCAGCCCAAGGGACTCAGCAGGGAGGCAGCCACAATTTGGGCTGTGTAAGAAGGACTGCAATCCTTTGAATTTAGTCTTCCAGCCAATTTTATACCCAAATCATCACCTTAATCCAGCCTGTGTCTCACCAGTTTGCTGCAAGGTGACCTTGGAGATTTTGTTGCTCCAGAGAAGGAAGGAAAATCTCAGACTTCTGCTCTCAAATGCTGCTGTTTCTCCTGTGGTTTGATCTGGGAAGTTCCATTCTGGATGGATCCAGAGTAATTTCTCAGCTGTTTCCTGGCTCTGGAGCTCTTTGGAGCCTCAGGACCACATGAGATGCATTCTCCAGGGAAGTGTTTGTGTCCTGGCTGCTGCAGAAGCCAAGCAGGGCTTCAAAGCCAGCAGGAAACTTGTTAGGACTGAGTTCACCACCTTTACCTTGTCCTTCCTAAAGGAGTACTCAGGAAGGGTTTGAGGAGAGCAGAGCTTCCTCAGGGGAACTGATCCAGCATGGAAAAGCTTTCCAAAGCTGGTGCCTTCTTTCCAAAATTGCTCTTCCCAAGAAAGAAGTGGCCTGAAGAAAACAGAAGCTTCTCAGCGTGAAAGTTTTTAACAGAAACTCTTCCCACTTGGTGTTTTTCAGCATTGAATTTGTTTCTTCATTAAAATACAGCTTTATTCAGAAACCAAACTGATTTCTGCAGCTTCACTTGCTTTTTCTGCATCTCTCTGCTCAGCCCAAAATGAATAAACTCTGCTGATGGAAACCAGCTGGGATCTTAAACACGAGCTGGGCTTGCTGCTTCTTGGAGCTTTAGTCCAGGCTCTCATCTCTTGGGATAGTACAAGGAACAAAATGACAAATATTCCTTAGGAACCAGAAATCCTGGAAAGGATCTGCTCCCACTCAATGGAGCTCCCACCAGATTTTTCTCCTAAACCACCCCTCTGGTTGTGGGAAATGGAATCTGAATAACAGAATAACAGGCCTGTTGCTCCCCCCACCCTTCCACACCCCCTCCCCAGGGCTTGAAAACTTAAGCTGGGCTTAACTGAAGGTGTTCTGAGTTTATTTTCCCAGCAAACTGAAGAACGTGCCCAGCTTTGTGCTGGGAGCAGCTCCACTCTGAGTAGCCACAGACAGTGACTGGACCCTCGGATTTCGAAATCCCCCATTTGGGGTTTGAATCCCGAATTTCCAACAGAATGGGCATTTTTGTTCCCCTGCCTTCGAGCTGCTCAGCCTAATTTTGGTGCCAAGGCTCCCCCTGCAGTCACTGGAGAAATACAGGGAACCAACCTGGCCATAAAATATTGCTTTGAGGAAGGAATGACCCCTTGGAAGGAGCTGAGTCTCTCCCCAGAGGCCACAGAGCAGCCCAGCCCCTCCAGGAAGATTGAAGGGTAACTTCTAGGGATTCTCATCCCTTCCCTGTGTGGAAATGGAGCTAAACGGGAGGGAAATGAAGAATCTTTGGGCTTGTTCCCACACTGAGCTGCCACATTTCCCTATTCCCTCCTCTTCCTTGAATTCCATATCCCAGCCCGTTCCTCTCCCATCCATTGTCTGCCCTGTGTGTCCAGAGGACACTTTTGCAGCTCAGCTCCTGAGAAAATCCGTGGCACAGAGTCAAGGTAATTTCTCAGCCCTCCCTCATTTGCACGTGTCCATCAGTCTTGCTGACAGAAAGGATTCAGGGAGCAGGGACGTGTTTGCCTCCTCTGGGGATTTCAGAGCAGCCATCCCAGCTGGGGACAGCAAAAACAGGGCAGGAATGCAGGAAAGAAGAGAGAAAAAGGAAAAATAAAAGGAAAATAAGATGAAGGAAAAGAGGCATTGCAAGGCAAAGACAGAGGAAGAAGGAAAGGGTGAAAGAAGGGGGGAAAGGGAAAGGGAAAGGGAAAGGGAAAGGGAAAGGGAAAGGGAAAGGGAAAGGGAAAGGGAAAGGGAAAGGGAAAGGGAAAGGGAAAGGGAAAGGGAAAGGGAAAGGGAAAGGGATCCACAAAGGCTTTTTCTGTAGCTTCCAGTGATTCCCTGCAAAAACAAGGAAATATTCCCAAGGAAAGTGCTTCCTTTGAAGAGCACACCTTTCCTCCTGTGCCGAGGACCATTCCAAGCAGGGTTTCCATCCTGAGATCCAGCAGAAATCTCCTCACACATCAGAGCTGTGCCCAGACCTGGCTCCTGCCCCTCTATCCCAGTTCTCTCAGCTCATTTCCTCTCTGCTCTGCTGCCTTTCTTCCCTTAACTCCTGTCTGCGCTCCTGTCCTGCAGCATTCCCACATCCACATCCCTCTCCTGCAGCTTCCAGGACATTTGGAGAGTCCCCACAACCTCGGGAGGACCCTGCCACACTTCCAGTGACCTCCACTGCTTTTGTTCCTTACCCACAGATATTTTCCCTTCCCAAGTGAGAAAGAAGTGCTCCTGAGTGTTGTGCAGAGGCTGCAGGTCAGTGTGATGAGAGGAAAAACACTCCCAACAAAACCCATCCAGGGAAAACCAGGCTGCCATGAGCCACTCAACAGCATTTTGGTAACACTTACCTGGAAAAGATCCCTCTGCAAGACATTTTCAGTCTTTGAAAGAAGGCCTTGAAGATGTTTCAGCAGAGAGTTGAACAGATTTGCCCCCGAATCCACATTGTTCTAAATAATTTTTGACAAAATGCTCCTTTCCAGCTGAACATCTGCTTTCAAGTGAAGAGCAAGACACTTTTCAACGCTCCCTCGTGATAAAAAAATTAAAGCATTCCTTAAGTGAATCTTCATTTTTCATCCAAATTTCCATGTGAACACCTAAACAAAAGGCCAGAGAGCTGCCCTGTGTTGCTGCCCACCCTTTGGGCCCTTTTTTCCCTCCCTGTTTTGTGTTATCAGCAATGTGATTGTCAGGTTTAAGGCACCTCGTTGTGTGCTCGTGAGTTTGGCCGGTTTATTATTCATCTTCTGACAACACTCAGGGTTCAGCTGCTCTCCTAATTAGTGCCTGGCTGCAGTGGAGAGAATTCTTGTGGAGGAACACTGCCCTTCCACCCCTGGGATCTCATTTTTCTTTGCTCTCGCTGGCAGGAAATTTGTAACAGAGGGATGCTTAATCCTGCTGGCCCTGCCAATCTCGGCTGCATCTCCCTGCAAACAAAACAGGAGGGCTGGTGCTGCTCTGCTTGCCGAGGCTGCTCAGAGAGAGCTTTATCTTTAGCAACAATATTTCTGCTGAGGATGACGTGGTAAAACTCTGAAACAGCTCAATTTGAGAGGGGTTTTAGCCCTCCTGAGGTCAGGGTGTGCTGCAGCATCCCTGTGGCAGAGCTGCTGAAATCGGGGTCTCTCCAGCACAGGATTTTGGCTGTAGAGGGCTGCTCACACTCTGCTGATGCTCTCGTTTACTCTTCATTAGTTCGTTAGGCCAATCTCCTTTCAAGTGTTCTCATTCTCATCAGCCACTGAACACCACAGATGAAAGCCGGGAGGTTCTGGAAGCAGAGCCGCAGAAAGCCCCGGTTCCTGTCAGCCGTGTGCGTTCCGGCAAAAGGAGCTCCGCGTGTCCCGGAGGAGAGTTAAACATCTGAGAGAGCATCTGAAAATTCATCAGCCGAGTTTCTGCAGCAGCTCCCGCTGGCACAGAATGAAAATGCAGAGCCCGGCGCCGGTGGACAAGTAAAGATCTCCACCTAGTGAATGGCAGGGCCAGGACAGCTTCCCGGGAAAACGGGAAAGGAAATCCGATCCGACCGAGGAAAGGCTCACCCCGGAGCTGTGGGGATGTGTGCTGTGCCAGCTCCGTGCGGGGATGCGGGATGCTCCGCCTGGCACCCCCGGGCACCCCCGGGCACCTCCGGGCACCCCTGGGCACCCCCGGGCACCTCTGGACACCCCCGAACACCCCCGGGCACCCCCGGGCACCCCCGGGCACCTCTGGACACACCCGAACACCCCCGGACATCCCTGGGCACTCCGGGCATCCCTGGGCACCTCTGGGCACCCCCGGGCACCCAAGGCTGTGCCCGAGGCTCTGCCCAACCCACCGGGACCCGGACGCTTAAACCGAGCATTAAACCCCGCTCTGTGCGCCCCGACCCCTCCCCGAAGTGCCTTAATTACAGCCCAGCAAATGACACGGCACGCTAATGATGCTGGGGACCTTTGCAGGGATGACATTTTTCCTGTTGATGGCATTACCTATTCTGCAGCGAGCAGAAGATAATTGTAATTTCCTGGACTGCTCCGAAACACATAAAGTTTATGGGTAATCTTATTAAAGCTTTCATATAGTGGGAAACTTTCTGTTATGAGCTGGGAGAAAATTAATGGCCTTTCTTTTGTGGTTGGCACAGAATTAAATCCCGGGGGGGGGGTTCTGTTTCATCTCAAACACGTGATTTGCACTTTATTAAAAGCATCCCCTCTGCCTTGCAGCCACTGAGAGGCTCAGGGCTGTTCCTCCCTCCATCCTGCCAAGGGTGTGAGCAGCCCCCAGCCCTGCCCTGCTCTTTGTGCTCAACATGTTCCTACAATAAATTGATCACCTTGGGGTCACTGGGCTGTGGGCAAATGAAAACCAAAAAGCTGAAATGCAAAAAAATGTTCCTCACAAATGGCCATGGCCGCTTTGGGGACATTTCAAGCTGGAGGCTGCACATCCTGAGAGAGGTGCCTGCAGGTCACAGACTCCAGATCTCCAAATTCATGTTCAGCCCTGGGCTGGGGGAGGACCAGGCAGGCTGTTCCCAACATGGGCCAGACAGATCACAGGGCCATTAAAGTTGGACAAGACATCCAAGATAAAACCTGGAGTTCAACCTTCAGCCAAATCCCACCATTCCCACTCAACCATATTGTGAAGTGCTACATCCCCTCGGTTTTTGAACACTTCCAAGTGTTGGGAGCCTGTTCCAGTGAGGATTGACACCTTCAGTGTCATTCTTCAGTGAAGAAATTTCATAGAATTTCATAGAATTGGGTTGCAAAAGGCCTTCAATCCCATCCAGCCACGGCAGGGATACCTTCCATAGAGCAGGTTGCTCCAAGCCCTGTCCAACCTGGCCTTGAATTTTTCCTGATATCCAACCTGAACTGGATGAGTTCTATGGTCCCTTCCAACCCAAACCATTCCATGATTCTGTGACTGCACTCGGGTCCTGCTGAATCTTTAGGGGGTGGAGGAAAGGCAGCAGCAGCACCTGCAGGGGATTGAGACAACTCTGCCTCCCTCCTCAGCGTGGCTGAAGGCCTGGGGAGCAGAAGGACATTGTGGCACAGGAGAGATGTGGAGCAAATGCAGAGTTCAGGAGAGGAAGGCAGGAAAATCAGATCTGTTAGACATCAGCAGGATTTATTTCATGTAGGGCAGACTGAATGCAAAAGTGAATCTCCAGCTGCAAAGAGGAACAGACCAGTGCTTAAATCCATCATAGACAGGACACAAAGCAATGGGTTTCTACTGGAAAAGAAAAGAAAAGAAAGGGGAAAAAAAGCAGGATACAGGCTGTGAGAGCTGAGAGTCGGTGGAAAAAATTCATGTGATCCTTTCCCACCCCTGCTGTCCTCCAAGCTTTAATTCAGGTTAGAAAACTCAGCACTGTAAGTCTGTAATTAGGATAGAAAGTCTTCATTAAAAACTGAAATAATTGGCTGGATATTTGAATCATAAAAGAAAGATGCAGGAAACTGTGGGAATCTGAGGATTCTAGAACTCCATATGGGAAGAAACTCCTCTGTAGCACACTCTGGGTGACTGTTCCGGTGTCACAGCACTCAGAGATTGCATTTCCCACCCCCACTCCTCAAAAACAAAACAAAGCCTGATCCCAGGGCTGAAAGAACCTCCCGTCATCCCAGAGCTCGCAATTAAAACCACCGGAGGTGACAGCACTGGAAATGCTTCCGAATAATCAAACCACCTTCGAGTTTTCTAAGATTTGCTTGTTTGTTTTGAACGCCTTCTGCTGGGAGGGAGAGGAGGATTTCATTACTCACGTGGAAGCCAGGGCTCCAGGCACTGGCATCCTCCGAGGGGATGTGGAGAGATTTGTGCTCCCCAATCTTTCAGGCCTCCCAACACAGAGACCTTTATTTCTGACTTGGCAACTCTGAAAGACAAAGCCAAGGGGCTGCAGCATCAATTTAATCAGAGAAAGGTTGAGCCCTGGGAAAATTCATTCTGTGGGTCCACAAGAAAAACAGCCAGGGTGGGATGGAATGGGATAATGGGATGGGATAATGGGATGGGATGGGATAATGGGATGGGAAACAAGGATCTGCTGGATTTGACAGAAGATCTTCGTGTCCCAGAATGTGGCTTGGGGCTGTTCTCTCATCCTGCCCCTCAGCTCTTCCACACAATTTAATTTGTGGAATAAAACTGGGGAGTTCACCTTCTGAATAAATATCAGCCTTCTCCACCCTCTGAATAAATCCCAGCCTTCTCCTCCGGCCAGCACTGGCTCCTGCTGATTTCAAGCCTTGTCCAGGTGTATTGATTCTTCCAGCAGTGAGAACACTGGCACATAAATTGCAAATTGGAGCCAAAGGGAAGTGGCTGCATTCAGAGCACATGGAATAAAGGAGATTTATTCCAAGGGAAAGGGGTGTTTGTTCATGCCATGACCACAGGCCCTGCACTGCTGCACTGCCCTGGAGAGGGGCTGCTGGTGACCTTGAGGCTTAGCAGGGACAGCCAGCACTTAATAAGTAACTTCAGCAGAGGCAGAACAAATCCGAGGAAAATGCTCCAGGGACTGATCCTGTCCAGCCCCACAGAGCAAAATGAACACCCCCCCTCTGGCCAGGCTCACTCCTTCCTGGTGATTGTCATTGTTACTGGGTTTTCATGTGGCAATAAATGCTGTAATTACCAAAAGCCAAGTGCTGATTAACAGACTCCCTGCTCCGTGGCAGGGACACAGCCAGGCTGGGACAGGAGAGCTCCTTCCCAGGGAGGCTGCTGGGCCCTGGGTCTGTCAAAATGAGACAGGAAATTTGGAAGAACAATAAACTGCCACCACCTTTGCCAAAGTGAAATGACAGATATTAATGTCAAGTCTATTTAATGAGGGGTAATTAACCCATCCATCACAAGGCCATGGGATACACCAGTTGGAAATTTTCCAGTTAATGTTATTTGATGTTTCCACCTGATTTTCAGGAATTTAATGATGTCTTAATTATGAAAGATACCTGTATTAACCCCATTCCCAAACAGTTCCTGTCACTGCTGGGATTTACAGAGGCTCGTGGCTCTCTCACTGCCATTCCCCACTGTGATCCTTTCTCCTTGCAGGCAGCTCCTGCCCATCCTGGCTGAGGCAGAGCTGGGCAAGTCGAGGTGGAGGTGATGCCTGGAGAGTTGCCTGGAGCAGAGGCTGGGCAGTGCTGAAGGAATAAAGCAGGGATTTATTCCAAGCCCTTCCAAGGATTCACCTTGGGCACTGCAAGAGCCCGGCCGTGGCTCCAGCCAAGATGGAGCCAAGATGGATCCGAGTCACGAGTTCTCACACTTGGATCACTTTGGCTCCATTTCCATCTTGGCCTTCATTGTCCAATTGCAGCTCCAGCTTCTGCAGTGCCATCCTCCCACATTCTCTCCTCCAGTCGCTGCTCTTTGCACTTTTTGGGGCTGAAGCTGCAGCGCTGTCCTTGGTTGTGGGGCTGGCAAAGGATTGTTTTGTGTGCCTGAGCTGGGAGGAGAACTTGCTGACACTTTGGATGGAGTTCAGAGTCACACACCAATGCAGTGCAGGGTCTGGAAAACATGAAAGCTGAAACTTAGGACATCAGAGGATTCAGGAAAAACCAGGATCAGGGAAGGTTTTGTTAATCCCAGGACAGAGTCCAGCCTTCCTCTCATGCAGGAGGTCCTGTGCATGCCCATTTCAGATCAGACTCACAGAATTATTACGTTGGGAAAGAGCTCCAAAGCCATGGAATCTCAAGACCTCATCCCCACCTTGTCCCAGCCCAGAGCTCTGAGTGCCACCCCCAGCAATTCCTTGGACACCTCCAGGGATGGGCACTCCAAACCTCCCTGGGCATTTCCAATCCCTGACCTCCCTTTCCATGGGGAAATTCCTGCTGCTGTCCACCCTGAGCCTGCCCTGGCCCAGCCTGAGGCCGTTCCCTCTCCTCCTGTCCCTGTTCCCTGGAGCACAGCCCGACCCCCCCGGCTGTCCCCTCCTGTCAGGGACTTGTGCAGAGCCACAAGTTCCCCCTGAGCCTCCTTTTCTCCAGCTAAAAAACCAGATCAAAGAATAAATAAATCAATCCGTGACAGGTGTGGGAGGGACAGCTTGGATGGATCACAGAATCGTGGAATCACACAATGGTTTGGGTTGGAAATGCCCTTAAAGCCCATCCTGGGCAGGGACACCTCCCGTTAGCCCAGGTTGTTCCAGCTGAATGATCCCATCCCTTCTGCCTTTCCAAACCCTTCTCCTCTTGAAACCCAAGGGCAGTGCCAGGACCTGGCTGTATTCTGGGCTGTGTCCCTGGCCTGGGGGGACTCAGCACACCCCAGCCAGCCACATCTCCCCACTGAGCTCAAAAACTCCACAGCTGCCACCACAATTAAAAATGCAGACAGGGAAAACAGCAGGCAGCGAGCAGGGAGGGTATTTATAGCTCCTTATGTAAAGCAGATACAATGGAGCCATTTGGAGCTGCAATGGGCTCAGTTCTCCTCCCTCATGGAGCAATCTGCAGATCCCAGCAGATCCCAGCCCATCCCAGGCCTGCTCTGAGAGACACAGGGCACAGCCTGAGGGATTGGGGACCAAGGAGAAATGAGAGGGTTTATGGTCTGTGGGAGCTCAGGTGCCTGGGAATGATGAGCATCATCCTGCTCCACATCCCCTGAACCCACACACACACTCCCTTCACCCTTCCCTTTCCTGGAAAGCATTCCTTGCCATTACTCAGCAGCAGCTCAAGGCAAGAAATGACCGAGGTCTCACAAATTCTCAATTAACTCCAAAAGGTCGTCCTGAACAGCTTTAAACAAAGTGCAAGCACATGGAAAAGGGGTTATTGCTTCCTGAACATCTCAGCCTGCTCCCTTCTGATGTGTTGATGAATTAGATATTAAATCCACAGATGAGCTAAATGAGTTAATCGTGGCTAATGTCATTACCAGCAGTAGCAGAGGAATCAAAGATGATTAGCCACTTGTCATAAAGTCTTAGCACAGAGGACAGAGAGAATTAATTTGTCCCACTGACCTGCTTTTGGTTTCCACAGGCTTCTGATTGATGTGTGCTGGAAATACAGGAAATAAACAGGGAGAAAAGGAAATCCAAGATGATAAAACAGCTGAACTACGTGGGACATGTGAGACTTGGAAGTGATGTTCTAGAAAAGCAGGAAAGGGTGGAGATAGGGAGGCACAGATTTGCCAACCAGCTCTCTCCTAACCTGAATTATCCCACGACTCTGAGGATGTTCACTGCACTCCCCTTTGGGAATCACTTGCCAGCCAGGATTCTCCAGCAGCCCTGACTCCCTTAGGGCCAGGCTGGCCACAGACAGCATCTCCATGGATCAATAGGGCTGGAGACCTTATCCTTCCCCAGCCATGCCTACTGCTTTTCCCTTCCTTGACACAGCCAATTTCCCAGAGGAGATGGATGGATCCTCCAGCAGCACTGTGTATTTAATACATGCTATTTATCACCCACCCTGTCACCCCAGTGAAAGAAGTGTGTGCCTGCACAATAAACATGCAAAAATCCCCATTGCATTTGGTTAATCCTCTGATGGCCATCAATAAACCTCAGGGGCTTGGGAGTGACTCGGGGAGAATTTTAATAAATAAAATATTTACTTTAATATTGTTGTTGTTGTTGTTGCTGTTGCTTAGCTTCTCCCCAGCCCTTCCCATTTAAAAGTGTGCCAGTCTGCAGCAGCTCCTGTTTCCATTGCATCAGGCTGCCAGAGCAGGAGGAGCTGTGCTGGTTCCGTCAGTGCTGCTGTCTGGGACAGGGAATTATCAAAGGGAAATCAGAGATGGGTGCTCTGACACCGCCCTGTCCCACAGGCTCAGCCCCAGACCTGCCACTCTCTTCAGAAACAAAGTGGGACCAAGGCTGGGCCATCAGCACTGGGCTGGCTTTTCCAGAAAAGGCCCCAGACCTTGGGATCACAAGGTCATGGGGTGGGAAAGACATCCAAGACCACTGTGTTCAACCTTTGACCAAATCCACCTTGTCACCAAGTGCCACCTCTGCAGGGTCTTGAGCCACAAGGCTCCAGGATGGCACAGCTGGGCCCCCAGGGACCCGTGTCTGGAGCTAAAACCACACCCTGACCACTCATGGCTGCCATGGCCTCTGGAACAGGACCTTGTCACTAAGCAGGGCTTTGGCACAGCCCTGAGTCTGCCCTGGGTGCCAAACCCTCCTGCCCAGGCTGGAGATGAATTCTGGTCTCCATCAGCTCCGTGCTCAGGGGCTCTTGGCCCAGCAGTGTCAGCAGGGGAACAGTTCCACCCAATTCCATCAGATTCCATCAGATTCCATGATTCCATCCAATTCCATCCAATTCCATCCAACTCCATCAGATTCCATCCAATTCCATCCAATTCCATCCAACTCCATCAGATTCCATCCAATTCCATCCAACTCCATCCAATTCCATCCAATTCCATCCAACTCCATCCAATTCCATCCAATTCCACCCAATTCCACCCAATTCCATCAGATTCCATCCAATTCCACCCAACTCCATCCAACTCCATCCAATTCCACCCAACTCCATCAGATTCCATCCAATTCCATCCAGTTCCATCCAACTCCATCAGATTCCATCCAATTCCACCAAAACCATGAATTTGGCCAGTGGGACATCACTGAGTTTTTCCAGAAATCAAGCAGCAACACTTCCAAGACAATCTGTGCAAAACCCATTTCTCATTAGCAGCCAGTCGATAAAATCTGAAGTTCATTGTCACCTCATGTCTGCTGGCACTTCTGGAGGCCTTGCTTGGAGCCATCACCACTCAGGAACTGCCCAGGGCAACGTGTCAGGGGCTCCTGACAGCTCTGCCTGACCCTGCCCTCCCTCAGGAAATAATCAAGTGGACCCTGACCCTGCATCTTGTTAAATTACTGGTTTATATCAATAAATATACTGCCACTTCTCTCTTTAGAGTGAGGTGAGACTCCCTCATGACACCAGTCCTTCAGGAAGCAGACAAGGCCCAACTTGACCCAGACACTTTCTCCATCTCAGCCTGGCCCAGCTGAAACCATTTTCTCCTCATGAGTCATCAGCCTCTGCTGCTTTCTCTGTCTCCTTCTCATTGTCACTCCTAGGCCAGCCCCATTTCTGCCACACAAATACAGTTGGCTTTCTTAAGCACTGCTCAATATTTCATACAGACACTTCTCAACATCACAGACTATTCCCAACTATCTCTTTAATCATGAGCAATTCACTGAAGAAGCCTAAAATAGTGCTTTTTTTGCTCCTTATTAGAGGGAGGGGATGGAGTTTTGTAGAAGGGGAGGATGAGTAATGAGGTTGTGCTCGGGGTATTTGGACCAGCAGCACAGAACTGCTGTGAAATCTCCTGCTCTGGAAACCTTCCTGGAAGCTCTCAGCAGTTTTCCTCCTACCTGAGCCATGCACAGATTGCAAAGTGCAAGCAAAGACAGAACAGGAGTTTATTTGCAAATATAAGCATGAATCACTTTCCCCTAAATGTTCCACTGGCCCCAGGAGCCGTCCCGTGTGCCCGTGCCTGGGTTCCCATCTGCAGAGGGAGCAGCAGCAGCTGCTGTTCAGAAAGGCTGGAAGCAGGAATGGCCCTGCTCACCTCCCTCCTGTCCTCATTCCCAGCCTCCAGTCCTGCCCACCCAGCCTGGCACAATCCTTTCATCTCCCACGGCAGATTTACCCCAAATCCCTGCCTTGCTCTGTGGGATCCTGAGCCGTGCCCTGGCCAGGCACCCACACTTTCCAAACAAGAATGTGAATGAAGCTGCACAACCCAGAATATGCGAGCCTTTCTGAGGTCACAGCACACGCAGAGATGTGTCAGCAGGCACTGCCTCTCCCTGCCCTGAGGAGGCACCACCCAGGGCAGGGGCACAGCAGGAAGGGCTGATTCCAAAGATGTGGACACAGCTCCACGGGTTTGGCTGCACGAAGGAAAAATCCCTGCAGTCTGGACAGGCTGAAATTCCTTTTCCCCCTGATCCTGTTCTCTGTTGCACAAAGAAGCTGCAGGAGGACACACGAAGGTCACTGGCACAGGACAGGGAGTCTGAGATAACTTTGCACGAGGAAGGAGAAGAAAACCTCTCCAGGGATTACAATAAATTGCCACCTTCTTTTCCCAAGGGCTCCCATGAAACACTTGAAAAAGTGACCTCATTAATTAATAAGATGGGTTAAGGCTCTCTCCACATACTCTACTTAATTGCAATTCTGTCATTCCCAGTGAATTCTTAAAGCCATATTGATTATTCAAGGCTCTGTCCAATCAATAAAACAATAAACCATGTATGCTTAAAAAAGTGATTAAAGAGATAAATACAGGAGACACTTTAAAGCAGCCACGTCCTCCTGCTTATCCAAGAGCAAGCAGTGGTGAATCTGTTTCAATGCCCTCATCTAATTGCAGGGGAGTGATTGCCTCGTGAGTTCATTGTAATCCCTAACCCATGTTCAAAGCAGTTCCAAACTGAAATCATCCCAAACTCTAATGCTCCCGATTTTCCCTTGGCTGCTGCTCCATGCCCTGCACACCCCACAGTGATGGATGAGCAGGGTGGGAGAGGCTGGGTGAGGCTCCTGCCAGGCTGGGGGGTGGGCAGGGGTCCTGAGGGACGGGACTGATGGGGAGCAGCTGGAAGAGATGGATGGAGCTTCTTCATTGCAGGGCAGGCAGCTGTGTGCTGCAGCCTGGAGCAGCCCAGCCATGGAGCAGCTCCACACCACGGAGACACCTCAAATGTGGACAAACCCCACACCGTGGGGAAATCTCAAACATGGAGCAACCCTACACCATGGAGCAGTCCCACCCTGAGCAACCCCACACCATCAGCCCCCTCAAACTGGAGCAGCCCTACACCATGGAGCAACCTCAAACATGGAGCAACCTCTAATATGGAGCAGCCCTACACCATGGAGAAACCCCACACCATGGGGAAACCCCACACCCTAAGCAGCCCTGCCATGGAACAACCTCAAACATGGAGCAGCCCTACACCCTGAGCAGCCCCACACCATGGAGCAACCTCAAACGTGGAGAAACCTCACACCATGGAGAAATCTCAAACATGGAGCAACCTCAAACATGGATCAGCCCTACACCATGGAGCAGTCCCACCCTGAGCAGCCCCATTCATCCCTGGCTGGAGCTACATCTACTGGAATCCAAGGGCCAGCAGAAGGAAAGTCCATTCATCCCTCATCCCTGACTGGATCTCTCCTGCTCTGGCATGGTTGATGCTCCTCTGGACTTGCTTCTTCTTGACGCCAGCCCTTAGCACCCACCACAGCCTGCAGGGCCCCTGGAGCCCACTCCCACTCCTGTTCTCCTGGGACATGGCAGGAAAACTTCATGTGTGAGGCTGTCCCAGCTGCCCCCAGTCTGTCACCCTGCCACCACCCTGAGATGTGGATCAGGACAATCATCTCCACTCCCACACTCCTCCAGATCCATCTCCAGGTCCATGGCAGCAACTGGTGCTGCTGGAATCTGTTCTCATGGGGCTACTGGTGGGACTGTGGGACTTCCCCCTGTCCCAGCCCTGTCCCCATCCAAATCCAGCCCTGGGTTTGAGACTCTTCAGCAAGAAATCTCCAGTCCCCACTTTGGCCCAGCCTTTTTCTCCTTTAGAAAAACAAATGATTTGTGTTTGTACAACTTATGAATTTGGAGCTAAGAGGTCCCCAGGGCTTCCCACAGAAAGGATCCAAGGTAATGGCTTGAGGCTTGGGGGAGAGGAGGAAAAAGCATTTCTGGGCTTGAGGTGAGTTTTTTATTCTTCCTTTTTCATATTTTTTTTATTGAAAACATTGTGATTTAACAAGTACAGTCGTTGTTGAACATAAATAAATAATGTGGAGAACTGGGACATGCGAAGCTCTGTGATTGCATAAATATTCAAGCTGCAAAAGAAATATAAGATTTCAAAGACACAAACCTAATTATGGAGTTGTTATCTCTCCCTCTGTAGTAATTCAAACATAAAGAACAGTTCCCTGTGGGCTGGTGGGCACCACGTCTGAAATGCTGAACCTGGAGGATGCAGCACAGCTCAGGCTCCTCTCACCCTCACACAGAGCCCAGCTAAACTGAGGGCATGGCCTGGAGCTGTCCCCAAGGCCCCATGAGCAGAGCCTTGGGGCTGGCAGGGCAGTGACACCTCTGCCTTGCTTTCCTTGAACCCCTCCTGCTGCACTTGGTGCCATGAGGGACAATGTGACACTGGTGACAGACTCACCCTGTGGTGCTTCAAGATGTTTCTGCAGCAGCTCTGGGACATTCCCATTACATTTGTCTCCTGCCACCTCCCCAGGTTTCTGCCCAGCCTGGGAGTGATGAGCACACCATGTCCCCATCCTCCTGCTTGTCTCCACAGCTGGAGTTGTCTCTGTCCTGGGAAAGCTCTCGTGGGCTGGGCAGGGCTGGGAGATGCTTCAGGTCCCCTTGCTGGTCTGCAGACTCTTTACAAAGGAGCCCAAAACTCGCAGGATTACAGAATGATTAAGGTGGAAGGGACCTCTGGAGATCATCCAGCCCAAACCCCTGCCCAGGCAGGGATCACCCAGAGCAGGTGACACAGGAACACAGCCAGGTGAGATTGGAATGTCTCCAGAGAGGGAGAGTCCAGGCCTCCCTGAGCAGCTGTTCCAGGCTTCTTCCACCTCCATGGAAAGAAGTTCTTCCTCATGTTGAGGTGGAAGTTCTTGTGGTTTTGTTTCTGGCCATTGCTCCATGTCACTGGCACCACTGAACAGAGTGTGGCCCCATCCTCTGGCACCCCTGGAGATATTTGTATGGGTTGATGGGATCTCCACTCAGCCTTCCCTTCTCCAGACTGGGCAGGCCCAGCTCCCACAGTCTGTCCTCATCAGAGAGCATCTCCAGACCCCAGATCATCTCTTTGGTCCCACTGGACTCTCTCCAGTAGCTCCTTGTCTTTCTTGTACTGAGGAGCCCAGAACTGGACACAGAAACTCATCCAAGTTTTACTGCCAGCCCCTTTATCCCAAGATTTCTTCATTATTGTCTCCACAGCCAAGAATAAAAAAAGAAAAAAAAAATTAAGAAAACCAACCAACCAAACAAACAAACAAACAAAAACCCCAAAAAGCATAACAAAGCTCCTTTGCCATGAGACAGCTGGGGGAGGCATGCAAGTCCTGGGAAACCTTGGGATGGCGTTGCTGCTCCAGCAAAGCACTGCAGGTTTCCAGTGACACTACTGGGGAGAGGGGGAGACGGTCTGGAGAAGCTTTTTGGGATTCGGGCTCCCCTGCCAGAGGCCTGAGATGGGTGCAGCACTCCTGATTCGGCATTTGGGATTCTAGTGCCCCTGCCAGCATCATCGTACAGGGCAACAGCACCATCTACTGCTGCTGGAGCCGTGCTGGGAGCTGTGCTGCCTCTCCTGCTGCCTCGGTCTGGCCATGGCCCTTCTCCCTGGGGCTGGACACCTCCAGCAGCTCCACATCCATGGGGACGTGGGCTCCTGTCCCAGCAGAGAGGACTGTGGCAGGGCACAAATATTGGCACCACCATACAGGAGAGAAAATAAGGGTGTGGAGCTGTTAGAGAGGGTCCAAAGGAGGGGCAGAAAGATGGGGAATGGTCTGGAGGGGCCACACGAGGGCTCCTGGTTTGTTCAGCCTGGAGCAGAGTGAGGGCAGAGCTCACCAGGGGCTGCAGCTCCAACCTCAGGGACAGGGACAGGGACAGGGACAGGGACAGGGACAGGGACAGGGACAGGGACAGGAGCCGAGGCTGGAGCTGAGTCAAGGGGGTTTGGGATGGATTTCACGGCAAGGTCCTTCCCCCAGAGGGTGCTGGCACTGCCCAGGCTCCCCAGGGAATGGGCACAGCCCTGAGGCTCCCAGAGCTCCAGGAGCTCCCAGGGATGCCCAGGGTGGGATGTTGGGGTGTCTGTGCAGGGCCAGGAGCTGCACTGGGTGATCCCTGTGTGTCTCTTCCCACTCAGGATATTCTATGATTCTAAATAAACTCCCACTGAGGACAGAGCTCCTCGTATGGCCCCTGCAGACCATTCCCCATCTTCCTGTCTCTCCTTTTAGACACTCCCGGACAGCTTTAGATACTTTTTATATCATGCCACCCAAAACTGCCCCAGGACTCGAGGTGATCGATCTCGGGACAATCCTGTCCCTCCCCTGGCTGGCCCTCATGCCCCCAGGGTGGCCTTTGGGGGCACAGGGACAGGGTGGCCTTTGGGCTGCCACCCCCAGGTCCTTTCCCGCAGGTTTCCAGCCTCTCCTTTCCCCGTGTGTGCATCCCGGGGCAGAACCCGGCCCTTGTCCAACTCTGCAGCTGCCGGGGGTTCCCGGGGGGTTCAGCCTGTGCCCGTGTCCCCAGGGAGCGGTGCCACTCCGTGTCCCCGCGCGGTGACAGCGGGGACAGCACCGGGACAGGACAGGGACAGCGGGGCTGGAGCCAGGGATGGGTGCGGAGGGTCCCGGGGGGCTGAGCCTGCCCGGGGGATGCAGCCCCAGCGTCTGCCTGCACCGACCGGGCGGGATCCTCCCTTCACCCCGGGAATGATCCCCGTTCATTCCGGGAGGGATCCCCTTTCATTCTCGCAGTGATCCCCCTTTCATCCCGGGAGGGATCCCCCTTTCATTCTCGCAGTGATCCCCCTTTCATCCCGGGAGGGATCCCCCTTTCATTCCAGGAGGGATCCCCGTTTCATCCCGCACATCCAGCCCACGGATGGCCCCACGGGACAGGCAGCACACGGGACGTGCCCAGCCCCGGAGGACAGGAGCCATCCCCGGGGAATGCCAGGCTCCTGCTGCGCTGCCCAGGTGACCTTGGCACAAACGTGACCCTTCCTGCTCCCTGGTGGTCCTTGGGCAGCAGGGGGGTGTCAGGGACACTGCAGGGAGCACGGGGTGAGTCTGGGGGGCTGCAATGAGCAGAGCTGTGTGCTGGGGCAGCCTGGCTGGTACCCAGCAGGGCAGGAGGAGCTCAGCTCAGCCTGGAGATGGTGCAGAACCAGGGTGAGAAGTGGATCCTGCTGCAGCTGAAATGAAACCTTCCCTTTTATGCCAGCTGCTCCTTTAGGATAAAAGCTTCCTTCCTTGGACTTGCAGTAGGGAACCCAAATCCACTTAGCACTCCCAGTTCCAGAGAATCTTTTCATATGTTCCAATAAATCCTCCCTGGACACTCCCAAACACTTGGTTCCTTTGGCTGCTGGTTCCCAGGTGGATGGGCAGTGGAGTTCACCAGGGCCATTGTGCTCAGATAAATCATCCAGAGGTGAGGACAGATGAGGATGGGAGCCTGAGCTCATTCCACCCCTGACCCAGGCTGGGAGCCTCTTGCCCCTTTCCAAAAGCTCCATAGTCTGTCCCACGGCCACCACTGCTGGCCACAGGTCTGCACAGAGCTGAGTGAAGAACCTCGACCAGGTTCTTGTCTTCCTGTAGCTCCCCACCCCTGGATAAGGTGGTGCCCCTCATGCTGATCCTCTGGGCCCTCCCCCTTTCAGCCCCTTGTGCTGCCTCTGTGCCCAGCCTTGACCCTTGTGGGTCATGCCCATGCCCAGGAGAGCTCCACAGCCTCCTCCCACCCCATCCCATTCTAGCCAGCTCTGTGGTGCAGCTTACATTTGGATTTTAACTGCACCAACCCAGCAAGGGCCCCTCAGGGATGGAGGTTCCAGAGCTGGAACCCAGCCCTGGGCAGCAGCAATGGCACTGCTGGATCTCTTCCCTGCACCAGGCAGATCCACACTACTGTGAGAGGGGATTAAAGTTTGGCTGGGGGTTCCTGAAAGGAAGCAGTATTTCCAGAACCACCTCTCTCTTCCCATCCTCCTCCCTGTAATGGACTCAGGATGTTAATTAATAGATAATTGCTAATACCTTGCATCCCTCTAATGCTCTGCTGATGAGCTTCAAAGCACTTTGCAGTTGCTGGCTACGATTCCGTGCTCTGAAAGGGCAGAAATTGCACTTCAGAGATGTTTCAGGAACTTGCTGATGATCCAAGTCTGGATCAGCACCAACCCCCAGTGCTGGGCTCCTGCTCCAGGCCCTGCCCTGCCTCCCAAACCACAGCCTTCTATCCAGCCCTCCCAGGCACACCGCCCAGGAGCCAGGGGCAGGCACACAAGGAGTTAAACAATATCCTGATAGGCTGGTGAGATCATCGGAGCCGGGATGCTCCATTGTTTATTAGACTCAACAGAGCCCAGTAGACAACACCCAGAGGGATGTGGGGCTTGGGATGAGCCTGGTTTGGAGAAGGGGCCTCGCTCTGCAGCCATCCCTCCCTGCTCACCACGTAAGTAGGATGGGTTCCAAGGGTCCGGCTCTGGGGCTGGTGGAGAGGGGTGCAAGGTGGGGTCATCCTCTGGCTGAGCCCCAGGGAACTTGCAGCAGTTCTTTGCCCAGCAGTCCCTGAGGGTGCTCTGGGACTGCCCAGACTCCAGCAGTGCTGGGAAGCTGCTCCTGAGGGATGCAGGTGGCTGAGCCCAGCCCAGCTCCACTGCCCCAGCAAAGAGACTCTGGGTCTGTCTCAGTTCCCACCCCTGGTGGGGTTTGTAGGTGAGGTGAAATCTGGTGAAACCGTGCAGGGACTCGGGGCAGCACCAGCCAGCCCGCAGGAACAGCTGCCCACGGAGCTCCTGGCCCCAAAATGAGTAGGGGATAGACAGGAATGGGGCTCTAGCACCCATCCCTGGCACCCACAACCTCCCTGTCCCCTGCCAGGGCTCAGCCCAGCAGAGCCCAGCCCTGCTGGGGCTGGCACACAGCAGCACAAAGCAGGAGCCAGTGCTGGGCTCACTCTGTGGTGTGCTCAGGGCATGGTGAGTGCCACCAGCCACCCGCAGCCACCAGGGCCCAGTGACAGCGGGGACAACAGAGGCACAGGATGGTGAGCGGGCTCAGCACTCGCTTGGGTGCTGTTTCCCCTCTCAGGGGTTTGGGTGCTGTTTCCCCTCTCAGAGGTTTGGGTGCTGTTTCCCCTCTCAGGGGTTTGGGTGCTGTTCCCCTCTCAGGGTTGGGTGCTGTTCCCTCCCAGGGGTTGGGTGCTGTTTCCCTCTCAGAGGTTTGGGTGCTGTTTCCCCTCTCAGGGGTTTGGGTGCTGTTTCCCTCTCAGAGGTTTGGGTGCTGTTTCCCCTCTCAGGGGTTTGGGTGCTGTTCCCCTCTCAGGGTTGGGTGCTGTTTCCCTCCCAGGGGTTGGGTGCTGTTTCCCTCTCAGAGGTTTGGGTGCTGTTTCCCTCTCAGAGGTTTGGGTGCTGTTCCCCTCTCAGGGTTGGGTGCTGTTTCCCTCCCAGGGGTTGGGTGCTGTTTCCCTCTCAGGGGTTTGGGTGCTGTTTCCCTCCCAGGGGTTGGGTGCTGTTTCCCTCTCAGGGGTTTGGGTGCTGTTCCCCTCTCAGGGGTTTGGGTGCTGTTTCCCTCTCAGAGGTTTGGGTGCTGTTTCCCTCCCAGGGGTTGGGTGCTGTTTCCCTCTCAGAGGTTTGGGTGCTGTTTCCCTCCCAGGGGTTGGGTGCTGTTCCCTCTCAGGGGTTTGGGTGCTGTTTCCCTCTCAGGGGTTTGGGTGCTGTTTCCCTATCAGGGGTTTGGGTGCTGTTTCCCTCTCAGAGGTTTGGGTGCTGTTTCCCTCTCAGGGGTTTGGGTGCTGTTCCCCTCTCAGGGGTTTGGGTGCTGTTTCCCTCTCAGGGGTTTGGGTGCTGTTTCCCTCTCAGGGGTTTGGGTGCTGTTCCCCTCTCAGGGTTGGGTGCTGTTTCCCTCCCAGGGGTTGGGTGCTGTTTCCCTCTCAGAGGTTTGGGTGCTGTTTCCCTCTCAGGGGTTTGGGTGCTGTTCCCCTCTCAGGGGTTTGGGTGCTGTTTCCCTCTCAGGGGTTTGGGTGCTGTTTCCCTCTCAGGGGTTTGGGTGCTGTTCTCCTCTCAGGGTTGGGTGCTGTTTCCCTCCCAGGGGTTGGGTGCTGTCCCCCCCAGCCCCTCCCCATGTGCAGGTGCCTGAGGCAGATGGGGCTGTGGGGCTGCTCCTCACGGGGCAGCTGGGGCAGGACAGGTCCCCTCCCTCCCCCAGGAAGCAGCCCCCAGTCTTCATCCATCTCTTGGGGTCTCTTGGGGACCTCGGGTGTGCTGGCTGCTGAACTCATCTCTCTCGCTGGGAACTGACTGAGAGCCACTCTTGATTAAATTTGGCCGGCACGAGCATCCAATAAAAAGTTTCTGCTGAGTTTGTGCATGTCCCTGAGTGCAGCAGCCTCCTCCCTTCCCATTCCATGGCCACACGGATCCTGCAGAGCAGCAAAGCCCTTCTCCTGGCACACACAGACCTGCTGCTGTCATCTGGGGGGGTCTTGGACTGAGATTAAACACCAGGACCAAATAAAGGGTCCAACTGAGACACTCCAGAGCAGCAGAAAAATCTTTTCCTCCATTCCCCAGGGTTTTGTTTTACTCCCAGCTGGGACTCAGTGAGGATTTGCTGCCCTTTGGGGTGACAGGCTGGGCACATCTCCTGCCTGAAGGACAAACCAACCCTTTGGGTCTCACCCCAAGGCTTTGCAGAGCACTGCTGCTGCTCTTTGCCAGGAGACCACCACAAGCCATCCAGAGGCCACTGGAAGCCCCAGAGAGCCGTGGGGCCATGGGAAGGGCCTGGGGGTCCCTGTCTGTGGGGCAGGATCTCCATGTCACTCAGCCAGGTGGGGGAAGCAGGTGCACACCTGTGTGCAGGTGACTGGAGCTGCCACACACCCAGTCCCACCAGTCTGGGCCACTGGTGCCAGGTAGAGCAGAGCTCACTTTGTCCCCTGGCAGGGTCTGACCCTCAGGAATGGCCTGGCCTCAGCCTAGGCTGGGCTCTGCTTCTCCCCAGCAGGGATCAGAGCAATCCACATCCATGGAGTGCAGAGCTCGCTTTGGCTTTTCCTCAGAATTTTCTCTTCCATGACCATTGATTCCCAGATCCAGGATCCCCAAAGGTCAAGGCTGTGCCTTGGCACTGAGGTCCCCAGCAAGGAGGCCCCCAGGATTTCCCAGTTCAGACACCAAACTTCACCACACAAAGCACTGGAAGAGCAAAGAGAGGAGAAACAGAATCCCAGGAGGGTCTCCCTTATGGAGAGGGGAAGGAGAGACCCCAGCAGTGAGAGCTGCCCAGGGCTTCAGAAGGGCAGCAGAGTTACCAGAGGTGAAAGCTGAGACGTGCTCTGGAGGCATTTTCAAGGCAGCAAAGAGTCATCTGCTGATTGTCTGCTTCCAACAATGGTTAAAAAACCTGGGAGAAATCCAAGAGCACTCTCCTGCCAGGCTGCTCCGTGCATCCAGTGCATCCAAGCACATCTGTGATGGATTAGGGATGGAGCAGGGGCAGAGCAGGAACCAGAGTTGCATTAACTCTCCCAAGAGCTGCAGATCCTCCCAGTGCTCCCAAACAAGCTCCAGGCACTGGCAGGGAGTGAAATCCTTCATTAGCCAGCCGTGGCCAACAGTGTGACCAAAAACCAGGCTCTGCCAGGAAGTGCTGGGGAAATGAGCAGGGTCTGGGAATTGTGGTGAGAGAGGAGTGGTTCTGCCAGGAAATAAAAGGGGGAATAAATCCTCTCTAGTGGAAAGGCAGAGCTGAAAGGCAGCTGATGGCTTCTGCAGCAGCCTGACATTAATGCTCTGCACACAGAGGGGAGGGTGCCTGGCAGAGCTGCTGCCCTGGGATGCAGAATCAGGATGGCAGTACACAGGGAAGCAGGGAATGGGATGCCTAAAAGATGGAACAGCACATCAAGTTTTAGACTGCTGAGGTGTGAGATTATTCCAGAGAATAAAGCTAACTTCCAACCACAAAACCAAATTAAAAGTAGATGGTGGCTTGATCTTAATACCTCTCTGTGATGTACATTAGGAGGACAAAGACAAGAAATGCCAGGATGAAATTTCAGAAGTCTGCATTGCACTGGAAGAGGGGGATCAGAAGGCAGCAGTGCTTTGAGTGAGGCAGCTGGTGGGCAGGTGGCACCTGGAATTACTCAGGATTTGGGCACATTCCTGCAGAGCTGCGGCTGGTGGGGGTTTGAGAGGACTGGACTGATCCCAGGGCAGGTTGTGTAGGTGGCAGCAGAGCAAAGATTTTGCCCATGCAGAGCCTCAGTGGGCAGGAGGAGAGGGAACGGCCTCAGGCTGGGCCAGGGCAGGCTCAGGGTGGACAGCAGCAGGAATTTCCACATGGAAGGGTGGTCAGGAATCGGCAGGGTCTGCCCAGGGAGGGTTGGAGTCACCATCCCTAGAGGTGTCCCAGGAATTTCTGGATCTGGCACTCAGGGCTGTGGGCTGGGGACAAGGTAGGGATCAGGCAGAGCTTGGACTGGATGGGCTGAGAGGGCTTTTCCAATCTAAAGGATTCTGGGATTCTCTATCAGAAATGTGTCCCTTGCCCTGCCCCTGTTTTTTCTGTTTCAACAGAGAGCAGTGAGAACTTCAGACAGGAGGGTTGCAAGTCCTGTCCACTGCTCTTGGCTTTTGTTTCGTGCTTGTTTATCCAAGCCTGGCAGACCTGAAACATCCCAAAAGATGTCAATAGCACCAGCTCTGCAGCTGTGGCTGTGCTGGGGTGACTAAATTCTAAAATTACATCTCTCTCTTTTCAGAGTAACCACAAAACTTGGCAGGGCTGCAGGTGAAGGAGTGAGGGAGGTGGTGGCTGGCACCCCTCCATCAGCACCCCTAGGTGGGCACTGAGCCCAGCATGGCCCAGCTCTGGGCAGGTTCCTCACCCCTGGAGCTGTGCCGGCCTTGCAGCCTCAGCGTGGCTGCCCTGATGTGGAACTCGCTCCCAGGAGAAGAGCTGGGGGTGGCGAGCTCTGGGATCACCTCCTGCACGCCTGCTGAGCCACAGGCTGCCCTGGCACGGGCAGGGAGCAAAGCCAGCCTGGCATCACTGTGAGGTGCCATCTCCTGGAGAGCCATCCATGCAGAGCACAGCAAGCACAGATGTGTGGGGCTGGAGTGGGGTTTAGGTGACCTGCTCTGGATCAAAGCCCATGTGGGATAAAAGCTTGTGTGGTGCTTAGGGAGAGCTGTGCTGCGCAGAGCAGTGGTGGCACTGCCCATCCTGCTGCCCAGCCTGCCTGCAGGATCCCATTGCCTGCTCCACTTTATGGGTGTGATGCTCTTCTTGCCCTGCAGTGACCCCCAAAACCTCCCCCACCTCCACTTGGGCTGCACCCACTGATGATCAAATGGAAGCACCCTCCATCTTGCATCACTTGCCCTGCTCTGCTTTCTCTTTTGTCCATCCCAGGTCTCCTCCTCCCATCCCACCACCATGGAAATCCCCCCCAAGAGTCCTGATGGGAGCGAGAAGTCTCCCCATTCCAAGGAGCTGATCACCAGTCCCACGGGCAGCACCCTGTGCATGAGCTCCCGCAGCGAGTCCGTGTGGACCAGCACGCCCAGGAGCAAGTGGGACATTTACCACAAGCCCATCATCGTGGTGTCCGTGGGAGCTGCCATCTTCCTCTTTGGGACAGTCATCACCAGCCTGTCCTTCTTCCTGACCAAGAATACAAACGTTTATAAAATGTCTGGCCCGGCTTTCCTGTCCCTGGGACTGATGCTCCTGGTGTGTGGCCTGGTCTGGATCCCCATCATCCGCAAGAAGCAGAAGCAGAGGCAGAAGTCACAGTTCCTACAGAGCCTCAAATCCTTCTTCTTCAACCGCTGAGGGCAGCCAGGACCTTCCCCAGAAGGTTCCCCTCCCCTCCACCAAGCCGTGTTGATCAGCCATGAAAATAAAGACTTTCTTGTATTCCCTAGAGGATTTCACCCCAGTCAGTGTCTTCCCTACATGGTCTCCAGTGTGAAAATTAACTTTGTACTTCATCCAAGTCATCCCATGAAAAAAAGGAGCAGGAATTTTCGGCTGAGCCCAGCAAGGCAGGTCCAAGGTCTCTGCATCATCCCCTGTCCAAGAGGTGACCCAACACAAACTGGGTAAAGCAAAGCCCCAAAGGAACCTGGGCTGAAGCAAAACCCCAAAGGAACCCAGATCCCCCAGAGGTTCTGCAGGATCCATCAGCAGAGAGGAGCCATCTGACTGGAGCCACAATTCCTTCAAGCTCCCTGATTTGCTAGAGGGGGAGGCTGGAGGATCTGCACAGCATCAGGAGACACAGCAGAAGCAGAGGGTCCAGGTCCTGCAGAGGGGCACAGATCCTACAGAAGGGCACAGATCCTACAGAAGGGCACAGATCCTACAGAAGGGCACAGATCCTGCTGCTCCAGGCACCTGGCAGGGCAGGGACAATGGAAATTTGTCTGGGAATGGTCTGAGCTGTGGGAATTGGGAATTGTGCTCAGGGCTGAGAGCTGATTCCCTCCCAGGAAACTCTCAACCTCCTCCTGGCCATGTCTGCTTGAACTCCCTCATTTCTGAAACCGGGGCCACTCAACATTTCCGCCTGAAAATGTGCTCCAAGATGCCCAAGACCTGAAGCATTAGTGTTTCCACAGCCTGAGTTGTCAGGCTCACCTTGAGACTGGTTCCAGGCTTCCACCAGTTTGTGACCAGGGCTGTGTGCCTGGAGATCCCCTCCACTCGTGTGGGCAGAGCTGGAGGTGGCACATCCCATCCTGGCAGCTAGCACAGCTGGATTAGGAATATTTAAGCACACAAGTCCCTTTGCCCCAAGCTCAGCCTGGCCCTGAACTTTGTTTCCTGACTGGTGCAGATGTCCCTGGGCACCCAGTGCCAGGCTGGGGCTGTACAAGATCTGGCACAGGACCCAGCAAAGCTGTTTGCTCCTCAGCCATCCCTTATGTCATGCCATGCTCTGCTGCTGTTTGCAATCCTGCCCTGGCACTGGGCACCAGCCTCTGCTCCTTCAGCTGCCCCGGGCAGGGGATACACACCCAAAACTCCTGCTCGGGGCAGCTGCAGCCAGGGGCAGGCTGGACACCAGGATCCAGGATGGGAAAGAGCAGCCCCAGGCCCCAGCTGGATGCAGATGTGGGCACAGGTGGGAGCCCTAGAGCTGCACTGGGGATGGAGATGCACCTGGAAATGGGTCCTGCTGCAAAGAGCTGTGCCCAGCCAGGGCTGCCAGGCCAAAGGGATGCTCCAGGAGGGCTGGAATACCAAATGGAGAGAGGAGATCCTGCTGTCCTCATCTCAAGGAGAAGGAGACAGTCAGTGAAATGTTAGTGTGATGAAAAGTCACTGAGACCAAGAATTGAATTGGGTTCCAGACTGGTCATTTATAACGAGAATATGAGGTTTCATTAAAAGGTAAATGTTCCCAAGGGATTTGCACGTGGCTGCTCTGGTGTCACATCTCTGCTGTGTGGGGAGGGTGTGGTGACAGAGTTTGGGGGTGTGTGGCACCCACCGGGCAGGGGAGGCTGGCACAGGACAGGGGGAGGACAAGGAATGAGGCTGGGGTTGGTTTGGGTGCTGGGTGAGGGGCTGAGTGAACACCTCTGTCCAGGAGTCAGCAGCAGCTCAGGAACGTGCCTGGCAAGAGGATGGAGCCTGCCAGGGAAAGGAAACAGCCCAAGGACCAGCAAAGCCTGCTGAGGAGAGGAATTATCAGATGGAGCTCAGGATTTGCTGCCCAGATCTGTGGTGGGACAGGGAGGCAGAGGAACAGGAACAATAAGGGAAAGTCAGATTAACAGGTGGGGGATAAATGAGGGGAAAGTCAAATTAACAAGTGGGACATATCTGAGGGGAAAGATTAACAGCAGGGGGATAACTTCAGGTGGAAGTCCAGGAACAAAGGGGGAGCTCTCCCTTGGTAGCCCGGGGTACAAATGCCTGATCACTGCCAGGGAAGGAGGGAATTTCGCACTGGAACTCCCAGCACTGGGAATTGCATCCTTCTCTTGAAGTGAGCTGGAGCAATTTAGGGAAGAGAGATGCAGGATAACCTGAAGGCTCCTCACAAGGGTTTCTTTAGGAGCTGACATAAAATTCATGCCCTGCTGTGGCCCCAGCAAAACCCCACGAGGCTGCTGGGAAATTAATTTCTGCCTCTGTGTTGTGGCATCAGTGAAGCTTTACCTCCCTGGGATGTGAGAGGCTGCAGAGACAGGGAGTATCTGTGGATTTAAATGGTTTTATGGACAACAGATTTTTTAAAAAGAGACAGCAGAAACAAGAGAGAAGAATGTGTTATGGAATTTAAATTCCATAGCATAACAGTGGTGGATGCTGGAGAAGTCCAGGAGGAGCAGTTTCCAGGACTGGGCTGGATGAACCTTTGACCAGTCCATGGGGAAGTTCTCACCTCTGGGCTGTTCCCATGCACCTCCAGATCCCTGTTTGGCTGCTGCCTGCTATTCCTCTTCACTCCCACTGAAGCCTGTTTGAATCCTGCTGTGGGGCTTTGGATCAGACCAAAGAAAAACACATTTCAAGAAAAGATCAGGTTTTCCAGCAAACATAATTATGTCTCACTAAAGCAAGCTCAGATGTGGTCTGCCAGCTTCCCCTGTGCTATAAAAAGAACAGGAAATCCATTACAAAAGTCATTATCTCTGCAGACAGCTCAAAGAGGAAATATTGCCCCTGCATCTCAAAGGTCAAGCAGCAAACCCGCCCGGCAGGCTCGGTGTGGAGAACGCCCTGCTCCACGTGTCTGAGCTGCCTCATTCCTGGGCTTCCACAGCTCCAAACCTGCCCAAAGACGTGCACACCCCTGGGACAGACCCCTCTCTGAGGATGTTACATCCTGGCTGAATTCCAGTGCCCAAAGAGGTTCAAAGAGGGCTGGAGAGGGACTTGGGACAAGGGATGGAGGGACAGGACACAGGGAATGGTTCCCACTGCCAGAGGGATGGATGGGTGGGTGGATGGATGGATGGATGGATGGATGGATGGATGGATGGATGGATGGATGGATGGATGGGATATTGGGATGGAATTCCTGGCTGTGAGGGTGGGCAGGCCCTGGCACAGGGTGCCCAGAGCAGCTGTGGCTGCCCCTGGATCCCTGGCAGTGCCCAAGGCCAGGTTGGACACTGGGGCTTGGAGCAGCCTGGGACAGTGGGAGGTGTCCCTGCCCATGGCAGGGGGTTGGAACTGATGATCTTTAAGGTCCCTTCCAACCCAAACCATTCCATGATTCCAGGATCTCAGTCACACCCACTGGGCTCACCCTTGGTGCAATCAGGTTTCTGCTGGGATAAATGATTGAAGTGTGGAAGGATGCAGGTGACCACTGGTGACTGTGATCACATCTTCACATCCCTCTGAGACCTCCCAGCTCTCCTTCCTGCAAACACAGCTCAGGCTTGTGAGGCACAAGGGCTGATGTCCGAGGTTCCCACTGGGATGTTGGAATGCTGGCTCCATGCCTGAGTCTGGATACCCCAGGCTGCCAGTTCACCCTGCACCCTGAACTTCTGCTGGTGCCTCCTCCCACCTGGGGAGCAGATGAGATCCCACCAGGATGAGCTGCACTTGCTCATCCCTCCCCAAAATCCAGCAGCCTTCCCTGTCCTTAGTGAGCAGCAACGAGAGTAAAACCTTCAGGGGGCTCTCAGTGCCCACAGTGAGCTTGAAACCCTAAAAAACCCCTTCCTGTTTCCACACTGGACGTTGGGCACATGGAAACTGGGGAAGGAACAGGTTTTTTTCCTGCTGCCCAGGAGAAGGAGCTCAGGGAGCAGAGCGTTTGCCCAGGGCTGTCTATGTGTGTTTGGGAGTGGCAGGAGGGATAAGGTTGGGATAAGATTGGGAGGCAGGACCATGGCTGTGCTGGGCAGCCTCCTCTGCCCTGGGCTCGCCCTTTGTGACATGCACAGGGTGGGTAGCAGGCAGGAGCAGCTTTTAACACCCTGGGCAGCAGAGGGGATGTCCTCTGTCCCCTGCAGCCACCCCCTCCCTGGTGGCAGGGCTATGGTGGGGCTGCCCAGGTGCCCTGGTTTGGTAGGAGGACACTCTTGGTGTGACCTTTGGCATGTCCTGGAGCCAAGGCCACCTCCAGCAGGTCCCTGTACCTGGCACTGCTCCATCCTTGATGCTGACCCTGTACCCCATCGGCATGTCCTGAACTTTGGGACATCCTCTGCAGGGCCAAGGATGGGACAGGCAGCTGCCACCCCACTGTTTGTGCTTTGGGATGGCTTTCCCAGAGCCAAGGGCTCCCTGGGTTCTCCACCTCCCCCAGTCTTCCCCAGTTTGCCAAGGATGCACAGAGCAGGGAGGCAGGGCAGCAAAGATGCTCCCAGTATCACACCACAGCCTGGGAGCAGAAAGCAGCACACACCTGCACCCTAAAATGTCACACTGGCTGCTCAGAGAGCAGCCAGGAGCCCTGGGGGATTTTGGCTGATTTGAGGATTCCTCACTGGCTTCCTGGTGTCCCATTTTCAGGATGGGCAGTGGCAGAGGTGGTCTGATGGGCGGCTCTCCTGCTCTTGGGAGGTGTTGCAAGAGTGATGCCATCTTGGCATTCCGGAGAAATCCCTGTGCCCCCATTTACCCATAAAGAGGGGGAACAGTAGGATGTTTCCAGGTTGTTTCTGGGATGTCAGAGCCAAGATCCTGCAGACTTCCCTGGGATGCCCCACGGTGGATGCTGCCCAAAGGTGACAAACCTGGGTCTCAAATCCCAGGGCTGTGGGCCGGGTCAGGGACAGATTTACACCTTTGGGACAGACTGGATGTGAGGCAGCTACACCTGGATGACCACAGAGCACCCCGGGCTGGGCTCACAGAGAATTCCCCTGAGCTGTGCAGGGCAGGGCAGGGCAGAGGCAGGGCTATGAAATGGTTAAAGCTGTACCGTGTGCTGCCTGCTGATTGTTCTGCAAGGTGTGTTGTGACATTTGCACTTCCTCTTGGCAGCAGAGCAGAGGCAGGGAGGAAGGCGGGGAGGAAGGCAGGGAGGAAGGCAGGGATGCTGCTCCCCCTGCCACCCTGAGGGGCTCCGGGGCTGCACCATGGGCACTCGGGGGCTGCTGGGTCGCTGCGCTGTCTTCGCCCTGCTGGCCCTGCTCTGCGACGCCCTGGGGCTCCTCATCCTCCTCCTGGGCATCTTGGCTCCCCTCAGCTCCTGGGACTTCTTCGTGTACCTGGGTGCCCTGCTGTTGCTCTTCAGCCTCGTCTTCTGGGTCTTCTGGTACACCTTCAACATCGAGGTGCCCCTCAGGGAGCTGCAGTGCTGCTGAACCCGGGGCCACGGCGGGGACTTGGTCTCGTTTTCCTCGGAGGAGCAGCTGGGAGGATCCAGAGCATCACTCAGCTGGTGAAGAGCACCCAAAGAGATGGAAGGGAAGGGCCTGCTGGTCCTCACAGCAGCCAGCAGCCACATGGAGCCTCGGGGGACAGGTACCCACAGCTCAGCATGCACAGGGATGCTTGGCTGGTGTGGGGGAATGCAGAGGTCCTGGCAGGGCAGCCAGAGCTTCCTGCTGGTGACAGGAACTCTCAGGAGTTGGTGTTAGATTTTAAAATGTTCTGGAACGGATTAATAATGGACAGGAAGTTGGTTTTGATGAGATGAATGAATTTTGGGAGGAGGTTTTGGTGAAATTTGGAGGTAGCTGTTGTCTGGGGTGTAATTCCCCAGTGATTCCCATCAGACGATACTGGGAGAGGAGGGTCCTGGAGAGATGCTGCTCTCCCGTGACAGCTTTGTGTGTCAGGGGGGCAAGGAGCACGAATCACTCCTGGCCATACACCCTGGGCAAACAGGGAAAGTCAATAAGGAAAATCCAATAAGGATAATCTGGTGCTTCAGCACCAGAACCTCTATGTGAGGTGTGAGGGAGCAAACCCAGCTGCTCCTGTGTGCTGCCAGGAGGGATTTCCCAACAGGGAATGTGTTTCCAGCAAATGGGGAGCAGTGAAAATCCCAGTGAAAGTTGTGTCACCAAGGCACTGCTCTGATGGGCTCTAAGAGCCCCGTGACAAATGCTGAGCAAATGGAAACTGGGTACAAGGTACCAGGTCGGAACATTGGCTCTGAGATTAGGCCTTGTTAATCTCAGACTTGTCTAGAACACAGCTGACTGGTTTGGCAGCCACCCAAGGGACAGAAAATCCAGGTCCTGCCTGGTCCTGCAGCGTGGGGACCACTGAGCATCAGCACAGCCTGGAGGGGCTGGTGCTGACCTGGGAGCCTCACAGGGCTCAGTGCTGGCCCGATGTGTGAACAGCAACACCAAAGCTCAGGGCAGCTGGACATGTCTGAGTGTTGGAGGGATGCTGACTGCTGCAGGGATGGTGTCTTCCTTGTCCTCCTTCCTTCCAGCATCCGGGGGATGTTCCTCCTGTGCTGGCCAGGGCAGGGGAGCCAATTAGTCTGACTGAAACAAGGAGCAGCCCCACAGTGCCTGGAGCTGCTCGTGGCAAAGGGAGGTGACAGCAGCAGGATGCCCCAGCCCAGCCAAGCGTGCCCCCACAGAAAGTGCCAGCCAAGGAGGGATAGGATTTAACAGAGAACGAGGCAAAGAGGAGGCAGAGATGGGGGAGATGTCCCCAGTGCCATGAGGGTGAGTGTCAGAGTACAGCCACACTATCAGCATCTCAGCCCCAGTGCCCCAGGCAGGGACATTGCCACTGACTGTCCCCACCTGCAAGTCACAACAGGGACATTGCCTTGCACAGTTCTCTGTAAAGCTTCTCACAACCAGTGAGATCCTTTTTTACTATTTACTGATCTTTTCCTTGATTTCCTCTCTTGTTAGCTGATACAAGAAACAGCCCCGAGATTTTCCTGACTGCCCTGTGAGTGGGGGCTGCCCCACGGTGTTTTACAGCCCTGCACTCACCAGGATGCCCAGGCCAGCAGTTCAGCTTTGCCCTCACCAGCTCCCAGGGTGTTTTTCCACCCCTGTGCCCTTGGGACTTGGTCCTCCAGGAATTTCCTTGATGTGCCTCAGGATAAGAACCTGGCACAAGCATCAGTGGGATCCTGCAGCTGTAGAGACAGAAGAGCAGCAGCAACCCACACCCTCCTTTATTTGCTCGGGGATTTTTAATTGCCAGTGCTGAGCTTGTCAATCCAGCCTGTAAAACTTGGCCGAGGGCTTTGTCACCATTCAAGGTCTGTCCCTTGCTGGGTGCGTGCCTGGGTGTGGCACTCGGGGACAACATCCAAGGAGCCGGGGGCGTCACCCAGGGAACTCAGAGGGACCTGGAGCGAGGTCCTGTCCCCACGGGTCCCTCCTGCCTCCCGGGCTGGTGGGGCAGACACTCCCGAACGGACAAAGTCACTGCCAGCACCTGGGACTGGATGGTCCTGTGCACTTCACCAGCACGGCCAGGGGATGGTTTGGGGATGGTGAGGGGTGGAGGGTGACTGCCACACGGAAAAGTGCTGCCAGCCCTGTGCTTGGGCCTCCTGGGATGCTCAGGAGTCTGTACCCAGTCCTGTGGAAGAGCAGAAGCTCCCAGTGCACCACCACACCTGGGAAAGCAGACCCTGGCATCCTGCAGTGCCCTGCTCACGTGTTTTCCCCTCTGTGATCCACCTGTGGTCAGTGACAGCCACCAGCTCACCTGGGCCACTCCCCAGCAGGATGAGTGCACAAGTCAAACCCAAACAAGTCTCTGTATTGGTGTGCAAGGTGCCTTCAGCATCCTCTACCAGGCTGGAAGGGAGTGACACAGGGACAGGCAGGACATGGTGGCTCCAACGTGTCTCATTCACAAGCAGGAGCAACCAGCCAGGCCCAGAGAGGAGGGAAAACCTCCCAGCTGTGTGTGCTTGTGGCAGGGACTGTGAGATTTCTGCTGCTCCCCTATCTCACCCATGAGGCAGCACCAGCTCTGATGATTTCCAGTGTCCTTTCCATCCCAGGGACACAGCTCCTTCGCTCTTCTGCTGTCCCCAAACCCCTCAGGCTGGAGCAGAGCCCTCTCCTGACAGCCCCAGTGGCAGGACAGGAGTGGGTGAAGCATCTGTGGGTCGCTGTCCCCAGTGCTGTGCAGCACTGGGAGCACTGGCCCAGGCCCAGTGAGATATTGACTCAGGGGCTTATCTTTCCCTCTGTGTTTTTGTGGTTTTGTGCTTGGTCTGTTTGCTCCAGGCTGGGGGTTGTTCCAGGTCCTTGGGCTTGGCACAGCCCCGTGGCCATGGCACAGAGCCCACGTGGGCACTGGGAACCAGCAGCTCCCTCTGCTCCCTGACCAGTCTGTGCTCCCCCAGTCACCCCACTGACACCAGTGGCCCAAAGCCCAGCAGCCTCCAGTGCTTCCTGAGCTGATACTGCAATCCTAAAATGCTGTGGGGTGACTCCAGCAGTCCCCCCTGTGCCTTGGACCTGCTGTCAGCAGTCTGGGCTCCTTCCCCCTCTTCCCCTCCGTGGATCCCTCACTGGGCACCGGGACAGGGACCAGGGGCAGTATCAGCCCCAGCAGTGCCGGTTGTTTGCTCATGAGTCTGGATCTTCCAGGGAAGGAAAAAATCCTCCTTTTGTGTCCAAGTGTTACCAGCCTCACTCGTGCCTTGAGCTGGGCTGATCCTGGATATCCCTGGGCATCCTGGGCACCCTTTCTGCACCCAGGGGTCTGCTGCTGCTTCTGTCTGGGATCTGTCTGGTGGGGAATGATCCCCTGAGTCCCAGAGTTTTGATTCCATGTGTTTTTATTGAAGAGAGCTTCGATTTCTGGGCTATTATCAGGGTCTATAAAAGCATTCACATCTCTTTTCTGTTTACAGGGAGAGAGGAAAGGACAGGAGCAGATGTCAGGAGTGAGCAGATGAAGAGGAGCAGCTCCACACAAGGACTCTGCTGTGCTGCTGTTGCACGGCCAGCACCGAGAGCACAGAAGGAGCTGTGTCACTCTGCTGTGCTGGGGACGCTGGCACAGCCCCCCAGGACACCCCCTGAAGGATGGACACCCCCTGTGCACCCTCTCCAGTCAGTTTGCACTCGCCCTGCCCGCTGCTGGCTCACAGGGCCCGGCAGGGGCAGCCTGCTGGCAGCAGAGCCTCCTGCCTCTGTCCTGACCTGGTGCCACAGACCCACAGGGACCGGCTGGCAGCCCTGCCACCCCTCCTGCAGGAGTGTGATGGCCCAGCAGGGCTCACACCTGCACACACAGCCCCAGGGGCAGCTCAGGGCCCGGGCTGGGACCTGCTCTGTGCACTGGTGGCAGACAACAAAATCCAGCAGGACAGAGCATGCCCTGGGCAAAATGCAGCTGCTGGAGGTGTCAGGGCTGCTCTAGCCAAGGTCCCGGGCACTCCCTGAGGGCATTTCAGGAAATACTCAGACCTCAGTCCAAAGAGCTGCTGGAGCTGAGTAGAGCAGCAAAGGCCAGGAGAGGATTCAGTGCTTCAGCTGCCAAACCAGGGGTGGCTCAACATGGGAACAAACCCCGGGCTCACCCCAAATCCAACCCTCAGGGGAAAGGAGAGGAGATGTGAGCAGGCCTCCTGCTCTCCAGCATCTCCATTCTCCTGTGCTCCTGAAGCAGAGTTCAGCTGACCACAAAGACACTTGTGTAGGATGGAAGCATTTCTAACACCTCTCAAACATATAACACCAATCAAATATATTGCACCTATCAAATATATAACAACCAAGAGGTTGTTCAGCACTTCCCTTTACAAGCACCTCTCCTAGCTGTTTCAAAGGTCACCAGGATTTATTTTGTTGTAATTTCCCATTGTGGAGGATCTGCCTCTGAGGTGGAATTTGGTTTTCTGCAGACCAGCTGGACAGTGCTGGCACACAGGCACTTGGACACTCACCTTCCCCACTGCCCTGAGCACAGCCTGGGCCAGGCACGACTTTACAGGTGACTTTATCAGGCCTTTGGTGTCCTTGCTGTCCCTGATTTTAGCCCCACAGCAAGGGCAGTGGGGTTTGGGGACAGTTGTGCAGTGTGGGAGATGCTGTTTTTGGGGAGCCAGCAGCTCTCATCTGTCTCCAGTTCCTGGGCATGAGGCTGGTGGCAGGGCTGGCATCAGTCCCTGCCCTGAGGAGGGAACTGGAGATCCCTGGAGCTCTCAAACCATTGTCTCCCAGGCAGGGGAGGAAAGCTCCCTGCTCACCTCCACAGCCATGCTGGGCAGGACCCACAGCCCCAAAGCACTAAAATGACTTTGGCTTGAAAGCAAGGCACATTTGTGCCCCAATCCTGTCCTGGATAGGACAGAAACCTCCTCCCAGTTCCCCAGAACACCCATCAGAGAGCTGTCACCCTAAGGGATGTCCCCAAGCACGCTGAGCAGGTACAAGGGGGTGCAGATGGGGTTTGTTCTGCTCTGGGGACACCCTGGTAACACGGAGAGACCCCTCCAGTGCAAGGAAAAAAATAATAATAAAAAAAAAGAAATAAAAAATACAGGCACTGTTGGCTCTGCTGCGTTTGCAATCAATGAGGCAGTGGGACATTGATTCATTCTTTCCCCTGAAAATATAAAAGCATGTCGAGAGAATCTCCGAGATTTTCGCAGGTCCCGAAGGCTCTGGACGCTGGTGTCAGGAGATTAGGAGCCTTATCAGGAGATAAACAGCTGTGCTATGTTTGCAGGAGTGCCCTCGGCCCCAGGGCAGCCTGCCAGCCAGGAAGGATCCTCACATCCAGGAAGGAAGGAAGGAAGGAAGGACACAGCCTGCAGCCAGGAATTTGATCCAATAAAGTGTCTGGGCAGACACAGGGCTGTTCCTGCTGCCTCCAGGGCCACCTTTGCCCGGGGGGTTGGAGAGGGACCAGCACCCTCTGACCTGACAGGGCACCCCGAACTCCTCCTGCCCCCTGGAGCTGCCCTTGCAGCCGGGTGCTGGGCTGGGGGACAAGCAGGATTTGCACATCCTGGAGGAACTGGTTCTCCCAGCCCCTCCTGCCCCATCCCCGTGTCTCCCGCACCCACCCTGGAGCAGGGGATGCCCGGTCCCTGCCACAGCCCCGGTCCCAGCTGGTTCCAGCACAGCCGAGCCGGAGGGATGGGCTCCGAACTGGGATTTAACCCTCCCCAGCCCTGCAGCTGCCCGGGTCCCAGGGATGCTGTGGGGTGAGATGCAGCTCCTGCTCCCTCCACTCTCCAGAGGATGTCCCCAGCTCCTTGTCATGTCCCCAGAGGTGCCACTGTGGCTCAGCTGTCACAGGGCCACCACAGCTGGGGATGGAGGCTGGGCAGTCCACAGGGAATGACAACCTTGGGACCAAACCCTTCCCTCAGGTAGGGTCCAGGTCTGGCTGGAGGTGACACCTCACTCCAGCAGTCACAGCCATCTGTTGTCCCCAGGGAGTTGCTCCCACGAGGATCCTGATGATCCCAGATACCACAGCAGCCACCTGCAATCCTGGATTGTGCCAGGGGCTGCCAGCCCCAATCCCTGAGCATCCAAGGAGGGTTTCCTAGGAGTCTCCACACCTGACAGTAAAGTGAAGTGACCCCCAGGCTTTCCTATCCGTCAGGAATGATTCTCAGGAACATTTCCTGTCCCTCAGGAATGATTCTCAGGAACATTTCCTATCCCTCAGGAATGATTCTCTGGAACATTTCCTATCCCTCAGGAATGATTCTCTGGAACATTTCCTATCCCTCAGGAATGATTCTCAGGTACATTTCCTGTCACTCAGGAATATTTCTCAGCTGCTCACAGAACCCCTGAATCCCTCCCTCAGGCAGCCCATGGGGGGTTCCAGGCCCTGCCTGACCTCAGCCTGGCAGGAAGGATTGCTCAGGGCTCCTGCCCCAGGGTGTGGGCACGCACAGGGTGTTGGTGCCTTGCAGAACTCCTGGTCAGGCACAGCCCTGCCACATGGGAGATTTGCCATCAGCCAGCAGATAAATCACTCTGGAGACAAGGAAAATGGCTCAATTTCCTGTTGCAAAATGGAACATCAGTTAAGGCAAAACCCGTTCAAAATTCTTCCCAGAAAATGCATTTGCCGCTCTTTGCCAGCCATTACTGGAAGAAGAGTGCAGACACCTCTGGTGATATTCCAGAGGATTTTTTCACGGGAGATTACTGAATTTTTGACAACAGGATCCGTAAGGATGACATAGGGAAGTGCAAAGCCTGCCCAGGCAGCTGAGCAGGATGAGTCCCAGGGAATGCCAAAGTGACCTAGGGAATACTGATGTGACCCAGGGTGCTGAAGGGACCCAGGGTGGTGATGTGACCCAGGGAATGCTGAAAAGGGCACGGCTGGCCCCACCCTCCCGTGCACCTCAGCTTTGTCCCCTGCCAACAGGGACAGAAATCAGCCCTTCACCAAGAGACAGCTCCAGAGCCACTCCTGTCCCCATAACCCCTCATTTACGGCTCAGGGATCTCATCCCAATGAGCCACACCTGCCGTGGGCACTGATGTCACAGTGGGGACAGTGCTGAGCTCCTCAGACACGGCCAAACCTGCAGGCACAGAAACCCCCCATCCTGCAATGCCCCAGGAGAAGAGCCTACCCAGGGCCATGGACTGGACAGTGGAGAAGGGGGGACAGTGGAAAAGGGTGGACAGTGGAGAAGGGAATCTGCCACATGCTGGAGATGGAGCCAACAGAATCTTTTCTGGAGAGCCCCAGGAGAAGGGACAGCCAGGTCAGTGTCACCTCTTGTCCATGTCCCACGCTGGCCCAGCCAGCCCAGCCCAGCCCCCAGCAGCCCGTGGCTCTCCAGGCAGGCTGCAGGGCAGGGAGGGAGCTTGGAGGAGCCTCCTCCTCAATTATTCATGGCCAGATCTGGCTGATGGAGCTGGGGCTCTCTGAGCCTCTCCCTAATGGAGCCTGCAGCCGTGCCTGCCCAGCCAGCACTCCTGGGCCTGCACAATTCCCTCTTCTCCCATCCCCGTGCCATAAAAATGCCACCTTCTGCTGCTAATGATGCATTACAGCCATTGCTGGGGCTCAGAGCCTGCTGCCATGCTGCAGAGACCCGAGCTGGGGCTGTGGGAGGGCAGGGTGTGCTCTCCAGCCAGGGAAGTGGCACACGCTGGCATCTGCCAGGATCCTGCTGGAGCAGCCACAGCCCGGCTGAGACCAGCCCAGGGAGGGGCAGGGACACAGCAGGCACAGCTGGGGCACAGCTGGGCACAGCAGGGCCTGTACAGAGCCCAGCTGCAGGCAGAGGAAGGGAAGGAGGTGGCAAAGGACACCTGGGGATGTCCCAGCCCAGGGAGCAGGGTGCTCTCTGCCTGCAGGGAGTGTCCCTGCCCCTGCAGCCATGCCAGTGCCACCAGCTGAGGTTTGTGTGCACAGCCCTGACCTTCCTCAGCAACAGAAGAGCCACTGGCTCCCTCCCCACACTCATATTAGACAATAATTGCCCTGATGGGCTCTTTCTGGCCCATCACTCCACTGGTCACGGCCTTGGCTGACCCCTGGCTGCTGCTGACCAGAGCCTGGACACTGGGCAGGGGACAAAGCTCCAGTGTCACCTGTGACACAGGGGATGGGACACTCCAGCTCTCCAGTGACAGGGAGAGGGGGAGCAGGGCTGGGCCAGGGCAGCACTAAGGGAACTCTGATGGGACCCACAGGGTGGGCTGTGAGTCAAGGGGACATTTGGGATGTAACACCAGTGACACACAGGCACGATGGAGCCAGGGCACCCAGGGTACCCGGGATGGGGCCAAGAATCTCCAGCAGCAGCTCCAGATAAAATCCCAAGCAGAGCTGTGTGTTGGGGGCCCAGGGGTGCCTCGGCCAAGTGCTGCACAGAAACAGGGCTAAGGCACATATGAGGATGAAATCCTGCCCTGTGAGGGTGGGCAGGCCCTGGCACAGGGTGCCCAGAGCAACTGTGGCTTCCCCTGGATCCCTGGAAGTGTCCAAGGCCAGGCTGGACAGGATTTGGAACAGCCTGGGATAATGGAATGTGTCCATGCCATGGCAGGGATGGAACTGGATGGGATTTAAGGTCCCTTCCAACCCAAACCAGTCTGGGATTCCCTGAAATTCCTGTCTCAGAGCTGAAGGCCTGAGCTATCCTTGGGATGTCAGGTCACCATGGCAAACCAAAGCACTGAGATCCTCAGGACTGAGCTGGAAATGGCCTCAGTATCCTCTGGTGGACACAGGGGATGAGCTGGGCAGCATCTGGGTTTGCTGGAGATCTGGACATCTCCCCAGGGACATCACCAGAGAAGGCTCAGAAAGGCTGGCTCTGCTTTAACAGCAGTCAAACAGGATGAGGGCAGCTTTTCTATGTGCACAGGAAGGATTTGGGAGCAGCTTTCCCAGATCCAGGCAGATCCCAGCCTCAGCCAGCAGGCACATTCCCTGTGGGAGCACTGGCTGTGAGCCCCATGGCCTGGAGCTAAGGTGGGGACAGCCAGGACATGGGGACAGTGGCCCTGGGCACCAGACATGCAGCACAGGAGCTGCCACAGGCACAGGAGATGCCACCCCTGGATGCTTGGCACAGCATTTCCCGGGATGTCTCCAGGTCCTGCTGCCATGGCAGGGGCTGGGGGCTCTGGGTCTGCCCCTGCCAACCCTGGCCAAGCAGTGCCACCCTGTGGAAAACATCCTCCTCTCCTCTGGTCCATGGATGGACCTCGGTCCCCCTGCCCTAGTCCTGTGCATGGCCCTGACACAGCACAAGACATCCCCACCCCCTCCCAGTGCTGCCGCTGGAGCTCTTCCCAGTCCCCACTGCCTTCCCAAATATCTGCAGGGCTGCAGCCACCCTGTGCCACCTCCCAGCAGCTCTGTGCCAAGGGGCTGTGCCCTGGCACCCTGCATTAATTGCCCAGACAGACTAATAATAGGGTTTATTCTTAAATAACGAGGCATGCACACGTCATGATCAGGTCATCATTTCTTATGAAACAGGGTTTCCATTCCAGTGCGGTGTCTCAGGCACTTTTCCCCAGCTCTTCACACAGGGGTCGGGGTCATGGCACCCCAGGTTTGGGTGGGGACACTGGGACAGGGCTGAGACAGTGCAGGAACATCAGGGGAGCAGCAGGCCAGCAGGACAGTGTCCCCAGCTGTGACCCCAGGGATGGCACGGGACACCATCAGCTCCACACTGCTCCCCCTTCCCAGCCCCAAACTGTCCTTATTTGTTGCCCTGAAAAGTTCTGTCCGGTCCCAAAGCCACCTCAGTGACACTGAGGCCAGTGTTTATCCCTTCCTCGGGAGCAAGGGAAGCCTGTGCCAGCCTGGTGGCCACTGTCACCTCCCGTGGGGCACAGTGAGGGACATTCTGCTCACACTGGGGTGACAATGAGAGGTGTCCTACTCACACTGGGGTGCCCGTGAAGTGACACATTCCCAGGTGACAGAGTGAGAGCAGCACCTACAGGGCCCGGGACTGGGTCAGGAGGACAAAGGTGATGAAGGTGCAGACTGGGCTGGGGATAAATGCCATGAGTGACCCCAGCACCAGCAGGGATGTCCAGCAGCCCCCTTCCCCCTCCCCCCTCCCCTGAGAGCAGGCTTTGAGCTCCCCAAATCCCAGCTGTGCCTCCCTGCTGCCCATTGCCCTCACAAAGCAGGGCCCTGGGCTGGGGGTGACACTGGGGTCCCTCAGGTGGGACCAGTCCCAAAGACGGCAAAGCCAGGAGGTTTGGGGGGATGAGCAGTGCCCAGCCTGTTTGGCACAGGTGAAAATGAGCCCCTGGCTGTGAGACCTCAGGAGTGGGACACAGGGACAAGGAAATGTCACTCTGCCACAGGGCTCTAGCAAGGACAGAGGGTGAGATCCCAAATCTGCCCCCTTATGATGGTCAGAGCTTGGGACAATGCCTGTCCCCGGGTCCCCTGGGCAGGAGAGATGCTGTGACAATAGGAGGATGGCCACGACCCTGGGGAGCTCAGAGAGGTGAGGGAGGGCACGGCTGGGACTGCCTGTGGGATGAGCTGGCCTCCCTTCCCACCCCATGGCACTGCAGGGAGGCTGGCAGAGGGGAAGGTGAGCTCAGCAGGGCCAGCATCACTCTCTCCATGCTCTGGTTTCACTGCCCTCGTGCCCAGCAGCTGCAGGCTCTGGTTTCTCCATCCCTGGCATAGAAGCCGTGAGTTTCTGTTCGGAGCTGGCTACATCACAATGATCCCGATGTCCTGGGAGCTCAGGGACCTCCAGCAGCCCCCAGCCTGGCAGCCCTGACCCCCAGAGCCCCTGGCTGTGCCCAGTGCCACAGTCCCAGCCCAGCCAGAGCTGGGCAGCTTAGAGGGGCAGCACAGCCCCCCTCGGCCCCTGCAGGTGCTGTCACAGAGTGCAGGAGAATCCTCTCCACAGAGCCACGAGCAGCGTTTGGCTGCAGTATTTCAACCAAAAGAGACAGAAAATGTCACCAGTGATGCTGCAAGCCCCTGGAGATCTGCAGGAAGGTCTGAAAGTCCCTTTGGTCCCCAGCCAGATGAGAGAGCTTCACCCAAAGCTGCTCCTGGGCTTTCTCCAGGAGCTTCAGAGAGAGGCTCCAGCCCCTCCTGCTGTGTCCTAGCACCAGGGACACCACTCTGGTGTCCCAGCTGATCCCATCCCTACAAGTCCCTCCGGACCAGCAGTAGCCACGGGAGCACGGCCGCCAGCATGGCCAGGGTCAGGACGAGCATCACGGCCAGGGCCATGGGGGACTGGCAGCACTTCAGCCCCAGGGCAGGGCTGGATGACACCGAGCTGGCCGTGTCCTCCCTGCTCCCCCTGCCCGGGGAGCCGCAGTCCGTGGCCACCAGGGGCATGCCGTGGTCACTGATGACAAAGATGTGAGCTTCCCGTGCCAGCACCCCTGGCAGCCCCGGCGAGCACCGCTCCAGGCTCTGCACTGGCATCACGAAGTGACTGGGCACCACCAGCGTGTTGCTGGCCTCGCTTTTGGCCAGGTGGGACAAGGACGATGGCGACAGAGGCATCTCCAGCGCCCGGGGGCTGGTGCCCGGCCACAGAGCCCTCTTCTTGCTGAGGAAGGTGACGTAGCGGCACACGGGGCAGATGATGCTGCTCTGGACGTGCCCGTCCAGCTTGGCCGACAGCAGGCACTTCACCAGGCAGTCGTGGCAGAAGGTGTGGCCGCAGCTGAGCCGCCGGTGCGTGGCCTCCAGGGGCTGGAACTTCTCGTAGCACACGGGGCACTCGGCTGGGGCACTCTCCTTGCTGGAGGAGGTCTCGGACATCCTTGCTGTGCTGACCACGGGAGCTCCTCGGCTGCCAGGGAGAGCACGAGGGGTTAATTAGGGTCTGGTGGCAGTGATTAGCACAGCCTATCTCTTCAGCTCTCCTCCTCGCTGCTCTCTTGGCACTGCCCTTACCCCTGACAGGAGGAGGGGATGGGTGCCTGGCATGGTTAAAGCTCCCAGTGTGGCCCCTGGGGCAAGGGACTGACGGTGGGAGAATCTCAGCTCCAGAGCCCTCCAGGGCAATAATTTCTGGCTGAAAAACCACAGGGGCAGAGGGCTGAGCCCCTGGACAGAGCCGTGCCTGCTGAATCCCTGGCACAGACTGTGTCATTCCAGGCACAGGTTGTGTCACGAGTGCCTCTGTGCTCAGCTGCAGCTGCTGCCAGCTGGAAATTTCCATCTCACCATGGAAGCTGCCAAGGACAGGGAGATGCTCCCATCCCAGAGACCCCCGAGGGGCTTAGGGGAGCTTGGAGCAGCCAGGCTGGTGGAGCAGGGAGGTGACACAGCCAGAGAGGTGACATAGGCAGGGCAGGCAGCAAACACAGCAGGCTCCTTCCAGGCTGCTGGGAGATGGCCTGGGCGGGTGGGCAGGCCACAGTGGTATCCAGGCCATGGTGGTGGCCAGATCATGGTGGTGTCCAGGCCATGGTGGTGGGCAGGCCGTGGTGGTGACTAGGCCATGGTGGTGGCCAGATGATGGTGGTGTCCAGATCATGGTGGTGGGCAGGCCATGGTGGTAGGCAGGCCATGGTGGTGACCAGGCCATGGTGGTGGGCAGGCCATGGTGGTGACCAGGCCATGGTGATGGGCAGGCTATGATGGTGGGCAGGCCATGGTGATGGGCAGGCCATGGTGGTAGGCAGGCCATGGTGGTGACCAGGCCATGGTGGTGACCAGGCCATGGTGATGGGCAGGCTATGATGGTGTCCAGGCCATGGTGGTGTCCAGGCCATGGTGGTGTCCAGGCCATGGCATCTCCAGGCCGTGTCCATGCTCAGGCTGGAGCTGGGTGTAGCAGGCCCATGTCAGGGTCAGTCAGAGAGGAGGGAAGGCAGAGCCAGCCCAGCCCAGCCATCTTCCAGCAGTGCCCCAGAGCAGGGCAGTGTGGGGAGCTCTGAGCCCCAGATGGGACTGCAGCTCTGCCCTGCATCTCCCCGGGCATGAAGGGAGAGGGCAGGGAAGAGCAGCGAGAGGGCAGAGCAGGCAGAGGGCAGAGAAGAGCAGGGAGAGGGCAGAGAAGAGCAGGGAAGAGGGCAGATGTTCAGCTCAGCTCTCTCAGACCAGCTCAGGAACCAGCCCTTCATCAAAGCTGCAGGTTTTTCCAGACCTCGTGGCGTTTTCAGACCCCACCCAGCATGCAGCCCTTTTCTCACGCGTGACTGTGCCAGGGACACCCTCCCAGCCCATCTGGAGGTTCTGCCATGCCCTGCAGGGCTGCCCCCTCCTCAGGGCTGTCACCCCTGCCCCGGCACGGCCACAAAGACACCACGAGCCGTCCCCTCCCCAGGCACAAGGACAGACCCAGGCTCCTGCCCTGCCTGAGAAGGCATCAGGGACTGCTGCTCCCCACGGAGCCCCTCACCCTGTGCTCCCCCGTGCCCCAGAGCCCCCTTACCTGCTCTAGGGCCCCAGGGCAGCAGCCCCTCCATGCACGGCTGTCCCCAGCCCCGGGAGAGCACCGGCACAGCTCCGGGACACCAGGAGCCGGCTGTGTCTGAGCAGGGCGCGATGTGCAAAGGCAGGAACGGGACAGGGCAGGGACAGGGCGGGGACAGCTCCCGCAGAGTGAATGCGGAGGAACCCGTTCGGCCTTTAAAGGGCTCACATTGGCCCGCTTGGCCAGGGAGTGGGCGAGGAGCTGGCGTCAGGCGTCGGGGCTGGGACAGGAGCACAGGGACAGCGCAGGGACAGCACAGGGACAGGAGCACAGGGACAGGAGCACAGGGACAGGGGGCTCAGGGACAGGGGGCTCAGGGACGGGAGGGACAGGGACAGGTCCTGCCCTGAGCCGTGTCCCCAGGCTCGTCACTGGGGTCAGTCTAAGGAATCCGGCACTGAAGGGGTGTCGGGAACCTCCGGAACTGCAGGGCTGCATGAGCTGCACATCCTGCAGCAGGTCCTGCACCAGGAGAGCTGTACATCCTGCAGCAGGTTCTGCACCGGGTCTGGGCTCCTCCCCTCCACCCTTCACCCTGCCCTCGTCCTTCTCCCCTTCTCACCCCCCAATCCCTCCCTCCCAGCCCTGCTGTCCCTGGCCCACCAGGGCCCCGGGTGAATGGTCCAGCAAAGCCCCTCGAGCAGCCATGGGGGGCTCTGCTGTTGTGTCCCTGCCCTGGGATGTTCCCTGAGCCATGCTCCAGGTGCAGCAGGAGCTCCACGGGCTCAGGGCAGGCAGGAGCCCTATCCTTGGCCATCTCAGCACCCTCATGAGCCACCATTGGCCACGTGCAGGTGGAAACCCCCTCGGAGAAGGTTCCCTATCACCTCTCCTGTGTCCCAGAGAGCCACCTGTCCCTCAGCTGACTCTCGGGCAAGGAGCCAAGGGTCCTTCCCTGCAAAGCCTTGTACAAACTGCCAGGCAGGCTGGATCGCTCCTGCCTCAATCCCAGCTCTTTCCAAGCCCCCCGTCACCACAGACTGAAGGCTCAGCCCACATTTCATCTTGCAAGCGGCTCCACATGGATCTGGATGCTGTTTGCCACACCCAGAGGAGGTTCTGGAGTGGGCACAGTGGCCTCAGGGCACTGCCCACAGGCTCTCCCTCACTGTGGCCATGCATTCACAGGACCTGGATTTGCCTGAATGGCCCAGCAGTCCTGGGGTCTTCATCAGAGAAAAGCTTCAGGAGAAACCTGGACATGCAGGATCCCACCTGCAGAGCTGCCCCAGCACAGCAGGGACCTGGAGCTGCTGGAGAGATGCAGAGGAGGCTCCAGGATGAGCAGAGGATGGAGCAGCTCTGCTGGGAGGAAAGGCTGGCACAGCTGGGATTGTTCACCTGGACAGGAGAAGCTTTGGGCTGAGCTCAGTGTGGCCTTGCAGGACCTGAAGGAGCTGCAGGAAAGATGGAGAGAGACAATTCCCAAGGCATGGAGGGACAGGACACAGGGAATGGCTTCAGACTGACACAGGGCAGGGCCGGATGGGATATTGGGCAGGAATTGTTCCCTGTGAGGGTGGGCAGGCCCTGGCACAGGGTGCCCAGAGCAGCTGTGGCTGCCCCTGGATCCCTGGCAGTGCCCAAGGCCAGGTTGGACACTGGGGCTTGGAGCAGCCTGGGACAGTGGGAGGTGTCCCTGCCATGGCAGGGGTGGAAGGAGTTGATCTTTAAGGTCCCTCCTAACCCAAACCATCCCATGATACAGGGAGGTCCTGGCTGGGGGCAGGGAGTTCTGCAGGACATTCCCAGCTTCAGAAAAGTCCCCAGGGCTCAGTGGGACAGAAAGAAGAGAAGCTGACCCCTGGTACCAAAGCCCAGTGAGAAAGGCCCTGCAGTGCCTCTGTGGGCCGGGCAGGGCTCGGGCAGGGCTCAGGCGTGGGCAGCAGTATCAGTGAGCCGTGGGTGCAGAGCTTACAACACTGCGCTGGTTTCTGGACAGAGAAGTGTGGGTGCAGCCCCACCAGGGCACCCTGGTGCCCTCAGGGCTGCCCTCTGGAGCCCTGAATCCCTGTCCCTGAGCACATCACCAGCTTCCTCACTGCTCAGGCTCAGGGATCACGCTGTGCCACTTGTTACCCCAGTTTTGTTGAGAGGATCAGAAAATGAAGGTGAAATCCTTCAGGGAGGTTGTGCCAGGGCTGGGGTTGCACCTTCCCTCCTGGGACACACATCCCCATCCCCTATTCTCTCCTGGGACACACATCCCCATCCCCTGCTCCCTCCCAGGACACACATCCCCAACCCCATCCCCATCCCCTATTCCTTTCCTGGACACACATCCCCATCCCCTGTTCCCTCCTAGGACACATATCCCCATCCCCTATTCTCTCCCGGGACACACATCCCCATCCCCTGTTCCCTCCTAGGACACACATCCCCATCCCCTATTCTCTCCCGGGACACACATCCCCATCCCCTGTTCCCTCCTGGGACGCACATCCCCATGCCCTGCTCCCTCTGGAAGCTGCTGGAGGTGCCAGGCTGCTGGCACCCCCCAGATCTCCAGTGAATGCTGTGGGCCAAGAGCAGATTTGGGGCAGCCAAGCATCTCCCCAGCCCCAGTTTGCTCCCTGTTGGCACGAGGTGGGGTGGGAATTCCTGTTTGCCATACTTTGAATGCTCTCTTCAGTCACAAACTGTGAGCTCATGGCTCTATACATAGGCACTGGAAAAACGAGTCTGCCTCCCTTTGCTGCTTGGACCACGCCAAAATCAAAGGGATTTGGGCATATCATAGCCCTGGCTCTGTCAGCAGTTTCACTCTGTCCCAGGCCTGGCTCTCCTCAGTGCCTTTGCCTCACTTCCAGCAGCAGAACATTTCCCGAGGGACAAGGCTGAGTCTGACAGTGCCTGAAGGACAAGAAACCAAGTTCAGGGGCAAAGCAAGTCCCTGAACCCTGTCTGTATTTTCTTTCCCTTGGCTTTAACAAGTCCAGCTCGTGGCCAGTGGTTCAGTCCCCTCAAACTAGGGCTCTAGGATCCTTGGATCCAAGCAGGAAAGTGGCTCAGCTGCTCTCTCACAGATGAGACTTTCTCTGTGCTCAGGTCAGTGGCTGCCAGTGACCAAAGGACATTTCTGACCCAGAGGAGGACACAGTCCTTGCTGAAGGGTCTGGGGTGGCCAAGGTCCCTTCCCTGCAACCCCAGCAGCATCAGGGAAGAGGTGTGCAGCCTTTGGCAAGGACAGGAGGATGCAGAGACAGCCCTGGAGTTCCACAGCAGCACCCAAACTTTCCCCTGGCTGGGTGTGGAGGAGGGACAGTGAGTTATGTGAAAGTGTTTCTTTTCAAAGCACATTTAAAGCCTCAAGATTGCTCCACGTCTGAGCCTGCTGCCAGGCAAAAAACTCTCTACAGGTCTCAATATTTCCATGTCAAATCCACGCTGCAGTTCCCTGGATCCTGAATGATGAACCAGGGACAATTCAGTGTCCTATATCCCTGCAGTCAGCTGGATCCTGGGGAGAAAATCCTGGCTGGAATTTTGAAGGCAGCTTTGCCATGCAGGCACAACCCCCAGCGTGGCAGGGGTGGGCTGGGTGAAGTCTGTGCCTTGGGAATGATGGAAATGAGTGATTGCCAAAAGCTGCTGAGGGCTCTCCGTGCCCGTGTCCATGTTCTACCCCCCCAGAGCCATGAGTGCTCCAGGGAAGGGTGGCTGTGGTGGGCTGGTGTCCCTGCCCAGTGAGGCCTAGAGGAGCTGGAACACAGGCTAGACAGAGTTAAGGGGAATTAAATGGGTTTTTATTGAGGGGGCCTTCAAAGGCCACACCCTGGCAGTGCCAGTGCCACAGTTGTGGCCCTGCCTGGATGGCTCCAAGGTGGAAGCAGAAGAGAGGTTGGGCACAAGATCTCACATTTTTATAGGTTTTAGTCCATTTGCATGCAGAAGTCAACTGTCCAATTAGTTTCATGAAGTTTCATTCTCCTCGCTTGCCTGCCCACCCTCCTCTTTTCACACTGTTTATGCTTAGGGCCTGAAGTTTGAAGAGATTGTCCTTGAGTCCCCAGCTGGAACAGGACTGTTTTGTCTTCACCACGCTGTGAAAAGATCCTAGGCACCCCTTATATAAAACTAAAAGCTGCACACCCAAGCAGAACAGAAAAACTTAAAACTTAAAGCATCACCAGTGGTCCCAGAGTGTCCCAGGGCAGGGCAGGGCTGGTTGCAGGGGGGAAGGGAGGCTGCCCCTCCTCTCTCTCCTTCCCACCCTGGATCCATCACACCTCCTTTCCTCATCCCTCTGGGGGTGCCTGGTGCCTGCCCCATCCCTCCCTGCTCACACCCAGTCCTCCCAAACCCGCTCAGCTTTTTCCCTGGCCATGTTCAACCTGCAAACCTGAGGTTTTATAGGAGTTTCTGCTCAACTCATTCTCCCCCCCCCCCTCCTTCCCAGCCCCAGCTCAAACACAGCGAGTCCTTGGCATTGCTGGGAATGAGGTGAAGGCAGGAAAGAGTGAATCCATGTTTGATCCCAGCCCAGGGAGATATTCCCAGCTGGGAAAGAAGCAAAATTAATTTTCTAGGGCTGCACTGTGCTGGTGGAGGGTCCAAGAGTCCTGGGCCCTGGGTTATATTCACTTCCATGCTGTCAAAATAAACTCAAACAGCTGGAAAAATTGGACAACTTCAAGGGAATCAAAGTTCTTTTAGAAGAACACAAGCTTATCCATCTTCCCCTACACTTGCTTTGCTTGAGTTAGAGTGGGAAAATCAGCGTTTTTTCCTTCTGGGGATGTCCATTCTGCTCCTCAGGCACATGGCAGGATGGAGCCCAACCACCTGGATCCCACTTTAGCCAAGGCAGCCCAAAATGCATAACGAGAGCTCCTGGTTCTGCTTCTTCTCGATGATTTCCTCAGTGCCCAGGAGATGGTGCTCTCCGATGTGCTTCGGCACCAGAAAAACAGTGCAGGGAGCACTGAAGGCAAGTCCAGGAGTGCCGAGATGAGGGGGTGACAGTCCCCACCAGCTGGGGTGCTGCCCCTTCCCCACCGGGATCGATGGGATCTGCTCGTCCTCCTGCCATTCCGTGGGGTGAATGCTGGATGTGACCCCAAACCCTGCTCAGTCAGAAGCTGCAGAGGGACCTGTGTGGTGTCACAGCCCTGACCTGCCCCTGCCTCCCTGCTGCTGCCACCAAATCCCCTCGGGAATGACCCTCATTCCAATTCTGACACCGAATATCAGGGATTTGTCCCATCCCGCCCGTGCAGAGCCACACAGCCCCACGCTCCATGGGGCTCCCCCTGCCTGGGAGGGCATCTCTGGTCTCCTGGGGCTCCTTCCCCAGTTATCCCCCACCAAAGATGTGGGATATCACCACGGAGCTGCCTCGAGTGAGTCTGGGGGCATCCCAAGCGCAGCCCCCGGAGAGGCTGAGCGGTTCTGTGAGCCCCCTGGATGTGGCAGTGGCACGATCTGGCACCGTGTTCCCCTCCCCTGGCCCAGGGCTGTCCCCCCGCCATGCATTCCCCTGGCCATCCCATCCCATCCCTGTATCCCATCCCTGTATCCCATCCCTGTATCCCATCCCTGTATCCCATCCCTGTATCCCATCCCTGTATCCCATCCCTGTATCCCATCCCTGTATCCCATCCCATCCCTGTATCCCATGCCATGCCATCCCATCCCATGCCATCCCTGTATCCCATCCCATCCCATCATCCCATGCCATCTCTCGGATGCCGATTCCCAGCGGGATGGAGTGGCCGCAGTGGGAATCCCGTGTGCCTAATGGGGAAACAATGCGGCTCTGAGGGCCGCGGGCAGATGCTCGGGGACAAGAAGGGACAGTTCAGCAGCGGCAGCTGGGGCTGGCAGCTCCCCCTCCCTGCACAGTCCCGCGGGGCTCGGGCTGGGGGTCTGTGCTAACTCAGACTGAGAGCGCTGTGGATTGAATCAGCACTTGCAGATTGATCACCAGGATGCCTTGGCAAGAGCAAACAGAGCTCTGAAGATTACAAGAAGATTGGATCAAGTCTGGCTGACGGGAAAGAAGATTTAACTGAGTAGAAATGTAAAGTTTGTCTGTGTAATGTTTAGCTAAATGATTGTAGTAAAAAAATACTAGCCTTCCTGAAAATGCTATATAAGCATATGTAGCTCACAGTAAAATTCGGATTCTGATCGCGAAATCAGTATCCCTGTCTCTCTCTCAATCCTCGATAGGGGTCCTGCCCGGCCCCAAACCCTGCAGCCCCTTCCCAGGGCCGGGATGGGGAGCAGCAAATCCGACCCGGGAGGAGCACAGCATCAAACCCCACCATCAAATCCAGCCAGATTGTCCCCTTGCTTGTCACCCTGCCCCGGTGCTCACCCAGCCCCTTTGGGGAGTCACACCAGCCTGATGTAAACCTGGCACTGTCCCTGTGAGCCTGCCAGGAGCCCTGTCACCCCAGGGATGTTGTGTCCCCGGTGTCCCCTGCTCACCATACCTTCTGGCTGCCTTCTCACCAGACCCTCGAGCCTTATTCCAGGAGGGAAGGCATAGAAACCCCACAATTCCAAGAAAAAAACTACTGGAATTGGGGATTTGGAGCCTTTTACCCAATGAGATGTTCCCCGTGGTTTAGGCTGCCCGGTTGTGCCATGGTTGGGGTTTTTCCTTCCAGCCTGGCTCCTGCAGGGCTGGGATTGCAGAGGTGTTGCTACCTTTAACGGGAACACGTGCAGGTCAACTTCTCACTCTGCAGCAGCTCTGGAGCAGCACAGAAAGAAAAGTCTCAGTAATACCAAATATTCAATTTGGGTTCATTTAATGATTCTTCCAGTCATTTGACAACATGGTGCTGTGAGTGGAGGGTTTGCAGGCAGAGCTGCTCCACCATCCCCAGGATCACTCAGCTGCCAAGCAGAACCCCAGGGGGGTTCTTGAGAGGAGGATGCTCAGCACAAAGTGCAGCTGCCCAGCCCCAGTGGCAGAAGGCAGGAGGGGTCTGTCCTGTGGGTCTGCTCTGCATTTTGGCTGCCTGCAGTCAAAATAAGGGCCTGTGGGTCTGCTCTGCATTTTGGCTGCCTGCAGTCAAAATAAGGGAAGGATAACCCACTGGACATGAGGAAGAATTTCTACACTGAACGGGTGATCAGAGTGCTCAGGGAAGCGGTGGAATCAGCAGCCCTGGAGGTGTCCAAGGAACACCTGGAGGTGGCACTTAGTGCTCTGGGCTGGTGACAAGGTGGGGCTTGGGCACAGCTTGGATTCGGTGGTCTTGGACAACCGTCCAAGACAGACATTAGCAAGGAAATCCCTGCTTTTCTACAAACACCAGTCCCTCCCGAACCTTCACCAGTGCCTCTCCAAGGTAATTCCCAGGTGTACCTGCACCTCGAAGGGCCCCACGTCTGGATCCATGACCTATCCCAACCCATAACTGATCCCCCAGGGCCCCACACCCACCCTGTGCCCCATCTGTGTCCGCCTTAGGTGTCCTTGCACCAGGACAAAGCCACGCTGCCCGCAAATCCTCCCAGCACACACGGACTATGGGACACCCCCAGCTCATTCCCACACCGGCTTCCCCCACCCCTGGGAGGGACCCCCTTGTGCTGGAATCCCAGTCTCTCCCCGGCCTTCCCGGGAGGGGTTTTTTTTGGTGGGGAAGCCGGCGCGGCGGGTGCAGCAGGAGCCGCATTGTGCCGCTAATGCTGAGTGACTGCTCCTTTGTGCTGCCGGCAGCGCCCGGCCGCGTGGGAACAGCCCCGCACACAATGGGGGGCGGCCGGGGGTGACCTCAGAGCAAACATTGACTTAAACCCGCTGTTAACCAGGCAGGCACCCCGCACCCCTGGGAAACGCAGCCCCCGCCGGAGCCGAGCCTTTGTCACCAGCGGTGGGACAGAGGGACAGAGCCCGCTCGGAAAGGTGGCTTTGAGGGAGCTGCTGGCATCCGTGCCTGGTCCTGGGGAAAAAAAAACCACAAAGAGCACAGGTTGGGGTTTAAAGGATCCCGCTGGAGAGAAAAGAAGCCAGGAGTGTGCTGCTCTGTGGGTCAGTGGGAATTAATTTAGGATTGAATAGACACAGCCTGGGCTTTTCTATAAAGGAGAATCCCTCGTTCACAGAGTTCATTTCTCAAGACAGGATCTGTGTTCTGGTTATAGAATGGTTGCAGATCCACGCACGTCCAGCATGGAGCATTATCCAGCAGAGCGAGGTACCCCGAACCTCCTGGTGTGGAGCAGCGCTGACTCCTGCATCCCACGGACAAATAGCCAGAGGTGCAGACAGATGTGCAGAGAGAGCCCTCTCATTCCCACAGCTCCCCAGTGACACCTCAGCTTGGCTCATCCCCTTGCAGGAACACTTCTGTCCCCTCGGAGGAGCTGCTCTGTCACTGAAGAGTGAGGGAAAAGCTGCACCAAGACCCTGTGGGACACACGATGCAAACAGTGCATGGCATTTTCTTATGGCTTCTGAAGTGCAGTGGGAAAACCAGACACTCAGCCTGTTCCAGGCTGCAGTGCTGGGCACCCAGCCTGCTCCAGACTGCAGTGCTGGACACCCAGCCTGCTCCAGACTGCAGTGCTGGACACCCAGCCTGCTCCAGATTGCAGTGCTGGACACCCAGCCTGCTCCAGACTGCAGTGCAGGGGACCCACCCTGCTCCAGGCTGCAGTGCTGGGCACCCAGCCTGCTCCAGACTGCAGTGCTGGACACCCAGCCTGCTCCAGAGCTCAGCACCACCAGCTCTGGCTCTTCCCAACTGGGAGCAGCTCAGGGCTGGTTCCTGGAAAAGGAGATATATTTTCCCAGATACCCTCCAGGTTCTGCACAGGCACCTCGATGTCCCTCCCTGCCCTCCAGAGTGGGTTCAGCAAGCCAAGGGGATGGTCAGTGGGAGGGAGAAGGGGAGAGGTAGGTAGATTGTTCCAGGCTGTGGCAGCACCAGCATCATCCTCTGGGAACAGAGAACTCAGGGGAAGGTGCACTGGGAGCAAGGCTCTGTTCCCAGGAGGGATGAGGCGGCTCCAAGGGCAGTGTGTCACCAAAGGATGACTGCTCCCAGGACGCTGTGGCTTCTCCTCCTGGCACAGCCTCTAATTCAGGTGTCTCGGGGCCGTGCTGTGCTGCACGTCCTGGCACGGTGCTCTGACGTGGCTCAGCAGCATCTGTGGCCTTGTGCAACACCCAGGTCACACAGGGTGACCCAGAAAGGCCCGTGCCAGTGTCAGGGGACAGCCACGGCTGGGGAGAGATGTGTGCTCTTCATCCTCAGGCTGTCTGCAATAATCCATGGGAAATGCAGGAAAAGCATGGATAACCCATGTCCAAACGGATGGGACATGGCTACGGGGACAGAGGTGGCCATGGTGGCACCGTGCCCACGGAGGACACTGGCTGTCCTGGCTGTCCCAGATGCGGTTTGGGACACGGCCTCTGCCGGCAGCAGCGGCCCACGGCAAGGGAAGCACGAGGGCATCCCGACTGCCCCGCCCGCCGCTAATGACAGCCCGGGCAGCTAATTACAGGGCAGCAAATTAAACACGCAAAGGCAGCTCGAGTATCGGGGCAGTGCCAGGGAGCCGCGGGCGGCTGCAGGGCACGGCCCGCCCGGAAAGCCCTGCAGAGGAACCCGGGCAGAGGAACCCGAGCAGCCCGGGGACTGCGGGGACACGCCGGGCACGGGGACAGCGATGGGACAGCGGGGAGCCCAGCCAGTGGGGCACGCTGTGACCACAAAACAGGGAATGACAAAGACACGATAGACAGGGACGGCCGAGGAGGCTATCAGCTCTCCTAAGCTCAGCTCAGGGCCACCGGAGGTCCCTGTGGGAGTTCGAAAAACCTCTGTTCACAGAGTTCCCTGTTCCATGGACAGAGAAGCTGTGCGGGGAGCGAGGCAGCGGGCGCAGGATGCGGAGAAAGGACGCGGAGCTGCCCCTGCCCCGTCCTGCGCTCGCCCGGAGGGATGGATGATCATGGCCCGAGGGATGCATGTCCAAGCACCCCGAGGGACGGATTGTCCAGGCACCTGCAGGGATGGTGTCCATGGGCCCGGGCTTGCGGTGCCCGGCAGGGGTCACCGGGGACAGAGCGGCGGAGGACGGGCAGGGGGCGGTTCCCGAAGGTGCAAAGGGAGGAGGCAGGACCACCTCACCCCGGGAGCGGCCGGTGGGATGGGGCGAGAGAGGAGGGGTATCCTCGCCGTGTGGGACCGGTACCAGGGACCGGTACCGGGGACTGGCACCGCCCAAGCCCCGCCCCCTGACAGGCTCCGCCCCCGCGTGACGACAGCGCCCCCGCCAGCTCTTGCATCACGCGCTGGACCCGCCCCCCAGTCCCCGGATGAGGCGGCCCCGGCGGCGCGCGCTGCGGCGGCTGTGACAGGGGATGCGCTCCGGTGAGCGGCGGGGCCGGGGCCGGCCCGGGCATTCTCGCGGTGGCCCCAGCGGGCCGGGCCCGGCGCGGCGGGCGGGGGGCAAGGGGCGGGCGGGCAGGGGGCCGGGGGCCGGGGGTGCTGCGGGCCCCGCTCCGCGCCGCGATTGGCTGGGAATTGACAACGGGGCAGGGCCCGCCCCCGAGCCGCGCTATTGGCTGCGGGCGCGGCGCCGCCGCTTCCCATTGGCTGCGGGCTGTGTCAGTCACGGCGCGGCCCCGCTCGGCCACCGCCCTGGCCGGCCCCCCCCCCCCGCCGGGACCGCGCCGGGTGCGGGGCTGGCCCAGCCCAGCCCGGCTCGGCTCGGCTCGGCTCGGCTGCACCGCGGCTCGGAGCTGTCCCGGGCCTGCCCGCCGCTCTGCCGGCCTCGGTCCCGAGCGGGGACTTTCTCCTGTCACTGGCAGCGAGCTGGACGCGTGGTTTCCTCTGTTCTTGTAACATCCCTGCTCGATCCTGTGGTCGGGGCACAGCGTCTTTTTTAGGAAGAAATTCCTCCCGGAATTGGGTGCGGGAGTGGGCAGGGAGGGGGTGGTGGGGTCACATCCCTGAGGGTGTTCAGGGCAGGGCCGGTGGAGCTCCGTGCCCTGCTGGGTGACAAGGGATGTTTGGTCACAGGCTGGACTCGATGGGCTCAGAGGTCCTTCCCCGTGATTCTGTGGTCTCTGCTGGGATTTGCCCGTAATTCAGTGAGGGTTTTTCTCCGAGGCTGTTACCCTCCCTCCGAGCCCAGAGAGCCCTGCTGGGTTCTGTATGAACGTGCCCAGCCCCGAGCAGCCGTGCCCGGGTGATGAGCGTGACCCGAATTGCAGCGGACGTGCTGGAAAGGATGCCCTGACAGGAGAGCAGAGACATTCCCCTCAGCCCAGGGACTCCCACCGACACATCCCTCTCTTCCCGGGGGGAGGAGAGCTGTGCTCTCCCACCCACAGCCCAGCCTGCGCTGGGAGTGACTCAGGGCTTCTCTCTTCCCTCTGCCACTCTCCTGCCTTGCTCACAAGTGCAGGGGGTGGAGGGCACTTTTGGATGCCTGTGGCATTTGTTGCCTGAGAGGCGATTAAATGCAAGAAACTGCTGTAGAAGAATTCTTTGGATACTTCAGAAAAATAATTTTCTTCCTTTACATTTTTTTCCAATCCCCCAAGAAACAATTCCTGGACACTGCGGAGAGCTGGTGGCCTTCCAAAGGTCAGTGTTTTGTTAGAGATATCAGGAACTGTAAGAGGAAGAAGCTGTCCCAAGGCAGAAAAGAGACTAGGATGCTTTTAGATATTTTGAAAGATGGTGAAGTCCCCATCCCTGGAAGTGTTCAGGAAACTCCTGGATGTGGCACTCGGTGCTCTGGTCTGGTCTGGTTGACCAAGGTGCTGATTAGTCAGAGGTTGACTTGATGATCTCAGAGGTCTTTTCTAACGTGAATGATTCTGTGCTTCTCTATTTATTTAAATGGCAGTTTGATGTGTTTGACTGGTTGATGGTGCCAGTTGACTGTGGCTGCACAGGATGTGGCAGAGGTGGGTAAAGAGTGTGGATCTGGGATTAATAGTGTTAGGGCTGCCCTGGAAGAGATCATCTCCCTGTCCTGTTTCCTGGCTGGGCTGTGCATTTCTGTGTTGTTGTATGTGTGGAGGCAGAGCCTGGGTGAGATGCAATCTCTGTCACTGGCAGTCCCAGAAGTGAAGGAAGTGTTCAGAGGCAGTGTTTGAGTCAGTTTTGAGTCACCTCCCTTCCTCTTCAGGGGAAAATCCTCTTTTTTTTTTTTTTTCCCCTGACTCTTTAGAGTTTGAGATATGTAAGATAATTCCTCAATTGGTTGAGAAGGACAGAGAAGAGAAAGGAAAATAAGAAAGTGGAGAGAAAGCACGAGACTGATGATGTCTGTGACCTTGGTGTCACAAGGAATCTTGTCTCTGGAGACGCTACTGGCAGCAGGCTGCCAAGAAGTACAGCAACAAAGTACAGTTTATGCCCTCAGTCTATTACAGTTGTTTTTTTGAGGTGCCAGAAAAGTCAGACTGCAGAAAGGAAATGGTATTTTTGCATCCCTTGATGTTTGTGACACCACAAACATCATCAAGATAAGCTGGGGAGTGTGTTCAGCTGCCTGCACTGCTGTGCTGTCCTGACCCGCAGGCAAAGCCAGCCAGACCCATCAGAGCAGATTTTTCATGATGTTCTTTTGTCCCTCGAGGGCTCTTCCGTCCCCACAGCTCAGTGGAAGGTTGTGCTGGTTCCTTCTCCTGATCAACACAGAGTTGGGGGGTTGCTTTTAATATTCCTGTTGTTAAGTGCTCACTGCAGAGCCCCTCTCTGCTGGGGCTGCTCTGTGATGCCATTTTGGGGGGGGATTTTTCAAACCCATTTTACCCACCCCGGCACTGGTAGAACTTCAGAGATGTAAAAGCAACAGAATTCAGTCCTTTTGGCAGAAATCCGTGCTGAGTGCTTTTCCCTTGGAATTCCTTGGTCATGCTGTGGTGTCCAGAAGCATGTCACCCTCTGGCCACTGCCTTCCCAGCAGGTGTTGTCATGGGGGTGCTTTGGATTGCTGGGCCAGCAGGGAGGCCCAGGAGCTGTCACTGGTGCAGGCTCTGTGCTGTGTGTGCCACAGCCTCTCAGGTGAATCATTGCTGCTGGGTTTAAAGAGAAAGCAGGCAGAGCTGGAGAAGGTGGAGCTGGCTGGGGGATCTCCAGAGGGGGCCAGGGCCATGGCAGCCTGTGCCAGCTGCCAATCTGCTGGGGGTGAAGCTCAGAGTCCTGCTGCCTGTCACACCTCACCAACCCGCCCAGGAGGGAGCAGAGACTGAGGCAGGGACAAGCATATCCTGTCCATAACCTGAATTTCCTTCTCAGTTTGCTGTTTACACCTCTCTCTGTGGATTCATCCCTTTGGAGTTCCTGGGTATGGAGCTGGGAGCAAATTATCCCCGTGCTCAGGCCAGGGTGTTCTGGGACAGGCACATCTCCAGGAGCCTTTCCTTCACCTCTGCAGGTACTGAACCTGCAGCAGGAGCACCATCCTCTCCTTTTTTGTCACTTCAGGGAGGTTAATTGGGAAGGAACAGAGGTCAGATGTCTGAAACTTCCCATGTTTGTGAAAGCAATAAATGTTTTTTAATACGAATTCTGGTACTTTTGATAGTCGTAGCTTGATTTCTGAGAAGAGGCTTTTTGCATTTGCATTTTTGCATTTCTTCTGTTTTCAAGGCTGCTAACCCAGTGCTGGCTCACTCTTCAAGGGTTTTCCTGGGACTGGATATCAAATATTCACCAGACAGATGAGTCTTGGCCATGTGGTGTAGAACAGACATGTTATATTTGATTAATGAGGCTGTTGACATAACAAGGCTTTGCTGTGTGCTGCTTGATTTATCTTAAAGGCTTTTGTGAATTTGGCACCAAGTTCCTGCAGGTAGGAATTGGTTATCTCCTGCCTGCCATGCTGCCCAAATTGGAAATGCAGGATTTATTATCGCAGCAGAGCAAGGAGCGTTGTGCTGACGCTGTGCTTGGTGACTTTCTTCTCTTCCTGAAAGCTCCCATGCTGCTGTTGTAAGAGAGAAGGAGGCATTTGTTGTGGTTCACTCGAGAACATTCAGTTCAAAAATAGAACTGCAGGAGAAGGTTCACTTCCCAGAGGTTCAGTTTCATCCCAGCCATGGATGCAGGCACACATCCAAACGTTTGCATGTGGAAATCCGCCGGCTCCAGCACGAGCAAAACGAGCCCAGATTGATTGGTGAAATCTAATCCGTGGCTTCTGCTTGTTTGTTTTCCATCTTCTAATGACAATACACGTTTCTCTGAATTATGGCTGAAGTGCTCAGTCTCCTTGCTTTGAGTCTTGATTTGGTTTGTGTGGAAAAAAATCAAGATCTTCAGGACCTGGAGGTTACCTGTTGGTCCTCATGGTTTGAGAAGGTGAAGAATGATGGAAACAAGATTTCTTCTGCTTTTCTGCCCTTGGATCAGCAAAAAGGGGGAAGAGGAAGAAGAGCTGGTTGTAGACAGTCCTGCTGTGCGTGGCAGCTCTGGGTGGTGCCAGCACTGGGTGATGGCGTCAGTGCCTCTGAGAAGGGGGGACTGGCAGCCAGCAGGACCTTGGGCATTTTGTGATAGCCAGAGTGCATCGTTATCTCGAGAGCTGAAAGCCACATGTGAGCTTGGCAGAACTTCTTGATCTAGTCCTATTTGAGCTGCTTGCTTGTTTAATTCCAGAGGTCATTTGGAAATTCTAAATTCCAAAGTGGACATTTGTGGTGCCTTGAAGGGAGGGGGGATCAGCCAAGTGGAGCTGGGGGAGTTCAGCCCTGTGTTTGGTCCTGTTTGAGTGGCCTTGCTTTGCTTCTGCTTAATTTTTTGTGTCTGGTGTCTGAAAATATTGGGCAAATGGGGTTGTAAGGAAGAAAGCAGAAAAATGTGCAGAAAAACGACCTGTTCATGAAGACCAAATAATACTTATTCTCTTTATATGGCAGTATTTATGAGCTGATTTTAAATGGGAGAGTGTGAGGAAATTAAAATCAGGAGGAATGCTTTCTGCAGCCACTTGAGATGCTGCAGGTACATCCAGGGTGAATTGCAGTGCTCAAAGTCATCCCTGCCGAAGGAATGAGTGACTTTGAGAGCAGGGAGGCGTGGATTCCCCACTGTGGGAAGGGGTGGGTCCCAACTGAGACGTTGTATTGGATTTCAGGCTGGGTGCTTTGGTCTTAGATTCCATCCCAAGCTTCGCTGCAGTCTCCCGTCACATGGAGAGCCTGGGAAGCTTTTTTAAGGTACTGTGTTACACTTCAAGCTGTGTTTGTGTTTTCATGGCTTAGCTGGAAGGTGGCTCCAGAGAGATTTGGGGTTGGCCTTGAATGCAAGATTCTTTAAATTACTTGTAAAATACTGTCTGCATGTTAGTTTGGTTACTTCACTTTGGTGTATTCTTGAGCCTTTGGTTCTCATGATATCTGGAGGATGCTGCTCCTCTCGTTTTAAGGATGCTTTGCAGGTGGGAAAACAGATTTGTTCTGTACAAACCCCTCTGGATTTAGACAAGTTCTTAACCTCCACACCGTGTTTTTTTAGAGTCATTGCAGCGTGGAAAAGTTCTTTCCTTTTCACAGTGGAGGGTTGCTGCATCCTGCTGATTTTATCGGGGGGGCTTGAAAGGAGCCCCGGTGTTTTGAACGTAGTTCTTGTCTGGGAGCAGCTTTGGAGCTGGAGCTGTGCCCACGGAGCTGTGTTTTCCCAGGGCACTGTGTGAATGCTCAGCTGTGTTGGAATGAATTTGAGGGGGCAGCAGCATAAGCCTGCTCTCATTTTCCCTGGAAGACGCTGCTGCATTGTCTTGTCTGCTCCCTGAAAGCCTCAGTGTTGTTTGTCAAAGGCTGGATTCTGCAAGTGCCACGTATGCAAAGAAGCCCTGAATAGGAAGGACTGGCCATGCTGGTTCTCAGCTCCTGACAGAATTCCCGAGGCCAGGACAACAGGCAGCAGGCTGAGGCAAAGCAGTTTTTGTTCAACTCTTGGTATTCCGTGGGCATCCACTCTCCCACACGTGAGATGTGTGGAATTGTCTGGTTGTGTTCTGATAACTCCTGGATTTTGCTCCCTGCTTGCACAATCCCTGTTTTTGTGCCAGCATTCTCAGGGAATGGGCAAAGGTTGGCAGAGTGAAGGATTTCCACGTGGCCACGTGTGTGCTGGAGGAGGTTTCCAAGCTGTCAGCATCTCCCAGGTTGATGCTTTGGCGGTGAAGCACTGTGCTTGCAGGGCGTCTGTGTGCTCTTAGCCCTGCTGCTGCCCCTCATGGGAATCCAAGGGACAAAAAGCAGGATATGGATGCTGGAGCTCAGCAGTGCACGCTGGCATTGGCATCTGCAGCAGGGCTTTATGCAGAGCGGTCAGCAGATCCCAATCCCTGCTGATAGCATCAGGAATGGTGGGGGACATGGAGCAGGGGCAATCATGACCTACCACTCACTTCACCAAGGCAGGATGAGAGAGCTGGAGAAGATCTGGGTGGGTTGGGAAGGAAGAATTCCTGGCCAGGGACTGAGCCAGCCCTCGGCTGAATCTGCTCCCTGCAGTGTCTGAAAGGAAAAGGTGTTTGGACAAGGAGTGGGGGGCAAACACACCTCCTGTCCTTGGGAGCCCCAGGCAGCCCTTCCTGTTCTTGCACAGGCTGCTGTGCTTGCAGGGATCCCTTGGATGTTGATTTCCAAGGGTGTGCCCCGTGTGAGCAGACAGGAAGGAGTCTTGTGCCTTATCTCAGCTACTTCTAGGAAATGATGTAAGATGCTTCCTTTTTTCTAGCCACGTCCTGGGTTTTACTGACAGCCTGCTTGGCTGCTCACCTTTGGAGCTCAGCTCCTCTGGAGCTGTGGGAGCTGAGCCTGTGTTGTGCTTTATCTGATTTATTCTGGGATGAATGTGCTCCCTGCTGGTCTGGGCCTCTCTGGTGTGCTGCCTTAGAGCCATTCAGGGAAAGGTTGGAGGGATTTATGGAAGGGTTGGATCAGTGCTTGACAGATGCCATGGACAGCAGCCAGCAGTGCCTTGTCCTGGCAGGGGCAATCACTGTCCAGGAGCTGCTGGACACACCTGAGCTTTGTCAGGTGTCTGCTCCCCTCTGTGCTCCCTCCATGGAGCTGCAGCAGTTGGGGCAGGAATACTGGGCTCCACGTCCCCAGGCTTGGGATTTGTCCCTGTGGAGTGACTGAGCTGCCGTGGTAACGCCTGATGCAAGTGCTCCCAAAGAAAATCCTGTGTGAAATTTGTGATGGCAATGGCTCCACAGGTCCTTTGCATTTTCTCTGTGCAGGAAAGGAAACAACATCCATTCTCCTGAAGACCTGAGCCATGACAGGTTTGCTTCTGCAGTGAAGCTGTAGAGTTAAATAAACAGTGTGAGATTTGAGGTGTTTTTGAGGTGCTTGGCACCCTGTGGATAAATTTGCTCTTGGCTTGTGGCAGCTGCAGGCTCAGCTGGAGAAGCAGTGTGCCAATTCTGCCTCGCTGTGTTTGGCCTGGCTGCCCTCTGACGAAAGCATGGGATTGTTCTGGCCCACTTTTAGGTGTCAAAAATGGGTCACTGAGATACAGAACACATTAGTGTGGCAGTTTTAGCCTGAAGGGACAGAGCTGGCTGAGAAGTGATGCCTGTCAGAGTGTGAAAGTCAGGACTTTTGGTCAGCTCTTCTGATCAATGGGCTTGGTGCAGGCATTGTTCACAGCCTCGGCTTGGAGCACAGGGGCGGTTGGGGTCACTTCCTTCTTTTTCTAGGTGGGAAGGACAGAATTGAGGATTGTCTTTTTGAGGAAAAAAAAAAGCCTTAAAGAGCTGTGGGATTGCTTGGGGAGGGCTCATTAATGGTGCTGGGGTCTGAGCATTCTCCTGGTCCTGCCCTGCATTTTATCTCCTTCATCACCTCTGAGACCTGGTGTGTGCTGAGGCCTCTAATGTCTCGTGTCCCCTAGACAACATAAAACCATACAAAAAGTATCTTGGGTTGTGTTTCTTGTTCTGGCTGATAGCCTGGGGAGGTCCAGAAAGGAGGATCCTCGTGGAGAGGGGATCACCAGTGCCTTGGTGTGGGAAACTTGTCTGAACACCTCCAGGCTGGGAACACTCCTCTGTGACGTGACCATGTCATTTCTGGGAGAGGCTGATCTTCCTTGTGGCTGTTTGAGGCAGCAGAACTACCTGGCTAATTCCTGTTACCTGCATGTGACACAAGCAGGAATTAGCCAGGACTTGCTGCAGGAAGAATTAAGTTGAGTTTTGATCTCCACACAGAGCTGTTTGTAGTTACCTCACTTGGGGTGTTCATCCTCCTTCACTGCTCACCTTTGCAGCTCTAAAGCAGCTGTAGTGCAGTCACTGTGTGGTAGCAGGAGGCAAAATCTCTTAAAGACATTTAGTGAAGTAAAGTGGAAACTGATAGCTGTAAATTTGAGTTAAAATTTAAAATTCCCAGCTGTGGATTACCAGCTGTGGGCCTGAGTGGGCTTGTGGCACCAACTGGAGCTTTGGTGGCAGGTACAAAATACAACCACAACTTCTGCTCTCATTTCAGGCTGCTCCACAAGCACTTGCAAGGCTGGGTAAAATCCTGGGGCTCATTGGGGCAGGTCTGTGTGAGCCCTGGGAGGGAATCTTGACATCTTGGGTGTGGGTGCCAAGTCCTGGTGCTGTGGCTGGGAAGCCCAGGATTGAGCAGAGGTTTTGGGGATGGGTTTATCCTGCCTGGGTTTATCCTGAGTGTACTCCTGTGTTCATGTTCTGCAGGTTGTGTTGATCATGGACAGTGAAGAAATCCCTACTTTCTCGAGTCCAAAGGAGGAAACTGCCTATTGGAAAGAGCTTTCCTTGAAGTACAAACAAAGGTATTGTGGATTTGCAAGCTGAATTTGGTTCTTTATTCCTCTGCAAGGCCACACCAAGATGGTTATTAGATACTTTAGAGAAAACCTGTGAGAAGAGAATTCTCTGGAAAGGATTTCCAGCTTTAAAATTACCATCTCTGTGAGAGCTGAGTGTTTCTTGCCCAGTGTCACCATGCCAAGAACTGCAGGCTATGTTTTGAGCATGTTTGAGCAAGAGCAGAGCCTTTTTATGATCATGTGCACCTTTGTATAATTAAAGTGCTGCCTTAAGTGGTAATCTTGATGTTTTATCATAAGAAGGAGCCTTTGGGCTTGCCTTATATCATTCCTGTTCCCTCAAGCTTCTTGTAGTGGAATTACTGGTATGAAAAGTGGCTGATTTGGTGTCTGCTGCATTTTATTCAAGTGTTTCATAGCTTCTGGTCCTGCTGTACCAGTGGTTTGCATCTCTTAGGGGACACAGGGCTTTTTGTTACCAAAAGTGCCAAGAGAAGCTGCTCTCTGGAGGAATGCTGTGCATCTGGAGGGACTGGGGGGTGAGTGAGGTTTTTGTGGAGTTAAATCCCTCTCAAGCACCAAGAGCCCAAGGTCCAAGTGGCTTTTTTTTGTTTGGTTTGGGGTTTTGTGGGAGGGACGTGTTGGGAATGTGGAGGGGCCTGTCCATGTGGAGAACCCTAAGCTGTTCCTGTGTGTCAGAAATTCCATCTGAGACACCACTGGATGTGGTGTTGCCTTAAGCCTCGATGGTTTTCTCTGCTGCTTGCTCAGGGCTGAGCTATTACGTGTGGTAAAGATGCAAATTAAATAAGCAAAGTATGGGGAGTGGCTACTTCTAGTATTTAATAATTCTCAGTGGTATGAGGTAGGCATGTCCTGCCTTCCTGACTCTGCAAGATTTTTACAAACTTTAATTTTCCAGCTAGTGCAGAGATGCAGAAACTGTTGTTCTCTCTTCAGTTTCTGACCAAAATCTGGTTAAATGTTTGCTTAATTCATTGTCTGTTCCATAAAGTCTGCCAGCAGTGAAAGCTAATGGAGCACGAAGTGCTGCTCAGGCTCCCGTGAATCCTGTAAATAGCTCTGGTTCCACACAGGCATTCCAGGTAGCTCTTGGGTTTGATGTAAGAGAATTCATTTCCTCCAATAGCTTAGCTTAATGTAATTTCTGTTCTCCCATTTTTCTTTTTCCCCTTAGAGGTCTGTGGATGACACTTAAGTGCTTTAAAACTCCCATTTTTCAGCATTTTATTTTAGAAGAGCTGCAGGTTTTGTTTTAACTTGGGAGATGCTGGCTTTTCCACTGATGCAGTCCTGTCCTTGCAGCTTCCAGGAGGCCCGTGAAGAGCTGGCTGAATTCCAGGAGGGAAGCAGGGAATTAGAAGCTGAGTTGGAGGCACAGCTAGTGCAGGCTGAGCAGAGGAACAGAGATTTGCAAGCAGATAACCAAAGACTGAAATATGAAGTGGAAACATTAAAGGTAGGTGTTCTCTGTGGTAGTGTTGCTTTTCCTTTCAGCTACATCTTGGATCTCTTTTTGGATCGTTTGGGCTGCTCTTGGGCACTGAATATCCAAATAAAAAAGGAGTTGTCTGGTTAAGATCCACACTGAAGCATGGCATGTACCCCAGATAAGGCCAGGGACATTTCTGGCAGAATCTTTCTTGTTCACGTCATGAAACTTCGTCCTGGAGTTTGAATTCCCGAGGCTGTGCCAAGGAGGAGCTTTATTTGTTCCACATCAGCATAGCAACAGGGCACAACACAAGGGCTTTTGTCAGGCCACTGCCTTGTCACCTTTCTTTGCAAACCAGTCTTTTTGCCCTCGGGGTTTTATGAGACTCCAAGAAACCAGAAAATGGTTGATTTGTGCACATCTCTCAAGGAGTCTCCACATCCCTTCACAGCCATATCTGTGGAGCCAGGAATTGCTTAAGGATCTGCATGTGTAGAAGGTAGCTCTGAATGGAAGGTTTTTACCTCTCTTGAAAAAGCATCATTTTGGGCAGTCTTGGTTTATTTAGTGAAGACAGAGGTTAGAAATTCACTCAGTGGAAGGAGGGTTTATGGGATTACTTTGTGCCTTCAGTCCCAGCTGTACTTGCAGGGTCAGGATGTGTTTTATGAGGTCAGTAGTTTCTCCATAGGCCCCTACCAGTGCCCTCAGAAGGTGTTGGCAGTGAATTCTTTTGTCTTTTGAGGATGACTTTGTGGGCCTGGAGGTTTTGTGACAGATTTCAGTGTCTCATTTTTGCTGAGGGACACACCAGAGAATTTCTGGTGTCAGGGTGGGTGCTGGCAAGGCAGAAGCACAGAAGGGGAGGCTGTGCAGTTGGATTTGTCTCTGCCTTCCTGGAGCAGCTGTCAGTGCAGGCTGTGGGGAGCAGATGCAGAGATGCATCCCTGAGAGGCAGCTGTGCCATGGGGAGGTGGTTGGGATTTTGTACCATGGCCAGCTCTGACATTCACAGCCTGTTCCTTCTCCCTCTCCAGTTCCTGCTCTGAATTACCAGCAGTCCCAAATCAGCATTCTGCAAAGGGAGTGATACTTTTTGTCCCCTTTTCGTGCTGATGACTTGGGCAGTGCCAAGCAGCTGATGTGTATCTCCCTGTTCTTTGTTTCAGGAGAAGCTGGAGCACCAGTACGCCCAGAGTTACAAGCAGGTGTCGTTGTTGGAGGATGACCTGAGCCAGACAAGGGCCATCAAAGATCAGCTGCACAAATACGTGAGGGAGCTGGAGCAGGCCAACGATGACCTGGAACGTGCAAAGAGGTGAAGGCTGCAAACCTCCTCTTCCCTTCAAGTTTGCACCACAAAGATCTTTTCTTTGCTATTCAGCTCGAGCATTTCATTGATCCTTAAAGGGAAAATAACAATCAGAAAAACCCCAAACACCGCCAAGACTTTGGATTCTTTGGCCAGTGCAGTCAGCCCTCATCATCAGCTGGTTCCTGTTGCAGTGGGACAGTGAAGTTTGTGCTCCTGTGAGGAACAAGCCCAGAGCCAGCCAGGCCACTGCTGCCCTTGGTACCCCCAGCTAAGTGACTGATGTTTGTGTCCTGCTGCCTCAGAGCCCCTTTGAAGTCAGCAGCTCCTGCTTTCCATAGTCCCTGTTAAATCAGACAGGCCAAAGGAGTCTCCTGGTCCCTTGCAGAACAGCTGGAGGGAGCAGCCCTGCCCTTTCCAAGTGGCTGGAATGAGCAGGCTGCTGCTGGGAACGCCCAGTTTGGGAGGAGGTCATGCTTCCCTTCTGCTGGGTGGGAATTCTGCCATTGATTCAGGGAGAGCAGGAATGAGCCTCTGGCTATCTGGAAAAAAGATCCGACAGCTGAGGCCCTGTTTCCACAAGGCTCTTAGGCTCATGACTAACTTTTGACACTGATTTTGGGAGGAATTGGGTTTAGGTAATGTCCCAGTGCTCTGCTGCCCACCTTGGCTGGGCTGTGCCTGAGCTGGGGCACTGATTAATGCACAGCTCTGGAACATGCCTTGGGGAAAATGGAGCTGGCTGCTCTGGGCTGGCTCTTTCCCACATCTTTGGTGCATCTCTGAGAGCCAGATGCTATCATGTTCTTCTCATCTTTTTCTCCTGTTTCTTTGGAGTTGATTATTCCTTTCTAAGGAGCATTTCCATGGCTTTCAGATGCTTACCTTGAACATAGCCCTGCTAACATTTTCCTTCTGTTATGCTTTTGAATAAGCTTTTATGCTGGCTGAGCTGAAGAACCTAATATTCTGGATTTTGTTTCTAGGGCAACAATAGTTTCATTGGAAGACTTTGAACAAAGACTGAACCAAGCTATTGAGAGAAATGCATTTTTAGAAAGTGAACTGGATGACAAGGAGTCATTGCTGGTCTCTGTACAGAGATTAAAGGATGAAGCAAGAGGTATGGCTGGTCTGGTTGGTTCTGGCTCCTGGTGCAGGGTTGGTTTGCTAAAAGAGATGTGCAGCAAGCAAAGCTCATGTTTCTAGAAAGCCTCACATAATGAGACTTGAACTGGATGCTTTAGGTTTTACTAACAGTGTGTTCTTTGTATGTCCAGTGTAGCCAAAAAGAAAAATTTCCTCATTTAGGGCAGAATTAACAATAGATTAATTCAGGATTTTTAACACAAAAATACTGTGTTCCACAGATAAAAGAGAATTGAGGAAGTTGCTTCAAAAGTTCCTCTTGCTGTGGGTTTATAGGAAGGGAAAGCACCGGAAATGACAGGGAAATACAGGATAAATGATCAAGGAACTCTTAAAAAAATCTCTCCTGTGTTCCTTCCAAGCCCCTTGGAAGTTGCCTTAAATATATTATTTAAGATATTCTGGTAAAGGCTGTGTCTAGACCTGTGGGAGATGTTTGGGATGGTGTTCTGGGAGTTGGGAATTCCCCAGTGGATTTCACATTGAGGATGCTGGGGAAGCATTTTTAATGAGGGTATAAACTGATTTCTCTAAGAGTGGAGGTGATCTGCTCATAAACCTGTGCCAGCCAATAATGTACTTTAAACGTTGGTGATTTACAACTTTGTTCCTTAAATGAAGCTTTCTAAAATATTTCCTCATTTAAGGCCTGGACCTGAGTGTAAGAACACACCTGACAGTAGGCTGGGATTTTGTTGTTGTTGTTCTCCTTTAGGAACCTTTTTGAAGCAAGTTTGTGCCCCAGAAATTGGGAGCTTTATTGGAAGCACAGGGATTTTGTAATAATTATGAAGAAAGACATTTTCTGAGGAAGTATATGTATTGTAATTTGAGATTAGGGCAATAAAACTGGAAAAACCAGCAAAACCCAGAGGACTGTTTTCTAGAACATTGGAACAATCAGCAAAACAGACATCTTGTTTCTTAGATGAGTCATTTAGACATTTTTAGCATTTGTGAGTTATTCCCCCTGGCAGCAAGCAGGAACAGTAGCCTCTAAAAGAGCTGGTACTGTCAAACTGAAATATGACATTTCTGATTGAACAGCCTCAGATCCTCTTCTGGGAGCCCAGACAGATTTTCACTTCAGCTCTGCTGTTTTACCTAAAATCAGTTCCAAATATTTGTTACAACTTAAAAGCTGTGATGTGCAGTTAATTTTGCTTTTGTACCAGGTTGAGGCAAGGAATAGGAGGTCTGTGAAAGTGAAGTTGCTCTGCCCAAAAAGGAACAGCTCACTTGTAATGTTTGCATCTTTCAGAGGATTTGAGAGATCCATTGCTGGGCTGGATGTTCTTTGTAGCAAAAAGCTGTGGAAAGGGAAGGGACAGGGTAGGGATAATCTGCAGTCTGGGGAGGAGGTGAGAATAAAACCAGGCTTTTGCAATGCCCAGCCTTCTCCCTGTCCTTTGGACTGCCCTCCAATCTGCTCTTTTACTTGTCAGGGCATCAAAAAACTGGATGCAACTCTTGGACTGCTTTTGGCTTGTGTGGATTATTAACTGGGAGGAGAATGTAGGGAATGGGAAAGACAGCAACAGCTCATTGCTCTGTTTTTCCAAGCTGTGTTGGAGCAGGAGCTGGGCTCAGCAGCAGCAGCTCTTTGTGTCCAGCTGCAGTTTTGGGAACATGGAGCTCACACTGCAAATGGGGAAAAATCCTGAGGCAAATGAGCTGCCCCCATCCCAGGGACTGGCAGGGCTGTTTGCTCCCTCCTGTCCTGGATGGGGTGGGATGGGATGCAGGGATGGGATGCAGGGATGGGATGCAGGGATGGGATGGGGCTGCTCTGAGGGATGTCCCCACTCTGGAGGAAGCAGCAGCAGGCACTCACCCGGGATTGTTGGGAAGTGTCTCCTGCTGCCCCTCTTAATGAACAGAGTGTTTGTGAGAGAATCAATCACTAAGAGGGGATTTTGTGGGGTTTTTCCCTTCTCTCAACCCTCAGACCTACGGCAGGAGCTGGCTGTGAGGGAAAGGCAGCAGGAGGTGACCCGGAAATCAGCACCCAGCTCCCCTACTCTGGACTGTGAGAAGATGGATTCAGCTGTCCAGGCCTCTCTCTCCTTGCCAGCTACACCTGTTGGAAAAGGATCAGAAAATAGTTTTCCTTCCCCAAAAGGTATCATCCAGAGGAATGGGGTCTGGATATGCTCCTTTAGGAGCCCGAGGTGGATGTGGGGGTGTGGATCTCACACACTTCCACGAGCTGTGTTTGAATCTCAGGGCAGCATCAGGAGCATTTCAGGAGTGAATAGCATTGAAAAGGACTGTGAAGCTGAGACAATGCCTGGGGTGGCAGGCAGGGTTTGCACTCTGCACTGTAGAGCCTTGAAGATACTTGGGAATGCAGGGAAGTGGAGGGACTGATTATTGTGCTCAAATATGCAGCAGCAGTGGTGGGTATTTGGAATTTGGAGTGTCTGTTACCACACTGATTTCTCAGGGATCCTGTTTCCTCTGTGAGGCAGTGGGATGTTAGTCCAGCCCCTTTTCCAGTCTGGAAGGCTCTGGACAGTCACAGGGATTAATTCTTGATTTTTCAGATGAGGAAGAGTGGATTCCAGAGGCAGCTCTGGCTGGATTAGATGGATTGCAGTCAGTAGCCTTGCAGATGGAGAGTGCATGAACTCTGCTTGGGGGGGCTGATGGCAACCAGGACAGTGGGCAGGAATTAAACTTGATCATTTTCCCTTCCTAGTGATCCTGCAATTACTGTGGGTAATTGTATGAAATGTCTGCAGCAAGATTATAGATATGTTTGGGTTTTTTTAATGTAGGAGCTGATTTATTGAAATTTTTGAAAAACCTGAACTGTGGAGGAGTGAAGTACTAAGATATATCTGTGTTTGCAGCTATACCAAACGGGTTTGGTACCAGCCCACTGACTCCTTCAGCTCGAATATCTGCACTCAACATTGTGGGAGATCTGCTACGGAAAGTGGGGGTGAGTGCTCTGAGCTCTGGGCTCTCCTGGGGCCTCTGGCCTTGTGCTCAATCACAGCACAGCCTTGGCCTTGCTGGGTACGTTGTGGAGCTGCCAAATCATCCACATTCACTTCTTAATATTTGATTTTTTTCCCTAATTATTTTGATTTTTAAAGCCTGATCCTATGGTTCTGGTCCAATTTGGAGTGACAAAATTCCTGTTTGGAATAAAAATTTTTCAAGTGCTGGGTTAGACACTGTCAGCTTGTTCTTACCTTAACTGGGCTGCAGAGCTGGAGCTCAGGGTGAGGGAGGAGCTGGGATCACCCTGCCAGGGTCTCCTGGTGGGAGAGATCTCCCGTGGAGATCTGCCACAGAGACTGGAAGAAAAACCAGCCTAGAAACTTTCAGTAAGAAAGTGAGAAAATAAATGAGGAGAAAGCCAAATGCTCCCATCTGTGGTTGGTGGGGAAGTGAAATGCATGAGCCTTTAAAGGGATTACACTGTAAGCAGGGAAGAAGTGCTTTAAACATCTGCTGCAGCGTTGTTCAGGACCCAGGCTTTCCTCTTGGAAGAAGAAATGACTTCTGAGCTGCCAGGAGCTTCATGATGAGCTGTGGTGGTTTGTGTGTGAGTGAAGCACAGGGAAGCTGTGGCTGGCTGTGCCCTGTGCCTGTGTAACCACGCTGAGCCTGGCAGGAGCTGCAGTACAGACAGTTGTTTTAGCAAAGTTGGACGTGAAAAATTGCCTGGCTGCTCCCATTTGGAGGCAGCGAGCCCAGCCTTGGTTTGAAAGGACAGCAGGAGAGCTCGGGGTTAGCAGTGACACGTTTTAAAGGGGATCGTTGTGAGTAAGAGTCTGCAGTGGATTTAGGGAGCTTAGTGCCAATCCCGTGTGATTACTCTGCAAGGACAGGAAATGCCAAATAAGCAGGCTGCTCTCCCAGCCTGCCCTGAGCCCCAGCTCGGCCACTGGGACAGTTCAGCTCATGCTCCAGGAACAATCAGAGGGTGCTCAGGTTCTTTGGGCTTTGTTCCTCATCCCAAGCTTTGCACTCGCTGTCTCTGCAGGAAGTTTCCCCTCTGCTTTCCTGCCTGCAGCTGACACGGGGAGTCCTGGGCTCAGATCACACAGTCTGTGGCCAGGGGACAATCTGTGACACCCAGAGTTACCTACAGCTGCCTGTATAGGCCAGAATCCCTAAACAAACTTCCACGGATTCCTAGGAGTCTGCACAGGGCTCACTTACCTGTGGCAGCATGTCAGTGTCCTCTTAATGGAGTATTCTGTACAGAACAGGACCAAACCCCACATTTGGGGAGAGGAATTTCAGTTTCCAGTGCAGGCATTTGCAATGTTCTGAACACCTCCATGCACAGGGGGGTGTAATGAGTAAAGACCTTCTGCTACAGCACATGGATAGTCAGGATAAGGTGGATATTCAGCCTCTGGTGGTGGCAGAAAGGGCAGGTGATGTTCTGGAGTAAAGAAGAGGATCAGGATGTTGCTTCTCCTCCTGGAGTCACTGTCACTTTACATGGGGGAAAAAGACCTCACCAGGACTGTTTGGAAAGGTGGCAGTGAAACTTTAGAAATTGACTTTATTTTGCAAGCCAAAATTAAGAAAGAAATTCCAGGAGGAATTGTCCTGGTGAAAAAAACAACTTTCCAAAAGCACAGTTCCTCTCAAAAGCTTGAGGATTCTGCTTTAGGCTCTCAGTCTTCTGATCAGCTCAAGGCAGCTGCTGAAGCAAGAAGTTTGGGTAACTTCTGCTAGGATGTGGCTTCCTTATCTTGGGTAATTATTTCAGAGTTCATCTGTTCTAGAATCTGAGCCCTCGTGGAGCTGAGTAATGTCTGGCAGTCTGCATCAGCATCTGTGTGTTTCCTTTGTGGTGGGGTGACAGAGGAAATGACAGCTTTGTTCTCATTTTTTTGCCAAGGGTGATCACACTGGAGTCCTGCTCATGGCAATCTTGGGCTCGTGAGCAGCAAAATACTTCCTCTTAATTATTACTTTTTTAATACTATTTTTTTCCTCCTCTTTCACAGGCCTTAGAATCCAAATTAGCTGCTTGCAGGAATTTTGCAAAGGACCAGGCATCACGGAAATCCTACATTTCAGGGAACATCAATAGCGCCGTGATAAGCAGCAATGGCACAAAGTACCCACACCCAGGACACACGTCCTTCTTCGACAAGGGGTGAGTCAGGCTCAGCCCTGCCCTCAGGCGTTTGCATTTGGAGCACTTCTCTGGCTTGTCCTTAGCCCACCACGGCTTTCATCCTCTAGGAGAAAACCTAGAGCAAAGTCTGCAGGGGATTTCTGTGAAGCAGAGAGAAAAGTGGGGGTGGCAGTGGCAGTGCCAGTCCTGCCCGATGTCTTGGTGGCTGTAACCAACCCCAGGCAGTGAGGAAGGGACCCTCTGAGAGCATCTCAGCAGAGCAGGGCTTGCCAAAGCTGCAGGTGTGCTCTGGGGAAGTGCAGAACCACACCTGGAGATTGCCCTGCAGCAGCTGAGGGCAGGCAGGGATGTTCCCAGGGAGGGAGGGAGGGAGGGAGGCAGTCCTGGTGCTCACACGCCCTCTGCGAGGGGAGGGATGAGCCTTTGGAGTTGTGGTTGCTGAGGGGTGGCTCCTCCTTGCTGTGAGCCAGCCTTGGAACCAGGGATTGCTTTCCTGAGAGCAAGCACCCCGCGTGTGCTCTGAGCTCCCTCTGGGATGCTGGGAATGCTGCAGGAGGCTTTTCCCCAGTTCCTCCCAGTGCAAGGCCCTGTGGGTGTACAAAGGTGGAAAGCACACAGTTCTCCAGTGGTACTGAGGGCAAACATTCTCCATGCTCCCTGTGTGCCTTCATGTTAAATATCAGTGCAATTTAATGCTGATATTCAGCACCTCCTCAATCCTACATTTATTTTAGAGAATGAAACGAGCTGTTTCCAACCTGGAAGTTCCAGAGCAGCCAGCTGAGCTTCCCACATTTATCCTCATTGGGGCTTTGTGGGGAGCAGGACAAGCTGCACCTTAAAAACTGGCACTGAGAGCTTCTGGAGCTACTGGTGTTTGCTGCTTTTGGAAAGGAAGAATTCAGAGCCTTAAAGTCATGTGCAAATGAGCCTTTGGGGCTGTGTGTACTGCAGGGCTGAGGGGGCTGTGCATCCCCCTGCAGTGCTCCTGCAGTTCCAGGGAGCAGGGAAGTGCTGGGGAGGGATTATGGCAGCTCTTAGCAGGCAGCGTGGCTATATTGAGGTGTGGTGTGACAAATAAGCTGATTGCTCCGTGGGGTGGGGGTCACTTTTAATTATGCAGATTGTCATCACACTCCTTATCTGGGCTGCCTGCCTGGAGAGAGGAGCAGGCTGGGGCTGAGGAAGGCTTTAGAAAGCCTGGAAGGAAATGCTACAGCAGAGCTGGGGCTGTTAGTGGACAGGAAAAGGGCTGGAAGTGGTTCATGTGCAAGTTGCCAGAGATGCTGCACGGCTCCCCTGTGCTGTCCTTGTCCCCTGTGCCCCGTGTGCTGCCCCCAGGCTGTGCCTTCAGCCCCTCCTGCTGCCCTGCTCTGTGCCCAGGACATGCTGGCAGTGCCTGTGCTGCTGTGCAAAGCCTGGCTCAGCCCTGGCAGCTGGGCTGGCAGCTGGCCCCAGCCCAGGACACCCCGTGGTGGCTGTGCTGGAGCAGTGGCTGAGCCCTGGCCACACTGGCCCAGAGGGGCTGGGCACAAGGGGCTGAGCCAAGCCTGTCCTTCTCTTCCCTTCCGTCCTCCTCCTCCTCCAGTCCCTGCACTCCCCTCTCTGCCCTGAGGCTGGAGCCTGATCCAGCTGTGAGTGTAGCTCTGCTCCAGGTGTAACCCTGATCCAGCTGTGAGTGTAACCCTGATCCAGGTGTGACTCTGACTCTGATCCAGGTGTGAGTGTAGCTCTGCTCCAGGTGTAACCCTGATCCAGCTGTAAGTGTAACCCTGATCCAGGTGTGACTCTGATCCAGCTGAGAGTGTAGCTCTGCTCCAGGTGTGTCTCTGATCCAGGTGTGAGTGTAGCTCTGCTCCATTCTGCAGCCACTGCCTGAGGAGCAGTTCATGGCTGAGTGGTGGGGCTGACTCAGACATAACTCAGCCACTCCTTTACAGCTCTGTTTGCTTTCCTCCTTCTGCCATTCTGCTGGTTGAAATATCTGAGGTGTTTCCAGCTCTTGTGAAGCCCCTGCCCTCAGAGGGGGACAGGGCAGCACGGCTTTAGGGGAGGCCTGGAGCACAGCAGGGCTTGTACCAAAGCTTGGCTGCAGAACTGGGGGAGTCAGGGTTTACCTGCTTGTTAAAAACCCAGCAGTGTCTGGTGTAAGATCAGTTTCCTGCAGATTTGTCCCTTCAGGAGCATGCAGGTTCTGTCCAGATTCCAGGGAATGGCAGAACAGCACCTGAGGGTGGTCCTCAGGATGGTTACTTGTTTTTTGCTGTTGTAATTATTGTTAATTGGTTGTTAATGTCAGTCTAGTTTTGTCCAGGAAATAAAACTGCTGTGGGCTCTGCAGGGCCCTGGCACTGGGACAGCCAAGCTGAGGTGCTGTTCCCCTTCCTGCAGTCCTGAATGCCAATGTCCTCATAGCTGATGTTTATTCTTGGCTATTTTTGTGTATCCCTTGAGCTTTGTTTTAATGAAATGAGCTGTTAAGGTGAGAAATGCCTGTGCTCACACACAGCAGCCAGAGGTGTCTCTGCACTGTTACCCACAGCCCTGACCAGAACACACCAGGGAAATCTGGGTGTTTTTTCAGTGCCTGACCCACCTTATGAAAGGTTTCCCTGGCAGAGAGGGAGCTGTGGGTGGCTCAGGTGCAGTGCTCCTGTGCCTGTGCTGGGCTGCCCACGCAGAGCAGTCTCACAGTGCAGAGCTCACACAGCACAGGTTTGCTGAGGTTTGGCTGAACACTTTGCTTGGCCCCAGCTGTTGCCTCAAGGGTTGTGCTCAGGAATGTCATTTCTGTGTGCATAAACTTTCCCTTTCTCTCCACTAGGCGTGAGAAGGTCATATTCCCCACCTTGGTCATGGGTAAATGAATTCATTTGCACTGGTTGGCTGCATGTGGTGTAACCTGGGGCTTGGGGCAGGTCTGGGGCTCTGGTAACTGCACGAGGTAGTTGGTAGTGCCACACACTAATGGGCCCTGATCGAAGCCTGAGGCTGCAATTGCTCTTTTTCCTGACTTGGAATAAACCTCTCTGCTGCTGTGACCTGTTGCAAACATAAGCCTGAGTGCTGCTTACTTTCTTCATCTGTTTAATACTTCAAATAAGTGCATGTTTCTGATTGAACTGGTCACAGCAGGGATGCAGGGGAAGCGTGCCTTCATGAATGGAGTTCATCTGGAAGGTTAGCCCTTTGTGTTTTCCTTCAGCATTTTGTGACTCTTGACTTGCTGATGTGCAGTGGTGTGGTTGTGGCTGACAGGAAAGCAAACAAGGGCCCAGATGCCTGGGAGATGGCCAGGGGTAGAGCAGGGAGGGGACAGTGTGGGTAGGGACAGCAGTGTCCCTGCTCAGTGTCACTGTCCCTGCCCAGCACAGCTATGGCAGCTGGAAGCAACTGGGGCAGTTCCAGAGCTGTGCAGTTCCAGGTCTCCATGTGTGCTTTACCAGCTCCATTTTCCCTCCAGGCCATGCTGTTCAGCTCCAGAAGAATCTTCCACTGAGGATTTGTTGGGTACTTAGAGCTCAGGGAGTTTTGGGCATGAGGTGCTGAGTACAAAATACAGCTTGAAATGCAGTTTAATGAGTCCAAATTAGTAATCAGGGCAGAGATATGGACATGGACACAAAGCCCATGGCACTGCAGGGACAGGCAGGCAGAAACATCCCTCAGGAACCACTGCAGGGACATTTCCAGCAGGGAATGCTGCTCCTGGCTCTGGCTGGAGCCTGGTTTCTTGGGAATCCCAGCACAAGGATATGGCACAGGCACCCCAAAGTGTGCTAGGGTGGTCTGAGGCCCAGGGAAAGGAGGCAGGAGCAGGAGGGGGACCTGGCTGGAATTAATCACTGTGGGCAAGAGGCTCCAGACACCTCCTAGAGCTGCCCGAGCCTTTGAAGCTGGAGCACAAGAGCTTTTCCCAGCTCACTCCTGCAAGCTTAGGCAGGACCTTCTATTGGTTAATTTTTACAGTTGCTGTGTTTAAGGTATTTTATTTTCCTTTAATTCCGTCTCCCAGTGCAGTAATGCTGATTTCTTTCCCTTTTTTTGGTGCCTTTTCATGCTACCACCAGAAAGGCTGGGCAAGCCCTCCCTAAGCTCAGCCTTAGTGCCAGCTCCCAGTATCCCCCAGTTTGGTGCCTTTTGCTGTTTCCCAGCAAGTCCAGGCTGCTGCTTCACCTTGGGTGAAGAAAGGCAGAGCTGAGGCAATGCTGCAGAGCTGGACATGGGGGCAGGACCTGCAGAGCCTCCAGCGCTGGGGGGAATTGCAGAGCCCCCATGGGCAGGGCTGGTATGGGGGAAGTGCTGATCCGGGGATGCCATCGCTCCTGGGGCCGGGATGGGGCCTGGAGCTCCTTACAGGAGATGTGTCAGAGCACAGATGGAAAAGCTGCTGGACCCGCAGGCTCCTCTCCCAGCCCTCTGGGAAGGCAGGAGCTCCACAGCTCCAGCTGGGCACTGGGGAAGGGGAGCCTGTGGATCCTGGGGTGTGGAGGCACCCCGAGCCTCCCCTGCAGCCCGGTGGGGATTGGTGGGGCACAGAGACAGCTCTGCTGAGCTGTGCCACTGTCAGGCTCTCAGAGTGTGTGTGACACTGTGTGTGTCCCCTCCTGGCACAGCCTGTGCTCCAGCCCTGAGGGACACAAGCACAGGGCACCGAGTGCCAGGGAAGGGCCAGCCCTGAGGGATGCACAGACCCATTGGGGTCACTGTGGGGCCACTCACCCTGCTGGGACAGTCACCTTGGCCAGGATATGCCAGCTCTGGCTCTGGGGTGGGCACTGAGCAGGCAGCTGGAGCTGGGGCTGTGCCTGTGCTGGCCTGGCCGGGCTGCAGGGACAGTGGGGGGACAGAGGAGAGGGTCGGGGTTCCAGTGCTGGGAGGGGCAGCAGTGCAGTGCCCTGCCCTGCCCTGCCCTGCCCGCTCCTCTCCTAACACGCTGTCTCTTGTTGCCAGGGCAGTGAACGGCTTTGAGCAAGGGCCCCCCGGCCTGGGGGGCTCCCGACCGTCCTCGGCGCCGGGAATGCTCCCGCTGAGCGTATGAGCCCGCGGGGTCTGGACTTGGATGCTTTTCTCAGCCCACCTCGAGAAGAACTGCTCCTGATTCCTCCCCATTCCCACCCTGCTGGAACATGGCCCTGAGAGGAGGCCCCGGGCCCTCGGCCCTCCATGTCCTGTCAATACAGTTTGTTTTCTGCTGTCGCTGTAGTGGACGTTCTCTGCCCCAGCCCCACGAGCTGCCACCCTCTGCTGTGCTTGGGGACACCGAGTCCTGCTCTGCCTGGGGGACAGGCCTGGCCTTCCCCCTGGGTTTTCCCTCTCCTCTCACTTAGTCTGACAGAGCTTTGGCCACTCCTCTCACAGGCTCCGCTGTCTCTGTCCCCTCCCAGGCCCTGCAGCTGCTGCTCTCAGACCTCGTGGAAGTGCCCTGGGGGAGGCCATTAGCACTTGAGAGCTGGCCCCAGAGCCTGTCTCAGGGGCAGCTGCAGCCAGGGCACTCAGAGCAGGGCTGGGTGAGTGGCTCCATCCCCTCTGGACAGCTGGACACACACAGTGACCAGGCTCCTTGGTGACAGTGCCCTGGAGTGACCATCCCAGCCTGCCCTGCTGCAGGGATGGGCAGTGCTGTGGCCAGGGCTGTGCCCTCAGGTGCCCCCAGGGCTGCCCCACAGCTCCCTGGCCCTGCTGGACTTGGCCTCCATCCCTCACCCCACACAGCGACCCCATGGGAGCTTTAGGAAGCTGCTGCTCCCCCTGGCCCCAAGAACCCCCTGCCCATCACCCCCTGTGCTGTAGGACTGGATTGTGCAGCCTCACCTTCTGTGACAGTTTGGGGCAACTGAACCTCGTGGGTCTTTCAAGCAACACATTTGTGTGGTTTCTCTGTCCATGTGCCTCAGAGTCAGTGGATTTTTAGACTGAACCAGCAAACGGAGCCAGGGTTGGAGCTGAGGGCTCAGCAATCAGCGTTCAGGGGCTCTGCAGCTCCCAGATGGTTGAGTTACAAATGCTGAGAAAAAAAGCCCCACTGGCCCAGCAGTGGAGGTGGGATTGTCCCTTTGCCATTAGGGTTTGTATGGTCCTTCCTTCCTGTGCATCCTCTGCTGCATTTGACTGTTTACATTTGTTTTATTGTACATAGATTTGTAAACATAATACCTTTGCCTGAGGTCTTTGTACATAACTTGGGCTTTGTAGCTTTATTTATTCAGCCTCTCTCTGGCATGTTTCCATAGGATGTACCGTTCCACCCTGGTGCCACTGACATGATGTGGTTTCAAAAGAATGAAAACAAATGAGAGTAATCTTCCAAAAATAAAGTTCTTTTAATGTGGAATCAGTGGATTTTACAGAACCAGTGGCCATGGCTCTTACTTTGTCCTGTAGGGTTTTCTGCCAAGCCCCAGGGAGAGGCCAGTGTTCAGGCAGTGGCACATTATCCCACACCCCTGCCCTTGGGAATGTTGCTCAGTTTGGGCACAGGGGAAGGGGCACTGCTGGGGCCATCCCAGGTTCTGCTGCTGGCACTGAGGGGAGACACGGTATTTCAATTGGGGAGCTGGTGGAAACCCCCAGCTGCTTTCCAGGGGCTTTTTGCCTTCTTGGAGCAGCTGGAAGGTGCACAGGAGCCGGGCTGGGGCCCTTCCCGGGCTGCTCCATCCCTTCCCTTCCCGGGCTGCTCCATCCCTTCCCTGCCCGGGCTGCTCCATCTTTTCCCTTCCCGGGCTGCTCCATCCCTTCCCTTCCCGGGCTGCTCCATCCCTTCCCTGCCCGGGCTGCTCCATCTTTTCCCTTCCCGGGCTGCTCCATCTTTTCCCTGCCCGGGCTGCTCCATCCCTTCCCTGCCCGGGGCTGTGCCTGTGCCGCTGCTGCCGCTCTCTGGCCAGGATCGGCTCCGTCCCGGAACGCGGCGCTGGAGCCGCTGCCCAGCTCTGGGGCTGTGTCCGTGTCCAGCCCTGGGTTTGTGTCCATATCCAGCCCTGGGTTTGTGTCCATATCCAGCCCTGGATTTGTGTCCATGTCCAGCTCTGGGTTTGTGTCCGTGTCCAGCCCTGGGTTTGTGTCCATGTCCAGCCCTGGGTTTGTGTCCGTGTCCAGCTCTGGGTTTATGTCCGTGTCCAGCCCTGGGTTTGTGTCCATGTCCAGCCCTGGGTTTGTGTCCATATCCAGCCCTGGGTTTGTGTCCATATCCAGCCCTGGGTTTGTGTCCATGTCCAGCCCTGGGTTTGTGTCCATGTCCAGCCCTGGGGCTGTGTCCGTGTCCAGCTCTGGGTTTGTGTCCGTGTCCAGCCCTGGGTTTGTGTCCATGTCCAGCCCTGGGTTTGTGTCCGTGTCCAGCTCTGGGTTTATGTCCGTGTCCAGCCCTGGGTTTGTGTCCGTGTCCAGCTCTGGGTTTGTGTCCGTGTCCAGCCCTGGGTTTGTGTCCATGTCCAGCCCTGGGTTTGTGTCCATGTCCAGCTCTGGGTTTGTGTCCGTGTCCAGCCCTGGGTTTGTGTCCATGTCCAGCCCTGGGGCTGTGTCCATGTCCAGCTCTGGGTTTGTGTCCGTGTCCAGCCCTGGGTTTTGCCCATGTCCAGCTCTGGGTTTGTGTCCGTGTCCAGCTCTGGGTTTGTGTCCGTGTCCAGCTCTGGGTTTTGCCCATGTCCAGCTCTGGGTTTGTGTCCATGTCCCGTCCCGGGGCTGTGTCCATGTCCAGCTCTGGCCCTGGTCCCACATGGACACCCTGGGCTGTGCCCACCCCGTTCCTCTGGGGCTGCACTCGCTGCCAGCTCCTGCCAGAGCCCCCCTCACCCCCCAGCCCAGCGGGGTCACCCTCCCGGCCCCAGCTCAGCCTCACGCCGAGCCCAGGCTGTCTGTCAGGGACAGGAACAGGGCCTGCCCCCATTCCAGCTGTGCCAGAGGCAGGGAAAAGCCCTTTCTCATATTTTCCATAGCAGTGAAGGAGGAAAAGGAGCCAGGACTGACCCAGGTTGATCCAGGAGCAGCCCCCCGGTGCTGGAGACTCCAGTCCCAACCAGGCCCCATGGAAAGGGTGGGAGCAGCCCCCAGCCAGCCCCTGTGCCTGCTCTGTGTCCTCATTGCCTCAGGTTTTTCACTCATTCACACCCTCCCCTTGCCCCTGTCTGGGGGCCCACCTTGGTCCCAGACCCAGCCAAAAGCTCCCACCCTGCACTTCAGCTCCCACAGCTCCCAGGCCTTTCCTGCCCCCATTCCAGGGCAGGTTCTGCATCCTAAGACCCCGAACTAGGGGATGTAACTGCTCAGGGAGGAGCCCAGACCATGCTGAAGGCAGGAGTGAGGCTGTGCCACAGCACTGAGTGACAGCAGGAGAGCTCAGAGTTTCTTTGTGCTCCAGCTGGGCCCTGCCAGTGGCATTCAAAGGCAAAGGCTCAGCTCGGACCAAGCCCTTGATGCTGTATTTAGGTCAAAATAGAAGGGAAAAAAAAAAAAAAAAAAAAAGCAGGCAAACAAAACAGGAAGAAGGGAAAAGGCAGCTTCCAGTCATATCTCGTTTATTAAGGTCTATGCCAGCCTCGGGAGAGCTCTTCCAGTAAGTAAACAGAGCAGGCGGCCGCATCTATAATGAATAAATTTATTGTCTTACAAAAATCATTGTCTAGAAATATGGGTATACAAGAAAACAAGATATTTGCAGTCAGACGCCTGGTGGTCAACAGCCAGTTTGATTAAAAATATCCAAACACACACAACAAAACCTTTGCAACAGATGTTAAAGCTTTTAACCAAAAAGGGAAATCCATGGGTTTTGAGCATGTGGCAGAGGAAGTTTCCTAGTTAACACTGATTCATTGTCACTAATATCAATAATACCACTTGGACTAGAGAGGTACATGATATGAAGCACAGTCAAAATTAATACATTAAATCATTGTTATATAGGCAAATTATATATGTAACGTTGTCTTAGTACTGTAGTGTCTAAGGCACTTTCTGTAATGTCAGTTTTTAGCTATTTAAACAAAAAGAACGCTAACTACTCACTGTAATACTGCTCAAAATAAAAAAAAAAAACAACAACAAAACAACAACAGAAAAAAAAAAAGGATTCACATCCACTGGCATGTTAACTGTAGGCAGGCAACATCCATCCATGCAGGGCGGGAGCCCCGGCCCCACGGGACCCCGGGGGTCCCAGAGCCTCCCATGGCCTGGCTCGGCCTCACATTAATAAATTAGTTTTGCCTGTGCTGTGTGTTTATTTCCCACTGGTGTTCACATTATCCCAGCCCGGGTGTCTGCAGGGCCCCGGGGGCTCTGAGCACTCAGGGCTGTGCAGGGACGGGGACCCACCTCGGTGTGCCTGGACTGCATGGACACGAACGGATGGAGCAGGTGCTGAGAACACTTCAAATGGGATTGCAGGATAAAAATGGACACTACTCACTCATCCCTACACTTCCCTCTAACACTTCCCAAGGCCGTTTTTCACAGTTCACTCAGGGGTTGTGTGCGGATCACAACAATTGGGAGAAAAGAAAGAAACAGGTGCGGTTTGGTCTTCACTGATGGAGCGGCTGTGCCCAGCCCGGGCCTGAAGGATGCTGCTGGACACAAGGCATGCACAGCCAGGGCCAGGCCTCTGTCCTGGCCACCCACCCGCTGGGAATGACGCTTCTGGATTGATAAAAAAAAGTTTCATCCTTCACATGATGCTTTATAAAATGGCTTTACAATGAGTATCTGGAAAAGAGATGCACTGAACAGAGACGATCCCGGTTGTTTACTATATATAAAAAAGCAGTTGTACCTATATCTGAAGCAGGGTACAGTGTGGTGAGGCTGGAGAGCCTTAAGACATGGTTGACCTATGATAAGGAACCTTGTAGCACATGCCGAGGGTCGTAAGGCAGCTTTCCGGCCACAAGGCAGTTCCGAGGGCAGGGCAGGGCAGGCTGCGGGCTCTGCCCGGGGCTGCAAGGTCCGTGCATGCAGGCGGGGCCGGGCGCTACTCGGCGGGGGCGGGCGGAGCCTCGTTCACATCGCTGCCTTTGCTCTCGGCGTCGTCGTCCGACAGCTCCAGCGAGGCGCCCTCGATGTGCAGCTGCCGCCGGCCCGAGCGGCTCGAGGAGAAGGTGATGGGTCCTCCCCTCCTGCGAACCGCGGAGCAGCGCTGGGTGAGGGTCCCGGAACAGCCCAGGAGCACGGCAGGGGCTGGGCTGGGCTGGGCTGGAGCGATCTTAAAGCTCAGCCCATCCCACCCCTGCCATGGCAGGGACACCTCCCACTGTCCCAGGCTGCTCCAAGCCCCAATGTCCAACCTGGCCTTGGGCACTGCCAGGGATCCAGGGGCAGCCACAGCTGCTCTGGGCACCCTGTGCCAGGGCCTGCCCACCCTCACAGGGAACAATTCCTGCCCAGTATCCCATCCATCCCTGCCCTCTGGTAGTGGGAACCATTCCCTGTGTCCTGTCTCCATCCCTTCAGGTACTGAAAGGTCACAATGACATCCCCCTGGCAGCCCTCCCTGCTCAAGCAGGGAATGGGGCAGCTCAGCCCCAGGCTGCCCAGGGGGAATATTTCCCACAGGGAGTCTCAAACCCTCCTCCCTCCCCAAGGAGCCAGAACCCTGAGCTCCAACATCTCTGGAAGTCTGGAATTCCTGCTTAGTTTATACCATCACGTTAGGTTACAAGTAAGTTAAAAAGTGTCTCTGCAGGAGCACCAAGCACAGACAAGAGCAGGTTCTGTACAAAATGTCAAGGCTGCTCAGCTCAGGTCCAGCCAGGCTGAGCCCCTCTGTGCCCCTTAATGTGGCTCATGGGCTGCAGGAGCCTCACCCCTGCTGAGTCCCCCCTGGCCCTGGCACACACCTGGATCCCACAGACCTGCTCTCAAGGAAACTGCTGCAACATTCCCAAAAGTGAGGAAAACCAGGATCAACACCAGCTACTGGAAAAGCACAACTGAGCCGCCTCCTCTGTCCCATTTACCTACGGCTGGGTTGAACTGGCTGCCCAGGGAGCCTGCCAGTGTAAACTCAGGAGTTTGAGCCCAAGAGCTGTCAGGAATATCCCTGTGGAATATCTGGCAGCTTCCCTGTTGTCATCACCAGGCTCTAGTCTGACCTATTCCCTAATCCCAGCAGTTCCCAGCTGGACGTTCCCCAGGGATGATGCCCAGGAGGGTCTGTGGGCCATGCCAGTCCCAGGGCTGCAGTGGCACTGACCTTAGCCTGTTTTTGAGGGTGCTGACCTCCCGGCTCAGCCCCTCGTTGGCCTCCGTGGCATCGTCCAGCTCGCGCTGCAGTTTGCGCCGGGACGCGTTGGCGCGCGTGGCCTCCTCCTCTGCCTCCTCCAGCTGCCGCTTCAGCTGCTTCATCCTGGCATTGGCCTTCTCCATCTGCAACCAGCCCAGCACTCGGGGTCACCCCAGCAGCTGCACCCCCCGACCGGGGCCAGCACAGACCCTGCAGGCTCCAGCCTGGAGCCCCGAACACCACAGAGCATGGGAACAGCCCATCCCGCAGAGCTCACACACACAGGGACAATCCCTGCTGCCCTTTCTCTGCTGGTTTCACCACCACTGCAGATTCCCTTTCTACAGTTCCTCTTCACCAGCCCTCCCCACCCCAAGGAGGTTTTACTGAGCCCCCACCCACCTGCTCCTTGTACTGGTCCGCGTGGCGCCGCTCGTCCTCCACCTGCATGAAAACCTCCTTCAGCTTCTTCTCCGTGCGCCGCACCAGCTTGTTGGCAGCTGCTCGTTCCCTGCAACAACCCAAAGCCACCGTTGGTCCCAGTGCCTGAGGGCTGGGAACACCAGATCTTCCCCCAAAAGGCGGAGCTGGGAGAGAGCTCTCTGAACACGCCAGACACGGCAGTGGAACTGATTCATGTGCCAGGGGCTGGCTAGGATACAGGGGGCAGGGATACAGAGGTGCAGAGATGCAGGGGGGCAGGGATGCAGGGGGGCAGGGATGCAGGGGGGCAGGGGTACAGGGGGGCAAGGGGCAGGGATGCAGCACTCAGAGCACAAAGCCTTAGCCCTAGGGCAATGTGAGCATGGGACAAAGAAGGCTCAGAGGGTGCTTTCACAAGGAGATTGGATAGACCAGTTTAAAGCTGCTGCTTAACCAGTAGCACAATCCTGCTGCAGAGCACAGAAAGGACAGAGGTGGTGGTAGGAACAAGCCCCACCTGCAAATGAGGGGAGGAACCAGCTAAAAAAGTGAATTTTGAGAATAGGATTGCAAGGACAGATGGATAATTCACTGCAGAACGATTCTTGGAGAGCACAGGATTTATCTCCAGCTATCCCACATAGCTGTCCCTCTAACCAAGCAACTAGGGGTCTCAAGGGGACATTTCACCTTGTCCCAGGAAACTCCTGTAGCACCTTGTGTCTCTGGGACATCAACACCTTGCAGAGTTCATCCAACTGGTAGGAAGCAAATCCATTCTGGAACTCCCAACCCCAGTTACTCTACAGCTGCCTTGCTGAAGTTTATCCCCTAAACAGGAGTCTCCAGACAATAAACCCAAGGCCCTTCAGAAACTTCCAGCATGGAACTTTCAGCCATTCAACCCACACAGGCAACCAGGTCTGTTCCCCTTACTTGGCTTCCTGCTCAAGCTGTTCTTCAAGCTGTGCAATCTTGGCTTCTAGAGTCGAAATGGTTGCCTTGAATTTGGACTTGACAGAGCCCTCCAGTTCCTGCAGCTTGGCCTTGAGCTCCTTGTTCTGCCTCTCCAGCTGCTGCCGTGCATTCTCGCTCTTCTGGGCCGCGCTGCGCTCGCCGGCCAGCTCCGAGTTGAGCGTGTCCACCTGGCAGGAGGGGACAGGGGTCACTCGGTGCCACCAGAGCCTCTGTGGATGTCACAGCCAGCACCAGCTGTTCCCGGGCTCACCTGCAGCGTGGTCTTTCGGAAGCGCTCGTTGAGCAGCTCCATGTTGCTCTGCTCCTCCTCCAGCTCCTCCTCCAGCTGGGCAATCCGAGCCTCCAGCCGGCGCTTCTCGTCCAGCAGTGCTGACCTGCACAGGGGATCAGGGGTCACCAGAGCCAACAGAGCTCCTGGGGAGGTCACTTAGGATCAGGGAGTCTCTTGAGCTGGAAGGGACTCACCGGGATCATCCAGTCCAGCCCCTGTCCCTGCACAGACCCCCCCAACAATCCCACCCTGGGCATCCCTGGCAGCGCTGTCCAAACTCTCCTGGAGCTCTGGCAGCCTCGGGGCCGTGCCCAGCACCCTCTGGGGGAGGAACCTTTCGCTGCTCTCCATCCTGCCCCTCCCTGGCCCAGGCACAGCCGGCACTCACTTCCCAGAGGCGCTGTTGGCGATCTCATCTGCCAGCTCGTCGCGCTCCTGCTCCGCGTGTCGCCGCGCGCGCTCCGACGCCGCAAACTCCTGCCAGGGTGGGAAACTGTCAGGGCAGCCCCAGGAATGCCACAGCTTCTGCACACAGCCCAGCCTCCCAACAGCCTCTGGACATGTGTGAGCCGGGATATCCCTGCGGGTTTTCATGGATAAGCCAGCAGGACACATCAGCTGAGTATTCCCTCCCTGCCCTGAGACTGCACTGGAGTTACTTCTCCCTGAAATGTTCCCCACACAAGGCAAGGGAAAAAATCCATGAAGATCAGTAACACCCAAGCCCTCAGCAGCAGGAGAAGCCACTGTGCCACGTGCTCTGATAGACAGTCAGTGTAAAGTAGGTGCTAAATTAAGCAAATGTTTTAGGTTCTCACAGAGTTCTCAGCAGGAAGACAAGAGAATAAAAATTAAAAAGCTTCAACACAACAGCACACACAGCACTGAACCTCTGATTATGAATCTGCATTAATCAAGCATTTCCTAAGGGCAGTGAAATGCTCTACAAGTGCCACACTGAGGTCTGAGGGCCACCCAAGTCCACCTGGAGAAGCTCCAGCAGTGCCAGGTTATCTGTGAAGGCTCCAAGCGAGTGTGGTGACTGCTGCAAGCCCTGCCCTGCAGCTAAAGCAGGAGAGGCACTGCGACACTGCAGTGTCTGACCTTGTGGCAGCACAGGGACACTGGAAGATGAGAAATGCAGCAAGACTTGGAGCTCTCACATAAATTGCCAACAGTGAGGGCAAACATGGCCATTAGAGGAAGGGCTGAGAAGGCAGAGGGATAAGCCTCCACACACACAGATAGTCCACTGGGGCACCAGAGAGGGAATTGTAAATATGTGAAGCCTAACAACCCATTTCATTGCTGACACTGAGCACTGCACGTCTCAGAGACCCCTGAACCACCCAGTACATTGTAGGGAAGCCTCAAATGTGTTTCAGCAGCAGTAAAGTTTCCCTGCAATCCAGGAAATCCAGACTCCCACAAAGCTGTAAGGACTCACTGATGACCTGGAGCAAGGGAACCAGAGTTCTCCTGGCTCCCATTTCTCTGTTCAACTCACTACATCGCTTTTCACTTTTTTTTACCCTCTCAATTATGCCTTACTCCAAAGAAGAAAAGCAAATCTCCTGGATTTCCATCTCACCTCTTGGAGCTGGAGTATTTCTGCTTCGAGACTTTTGAGCTTCTTCTCACTCTCTTTGGACTGGGCAAAGATCTCATCCCTGGATGCCCGGGCCTCCTCCAGCTCCCGCTGGTAGTCCTTCATCTGAGCCTGCAGGTGGAGAGCAGGGTGAGGAACAGCCAGGCTGCATCAGGACAATCACAAGAGCCATTCCAGCTCTGAAGCATTTCAGCCCCTAAGAGATAAGGCTGTTCTCCCAAAGTGGCTTCATTCCACTCAAAGGCATTTCTAGTTCCTCTGTATTGTAAAATTTCATTTTCTCATCTTTCCACTCCTCAGTGCCTGGTCAGAAATACCACATTCCAAGGCTTCAAGCATTGCATAGAATTATAGAGTGGAATCTTAGAATGACCTGACCTGGAAGGGCTCTTAATTATCATCCAGTGCCACCCCTGCCATGGGCAGGGACACTTTCCACTATCCCAGGTTGCTCCAAGTCCTGTCCAACTTGGCCTTGGACACCTCCAGGGATGTGGAAAGTGATTTTGTGTCAGAGGAGTTTGGAACAAGATTAGCTCCATGGTCCCTTTCCAACCCAAACCTGTGATTCTACACAAGGATGAGTTTTGCCTAGAGGATAAATCCAGGCTGGACACTGAGATCCATCAGTGGAGTCTGATTCTCCCTCCTCCAGCTGCAGCTGCACTGAATGGAAGCAGCCCCTGGGCAGCTCCCAGGACAGAACCCAGCTCCCTGCTCAGCTGTGCCTACCTGGAGCTTCCTGAGCTGTTTGATGGCTTCATCCCGAGCCTTGTTTGCAGCCTCAATCTGCCCCTCCAGGTCCTTCAGGTCCATCTCCAGTTTCTTCTTGGCTGCCACGGCCAGCGCCCGCTGCTTGCGCTCGTCCTCCAGCTCGGCCTCCAGCTCCCGCACCTGGGCCAGGCACGGCAGGGTCAGCCCTGCAGGCACCCAAACCCTGCCCAGACACCTCCCCGGGGAAAGGCAAGGCCAAATCCCAAATGGAAGCAGAGGCCTCTGCACTGAGCAAAAGGGAGACCCCAGGAAAGAACTCAGCATTTGGAGCATTTCCATTTCAGCCTCCTGCCCACCACTCCCATCCACCACTGGGGATGGCTCCAGGGCAGATGTTACTAACTCTGATGGAAGGTAAGAAGTAGAATCACCTCATTGTCCCAAGAACACAGTGAAACCATTCCCTTTGAACAGCCTGTTACTGGCATTTATACACCAACAACTTATTTTCCCAAAACAAAGCAAGGGTGTATGAACAGCCAGGCAACATGGACTGGGCCAAACCTATGCAAAAATAAACCGAGCCAGAAATTCCACAGGTTACCAACAGGAAAGAATATTTTGTTTTGAAGCAAATCTCCCTGCCAGTGCAAGGTCAGGAGCTCTTGTCCAGTTCAGATAACAGCAACTTTGTACTGCAGTGACCTTCCAAACCCTTCAGGCCAGGTTTATTCCTAAGGTATCTCTACACTGGTGATTCTCAGTTTTTGTTTTCTTGGGATAAATCTTGAAATACTGGCTGCTTTACTTCTCAACACTTAATGTTAATTTAGAAGCATGATCCTCTAAAGGCATTTCTTGAGGTTCTTCTGATCTCTGTGTTCCCAGAATTCCCAAGTCTGGCAAACCTGGAAGCTCTGCCATGATTTGCATTTAGGAAACTGTTCACTTCATTTAAAAGTCTATCTCAGCATCCATGGATTTGTTCCTGGACATCAAATAGGAGAGGTTTGAAAACGCAACTGAGATATCCCTGTCTTGGGAGTACACCCAGGCAGCTACAGCCAAACCTCCTGGAGTGGTTTTGGAGGTCACCAGCACCACTGACACTGCCTGGAGACAGTGGCCAGCCCTCAGCCAGAACTATTGTATGGTTTGTAAAAGTGCTATGGTTTGGGATTGCCATAGGAGGGAATCTTTAAGCACAGAGGTTTATTTTTTTCTGGTAGCACAGAGGCCCAGAATTCTGGCACAAGACTTTCCTCCCCTTCTGACTACAGCACAAAGTAAAACAGACGTACTTGTTTCACCAGCATCCTCTTCTTCTCCTCGTTCTGTTCATCTCTGGCTTGCAGATCTCTGTCAAACTGGGCTTTCATGGCCTGCATGTTCACCTCCAGACGCAGTTTGGCATCCTCTGTGGCTTGCAGTTCATCTTCCAGCTCCTCCAGCTGAGTCCTCATCTCCTCCACCTGCTGCTCCAGGGTTCTCTTGGACTTCTCCAGCTCGTGGACCTAAGGCACAAAGCCTGATGAGAGCCTGTCCTCCAGGGGCCTCCCAGCAGCATTCTGACAGCAGGACAGGTCAGTGACTGCACTGGTGACACTGAGCTGGACACTGAACCAGGACAGGCAGAGCAGCAGCTCTGGGCTGGAGCAGAGGCCCCACAGTGTCAGTGCAGCCCCACTCCCCTCACCCAGGCCTGGCAGGAGGGGAAATCTGGTTCTTGGGTAATGATGTGACACAGCAAATACCATCAGGGAAGGGCAGGGGGCCTTTGCTGCTGCCTCAGCTGGGTGCAGGAGGGAGGACACTGAAGGATCACAGTTCTGCTCTGCCTTGGTTCAACCATGTCCTGCAACTCGGCTTGGCCAAAGGTAACAGAAATCCTCATTATCCCTCAGTTACACACAAAAAATACACCCAGAAACACAAAAATGAGGAAGTGGCTGCCCTCATCTATCACAGCTGCAACACATAATCAGTTCTACCCGACTGCAGTCCCACCTCCATTAATCCAAAAGTATAAAACTGGTATCTGGGACCTCCAGGAGGGTGAGAATACAGCTTTGGAAGAGGCCTGATGTTAACAAGGACCACCCCCTGATGCTGGGCATTAATTCCTCCAGCATTTCGGGTGACTTCAGAAAGCTCTGCTCTTGTGCACAGACCCTTCTCCAGCCAGGGAGTTTTCCCTGCTATTCCCAGTGTGTAACAAACAGGAACCATACTCACATTTTTGCCCACATCATCTTTGGAGCTCATCAAGTCTTCCATATCTGCACGCAGCTGCTTGTTCTGCCTTTCAAACTCCTCCTTGGCTTCCAGGGCCTCCTCCAGGGCCCGGGCCAGGGACAGGGCTTTGGTTTCCTTCTCCCTCGCCTCTGCCTCTGCACGGTCTCGCTCCTCTGCATACCTGGCAGAAATGTTCTTTTCTTCTGCCAGCATCTGAACATAAGGAACAATTAATCCACCTCTTAAGCTCCACCATCGGGTCCTTCCTGCCTCAGGTGTTTTATTCAGGAATGGTGAATGCTCTGAGTTCAACTGGCTTCCAGAAGCTGTCTGGTCCCTCAGTTGTGATCAAAGTGCTGCTAAGAGAGCAGCTACAGCTCCTCTGGGATGAGGGGGGGAAAGGAAGCTACTCATCAAGACTCAAGTTGCATACAATTTCCATTTTTCACTCTTCAGATCCCTTTTTTAGTCTACCTTGAGGGATTACAATAAAACTGTGAAGTTTTTGTTCCAGCATAGTTCACTTTTTCTATATGAAAAGCTGATTATTTCTACCAAACCTCAGAGATGGCATTTGGCTCACAGAACTGGCAGCGACAAGCTCCTCCTAACAAAGAGCAGCTGCTCACAGATTTATCAACATCCACAGCACACCAGTCAGACCCTTCTTCATACAAGGTTCAGCAACAACAAGAAGATTAAAAATCCTAAAAACCAGGAAGATGACAGGAGAGTGGAGTACCTGATCAAACTTCTTCTGCTTTTTCTCCAGGTTGGAGACAATCTGGCGCTGGTGGTCCAGATCCACCATCAGGTCATCCAGCTCCTGCTGCAAGCGGTTCTTGGTCTTTTCCAGTTTGTCATAAGCCAGAGCCTTCTCCTCCAGGCGCTGGCTTAGGGACTCCATGTCCTTCAACAGCTTCTTCTTGGCCTCCTCCAGGCCTTCAATGGTTCCCAAGTCATCATCCACCTTCTTCTTGGCCTCAGCCAACTGAAATTCAGGAAAAGAAAGTGAAATCTTTCAGTTCATCATGAGAGGGAGGAAAGGCAGGCAGGGGCAAAGTGCAAAATCAGGAACAGATGTTCCTGTGAGCTAAGGGAACACAAAAACTGGGAATTCTCAGGATCTGCCCATCACAGGTCAGTGTACACATCATGACTGCAGTGGAGAAAGGCCACAGGAAACTTTATTCCAAAATGTGCTCCAGCACCTGTGCAAGTCCCAGGATGTGCTCCCCAAAGCTCTGGGACACCAGTCTGGGACAGCTCCTCACACAAGTGCTGCCACTCACAGCAGCTTACCTGGGCCTGCAAGGCCAGCATCTGCTTCTCCAGGTTCTTCCTGGCCTCCTCTTCCTCCTCCTGCTGCTCTTGCAGGTTGTTCTTCTCCTCTTCCAGCTGCCTTATCCTGCTGCTGAGGTTGAGCTTCTGGCGGGTTTCCTCCTGGAGCAGCTCCTGGAACACAGGCATGGGCAGAGCTGAGTGTGCTCCCAAACCCCCACAGCTCCACATGGCGACTTCCAGGTTTATTTTTCCCTCAGATTTTGGGACAAGGACATGCTTTGTGAAGACATCTGTTATTTGGGTTTTCAAAAAGCCACTGCTCATTCATTTTGGGCACACTTAAACCTTCATAAAGCATATTTCTGCTCAGGGAACCCATGCCAGAGTCTGTACTAGAAGTTAATGGATGATACTTTTCCATCTTTCAAGGGACTAGCACAGAAGTCACCTTCAACATTTTTTTTTTTTTTTGCAGACAAGAATAGAGCACCTATTTTAAACCACCTGGGAAGAACATGGAGCAGCAAATCCTGCAATGGCAGCATGCTTTCATGCTTTCTGCATTGTTTAAATATAAAGGTCACTTTAAAGATGGGAATTTCTGTCATAACAAAGTAAAGAAAGGTGTAACCCCCATCCCGCTCCCTAGAAACCCCTCTGTGATTAACATCATTCAGAGTTAAGCGGTCACCATTAGAACTTGAATACAGGGAAGAGAAAATATATTGAAGCGATGAATATCTGCAGAAAGCTGCATTTTTAAAATTAAGAACCAAAACCTGACAGTTTGAACTTGAGCTGTAGGAATTTGAAGCTGTCAGTAGAAGACAGGGTATTATTCCTCATACATCCTAAGGATATTGACATTAAATTCTGCCTGGAAAGGGTTTTTTCATTTGATTCTTATCTCCCTCACAGACAAAGACATAAAACTGAACTATCAGGCAGTGAGGCTCACATAATGAAAACTTGGTTCCCATGTAGCTGAGCCATCCCAATCCCTCCCATTTCACTGGACTGAACAGAAAATTCAGCTTCTACCCAGGGGACTTTCCAAAGCATGAATGAAAATGGATTTTCTGTTAGCAGTCAGCATTTCCCTGAGGAGCAGAGCTCCAGTGCCAAGCTCAGCTTTGCTGCACACACACCTGTGTATCCTGCAGCTGAGATTCCAAACTGGCTGCATCCTTGGCAAACTTGATGCCTTTCTTCTCTGCTTCCTCCAGCAGACTGGAGACATTGTCCAGCTCATTCTGCAAAGCAAGCAGCCCAAAGGTAACAGCACAGCCCAAATCCCACTGGGGACTGGAACTGCACAGCACAAAACCCCAGAGAATTCCAGGTATGGCAAAACAGCAACAGAGCCCAACAGAAAGAGACAAGGAGCTAAAACCACTGAAGTTTGGCTACAAAATGGAACTTGAATGTCAGTCCTGAAGTGCAGTAACAAAACAAAAGTTAGGCTATTGAGCTGATACTCAGCACTTTGCTCTGATCCCTGCATTCACACTTTAATGCTATTTTTAATTCCAGGACCATATATTTCATGGAAGCATTAATTCAGGGATCATCGGGGTGGCAGTGAGTCTAAAGCTTCATTGCAGGAGAAAAGGTCATTGCCAGTTGCCAGCTCATTATTTTGGGCTACACTATTTTATACCCAGTGAGAGACAGCCTGAAAGCTTCCTCCAGAGAGCTGGGCCACTCCCTTTTGGAAGTGCTTGAGCTGGGTTTACCTGAGGTCCTCACTGCTGTGGTTCAGAAGTCAGCCATGGCTGCATTTTGCCTCTTTTCCTATTTCCCAGAAATATGGGCCTGTGCTTGCAACCCCTCCCTGCCAGTCTCCCAGCTTGGAGCACCAAAGCAAACCTGTGGCCACCCTCAATGTTTGCTCATCCCTATGGAAAAGCCCAGCCCAATCTACTCAATTCCACAGCCAAGCCAAAATCCTGTATTCCAGCAGGATGTGCAGAGCTCCCTGCAGGATTTGCTCTCCAGGATGGAGGCACATCCTTCAAAGCCACTGCAACTCTCCCACAGCCCAGGACGTTCAGGTTTGATGTCACAGCTCTGCCCACCTGAGACACATCACCACTCTGGGGCCTCCCAGGTCCATGAGAGCCCTTGCTGAGGTCACCTCCCACATCGGCCACATTTCTGCACATGGTTACAACTTTGAGCTCCTTGCCTGTTTTCCAGGAGTTTAGGACTTGCAGAGCCTTACCTGCAGCTTGTTGGCCTTCTCTGCCAGCTCCACCCTCAGCCTCTCCCCTTCTGACACCTTTGCAGTCAGCTCCTGCACCTGAGCATCGAGTTTCTTCCTCTTGTGCTCAGACTCTGCCTTGACCTGCTGCAGCACCTTCACCTCACAGGCCAGCTCCTTGTTGTCAGACTCTAAGCCTTGCTTGTTCTTTTCAAGGTTTGCTTTGAACTGGTAAAGACAAAAAAGCAAAGAAGTTCAGCTCCTTGCTGCAGTGAGTATTTTCTGCTAAAAATGTTTCTGCAGATCAGGTTTCCATGTTCAGAGAGAAGCCAGGTGCTCAGCAAGATGTGAGCAGGGAGTTGAGGATGCTGCTGTGTGACACTGTGTGTGTGCCAGGTACAGGCTGAGGGAGTTCAGGGTGTTCTCTCCAGCACCACAGGTAACAGTGAGGAGCAGCAGAGGCAGGAGCTGGGATGGCAGCACTGGAAATGATTGTTTTGGTAGCACTGCAAGGAGGAAGGAATGTGCCCATTAACAGATCTGCATGGCTCATCTCACAGAAATAAAAGGGAAGATATGAACCAAAGCTGCCCTGATTTGAGTAGGCAGAGCAGCCTGGAAGTGCAGAACAAAGCAATTCTCAGCACTGCACTGACATTTGTCAAAAGCCTTTAAAAAGCAATAATTGGCATAGGGGATGTTTAAATGTCATTTCTGCTGACACCATCTTGTCACAGGAGTTTTGTTTCAGATTGCAGGGTATTTTTCCATCTTTTCATGCTCTTATTGAGAATATTTATTGAATAAAGAGCAGAAGACATGCAGGAGACTTTCAGGGGAATAAAGCTGGTGAAAATCATAGTTTAACTACTACATTTCTCACTTAATTTAGAATACTAAGGAAGGTTATGCAGTAATCACAATACATAAAAACATCACCACAGGATATGAACTGTCCACACACACATCTGTGAATGACCTCAGCTGAAATTTCAAAAACTTGACACTTCTTTTTTTGGAATAGTTTTCCTTCTGAACAAGAGCAGGAGCCATGTGATCCATGTGTGCCACCTGCTGCCTGCCCTGCTGCTGGTGACCAGAGGACACAGCACAGATGTGCAATATTGTCAAACCAACATGATAAATCTCAACAATTGGGATAGATTTGAGAGGACAGCTTGGCTCTGTGATGATGGAAAACCTCAGCTCAGGTATCCTGGAAGGAACCACGCTGCCTGTGGTACTTATAGAAACCCCTGAAGCAGAAAGTTCATTTTCTCCTCACCCTTTTGGCCTGTTCAAGCTGTTCAGAGAGCTCCTCCAGGGCAGTAGCATGCCTCTGTCTGATCTCCTGGATCTGGGCTTCATGGTTTTTGGTTTCCTCCTCAATTGCTTTCTTCAGTTCAGCCACCTCCTGCTCTCGCTTTGTCCTGGAGGAAGCACAAAGAGTCATCAAAAAAAACCAATATTTCAGTTTTTTGTAAATCAAAGATGAATTTTCAATGGTGCTTTCTTACACAGATTGTGATCCTACCTCAGCTCCTGCTGTGCTGCAGTGGTATCCAGAGTATCTTCCAGTTCAGTTTTTAAAGCCTCCAGCTCCTCACTCAGATCCCTTTTCTGCTTCTCTGCCTTGTTCCGTGATGCCTTCTCAGACTCCAGGTCCTCCTGGAGCTCTGCAATCTGAGCCTGCAGCTCCCTGATCACTTTCAGTGCATTGTTCTTCTGAACTGCTTCCTCATCCCCTCTGTCAAACAGAGGCACCACAGTTAATGGGATATCACCTCCTCTTGCAATCATCCTTAAATCAGCTATAAAAACAGCTTAACTTTTCCACTAGAATAAAATAAATACAAATTTTTATAGAATAGTTGGGTTGGAAGGGACTGTAAACATCATCAAATTCCCATTCTTTCCAGGAGCAGGAACACCTTCCACTATCCCAGGTTGCTCCAAGCCCTGTCCAGCTTGGACATTGCCAGGGATGGATGAAAGATACCACAGATAAAACCTAAAACCAAGGTGCACTATCAGAATTATCAAGCTTTAGTTTACAGTCAAGTATTGCAGCTCTGTAGATCTCAACACTGCCCCAGAAATGTTCCATCTGTAGAAATTTCTCTTTCTGCAAAATTATACTTCAAAAATACAGATGGTGTTCAGCATAACATGGGACTGCAGGAGTATCACACAAACCCAGATAAAGCCTGTCCTGCCCAGCACTGAGAAATACACATTTTTCCCTCCTGAGGCTGAATTTTGGGAGATTAAAAAAAGCTTCCAGAGCTGTTATAACACTGTTATACCACATGAAACTTCTTTTTGCAAGTTTGTAGAGCAAGGATGCTGAGAGATCCCTGAATTCCTTTAAATTTGTCTGTGCACAGCACAGGGCTCCAGAGCTGCTCCAGTGGCTGCTCCTGCAGCAATCCCAGCTCTGAGTGCAGCCAGGTGAAATTCACTTTGGGGGAGCACCACACTGACCTGGCCACAGCAGCCTGCAGCTCCTCCTCCTTCTTGGCCAGCTGGATCTTCAGCTCCTCAATCTGGGCTTGCAGCTCAGCTATTTGGTCCTGCAGGTCTGTGGTTTCCCCATCCAGTTTTCTTTTAGCTTTTTCTAACTCTTGACGGGTCTTCTCCTCCTTTTTCAAGCGTTCTAAAGGAAGCAAAGAATTAAATTCCTATGGAATTGTTCCTCTTGTCACCCTCAGGGAGTTTGGGGTGGCAGGAAGGGTGGGAAGTTTAATTTATTCTGCCTCAATTCTTTCTCCAGTCTGCAGAAAAATGAAACAGCAAAAGAAAAGTGCATGACTTAGCCAGAAAGTCAGGGGAAAGTCTCTGACAACTGTCAATAGTATGAGATGAGGCAACAGAAACATCTTGGTAGACAATAAGGAGTGGGATCTAACAGAGCAGCTTGAGCTGCTAGGCCAGATAATCACAGATATCAGCACTCAAAAAAGAAGATAAATTGTGGACTGGAACAAATGCTGGCTTGCATGGCTTTGGAAGGGCTAGGCCAGACTCCAGAAAGTCTATTGGAAAGTGGTATAGCTTAAACTAAACTGGAATAAACCATTTTACAAGTGTCTGTGCTGGTTAATTCCATCCATCAATATTTGGAGAGCTCCCTCCCAGTAACTGATTTGTGTGGCTGGGATACTGCAGCCCAAAGGAATTCTTTGGGACCACAGCAGGGCCAGAGCAATCAAAGGCACTGAGCTGGCACAAAGACATTGTGCCTGTGGCACAACCAAGGCACACAGCAGCAGGGCTGGACACATCTCAGCCCCAGAAGGTTTTGCTGAGCAGAGCCTTAGCCCAGTTCTAAAGGCACTGGCACAAATTTAAAATTTTAAGTGACAGTAGGAGTTATTGCCCTTGTTCAATACTTTAGTCAATACTGCTGCTCAGTGCAGAGATTTCCCTCACACCCTTCCCAAACCTCCTTCTGGAGCAGAATCTTCCACATGGAAAGGGAGCCATGGTCAAGAATCACCTCAGAGCCACCCTGGGCTATCTGGGATTTTCCAGACAACCTAAAGTAACACTGCTTTTCTCCAAATAGTCTCACATTCCAAAAGAATTGTACTTTTTCCTTTGTTTGTACAAGGAGTTCCTGGTGAGTGACAGTTAGAGCAGTGTCACAAGACCCAATTTTGTAATTGAGAAAGTTCACAGCAAACTGCATTAATTTTTTCCCCCAAATATCAATGCCTAGCAGTGCCAAGACTCTAGCAGAGACCTTAATGGCTTTTTGAATCATCTCCAAGAGTAAATATCATTTTACTCTGCTTTCCTAGCCAAGAAATTGTATGTCTTAAATATAAGCTTTAATTTCCACTTCTAAGGTCATCAGTCTTGGAATGGTTCTGTAACCAAACCCATCTGTCAAGTTCCTAGTCCTGATTTAAGCACAGAGCTACTCCAGCATTATTTTCCAGTGAGTAAAACTTACTTAGACCCATCTTAAAGTCTCTGAATGCAACTGTTAAAGACAAGGTTCATCCATCACTACTACCCCTGTTAGTTCAGTACCTTCCTACACAGATAAGGTAAAACTCTTGATATTCTTCCAGAAGCACATCAGCCTTAAAATATGTAGCAAGACAGGCCACAACACACCAAGTGCAAGAACTATTCCCAAATTAGGGCACAGTAACAACTTTCTCTATTATTTTGCAACTTTGACTTGGCAGCTCATTGATGTTGCACAGTATCTATAGTAATTAAAAAAAAAAGAAAATGTAAAATCAAGAAAGGTTGCATGTGGGGCAGGTTTAACTTGTGACAACACTGGCAAAACAATCAGAAACAAATGGAAAAAGGAATGGAACCATTTCAGATGAAATCATGGAATAGTGTGAGTTGGAAGAGACCTTAAAGCTCAGCTCCTTCCAAACCCCTGCCTTGGGCAGGACACCTTCCACCAGACCAGGCTGCTTAAAATAAAGCATTATAAAATAAAATATATCTATAAATATAATGAAGAGAAGTATTAAGAAAAGCAAAACAATTGAGATTTGCTTATTGAAAAACAATCCTGGAAGCTAAAGAGTGCCTGCTGCCATTCCTGCAGGAATACACTGCTCTGGTGTTAGAGAAAAGTGGGAGAAACTTCCCAGGATGTTTTCCCTTGGTGCTAATGGACACAGGCAACAGCAGGAATTTCTGAGTGTCTAAAGGAAATGGACTCTCAAAAATGAAAAGCTGACAAGTTCAAGGAGACTGAGCAGCCAGATGCAGCAAATCTTGCAAGAGACACGAATTTCCTTCAGGAGGTGGCTGGAACAGCAGCTCTGAGTATCCAGCTCAGGTTACAGTGCACAGGCTGAGCAGACTCTGCAGCCCTGGCCCCAGGGATCCATCCCCTCCTGGCAGCAGCTCCAGCCTGTTCCCAGCCCACTCCAGGCACAACAAACCTTCCAAATCGGTGATCATCATTTCCTGCTTGTTCTTCAGTTTGGCCAAGTTTTTGGCTTTTTCTTCTTCTTCAGCCAGCTGAGAAGAGCATTCAGCAATCCGATCCTCCATCAGCTTCTTCTCCTGGGGAGGAGAAGGGGAGGAAAAAGAACTTAAACACAACTTCTGGAGTCCCCAGGCAATGAAAATAAAGGAATGTACAAAACCCACAGAGGGGTGTCATGGAGCACAATATTCTATTGCAGATTTTGTTTCTAGTACAGATTTTATTTCAAGTGATTGTCAATGTTAAGGATCAATTAGAATTGTTTGGAAACATGAACACTTATTTTCCAAGAGAGATCTGGAATTCAGCACACAGCAGGCCTGGCTTTAGGACAGCACTGGAAATCTGTTTGCAGAGAACAATGGCAGCTGTAACTAATTCTTCCAGCTCTAAGATTTGGGAGAGTCATGAAACTGGGAAGAGTGCATGACAAACTCCCTGTGGAATGTCAGCCCAAACTCATCTGCAGTGTCTCAGCTTTGTCCTGGTCACACCCCACGAGTGTGCAAATGTCCCAGACCCTGGGCCAGCAGCTTTGGGAGCTGTCCCTTGGCATCTCCACCCTGCACACTGCCCTCACCTTCAGAAATTTGGAATTTTGGTCCTCCAAGAGTAGGATCTCCTCCTCCATCTTCTTGATCTTTGCTTCAGCTGTCACTTTTTCAAGCTGCAGCTTCTGCCGAGCTCCCTCCTCCTCATCCAGCTGTTCCTCCAGGTCCTGGGAAGAGACACAACTGCATCTGTGCATCTTCCAGGTTATCCATGTGGTCACATTCAGGTTTTTTTAACTCAGGGACAAAGATGTGCTATTTTGAAAAGCTAACACACACTAAACCCACATTTGCTGTGTTAGATTCATTTACAGGAATTAAGGGCCATAGGATGCACATGGGATTTTTGATGCTCTGAATTCCAGCTTTGGGTGAAATGTGCTGTCTAGGAAACACACACACACTGCCACAGTCTTAATCTTCCTAATTCCAACGATAAAATTAAAAAATCTGTTAATTAATTATAACCAAATCATTTATGTCAGAGCCTTCCCAGCACACGGCACCTGAATGGGGCACCTGGTACCAGGATCTGGGAAGGGATTCCACAGGGAACAACTCTCCTTATTTCAGTATCACAGCTGAGACAGTTCAGCTATTGACACAAAGAGTTAAAAAGCAATAATGCACTGTGCTTCTGAGGGTTTAAATATTCATTTAAATATGATTAATAGACATTAATGAAAAGGCATAAAAAGCTGTGAGAAGTGGAGTTTATTTCCTCTTCAACTACTTTTAATATTTTGAAAGACAGGTAACTTCTCAGCTATTCCCTTTTTAAGGGCCACCATTATTTAAAAGGAAGCACCTAAATCATCTGATTTTCAAAAAAAACCTCAATCAACTAACTTGGAGGAAATGACATTGTCTTAGTAAAGTCAGAAGAGGAATGTCCTTCCTGATGTTCCCTGGATTTCAGTGGAAAAGGAACATTTCTCTCACAAGTGACACCATCCCATCAGTGTGTCTGTAAGGCCCTGCCTGCTTCCTGCCCTCTCAGAGCACTTTGCTGCTTTAATTCTCTCAGCACACACTGACAGGGCAGCCTGGATTGCCTTCGTGTCCTCAGCCTCACCTGCCTGAGACAAAGCTCATCACACTGAACATGGAAAGGGAAAAAAAGGGAAAAGAAAGGGAAGGAAAAGGAAAAGGAAAAGGAAAAGGAAAAGGAAAAGGAAAAGGAAAAGGAAAAGGAAAAGGAAAAGGAAAAGGAAAAGGAAAAGGAAAAGGGAAAAGGAAAAAGGAAAAGGATTAATCTTATTCCACTCAGAAGCCAAATTCCTGTGTCCTGTAGAGATGCTGAAGGAGCTTCCCCATCCTACTTCTCCATCTCCAGTCACTGAGAACCATACCTGGATATGGCCCTGCATTTTCTTTTTCTCATTCTGCAATATTTGGTTTCTTTCCTCCTCCTCCTCAACCCTGGACTCCAAATCATGGAGAATTTCTTCCAACTCTTGCTTTTTGGCAGCCAAGCGAGCCCTCATCTCCTCAGCCTCTGCAAAGAGCTCTGTCTCAGCCTGGAGCTGCTCTGCAAGGATATTCTTCTCCTCCAGAACCTGCAAATACAAAAGGCAGTAAAGCTTTAAAAATGACACTTGGAAGTCTCTCATGAGAGATGACACCTGTGACAGCTACAAAGGTTCTTCAAGGCCACGTTCTGCTCCAATTCCTGCCTCCCATGTGCACATCCCAAACTAAAGCCTTTCAGAAGAGGCTTTAGCAGCAGTGCAGAGCACAGCAGCTCTGGCTCCAGCAGCATTTCCTGCACTGCTCCCTGCACAGTGGCAGAGCAGTGCCATGGGCTGATCCTGGCACTTGGAGTCCCTGGAACTTCTGCCCAGCCCCTCCCTGAGGATGTCACTTGTCACTGGACATGGAGCCACTGACTGGCACCCTTGGAGTGCCCCCATCCAGCCAGTTCCTTATCCCTGAGGGGTCCATACACCATGTCTGTCCACTTTACACACCAGGATGCACATGGGACACTGCCAAATGCACAAGTGCAGGTAGATGACCCTGAAATTACTTTTCCTTTATTCCCCAAATGTCTGCCATCACAGAAAGCCACCAGATCTGTAGAGTTGTCCCAAGTGTTTGCCACAGCTTACCAGAATGACCCTGCCACTGAATTTCTCCTATAAACCAGGAAAGGCCACAAAACCAGGTTTGGTTTGGTTAATATGTTTCTGCATTCCTGGAGGAACAGCTCATGCTGTGAATGGGAATCAGCTCTCCTCTTCTGCTCCCCCACATGGGACAGAGCACAATTCATGTCCTGCATATCAAAAGCTGATCTTGGACACAAACCTGTTGATGTTTCCTTTCCATTTCTTCAAGTTCTGCCTCCACTTTTGTCTGTTTTTCTTTCACCTTCATCAGCTCCTCATCCTTGGCTTGAAGCTCTTCTTCCTGACGAGTGACCTGAAGAAGAGGCTTCACCTGCAAAGGTTTGAAATGAAAATGTGAGACCCTGCACTCACCTATTTATAGATGAATGAAACAGAACAGAACAGAAGGAACCTTGGTGAAGACTCTCCACCACTGCCAGTGCCTCAGCTTCAAATATGCAGCACAATTCCTCTGCAGGATTTTCAGTGCACTCAGCTGCTGCTGCTTCTTTGCAAAGGCCCTGAAAACAGCAAAAAGGTTGTGTTAAATACAGCTGACCATCATTTCATTTTTAGGTTACTCAACCCTACAACATTTAGAGACCATAAACAGGCTTATTTATGTTTCAGTAACTACACTAAATTTACGAGTTCTTGCTCCTATAGAGTCAGAGCAAGAGCTGAATTCACCATTTCCAATAATTAAAAATCCTGTTTGATCTTATTCTCAATGGGCTTTCTTCTTAAAAAGACAAAACCAGGATGGATTGCTACTTCAATTTTTAAAAAGCAGCTTTCCAGAGTACTTCCAGGAACCTTCAGTGGGGCAGGAGGAGAGACAAAGGAATTTGCAGCCACTGTAAAGGGCTCAAAGGCAAGAGCAGGGAAGGGAGATATTGTTAAGCAATGAAGGTGCAAATTCTTCCCAGGCAAAAATCCGCTTCATATGCAGGATACAATGACAGTTCCTCAGGTGACACACTCAGAAAATCTGTCCTGAAATAGAAGTTTTAATGCACAGCTCCCTGTCAGAGAGAGCCCCCAGAGCACACTCACTTCCTGGCCAGGTAGCCCCTGCACACTGCCTGGAAGAAGATGATGATGTCTGTGATCTTCAGATCCCGCTCCTCCTCCAGGTGTGCCAGGACCCCAGCTCGGAAGAAAATCTTGCTCTGTCCAATTCTGTACAAGTTGGGGTCCAGCTCCAAGGCTCTGATCTAAACAGACAGGCAAGGGTGTTGTTGTTACACCAAGAAAAGGACAAGTTTGGGGGGTTTTTCAATGTTTTGACAATACTGAGCTATAAACACTTACCATACGCTCACAGGCTTGCTTACCATCCATGAAACCTTTGGGAATTGCATTGGGAGTGAGGATCTCATACCTTAAAGGCAAATGAAAAAACACCCTTATATCCAGCAATAAGCAATGTGATTTACAGTATAAATTTATAGCATAAACTACAGTAACCAAGTGCACAGTTAGGGAATTTCTCCAGCAGCCAATTTTGGATTGCTTCCCTTTTCCTACTGTCTTTAGAATAAACTGCAGTAATTAAACACTTGAAAGTTCAAGGCCTCACAACCAGGTCTTGATTTTCTTTGAGCTGGGTTGGGGGAGGAGAGAGGAGTGAGGGATCTTTAATTATCTAACAAGGAACTTTAACTGCAAAGAACTCAAAATTCAATTATTTAACAAGGAACTTTAACTGCAAAGAACTCAAAATTCAATTATTTAATAAGGAACTTTAACTCCTAAGAACTTAAAATTCATTTAACAAGGAACTTTAACTCCTAAGAACTCAAAATTCAATTGTTTAACAAGGAACTTTAACTCCTAAGAACTCAAAATTCATTTAACAAGCAACTTTAACTGTAAAGAACTCAAAATCCTGTTGCTGCAGTTACCTCTGCCTGAATTCCTGGAACACGATCCTGTTGGGGAATCCTTGCCGACAGATCCTTATTCCTTCCAGAACCCCGTTGCACCGGAGCTGATCTAGAACCAGATGTGGGTCCAGTTTTCCAGCCTGGACAAAACCAAACGAGGAATATTTTAAGTGGCAAATTGTCCTTTCAGATTTTCAGGCCAAAAGGCAGCTGTGTGAATCAGGGAATTGTCAGAGGATTCTGCCCGGTGTGACGACCGTGACAATCGAACTGCGATGGGAGGAGGAGGAGGACGCAGGACTCAGAGCAGGTGAGGAGTAAAGAGAGACGAGGACAAGGAGTGGCCTGAGCCCCTTACCCTCTTCTCGTGGTTGGGGATGATGCAGCGCACGAAGTTGGGGTTGGTGTTGCGGAGCGTGGCCATGAGCTTGGTGAGAGACTCCTTGTAGAGCTGCCCCACGGTGCGGAACATGCCCTTCTTGGTCTTGTAGGCCGAGCCAAAGGCCGTCTCGGTGATGCCCGTCACCTGGTCCAGCCCCACGATGCGATCCACTGGTGGTGACAAGAGGGAAGGGCTGAGTGGCCCCCGGGGCCGGCAGGGGGTGGCACAGGAGTGGCAGCAGAAGCTTTGGGGACGATGCCGCGAGTGCCGGCGGGGCGAGGCAGCCGCAGCAGGGACGGGGACGCTGTGCACAAGCTGGGGACCAAAAGCCACAAACCCATCCAGCACTGGAGTGTAGCTTCAGGGGGTACAGGCTGAAATATCCAGCTCTTTGCTTGCAGTTCTACATGACCAGGAAAGCTGTTTGCTGTATTTAAATCAACTTTATAGAGATGGAAATCCCAGCTTGAGGCAGGCTTTCTATCTGAGCTCTTACGGTGCACAGCATTTCTGGGTTGAACATTTGGAATTACACATCTGTGCACGAAAAGTCACTTATGACAATGAGATAGATTAAACCTGAGCTTAATTCTAGGAATTTAATAGGAATTTAAGTGTTATTTCAGCGACAAGAGGGGAAAAGTATTTGCCAGACTTGTGCTTGTGCTGTTCGGAAGTTCTTCCCATTTTTAAATAAACCTGCAAAGACCTCCCTACCCAAAAGACCAGGAAAACTCCACACCAAAGCACTTCCAAGCTGCCAGAAAGCATCACAATAGAGATTTTTCTTTGATTTTTGGGAACATTTGGGTAAGGATCTCAAAGGTTTGTTTTTCAGAAGCACAGTTAGAAATATGACTGCCATCATTAAAACCTTGAAGGTGATTCCATGTGCATGTCAAGAATGATGTAAACAGTTCACTAGAAGATACACAGATGGCTTAACACCTCAATAATTACAGCTGCTGCTTCTTAGGACTGAGCAAATCCCAACATTTGTGGCTTCTCCATGAAATCCAAGCTGGGCAGCCAGAAACAAGCAACTATTTGTAGGCTACAGCTTCGATTTTGTCATGTTAACTTCAAATTCATTTAAACCAAAGCAGAGAGAATTATGATTTGCTACCAGAATTATCTAACAAATAAGGGACACTATTTAACTTCTTCCTAATATTCCACTGGACAAAGGTCTATTAAAAAAAATAATAATAAAGGAAAATTAAAAACAGAGAAACACAGGGCAGCAAATTTGAATAATCAGTGTAAGCCTTGTGTGTAGAGCAGAGCCCAGATCCTCCACAGTGTTTTGAACACAAGAATTAAACTTAGTAAAGTTGGAGAAATAAGTAGGTGGTAAAGTGTTTATAAGTTCATATCCCAAATATTTGTTTTGAAGCAGAATTCTGCCCCAACTCAGACATGAGATAGAGATGACAGGGAGTCAGTTTTACAGAGGAGGAAATGCTTGTCAATATTAGAAACCTGCACCCACCAGGCCCCACTAAGGACTGCAACCACTCCGCTTTTTTTCACCCTGTACTTTCTACCATTTGGCAAACAGGTCTGATCTTGCACAGCTCTGCTTTGCTCCCCTCTGTGCTCCAGCTCTAGGAGGGTGATTTATATTTCCAACAGGATTATTGGAGTTAAATGTAAGCCCTACCTATAGGTTTAAAGCATGAACTGCAGGACTGGACCATCACCCCTGAACAAAGCTCTCCAGGAATTCCTTTAGGCACATCCCTGGTTTCCTCAGGGATGGGATGTGTCAGCAGTAGTGAAAGATAAACCCAAAATCTGAAGGCACAACCTTCACATCCATGTTTCTAAACTTAGGGAGAAGAATGCAAGAAGGATGAGGAAATTGAATTAAATAACTAAAGTGTCTTCCAAGACATTCCAAGTGCATTTCTTGATTTCTCAATACCCAAAAAACATCTGCAGCTTCTACAAATATTAAAATTAAGAGGTTTTTAAATTAAAAAAACAATTCCAACAAGGCTGGAAGAAATTTATTTTACTTTCTACCCTCACTAAAACTGCAGCACTATGCTGACACTTCAAAACATTCTCAAGCTCTCCTCCCAGAAGGACACAGCCACGTCCTAAAACATCCCAGAGTTTTGTCAATGTTGGACTGCAGAAAGAAGCTTGATAGTGTTACAAAGCTTTTGCATTCTCTCAAATGCTTGGTGCTACAAGAATTGTCACTTAGAGGCAATTCTACATCTCCTCATGGAACCAGGAAGCAACAAACCTTTTCATCTGCAATGCATAACTGGAGATGCTTTGTGTGTGTGCAGCAGCAGCTGGACAGGAATGCACTGGGGGCCCACGGGGGCTGGGGGGGTTTTACCTAAATTCAGCATGAAATGAGAAGTTCATGCAAGCCTACGAGCAAAAATGGTTCTCCTGGAGGTACAACAGCCCTGCCTTTAGGAGGCCTAGTGTTTATATCCATTCACCTGGTGGCTCATGAAGACCAGAAATATTGTCATAGAAACAGGCTCTCTGAATATTCTGAATCTCTAAGGCAGAGAAACAGCAGAAACAGAAAGACAGAAGAGCAGATACACAAGACACTTGAGTTAGTAAAAACAACAGGTTCATCAGTTGCAAACACACTTCACTGTTCTACAAAAACAGTTAGGCCACAACATATTCCATGCACATTTCAATGGTCTGTGGGAACAGGGGTTGAGGATTTGGACCAAAACACAATTAATTGCTCTGTGTGTGTCCTCCAAGGGAAAGGAGCAGATCCCCAACCAAAAAGCTCTTCATAGATTCATTAAAGCTGCTCTCTGTGGCTGCCCAAAGAGGGAAACTCAGCATTAACCTCCAGCAGCACCTAAATCACAAGCTTCATTTCCTCCTCAAGTAACAAACTACAGCGTTTATATCCTGTGACATGTAAACATACTCTCATCAGTAGATTGTGATGTTAAAAAGCAAACTAGAAAATCACTGCTAAGTATTTATGTGGCTATTTCTGCTTTTTGGAGTCATTTTGTAGAAGTACTGATAAATTCTTTCAGGTGATGGGCAGGTAACCTGGCTGAGCAGCAGTGTACAGTTAAAACAGGATTTGATTTTAATGTGCAATGTCTCAGCACTGCTAATGCTGTTAATGCAATTCATTTTAGGAGATGTGGATTTCCAGAGTACCACCCACCACAGCACAGCAAATAACTGTGCTGATGCTCACAGGAGACAATGTTTACAAATTTACCAACAGCAAGAACCACTACAGCTGCTCACACTCAGGACTCCACTGCAGCAAGTCCCAAACAAGAGTTTTGGACAAGATTCCACAAGGAATTGGACACAGAGAAACCAGTAATAAGTGAATATCAGTTCCAGTAATGAACATGAGAAGCAGCTACTCAGAAATGGAACATGTGCAAGGGACTAGAGGTGCAACTCAGCTTCCTTGGTGTACTTTGGGCACTAAATAAGAGAGAAAATGCTGTAGATATTTACAATGGAGAAGTGGAGGGTGAGGAAGGAACAGGCATAAAGAAAACCCCAAACATGTCATCCAGCAAGGTGAAAGCACCAACAATCTGTGCTCAGAGCTCTCTTACCATCCTTCCAAAGCTCAGCCACGAATTTGTCTGAGGACTGGTGCAGGAGTGTGGCCACGTTGTCGTTCAGGGGGTCCATGTTCTTCATCAGCCACTCATCTGCCTTGTAGTCCACCTGCAGAGCAGCCCCAGGCACAGGCTCAGAGGAGAAGCAGCTCTGGGTTTCTATGCAGCAGCATCAAACACCAGTGGTGCCCTCCTCTCACTGGCAATGCTCAGAATCACAAAGGCTGGACAAGACCTCCAAGCTCAGAGTCCAGCCCTGGGTGTTCACATTTGCTTGCTGAGCCTCCTTAGAACAGCTCAAAGTACCACAAGCCTGTTATGCTTTTGAAAGAATAATTTAATTTCTTTAAAACAGAATTTCTTTAAAATTCAGCAATCTGACTTCTTTCTTACTGACAGCTGGGTGTTTATTTGCTGCCCAGTTTATTGTCAAAGTAAGGTTTCACTGTAAAGATGTAAAACCAGCTCTAGGATAGATTACTTTACCAATTACTTTATCTTAATTATTGGAGAGTCAATTAAGGATGTGCTGCAGCATGATTTTTAAGAATTTCTCTACAGTATTTACATTTAAATACTTGCTTCTATACAGAAAACAAAGTTCTTATCTTCAAAGAGCCAAACCTGTGGTTTCCAAATAAACCCCAGCTCAGTAGATAAAAAAATCATTGATACCAACCTGGGTTTCACCCCAATCCAGGGAGCCCTAAAATTCCCTAAGTCCAACAAAATCTCTGTGGACTGAGTTCTGCTTCAACCAAGGTAAAAGTTGTCTATTTTTTCATCCAGGCTTTGGAAGGAAAGCAGAGTACTTTCCCCAACTAACCTTTCCAAACAAGAATTTAATGTTGTGCCCTTACCTTCCCTGCATAGTGAATAATGCAGAAGTCTGCTTTGTCCTTCAGTTGTCTTGGCTTTTGGAACTTGGAATGAGTTCCTTGCTCTTGGACCAATTTTTCCACAAATGTCTTGTCAGTAGCTTTAGGGAACCAGCATTCTTCATCCAGCAGTGCCAACACACCAGGAGGATTTGCCTGAAATGCAGTTTGATAATGTGTTCATGTTTTATACATTTTTTTTTTTTTTTTAAAGTTTAATATTTCCAATACAGCACTGAACATCACAGTAAGGGTAGTCCAAAATGATTCAAGCCTAATTTCAGTTAAAACAAGCTGTGGGGGAGTCCAGGTCAAGAAGGATGTTCTGCCTGGTTCAAACAAACTCATTCCAGTTTATGGAGACACCACTGAGCTGGTCCAGGGCTGACCAGAGCCTTGCTTTGTAAGGGTTTATATTTCAAAAGTGCTGAGGGAATGCAAAGTTCACACATTTGGTGAGAGATGTTTTGATGTACTGGGCATCACACTTACAGAACAACTCTGAGGGTACTGAGGTTTGCTTTTAAATTAATACATAACTTGAGATATTTTATGATATTCACCTGAGGGCAGCCACACCTGCCCCCTGAGGCTTTTTGGAGGAGATTTTACCTTCTAAGGGGCAGAACTTTCTATGATAACTGAAAGAAGATTTCCCTTTTCCCAGAGAAAAACAGGAATGCAGCTTTTCTGCTGGTCAGGATGCACAGCAGCACTGGGAGCTCACCTGCACCCCAGGACCACAGAGGAAGGCAGGGAGCAGTAACTGCAAAGGCCCAGGTTTCATTTAAATGGTCACAGGTTCTGAGATGGAAAGAACAAACTTTCAGGAGTCTCTGTTCTCCCCATCTGCTCCTCCTGCTCTTTAAAAGCTTCTTCAGCTTCCATAAATTGAGCAGCCAGAGGAGGATGTTTTAAAACCAGAGTGACTAAAACCACTTTTTCAATTTGCAAAGCAATCTTCTGAGGGAAAACTCTACTCTACATCAAGTTTCAGGAATTTTGCTACTGATTTCCAATGAAGGAAGTCTGCCACAAGTCTTGGAAAAACTTTCTACCTGAGTCCCAAAGCTCCTACACCACAATGGCACAGTTTAATGACACTGACAGGATTAATGACTTCATTAGTACCAGGGAAAAAGGTATAAAAATAGCAGCTCATATCTTGAGCTCAGTGTTTTATACTGACATAAGGGAAAAATCCCCTCTGGATAAATCCTTTTATTAACAATACACAGTATTTTAGATTGGAACTTCAGCATTCCAGTTAATTCCCTTTTAATGACAGCTCCACAAGAAATGTCTCATTTGCAGGCAGCAAAAGACACAGTCAGCACTCCAAGCTCTCCTCCTCAGAGCATTATTCATGTGCAAACTTACAGGCCTTTCAATTAAGTCAATGCAAGGCTGCAGATCCAGGCCAAAATCAATGAAGTTCCACTCGATCCCCTCCCGCTGATATTCCTCTTGCTCCAGGATAAACATGGTGTGGTTGAATAATTGCTGCAGCTTCTCATTGGTGTAGTTAATGCAGAGCTGCTCGAAGGAGTTCAGCTACAAGAATAACATCAGTGTTCAAGAATGAGTCAGTGACAAGATATCACAGATCTGGGAGTCAAAAATTTGACTTTATAAGGAAATTCTCCAAAACTTTGCAAAGTTCGAATGCAACATAAAGCAAGCTGGAAAGCAAGTCTACAAATCTTCATTACACAAATAATAGTAGGTACAACTACCACACATAAAAGAAGGATTAAAGATTAAATTATGACTTTTGGCACTGTAATTTTGGGCCGTCAAAGCCTTTGTACACCCCAAGCAAACCCCTTGTGTAACCTCAGAGCATGCTGCTCTCAGTGCCTGTGCAGTGTGTCCTGATCCCACAGTCACAGGGGAAAGCTGAGCAGGGATATTTCCAAGTACCTCGAAGATCTCAAAGCCAGCAATATCCAGGATTCCAATGAAAGAGGCTCCCTGACGTTTGGTCCTGTCCAAGGCTTTGTTGATGCGGTGAACGAGCCAGCGGAAGAGGCGCTCGTAGGTGGCCTTTGCCAGAGCTTCCACTGCAAAGTCCGCCTGCAAATCCAAACAGGAACGTTTATTTACCCTGGAAAAGCCATCAAAAGGACACAGACATGGATGGTAACACAAATAACTCAGTAAAAGAAGAAGTTGGATGGAGTTAATACCAGGGGAGGAATGAAAACAAGCAGTAGGAACAGTCTGGAGTTTGAGCGACGTTAAGAAAAATTTCTTTCATCAAAACAAAAGGTCTCCAAGTATTTGATAATGTCACAACATGAAAGGATGAAACCAGGAGAAAGTCAAGGAAAGGGAAAGGTTTCTTCTATCCTACAAATGATTTTTACCATATAAGAACATTTCATAAAGACAGTAAAGCTTAAACAGAGCAGCAAACACTCAGAGCCAATTTCCTTCGTTAGGAGCTGACGAGGATGAAGATGGGGATGAGGATGGGGATGAGGATGCTTCACTCGGACTTTAAAGCACCTTTTACAGCTCACCTGTTCTTTGGTCTGGGCTTTCTGCACGTAGTCCCTGCCCACTTTGATGCGGGGGGTGAGGATGGCGCGGGTGAACTCCATGACGTTCATTCCCAGCAGGTGGCAGAGCTTCTGTGCGACTGCAGGGACAAAGGGACAAAGGGACAAAGGGACACTGAGCCCCTGGCCGGAGCGGGGAGCAGCTCCTCACTGGAGCTGCCATCTCAGGAGCCAGTGCCCAGCCTCAGGGGCTCTGTCCCCAGGGCTGGCACATCCCTCCAGAGGGACACAGCTCGATGTCCTTGGGGAGCAGGGAAACGCTGGATTTCAGGAGGGGGCAGCTCATTCATGCTCAGGTACAAGTGCTCACTGAGTTACTTTAAAAGGGTTAAAGGTTACTTTTTAGAAAGTTACTTTTTACTTTTCTTATCCCCAGGGGAAGAGGACAGTATGGGGACATCACACATCAAATCCATCATCCTAAAGGTGGTTAAAAACTGGTTCAATTCTGTGCCAGCACAAACCAGGGATGTCACATTGTCCAGGGAGCTGAGGAACCCCTGGCACCCCTGGCACCCCTGGCAGTGCCCAAGGCCAGGTTGGACATTGTGGCTTGGAGCAGTCTGGGACAGGGGGAGGTGTCCCTGCCATGGCAGGGGGATGGAATGGGACAATCTTTAAGGTCCCTCCCAACCCAAACCAGTCTGGGATTGCAAGTATTTGACACAGAATAACACCACAGGCATCAGCAGAACCTTCCTGATGTCATTTCATTATTTAAATACTGCATTACCCACAGCAGCCCTACAGACTCCTGTTGCATCAATCCCTGTCCCTAAACACGTGGCCCAGGAGGTTGGGTGGTTGTGATTCCACACTTCTAAAAATGACAGTGACACTGAAGGTATTTTTAGGTCCAGGGAAGTGTTGCCCTTTAGCAGGAAGCTCTCCACACCACCCAGTAAGTACTTGGCTCCTTATCTTTATCATCTGATAGCTTCTTTTACTGTCAAAATGAAAATAAAAAGCTGTTTTTTCAAATCAGCATTGCAAAACAGATTTTCATACTAAATATATGAGAGTTTCTGCTGCATTATTTTTTCTTTAGTATTAGAAAAGCTATTATTGCTCTTTAATGTTGAGATTCTCTGCCTGGCCATATGTTCACTGGAAGGGTTCATGACCTGACACATAACCAGTGAAATCAGGGGAGTGTCACAAACTCCTTCCCTTGAGCTACAAACAGGAGCAATTCTGGGCTCTGAGTATAAAAATATGCACCAGCACATCAGATAAAGCTCACAACCTCAGGAGCCAAGTGGAAAGTGCTATCAGGATCTCTAAAACAAATAAACCAAGAACTTGAAAATATGAAGTAGCCACGAGCTTGGTGCAGTGAGACACTGGAACTGTAAAGGATATTCCAGTGTAAGGAAGGAGGGTCCCCCCTCTCCCAGAGAACCCCCAATGCCACCCTCAGCTCCTTGCATAAACCAGGTACAGGGAATTCATTGTCCTGTCAGTCATAGACTGCAGTTCAGTGAGAATAACACCAATAAAGCCCAGCAGGTGTAATCCTAAGCACCACATCTGCTGAGCCACTGCAGGAGGCTGCAGCCAGCACTTCTGAGCTTCCTCTGAACAAAATGATCCCAATTCCAAACTGCCCAAACTATCACATCCAAGGGCAGGACTGGGTCACACTATCTCAGCTGGCTTCATCTTGCACTTTAAAAAAAGCGTCATTCACCTGAGGATCACAGGATGGTCTGTGGTGGAAGGGACCTTCAACATGACCAGTTCCAGCCCCTGCCACAGGCAGGGACACCCCCTTGTTTGTCTGTGATGAGAAAGGGCCATTCCAAAGGTGTGACTGGAGAAAGGCCTGACTGTCCTGACTCATGTTTTGTTACTGCTGGCGTTTGGACAGAAAACTCGGAATGAATTATAAAGCCAAGATACTGAGGAGCTCCTATCAGAGGTGAACATGAACTTTATGAGATTGCTTTGAACTTCTGCCGTCTCAGGAAAGGTTCCCTCCCAATCTGGTGAGCATGAAATGATTCTCCAAGTACAGATCTCCATCCTCCTAACCCACAAAGGCTCTGTGGCTTCTCTGATAGCTGTACTTGAACCCCGGATTTGTTTATCTACATTTACCATCTACAGGGGAGAATTTGCTTCCCATGTTCTTTGAATTGGTTCCCATCTGCACTGCCCACACAAACTCCTTCCCATCCACAGAGACAATACCTGACCTGTATCACACCCAGGCTCTAAACAAGAGGAGTCCCTATCAGGACACAATGATTTCTCCAGAGGATGCAGGGAAACCCCTCACAATGAGATGTGACAAGAAAAGAGAGGTCAGTTACACTCAATTTCTTCAGAAAGATGCAATCACATAGACCACATCACTAAATTTTTATATACAAGAGGACAAAAATATGCTTTAGCTGAGCTTTTCATCCTTTTGGCTTTAGAAGCCAGAATTTTGTATCCAGTACTATAAATATCCAAGAGTATCAATATATTTATAATCAGTGTTGTAATTCAGAATTGATGTCTAAAAACCAATGGTAATGCAAATAAGTCAAGATAGTCAAAAAGCATCTCTATCTTTCCACATGGACAATGATCAGGTGGGCTCTCTAAACCAGCAGGAAAAGCCCAAAAGCATTAACCCCTCAGCCACCTTTTCTCCTCACTGCAACACAATAAATGCCAAAAGCCAGGTCAGTAACTACTGAGCTTTAACCCCCAGCTGGGCAGCAGCCAGTGCCCTCAGAAAAGACAATTTTGGGCACTGCAAGTGACCCACGAGCTCAGCAATTTGGGACAGTTACAGAATGAGACCCAGACAAGAACCTGAGCTGTCCGTGAACAGCAGCTCCTGGGAATGGTGGTTCCCACTGATGTCACTTCTCCAAACTGTCTTTCCATGAAAACATTTCAAAGGCTGGCACTAGATCCTTAAATAAAACCTCAAATGTGCCTCAGCAGCTTTTTTCTTTTTGGGTGGGGGAAGAAATAGATGCTTCAAAATGCTGATTGCATTGCAGGCACTGATAAATTCAGTGTCAGCCACACTGGCAGGACACTCCAAAAATCAGCCTGTTCTAAATGCAGCATTCCTGTCTTCAGCCACTGCACCATGGAAGTTGTGCTTGGCTCCAGGGCTCTTATCATTGGCAACAAAACTGCTCTCAGCAACCAAAGAAAACAAACTGATTTAAGCATGAACTTCTTCCTAGGGCTTAAGTCTTTGGAGAGAGCAATAAACAAGATTACAACCAAAATACTTGTTCAAAGCTTAGCAGCAATGCAAACAGCATAAATTGCCCTGATGGACATTTGCATTTGTCTGCAGGAGGAGATGGAATGGGAGAGGTTCAGGAATTGCCTGTTGGTGCCATCAGCCCAGGCCTGGCCTCATTTTGGCCCAGAGCACTCCCAGGGATGCTCAGCCCTGCTCTGTGCTTGGCCAAAGGGCAGGGGAGGACTCAGACAGGTCAAGGGACACCCTCCAGACGTGGGCAGCTCACCAGTGTTCTCTGGCATGGAGGCCTGGTCTGTGTTCCTCTCCTTCTTAAAGGAAATGTTTCCAAACTGCAGCACTGAGGACACCACTTTCAGCATTGCTGTGAGAACAAGAGACACACACGCATCAGTTTCATGGCAGAGGGTTCAGCTGAACAAATTTTCCTTCTGTTTCTTGTGTCACTTTCCTTCCAGATTCCAAGGAGAAGTTCAGGGAGGAAATACAATTTTTGGGCAAATGGCTTGAATTCAACTCCAGCTGGAGTTAAGCAAACATTTTCTTCAGGCTGTCAAAGACACTGAAGCAACATTAAATTTGGTGACATTAAATTAGCAGAGTGTGTGTGTGTGTAACAGAGAAAAGGACACTCTGAAAATTCCAGAGCCTCCATAACTTACACAAGATCTCATCATGTGAAAAGCCCATGATATGCATGGCTTCCATTGTCTCCTGGAAGTTATCCTTGTCTTGTTGCCCAGGGATGGGGATGTAGCCATTAGATAAAAATCTGTAATTGTTAAATCCTTCAAGCAGCAGGTCAGCTGTGTTGGGGGCAAGAGGAAGAGACAGAAAAATCAGAAATGCTGAGAAATGCTGTTCACACCCACCCAAGCTCTGTTCTCACTCAATTCCCCAGCTCTGCTTTAGGAAATCAGTTCCTCAGATATGGCTACAAGCCAGGACAGCAGCTTCTGAAACCCTAAAAATACAAGTGCACCTCCCAAGCTGAGGCCAGACTCAGACTCCCTCTCTGCAGCAACCTCCATGAGCTCTTGAATGCATTAAACCAGCCCACAGAACATTACCCAGATCTAGCATCATCTCAAATCCTCATCTGGAATATCCTAAAAGGAAAATCTCTACTGAAAGGTAACAGACCCAGGCAGAAATGGAGTTGGGGATTGATGATCACATCAAAGATGCTGAGCACCAGCTTATCTCATACAGGAGGAGTGGATCAGTTCTCTGAAGTCTGTATCTTTATTACCTTCACTTATCACAACCTACCAGAAATTCCCAAGGAGGGGAAAAAAGCCCAAACAGAGTTGAGATAACCACCCCAGCACTGCAATGGCTTGAAGAAAGCCCCAGGGTTTCATTAAGTTTGGGTTAAATTTCTCTGTAGGCTGGAGGAGATGGGGCTGCCTCTGCTGGCCAGGGCTGGCTGTTTTCAACTGGGAACTTTGCAGCTCCAATCCAGGATTCCCAGCCAGAGCCTGCCCGAACTGGCCTTTGGCATGGAGGGGACATTGGCTTCAAATGCCAGAGCAGCTCCCCAGCACCTCTGATAAAACACAGCAGTTATCTCAGAGCAAAGCTACCTGGCCTCTCCTTCTTTTACAACTCACCATTACAACCACAGAATAATTCAAACCCTGTCCCACTGAAACAACAGACACAGCAGCCAAGAGCTTTCAAAGGGCTTTTCCCAGCTTACACTTGAGGTGCTCCCCTGCCCCAGCCAGGAGCTGATAGAAGATGTGGAACGTCCGCTCGTCCTTGGCCTGACGGACAGCCCGAGACTTCTCCAGCAAGTCTGGGAACACTGCAGTCAAGGTCACCTACACGGCAAACAAGAGCTCCAAAGCAGGCTATGGGATCAGCCTGACACCAAAGGGAATTTCAGGAGTGATGCCCAGGGCAGCTGTGGCAGTGTCCAAGGCCAGGCTGGACAGGATTTGGAGCAGCTGGGGTTGTGGAAGGTGTCCCTGCCATGGCAGGATGGGCTTTAAAGTCCCTTCCAACCCAACCCTTCTGGGATTCTGGGACTGGACTAGGTCCAACATGAATTTTTAGTGACCAAGAAAGAGATTTCCAGCTGGTAGAAACCCACTTTTCATCTCAGCAAACTCTTGACATTTCAACATTGCCATCCCTTGGCTGTTTCTCCCTGCATTTCCTGCATTTCCTGCATTCCCTGCTCCCTGCAGCCAGCCCTGTCTGCTGCAGTTTGGGTGAGGGGGAGCTCCCATCCCTCTCCATCACTTCTATTGAGGTCACAGCTGAACTCTTAATCCCAAAAACGCAGCAGCTGCTGAATTCAGAAGTCCTTTATCATCCAAGGTGCATTTATCATTCCTTCCAAGCATTGCATTTTTCCATAACAATCCACACTGCCTTTAAACAGCTCCCAAATTCAATTTCTGCACCAGGTAGTGCCTGATTAGCTGCCAGGAGCTGTAATCTTATTAAACTTTTATTTCTTGGTATTCCATGTTGTAAAACAAATGTAGGACAGGGATTTGAAATGACAGTGGCAAGGATGAGTTCTGGTGAAGAAGAAATTCCCCAAAAGTTAAATCCTGTTTTCACAAAGCTCTGGGCAAAACAATTCATCTGGACTTTCCTAAAAGCTGCCTTCATTCCTGTGCTGTGGTGAATGAAAAAAACACTTATCATTGCAGCATATTTTGATTAGCTATAGCTCTTTCCCAGCCTTATTGGGAAATCACATTTTCTGACAATTCCAAACATTAAATGCATTTTAGATCAAGCAGTTTCAAAACATAGCAACCAAATGGAAACTTAACTACAGAATTGTTTATGATCAATGTTCACTTAATGTTCTTTACCAAGACTTCCAACTTCATCACTTTACGACCACTCCACTGCTATTCTCCCAGAAAACTCAAAATTACACAATACATTTTTAGCATAGAGAAAACAACTTCAGGGAAGGGCTTTCAGTGCCAGTATTTTTACTCGGTTTTACACTCATAAATAAAAGTTAATCTTAGAGCTCAAACTGAATTCGCTTTGGTATTAATTATAATTAATAAAGTATAATGGAAGGTCTGGTGTTATTGCACCTTCCTGGGTACCCAGAGGAGCTGAGGGGGCCCAGCTCAGTCCCTGGGGCAGGAGCATCCCCCTCTCTCCAGGCAGGGGCTGCTCCCAGCTCAGCTCCTCCTTAGGAAGGCGTTGGGGCCTTTTCAGAAATGCTCCCAGAACAAGCACATTTTACAAGGTTTCCCTTTTAAACACACCCTGGGTTTAAAGCCAGCCTGAAAACCCTGCAGGTTTCAGAGTGTGGAATTTGGGAGTTTAGGATTTCCAAGCTCGAGGAAGCTGCTGAATCTGTGATATTTGATCAGTTATTTTGAAACAAAGGAAGAGATGGATGCTGTCAAAGGAATGTCCAAGTGTGGCAACCTTTCACTGCATTCCAATGAATTCTAGGGTTAAAAGCAAAACAAAGCAGGGAAGCTGCATTTTGCAAGGATGTGGCAGGAAAAAGGATACAGGTCTCAATGTTGGCCCCAACAATGTAACCAGTGACATCGAAGTTAATCCTGATGAATTTGCCCTGCAAAGAAAAGATTTTTTCATTTTTTTTTTTTTAAAGTAAGACAGTGCTTTCTATACCAAACATAATCCAAATGAATTCATGCATCAAGGATTTCCCAAGTTCAAGGGAAACCTTTCCCCTTCTATGGGCTCAGCCACCATCCAATGGAGCACGTTGCACACAAACACACTGAGGAACTCTTAGTGCACATTTATTTGGAATCCAGATTTATTTCCCTCACTTTTCCCTGAGCAAACACCCTGGCTGAGGTGGGAAGCAATGCTGAGATTCCAGGTGTGCACATTCCTACAGCACTTTCTGGTGCCTGAAGGGGCTTCAACTCCTGAACCTCAGGTGCTGCCTGGCACAAAAGGTTTCTCCTTCCTTTCCCAAAAGGAAAATGTCTCCATGGCTTCTCTTCAGCTCATCTAAGGGCTGAATCCTGTTGACACCATCACAGCACTGAGTCCAGGGCTTTGGAAAAACCACATCAGAAGGAAGCATTCAGTGCTGCCACATAAATCCAGCAAGGCCACTCTCCTATCCAGTGCAAACCAGAGATTTATTCCCTGGAACACAAGAGAACTGCCTTTGGTAGCAGATAAAAAGGGGAAAAAATAAAATCCATTGGCCACTGGGCTTCTCTGAGTCCTCCCTGGGTTATCAGGAGCAGGGGAAGGCTGTCAAGCCTGCATGGCTGAACATCACCACCTCTCACTTCGTGGGAGGAGAGAGATTTTTTAAGTCAGGTTTTAAAATGGCTGTTAAAGATGATTTTTTTTCTGCATGAGATGAGACCATCTGGAATGAATTATACTTGCTCCTTTATGAAAACAGAGCTGGAGCCATCAGAGTGATTATGTTCATGATGGCAATGCAGAGCTCAAAATAACACAAACCAGATGCTAACATCTTTTAGGGAAAAAAGTATTCTCATTAAATTAGTACAGTCTCTGATGGATTCAAGACAGGTAACAAAGTAGAATCATTGTGCAGTGAAACCTGCTGATGTTATAAATCCTGTACCCAGCTTCTATAAGCATCAGGAAACATTAGAAATAACAGGGTTGTAAAATTTAAAAAGCTGAATTTCCACAAAACCGTGCTCTCCCTTCTCAACTGAAAGGGCTGATGGATTTAGTCATCCAGTTTTCCAGAGTTCTTATCATGGAGTTGAGTTCATGCATTATAAATCCAAGCAACTGTTGAAATGTCAAAGGCAGACAAGAAATCTTTCATTTGTTCTGTAAATTTTAGTGCTGTTCTCGCAAGCAAAAAGATTTAATACCTCCTGTACACTTTTGAAGTTGTACTAAAAACATCTTCCCCCTGAAATAAGAGACGGCTTTTTTTTTTTCCTTCAAAGGAAAGGAAGTTCTAAGAAGTGGTAAAAAGCTATTTATTCATCCTGAGTTCCACCACAATTTTTAAAACAATGGAACCCATCAGAAGTGGTTATCAGCCACCAAAACACTGTGAACAGCAGGCAGGGACCCAACAAAAACATGGAGCAGCTACAGCAGTGCCTGACACCTGGGCTAAGTCACACTGTGGCTTCTTGACTTTCCTGCAGTAAATCAGTACATTTAGATGGGGTATTATATGCAAGTTCTGCATTTTTGTAGAAATCCAGGATGTTCTCTCCAATCCAATCAATGGATAAAGTCACAGCTATGGACAAGAGGGCTGCAGGCTCTGCCAATTCCATGGGGATGCCACAGTCCTTCCCATTTCTCAGCAATCCAGCAGGATTTGTGCACACAGGCCCCAGCTCAGCACCCCAGCACACTTATATTTGTTAGATTATGAACTGCTGTCAGCTCAGGGATGGCTGGAGTTACAATAAAATCATGATTTTACAATACAATCACTGCCAAGAGCCAGTGAGGAGGTGTCTTCAGTGACCCCCAAAATGCAGAAGGCATTACAGGAGCACCTGGACTCGCGGAGGAAGAGAACAGAGAGATCTTGTGAGAGTAATTAGAGAAACACTAAAGTAGGAGATTTCCCCACAAAGAGCACTCAGGTGCACGCTCTGAGGGACAGGCAGGTACTCACAAAGCGGGAGGAGTTGTCATTTTTCACTGTCTTTGCATTCCCAAAGGATTCCAGGATGGGGTTGGCCTGAAGAAGCTGCCGCTCCAGCTCCCCCTAGAAACCACAGAGACAGAAAAACAAACACATTGATCACAGAGCACCCGGCAGGGCTCCAGTGCTCTCCTCTCCTGACAGTCACTCCCCCTTCACCTCCAGAGGGGGATTCTCATCCTTCCCCTCACTCCCAAATCTGCAGAGTCTCCTCCATCCAGGGGTGAACGTGGCTGGATTTTTGGTGGTGTTTTTCTGGGTGGGGTTTCTTTATTAAAACACACACAGAGACACACAGACAGAGCAGGGAGCAGATAGGATTTGATGGATGTTGAAAGTCACCAAAGATGGAAAAGAAAATTTACATTTAGGGCTAATGAAATCAGGCACAGACCTTGAGTGCTTAAGGGAAGAAACCAACTTAAGTGATTTAAGGTTTTAGATCTAAACCCTGTGTTGACAATACAGCTATCTCAGAACACCTATTTTCAAACTTACTTTCAGATGAGTGAAACTGCCCTTCAGTCAGCCAGACTGAAACTCATCTCATTGCATCACCTCTGACCTGCCCACACCTGAGAGGGCAGAACAGCACAGCAGAACTGAGCAACACCAATTACAAACATTGTTTTCAAATTGCTCAATCCAGCCAGCATTGCTCAGGACGTTTCATGCATTTGTTAAATGTTTCTGTAAGTTCTGGCCAAAGAGTTTAGAATTTGAAGTTCTTATCTCAAGGAAATTGCACAACAGCTTTTAACAAGTGCTGTCCATGAGGAGGTCTGGTAACAAAAAAAGTCTGTGCTGCTTCCAAGAGCCCAGGAGGCATAAATGTACACAGGAAAATATATTGTCTTCTTGCTCTGAAGGATGGTTTTGGAAAAAAAAATTAAGTGAAGCCGTCTGGAATGTAGTCTCCAAATCTGACGTTTGTGCTCATGAACCTGCTTTTTCCAATTATTTATAGTCTTGATGAATAAAGGCCCCAGACCAAGCATCAAAGAACAGGAAGCATTAATTCTCCTAAGGCTTCCACATGAGGTCAATTCTTAGACAGGAATTTTTTAAAAATTCATTACTTAACACCTAAAAGAGTTTTATTTGTATATTGAAATATAATTCAAGCTCTCCTGGAAATAAATGGCTGTTCCTTCTTTTATGTGACCTCAAGTTATCTGCTCAGAAGTTGCTTACTTCCAAATGTATTCCCTTTGGGACTACACACTCCCTGAATTCTGGGGTAAGTAAAGAAGGAATAAATGCAGAAGGAATAAATGTGAGTCTGCCCAGAGCAGACCCAGCAGTGCCATGGCAGGGCTGCCAAGGTGAGTTTAAAAGCACTTTTAAACTGACAAAAAACTTACAGCTGGAGAGAAACTGGAAGCCTGTTATACCCACTCTGTGCTGTCTGTAATTGATATTCTCCCAGTTTCCCACATAAAAGCCTCAAACACTGGGAATGCTCCCACCTTCCCTCCCCCTGCCCTCTGCCAGCACACCAAGATCCAGGGGAGCATTCCCTCCTCACTGATCCTGGGATAAACCCCAGCGTGTCCAGCTAAGGAGGGAGTGTGGCACAGCTCACGTGTCCAACTCTGGAATATTTTGGAGCAGAAATGCCCTGACTGCACAGTGACTGCTCCATGGGCACGGCTGGGCTGGGCACAGCAACCCTGCAGGGCAGCAGAGGAGGGACAAACCTCTGCAATAAACCAGCAGAGAATGTGGATGAGCACATTTATCCAAATCCTCTGACTGGAGGCTCGTTTTTGCCACCACCTGTGAGGAGCTGAAGGAAGCAGTTGGATCCTGAGCTGTGGGTGAAAACCATGGGAACACACACAGACCTGTCACAGCTGTCACCAAGGCAAGCACACCCCTCACTGTGGAAAAGGCTCCTGATTTGGGAGTTTTCCTCTCTCCATGGACTGCTTTCAGCCAAAACCAATCCTCTTCCTGAAGAGCTCAGTGTTGTGAAAGACTCTGAGCTCCAGTGTCAGTTTGGCCCCTGGGCACAGCTCCCGCATGGGCACCTCCCCAGAACTTGGAAAAAGCAGTATGGGAACTGTGGGAGAAGTGAGGTCATGCAACAGTTCATGCAGGCACCACGAAGACAAGGGCAGGTTATTGTCTCAGTTTCAGATAAAGCAGCAGCACTGGGTTTGGGGGAGGCCTGGGGCAGGCAGGGCAAGCTCCATGCTACTCACATACAACAGGGATCCACTCTGGAGTTCCAAATGACATTCAAACAGAGATGTTAATGATTCCATGCCTTATGCAGTATCAACAGCCTGGGATTAGCATTTTCCACGGACACAGTTAAAATGTTCACCAACAAACGTTTTATGTCAAACCTGGCACTCCAGCTCTAAGCAAAAGGAGGGTTAAACCAAACACCACTCCGTCTATTTTTGGACTTGACAAATATTTCAGTAAAAACCCTTAGAACTGACTGATGTGTGCAAGGAGGGAGGATTAAGTTAAACACTAGGAATGTCTGCAGCTTCTGAAAGTGACACCATGGGCTCAGACACACAGTGGGGTTGCAGAGGTTTCACGTGTACCACACACTCCCAGAGGCAGCACAGCTGGCCAGGGGTGGCTTTTTGCTTCCAGTATCTCACACTTGAAGATTCCTTTGCTATTTCCCTTTGCAGGACAGTTACACTGCACTAAGCAGCTTCAGACAAATGCAAGGGGGAATTCACCCAGCTAAACTAACCCAGGGGAGCTGCTTCAGTCTCCGTGGTTGGTTACAGCCTGAGGAGCTGGGGAAAAGCTTTTTTTTTATTTAAAAGCTCGTGCCCAGCACAAAGGCAATACTTTATTTTAAATGCCCAGCACAAAGGCAACACTTACCAGCTCGGGTTGGAGTGGGGCATTTATCTTGTGGCAGCAATTGTTTATCCCTTTCCACAGTCCTGCCCTCAATTTATGCCTGAGCCTCCTTGAGGTGAATTCCACCTGGAGAACTGCAATTCCTTCTCTGCCCCAGAAAAGTGGGATCAGAGCAATTGCTGCTGTGCCCAGGGATTGGGAGCATGGCATGGGCAGCATCATCTGCCCAGCAGCTGCAGCCAACCCGAGCAGTGAGAGCAGCCAGAGCTCAAATGTGCAAACATCAATTCAGCAGATCCCACTCTGCTCACACCACTTGTCCTAGAAAGTCACTCTTCATTTCAGGAGGCTTTTGGTCACGCCAAGCCTTTTACACTTGAGATCAAAGTGTTCATTGGTGATTTTCAAAGCTATAAAAATATTCAGACAAAATACTTAATCAAAAGAACTTTGTAGCTTCCATCAATCAAATCTTTTATTTAGTGCTTTGTTTAATATTTAAAAAGTGTCCTGCATTCTCTCAGCAGCACATTACCCAATATACACACAGTATTTTGGAGGAGGGTGGCTGGGGAGAGGGCAAAACTTTCATTTCAGGGCTTAAAAGTGGTTAAAATCCTTTGCAATGTTGAGAAACTCATGAGCTGCTCACTCTTCCCTCTCTCAAAGCCAGTTAAATATTTCCAAAATCCTCTATTAGCTGTGTGTTCCTTCAAGGTTTCCCACATTATCAGCACAAAGAGAAGAATATACATCAGTTCTCCTACATAACTTTAAAAGCATTAAAAAAAACCACTTGCCTGGTGTTTCACGGGTTTGGGTGATTCGGGCTGTTCATTGCAAACAAACAAATGATAAGTTAGCAAGCAGGCATTCCAGCTGCATGTCACATCCCAAATTAGCATGTCAGCACGTTTAACCACACACTCACTTCACAGAGAGTTTCACAGAAACTGCCCAAATTCATCATAGAACAGAAGTTATTGGCATGTGTAAAACACTGCAGCCTGTGTTTAGGCAAGGACTAATTACACCCAGGATGAGAGCTGGCCCTCGAGCAGCCAGGGAAAGGGCAGCAGCTGCATTATTGGGGCACTGCTTTCAAAATGAACCCCAACACCAAGTCCCTTTCTCCCCAGCCTTGGGCACTGGGAGGTGGCCGGGATGGAGGAGATGATCACTGTCCTCAACACTCACAGAGGTTCTGCAACAACACCAGCGAAGCCACACAAAGGAGTCGGGGGGGTTGGTTCTGCACTGTACTACAAATATTTCAGAAATGCAAACCCACATTCAAGACAAGAACTCTGCTTCTTTCTTTCAAGCACCACCACGAGCAGCAGCACAACCTTACGCTGGAAATTTTCCCAGCAAAAAGGACAAAGGGAACGTGAAGGCAATAAAGTAAAATAAAAACCCTTCAAAATTCAAATGTGCACAGCTTCAGCAGGAATTCCCAATTCCATTCTTTCCTCCTTGGCTCAGTCTGTGAGTTTAATAATCTTAAGCTTCATATCTGAGAGCCTGAGGCAAAATATTGTGAAGAAACACACACAACAAGAGATTTTTATACCCAGCCAAATGTACTCCCTCTTTCTATGGCTCTTATTTTATTAGTGCAGAATGGCAGATTTTGACAGAGGTCTGTAAAGCAGCTGGCCCAGGTTTGGCTTGGTAAGTAATGTGAATTTTCAAAGCTCCACTCTACCTGCCAAGAAAAGAACTACCCCTCCTGGAATCATGGGGAAGGACAGGAACAGCTCAGAATTCAGAGAAGTTTCATTTGTTTATATTTAGAAAAGATGAATTGCACTCTTGGGTGTCCATTCTTGTCCTACTAGAAACAGAACTGAGCACAATCAGGCACAGATTTGACTTGTGTGTGTTTAAATGAGGGCAGTTAAAGCCCACTTGGAAAACCCAGGGGAGCTTTAGCCTGAGTGAGCCTACCAGAGATCCTGTCCTTCAAAACCTAATTCTGTTTCTTTAGAAATTAATAAAACAATTTAAGCAATTTAGCATTTCAGCTACCAAGGCAAATGCAGCCACTGAATGCAATCATTAACCTGGAAGTAGCAGTAATGAGCTCTACAGTCTAAAATAGCACCAACATGGAAGCTGGGTTTAGTGCAAATAGAGGCAGTTTGAGGTGAGAATGCTTTGGGGAAAACTTAAAGCCCTTTCCAGGGCCTAAAGGGGCTCCAGGAGAGTTGGAGAGGGACTGGGGACAAGGGATGGAGGGACAGGACACAGGGAATGGCCTGAAGCTGAAGAAGGGCAGGGTTAGGTGGGATGTTGGGCAGGAATTGTTCCCTGGGAGGGTGGGCAGGGCTGGCACAGGGTGCCCAGGGCAGCTGTGGCTGCCCCTGGATCCCTGGCAGTGCCCAAGGCCAGGTTGGACACTGGGGCTGGGAGCAGCCTGGGACAGTGGGAGGTGTCCCTGCCATGGCAGGGGAGCTGGAACTGGATAATCTTTAGCATCCCTTCCAACCCAAACCATGCTGGGATTCTGTGATCTGCATTTGATTTAAAGGTTTCATCTGATGGAGACTCAACACCACGCAAGGTTTGCTTTCACCTTCAGGCCTTGGAGGAGCTCTTGTTTATCATAACCCAGTGCCAAGCACCTCTCCCTCCCCTCCTCTGCTCTGCCCTGGCCAGCCCAGCCTCTGTTCCCAATCCCAGGGACTGCTGCAGGCTCACCTGGCTCTGCCAAATCCCACAATCACTGAGGTTTCTCTTGCACACTCCCACCTCCTCCTCCTCCCCACACTTCCGAGCACAGCGCCCAAGACAACACCTTGGGATTACAGAGGAAATGAGACACTGGGGCCACGGATTCCAACTCTCAAAAACCAGGAATCATCAGATCTGTGCAGGCTGGAATTCCAGCCCCTGTCTTATTGACTCCATTTCCAAGGCCCATGTGCCAAGGGCTGTGCAGGACTTTGTCAGCTCTAAGGAAAGAGGGATTTTGGGACAGAAAAGCCTCGTGGACAAACAGCTGGATGCCAACCATGGCAGGCTGTGCAGGGGATGGGCAGAGCTCCTCAGAGGCTGAAATATTTCCCCACCAGCTGGAGAAGGCACCTGGTGAGCCCTTGTGACATCAGTGCTGCTCTGAGCTGTCAGATTTGGGCTCCTTTGGTTTGTTCTATTTTTACAGCAAATCAAAGTTAACCTCAGGCTTAGCATACAAATTGTTTAAAGAAACAATCAATGAGACATTCAAACAGGCTCAGAAATATACATGTCACTGATAATTATCTGTAACAGGATGGGTACAGACACACTGCAAGTCATGGATTAATTTAACAAGCCTGTTTAGCATCTTCTTGTGCACAGGGCAATGCACAGGTTCCACACACTGTGCATCACCACCAGCCCTCTACAGCTTTCTAATGAATATGCAAACAGGACAAATTAGGGCTGCTTCTATAACCCCCATTGTGACACTTCCTACCTTTCCAGTGGCACCTGTGAGGGTTAGACATTCTTTGTTTCCCACATATAAACAAAAACTAATTGTTGCAGAACAAGGGAGACTCGTTTATATTTTCAAAATTAGTTTGGTGACAAACACTGTGCATTTTTCATGGATAGATGGCAAATCCAGTGCTCACTGTGGTACTGCATTGAATGAGGGGCACAATCCAAGACTTTTATTCAGGACACTCCCCGTTCTTTTGGTTCATATCCCAACTTTCCCCTTTCTTTCCCATGCCTTCACAGGCTCCCTGAGAAGTTGCATCATCTCCATCCCTCGGGATTTTCAAATCTCAGCTTTTCTGGGGCTTGGGCAATGCAGTCTCACTTTGAAGAAAGGCACATTTTGAAAGGTGTCTGGACAAGAGGCTTCCAGAAGTGTCTCAGCCCGAGGTATTCCAAGTTGTCAACAGTATATTTAGAAATACTTGGTGCAAACCCTGCACAATTCCCTTCTCTCCAAATACCTGTTGGCAATTTTGCTTCTGTAGCAACTGAAAAAACACTGGGTTTGTTCAAGGCTGCACAGTGGTAAAGCCAAGAACGTGCATAACTCAAAACCTGCACAGAAAATCCCCGGTGCTGGATGATGTCCCAGACAGTGTCACCCAGTCACAGCCTCCCAGCACATGTGGCAGAGCCACGAACACAGCCCTGACACTGCTGACACTGCAGTCCTGAGAAACCTCCTGTGCCTGCAGCACTCTCAGGCTGCTCAGTGAACACCTACAAACTCCAATTTTCATCTTTTCTGTGTGAAAAACCAACAACAGTCTGAGTAAGTATCAATGCACAGGCTCACATTACTTGCTCTTGATTAAAGCAGAGTCAAGTTTCCCCATACACTTCAGTAGATTTCTCCAAATCTACCTGCAACCTTTCCTTCTCTCCCACTTCAAATCCTCATCTTTTTTTTCCTTCACAGCCTGGTCAGAAGCCACCTCTGTTCCTACACGAGTTTGAGCCTTGGCACATTCAGGAATGGCTCACTATGAAGTGCCCTGCACTAAACTGCCACAAGTTGTGGCTGCTGCAGGGGGAACTGGCCTCAAGCTGTGCCAGGAGGGTCAGGCTGGGTATCAGGAGAGATTTCTTCCCTGGCACAGGGGCTCAACACTGGAGCAGGCTGCCCAGGGAGCTGGTGGAACCAGCACCCCTGGAGGGCTCCACAAAATGAGTGAAGTGACACTTCATGGGATGGTTCAGTGGGAATGGGGCATTGCTCAAAGGCTGGACTTCATCTTAGAGGTCTTTGCTGTAATTCTGTAAATCTCTAATTCTGGAATTCCATAAGATAATGTAGTTTGAAGGTTCCAGCCACCACAGACATTTCCACACAGGATTACTACACTGGAAAAGCAGGCACGTGCCATTTGTGGTTACAGCAAGACACTGTGTGGAGCAAAATAAATAAATCAATCAATAAAACAAATAAAACTTCACTGCAAAGAGATCCAGGTGCTCATAACAACAAATATCCCAACAAAAACCCACTCCTGTTTCTTAAAAGCAAAGAATCACTAAAAATTCAGTGCAAGTGTAAGCCTGGCAGGAAATCTGGAGAAAGTTCTACATAAATCAGAATTGCTTTCAAGCTACCAAAACCCCAACATTCTCTGATATAAAAGTATATACTCACTTGTTTAGAGTGTAATAAAATCTGAGCTTTTAATTAGAGCTGGCTTCAAGATATAGCAAGTTATAGCAGTTTTTAAGCTGGATGATTTTTCCCATCTACAAGTTAATTTTTGAAAGCACAGAAAGCTTGTTCACAAATATTGTACCAAAAGCTGCAGCCAGTGGGCACTAAATACAGTTAGAATTGCCTGGGTTTATTGAATCTTTTTGAAAAATGGGGTTTATTGCATCAGAAAGCTTTGCTTTTGTTGGTATAAAGCCTTTAATTTCACAATAGAAAGTAGGCAGCTGACATAGACTAGAAATTTTGATGTAACTGCTCGTTTCAGCCACTGCTAAAGAGAAAATAATGGTTGAGACAAAATTACACAGATTATATTACAGTTTAATTTTTAAAAAGTCATTTTCTTTGAAATGCAAAGATGATAATTTGCAAAAAGAGCAATAAACAAATGAGAAAATACCCCAACTTACAGGAATATTATGGTCCTTTCTTCCTTTATGGGAGGAAGCAACATGAGCAAGGTATTGAATCACTTTCTTGGTGTTCTCAGTCTTCCCAGCACCAGATTCACCTCTGCAAAACAGGGCAGACATTTCCTTCAAAATCCATCTTCAACAACTCAGCAATGCTTTGTTTCCAGCACCTCACTTCATCCCATTTATGGCTCTGACTGTGCAGCAGACCAAAAAGCCAAAATGTTGGGATGTTGCAGGGAACTACAAGGTATTTGTTTAAAATCCTTTCTTCATCCTAAAGCTCTCCTGAGCTTTAAGATGTTGATACAAGGTGTGACATCAGTTTGATTAAGAGCTTTTGGCTTTATGCCTGAACTCCTTTGCTACCCAAGGTGACATCAAACACTTGTCCCCTGCCTGCAGACAGAATTTTTCAGGGTGCAGATACATTTTTATTTTTAGATCATGAGATATACACATACCCTTTTACACTTAGCATCATTTTAATATATATACTTTAGATACCAGGATTTGGTTATGGGAATTACCAAATTAAGGGAAACACTCAGTACCTTAAGGAGCCAGAAACACAGTGCAGTAAAACACACTTTAAACAAGAGATTCTTTCCACTGCTCATCTCGGAATCTTTGCTAGGTTAAAATATATTAAAATATAAATATATTAAAATATAAATAGCCTTATATACAGTATAGTATATATATATGGTGTGTATATATACATATAGTATAGTATAGTGTGTGTATATATATGTATAGTATTGTTATATATATAATATATATAGACTTAAAATATACTTAAGGCTACAAGAATACATGAAACCATGAAGAAATGAATTTATCAGTGCAGAGTGACAGAGCTCACAGATCAATAAAGATAGCAAATGCACATTTCATTTTTAAACCAGAGGTGGATTTAAAGCAGATCATGTTTAGATAGAATTTATGGAGAGGTTTACAGGAGATATTCAAGGCAGGAAATGTGACCAAGTTCATGTCCCTGCAATCACAAATGATGTTACAACAGCTCTAAAAATGACAGTCTGGGGGTTTTTTCTAACCTAGATCTGATCTTCAGACAAATCCCCCCCAGAGGGATTCAGGGGTGCTTTAGGCAGGACTAACAGTGCAAGCCACTGAAGGGACATTGCCAGGGAGACAGCCACTGCCCTGAGCGGCTCTGAAGCTAAAAAGGGTTTTATTCTGGGGATGTGCATGGAAAGAGTGGAAGCACTCCTGTCATTCAACAGTTGCTCAAAAATTAACAGTTTGGAAGCCAGCTCCTCTGTAAGAATGACAAGCACACATTTTCCCTGCCCACTTATTTCTCCTCTAAGCCACTTATAACGGAAATGTTCATTTAGCAGGGGAATTGAAGCACATTCCTGTGCAGCCTTTTTCATCATACACCCCAGGTTTTGTAGCTAATCTGCATTTGCTTAGGGATTCAGCACCTCCAGACCTGCACTTCTTGGTGAGATAAAAGCTGAGGAGCATCCCTATGCTCACAGGGCACTCAGCAGCTGCAGACAGGAGACAAGCACTTGGAATTTTAATTCTGCACACACAGGAAGGATATTGATACTGTCTCAGATTTTCAAGACTCAAACACTCACATTGCTCCTCATCTTCCAACACTCTAAAATCACAGAAACCCCACAGGGAATGGCCCTAAGAGAGGGGAGCCTCTGCTAAGGGATAGTGGGATGGGAATTTCTGCACCCAGGAGCAAGAACCTTCATTCACTGCAGCTTGTGGGACTCCTCACAAGAGCTGCAGGTGAAACAGCTTCTGTTTGACCTGACAGGACAGCAGCAACCCCAGGTCTGGCTGGAAAACCCCAGCAAAATGGTCCTGCAGATAATCTGTGGGATACTGCACAGCCTCACTGCCCAGCTGTGCCTGCAGTTCCACAGTAACCAAGTTTTATCGATGGCATCTTCTTGGAAGCAACTCCTTCAGTTGTCTAAAACTCCTTTGGTTCCATTTCTCCTCACAGCCATTGGAAAATAACACAGAATATGAGAGATAAGAAAGCACTGCACTCAATTACTCAAAGCTTTCCAGAGCAAGGGGAGTTTCCTGCAGACTTGTTGACTGGGCTGGCTTTGCTCAGTGCATGGAAAAACCTGGAAGGTCCTACCTGAAAAGCTGGTTGCAAAGGAGATTACTCTGAGAATTGGCTAATGGATAACTGGGTTTCCTTTTTGCCAAGATACCATCACTATGAAAGTCAGAAACTGGGTGTACTTTGGGACCGCTACAAGTGGAACAACACCCTCTGACTTAATGAAAAATCCCATTTCCACCCAGCCCAGAGTCCCCACAAACAAGACAAATGTGAATGCTGGTAAACAAAAAATAAAAAAAACCCCAAACCATCAGGTGCCAATTCTTGCTTCTCAAGTCTTTATTTCTCATTTCCCTTTCACTGCAGTGTTTACATTAACATAATTCATGACCATGAGCAATAATAAAAGCAGCTTTGCCTGTTTCTAGATGTGTATTAAAATATGCTAATGCTAAAACTATTCCAGCAGGTAAGAGAAGTAAGAAGCACAGCAAAATACACATCTACATTTTAAAACAATACAATTTGTTCTTATTGTCAGCAGAGCTTGGGAATGCACTATTAGCTGTGCCTGTAAAGCCAGAGAAATAATCTTTTCTGTCAAATCACAAGAAGAAAGTTTATTACATTCTAAAGGAGGGAAATCTCCTGTAACACATGCTGTGCAGAGAAGCTGGTACAATAAATACAGCTCAGATGTCAGCTTTGGAAAGGGCAGCACAGGGCTGGAGGAGTCAGTTGCAGCCATACCAGCAAAGCTGCACAAGCACAGGAAAAGCAGCAGCTTAAAACACATTCCTGGTGTTAAAAAGCCTCTAAATCTAACAGAGGGGGATTTTAGAGAGAGTCTTTATGCAAGACCTCATTCAAAAGCAGCACTAGCGGATGTTATCATCCCAGTCCTGCTCTCCCTGGAGCTTACAAGAATGCCAAATATTTCCTGCAGCATCGTGGCAAATAGCTCTGCTGCCATATAGTATGAAAGAATTAGAAGATTTAGGATAAAGTCCTTTGCATTTATAGGAATAATGACATCTGCATACTTTGGTTCTTTCCCAGGAGTGCAAACACATGGATTATAAAAATAAATTAAAATCTTCTACCTCTATCAACCTGCCTAAAAAAGGTAAACTCTGAGTAACACCATGTACAGGATTTATGGAATGGGGATGGAATCACGAAACTAAAGCTTAACTTTTTCACAACCTTGTTTTAATACAACTCAACCTGTTACCATAAATTAAACAACTAAAGCTCTGGGCTGAGAAGCAGCCTCACCTCAGTCAGTGGCAGCTCTGCTAAAATGATTTCACCTCCTTCATTTCTCCACTGGGAGAATCAAAACCTTCTGGGACTGAATGGGAACACTCAGCTCCAGCCATGGGCTATGCCAAGCAGTGCTCCCAAGGAAGCAGACCCTCCTTAAATGCAGTCTCCAGTTGGAAGCACGAGGTTATTCCATCAGTTAACTGAGGGATCTCTCTCTTGGAAGCCACCTTCCAGGGACAGGTCAAAGTGTGCCAGTCAATGGTGAATTCATGCAGGATCCCATGTCCAAGTGCTCTTCCCTGGAGCAGCTGCTTTGAAGCAGCTTCATGCACATTTAAAATAGGAAAAGTTTAGCCAGCATGAGCACTTTAAAGTTTAACATGGTTTTGAATTCATTGCATGTAAAACTGGAGTGTCATTTTCAGCAAAGCCGAGAACTCTCCAGGCAAATTCATGCCAGCTCCAATTTGGTTAGGAAAATCCAGGCACTGACTCAACCAGCTGCAGCTCCTTCCCTGAGCAGCTTGAGCCCAAATCTTGCACAAGAAACACTTCCAGCACCGAATGGATTCTCATCTGGAGAGCAGGCACAGCAGAGGGAGAGGACTCACAGGATGAAGCAAAGAGGCAGGGATGGGAGCTGCTCTTCCCAGGGAACAGCTGCTCTCCCCACAGCACACTTCCAAAGGCAGCTATGATCCCAGAAACAGGTCGAGTGCCCTTCCAAGGGAGCCATTCCAAGAGGAAACACCAATAGTAGTGGAACAGTTGCTTTCCTTACAGTCAGGCAGGTTTGAAGCATTCACTCATCTTGTGACAGTGACAGCACCCAGCATGGCAGGGCCACCACCTCTCCCTGACCTGGCAGATGCCTTATGGACTTCAGGGAAATCAGATGAGGTTAAAGTTGTTTACTGAAGGCCCACTGCACAGACTGGCTCCTTTCCAGCCCACTTCCCCAGAGAACCATTAATTCCACAAGCAGAGGCTTCCCAGAAGGAACAAAGTGCCACGAGCAGCACAGGACACAGGGACACACACCCACACGTCCAAAGAAAGCTTTGCAATTCCCAGACAGGCTTTTCTCTCTCTTCTGCCTGGGCACAGTCTGCAGACTAACAATATTCCTGAAGATGTGGAATGTGTCAGGATGGTCAGATCAGTCGGAGATCATCTCTGTGATTTAAATTCCTGAAAAACTAACCCAAACAAAGTCAGGATTTTACATTTTGGATGGCTGGGTCACTCAGAGCCTTCCTCTGGCCCAGCAGTTTCAGTCGTGAAATGATCCGGGATGAGCAGTTCAGCACAGGGTCCCCCTGTGAAGTGGCACCAGTCCCTTGGCACTGGGCGAGTTCCCAGCACACAGAACCTGCTGCTCACAGCTCCCCTGGCCAGCAACGCCTCCTTCCATGGAAGCAGCCACTTACAGAAGGCCCCAAACCATGGTAATATGGAAATATGCACTTAAATTGTTTGGAGGAGAAAGTAACTGCCTATGTAAGAGCCCCAACAATGGCCTTTTGTCCTTGTCACAACAGCAGTTGCAAAGAACAGAGGAGACACTTATTCTCAGGCACAACTGAGCACATCATCTGCCAGTTACAAATTAACAGATATTTACAGACAAGACCTGTAATTAAAGGGTGTCTTAATCACCGGGCTTATTTTCTGCAAGAGGTATAACTGATAGTTTGGAAAAGAGTCATTAATTGGCTTTACTATTTACGTGGCTGCTTTAGAGCTGCTTCCTTTCCCTCCTGATGCTTCCCATCATCTCCACACCACTCACCATGGGAATGTTACCAGCTGGACTCCAGCCAGGGGCTGTATACAAAAATGTTTGGTATTTGCTGCTGTTGGCCTTTAATAAGCAGCCTCTATTCCCTCCACACCCCATCACTCCTACGGAAGCCAGTAGAGATTAGATATCCTTGTAGGGCTGCAAGCATCTGCTAAACACCTATTTATCAGGCCCAGGTCCAGTTTTGGGAATACCAGAAGTCTGTGGTAAGAGTCTCCACTTCAGAACACCCTGGCTTTAAAAGTGCAGTGCAGCACATTTTCAGAGTTGACTTTCTTCAGTATTTCCCGAATTTCTAATTGCCACAACACAGATTTCTTCATCTTGGTCATCAGCTTGGCATGCTCAGCAAGCACAGAAACACCAAAATTTAACAAAGTAGCAGCTTCAGCTTCTCCAAGGGGAAAAAAAAAAAAAAAAACAACAAAAAACATCCTGAAAAGCTCTTCAGCACAGCTTCACATCCCACAGAAATAGGAAAATGTGCAGGAAGGTCTGGGAATGCTGCAGTGTTGGCATCACACCTCTGTACAAATCACTGCTGGATGCTGAGTCAACACAGGCTGATAGCTACTGCTTTCATTATATATATATATTTATTTATTACTTATATATATGTTACTTATAAGCTAGAAGGAACATGAAGTCTCTGGAACTACATGTATTTTCCTTTCTTTTCAGCAAACTAAGAATTTGCAGAGAGAAGGTCCAAAATAAACTTTCGTTTGCAGTCCAATCAAGGGGGAATGATGAGATGGAAGTTGGTTAAGTCCAGCTTCCCAGAGAAGTGCTGGTTTTGAGGGCTGCTCGTTTGCTTTTCGTTGAAAAGCTGGATGAACTAAACTCCAGCAGCCTTTCTCACCATCTGTTAGTGGTTAGCAGCCCAAGATTAAACCATCCAACTTCAAAACTAAAAAGAAATTCTCACCATTACTGTTTGTTCAGCTCCTCCCATCTCATCTTCAGCCAGGCAATAATCTGGCTTCCACCCATGGATTGTCCAATGGATTTGGGAGCTGCAGATGCTCCTGTCTCTGGGTATATTTGAGTTTTTCAGTTGGTGAAAGGCCAAAGGGCACAGAAGAAATCCCATGACTGCTCCTGAGGAAATCAGGGGGATGCCATGGAGCAGCAGAGGCTCCTGGATATGTGAAAAGGACTTTTGGGTCACTCTGAGAAAAGGAGGCTGAATCCAGGGACCTGGTAAAGCATCCTGCAAATACCTCTGCTGGAGAAGTGACTGCCCCCCCTCTGAAGGCCATGGAAGGTAAAAAACCAGGAAACCTCATGACCAGAGGCAGGGGGAGAGAGGTGAAGGTGCAAAGCAGGCAAATCTTCAGCAAGCAGTGGGAGAGCTTTGTCTCCAGACAATTCCTGTCCAGACAGCTGGAGACAGGGAAATGACAGGCACGCCACAACTGTCCACTCAGCTGAGGGCACCATTCAGGAGCTGGCTTTTTCTCCATTAGCTACCCTGAACCACTCCTACTGCAGAAATGAGAAACTATTCTGAAGGCTTCCAGCTTCAGTAAACATCAGGGTCAATCAGGTGACCCAGGTCCTGAGACAGCAAGTTTGGGATGAGATGAGTCTTCTGAACTGCCACAGGAGTTTCTGAAACCACCTCTGGTGTGGTTGAGACACTCTCCTTGCACTTTATTTATTCCTGCCTTAGTCTAGGACCTGCAAAACCAGTGTCATGAAGGAGAACACTCAATTTACCTCAGCACCAGAAGGAGCAATGCAAGGGGAATCCTGGACACTTTCCCACTCCTGATCAAAACATGGGATCTCTTTCCAGCCTGCTACACAGGGCAGTTCCCCATGGCCTTGTCTCACTCATGAAGGGGATTTAATATCCCAAAATCCCAGTTTATAATGCAGACCTCCATTATAAAGAATAAGGTTCTCCCAAGAAGTATGGTGACACTGTCCCAGGGTCTGGCTGTAAGGATTTGTGTCCCTTCCCACCCCTCACCACCTGAGCTCCAGCTCCTCTGCAAGGCACAGCCAAGCCCAGCCAAGGTGGAGCCCAGCCTGAGGTGCACAAATCCCATGCTCTGTACAGACACAAACAGGGATCAATTGTCCATTCAGTACAGGTGGATCAAAAGCTCACCTTAGAGGTGAGGTAATGACAAAGTTGAAGGCAGGAGAGCTTATAGGCTTTCCAATTTGTAAATGATCAGATTGGACATTCACCAAATCCTGCAGCACTGCCATTCAGCCTTGTGGGCTCAGCTGACCATGCAAAGGAGAGTAAAGTTCATGTACAGACACAAAAGAAGAAGCTACTTCAAAACATTCACCTGAGGCAAGCACACGCTGCCAAAGCATCCACAAACACACGAGAACAAAGCATTTCTTCTCCCTCTGGGATCCCATCCCTGCTCTGAGGGCTGCTTTGTGCATTGCACATGAAACAGTCATCACATGAAAACACAAGTCCTGCTATGAGCAGGAGCCACAGACCTAGACAAGCCTGAGTTAACCAGATCAACTTTTATCTAAGTACAGAACTCTTTTTGCTTCTGTGTCCTTAGGCCCCGAGAATGTTGTATCATGGTATCCATAGCTGGAAAAGGCATGGCTTGGAAGGATGCACCCTCAGTCTTGTACAGACTGTGAGACTTAAGGCACTTCTGTAGGAAGCAGAAGATGGAAATTTGAATCCCTTCATGTCAAGAAGGAAACTGAACCCAGGCCTCCTTCCAGCAGTCAGTCTCCCCATTGAGCTATTCCAGGCAGCAGGATCCTCCCAGACCATGTCCCCAGCACACTGGCACCCAGGAGAGAGGCACCCAAGCACTGTCCCTGTCCCCTCCCTCAGACACCTGAATTGCTGTGTCCTACCCAGGCCTGGTCACGGCAGGCAGCTGCAGGACAGAGCCAAGGGCTGCTTCCCAGCACAGATAACCCATCCTGAGCCCCAGGCTGCTCCCAGCAGGGACAGCTTCCCTCCTGCACCTCTAGCTTCAGGCTGGCACAGGGAGTGCTGGCCCAGGGCACTGAACATGAACAGCAGCGGTCTGAGCAGGCAGGGAGCCCTTATCACCCTGCCTGACACTCCCAGCACAGCACAGGAAGCTGCAGGAACGCTCAGTCCATGGGGGAGAGGGCAGGAAGCTCATCACAGCTGCACTGCAAGCACACAACAGCTCAGGAGGGCCACAGGCCTGAAACCCCTCCTGTGCTCTGGCTTCCCAAGCACTGCTGCCCCAGATCCCAGGAAACCTCAGCTACAGCAAGAAGTTTGCTCCTGGGAGGGTGAGTCCAGGTAAAAGGCAAGACACTTTCCTTCGTGTCACCTTCCTCAGAGAGCCCCTGGGAGGCAGATGCAGAGCTGGGCTCTCCCCAGGGTCTCCACACCCACTTTTGGATCCTGTCTTCCCCAGGCATTTCCCACTGAGCAGTTACAGCACAGCACTGCAGAGATGGGAACTTCTTAAAGCTTTTGGCTTGGATACAGAGCTCTTCACTGACATTTTTAAATTACATTTCTTAAGTAGCACATGCCTATAAAACCCAATAACATGAATTACAGTATTAAAAGACTATATCCCCATATTCAATATCACTTCATGTTACATCTTTTCCCACTGCCTGTCAAGATTGAAGAGCAAGCTTTGACTCTCACAGCTGTATCAAAGCCCCCTCTCACAACACAGATCCCCAAAAGTGCCCAAATGAAAAATGGTCACTCACGTGCAGAGAATGGATTGGTCCTCACGGTCTGCAAAACAAGAACAAACACTGTTAGAGGGGTTTGTTTACACTGTTCTGTAATCTGCAAAACAGTTTATTTTAATTGAGTATTTCTAACAGTCATCTTTTCAGTTTAATAGTTCTAAAGACACTCTGAAGCAATTTTAACAATATCCCTTTAATAATATCCCAATTTCACATGTACACATCCCTCAAACAACAGCTCAGAAGTTCCTGAAAGTCCTGACATTTCAGATAATGAAGTCAAAATCCTGGTTAAATTTAATCATCATCCACAGTAAGGTTTTAAACTACATTTTCAGATGAAGTGGACCTAACACTTCTTATTCTGAATGCATAAAGAATATAAAACCTTACATGAGGAGAAAAACAGTTTCAAGCACACAATACTGACAACCATACACTTGGAAAGAACACTGCCATCTCCAGCAAACAAATGCTTTCCTCCCCAGCTTTTTGTTTTCTTTTCTAAATGAACATGCAGGCCTGAAGAGCTCCCACAATTCAGTTTATTCATGCAAGCCTTGTCTAAAGGACATCCAGGGAAACCAAAATGCTGCAGTGCTGTGGCTCAGCACTTCTGTGCTCACGACCTTTGAGAAGAACTCCTGAAGGTCAGGTACAGCCTGGAAGGGTTATTTCATCATCACAAAAGCTTCACAGAATGTATTTCAGCAGCATGTTGAAAATTATATCATCAAAATATTAAAATATACCTGCAGCAAGTACAACATTTCAGCTCAAGTCTTTCAGAGCAGGCAGATGCTCCTGCACATTGCCAGCACAGGCTGAGCCACAGATGCCACCCCTGGCAAGTTTTAGACTGCATTAACACCAAGGATGGCAAAAAATTGAGGTATTTTCTGACTGAAAAATGTTAATAACATGCAGTCAGTTGTATTTTGAGGCCGTTGTTCAAAAATACTGAGAGGCAGGAGTGATGCCCTGGCCTGCTGTGCAGAGCAGCTGCACCGGGCTGTGCTTCCCCAGGGCCACCAGGTGAATCCTGCAGCCCATGACTGTGTCTTGCAAGCGGATGTGAGTTCCAAAAATCCCTCCTAAGGGTAACAAACAGCAGAATGAGTGCAGGGGAAGTGAAGAATATTAGTTTAGATTATTAAAAGTGGGAAAGAAAAATTCCAAGAGCTGGTGACCCTCCTGACAAGGCTGCAGGGATAGTCCCAGATCATTATTCCCTACAGCTGCATGAGGTGCAGCAACTCCTGCACACCAAAAAAAGGAATGGGAAGCCTGGGACTGCAAGAAATGAAAGACGAGAAGGGGCAAAAGCAGTGGGAGTATGACAAGAGAAACATTAAGATGACACTTAGTTCTTCTGGGTTTGATATCAGGCAGCGGGTCTTGCAAGACCTATGAAAAATGTGGCTTTGGTGGCAGGAGCAGAGGCAGGGCAGGGCTCAGGCACAGCGGGATGTCCTGCAGAGCCAGAGGAGTGCAGCCCTGGGACCTGAGCTGCTCCCAGCACAGGCAGCAGTGAGCCATGCCTGAGCAGCTCTGCACACCAGCCCAGCCCAAGGGGACACAGGACAGCACAGAGCATTTGCTCTTGCAGAAGAAACAGCTGAATGAAAGCCAGGCTGGTACCAGGAGTACAGCTCAAAGTTAGCACTTCTTAGCTTTAGTATTTACTGAGGCATTTCTTTAAAAGTGACAAGTTGATTTTTCCCCTTCTTACTTCTCAGGAGTAACTTCACTCTAATTTTGGCACTTTAGCTGGGTCATCACCTCAAAAAACACAGCATCCTCTAAACCAAATCTCTTCAGTTTAGCACTTCAAAAAAGTTAACATTTGCCCTGAAGTTTAATTTATTTAAAAACAGTGAGAGTTTGTTAATGCTTGTATCATGACATTTGGTACCTGTGCATTTACCATGCAATGCTACCGTGCCACAGCACACAAGGCACACTATAAATGAATTTTCTTACTCAATTAGTCCTAGAGAAAATCTACAAGTCCATAGAGTTGTATTTATTTGTCATTGCCAGAAGTTCCCGCAAGTGCAGCCAAGCTTTTTAACTTTCTCTGTCCAGGAGCCTGAATTGACACAGCCCTTATAAAGTCAATTATCTGCACTCAAGTATGCCAGCTCAAACCCATTTCTCTGGACTCTGAACCTCACAGACAAGGAAAGTGGAAGGAAGACAAGAGCAAGCCTCAAGTTTTGCCTTGTGATACTTTTATTATGCTGATGGTCAGTTCCAGCATCCAGCACTGACCTGGCAACACCCAAACCTGCACATGAAGGCTGGGGGTGATGCCCCCTGGTCCAAGAAGGAGCTGATCTCCCCAGAGTCACTCTGAAAAAGCCTCTGACAAAATGGCTAACGTGGAAGGGTTATTTATGGTTGCTTTCTGTAGCTCCTGTCTTCCCTCAAATGAACAAGGTGTCTGCAGCCTGGATTTCAGAGCTTCCCCTGCTCAGGACGTGTCCCTCAGCCTGTCTGCAAGGGCTGAGCCCCGGGGGGCTCCTGCCAGGTTTGCTCTCTGCAGTGAGCAAGGAGCTCTGAACTCCTCTGAGCAGACTGCAGGGCTTGGCACATCAGGGGTTAAAGAGCTCACTAATCAAAGATGCTCAGTAAGTCAATCCAGCTCAATCAGGTGGATAGAAGCACGAGGATGAGGACATTTAAGTGGTAATGAAATAACACCAAGCTCTTAATTTAAGTAACATCATAAGACAACCCTCTGGTTTTAATCACAAACCAAAACAGGCAAGTCCCACTGGAATCTACCACTTATGCAGCTTGGATTTAAATATAATTCAAGGTCGTCAATCTACACTGAAAATCACAATATTCAAGTTGCACAGAAATTATTTTATACAATATCCCTGATTTGAAAATCAATTAAAATTATGCAGAGTCTATGAATTAAAAAAAAAAACTGATTTTCTGCTGATGAAGTAACACTTTCTGTAGAGTAGGGTATCTTTTTGAATGGAAGAATCTGGAAGCACGAAGGCAATACAACCTGATACTCCAAAACCTTCCAGCTTTAGGCTGGGGCTCCCCTGCTGCTGTAATTCAACTTGAGCAGCTGTTGATGGCTCTGTTTCCTCTGCCCTGTATCCCATCCCATTCGTCCCTTGGAACCAGCAGCTGACTGGGCACATGCACAGTAGCTGATGGAACAGCAAAATTTAGTTTTCGACCAGATCAGCTCCCTGCTGGAGTTTGTAACGGAGCCAGGCAAACACTGGAATCAGTAAATGGAAAATGAGAAGCATCTCTTGTGCCAGCTGCAGAGGCTCTGGTCACCCCCAAGGCACTGTGAAAAGCACATTGCCCAGCTCAGGGCAGCTGCAAACCACTGCCAGCAGAAGGTTCCATCCCCATCCCCAGCAGGGAATGGCTCCCAGTCCTGCCCCAGCTGAGGAGCAGCTCCACAGGCAGGGCCAGCCCAGGGCTGGGAGCTGCAGCCCCATGAAAGGCCCGTGCCTCCAGGACAAACCGTGCAGGAGAGGCCAAGGAGAACTACCAGAACACAGCGCAGGAAGAATTACAGCTCTAAGAGTCATTTTTACCTACTCTGCTCTCCCCTCCCCAGAGGAATTAGCTCTGGGGACAGCAGTTGGCAGCTGCTCAGGCAAACCTGGTGCTCAGCTGCAAAAGGTTTTTTAAAAATCCAGTCAGAAGAGATCCTGGTGTTATAACAAAATGCAGGAAGTTTGACTGTCAGAATGCAAAAACACTTGATTCTACAGCCCTTCATTCACCAAGCTGTATCTCCCAGAACAGACCAGACCTAACAAATTCCCTATTAACTCCAGGGGAAGGCTCCAGATGTACATTAAACATTTGTTGGGTAATTGGTTCAGGCAGGATGTTCTGTAAAGTTCTACTTCAAAGTTATAGACTCAGTCTACAGAAGAATTACAGTATTTTAAAAGCAGCTTTTCTTAAAGGCATGACTTTGTTCTGCTCTGGTCACAATGTAGTCATTTATAAACTGATAGAAGACAGTCAAACAGAAAAGCAAAAATCTGTCTTCAAGTTTCCCACTGAAACTCCAAGGCAGCAACATTTCAAGCCCAGGAACTCTCTCACAGAACAGAGTTTACAAGCACACACATACCCAGCCTCTACAGCAGGCTGAGCTCCAATCACCCTTTACTATATTGATATTTTAAGTATTGCAAATGTCCAGTTGTCTCTCACAATTTGACTGGGAATGAATGGACAAGCTATTTGGAGCTATCCCTGCCCAGCCAGAGAGGCATTTTTTGAATTAGCACTCATTCACAGATCTATGGAAACAATTCCACAGGTGCCTTACCTGCTTTCAGCTTTAACCTCTCTCTGATTACAATTCTTATCAAACAGTAACTTTTATACAGCCTGTCTCACAATCCCCTTATTTAAGGTAAGAACATGAAATAAGTGTGCCAAGGTGAAAAAAGTTAAATCTGCTTTCCCAGCTCAGGAGACAAAGCAATGGGCTACTGTACACCCAGCCAGAAAACCATGCAGAGGAAAATGGTTCTTATTTGCAGGTTATTATTTGTCCTTCCTCAAATCCAAGCACAAAATTCTTGTGGATCACTCACTTTGGCAGAGCCTTTCCTTTTCCCTGTCCAGAGCAGTGATCGAATGCCCATTTCTGGAGCAGACATTAAAAAAAAAATTCCTGGTTTTTTTGGGAGGTGGAGGGGGCAAGTTCTTTGATATTTCTCAGACAGGAGAAATCATTGGCTTTCTAAAAAGAGGCCCTCTGTAGGGGAATGGAGGGCTCTTGTTTATTTGTAGGTGGTGTTTCATCCTCAGGTGCCATAGAGCCCATCCCAGGAAAAGCTCCCTGGCTCCCTGGTGGATGGCCTTGTTTGTTGTGGATGCAGGCTCCAAGGATCTGTTGTGTATGTGCCCTGTGCTGTAGGTGAACAGGCTCAGATATCAATCTACCCAAGGTCATTTAAAAATTGCATTCCTGACAAGTTCTGTGAAAACAGGTCATTGCCTGGGGGAGGGAGACCTTCCCACCAGCACAGATTTTGCTGCTGCCAGAGCACTCACAGGACTGGTCCATGAATGCTACATGACAATGAAAACACACAGCTGGCCCACAGCCTGCCACTCTTCGATTCCCATTGAAGATGGGAATGTTTTTCTTTTTTCTTTTTCCTATTTTCCTGCTGGGCTGATAAGCACAGGAAGAGATCTAGTTACAGAGATGAAGCATGACTTTTTAATTTGTGTTTGTCTCTAAAATGTTGCCTGGTTACTCCCTAAACTATCATCAAACAGCACTGTGAAGTGACTTGCAACAAACAGCTCTGCCCAGAGCCAACAGGAAGAGTGACAGGCACAAGTTTCCTTGCTGGGCACCTACCAGGCCAAATGTGCCCTGACACACTTGTGGGCACCACGAGATTTCTGCTTCTCCTGCACTTCACCTCCATGGGCAGCTCACTCCCTCCTCAGTGCAGCTCTGCAGCTTCCCAAAGCCAGGGCAGCTTGCAGGAATAAATCAGCATTGTGCCCTCAGTGACCCATCAAACACTCCAGGGAACTTTGCAGGAAGCAGGACATTTGCTAATAATACAAATTGATATTTCCAGTTTTAACACCTAAATTTCACCAAGTTAAAACTGTTTAAAGTTTTAAAGGAGCTACACGTGCCCAAAGCATCTGATGTGACACATGCAGCAGTGCCACAGGAGCTGGACAGTATCACTGTCAGGTTACCCTCCTTTGGAGGTTTCAGGTGACTAAAGAATGGAACATCACAGGTATCTTCAAGAAAAGTGAGCAGGATCATTGCACTCTCCTTCCAAAAGCTGAAAGGAACCTCTGGAAGTCAGAAATTCTCAAGGACCCTTCATGAAAAGCCATCTCTCTTGGTGCACCTTCAAACTGCATTTATTTTTTTTTATTTCTTGCCTTGTCATCATCAGTTCATTCATACATAAGTCAGGTTTTACATTCAACTCTTATTTCTTTGTAACTGTGAAGCAAGGAACTTGCAGAAATTCTCATTCTTTGTCCTAAAAGGTATAACATTAATTTATTCCAGAGGAAAGATCAAATTCAGGTGCAGCCTACTCCTCATGGGTATCCAGCGGTTTTAAATCTTAGAATAATAATATTTATCAGCTTTGCTTCATCAGTGCTCAGACACTTTTCCCCCAGAACACTGAAACTGCTCAGACATCACTCCATGGAGAATTACATCAACCCTCTCCCTGCAGCCCAGCTTCAAAGGCAAACCCAACAGTGCTGCTTTAAATCACTCAGCAGCCCCCAGCTCTGGGTGTTCACCTGGTGTTTCCCAGCCAGCCTGACACAGGGCAGACACAGCCATGGCTCCTGCATTTCCAGCTTGAGCTGCCACAAACCCTTTTAACAAACCAGCATCTCATTCCTGCCTCTTCCTGCAGGACATGCCCAGGTCTGTAGTGAAGGGTCAATAAAACACCTCTTCACTGTGGGCTGGAGCACTGATGTAAACACTCTAGGTGTTCCTGCTATTTGTGAAGTTAAAATAACAGCTTTTATTAAAAAGGGAAAAAAAAAACAAAACACAATTGGTTCTATCCTTTCCTCTGGAACCTCGGAGATAAATCACAGCAGCCACGCTGCAGGTTTGCTGCTGGCTGGTACATGAAGTTAATAATTAGCAGTGATACATGGCAGAGGTCACCCAAGCCCAGTCAGGGCTCACCCTGCCACTTGTTACAGTGACCCACAGCACTGCATCCAGGGATTTTTTACATGAGGTGACCACGCTCATTATTCCCTCACCCAGCACAGCCCCAGCCTGGGAGGACTCAGCCAAGCTGTGAATTGAGACTATTTTAGAAATCACGAGTGAGGCATTTGCAACATTAGCTTGAAATTCCCCAAATTCCTGAGGAGAAAACGGTGACGCGCTCAGCAGTGCCAGCCAGGGCTGAGTCAGCACAAGAGGACAAAACAAACAGGACTCTGTCCTGCCCACTGCCTGCTACTGGGGGCAGCTTCTCCACCACACCAGGCAGAACTGCAATTTCATTTTATTTTTGAGCCCTAATTAAGTTGGAAGAACCTTAAAGATGGTTTAGTTTTCACTATCAGTCTTTCACTCCCTTTATTAACGATTATTAAGAGAAGCTTTACTAGATTTAATTTAGAAATTACAACAGAGCTGCTACATTTGAACTGCTGCTCCTCTAACAAATTCCAACAGGTCTGGGTTGATTTACTCAGCCTTTGCAAAGGGGCTGCTGTGATTTAGGAGGTGAGCAGAGCACACAAGGCAGCTGCAGTTGGGCAGAATCAGGGCAAACTCCCTGTGGGTGCTCCTGATGCCCACAGTGCCAGCTCGGGGCTGGGCACAGTTCCTGGGGCACACAGGAGGGTTTCACCAGCTCAGCTGATTGTCACTGAAGGGCAGTGACAATCCAGAGGGGAAAACTCCTCTGACTGCCCAGGCCTTGCTCCCAGTGCCCCTGGAGCTACCAACACACACACAGAGATCTCTGCCTCCTCCCCGGCTTGTGGCTCCCAAGGAGCTCTCCAGGAGAAATGAAAATCCACACAGGCCATCCCCACACTTACATTTCAGCTCTTATTTGCATTCTGCTTAGCAGTAGCCTAAGATTAGTAGGAGCTGGCAAGCCACAGGCTGGACAAGGCTTATTTGGACAGCAGAGCACAGCAGTGGTTTCCATTCTCCATCAATCCTGCTGAAGTTGTTCTACTTCCCACGTAGAATAACTTTGTTTAGACAAAGATTACACTGTCCACTGAGACAATGATCCAAGGAGGCCCTTCAGCTGTAAGATCTGCCATGTAAGCTCACCCATTTAACTTTTGCTCCTTTCCAAACAATCAAGCACAAACCACTTAACAAATCGGGCTGGCAACTTCCCCCCAGTGACCTCTTTGCCTACGTCTGATCATGGCTGAGCTCCAGGAGTTTGGAGAGATGGCAAGTGTGACAACAGTGACACAGCAGGGGCACACACAGGGCACAGATCCTCACACACCACCCACAAAGCAAGGCCAGTCACAGACCTTCATGGCAGCCATCAAACTCTCCTGCACTTTCCTGATCCATGTATTCCTCACATAAGGAATTTAATTTTAAGCCCCCACTATAAGATGAGGCACAGACTATGACAGTTTAGCTCTGCTGTTAAAAAAATTGCTTCTTTTTTCTGTTTTGAACATGTTATCTGCAAATTTCAAGTAATGACTCTGTTCCTGCATAGGAAGAGATGGGTGGAGGAGGTTCACTGTTCCCTCTGCTTGTGTCACTTCAGATTTAGACTTCTATTACATCTGACCTGAATTTCCATTTCCTTACTGAACAGTTTTGCTCATCCTGGTTGTTCTTTCAATGTCTCCTGTTCCATTTCCTCTTTGCCCAAAGCAGGGCAGCCCAGGGCTGTACAAAGTGCAGATTAAATCACAGAATGGTTTGGCTTGGAGGGAACTTTAGATATCATCCACTCCCACCCCTGCCATGGCAGGGACACCTCCCACTGTCCCAGGCTGCTCCAAGCCCCAGTGTCCAACCTGGCCTTGGGCACTGCCAGGGATCCAGGGGCAGCCACAGCTGCTCTGGGCACCCTGTGCCAGGGCCTGCCCACCCTCCCAGGGAGGAATTCCTTCCTAATCTCTAATATAAACTTCTGCTTTTTCAGCTTAAATCCATTTCCCCATGTCCTGTCACTCCATCCCTTGTCCCTCTCCAGCTCTCTTGGAGCCCCTTTAGGCACTGGAAGGGGCTCTGAGGTCCCCCAGAGCCTTTTCTCCTCCAGGCTGATTAATTCCAGGACTCAGAGCATCATCCTGGTGCCTCCTCTGGCCTGGCTCCAGCAGCTCCACATCCTTCCTGTGCTGGCTCCTGAGCTGGAGGCAGCCCTGCAGGTGGGGTCTCCTCTGTGTTTGTGCTTGGGATGTACTCTAAGTCTATACATTATAAAAAGATTATATTATTACAGATTGACTATATATATAATTAAAATAGAAAGAAAATGTGTCAAGTCTGTGGTAAAAATGTTTCCTAGATTGACCCCTTTTCCACTCACTCCTCACATGCCCTGACAGCTGCATTTCGATGTCCACAGACCCTTCATCCCTTCAGCTCCTGCTCAGGCAGCAGCAGCACCAACATTACCAAAGGAATTCATCTTTCCCAAGATGTTTATGCACAAAAAGCACAGACAGAGGAATGCAGGTTCCAGAGTTTGCAGCAGCAACTCCCAAACCATAAAAAGCACAAAACAATGGGCAAGATTGACCAATCTTTAACCAGTTGTTTGCTCATATGAAAAATTACAAACTTCACTTCTGTCCCACTGCCTACAATCCCCCTTTGGTTAGGATTGTTATCAAGTTCCTTTTGGAAAGCTGTGTACAGTAGTCTCCAGATTTTGAGCAGGACCCTCAGAGATGGCACCATTTGGCTGCTCTGCTGCCAAATGTTTTTGTGCAGCACAGTCCATCAGCTATTCCATCTCTGAGATTAGGCATTTGGTTCTTCCAGATTTTCTATCTTCAGTATTTTCTATTTACTAACCCTTCAGAGAATAATTTCCTGCTAATTTACTCAAATTTTCCACAAGAACTTCCCTGAGCAACTTCATAGCAGATACACATAAAGAGGTAGACACCTATTTTTTCCTGCTTTATCTTCTACATTTTCCTTCTCCACACCATCTGATTGATGGCTTTACCACCACTTTGAAAAAGCCCTATAACAGGATGAATTTGAATGCCCCAGGGTGATCAGAAAGACATGAGCTTTTATTCACCTTGTTCTCTGAAATACATGCACACCACCTTGAAACTCGGAGTCCTTGAAGAAGGCTCACAAAGTCTGCCAGCAATTCCTGAGCAGCCAAGTACCTGGGAGCATCAAGCCTGGCCAAGTGAAAGGAGGCTGGAGGTACAGCAGGATATAAATTGTGCTGCTGATGTGAGAAAGGAGCAGGACACCAGCGGCCCTCACCTCTCCCCACTCACTAAGGGATAAACCCTGCTCTGCTGCTTATTGCTTCCTTGCCAAAGGACAACAAAGAAATTTAAGTCAAGAGGAAGGGGGAGGAAAAAGGAGCAAGTGCTGGCAGTGATGGCATAGCTGCACTCTGCGTTCAGCAGCCCAGAGGAATGCAGGCAGGAGTGACAAAACCCAGCTTTGTGCACAGCACAGCGCCCGGCCGGGCTCTCACGCTGCTCTCGAGATTAGAACACATTGAAGGTTTTGTTTCATCAAGGCATTACTGCTTGTGCCTGTCATCTCCAGGCTTGAGCCAAGCAGGAGCAAATTATCCATTTCACAACTACCTAGAAATAAAAGGAGTTTAATTTAAACTAAAGCTTCAGTGCAGGAGCAGGTGCTGACTGAGTAATCGCACAAAATGATTCATCTCATGAACGATTTCCCAAGTTGGATGCACTTAGTCTTGAATTCCTGTCTGTAGGCACAGTCACAATTCAATTATAAGGTCAGCTTGCATAGCAAGTTTTAAAATTAAAATCATCTCTGGTTGCTCAGAATATCGACCAAAAAAGCCCGTGGAAGTGGCTCATCTACTGCAGCATTTCACTTCTGAAGTGGGAAAAAAGCCAAGGCACTGAAGAAACTAAAAATTCCTTATGTAACAATTGTCACTCCTGGCTCATTTGTAAATACAAGAAAGTTACTCAAATTACATAAAAAGAGATGTCAACTTCTAAGCAATTAAGCCTTAAGAGAGAGCTGTTCACTGTAAACATCATCATTCCTAATTAAGTGCCCAACCTTGAGGCTGAGCAATAGACAGGGATCCAGTCACATTTTGACACAGAGAAGGACAAAGGTCAGTGAAGAACTAAAACTTTTCCAACAATAAAAAAAGTTTAAAATGCAGTTTCTAGAACTAAATTGTGTAAGCTCAACTGTGCTTTTTCAGTAAGTACTTGCTACTGATGCCATTCACAGCTGGTCAAGCAAGGTGCAATAATTTCAGTCCTGACAACTCCCAGCCCCTGAATCACACAGGTTTAATATCAAGAGACAGAACACAAAAGTGAGGGGAAGGAGATGAAATATCGCAAAACAAGTTCAGCTGACAGAAGTATTTCTCATTTTACTGCAAATTCAAAAATAATGAGGCAGGAGACTGTTTCAGCATGATAGATTTCCGTTTTTTCTACTTTGTTTCTTGCTTCTCTTTCCCTGCACTCAGCCATGAAGACACTGAATGTGACAGTCCTGGAGGTGTACAAGCAATCTGGATGTTAATGGCATTGTCACCTGAGTATTTATATTTCACACCTGCCTGAGTGGACCAAGTGAAATCCCAGAATTCTCAATGTAACAATAAAGGGATCTATAAATCCTTCACGTGGCATTTACCAAGCAGCCAGTTCTGCTGGGATCATCATCCTGCACTTTATAACTCATTAAAAGACCTTGGGGACCCTTTTGGGAAGTCCAGATGTAATGAAAATACCAAGAACATTAATGGCACATTTATCAGGTTCCATCTGCTTCTCACAACAGAGAACACCAACCATCACTCCCAAGTCTTTCAGTCTCAGAGAATCTTTCCCTCTCCTATTTAAAGATTTAATAGACCTTTAAAAGAAAAAAAAAAACTGCTTTATTTTAGTTTCAATTCTTTTCTTCTGTATGTGGGGGTGGATATGCCCCCAAGGGAGGACTTAAATCAAGATTAACTACAAATATAGATCAATAAGGTGTTTTCAAGAGAGAAGTATTGCACCTGTAGGCAGCTCTGGCTTCTCCAACACCAAGTGTTCCCTTCCTGTCTTACGCTGTTTCCGATAAACCTTCTCTGCAAAGGGATTAAAGGCAGGCCTAAAATATCAGTGCTAATTTGGTGCTCATCAAGATGTCCTCAGGGAAACAGGATAAAAAGGAGAGACTAAGCATAATTATACAAGAGTAATATTAATAGGCAAGCTGGGCTTTAGCAACAAAAAGTCAACAAGTTTTCCTTCATATTTCTTCCGAAGCACTTGTGCGTCACTGGATAAAGAGGAACAATAAAACAAAGCCATACTTCCTCTAGAAATCCAGTGGGAAAATTGGAAGGGAAGAGGGAAAAGAGAAAGTCAACTGTGGAAAAAGCACTAGTGAAAAATTTATGAGTGCTGCTTTTGCACAATCAAGTCTCCTTTGCTGGTAAAATACTGGCACAGACTTATTAGCCCTAGAAAATTCATTTTCATAAAGAAAATCCTAGTCTGTGGCAAAATTTTATGGCCCATAACTTTTAGCAGGACTGAAGAACACTAGCAAAGCTTGCAAATTGTATAACCAAACAGAATTAAGGTCAGCATGGTGCCAGGGATTAGGACAGCAATTCCTTATGATCATGTCAGCTGTGCAGCAATGCTCTGTGGGGCCAGCCCCAGCCCTACCCCACTGCTGGGCTTGATTTCATCCATCACCCCTGGGATATGGGTACTCCCTGCTTCACCTTCTCCTCAGGGAAATGAAGGGAAAGTGCAGGACAAATCCACTAAACCACCTGTGAAGTAACATCCTACTACCACAGCACTTTGAAAAATAATTACTGGGGGAAAGAGAGGGGAAATCCAGTCTGGAAAGCTGAATTGCAGGTTATTATCTTCTGCGGTCAGGCACTGGGTAATGAGTCTTTTCCTGAAGAGAAATCCTGCGTGGCACAGCTAGAATGCAGCCAAGTCTTGCTTGTCTCAAACAGGAGTTCCTCCAAGTCCATCTCTAATGCAAGTGCTGCAGCAAAGGCAGGAGATGCAGCACTGCCTGAGTTCTGCTTTTCCCTGCACAACTGGCCCCAAATCCTTGCAGCCTCCCAGCTGCCCCACCACTGACCTGCTCATCTGCAGCACTCAGCCACGGAGCACAATTCTGCACCTCCCTCTCTTGTGGCAGCTTCCAGGAGTCATTCTGTGTCCCTGGGGAATCCATTCCCCTCCAGACTGGGTGTTCAGAGCTGTTCTGTGTGTCAGAGCTCCTCTCCCACCCTCTGCCCTCTGTGTTTGGCAAGCACTGACCCACATTCCCAGCCCATTCTTCCCTCCCCAGAGGGCACAGGGAGGGCTGACCTGGGCAGCCAGAGGGGCAGGAGGTCCCCCCAGACAGGAAATTCTTCAGGGGGCCAAGAACAGAGCAGGGTTTGATGGCTGGCAGTCAGCAACGTTTCCACACAGACTTTTCTCACCACAGCACACGTGGAGAACTGCAGGGATCCGTTGTATTCCCAGTTTAGGAAAATTCAGTGTTCCAGCAATGGTTAAGACAAGGAATAACTATGGAGATGCACATGCATCAGTTCTGCTGACAGAAAGTTGTTTGCTTTCATAATCTAAATAAAAATCTCCATTTTCTTATTTAAGCACAAATATTAAATATACAAAACCTCAGCAAAGCAGAAACTGGAAGCTGAGCTGTGACTATCCATGCTCTGAATTACAGGCATGAAACCACTAAGAAACTGAGTAATACTTTACTCACTGTGCCCAATTCTCAGCACAGAAAAATTGTGGTTTAAGAAATCAGGTTGCTCAGAGTCACAGCTCAGGTCCAGCTATCCTGTTAATCACAGTAAACAGCTCACAAACACCTGGAAATGAGTAGTTTGTGATTAGCTGCAAGGAAAATAAACATGATTATGCTGCACAAAATACCACTGAACAGGCCAGGAAAATCCAGCCAACCACCTTCATTAATCTAAATTAGTGGCCAGGATATTTCTATTAGGGGAAGGTCATATTCTCCAAAGGAATTGCATTCCTATGGTTTCAATTTCAGCTTTGAATCCTAATAATTAAATTTCAGACGTCAAATACTGGAAACACAGCAGTCATTCATATCAAAAGAAACCTATGGATATGCTGCAACAGCAGAAGCATGACTTGCAATAGCACTGGAAAAACTCCTCTCCCCAGCCCTGTCTCTGCCATCCCAGCTCTATCTCTCACAGCAGCTACGTGCACAGACACAGCCAGGAACTGCAGCACAACACTTTTATAAGTATGTGTCAGTAACTTATCAGCAAAAGCATCCTGGCAAGGATTCTGCTGCAAATAAATGCTTGCAGAGACCTCTGATGATTAATCTGAAGCATTTTGATTAACCCAGCTAGTTCTTGGTTAGAGACATTTCTACCAGCCAGAACTTTCTGACACGTTTTCTGTTTCAATAAAGACTGAATGCTGGCTAAAACACAAGGCAGAGCTAGAAGATTAAAGACATTTTGCACATTGTGTTAAATACTTGATAGGGAAAACCTATCCTCACCAAACCCTGGGCACACTCAGTAGCTGACCTTGTGTTGCCACTGATAACCAGAAAAAAAATGGAATAATGTAATAATCTGCTACAGTTAAGACAAACATTATTTGGTGCTCCACTGACTACAAAACCTTGGTTGCTGTAACTGCAAGTTTTGTTTCTGTGGAGACAAAGTTCCCTGCACCGTGTCTGTGCAGCAGGGCCCACCCCGAGGCCCTGGGAGCACAGAAGCAGCAGGGTCAGTGCCAGAGCTCCCCACTCCACCTGACACAAACACTCACTGCTCACCCTCACCAGCACCAATGCCTGTCCTGCAGCTCTTATTTATCCCTGCAATGGAGCTGTGCACACAAATCATCAGTGGGGAATTCACTAACTCCTGCAAATGCTTCCTAAAATAAATAGGGAGTGGCTCCATACAGGTGAAGGGAACACAGAAACACAGATTTAGTTACCCTTAAACAAGTTATTCCCTAAACAATGGATCCCACTGCACGGGTTTTTTCTGGTATTCCCAGCTATGCCTTCATCTGTTAAAATGAGAGCTCAGAACATCAAAATCCAAAAGCAAGCAAGCACAGAGAAATTTGATACAAAATATAAACCTGCATGCATCAGAAGGAAAGAAAAGAGGACTGTAACCAAAACACACACCACCATTTTTTTTATTCCATCTTCCAAAAATAGTAACATTTGTCCATGTAGCAAGATCTCCAGAGATACAAATCAGTACCAGCAGGATATGTGAGCAAATATATGGAGCACCCGGAGTGTGTAACTGCTGACATTGACTTACTTTATTAGAGGACATTTGTCTCAAGAACATTTCAGTGTATTCTTGATCCCATTTCAAGAGGTACTTTCAGACTGGGAAGCACTTAATCACAATCCACTTGAGACTGCTACAATAAACTCCTTAAAATAAATCTTAAGGTTTGCTCTGCTCTTATTCCACATGGATTTATGAGGGGTCCTCTGACCTGGGCTGTTAAAGGCTGTTGTTCTGGTCAAGAAGTCAGAGTTTCTTTCACAAAAACACAAGAAAACAGAGCCCCAAATACCCACTGGGAAGCAGAACAACTCTTGGTGGCCCCGATTTGCTGCTCTTCCCCTGCCTGTCCCTGCATCACCCCACTCTGCTGGCACAGCTCTCCTGAGGTGAAAGGACACTCAGCAACCTGTAGTTGATTATTAAGCAGCCCTAAAGACAAAGTCACAATTCAAGAAACAAAAACTTGTGTGATATATTTAAAGATATCCAATGTCTAAAAAAGAAGTTAACATTTAAATGGTTGGTTAACGTGGTAGCAGAAAGAGCTTTCCCTCAGTTTGTGTGAAGTCGGGCAGAGCTTTTCCCCTCCCTCCAGTCCATCCTCAGCTCCAGCACAACAGCAAGGTGTGCACACCTGGCTCTTGGTTACACACACCTGTCTGCATACAACATGCTGCTGTCCCCACATCTTTAACAGCCTCCTAAATATGAACCAATATTGGACAGAATAAGCTGTGCTTGCCAAATACTGTGTCAGAAATGCAACTGTGCAAGTTCAACAGCACGTGCTCATTTGAACAAATTTGTAGCAGATTCAGTTCTCATGTTCGTCCAGCACAGCCTTAAAGACAAAATCAAACCATGAGCCCTCCATAAACATACTCTATTCTACTACAGATATGCATCAGTTAGGATAGAAAAAAAAAAAAAAAAAGGAAATTCCTCCAGGTTAAGTATTTCCCTGACCTCTTTTTCAACTCAGACACACCATTGTTCCATTGTCACCTCGGATTATTTGTCAGCTGCCAAAACGCCAACATCTTTATAGCACTGCCTTTTCAATCTTACTCTTTTACTCTTCCTTCATCCAGAGCCAGTGCACAGCATCTTTTGACATGCAACTTAGCTCTTCCTTTTTTTTTTTTTTTTTTTTGGAACAAACTATTTCTGACACAACTTCCAGAGCACCAATGGCCCAGCACAGCTGTGCTGGTGTCACTTTGCTGCTGCTCCTCAGCAAACCCATTTCTCTCCCCCCTCTTTAAAATTCTGATTCCACACAGCTGGATAAGAAAAGCCCAAGCTGCAGGGACACTGAGGAGTGGCCAGGCAGCTGTAAAATCCCAGTGTCTGTCCTTACCTTGCAGCATGCACCTGTAGGCAGACTCGGATATGGCATAGATGTGTGGGGGCATCTCGTGGCGCTTCTTCCCTCTGTACATCTCAATAATGTTCTCTGAATAAATTGGGAGGTTCTTGTAAGGATTTATGACTACACAGAACAACCCTGAATAGGTCTGGAAAAAGAAAAAATAACAAACATTTCTGTTAGTAAACTTTTTGAAATAAAGTTGTAAAGAACAGAAAGCCTTTTCACAGGTTCTATAATATTTATCTTAAAACAAAATTGAGGTGCTTTTTGTAGAGCAACTCAAAGTACATGCTACATTCAAATTATTGGTTTCTAGTTCTCTTAAAAGGCTCTTTAATTACCTGTATAAAAAGTAATTTAAAGATAATAAGCGTAGGTAAATTTGAAGAGGAGTATCTGATCTCTTTCCCACAGACATTTAAATCTCTCTTCCGTTTGCCAAGTTCCAGCTTTGTGGACACCTTTTGATGTTCAACTCCTTCAGTAAAATGTGCATTCCAAGTTATTTTCATTTTGAAGGAACTGATAATATCCATTGCTCTGGTAAATAATCCAGCTGAGGGAAGAGCCTATTTCAAACCACCATTATTTCTGCTATCCTGTTATTGTCTCATAACTTTCCTGCTCATCCCTTTTCACTCCCACACAGGGGTCATTCCCTCCCCTGTCCCAGCCCAGCTGAGGGACAGCCTGGCACCTGGCCCTGCAGATGTTTCACACTTTCCTTTCAGAGCTGACACTCCACTACCAGAATACCAAGGAACCAGCTCCAATTGTACATTGCTGATCCCACTGAGATTTTTCTGTTTAGCCAAAATGCCTCAAATGTCCCAGGGGCGAGCCCAGACTGAAGCAATGCCCGGGGGGGTGCATTTCCCTGTGATCCAAGTACCACAGGCTCCTCCTGAGCTCCATCCCTGCTCCCCAGCAGCTCTCCCAAGGGAGTTATGACAGGAACAGCCCTGGCAGAAGGAGCACAGGCAGCCACGGACACTGGGCTATGAGGCAGGGACAGATGAGCCTGGCCTGGCTCAGGATCAGAGGCTGAGCTCAGACAGACACTGCTCCCTGCACACAGCACAGCTCTCCCGGGGTGTTCCCTATCCAAGGAATCTGGTTGGCTCCAGCCCTTTCAGCAGCAACCACAACTGACTGCTTTTAAGAAAACAGAATCTGTCCATTCACTGCTATCTCCTCACGTGCTTGGACAGTGTGCTCCTTTTGGTCACTGCTGAAATCCCCATCTTTACAAGCTCAGGAAGTGAGCAAGAGAGACCAGGTTTGGCAGAAATAGGAAGTATCTTTGTGAATGTCAGGAAAACCATATTTCTTACCTTTGCAGGTTGAGAAAAAGAATGGAGAGAATAAGCAGAAAGCATTAACAGCTGAGCAGGTCACTCAGGATATAACATTAGTCCATTTTAAAAAGTATTTCTGCTACAGTGGTATGAATACAGTAGCTCATAGTCCCAATCTGCCTTTTTTTTATTTTTTTTTCCTTTTATAACTATAAAAGATTTTATTTGGAGGAAAAGGTGCCCCCCTGCTCTTTCTACACCTCCACCAGCTTTTGGAAAGACAGGCAGAAGGTGTTCTCTGAACTGAGTCCAGGAACACCATCAGCAAAGAAAAAGAACTTGGTTTGAAGCCAGATATCCTGACATAGGGACATCTTATGTCCTTGCAGGAAAATGCTCCCTCTGCTTTGGTCAGATCTGCTGGATGATAACTGCAGGCCCCTACCACCTAAACAAGGTATTTATTTCTCAAGAGAAAGGAAACAGATCTTATCAGGGCAACTGACCCAAGCATAAAGAACAACTTATCAGTCATTAACTCAACATAACATGGGGCTGTTGGCAAGTGGGCAGCTCCTCCCCAGCCTCCTTTCCTACCACTGTCCCTCTTGCCAGCATCAGTGCTCCTGCCCTCACTGACTGACCTGGACACTCCTGCAGACAAATGCACACAGACTTGGCTGGGAACAGCAGCAGCTCCCTGCCCAAACTCATTCATGGCCACTGGTGACACTGGAAGGGAGGGAAGGCAGGACATTTATTTTAACAGCTCGGTACAACCATCCAAGGAGCCAATGAACTGCTGAACAGGGGCACCCCTTCCCAGAGACCTTCCCTGGGCTCAGCTGAGGTCACCCACATCCATCTGTCACCCCCACCAGTGGCACGGAGGCTCTGAGAACTGCCACAAGCCTGCCTTCCAGTGAGGGTAACCAGAAGAAAGAACACGTTTGCCAAGCCCAGCACAGAACCACAGCTCAGAGCCACGGAGCAGCCACAGCTCGGGACAGAGCCGGTGTTGCAGACTGCAGGGGAGGGCTGGGCCTGGCACAGCAATTCCCAGAGGCACAGGCCACCCCAGCCGTGTCCCAGCACAGCCCTGAGCAGTGCCATGGCACACAAGGTGCTGAGGCCAGCAGGGCTCTGCCCCCTGCGAGGGCTGACACTCACCCAGCAGCACCCTGAGCTTTGTTCTGCTTTTTCCCCACTCAGCTTCAGCAAGGACAGAACTCCCAAACCAGAGACTGGTTAAGCTGTAAGGGAATTACTGCAAAACCCATTGGTGACCCTCTTTCAGCAGCAACACCACGATTTCTCTGCAAGTTCATCCAGAACTCTCACTTTGTTTTGGCATTTTATGTTCCCAAAGGAAAGCTGCTGGTTTTTTTCCCCAGAATCACTGCCCTTCCCCAGACATAAATAAATCGATCTGGTAAGTAATTTAAAAACAAAAAAAATCTTAAGTGCTGGGATAAAACAGTTCTTTGAAGATTTTCCTTCTCTCCTCCCCCCAGTTACTTTGGCATCTTAAGTATATTTCCCCAGTACTTACATGGAGTAAATGTTACTATTTTAGCTACATAAAGAATTAATAACCAAGAAGAGCAAGCTTAACAACCCTTCAGACCTCTATTGATAATACCTAACCCAAAGCCTTTCCAGGCTATCTCCTGAAGCAGCGGTTGGATGAACCTGTGAACCTGGAAAGCAAAGCCCAACATAACCAATGCAGAGAACACCAACAAATATCCTGGGCAACTGAAAAGGGTTCATTGAAGAAGCTCTATATTGAATGGGGCTAAATTACAAATTATGAAGCACAAAATTCTACATTTTTCCAGTGCTGGGGTTCATTTATTTGAAACTAAATTTAAGGAAGAGGATGTTATCACAGACCATTCCCTCTGTACCATGACAGTTCTTTACATGTAGCACCTTGAACTCCATCACCTTGATTTTCCTGAATATGTTACCCAGGTCATTCTCCTGCTGCTTCCCTGCAGATCTTCAAAATGAGACCTTTTTCAAACCAGCACCACCCTGCACAGCCTTAATTCCTATTCACAGGAAGATGGAACTGAATTTTCCCAACTTCCTGACTGTCATCTATTGCAGAAAGCAATATATGAACATATTGGTGGGCTGTCTTCATAGCTTGGCAGGCAGAGAAACACAGAAAGGATGCTTTTAATGAGCCAAATTGAATTGGGAGGGAGGCAAATGGTACCAAAATCCCTCACAGCTGTTTTATAACTGCAAGTCTCACAGTGCATCACTGTGCCTAAAAAAGCAGGAAAGGGCTTTGTGCATGGAAACCAAACACATGAGAAGTAGAGATTGTTTAAAACCCCTCAAAAAATCTTCTTGGTGAGCAGCCACAGGAGGAATTATCAGGAATACATAAACATCTGTTTAACAAATGGACACCCCATTTAATGAACTCTGTCTTGCAGCATGTGGACTCTGATGGAATTGTCAGGTGGGAATGAGAGCTGGGATCAGCACTGTGAGCTCCAGTAACAGCCCAGTCTGGATGGAGAACCAGCCTTCATTCATTTTTCAGCTGACAGAGGTGGATGTGCACACCAAGAATTGAAAGGCAAGCAAAGATGCTGATTCACCTTGAGCTAATGGATCAGCTGTTAGAACACATTCCTGTTTTAGCCAGGAACACACAGCACCAACCCACAGCCACAGGACACTCTGGAATGCTCTCTCCAGGCACAAACAGTAAAGGAGAGCTCTGACAGAGAGTTTGGTTACACAGGCTCCCGTTCAGGACACTAAAAGTGCAGTTTAAAGGTTTCCAGATACTTCCAGCCTGTATCCAGTAGTTTATCATGTAGTAATGTGGGCTCTGGTAAGCCGTCCTAACCTGCAGAGCTCAGGATCCTGGCACTGGCCTGTTTCAAACTCCATTCCATCCCTACATCCTGGGAGGGAGGTGGGTGTGAGTGAACTGGCAAGCAGGGTGAGTTATTCCCAGGGGAAAACACTTGGGAGTTCAGGCTCCTCATCTGGAGTGTGGCTTTCATGGCCTGTCTTCCCTTAAAACCACACCAGCCTGTCCCTGTGCATACACACAGGAGGAGTTCAGGGTAGAAAGGCTGGTGCTATCCCTTGGATTAGCAGTTCCTATAGCCAGGAACAAGCTGTTGTGGCTGTTGGGTTGGTCTCTTCTGCCATGACATCAAAAGGCCTCTTTAAAACATCACTTGAGAGCACATTAGATGCTCTGGTCATGCCAGAGCATCTTAGAAAAGGCACTCAGACTCAAAAGTTTACAGACCCACTGAGGGGGAAATGTGCCATTTATCCCAGAACTGTTCAGATGTTCACTGCAAGCTGCAGGTACGGTTTAGGCATCTGTAACAATCAGTTTGCATCACCCCAGAACACAGGCTCAATGTTTATCTCCAATTCTTCAAATATAAAAAGTGACGGACTCACTCTATTAGTACATAAATAATTAAGCTGAAGTAAGCATCTAGACAGCTCTAATTATTTCCTGAAACAGAAACCAGCCATTCCTAGCCCAGCAAGCCATACATGTTTTAAGCAGTATCCCATAACTGATGGAGTGGAGCACACTCTCCAATTGATAAACTGCCTCAACAAAGCATTTTCTTTGCCTGGTTTTACTTCCGGAGGTTACAGACTCACCTTTCACACTCCAAGCCCTTCTGAGTTCCCTGAGCTATACATGGTTTTCCTCACAGAGCAGCTTTTCTCCCTGAAATTACCCAATTCAAGCCTTAAAGGGCAGGCAGCCTCATAGGGGATGAAGGCGAGGCTGTGCCCTGGGAATTGGAATCAAGCACTGGAATCAAAGGGTGTTCGATAAGGGTAAGGAACAGCAGGTCAGAGAGGTTGGGGGATGACAGCCACAGATTTACTCAGGGCAGCTCAGGAGGAGAATGAGAAAGGAAAGGAGCACAACACCTACACCAGGTAGGAATGGAAAAGCTCAGCCCACAGGACAGATGTGAATTCACACTTGTCTGTGAATATTCTCCACAGCTGGGACTGAGCAGTGCTGAATTCCCACATTCCCAGCCTGCAGGTGAAGTGTTTAGAGAGAACCCCCCTCAGCCCAGCAGTGCCCTGCCCTGCCAGCTCCTCCTCTCACACAGACACGCTCAGGGTCACAGCCTGGGCTCACAGTGCCTCAGCCACAGCACCTGCTCAGAGCCCAAACACGAGCCGAGCTTGCAGCAGGCCAGAGCAGTGCAATGTCCTTCCACAAGGCTCTGGAGAGCTGCATGTCCGAGCCTGACTGCTCCACAGACAGCACTTCTGGCACAGGCATGGGGCTGCAGGGCTGTCCTGCAGCAAAAGGCACTCACCTGAGCACTGGGGCAGGAGTGAACAATGCAAACTGCTGCTCCTCCTTACACTCTTAATCCACCTTTTTTAATAAAAACACGGACAAAAAAACAAGCACTTTTTCATACCTCTGCTCGCCTGACTCACTTCCTTAAAGTCCCTCAGACACTTCTAACCCTGCACAGAGTTCCCTCAACTTGATCACATCTATCAATCTTCCAAAAATCAGAGTCAATATTAAAAAAAAGGTCCTGTGTCAAAGCAGTTCCACCAATGTGAAACCCAGCATTTCTTCTGCCACATGCTGGGTATTAGATCCAGTGACTGGTTTGTGGCAGAAAAAAAGACAGAATTAAGTAACCAACTCCATTTCTTGCAGGTTTCTTTTAATACCAATCTTTGACACTCAGTAACGTGAAACATTCCCAACTGGACCAGCAGAAAAGTTAAAGCAATTAGAACACAGATGCTTATATAATACCACAGATTGTTCTAGGTTACACTCGGGCCTCACAGGAGGCAGCAGCTTAACAGAAGGAGCCGCTTAAAGGCAGTTCCTCCAGCGCAGGGCTGGAAGAGCTGCCACCCACAGCAGGCTCTGGAACTGGGGACTATGGCATAGCTCTCATTCCTTCCCTCTTCTATTCCAATAAAATGCAAAGTGCACTCAAAAATGAAATAACAGGGCTGCAGACCCATTACAGTGGTAACACTTGCAATTATCAACAAACACCTGCTGCACTATTTCACTTGCACAATAGTGAGCACATTTTCTACTTCACTGGAGGAAAGAAAACCCAGCAGGCCTGTGCCAGGAGAGCAGAACCAGCAGGAGGCTTCCAGGAACTCGAAGCCTCACATAAACAGCTTCCAACGCTTTTTCAAAAGTCTTGGCTTAAAAAAACATGGGGGAGTGGGCAGGGAAGATAATGCACAGTGCACTGGAGTTTGGGGGACTCTGAAGCTGAATCTGTTCCTCAAGGGACAGCAAAATGAATCAGCTCTAACCTGACTTTCCTCACAGCACACACACCATGGGTACCTGACCCCACCTGCCACTCCCTACCTGAGCCCCCAGACGTGGCCCAGGGGCTCCCCAACATCCCCCACCAGTCACAAGAGGCCATCTGGACACTGGCACGGAGTCAAGTTTGAGAAATTCTGTTCATTTTAATCCTCCTGACTGAATGAGCTCAGGAAGCAGTTAAGGAGCAACTGCAATGATTTATGGGGGTACCTGAAAGCCACACAAGCACCTGTGGGCAAGAGCCTTCCTCCAGGAAAGCTGGGCCAACAACAGAGGCGGCAACAGCAACATTTCTTAAAATAAACCACCATAAAGCCCACTGCATTTGGAATACCTTGGTTTTTAATTACCCCCTATGTTTGAGTGAGCAATTCCTTCATCCCATCCTACTGCAGTGGGTACAGGAGTGGGAACTTCTGACTGCACAACAGACTTCTGGTCCTGCCAGAGCATCTTAGAAAAGGCACTCAAGACTCAAAAGTTTACAGACCCACTGAGTGGGAAATGTGCCATTTATCCCAGAACTGCTCAGATGTTCACCTGCACTCACCAGTCAGACCAGTAAAACACAGCCAGCTGCAGCTCAGGTGTTGGATTCCCTGGAAAATCAGAACCTTGTGGCAAGCCTGAGAGACCCACGGGGTTTGACAGAATATTTCTGTCCACAAAAGGTACATAAGGTGATGTTTCTAAATTTAAAATACATTTTCAAAGTGGGATTGAAGAGTCTTTCTTGCCATTACAAGAGCTTTAAATTGCTGGCAAAAGTGTCACCTAGCCCTGACTTAGAAGTATTAACAGTTAGTAGTTTATTCATTCCAATTCCAGCCAGGGTTTGCAATATCAAGAAAAAACTGCTTTCCATGGAAATAGGAGTGAGGTATTTACATTCCTGATGCATGCAATTATCTGCATTTTCATCAACAGAAGTGCTGTTCATGCTTTTTTTGACAGTCTGGCTGGTTAGGGCCTCTGAGTTACCTGCTCTGGTGGAAGGTGTCCCTTCCATGGCAGGGGCTGGAACAAGATGAGCTTTAAGATCTCTTCCAACCCAATCCACTCCAGTGTTTTCTGACTCCAAAATACTACAAAATCTACAGCCAGAATGCTGCTTAACAAACATTGAAATATTCTTTAGAGTGATTAGGAACCACTTTGTTTTCTGCAACTCTAAAAGTGGCATAGTTTGTGTTAAAATTTGTATTGAGTTCAAAAGGAAAAGTCATCTTGCTCTTAAAGTGAAAAAAAAGGACTAACATGACAAGGCTGGAAGGTGGTTCATAAAAAACCCCAAACCCTATGAAGGGAAACCTATTACTGGAGCAGTAATCTTGCCTATCACAGCTTGCAGCTTATGACAAAGAATGAAGTGTGGAATGAAAAAGCAGCATGCAGGGCTGAGGGACTCTCACCATCCACTCTTCCAGTGGATTTAATTTCTCCACCTCACTGTCTGATCCAAAGACTTCTTCCCATGAAATCATATTTTGCAGACACAACTTGAGCACAAACCAAACTCTAGGGCTGATATCTAGAAGCCGCCACAGTGGCATTTTACACACAGGTCTTTAAGAATAAAGATGTTTCCTCACCCAGGGTACAGGCCTCAGTGACCCTAAACCTCTGAGGGAACTTTTCTTAAACCAACACCCCCAGAAAGTCACCTGGAACTCAGTTCACTGCATAAGGATATTCAAGAACCACCATAAAACCAGTCTGAGCAAAATCATGTTTATTCCAGATCTTCAAAGCACCTCCTAAGCCTGTGGGTATTCCTCCTGGGTGCCCTCCCAGTGAACCAGCTCCAGCTCCTGATCTGCAGCTGAAGGATGTCACTAATGCAGCCAGAAGCCAGGATTAAAGCTGGCCACTCCAAAGCAGGGCAGCCACAACAGCTCCGTTTTGAAGCTGGAGAATCAACGTTCACAAGCATTTACAGGAACCAAAATCCACTCCAGCAGGATATGAAGGATCAATTTAGAGCATTAGGGACTCAAATGGTATGTAAGAAACATTGATATCCCTAGAAAAGCACAGGATTTGGGCAAATTCAGCTATGAAACACAAGGGAGAGTGAAAATTCCAAAAAAGGCAGAAGCAATGAAACAACAACCAAACTACCTGCTGCAGGTGGCTGCACCTTCACAGAAACAAATTTACACTCCAAATGAACCTTGTGGCAACCAATGGAATAGATGATGTTAGAAGTGGACCAAGAAATTAAAGTTGTTTCACCTCCAAAGCAAAACTGGGATCACCATAATTTACACTCCAGCCACCCTTCCCAGCAGTTCCTGTACAAGTCCTGTTCCTTTTTATGTTCTGTATTGCCACGACCAGACCCCAGAAAGAAAGGACCAAGCACTAACATCATGCTTTTACAAGCCCCTGATGTTCCATGCTCTCCTCTTGTGTTCACCTCCCACAGCTCAGCAGCGATGCTCAGAGCCTGAGATCATGGCACTTGGCAGGCAACAGAGATGCTGCAAGTTCCAGAACCTGCTGGCCCATCCCTACTTGGATGTTACATGAAACTCTTGGAAGTGAGCATCACTGCCCAGGTCACTTTGGGCTTTAGTCAGCCTCCCTGTTCCTGCAGCAGCGTCATCTGGCCCTGGAGATCACAGACAGGTGACTGGACCCACCAGCCAAATCCCTCAGCTCGTTTGTTTCCTTTCTAGGGACTGAAAGCAAACATGTGTCTACTCCAGTTGACATTCTTGCATCTTCCACTTCCTAGAAAGGCAACACCCCATGCTGCCTGTTGGCAAATTCCAGGACACCAAATTCCTGCACCTCAACTGCTTGAGATCAACACCAAAATACGCAATTTTCCTTTGGTTATTATGGGAGTTCTAGTCACTAATCAAAACAGACCCTTAAGCAGCTCCTGTCAGTATGGCCAAACCACCAGAACTCACTTCAGCTCGGTTCACTTTGGCTCTTTTCCTTACACCAGGCAAATTTCCTTAAACAGGAATTGTGGGCAATGGCTCTAGGCTGTTCCAGCAGCAGTGTCACATCCATGAAATTCAGGGATGCCCAACAGAGACCCCAACACTAAAACCCAACAGCTGGAGCTCTTGCAGTGTCTCTCTGGCCTGTGAATCTCTGCAGCATCCAGTCCTCAACACATCTCACCACTGCTCTTCTCCACACCTTCACCAAGTAAGCCAGGTTTCATTTCAGCCCAGAAGCCAATTCTTACAGCTGCACTGAACCACTGCTCTTGGGAAGAGCAGCATCCTCCAGCAGTGTCCCTGTAACCCAGGCCTCCAGTAAAGCCCAACATATCCTGGGCCAACCAAATTCTCCCAGCTGGGAGCAGGGAGATCTGTCACAAAATCCACATGCACTGATCCCCCTGTGTGGCAGCACACACAGCCAAGGAACAAGTTCCAGTCTGCCTCAACAGAGAAGGAATGAATCCTTTTGGGAAGAGAGCAAAGGTCAGTCACCTGCAGGATCTCACAAACTGCACATCCATGAGCAGTCACTCTCACAAAGGGAGGTTTGTCAGTCACCCAGAGTGACACAGTCCTGTCCTGGAGCCTCTGTGCACACAGTGCCAGTTCTGCCACCACCCCCTAGAAACACCTGTGCTGTGTTTGCTGCCTGCAGTCCCTGCACTAGAGCTTGCTGTGACATTTAAGGCCTGCAGCTTTTTAGCCTTCATAATGAAATAGGGCTATAATACCGGTAATGAATTTCCTAACAGCCGTAATTAGGATTGATACACAGACTGAAAACTTTTGACCTATCAACCTGTTTACTTTTAGTTTTCAATCCAGTTCCCATTAATTATCCAATTAGTTTCCTTATGCAGGAATCATTCCAGAAGTATTTTTCACCCAGCTCTACTGTGAGCACCTTGGTGTAAGGCCTTGGAAAAGGAAGCTAACAAAGACACATAAATACAAAAAACCACTTTGCAGTTGCATATAATTTTTAATAAGTCCTAGTATTATCAAGTGGCAAGCTAAAAATGTACCCCTAATCCCCAGATGGAGGGGAAAATGAGCCAACTATCAGGACTAAATAAAATGGATTTCAGCTTTAAGTGTTTCTAAAGTGAACCAAGCATTTAAGCAGATGTTCCAGTGTCTTTTGAGACAGAAAGTCTCCTTGTAGCTGTTCCTGACTCCCCGACCCACCAAGTCACTGTGCAATCAATCTGCCAAGAGAGCAGGAGCTGCTCCCAACTGCAGGCACAGACCTGGGACAGAGCCCAAGGGAGGAGCAGGGTCAGACACAGCACCAAGGGCGCTGTGATTCCCAGCTCCAGAGCAAGATGGTGATAAGCCAGATGTTCAATTAATGCTTCAAAACCACTGGAAAAATAAAAGCGTTATCTTGTTGGTTTATTTTAAGCACTTGAACACATCTCTTCCTGGCCACTAGGCTGATATTCAGCTCCAAAAAGACATTTTGCACTCCCAGTACTCTCAAACTTCATCTTTTAAACACCAGCAGAGACTCTTATTGCCATTTTTAGCAAGAGAAGTGCTCATTCACATGAGCGGTTAAACACAGCAATCCAGCAGTGAGAGTTTGTCACCTCCCTTAGCTCAAGGAAGCCACTTGCCACTGCTCACTGGATCAGTTCAGCAGGAGGCAAGTACTCCAAGGAGCAGCACCAGCAAAGCCCCCCAAGCTGCCATTTCACGTTCTGTGCCTGAAAGATGCTCACTGAATTGTAGATTTTGTCTTATGATAGAGTTCTTGACCTGTACACAGCACGGAAAAGGACTTTGGACTAATGTAAATGCTGGGGATACAAAGTACTTAGGTTGCCAAAATCAAAGACAAGACCTACTCTAACAGCAGGGATGGGAATCAGGTAAGGTCAGCTGAATTAGCACCCAGAATGGGTCCCATAATTAATACTTACATAGATGAGCCCAGAGTAATAGCGATCCTTTAAATTATGCAATACAGAGGCTTCATTTAAACAGGTTAATTCTGCCATGTCTTCCACTTTAGAGAACTTGGGAGGATTCATCTTCTGAACATCATCTTTATTGACGAGCGCTTTCTTCCCATTCTCTGCCAGTTCAACCAACACCTCATCCCCTTTCTCCTCCTTGATGCTGGCTGCCTCGAAGCCATGGCGCTCCGAAGGGATCCACACCAGTTTTTTAGCAGTCCAGTCGGCCTGGGTGGCAGGGTTGTAGATGACAGCCCTGTCCACGAAGAGGTAACGCTCCGGATCCTCCTGCCCCGACCTCTGCGCCATCCCGGCAAGAGAAGGTGAACACTCCCAGTCACCTGCCAGCAGAGAGGGGAAAGCAAGGAGCACACAGGTTACACACCAACCTCACCCTGATCCGTGCCACAGCAAGTCAATCATCCATCACCAATATCTTCTCTGGAACATGCAGCATCAGGCTTTGCTCCCACAGAAGCTGCTGCACAACCGAGCCCCTGCTCACACACCTCTGCCACACAAAATTCAGTGCCCTGCCCAGTGTCACCCAAAGCCAGTGCAGGACAGCCAGCAGGGACTGGTCCCAGCTGTGCAGCAGCAAGGGAGAGACACCACAGCAAGAGCTGCAGGCACGACAAACAAGCACCTGTGTGCTGGGCTTAGATAAGGAACAAGAGCAAACAGAGCAGAAGCTTGGCAGTAAACTCAGTGGTGATGGAACAGTGGAAAACAAAAATACAGAGATAGATACAAACCTATAAACTGACCCAGTGGATTCTGCTGCAGAAACCAGAGGGCGGCAAGGATGAGTTTTTAAAATGTGGATTTTCAACTACAGACAAGAACTTGGGACACTTGGGGTTTCTGCAAGCCATCAAGGCAGCTAAACCTTGCTCATATTTTTCCTGAAAAGCTTTGCATTTCTACACCCTGCTCCTGGTTCTCAGTCCTGAGTGCTGACATCACCATATTCCAAAAAATATCTCAAGTTTACCTCAAGGCTCAAAACACTGAAAAGAATGGTGCTGGATTTTCCAACAGTTCCACGGGTAATTTGAAGCAGAAAGAAAAACACTGACTGACAAGAGCCCCTGCACGCTCATTTCACCTGTCTGCCTCTCTCCAAGAGAGGCCCTTGCCATCACAGCCAGGATTCCCGGAGCTGGCAGATCCATCTGAAACTGCCCACAGAGTACCAAGGTAAAGCCTGACCCCTCGTACTCAGGACTTGAAACGTCTTGGCTTGTAGCACACAACATCTTTCATTGGCTATGGAATCCTTTTCCAGCAAGTAACCCAAAGGTCAGCTTGGGAACAAAGCCAGGGAGGTTCCCGAACTGCATTTGTCACCTTTCCTACTATGGCACGCGCCCTGATGGAAGTTCTGCAACCCAACCCTCCTGAGAAGAGCATATAATTAAACAGGATAATTGTGTCTCCATCTAAGGCACAGAGATTTGTTACATTGTCCAACTTCAGTGGAAAGCAAGCCTGAAGTCACTGCACCCTTCCGAGGTGCGAGGAGCAGATCCCTTAGCACAGATGGCTTAATTCAAATCAAGATATGATGACTCAACATCTGAAGTATTTTAGAAGAGCCTCTCAGAGAAAATTTACATGAACAAAGATGGAATCGTGGAGGGGACACCTTAAGTGATAGCTGGACTCCTCCACCAGGAAAATGAAGGTTTAGTCGAGGGATGCCACATTTGGCTGGAGAAGCCCACAGATTAAATAACCGAGCTTTGAAGCCCAAGTGACAAAGGTGACTGTCCCCACCGTGCCAGACTCCAGCCCAAGCTCCAACAAAGCCCTGGCACGGCAGTGCCACCCTCGCGTGCCAATGCCCCTCGGTGCCAGGTCCTGAGCGCTCCCTGGGCAGGTGAGACACAGCCCAAGGCAGCCAGGGCTCCGCTTTCACACACCGAGAGGCAGCGAAACCTGAAGGTCAAATAAAGCTCACACGACAAAATTAACCATTATTGCTCCCCAGCGGAATTAAAGGGTGAACACCGAAATGAATGCATTCATACATGAGTGCATGCACGAATGGTATAACTGACTTCAGAGCAGCTCGTGAGGATAAAACTAAACATCGAGGGATCATGAGCACTTTCAGGGCCATTCTTCCACTCGGGATTCCAATCCCACAAAGCCCATCACAAAAGACCCTCTGCAGAAGCAAAGCAAGCTGCAGCTCACCCTACCCAGGGCTCCTCCGCTAACAATGGCATTCAAATGAAACACACAAATGAGCACATTTATCATGCAGGAATCCAGCACTCCCAACAGACGACGTGCGAATAAAGGCAAAAAAAAAATCCTAAAAATACCCCACAGCCGTTGTTGAACAAAAGGGGGGCGGGGGGCACGGCGGGGCAGGGCATCCCCCGGGGCACGGGCGGCCCGAGCAGCGCCCGGGGCCGCGGCCGCGCTGCCCCTCGCCGGGCCCGAAGGACAAAGAGGCGGCCGCAGCTCGGCCCGGCGGCGCCCAGAGCGGCCGCAACCCCGCGCCCCCCGCCCGGGGCCCGCGGGGAAGGCAGAAAATGGCCGCAAACGGCCCCCTCCTCTTACGGCCGGCACCGGCGGGGGAAGGCGGCGCGGGCGGGCGGCCCAACAAGGGGGTCTTTGTGTGCCGGGCCCGCCGCCCCCGCCACACCCCCGCGGCGGGCGGGCCCCCGCCGAGCCGCTCCCCCATCCCCCGATGCCCCGGCACCGCTGCCGGCCCCGCCGCCTCACCTGTGCAGCGCCGGCCGCCGCCCGCCCGCCAGCCGCCCGCCGGCTCTGCCGCGCCCGCTCCGCCCCGCGCCCGCCGCGCTCCTTTAGCGCCTCGCCGGCCCCACCGCCCCCCGCCGCACCGCCCGCCCCCGCCGCCGCGCGCCGCGCGCCCATTGGTCCGCAGCTGCGTCCGTCAATGGCTCCCCCCGCTCCCATTGGCCCGCGCCGCGGCCGCTCTCCGGCCACAGCCATAGCAACCTCCGCACGCCGTGGGCCGGCCCGCCCCCGCGCCTCGTCACGCCCCCCAGGCGCTCATTGGCTCTCGTCACACCGCAGCGCCTCTCTGATTGGACGAACGCCACGCCCGTCACGGCAGACCCCGCTCCCCGCTGCAGCACGGCCGGCGGGGGCGCGTCCCCGGTGCTGCAGCGAGCGGCGGGCGCGCGCCTCCTCCGCACCCGCCCGCGCGCCCCCGCGCCCCGTCCCTGTCCGTGTCCCAGGCATCGCCACCGGGAATGCGAGCGCGATCGGAGCCGGGCTGTGCAGAGCCCGGTTCCCACGCGGCCCGTCCCGCGGACCCGGCCGCAGCCCTCGGTGACCGCCCCGGGGTCTCTCTCCGCACGGTCTCAGACACGCGGTGTCCCGGCAGTGTCCCCGTGCCGCCTGTGCAGCCCCTCGGCTCCCCTGCCGCAGTCCCGCTCCCGTTTCGCCCTCCCGAATCATCACCGGAGGTTCGGGAGCCCTGGCCCGCCGGGGCAGGCGGGGATGCGGGAGCTGCGGCGGGGGAAGGCGGCGTTCGCGGAGCTCTGAGCGCCCCGCGGGCTCGCTGCGCTCTGCAAGCGGTGCCGGGGATTCGGGATGCCTCGGGGAGCTGCTGCAGCCCGCGCTCCGGGGTTCATCACAGAGAGCTCCCCCGCTCCATGGCCTTTCCCGGCCTCGCCAGAGCCTTTCCCGTGCTCCGTCCCTGCCCGACCCCCGCCCCCCCCCCGGGGACCGCCCGTGGTGCCTCCAGGCCGGCAGGGTGGGCACAGCCTGTGCCCCGAGAGCTCCGGGGCTGCTGCAGCTCCTGCCTGCCCCACCCGGACCGAGCAGGGCTCGGAATTAAAGGCGTTTTGTGAAAGGAATTTGTGTCAGATCCTCATGACGGCGAGCGGGTCAGGAGCGGGGAGATGCGGCAGGAGGGAGCCAGACCTGCCCGGGGGCACAGCTGGAACCTGGGGGATCCTGGCAGGAATAGGGATGTCTCCCGTTTCCCCCGTGTTTAGGAAGCAGGACTTTTATCATCTCAAGTGTTTCAAATCACACCTGCCATTACAATCCAAGTTAGCATTTTTGGGCGGGTTGCAGGGTTCGAAATGAGGCGATCAGACAAACCGTGGGGTGCCAGGCTGGCTCCTGGCACGGAGCTGAGGATCGCCGGGTCACCCCAGCCCATCGCTGCGCACAAATCAGCTCCTGGCGCTCGCCTTTCTCTCAGTCTCCCTCGTAATTACCATTGCACTGGGAGGTCTTGCACGTCCTGTTTCTCCGAAAAATCAGGGTGTTGACTCGCAGGCAGATGAAAGCCAAAAGGCTCAACTGGTTCCTCCCCTGCGTTTCGCTGTGCAAGGACTGTGCCACTCCCGGGCAGCCCAGCTCGGTGGCCACTGCCCCGAGCAGCCCGAGGCAGCTGAGTGAGGCAACCACACGTGGGTTTTGGATTGCCTCAATACAGGCAGGTCCCAAGATTGACACTTCTTCCTCGCTCAGCCATCAGGGTTCCATGAGATGAGAGGCTCAGCCAGTGTTCACAGAGCAATACCAGCTCCCTGGCAGTGCCAGAACTTTCCAACAGAGAAGCCTGATGAGTTTTTTGTTCCCTTTGGAAAGATCATGGGCACAAGGAGCAGCACCTGGAGCAGCATCCAAGCCTTGACGCCCTCACACCCCAGGGCAGCACCTCCGCATCTCCCTGCTTCCAGAAAACTTCCATTTTTAGACATTCAACATTGTTTAAAAGAGAAATAGAAACATTACCCAAAAAACATTCATCTAGGCACAAGCTGTTTGAGTTTAGTTTCTTCTAGGAAATTATTTCCATGGAAAATCTTTGAGGATCCTGTAGATGCCATGTGGAGTGTGACAGGGTATAGCATTGGATTATTATTTTTATCACACAATTATTTTTATCCAAGCTCCTGTTAGGAAGGAATTCTCCAAATCCACTTAATGTCTTTAACTCGTGGAGGGAAAGATAATATTTCTGTCTAACCCAGGAGACTGGGAACAGCAGAGGCTGGAGAAAGCAGAGACAAACATCTTCTATAGAGGATTTTTATTTAAACAGAAAGTCAACTGGTCACTAATCCTAAAACTGTCCCTGTACCTTTACACAGAAGTCTCTTGATACTGTGGCCGCCAGGGCATGCTTAAGGCAAAGCCTGTCCCCTGAGTGTTTCCAGAGCTGAGATCAGGCAGGTAAAAAAGAACCACTCAAGCCTGAAGCAGCACTGGGTACGTTTAAAACAACACAGAGAATTTAAGCAAAAAATGCTCCATTTGTTTCCGATTTAGAGGTCGTGCTGCTGGTGGCATGTCCTGTGAAGCTGCTTTCATACTGGGTGATGTTCCCCTCCCTCCCCAGGCAAGACAAATTTCTTCAAGGGGAAGACACCCCTGACATCCCACAGCTGCTTGTTCTATCCCATGTCCTTGCAGCATCCACAAATAAGCCAGAAAACCCTGGTTCCTTGGCTATTTGGCACTTTTGCTTCCTGCAGAGGTTGGTGTCCTCCCTTTCTGTCTGTGGGAGTTTTTGGATGGATCTCCAAGAGACACAGACCCGGGTCTGGCCCCCCAGGAATCCCTACAGAGCAGAACATCTTGGCCTCTCTCTGAGTCAGATTTGCCCCCATAACTTCACACCCTGAACAATTCTGAGGCAGGGTTTAGATTCAATATTTAAATGCAGGAGTTGCATATGCACAGAAAAAGGTTTGTTCTTGGTGGTGACAAGGGGACACCTAAATTAAATCCATGTGAATTCATTTCCCAGCTCAAACCCTGACCTGCCGTGACTTTGGGTGGCCACAGCACTTCCCCTGCCACAGGGAGGAGATGGCCCATTTGCCATCTCAGAGGTCAGGTCATGTTTGAGGCACAAGGTGCTGTGACTCCTTCGAAGGAATGTGGAGGAAAAGGCAGAATTGCCCGTGCACAAACTGTCTGCTTTGTTGTGTAGGATCAAAACAGAGAGGTGTAGGGATAAAAGATAAATTATTCCACGAGAAAATTACTTTATAATAAACATTTCTATATGAGAAGCTTGAAAGGAATGGGAAATTCAAGCCTCATGCTTGATGCTTGAGTTTCAAAGCTTTCTGAGCTGTACTAAATGGCAGTAAGATGAGGTTACATTTATTTCTTGCAGCAGACTGTCCTCCAGGGCCACACTGGTTATTTCATCTTGTGTGTCAATAGGAAACGTTCCCAAACAGGAGGGATCAGCACCAAACACGAGCTCCATTGTCTCACCCAGCATATATTTCAGTCCTGGAGAGTTTTAAAAGTTCTCTAAATCAGGAATGGAAAGTCTGCTCCTTCCTCTCCAAAGGGGATGGCACAAGGGCAGGCTGGCCAGGCTGCAGTGCCCCTGATGTCACAGTGGCAGAAATAGCCACCTCTGCAGGGAGTGAGGCAAGGCCTGAGCTGCACAGGGACAGGTTTGGGGTTTGCCTTCACACCCAGCACACCCCACAGCCCTGCAGAGCTTTCCTCTGCTGGCAGCCAAGGCATTCCATGGAGCATCCCGAGCCTCCTGGAGCAGCGAGGGCTGAGCTGGAATGGGTGTGCAGGGGCACCTGTGCTCAGCTGCTCCCTGCTTTCTGTCTTCCTTCTCTCTTCCCATCAAACTGGGAAGGCAGAGCAGGATTTTCACAGCTGTGCCTTCCACTATCAGCACAAGGGTTTGGTGTGCAGGGCTCTTCCCAACAGAAAAAGGAGGGACTTCTCAAATCTCGGCTTAAACCCATCCAGAAATCTGAACCTCCCTTCTCCCCTCGAAACAGGAATTTTCCTGCCAGATATGCCCTCCCCTGCCCTGCTCACCACGCCCTGGGATGGGGAATGTCCAGGGAAAACCACGTGTAGCAGTTTTGGGAAGCTGCCCTGGTACTTGTGTCTGACTGAGGGCTTTCAATTCTCATCCCAGTTACACCAGTTTGCACTGCTGAAGCACTCATCACTTGCAATATTGTTTTTAAGGGAAATTATTTACTTATTACATAGTAGAAAGGCCAGAAGGAAGTTTTATTGGGTATCTTAGAATCAGAGAGTAAATCAAGCTAGAATGAACATCACAAGATCATCTGGTTCAACCTAGCTAGGATTTTGCAGACTTAAATAAAGAAAATGTTGGAAGTTTCCCTGGATCCACTTGCAAAGGGCACATTTCCCCAGGAATCTCTGCCTTGCCCAGAACTGGCCTTTATTCAGCACAACTGCAGGATTAGGTGTGTGGATGCCAGCAGCATGAGCCTGCCATGCAGAGCTCTCCTGATGGCAAAGATTCCCCTTCTCATATTTTGGCTGTGGGGTTTGTTTGTAACCTGTTTTCTTGTGCCCCATCTTCATTTCCCACAGACAGGGCTCAGTCCTGGTCCAGCACCCATCACCCTGGCTGGAAACCCCATTTATCCCCTGTCCCTCTCCCCACACTGCTGGGGGAACTAAATGCCCCATAAAATGGAAAAATCAATGCCCATAAAATAGGGAAATTAAATAAATGCCCCGTTTATACCTGGGCAATCCCAGCAGGATTATCTGACATTTATTACATAAAAATACAGAAGTGATGCCAAGTCACACGAGCCCCCTGCATGGCCCAGGCTTTCACACCACCCTTGGCTGGGCTGAAGGGACCAAATCCTTCCTCTTGAGCCAGAACCTCCATTTGAGACCAATCACTCCTTTGTGGAGATGATTTAATTAAACCCATCCATTTTTTACCCAATTAAGAGATCAATAAAGAAGAAACGGTGCGGAAAAGTTCCCGTCAGTGCCGTGCTGGAAGCCCTGGCCGTGCCCTGTGGACAAGGAGAACAGGAATGTTCTGCTGTGGGATGGCTGTGCCAGGGGGTGGGATCTGAGCAATGAGGGGACACCTGGCCCAAGGTGTCCCCCAGCCCTCAGGCTGCACTGGTGGGACAGGATGGGACCTCAGTGCCAACCAAGCCCCTCTCTGCACATCCAGCTCCACCTCCCACCTGCCATCAGAGGTTCTTCCAGTGCCCACATGGGCCAAAAAGGAGAAAAACCCTCCAGAGCCCCCTCTGAGGAGCAAACACCCAAGAACTGAGTGAGGACAGCATCCAACAGACCCCAGAGCAGAACTTTCCAGCAGGAGTGGAGATCTGATGGCTGCTGGGGCACCTTGGGAGCCCGGGCCCCATTTTTAAAGACAAATAATGCATGTGAGATGTGTCCTTGCCTTGTGAGAAGGTGTGAGCTCCTCAGGGCCCACCTGAGGAAGGCAGGGACATTGTCCAGAGCCCCAGCAGGTCCCACCACACCACCAGCAGTGTCCAGGGCCAGCAGCAACTTCACCTCCTCCAGACCTGATCACGAGAGCTTGTGTCTGCCTAAAAAACCACAGAGAAGCATTCCCAAGCCCTGCCTCGTGTTTGGACACGGGCACAGGTACTTCCAGCTGCCCTCACCCTGTCCAGGCCTCTCACACTTCAAAAGTGTGTGTTTGCCCAGCCAGGCTCCAGCCCTGCACCTCTGACCAGCTCCAGTGCCCTGCGAGTGGCAAGTGACAGCGTGCAGGGTTTGCCCAGGCAATTCCAGTGCACTGGGGGTTTTCCCAGCTCCACTTGGAGCCTCCTGTTAGACTCTGCAGTCTTTAATTGGAGTTGATTTACGGCATTTTTATTGCTGCAGACAGCCAGCAGTTGGCACAGCAGGCAGCTTTAATATTACTTTTGCATTTTGTTGTTGAATCACCAGCTTGGAAGGCAATTGTGGGGCTTTTTATAGCTTCAGCCTGGCACCACAGCTCCTCCCTGGGCTTTGGAGAGCTCCTGGTGCCCCTCAGGGCTGGCAGGAGCACGGCCAGCACACCGGGCACAGCCTGTGTGAGCAGCTCAGGGAGACACCCCTGCCCCAGCCCCAGCACCACAGCCACTGCTCAGCCACTGCTCAGCCACTCCTTGGGGCCCATCGTGGCTTTACTGGCCTGCAAGGCTCACCTTGAAGTTCTCACCTGGAGATTTTCACCCTCCCAGGGTGCAAAATGCAGCTTCTGAGTGGAACAGGAGATACAGTCCAGGCTGGACCTCAAGCTCCTGGTCACTCCCAGCTCAGGACAGCTCAGAGGAGGCAGAGGAGCATGTGCCAGCTGCTGTCACCCTCCTGTGTCCAGCAGAGACTGTGACAGGCACAGAGGCTTTAGGATGTGTCTTTTGGTATCACAGGCGTGGAGGATCTCTGTCCTGGTCCAGTCCAGCTCTGTGCAGGGCTGTGATAAAATGTGCCTGAGAGGGAGCAGGGTGGTCTCTGTTATCAATTTGTTACACACAGTTTGTTTTACCATGTTCTGAAGGAGCCCATTGATCCTCACAAGTCTCCTCCATGGTTATTCATCTTTGCCTTGAAAGCAGGAGGGCCTGGCCTGGTGGACACCAGCTCCAGACACTGGTTCATGCCAGCTGGAGAAACCTCTCCCCTGGAAACCCAGCAGCTGAGTCCAGTGCCGTGAGCTGGAAGATAAATCCTGGCTGGGGAATGTCCCTGCAGTCCGTGTTGCTGCTCCCATCCCTGTGGCAGTGCCCAGCTCTGCCAGGGGGAGCAGGGAGTTCCCTTGGCAGCCCACAGCCACCGTCTCATTCAATCTCATTCAATCTCATTCAATCCAATTTAATGATTGACTGAACTCTGCCGGCTTAATTACCCAGCCAATACTCAGCTATCAGCTGGTCAGTGAGTGTGTAACTCATATGCCAGCCCTTGCCTGGGCTGGGGGATCGATCCCAGCAATCCCAGCAGATAAATGCCCTGGGGCACTGAGGATGAGCAGAGTGAGGAGCAGTTAAGCCCTGGCACAGCCCAGCAGCACATCAGCACTGCAGAGCCCAGCCCCACAGGGCTTCCCTGTGCCAAGGGAAAAGCAGCTTGCACGTCCCTGTCAGGGACAGGGAATGTCCTCCTTCGTGGCCTGAGCACTGAGGTCCTGCTGGCAGTGTCTGTTCATTCCAGACCCTGTGAATGTACTCTCAGATTTACCTTGTCCCCAGGCCACAGCCCTCAAAGGATCACAGCATCATCAGGGTTGGAAGGGACCTCTGGAGATCTGTCCAGCCCCTCTGCCAAGGCAGGGTCACCCTGAGCAGGTGACACAGGAATCAATCACTCAGGTGAGGTTCTTTGTTGCCTTCGTTGATGTGCTGAAGTGTCCCCAGCTGGCAGAAGGGGACCTGCAGCAGCTGCCTGGGCTGGCTAGGGAAACTTTCAGTGTCCCCTTCACACAGTGAGCAATCCAGCACTGGCAAAGGGCTGGAGCAGAGCACTCCCTCACCAATCCCAGCAGGGACAGCTCAGCCACGGGATGACTTCTGAAACATATTTAGTGCTTGTTGCCACCCTGCAAATGGCACTGCACTGAGCTCTGCTGGTGGCAAATGCAGATGCTGCCATGGGAGGAGTGGGAGAAAATCACAGCCCAGGGCCTGGAGCTCTTGGGTAGCACAGCAGTGGGTGCCAGAAATGCAGAGTACAGTTCCTGCAGCGTGACATTGGGGCTGGAATGGCAGAGCACCTGGAATCAGGGTGCTGCCAACATGGGCATCTCACCCCTCTCATCAGCACAACCTGATCCCTGTGGTCATTTCCCATTTCCCCTGGGAACGTTTTCATGGTCCTGTCCCTGTTGTTGTGAGCATCTCCCCATTCCCATTCCCACTGCCCTGCCCCACACAGGCAGCATTCCCAAATCCCACCTTGGCATAGGCACAGCCTGTGCCAGTGGGTGAAGAATGCTCCTCAATAATTGCTCACAGACAGAGGAAGGCTGAGCACCACGGAGGCCGTGCTCAGTAGAGTTTTAGGATGAAGAAGACAAAGGTGATTTGCAAATGATTCAATGATTTAGTTTTTAATTGGACCCGTGCCTTTCCTTACCTGTTTAAGATGGATGAGATTGGTCTGAGCCTCTGAAAGGGCTGTTTGTAAAACAAACATACAGCCTATTAATTATGCTGAATGTTAACCTTTGCTGGAAGGCACTGCAGGAAGGTCTGCTGTTCCTCAGGGATGATCCCTGGTGGATTCAGGTACCCGGGTGCTGCTCCTGGTGCAGGGATTTGTGTATCACACATCTCTATTTAACCCCTCACAGCCCCATGGGAGAGACCCACACAGCCCAGTGGCACCAGTTTGAGGAGCCAGTCTGGCACAGGAATTTAAGGTCATCTGCAGATGGGGCCACTGTGACCTCCCCCACCTCTGCTGAAGGGTCCTGGTGCTGCAAATTTAACAGACTCCCTTCCTCTGGGTGCATTTACACCCCGGGGTTTAGAGAGGATGGAATAAATGTCTGTTTGGTAGCTCAGCTTTTTGTCACGGTTTATTTATTAATTGTTTCTTAGTTGTCATTTTATGTGTGCTGTTATTTAATCACCAGCAGGGTAGAAGCTAAACCTGATTCTAGAAAGAATAAAATGCCCTTTTCCTGTGCTGTTTTCTACTGGAACAGCCTCTGCAGGTGCTGCTGTGCCTGAAGGGCAGAGAGTCAAGGGATTTTTCAATGTTAAATCATGTGGAAATCAGCATAGAGGGGGAGTGTTCATACAGGGTCTGTGTTTGAATAGTGCTGAGCAATGATGGCTTTGCATGGCACAAAGAACACCAAAGGAGATGAAACAGCACAGGAGGAGCCAGCAGAGCTTTGAGGTGAAGGAATCTCCTAATTCCAGCCCTGCAGCAAAGCAATGAGGAACCACTGACAAAAACCACTGGGCCACTGCACCCAGGGGCCACTCTCAGCTCTGGGGACATGGAAATACCCGAGGAGGAGCAAACTCACTATTTTAGGGTGTGTAAAGGGGCAACTGTGCCACATCCAAGCAATTCCTGAGCATTTTACAGGATGGCAGCCCATGCTGCAGGGAACAGAGCTCGTGATTCACAGCAGGACATGCAGCCAGTGGGGGGTTATACACATCCTTGTCAGGAATTTCATTTTTCCATAGGGCTCTTTCCCCTCCATCCTCCCGTTTCAATTTAAATTCCCTGTCAGGGTCCCAAAAGAGGCCAGTGTTCACCCCCAGCTGAACGTCTGCAGGACCTGTAATGAGTTAGGGCTGAATTCCTGCCAGCCCTTCTGGTAACGTTTAGAGAGGCCCTGGCTCCTGGCCAGCCCAGAGCACTGGAGGAGAGAGAGGCAGAGGCTGACAGGAGTGAAGATATTCAGGATGTCTGGGAGACAATCCCACTCGGGTAAAATCACAGCCCTCGGCAGCAGAGCCATGGGCAGGGAGAGGCTGATGGGCTCTCTCAGAGCCAAGAGTCCCTTTAAAGCCTGGGAGGCAGAATGCAATTTATTTGTTTCTCATATTTAAAAATGTTCTTTCTTGGAAGCATCTTGTGGGGGTCAAGATTACAAATCCTCCTGTGGTTTTGTTTTTTGTTGGGTTTGGTTTTTTTTTTTGGTGGTGGTCATTTTTTTGTGTGGGGGGTTTTTTTGGGGGGCGGGTAGTTGGGGTTTTTTTGTGTTTTTGGGGTTTGTTGGTTTTTTTGTGGGGTTTTTGTTGTTGTTGTTTGGTTGTTTTTTGATGGGGAAACAGTCCTTTTCTGGAGCTTGGTGTAGCCACAAACTGGGCAGGCCCAGTTCAGCAGCAGACGGTTTCACACTCTGTGTTCCCAGCCCAGGTTTTCCAGAGGAGGCAGCTCAAAGTGGCAGCAGAGGGGGTTTCCAGCGGCCTCCCACAGGCTGGATGCCCTGGGGGCTCTGCCTGGGGTGCACAAGTGGGATTGGTGTGGCCAAGCCTGGCCAAATGTCCCAGGAGCCCTCCCTGCACCCATCAGTGTGCCCAGCCACAGGAGGAGGGGGACAGTGGCTGCCCTGCAGAGGGGTCAGGGCACAGCCCCTCAGCCCCTGAGCTCTCAGAGCTGGGCAGAGACCAGGGGGATTTGCACAAGAGAGGAGAGGCAGCAGCCTGAGATCCCACCCAAAAATCAGCATCCCGGGGACTGGGATGTGCTGGGAATCCCAGGTCTCAGGGGGATGGGGTTAAAGCAGTCAGGGATCCCAGGGCTCAGGGGGATGGGGTTAAAGCAGTCAGGGATCCCAGGGCTCAGGGGGATGGGATTAAAGCAGTCAGGGATCCCAGGGCTCAGGGGGATGGGGTTAAAGGAGCCCAGGAGATCCCAGGGCTCAGGGGGATGGGGTTAAAGGAGCCCAGGGGATCCCAGGGCTCAGGGAAATGGGGTTAAAGCAGCCCAGGGGATCCCAGGGCTCAGGGGGATGGGGTTAAAGCAGTCAGGAATCCCAGGGCTCAGGGAAATGGGGTTAAAGCAGCCCAGGGGATCCCAGGGCACGCTGTGGCTGCAGGACTAGGCTGTGGCTGCATCCTTTCCCAGCTCTGCAGCTCCTCTGGGGGAAATCCCGGGTGAGGGCTGAGCCCTGCATCCCGAGCAGGGCCAGGCCACAGCACGGTGACAGTGTCACTGTGTCCGAAGTCACACATGCTTGTGTGGTGCTGCACGTGCTTCCCTGCCTGGCTTTTCCCTGCTGTGCTTCCAAAGCAGGGAAAATCTTTTTTCCTCGCCCGTCCCTGAGCTCCCAGCATGTCCCTGCAGGGCTGGGGGTGGCACAGCAGCACAAGTCACCACTGCACATCTGTGCACAGCGGCCAGCAAAGCTTTCCTAAGGGCTATCCCACACCTGACTCAGGGATCACACGTGAGCAGGGACGAACCTACACCCCCCAATAACCGGGATTTGCCCCACAGGGGCTGCAGCCCTGGGGCTTCTTTAACCCCATCCATGTGGCCTTTTCTGTGCCCATCCCGGGTGCCCTCTGTGCCTCGCAGGCACTGGGGACCTCGTTGGCAGCACCTCGGTGTCCAGGAGCCACCTGGGTGTCCAGGAGCCACCTGGGTGTCCAGGAGCCACCTGGGTGTCGCACAGCTCCTCCCGCAGCCTCTCCTCGCAGGAATGCTGTGAATGCAAGAGCTGACAGCTGCGCAAACCAGCTTTACCCTTCCACAGGATCTGCTCACTCTCGTTCTCCCCTCCTGGAAGTGGGGCTGGGAAAGCCTGATGTGGGAGATAAAGGGCCGCCGCCAGAGAGGGGATAAATATTTGTCATTTTCCATCACTCTCTGAGAAGCATCCAGGATCGCCGGCAAGCCGCAATTAAAGCGGATTCCGATGTGATTAACCCCGACTCTGCCGATCTCACCCACGCGCGGAGCCGCGGCTGCGGAGGGGTTAACGAGTCCCTGTCACCGCGGATTAATGGCAAATGCCACGGCTTCAGCTGGGTCAGACAGCGGGGACAGCTGGGGCTGGGGACGTGGCTGTCCCCGAGGCCCTGCCCGGGCACATCCCGAGGTGCTGGGAGCTGCTGTCCCAAAGGGCAGGAGGGAAGGGTGTGCTCTAGGGATGTGTCTTTAAGGTTTTATTTAATTCTCATGATTCTGCTATGATTTGGTTAGCAACAAATTCAATTAATATCTCTAATTGGAGCCTGGTTTGCCCGTGATGGTATTTGCTGCGTGATCTCTGCCCGTGCTTATCTCGAGTCCATCACAGCCCCTCGCTTTCCTGGTGGGGCTTGTGCCATGTCCCTGGAGCTGGCAGCAGCCTGGCTGCACCTTCCTGTGCCCCTCAGCCCCTGTCCCAGCCAGCCCAGAGCTTCCCCAGTGTCCCCAGCACGGGATGCTGGGCCCCAGTCCCCACTGGCTTTTCCTGGGCCAGTCCCCACCTGGACAGTGCTGTTGTGTCCCTGCAGCACAGACATTTATCCCCCAGCTGGGCACACCCCTGGCTGGGAATTCCATGGGAAAGGGCATGGATGGAGCCACGACTGGTCCCAGCAGGGCTCTCCCCCTGGCTGCAGCACCCCAGGACCCAGAGCACCCATCCCCAGCTTTCTGCCAACTCACATTGGCTGTTCATATTTTCAGCCTTCCCTTCACAAGCACAATTTTTTTTTTTCCTCTTTTTCAGTCCCTCGAGTCTCTGGTTCTCTGAAACATCCTCACTGCTGCTCAGGAATAACCAAAAGCTGCATGTGTAGGGGGAGGAACATGTGCAGGCAGGCTCGACCACACACAACCGGGCCCAGGAGCTGGAGCAAACGGATTTGTTCATTCCAAACTCCATCCCCCCCTTTTCCTGGGCTTTGCTGGAGGTGCTGTCCCTACTCCCCAGTGACAGAGCAGTGATTCACCCACTGTGGCTGGATGAGATGGAACCCACTTTTACAGGCCTGTTTCGTTTCTCCCCTCCTGGTTCTACCACAGGTGTTTTGTGCCTGATCTCTGCATTCCTGACATGCCTGGAATTCCCTGATGCTTAACCTCAGACCCGAATTTCCTGCATTTGCAACATTTGGGTTTAAGTGAGTAGCAATGACCTTGTGCAATTATTCATCCCAAACTTCTGCTGTTTGAGCCCCTCCAGAACCCCAGCTCGATTCCATTTTTGAATGTAACTTATAAATTTGTTTGATGCCAAATCAGCCTGCTGAACCTCAGCTCTGTCTTTCTGTTCAAACCCATGTGATATCCCAGATCTGGTGCTGAGAAGAGTGCCTTCAGTCAGAAATCTCTCTCCCTCTCACACCCCAGTGTTGTGCAGCTTGGTGGGATGCAGACCTGGAGCACATCTGAGCTTCCTCCAGCTCCCACCCAGAACTCCAGCCTCCCATCCCACAGCCCCCAGCAGCCCCACAGGGACAGCTGACACCTCCAGGGAGCTCTGGCTGACTCCCAGCCACCAGCTTTGTCTTTCTCAGCACGGAAGAAGTCCCTTCAATATTTCCAAACTGCTGAGCTGTGGTGCAGAGCTGTTCTGGTCACCAGGAGCCACAGCATGAGAGGGTGTGAGGCAGCTCCAGAGGCTGCCCAGGGCCTTGTTGCTTTGTGCCAGGTTTTATCCAACCTTTGCTGCTTGCAGAAGTTGTGTTTGCTGGGAATATCTGCGGGGCAGGTGGGTAAAGGGTGGAAACCTGAAAGCCCTTGGAGACACATATCCACTGTGGAAATGTGTGAAATTCATCTCAGAGAGAATTTCTTCACAGAAAGGGTGGTCAAGCATGGGAAGGGGCTCCTCAGGGAGGTGGTGGAGTCATTGGAGGTGTCCAAGAAACACCTGGAGGTGGCACTCAGTGCTCTGGGCTGGTGGCAAGGTGGGGATCGAGCACAGCTTGGACTCGATGGTGTTGGAAGGCTTTTCCAACCGGAATGATTCTGTGATCCTGGGTGTTTTACACCGTGGATCACGTCCCATGCTAACCCGGGCAGGAGGAGGTCCAGAGGTGGGATGGAGGATGCAGAGTGTTCTGAGCAGTGGGGGTGGACCGGCTGAGCAGGAGCCAAACGGGATTTCATCCCTGGCATGGCACTGCCCGGTCCTGCCCTTCCTCCCCGGCAGGAGGAATTGCCCCGCTGGGTGGAAAATCAGCAGGATCGGGGCCAGGGCTGAGTCACATTGGCACGGCCGCCCCACGCCCTGCCCCTGCTCGCTCAGCGCCTTCCTATCGCCTGCAGTCGCTTCCTATCGCCTGGAATCGCTTCCCATCGCCTGGAATCGCTTCCCATCGCCTGGAATCGCTCCCTTGGAGGAGCTGCTGCCGGGGAATGGCACTCAGCAAGTCTGAGCAGCCCCCACGCCCTGCCTGCAGCTCAGCCTCCCCTGACCTGCTCAGCCGGGGATGATCCTGGCCGGGATGTGCTGCAAAGAGAGGAGCAGGAGGAGAAGGAGGAGGAGGTGTTGATCCAAGACCCATTCCAGGAGCTGAGGGGGGTGTGGAGCTGCTGCCTCACACCTCACGTGTGTCACTGTCACCTCACCACTGCCACTGTCACCTCACCACTGCCACTGTCACCTGCGGGCAGCACTGCGAGGGGCCCTGCAGTGGCCTTTGGAGAGACCCTGGGACACAGCTCAGCCCAGCGACCCCTCTACCCAGCCCAGGTCCCCTCTGTGCCCATCCCAGGTCCCCTATGCCCAGCCCAGGTCCCCTATGTCCATCCCGGGTCCCCTGTGCCCAGCATCCCAGCTGGTGCTCTTACCCAGGTCCAGGTGTTTGGTGCCTCCCACAGTCCCTTCTCCCACCCCAAAAGCCATCCCTGTGACATGGCCCCCCTGACTACTCGGCCCCCAGGTGGGCAGCCCCCACCTTGCCATGACTGCAGGGCTCCCACAGACCCTGGGGCTGTGACAATCCCGTGCCCCACTGGCCAAACCCCCCAGGATCATCCAGGAGAAGCCACAACCCCGACTGTCCCCACAGAGGCACTGCACAGGGAGGGGCTGGTCTCTCCCCTCTCCCCACAAAATGCTCTTTGCACAAACAAACCAGTCAGAAAATGAGGAGCAGGTGAAGCTGAAAGCACAGATAATAAATGTTCACTCTGAACTGATGATTATTTGCATGTCTGTGGTTAGTGAGACCACCCTGGCAAAAGGGAATCTTGGACACCCACAAGCTCTGAGCTCTCCTGGTGGCCACCAGCCAGGAGCTGCCACCAGCCAGGAGCTTGTCCCTCCATGACCCTCAGCCCCTGCTCCCCCCATGGGAGCTCCAGTTGTGCTCAGCTCCTGCAACAGGACCCCAGAGTGGGGACCTAAGGGTCACCTGGCTCCAGCCTGGCCCTGGCCCTCGGCTGCTGCTCAGTGTCCCCTCCTGCTCTCAATGACCCCATCGGCCTCCTCCTGTCCAGGATGTCCAGAGCAGACATTTCCCAGCACTCTGGCAGTCCCACGGTGGCTGTCAGGGATTCTCTGTCCCTCTGTGCCATCCCTCCTGCTCCACCCTGGTGGCCCAGCCCTCCCTGCCCTGGTTTACATCCACAAGGTCTCCTCTCCTTGCACAGCTCTCAGCCAAGCTTGGGACGTGAATCACTTGTCAGGAGAGCCATGGGTGACTGCCCAGGCATGGTTTTATTTGAAAAGAGCTCTGCAGCCTTCCCAGCTGTGGCAGCCATGGGGCTGTGTAGGGAGGGGATGCAGAGGAGCCTTGTTTCCTCCAGCATTCCCCAGGCCAACTTTGGAGCTGCCCATATTTACTGACCGGGGGGATATGGACATGGCCATAGATGTGAAGATCCCTGGGTGTGAATATTTTCCCCAGGTTTGGGTATTTTCACCTTCCCCCTTTTCCCTGTTACTCCCCTCTCCAGTTGTGCCATATCTCTTCTCCAATTTCTAGAGCAGAGCAAAAGCTTTGCCATTATAGCTTTTAGTTTTGTCCCTGAATGTTTTTTCCTTTGTTAGATTTCATTTTTTGTAATTTTTTTTTTTTTGTACAGAAAATGTTCTGGGTTTCAGATTTTTGTAAAAAACTCACCAAGAAGTGAAACAACTGCTGGAGCTGAAGCAGAGCCCCTGCTGAGCTACCTGGCTCCCAGCTCATATCTCCCAGTTGAAGTGGTTTGATCTTTTGACTTCTCCCTTTCTTTGTCATCCCCCACAACCACATCATTTTCTCTTTCTGGAAACTACCTTTGAGAGGGGAGAGGAAGATTGAATGGCTGATAGAGGGAGAAAGGAGAACTCCAATGGGAACAGTGGGCAGAAGTGACCAGGGAAGAGTCAGATTGGTATCAGCAGGTACAGGTTGTCCCCTGGGTACTTCCCCACCCTCCAGCTTCTTTTGTTGTGCAAGATTTTCTGAGCCTGGTGTGGTTTGTTGGTTTAGCAAATTTCCACAGATCGCTTCTTCAAGCACTTTTTCAGTGTCCCCTGGAATCCACCTGAACCTTCTGCAGACACAACTTTGGCAGGGACTTCCCTGACCCACCCCCTTCCCGGGCTGAGCCACACCTTCCTTTGGGCTGGGTTTGGCTCCTGCCTTCCTCCTGGGACCCTCGGCTGTGCATTGGAGGGGTGATGGGCAGTAGGTCACCCCCATTTTTAGGGTTAACTCCATTCTCCAAACCCTTGGGCCATCTCTATCCCAGGCTGAGCAGCTCCAGGGGCTGTTGCAGAATTCAGCTCAGAGGAGCTGGGGGAGCAAATCACCAGAGTCAGGTCACCATCCCAAAAGGGTCGTGGCCGTTTCTGGGATCACTGCATGAGGAACAGAATGGAAAGACGTGTCCCAGCACAGGGCTGCTTGAGCAGAGCCAGTGATGGGGTGATGGGGTCTGCTGAGCCCATCTCCACCCAGACAGGGTGTGCAGGTGTCCCCAGTCCCTGTCCCCCGCACAGGGGGCTCCTGCTGCTCCTCACCCTGCAGCCCCAGGGCCACACTCGCTGTGCCCTCGCCCCTGAGCCCCTGCAGTCCCCCCAGCAGGGGCAGCTCCCAGGGAAGCTGCAGATCCCAGGCTGCAGAGCTGGGCTGGCACCCAGGGGTCACATGCTGGGACACCACGACCCTGGCTGTACAAACAGGGGCACAAGAAGGGGCTCGGTGAGTGTTTCCTTAGCCTGCCCCTTGCCTCACTCCCAGCCCAGCCTAACTGGGCTGAGCAGGGCTGCCTGACTGGTTTCTATCCAGCTCGGCTGGTTTGGCTGTGTCCTCGCTGTTGCTGGCGAGACAAGTGTATTTTCTGGTTTTGCTTGCAGCAGCTTTCATGTGGGATGAGCTGCTCTGCTCCCCAGAGCTCCAGCCTGGGCCTGGGGAGCTGCTGTGCACTCCCAGATCTGTGCTGGTGCCACCAGGCAGGGCCAAGACCTCCTCACCAGTGACAGCCACAGGGAATGTCCCAGTCCCAGGCCACGTTGTCCCCTGTGTGGTAGCCCTGGAAAGCCTCAGCACTGCGCTGCCTCCCATGGCTGCACGTGGGATGCTCATCCACGGGGCAGCAGGGCTCCTCAGGCAGCCACAGGCTCTGCTGCATGCCCAAAACCTGTTTGTCCCAATGCCAGCAAGGCAGAGAATTGGCCTCATCCCTGAGAAGAGAGATCTGCCAGCCCTGGAGGTGCTCAGGACATGGCAGGATGTGCACTCAGTGCCTGCCCTGGGTGATGGGGTGGTGGTGGGTCACAGGCTGCTCCTCATGATCTCAGAGGTCTTTTGCATCCTCATGATTACGTGGTTCTGTGATTACTCCAAACCTGGCAAAGCTGCTGGAGGTTTTGGGTTTAAGGAGGCTCCTTGCTTGAGCCAGGGGAATGTGCAACAAAGCTAGGAGTTGGATGCAGATCTCCTAAATCTCCTTTGAGTCTCCTCCACCAGGCCTGCTTTCTTCTGCCAAGTGATGCCAAGGGTCAGTGACAGAGGGGAGAGCAAGGAACCAAACCCAAGTGTCCCAGCTCCTCCTCCCCTCTGTTTGTTTCCACCAGGTTGACTCGCCACAAATAAAGGATTAATTGAGGCTGTTACAGTTAACTTGAAAGGGCCCTGCAGCATAAATGTGGGATCCTAAACACAACCAGTTTCAGGTTAGTAATTAGTGCACTTCACTCGTTGCAGGTGCACCCTGGGAGCTCTGAAACAACTATAGGATCAGCAAGAAAAATATCTGGAAGCAATGGCAGTGATTTGAGAGAGCTCTCTGGCTTGAACACCGATTGGATTGCTGCTGCCTGCCTTGTCAGAACTGCTCCGTTACTGAAAGCCTTTGGGAATTGGGGCAAAATCCTGACATTACATCTCCAACCTACACAGTCAGGGTCCCCATAATTCCCATATTGCAGGTCTGGCTGGAGCCATTCCAATGTGAGCATGGACAGGTCACTTCAGCGTCCTGGGGCTCATTTCTTTCTTCTCTAAAGCAGCAGAGGTGTTCCTGTGCCTTGGAGGGTGATGGGTGTTTGCACAGAGCTGGGGAAGGACTGCAGGGATAAAATCCCTGTGCAGGGCTCTGCCACCACGGAGCTGGGAGCACTTGGAGCATTGCTGGGCACCCAACACTGGACAGGAGGAACAGAATAAATCCCAGATCCCACTGAATGCCCCCAGGGCAATCCCTGCTGCTTTGTCAGAGCTTGTTGAGTTTAATTGGTTAATAAGGAGTCAACTCCTTTCTTCCAGGAGCTGAAACTCCTCCTGAACAGAGACATTGTGGGATGTGATGGGCTTTTGTGGGTTCCAGGGCAGTTCCTGGGTGGCCTTTGTGCAGAGCTGGGGGCTGAAGGCTCTGCCAGGATGGCATTAGCAACCCTTGGGTGGGAAAGTGAGTTCCTGCAAGGGTTTTTATTTCTGGGGTTTGCACAGTGCTGTCTTTGTCCCTCTGCTCTCAGCCCCCTATCACCTCTCCTGCTCAGGTCAGCCCTGGAGATGGACACTGGGATTTTGGGAACTTTGCTATTCCAATGCTATTCCATTCTTGTGGAGCTGCTGTGACAGTGGCTCAGGCTGCAGTGACCCCAGCGGTGCTGGGGCTGGGGAGGGGTCCCTGGTGTTGGAGCAGCACCAAGGCAAGAGTTCCCTCACCCTGGGCCTTGCCAGGAGGGGATGTCCCCAGAGCTGTGCCCCAAACCCCTTGTCCTCGTTCCCTCTTTCTCTGAGTCATCTTCCTGTGGTTTGTGATATTCCAGCCACCCTCATCCGTGATTTCTCAGGAATTCTTCTCTCCCTCCCCATCCCTTGACAACCTCCTCTTTCAGGTATGTCCAAAATGAGGCCAAGAGGTTCTGCCTGGACCCCACCACATCCCTTTTGGGAGGTGGCTGTGGTCCCTGTGACCAGGGCCATGTCCTGCTGGTGGTTGTTTTCCCTGCTCCTTCCCTCACCTGGCTGCCAGTGGAACACCTTTGCATGGCTGAGCTCTGAAGGGTTTTTCAGAGCCTCTCCCCTGCCCTGGGAGCACCCAGCTCCCTGCAGGGAGGCAGAAGAGCCCAGTGCATCCCCAGAGGAAGGGCCAAGAGCAGAGGCAGGCAGGACATGTCCCCAGACACCCACACAAGGGTGGAGGTGACACAGCCCTGCACTCACACCCAGCCCCAGTGTTCTGCACAAGAAGGAATATTCCCACTGCTTCCAAGAGGGAAAATTCCGGCTGAGGTGACTCATGCCAAATATTTTGATGCTGTGTGCATGAGCAGGGTCTGGCAGGTAGGCTTGGAAAAACAGGAGCAATCTGGTGCAGCTCCTGCAGGATGCTCTGACCTCCCTCCTGTTGGGTGGTGAGCAGCACCAGGAGTGGCAGAGAAAAATAAAACCATGGAGCTGCTGGAGAGAGTCCAGAGGAGGCTCCAGGATGAGCAGAGGGATGGAGGAGCTCTGCTGGGAGGAAAGGCTGGGAGAGCTGGGGCTCCATGGTGATCTGACTGTGACCTTCCAGGACCTGAAGGAGCTACAGGAAAGATGGGGAGAGACTCTTTAAAAGGGATGGAGGGACAGGACACAGGGAATGGCTTCAGACTGACACAGGGCAGGGCTGGATGGGATATTGGGCAGGAATTGTTCCCTGGGAGGGTGGGCAGGCCCTGGCACAGGGTGCCCAGAGCAGCTGTGGCTGCCCCTGGATCCCTGGCAGTGCCCAAGGCCAGGTTGGACACTGGGGCTTGGAGCAGCCTGGGACAGTGGGAGGTGTCCCTGCCATGGCAGGGGTGGCACTGGGTGGGCTTTGGGGTCCCTCCCAACCCAAACCATTCTGGGATTCTGTGGTTTATAGTGGTGTGTTGGGCATTTTGTTTTACATAGGGGATGTTGGAAAGAGTAAAGGAAGAGACTTCAGGAGTCTGAGCCAGCCTTGAGCAGCCAGAGCTTGGCTGAGGCTCGGTTACAAAACCAAAGGCAACAGAATAAATCACCCACGATGGAAATAATGTTCCTGAGTGGGCATTTGGTGCAAGGAGAGGGGGAAGGTGAGGGTCTGCAGCAGCCCCTGTGATGCCAGCAGGGCTGGGTGTCCCCAGGGTGGGTGGCAGCTGTCCCACAGCAGGGAGCTTAGCTGCCCACAAAGGGCACTGGGCATCTCCTCCCCAGGACAAGATCAGAGCTGCCAAGGAACAGGGGAGGGGGCACCACAGAGGGGCCCTAAAGAGCTCCTGTGTGACAGCCTGTGGCAGCTGGGACCCCCTTTCACTTTCCAGGGGGAATTTCCCCATGGACACTTGCCCTGTGTTCTCCAAGGGGCAGCAAATGGCCCAGGAGCTGTTGGTTGGTTGGTGAGACCCAGGGCAGACACTGACAGTGACCCAGGACAGTGACACCCATGGCCTGGCTGAGCCCAGGACACAGCCAAGCTGTGCTGGAGCATTGAAATCCCCAGGGGAAGAGAAAGCAGCGTGGATAATTCATGTCTTTATTCTCAGAGAGCCAATATCACTGAAACCTGCTTGACAAACTGCCCCCTCAGGACTGCAGAAATACCTTTTCCATCTGCAAATGGGCTGTTAATAGGAGAAGGTTTAGAGGCTCCAAATGCACTCCTGGAGAATTTGATAAAAGTGTGTGGGAGCAAAGTCCAGAGCCTGAGCTAATACCTCTCTGCTGGATCAGAAACACTCGTCTAGACTCTGGCAGGATGCAAACAGTGCCAGAGCTACTGCTGGGGAGGCTCAGGAGCTGCTGGGCCACTGCCCCAGCACTGCTGGCTCTTTAGCAGGGGCTCTTTATACCCGGTGGGGACATGGCTAAAGCTCGGTGATTCATAAGACAAAAATCTGGTCTAGAGGATAGATGGTGTTGCTTCAGCACTGGAAAATCTAAGATAAAGGCCAGAAATATTTTAAACTGAACTCCAGCAAGCACAGAGATAGGGAAGGACGTTAGGGCTTCTTGCATGTGCCAAAAATAGAGCACATCAAGGAAAACAGCCTGGAACAATGGTGCAGGAAAAGCTTATCTCCAGGAGCAAAGTAGCACAGGTTTCTTTATATTGCCTGAAAAAAAAAAAAACAACAAAACAAAAAACAAAAGAAAACAGAACCATGACCTTGTTCTAGATCCTGATTCTCAGCTTTCCAAAACAGCTCTCCCAGAGCCACCAGAGCTGCTGAGGGTGGAGCTGGCTCACCTGGCCAGGCAGGGCTGGTCCACATGTCAGTGCTGGTGCAGTTCAGTAGAGAGAAGTGGAAATGCAGAATTTAATCTTCATTGCCACGGCTCCATAAATGGGAGCAACCTGAGGAGCCCCGTGGTGAAATCAGCCCTGGGGCCAGTGCAGGCAGCTCCCAAATGCTGGGGAGTGCCAGAGCTGATGCCATGGGCAGGGTGAGGTGTGTGAGCTGGCAGCAAAGGCAAAGCAAGGTCCTGCTCCAATCTCAGTCAGGATCTGCCACAGCTTCCCGAAAAATCTCTGGTCACACCTACCTGCAGACAGTGATGCTCATCTGGAGGGTGCTGCAGTGTTACACACAAGTAGAGATATTATAAAATAAAGGCCCTATAAAATATAGTTTAGGGCCTGTAGTCTAGCTAAACTAGCAGTTAGCTTGTAAATTCCCATGTAAAAAATCATAAGAAGCAGTTAGCACAAGAAACTATTCTAGTAAGAGAACCATTTACACCTGTAATAAACAAGAAATCTGTCTCATAAGAATCAGTGAACAAAACATGTAAACTAAGATTAGAAAGATTTTACATACGTACACCATAGCCATTTACCAACCAATAAACTGTCAATGTATTGTTAGCCAATTAAGTCTAACACCGTGCCTTCTGATATTTCCTATAAATATGAGCTTTGTGAATAAATTGGCTTTTTCTACATGAGGAAACTGAGTCCCATCTGCTTTACTGCAACACTGCAGGAGGCACCCCTGGCTCACTTCTCTGGGTGGGGGCCTGGAAAATCACCAAACCCTTCTGCAAACCTGAGAGGATGGCAGCAGCAGGTCAGGCACCGAGGCAGGAAGGGACAAACACAATCTGAGAGAGGTTTGGGTGGGATGGGGTGGGATGGAGAGCAGTGGGGCTGGTGGGAGGGTGGGATGCACAGGGAGCTGCTGGTGGGGTGGGATGGAGGGGGCTGCTGCATCCCAGGAGGGCTGGTGGCCTGGAGGGGACAAGCAGGTCCTTTGGGCACTCCCTGGCAGCCCAGGGTGGGTGTGGCTGTGGTTCAGGCTGTGAGCAGGACAGGGAGAGCTCCGTGCCAGCAGCCCTGGGCAGGATGTGGCTTTGCCATCGCTCGTCTGGGGTGTGGGCAGAGGTGGGAGGGACACGAGGAACTGCCCAGGGGACACTGCAGGGTACCCACACCCCTGGGCAAGGTGGGCAAGGGAGCCTCTGGCTTTGGGATGTGCAGGAGCAGATCCACGGGTCCGTGGGGCCCTTGGCTCCGTGCTGGGCAGAGCAGGGTCCATCAGGCTCTGTCCTGTCCTGGGCTGGGCAGGGCTGCAGGTTTGAACCTGCTGGGCCTTTAATTGCTCCAGCCCAGCTGAGTGAGTGAGAACTCTCCCTGCCAGCCCCAATCCCAGGGATGTACAGAGCTGCCAGGGATGTACAAAGATCCCATGGATGTACAGAGCTCCCATGGATGTACAGAGCTCCCAGGGATGTACAGAGGTTCCAGGGATGTACAAAGATCCCATGGATGTACAGAGCTCCCATGGATGTACAGAGCTCCCAGGGATGTACAGAGGTTCCAGGGATGTACAAAGATTCCATGGATGTACAGAGCTCCCATGGATGTACAAAGATCCCATGGATGTACAGAGCTCACATGGAAGTACAGAGCTCCCATGGAAGTACAGAGCTCCCAGGGATGTACAGAGCTCCCATGGATGTACAGAACTCCCAGGGATGTACAGAGCTGCCAGGAATGTACAGAACTCCCATGGATGTACAGAGCTCCCAGGGATGTACAGAGCTACCAGGAATGTACAGAGCTCCCATGGATGTACAGAACTCCCAGGGATGTACAGAGCTCCCAGGGATGTACAGAGCTCCCATGGATGTACAGAGCTCCCAGGGATGTACAGAGCTCCCATGGATGTACAGAGCTCCCAGGGATGTACAGAGCTGCCAGGAATGTACAGAGCTCCCATGGATGTACAGAACTCCCAGGGATGTACAGAACTCCCATGGATGTACAGAGCTCCCAGGGATGTACAGAGCTCCCAGGGATGTACAGAACTCCCAGGGATGTACAGAGCTTCCAGCTGCTGGCAGACACAGCCTCTCACAGGCTGTGCAGGGTGGGACAGGGACCATGGGCAACATGGGGACAATGTGAGGTGTCCCTGGGCCCCAGGCTGCAGAGACCAGCTTGGGATTTGCTTCTCTGGGCTGGGGTGATGCTCAAGGGACACTTGCTGCAGTCAGGACACCACAGAAACCCTGGCGAGTGCACTATCGTGAGGATTGTGTAAATATTGTGATTAACTTCACCCTGAATCTACATGGAAGGGAGATTTTTATCACATTTACTGACAAAACAGCTTTTTTTTTTTTTTTTCGGGCAGGGAGGAGGAGGATGAGTAACTGCTAGAAAAGAATTCCTACAGTGATCTCACAGCAGATGAAAGCAGCCAGATAGGAGCTGCTGCTGCCTGGAGCAAGGGGACAACCACCTCCAACAAGTGCTGAGCATGGAGGACTCACAGTTCCTGGTGACTGGGACACGTTTGGGATTCCTGTCTGTCTGACACAGGAGCACAGGGCAGCACAAGGATGTGTCCAGCCCCTGGGCAGTTCCAGGGCAGCACAAGGACGTGTCCAGCCCCGTGTCCAGCCCTGGGCAGTTCCAGGCTCTGGCTGCCTCCTCCAGCAGCTCCCAGGGTTCATTTGAAGGGCTGGGGCTGGATCCCTGTGTGTTGGCTGCCAGGGTGTCCCTGGAATTGGCACAGCCTGGGAATAGCCCTGCACTGGGCTGGGTTGGGGGGTTCCTCTGCCCCCACTGCCAGAATTCCCCAGGGAGCTCCGTGGAGGGGACAGCAGGTGCCCAAAGGCTGGAGGAAGACCGTGACTCATGAAGATGGGATGGGTGGCATTTCCCACAGGAAAGCCATGGCAGGGGACTCTGGAGGAGGCTGGAAACAGGGAACAGATCCAGAGCTGAGGCATCACCAGGGCCTGGATCGGCCCAGGGGTGTGGAGGAGACAGGACTGTAAAGCTTCACACCTCATCTGCATCGCCAGCCCCGGGACTGCCAAACCCTGCCCGGGGGGATCCCGCAGCATCCGCAGGGAGGATGGGCTGGGATGCAGGGGAATGGCAAAAACCTCACCCCACTGCACCCACGGGGCACCCAGGGGCCCACCCTACAAAACCTCGTACACGTCCTGTGGCCCCGCTTTCCTGTTCTAAAATAGCTCACATTCACCTTTATTTCCTCTGCAGAACCCAGCTGCCAGCACGGCCAGGGACAGCTGTGGCTCCGAGGCCACAGGGACCTGGTGGCTTTGAATCTCCTCTGTAGTTTAAACGTCAGCGAGTGATTTACAGGAAAGACCTCAGTGTGCCTTTGGTTCTGAATAGAAGAATGGATTTAATGGAAATATGGTTCAGGGCATGAAAAGGTGTTGGGGCAAAAAAATTAAACATTTGGTAAGTTCTCCAAAAGCAGAAGTTAAACCATTTTTTCCCAAGGAGTTTTCTTAAGGGGAAATTTGCTTCCACCTCAATCCAACAAAAACACGGAGGCATCTTCTGGTGCAGTTTCTGTGCATTTTATCCCTGGAGGAGTGAGACAGAGATGAGTGCAGTGGAGAGGAGTTGGGGACACTCGGGGGCTGCCTGTCCTGCAAACAGCCCACAGGGTCTGCAGCAGGACCTGGGACAACTCTGGGCTTTGTCTCTGCTGGAAGAAAAGGCATCCTCAGCACACGGGGGTGCAGCGGGCCAGCCTTGCTGGCGAATTTAACATTTCTGGGCAAGGTGCTGCTCCTTTCCCCGTGGCTGTCTGGGGTGTGCTGGCTGTGCAGCCCCGGGGACACGGCAGTGAAAGCTGTCCCAGGGTGTCCGCGGGTGGCACCGGCACATCCCGCGGGTCCGGATGGCTGGAATGTCACCGGAATGTCACCGGAATGTCACCGGAATGTCACTGGAATGAATGCCACTGGAATGCCACTGGAATGTCACCGAGCTGCCCCGGGGATCAGGGGGTACATCCCCATATCCACAGTCCCCATTTATTGCACAAGCCCTGCTTGGTAAGAGATGGCCGAGGTAAGGGCAGGGACCAGCCCTGCCCGGGAGTGCTGGCACGGAAGTCTGTCCTGAGAGGCGACCCACGGGACTGCTGCCTTGGAGTCTGCAACCCCCCAAAAAACCCCAAAACCCCCACAGGCTGCAGAGCTTTGGCAAGGAAACAAAGAGAGCTGTGCCAAAGCAGGCAGGGGATGGGCACTGCCCCATCTTCAGCCCTGGCATAGGCAAAGAGGGGAGGAAGGGGAAAATGAGATTTCCAGCCAGCCCCAGCCAGGGGACTCCTTCAGCTCCCTAAAAAGTGGCAAGGTGAGAGTCGGGCTCCTGGCCCAGTGACAGGCCAGGGGGAAGTGTTTGCACCGGGGCAGGGGCAGATTGGATGTTAGGAAAAGTTTCCTTGCTGAGAATGGTCAAGCAGTGGATCAGGCTCCTCATGGAAGTGCTGGAGTCACCATCCCTGGGAACGTCCACAAAACAAGTGCATGTGGCACTTTGTGCTGTGTTTAGTGGCACAGTGGGGTCAGTCAAAGGCTGGACTTGATCTTGGAGGTCTTTCCCCACTTTATTGATTCTGTGACCCCAAACAGACCTGTTGGATCCTCCCTGCACATCTGCTGTGCTGCACAGAGCCCTTTGGTCCCCTGGGGTGGATCCCTTGTGACATCCCCGGGTTGGGCTGTGCTAACAGGGTCACTTCATGCAAACACTGAGGATTTCCATCATCCCTGGTCAACAACAGACCAGGAACAGCTGACACAGCTCCCTCATCACTTTCCCACTTTACTGCAGGGTGCATTTTTTCTGCAGGGTCAGCAAGCCCCACTGGGGGATACCCTGGGAGAGGTGTGGGGGGCAGAGGAGGAGGGGGCAGGGAGGGACACCCCCTTCTCTGGGCAGCAGGAACCCCTCCATCCCCATCCTCTGCTCAGCACAGCTCTCCCCACAGTCAGGAATCCCTGTCACAGTCCCCTTAGTGCTCACAGAGAGGGAACCTCTCCATCTTCCACCCAGGTTCAGGAGCTCTGAGCAAGGCTTGCAGTTGGATGGGGCTTCCTGGAGTCTGGCTCAGGTGCTCTGCTCCCACTGTTCCCATTAAAATTAATAATTCCTGACTATCCTAGAAATCTGGACTGGAGTCACAGGGGTGCTTTGGAAAGTCTGGGACCCCTCATCAGTTTTGGCCCAGGTATATTCTCAGAATTAATGAGTTTTGGTGGCTGTTTTCTCTCTGCCATGCTGTTTGCCTCCAGCCTGCAGTGCCCCAAGAGCAAGGAGCTCCTCATCAGTTTAGAGAGAAAGTCAATTTAGTGCAGTAATTGCTGCCTGGGGAGCATGTTTGACCATGGCTCCAGGGTCCAATGCCCTGATTGTCACATGTGGGAACCCTTCCCCTTCATGCCAGGGCTCCCTGGTGTCACCCCTTCCCCTGGGGACAGGTGATGTGCTATTGGGGGTGCAAACCAACACCCCAGGGGTGTGCAGACAACTCCAGGCTCAGCTGTGCTCCAGCCGTCTCCCTGCACTCACAGCCTGGCTGCCCACCCCACTTCTGCTCCATGGCCATTCCCAGATTCCAGCCCTCCCTCCCTTCACTCCTGGAGAGTCCCTCACTCTGTCCTGTGGCTGCCCCTGCTCCCCCCAAGGAAAGAATGCAGCTTTGCAAAAGCAAGGCAGGAACAAAGCAGAAAAAGAGCAGTTTGGTATTATTTTCTTTTCTGGGCCATTTTGAATTAATTAAGGAATGTGATCTAAACTATAAATACCCTCCTTCACGTATGATTTATGGCCTGTTTGTTCTGGATTGGTATGTGCTTAATCTCTAATTGTGAGCCCACCATCTGTTTTTATTGATCTGCTTGCCAGGAGAGTTATTGCTCTCCTTGGCCTTATATGGGAAAATTAGGTATGTGGTGAGGAAGCCAGAGCCAGGGCTGCCCTGACGTCAGCCTTGGAGCTGCTTGGGACTGTGCTTCCCAAACTGCTCCAGCCCCGTGCTCCTGCCAGGCTCCTGCTCCGTGTGAAACTGCAGCTCAGGGCCCCAGAGAGCCCCAGCATCTGCAGGGGCATCATCTCATCCCAGACCTTCAGCACCAATCCCCCCCATCCCATCCCATCCCATCCCATCCCATCCCATCCCATCCCATCCCATCCCATCCCATCCCAGCTCCCTCAGCATCAATCCCCCCAGCCCATCCCAGATCCTCAGCACCAATCCCCTCATCCTATCTCAATTCCTCAGCATCAATCCCCCAGCTCATCCCAGCTCAAATCAGCATCAATCCTCCCATCCCATCCCATCCCATCCCATCCCATCCCATCCCATCCCATCCCATCCCATCTCCCTCAGCATCAATTCTTTCACTGCCCAGAATGAGTTTGCTCTTCCAAAAAAAAAAAAAAAAAAAAAAAAGAAGGTGAAAAGAAGAGCCTGGCGTGGCCTTGGTGTTTTTGGCTGTAAATCAGGATTCTGCCAGCCCAGCCTGAGTGCTTTCAATGGTGGGAGTGTCTCCATGAGAAAACAGGATTTATTCCTGGGACCTGCAGGGCTCGGGTGTGTTATTAAGTGGAGAGATAATAGAGCCCGAGCCCAGCCCGTGTGCTCTGCATGGCCAGAGCAGGGAGGGGAGGATAAGAGCTCCCAGGAACTTTTTGAGGCTTAAATGAACATTTTGAGACTTAAAGGAAGCCCGTGGGTTTGAAGGAAGAAGTGCAAAGCTGGGAAGCAGAGAAAGGCAGTGACAGCACCACAAGGGAGCTGCCCCCAAAGCAAGGGGGTCTCTGTCCCCTGCACCTGGTCCCAGTGGGGCCAGATGATCGCTCTGGCTCCCAGACCCAGCTGGGCTGTGGTGGGAGCCCCAGGGAGGGTGGGTGAGGCTCCTGGGGCACTGCAGGCACCCAGAGCTGCCGTGGCACAGGCTGGGGACGTGCTGGTGCCCAGGACCCCCAGTCCCTGCCCGGGCTCTGCAGGGACATCCAGGAGACTCAGCCCCTGGGACAGGGACAGAATGGGGACCATCCCCCGTGGGGGTCACACTGAACCCCTGGCCCTGCATTTGTATACCCAGCACAAAATGCCTCAGAACACATTTGCAGCCAGGAAGGAGCTGCTGTAATTTGCTCAGTCTCCCACATCCTCCCGTGGTTATTATTTTAAGCCATTTCCCTGATTTCAGGGCCTGGTCTGGAGATCCCCATTCCCAGACTGACTGATGCCTGCGATGACAGAATTTCTGCTGTTGGGCAAATTAATTTCCCATGGGATTGTGGCCTAATACATAAATATAAAACTGACACATTTTTACTGGGTTGAAAGGAAAATAGCTCCAGCTCCAGCTCGCATGAGATAAGGCTCACAGGAGATAAGGCAGCAGCTGGAGTGTGAATTGCCATGTGGATCCCATTTTTCCCACAGATCCCTGGTGATGTTTGCTGGCCGGGCTGTGCAAGCCCTTGATAATGCAATGCTTTGGTTCTGCTTCATCTCACCCACGCCTGCCTTTCCCTGGGCACAGCACACGCTGGGAGGGTGGGAAATGGGAGTTCCATGGCCCAGAGTGCTTGGAATTCACCAAGGGACCTGCCTGGAGCTGTGCTGGTGCTGGAGAAGAGGGGTCAGCAGCAGCCCTGAAGCCTGGAGGAGGGCAGTGAGCCCCTTCCCACAGGGAGAAGATGGACAAAGAGCCAAGGTCCAGCAGGATCCAAGGGATGTGGATCTCCTGTGCCCTTCCCCAGAGGGGAACCATGGTGAAAAGCACCTGGGGAATGGAATTTCCCTGGCTCTGGGCAGGGTTGTGCTCCTGGTGCTGGGAGCTGCTCTGACCCAGCCCTGTGTCCCTTTGTGCAGGAGCAGGAGGAGGAGATCCCAGGCTGGGGCTGGCTCTGTGCCCCAGGGACCAGGCTGCATTTGGAGCTTGATCTCAGAGCCCTGGAGCCCTTTGCTCACGCAGCAGAAATGAGAGTGTTGGATCCTGACCTCAGCCCTTATAAATAACCCAACCAGGGCCATGCAGGCACCCAAAACAATTTGTCCCTCTCTCCTCTCCTCTCCTCTCCTCTCCTCTCCTCTCCTCTCCTCTCCTCTCCTCTCCTCTCCTCTCCTCTCCTCTCCTCTCCTCTCCTCTCCTCTCCTCTCCTCTCCTCTCCTCTCCTCTCCTCTCCTCTCCTCTCCTCTCCTCTCCTCTCCTCTCCTCTCTTCCCAGCTCCCTCACTGCCCTGGGAATGTGTTTAATCACCCCCAGGATGAGTAAATCCTGAAGAATGTGTGTGAAGAAGGACCAAGGCTGGGGCACACACGGTGTGGGGAGCTGGAATAAGCAGGAGGATTTATCTGCACTCTGTGTAACCCAGACTCTGCCAGAGCTCTTGGCTTGTTCCTGTGTCCATCCCATCCCATCCCATTATCCCATCCCATCCCATCCCATCCCATCCCATCCCATCCCATCCCATCCCATCCCATTATCCCATCCCATCCCATCCCATCCCATCCCATCCCATCCCATCCCATCCCATCCCATCCCATCATCCCATTATCCCACCCTACCCCAGCCTCTTTGCTCTCTGTGATGTCAGAGGTCACAGCAGCTCATTCTGGAACCTTCCCTTCTCCAGCTGTGCCATGAAGTTCCCCAAGGATGGCTCCGTGGGTCACTCTCTCCTGCAGGGACATTCCTGTTGCCATTGGTGGCTCTTTGGGCACTGCCAGGCCCCACCAGCCAGGGGTGACCTCTGGAAAGGCAGCCTGGGAGCTGCAGTGAGGAGGGAGAGGCACTTCATGGACTTCTGGGAACACTGGGGGAACAAGAGGTCTCCTGGAGGCTTGGGCTGGGTGTATTTGGATAATCCTGGGATTAAATTCCCTTTTGGACTTCCTGGGACAAATTCCCTTGTGTGATTCAGGTGTCATTCAGATATTCAGGTGTCTCTGGTGCCTGAGTCAGAGCTGGCCAGAAAACAACTCAGAGCCTAAATCATCAGTAAATCTATATTTATTGTCCAAAATGGCACCAATTATAACTTTTTATAACAGGAAAATACAAAATCCAGAAAATAGCAAGGGAGGATTGCCTTGTAAATGTTTGCAAAAACACCTTTAATGCAGAGGCTTAAACTGCTCGGTTTCCCTGCCTGCCTGTCTGCTGTCTCTAGTCAGCTGGAATATGCTGACCACTTCCTACCAGCCTCCACTGAGACATTAAAATGTCAAAAATGCTTCGTTCCTGCAAGAAAATCTGGGAAAGAAGAGACCAGACCCACATTTAGGCTGCCATCAAGAGAAAGTCAACAAAGTGAGCTCAGCCCCACTGCCAGACATTGAAAAAATGCATAGAGGAAAAAAAAAACAACATCAAGTCTCAGAGTTTATTTGAGGTGGGAGCCTGATCCTGTAGTCAGCTGCTTTCCAGTGTGGTTCTGCATCTTCCATGGCTTCCCCACCCCTGTGGGCTCAGCCCCCTCAACACCTGAGGCCTCATTTCCAAAGGGGAATGTGCTGGGAAGTGGTGCTGTGGGTAAGCAGCTCCTGAAAAGTAGATCTGAGCAGAAAATGCCAGACCTGGAAGGATTTGTGCTTTTGCAGAGCACCCTGCCTGCCAAGCACGTGCAATACTTAGAAAGAGCTCTGGGGTGGATTGCAAAATCTGCCCTGTTTGGAGTGGGTTTGGAGCACTTCAATCCCTCTTTAACTGCCCAGGAAATGACAAAGCTTTGGTAAAACAGCGGGGTTGGATTCGGGCTTGGGACATTTCAGATTGTTGCACACATTTTTTTCATGCAGCTCAGCAAAACCCTACAACATCCTGCCACAGCTTTCCTTGTTTCCCTGACACTTCTGGCACAAAAACTGGACACTGCAGCAGATTCCAAGGCTCAGCTCCTTCCAGGATTGCCCCGCGCTGGAGGGATCTGGTTTGGATGACTCTGCTATCAAGTTTATAGGTGACAGCTCCGTGGGGATTTTAGAAAGCAGCTCGCCCTGACATTGGTGTTTGTCCTCTGCTGCCCCTGCAGCGATGCCTGTGGATGGACACTGCCAGGGATGCTGCAGTGGGAAAGGACTTGTCTAAATTCCACAGCTACGAGCAGTACCACTGCTCAGGGAATGCCTGGCAGGAGGTGCTGGGTGCCCACTATTCCATAGGGACCATCTCAGCTGTGAGCTCAGAGCAGGGAACTCTCAGAGATGAGCAGACTGCACTGGGGGAAGGAAATAAAATAAAACATTGGTATTCTCCCAGTGGTTAATGAGTAAATATGAAGCTGTTTTGAGGTTTTGTTACAGGAGATGTTTATAGCTTTACAGGGGTTATAGCTTTTAAAACAGAACATTGAGAGCCTTTGTGCTGAGTCCAGGTCATTCACAAGAGGAGGTTACACTTGAAAGAATCCACTTTAGATTTAAAAGTGTTTGCTTGAGGCCACAGCAAGAAGGGAGACACAGGGAAAGAATCAGAGGCATCTCCAGAAATCACTTTAGTCCAAGCTGCAAGCAGTGAAATGCCAGGTTTGGGCTCGTGTAGGGCTTTTGTGACAGCAAATCTTGCAGCCACAGGCCAGGGGCTGGCACCTGACCGATGTCACCAATGTCACACAGCCCCGCGACAGGGCAGGACAGGAGCCCCGGGCTGAGCCCCTGGGGAAAGGATTTGATCCTGAGCAGTGGGAGAGCCCAGCTCCCCCCGGGGATGTCCTGGGGCTGGGATGGGAGGCAGGGATGGAGCAGGGATTTTCTTGCAGGAATAAACCATTTTTGACATTTTAATGTCTCCACTGAGGCTGGTAGGAAGTGTTGCAGCCCTGACTGAGCAGGGCCAGATGAGCCAAACATCATCTCCAGCATCTGCTGAAGCTGCTCTGCAGCCTGCAAGGGGATTTAGGTGAACCGCAGAGAGGACCACGTCTGTGTGGGCTCAGGAATTCCCTGAAAGCAGGAATGTTGTGGCTGGGTGCCCCCAGGAAGGAGAAATGTCCCTTGCAGCCCTCAGCTGGGACAGCCTGGCATCCCCTGCATCCCCAACCTCTGCAGGTCCCAGGGTGCTCCTCATGCCCCTGGCAGAGCCAGCGGGCTGGGGACGGGGCAGGGAGGGTGGATGTGTTTGGGATCTGTCTGCAGGGATCCGTGGGGAGCCAGCAGTGCCCGGTGTCCCCCCACAGCTCCAGGACAAGGCTGCTGCTTCCTCTCAGCACCACAGCTCAGCTGGGTGTCCCAGCAGGACAGAGCCCCAGGACAGTGTGGGGTGTCCCAGGGCAGTTGATCCAGCTCAGCAGGAGCTGAGATCAGCTGGGGTGGGCAGGGGTCCTGCTCAGAGCCAACCCAGCTCTTCCCTGGGCAGTCCCTGGGGTGTCACAGCAGCAGCTCCTGCAGGGCTGGGGCAGGGTTTGGGTGCTGCCCCCCAAAATGTGATCAGCACTGCAGCAGAGCCAGGGAGCTGCTGCACAGCCCTGCAGCTCCAGCACTATTCCTTTGCTCTTTCCCTGTGGATTTCACCCAAAAATGCTGTCATGCTTTGTCGTTCTCCATCACCTGATAGAAAATCACTTTCTCATTCCTGCCATCAGTGGTGCAGTAGCGGAGCTTTGGGCTCAGAAGCCTTCAGTGAAGCAGTTGGGCTTAGAAACCTGTGTGCAGAAAAGTGGATCCACAAATGTGGGAATTCCCCACTGGGAAGCAGGTGGGAAGGGGCTGCCAGTTCCTATCAGCCATCAGCTGTCAGAGCCATGAGCAGCAGATACTGATTTCCTCCAGGACCTTCAGACATCAGCCTGAGTGAAGCAGCTCATTAAAAGCAGCTAATTGCCGCAGTCATTTGTGAAATGAATTTTTCAAGGTTAATTTAGTTTAGCACTGAGAGGCCTCCATTTAGCTCTGAAGAGGGTGAACTGCACGAGTCACACATCCCTCCCTCCCTCCTCTATGGACAGAGCACCCAGGACTGGGAGCTCAGATCGGGGGCATCCTCAGGGCTGGCTGAGAGGGAGTGCCCTGAGCTGTGATGGGGAAGCCCAGAGCATGCAAAGCACTGGTCCCAGCATGGCAAAGCAAGCAGCAGCCCAGCTTGGCCTGGGCTTGATGCAGACATCAGCTTTGTTTTGTCAGGAGATCAGCAATCCCTTCAAAAGTTCTTTTAACCATTGTGGGGATACTGGGAAAGTGGGCTGTGAAATGTGATGTGTTCAGTCAAGCTTTGCTGTTCCCCTCCCTTATCCCATTGCCCCTTTGCCATGGAGTTTCCACAGGCAATCCTCCCTGTCTGCTGGACTCCCAGGTAGCTTTAAAGACAGCGGGGACAGTCTGTGGGGGCAAAAGGGAAATTTGCTGCAACTGGGATTGTGCCTGGTGTGGAATCATTTTCTGCTCCTTGCAGACTAAAAGCAAGTCCAGGGAAGAAACAAGTGCAGAGCCTTTTGTGAGGCATCATTTCAGGTCCAGGGGGGCTGTGCCAGCCTTTGCTGCCTCACTGTGGCACAAAGCAGCCTGGGCAGGAGTCTCAGTGCTGTGGGACACCGACCACGAGGTCTCTGCCCACACAGGAGCAGTGGGGACCTCTGTCCATCTCTCCACTCCTGGTGCATCATCAACCACATCCCCCATGAAACAAATCAGCTGCTGAGCCCAAACTTGCCCAGAGCTTGTTCCAGACATGGTGGGGCTGGAGAGGGGATGGTGAGGCTGGAGAGGAGATGGTGGGGCTGGAGAGGGGATGGTGGGGCTCTACATGTCCCACCTGAGCACAGCCTGCCTTGGCACCAGCCTGGGGGAAATGGGCTGTTTAATGGATGCATCCTGTGTTTGCACAGCAGCCGCCAGCTGTGACAATACAGATGTTTCCTGTCTCCCTGGATCTGCAGAGAGCCTTTTCCCAGCTGGAAGCAGTTCCTGCACTTGGGCTCCACCTCGGAGATCTCAGCAACCTGACCTCAGCCAGCAGGACATGCCTGGGCAGTGACCATGCCACCCTGCCCGGGTCAGTCCTGGCTGTGACAGCCTGGGAGGCAGCTCCAGGGAGGAAAGCCCAGCTCCAAGGCCAGTGCAGGCTTGGCTGCCCCGGAGATCGATGCCGGCCCTCCCAGAGAGTGTGAGCGGCCCTGAGCAGGACGTGGGGATCTGCAGGTAAGCAGGAAGATCCCCCGTGTGAGCAGGGTGGAGGATGTGACTGTATTGACTGTTCTCCCTTGTTGAGTCTCTGTCTTTTCCTTGTCTGGACCCCTGGAGCCGAGTGTTGCCACATCCTCCGGTTCGGGAGTGCCTTTGGGAAACAGATAAAGGCAGGTTTAACCCCTTTCCTGCTGGGGTAGAGAGCAGCTGGGGGAGCCCTCACAGGCAGCTTTTGCTTTCCAAAGCTGCTGTGCTGCAGACAGGCTCTGAGCCATTCCCTTTCCTCCCTGCCCAGCTTTTGGGGCTCCATGGCACGGGCTGAGCTGAGGAGGGGATTTAGCTCCGAGTTTTTCTCCTGAGCTGCGGCAAGCCCTGTCCTGACTCTTTGGTTTCCCTCCCCGGGCACAAAGCTCTGGGGCAGGGAGTGCCTGGCCATGACCGTGGCCTCACCCGGGCTGACCTGAGCGCTCTCCCTGCTGCGCTGAGCCACGAGCAAATATTTCCTGGGATGTCTCATGCACGCAGAGCTGGGCCGGGCGCTGGGTAAGGATGCCACCCTCAGTGAGGACTTCTACCTGCATTGCTCCCGGTGAACTCCCTCCTCCCAGCATGGAAATGTGCAGGCAAACTCCTTCCCGTCAAACTGCGAACGACTGGCTCTGCATGGAGCAGGAATGCTCCCTGTCGGAGCAGCTCTCCAGTTGCCAGCTCCTGGGGCACGGGGACAGCTGGATTGTCACCGGTGTCACCTCAGACAGCCCCTCCATCTCTCCTTACCTGGTTTCTCCAGAGCCCGGGAGGACGCAGGGTTGCGAGCAGGCACGGTGGGTGCTTGGGGACAGTTTCAAGCTGTGACTGAGCTCAGGGAAGCCTGTCCTTGTCCTTGCAGGGCACGCAGGACCCTGGACAGGGATGCAGGACGGGCGCTGAAGCACAGACTGCCCTGTCCTGCGGTGACACAGCCCCCTGGGATCCTTCCTGTGCCGTGCATCTGCAGCTGGGGAGCTGCAAACTCTGCTTGGATGCTGCATGGAGGGGGCAGGAATTGTGTCCCAGATCATTCATTTTCCCACCAAGCTGTGGCACAGGCTCGGTGACCCGCAGCCCTCCCTGCCTGCCATCCATCCTGCCCAGACCAGTACTCCTGGCACTGGGGGCAGAGCCCCTCACCCTGCCCGGAGCCAGGGTGGGCGTGGACGATTCCCAAATGCCTCCAAAACAGAAGAGGTGAAAATCTCGCTGGAATTGAAGCCAAAACTGGGCAATTCAGCCGCTGTTCCTGGAAATGCCACGTCAGAGCCAGAGCACTCAGCAGCCACCTGCATTCCCCAGCCTCGGCCACGCAATCCCGGCCACAGGAGCGGAGCTGTGGGGAACGGGGCTCTGGGACAGCACTGCTGACGCATTCCTGACAAAACCGGAGCGAACTTCCCAGCAAAGGCCACGGGGAAACAAAGAGGAGAGGAGGAACGAGAGACAAAAGCACAAGCAGAGCGCTTCGGTCTGGCAGACAGTGCTGTGCTGGGAAAATCCTGATTTACTGCAACAGTTCTGGCAGATGAGGAAAGAAGGGAGCAGAGTTTCTAAGTGACGGTGACGGCTCCCTGAGTCTTTTCCTTTCTTCCCTGGCCTGCTTTGCAACCCTGCTTGAGACATTCAGTGGATTTGGGGGATTTTGTGCTGGATTGCTGAGCCCTGGTGCCCGTCCTTACCCCTCAGCTTGGGAACAGAACTCTGCCAAGCTCCTTGCACTGCCTCTCACTCCTCACGGGAGCCTCCATCCCACCGAGGGGACCCAGTGGGCACAGCTGAGCCATGGGTGTGAGCCAGGAGCTCTGCTCCTGCTCCTCCAGGGGCCGTGCCGATGTCCAGGCTGGGCTCTGGCTACAGCCGTGCCCTGGACTCTGGTGCCCGTGGCCAGGCAGGAGCCCTGGGAACAGCTTTGCTGCACAGGGAGCGGGAGGGAGTCAGCAGGCAGCCCAGGGCTCGCACAGCTCAGCTCATGCGGGTGCTGAGCCTTGGGAGCGTTTCCCTGCCCATCCCGGCAGGTCTGCACACGCGTTTCCACCCCGAACTGCTGCCGGAGGTTTCCATGCCAGGCAGCCCATGAGAGCAGCAGCTGTATGTAAATCACAGCGGGATGCTGCCTGCCAGGGAATTCCCACGAGGATCGGGAAGGGTCTGAGTGCCCCCAGCTCCGCCCATCGCACCTGCCGTGCCCAGCGCAGGTGCCCCGGTGCCCATCCCCTCTCCGGACACACCCGCTGCTGTTTCTCCCGGCGCCGGGGGATGGCATCACCTCCTCGCTGTTCGGGGTGCGAGCTGAGGAGCCGGAGGCTTGCCCCATCCCCTGCGCCCTGCAGGGCATGGGCGGGGCTTCTTTGGGTGGAAAACAGAGAAAGCCGAGCTCTTCACGCATTTCCAGCCTCAAGTGCCCGGAGCTGGCGGCTCGGGGAGCTCCTGTCCCCACGGCCGTGTCCAGCCGCCGCTGGGACACGGGCAGGGCGCTGTCCCGGTCCGGGCTCGTTCCCGGAGGGCAGCGCCAGTTCCCACCCCGAGCCCAGCGATTCCTGTTGATATTTCTTTACTGCGGCTGGCCAAGGCAGGAGCTGGGGGTTCCCACTAAAGGCTCCCTGCTCATCATAACTCGGCACTATTCACACATTTTAACAAACAAGGACATAAGCCTTTACTAATTGCTGATCACATAGCTTTATTAATGTTTACTTTTTATTAATTGGCATCCGAGCCCTTTTTGCTGGGTGTATCCTGATCAGTCACAGGAGCTGCTCTTCCCTCCTTTGAGCCTTCGGGTCAGCTCTGTTTCAGTCAGTGGTCAATGAGTTGATGGTCGCACTTCCCACTGCTGGAATTCCCTTCCCTCGAGTATTTCTCATTCCCACTGATTCCCCTCCTGGCAGCTCTGGCCCAGGCACCCCATTCCTGGTGTGCCTGGATACCCCATGGAGGCCCTGAGCCATTCCTGGTGTGCCTGGATAACCCATGGAGGCCCTGAGCCATTCCCAGTGTGCCCATGACTGTGCCCATGGGAGCTCTGCCATCTCTGCTCCTGCTGTACCCTCCTGCCAGTGCTGGCACAGCCCCAGGGCAGCCACAGCTCCTGCCCCGAGTGGCCACAGGGCTGGGATGGGTGGGCGGTGATCTCACCGAGGAAAGTGTGCTTGGGGTGGGAGAGGTTTTCCTGCTGCAGCCAGAGGGTTCCCTGTGGCCTGCAACCCTCCCGTGTCTGACAGAGTGACACCAAACGTTCCCATTCCACCTTCAAATGTCCCATCCTGGTGATCCATTGGGGAACCTCCTCCGTGTCCAGCCCTGCAGCCTCACGCCAGCCCTGGGCTGGGGACAGAGCAAAAGGCTCAGCCCCAAACGTGGGGTCCCCTCGGGGCTGTGGCTGCACCCCACAAACCCCAGGCAGGGCTTTGCCACCACCAGCAGCACTTCCAGCCGGTGACAAGGAGAGTCTCTCCCGGTGCTGGTGGATCCCGAGCAGTCCTGGATACCCACGGGGGCTGCAGAGCTCCGTGGGTGGCTTGAAGGGCTGTGCTGGGCTTGGGGCCAGGGGGAGCGAATCTGAGAGCGTTTCTGGTGAGCTCTGGAGCTCAGTGTGGGGTTTTGTCTGGGCTCAGAATTCCCACAAAATCTGCCCGTGCTGTCACTGCTTTGCTGAGTCCCATGCTGCAGACAGGCCAGGGAGGTGTGAGAAACTCCAGACTGGCTGCCCTCCCCTCCAGCACCCCAAACTGGGACAGACTGGGTGGAGTGGGCCGGGTCTGAACTGTGGGAGGGGACCTCGAATGTCCCCAAGGGCAGCGCCCGCAGTCCCGGTCCTGGCACTGCCTCGCCCTCTCTCCACAGCCCCACGGGGCCGATCCGATCCGATCTGGTCTGATCTGGTTCGGTCTGGTCTGTTCTGGTCCGGTCTGACCGCGGAGGGGACGATGGAGATGGAGCTGCCGCACAGGTGGCCACAGCCCGGCCGGGGTGGCCAGCGCGGGGAGGGGTCCCCGTGCCCGTGGGTGGCACACGAGCGGTGTCCCCACGGGAACTACGCCCTTTGAAAGCCCCACACCTCCAAGAGCTGCACCTGGAAGTTCTCCTGGCAGAGCGGGGGGTTGTCGAAGGTCTCGCAGTGCTCCGTGTGTCCCCAGAGCAGGCTGGCGTCCAGGGACAGGGCTTGGCCTCCCCCTCCACCTGCAAGAGCGAGCGCAGGGTCGGGCCCGGCTGCCCCGGCCCCTCGCTCTCTGTCCCTTGTCCCGTCCTGACCCCGCTCCGGGGCTGTTCCTGCGGGGGTTCCTGACCCGCCAAGGGACGCTCCGGCCCCGGGCTGTGAACCTGGCCAGGATTTGGGGTGCGGGGCTCCCCTTGGGGCTCTCGGGAGGTTCCCCGGACTGGAGGAAGGGGGGGCTGCACTCGCCTTCCCAGACTTGAACCCGAGATCCCCAACCGGGAGCTCTTTGGGGAAAACTCGGGGTTTAACCCGGAGCGGGCCCTTCCCAGCGCGGCAGCGGCGGGCGGGGGATGCGACACCGGGGAGGGACCGACAGCGACCATGGACATCGATCCCCTTATCGATATGGATCCCTTTTACTGATAGCGATCCCCTTATCGATATGGATCCCTTTTACTGATAGCGATCCCCGTATCGATATGGATCCCTTTTACTGATAGCGATCCCCTTATCGATATGGATCCCTTTTACTGATAGCGATCACCTTATCGATATGGATCCCTTTTACTGATAGCGATCCCCTTATCAATATCGATCCCTTTCACTGATAGCGATCCCGTTCCCGGATATCGATCCCCCTTGTCGATAACAATTCCCCCTTATCGATAAGGATCCCCGTTACCGATACCGATACCGACACCCATTATCGATAACGACCCCCCCCTTACCGATCCCGACCCCCCTTACCGATATTGATCCCCCCTTATAGATATCGGCCCCCCCTTTACCGATGACGATCCCGTCCCGGGAGCCGGCCATGAACATGGAGGCAGTTTTGGAGGGCAGGAGGAAGTGCCTGATGGCCAGGAACGGGGACAGGCGGCCTCTCCTCTGCGGCGAGGGCACGGCGAGGTGGTTGGGGCTGGGGCTGCGGCTGTCCCGGGAGGGGCTGAGCCGGGGTTCGGGAGCGGGGGAAGGCGAGCGGGGCACGGCCTTGGCCAGCTCCGGCTTCTTGATGAACACCCACTCGTACCTCTCTGCCTCGGGGCGCACCTGGGCAGCGGGACACACCTGTGAGCCCCGGCCCTGGGACACCTCGCAGCGCTGCGGGAAGATGCTGCTGCTGCTGCTGCTGGGGGGGCTGGGGCCGAGCGCTGCGTCCAGGTCCGCACCTGGGGCAGGGAAGGGACAGGGTGTCCTGGCAGGACAGCAATGAAGGGACAGACCCCGCCACAACCCGTGACTTACAGTGAACACAAAGCACTCTCCTGTCCCAAAAAAGCCCGATGTGACTCCGTTCTTCTTCCTTTCGCTCCAGTCGGAGGAGAGAAACGCCCCACACACCTTGGGAGAGAGCACAGGGACCGTCAGGGGACGGGCCGGGAACAGAGGCAGCCCCGGGAGCGCAGGGGTTCCCTGGGGAACCAGAGCCCCAAATCCTGCTGTGCCAGCTCCATCCTGCACTGCCATCCCCGGTGCCCTGCACTGAGCAATCCCAGACACAAATCCTGCTGTGCCAGCTCCATCCTGCACTGCCATCCCCGGTGCTCTGCACTGAGCAATCCCAGACACAAATCCTGCTGTTCCAGCTCCATCCTGCACTGCCATCCCCGGTGCTCTGCACTGAGCAATCCCAGACACAAATCCTGTTGTGCCAGCTCCATCCTGCACTGCCATCCCCGGTGCTCTGCACTGAGCCCACCCAGCCTCGGTGGCCAAGGCTGACCCTGCTGTGGACACTCCTGACCTGACCATGGCTGCAGGGCCCTGCTGAGGGCTGGGAACTCCTCCTGCCTGTCCTTGGCACAGCCAAGGGATAACAGGAGCTAAAACCTGTAGGAAACAAGGTTTTCTAGGTCACCTGCACGAGGCCCTGGGGGTGGCAGGTGTTTATCTCCACCCCACCCTGAAGTGTCAGCCTGGGGGCATCAGCACTGTTGGTCAGTAAATCTTTGGGAGGCCTGAACAATTCACAGAACTCGCCCCCACTGTGGGATGAAGAGTGAAGAGATAAATTAGGGCTTTATGAGGCACTCAGAGTCTCTGGGAAGAGCCCTGGCTCAGGGGCCTTTGCAGTTATTCCACAGCTTTCAGGAGGAACTGTCCTTATTTCTCCTCCAATTCCCTTGTGTGGCTGCTCGTGCAATCAGAGACAGAACATGGCCTTTAGTGCTTTTGAAAGCAAGTCCTGGCTCAGACAAATCATCTGCTGACTTCAGGAGAGTCTGTTCAGCGAGGACCCATGAGCCAGTCTGTATTTGCAATTAAAGTCTCACTCGTGGTCTCTCTCCCCCTCACCCACTCCTCCTGTTCCCCCAGCACCCCTGGCTGAGGTGTGTCCTGGTGGCCAGAGGTGCCATTTGCTCTGTCCCGGGAGCTGGGACAGGCCCGGGGCGGGGCAGGACAGGGACCACACAGCCCGTGGGTGCTCCAAGAAGAACCTGTGGGGTCACCCACCGTGTCCCCTGCCCAGCCCTGCCTGGGAAACGCTCACCTCGCCCTCGGTGGTTTTGATGAGCAGCACCGTGGGTTCGTAGCCTTCACAGCACGTGTAGAACCTGCAGAGATGGACAAGGGGTGGGCTCAGGGGGAGCTGGAGCCCTGGGCAGGGTGTGCTGGCTGTCCCTGGCCGCTCACAGCATGCCTGGCACAGTGTGGCACACGGGGACGTCCCTGCCTGGCACATCCACAGGGCTCTGCGTGCCCCGGGCAGTGCCCAAGCGTTGGTGGCCATCGGGCTCAGCCTCTGCCCTCTCCCCTGAGCCACACTCGGGACCCTGAATCGGGCCAGGAGGGTCCCCAGCAGCCCCAGAGGTGCCCCGGATCACTCGTGTTGCTCCTTTCTCCACCACCAAGCCCTGCCCGGAGTTCCCCACGCCCGACCCGCCCGCCCTGCTGGGCAGGTGAGGCTTCACCTCTGCAGGCTGCAGCCGTCCTCGGAGGTGGAGAAGAGCAGCAGCGGGGGGAAGAGCGAGAAGCGCTCGGGGATCCAGGACCAGACGAGGCGCATCTCCTGCGCCGTGACAATGCTGGAGCTGAAGTTCTGCATGTCCACAGCCAGGTGGAAGCACGGCCTGTGAGAGGAAGGACATCAGGTCGGGCTGTGGGGCCCCTCTGCTCTTCGGGGCACAGCCCCTGCAGCAGGTCCTGTCCTGTCTTTGCAGTGTGAGCTCTGTGCCATCATCCCCAGCTCTGCTGTGCCCTGTCCCCTGACAAGTCCCCAGCTCTGCTGTGCCCTGTCCCCTGACAGAGTCCCAAGCTCTGGCTGTGCCTTGTCCCCTGACAGAGTCCCCAGCTCTAGCTGTGCCCTGTCCCCTGACAGGGTCCCAAGCTCTGGCTGTGCCTTGTCCCCTGACAGGGTCCCCCAGGGCCTGGCAGGGCCCAGCACAGCCCCGGCTGCAGGAGGTGCCTGCAGCTCCCCCCGGGTGTTCTCCACAGGAATTCCCATTTTGCCTGCTCAGCCCCCAGGGCTGGGGAACTCAGGGCTCTCCTCACCTTCTCTGCACCACGGTGATGCCCCTCTCCATCAGGGCCTTCCTGTTGGCCATCTGGAGAAGCCAGATCTCCTTCCGGGAGAAGAGCCGGATGCCAAAGGCTCTCTCCAGGAGTTTGTCCACAGTCACATGCTGGGCGATGTTCCTCACGAACGCCTGCAGCTCTGCCTTGATGTCGGAGCCCTGCAGCCCGGCCGGAGCCACCGAGAGCCGGAACTGCTTCAGCAGGGCCAGGGCGATGCGGTACAGCACCTTCTGGCCCTCCAGCAGGAACACGTCCAGCACCCGCACGGCGTAGCCGAAGGGCAGCCCGGGGAAGAGCCACGACAGCCACTCCGAGTAAACCTCGAGGACGTTCTCGGCGGCGCTGGCTATGAGCCTGTGGGCTGCCGGGCAGTGCTTGTTGGCCAGGTCCCCGAAAGTCATGCACGAGGCCTGGTGGGCCAGGAAGGACTGGTCGATGTAGCCGGCGTGGGGAGCGTTGCTGGCGATGAGGCGGGAGACGCTCTCGAAGCACTGCGCCTCGTCCTCGCTGTAGTGCAGCAGCAGCGCCGCCAGCGCGGGCAGGAGGGGGCTGTGCGTGATGTCGGGGAACAGGTCGCCCACGCAGATGAGGATCTTCTTCAGGGCCGTGACCCCGTGCGGGTTGAGGCAGTAGGTGGGCATGGGGCAGCCCTCCAGGAACTCGGGCAGAGGGTGGGAGCTCACGCTGGGCTTCCCGAAGAGCCGGGCGGCCACGTCCCTGTACACGAGCGCGTCGGGGGTGACGAGGCGGCAGGAGACCCGCTGGATGAGCCGGGGGTAGAGCCAGGCCCGACCCCCGTGGCTCCAGCCCCAGCAGCCTTCCCTCGCCAGCCTCTTCAGCTCCTTCGGGGGCCTGTCCAGGACGTCCCGCGGGATCTGCGCCGGCTGCTGCGGCTCCGGCATCTTGTCCCAATCCACGAACTGCCCGCAGCCCAGGCAGGACGAGGTGTCGATGTCCCACGTGTCAGCCTCGGACGTGACCACGATGGTGACCGGGGACGAGCCAAGCACCTCTGTAGGACAAAGAGCTTTCATTGAACACCTTTCACCGCCCCACCAACAGAGTTTCATTCTGGCTGAGGACGCTCTGAAGTCTCCCAGCCACGTCCCGGCTTTCTTTGTTCTCCTCTAAAAAGGGAAGGGTTTCAGGCTTTGCCCTCTCCCGCTCCCATCAGCTCAGGGCCCTGGAGAAGTGTGGGGCCAGGTCCCAGCTGGGTATCAGGGTTTCTTCTCATACCATGAGAGGCTTTCCAGCCCTCCAAAAGCTCACGGCCCGAGGCAGGGCTCGGGCAGCCGCCAGCCCGGCGCTGGAAGAGCAGAGTCTGAGCTCCTCCTAGAGAGACGGGAGCGGCATTTCCTGGGGCTGCGGGAGAGCTCGGTCCGAGCGATCCCTGCACGAGGCACGGGAGCTGTCCCCGCGTGGGTGAGCTCTGCTGGCCACTGATTAACGGGCAGGGATAAAGTCAATTCGCGCACTCATTAACTCTCGGATGTTTCCATCGTGGCTGTGCTCAGTTGCTGGGGGTCAAGGATGGATTCTCACTGAGCCAAGGGGACACGGGGGGACAGCAGGTGGTGGCACATCGGGACGGTCCTGTCGGCCTGGCTGGGTCGGGCTCTGGCACTGGCTCTCCAGCTCAGTTTGGCGCTGGCCCAAGGCCAGCAGGAGCAGCGGGCCGGGCTCAGTCTGGTTCAAGGTTCAGCTCTTGGATGCGGTGGCTCGGCTCGACTCCTTGTCCTGGACACAGCCTGACCCCAGCACAGTCACGGGGGTGACTGGCCACAGAAACCAGTCTGAGACAACACCGGGGATGAATCAGGGGCTGTTGCGATCCCCAAATTCACCTCGTCCTCTCCCCAGGGTGCTGCCCTGCCCGGTACCGAGCAGCGTCAGCCCGAGCCCACCCGACCGCCGGTGCCCCGGCCCCGGGTGCCGAACGGAGGCTCCAGGTCGGGGCAGGAATTTGGGTCTGCCCCAGCCCCTGTGCTCCGCCGGACGTGTCCCGGCACGGGCGGGCCCCGCTCGGCGCACTCACCTCGCCCGGTGCCCGAGTCCTCGCCCGCGGCCGGCTCGGCCATGGGGAAGGCGGCGGCCGCGCCCCCGGGGGAGCGGGGCAGGCTGAGCCCCACCTGCAGCATGTGCCAGCTCGGCCACCCCTGCCGGGTTCCCTCTGGCCCCGGCACCTGCCCGCGCTTTTAAGGTGAGGGCCAGCCCCGGCACCGGCGTTTATTTGGGGTAAATAGAGCGAGGGGTGGAGCAGCTCCGCGCCCGCATCGCCCCTTCTTGCCCCAGTTCCGCGCCGGGCCCGGCTGGGGGGCTGTAAACACCCCGTGGGTTGAGATACCATCAAACAGCAACACGAGTAGTAAATGAATCCTTTATTTTGCCGAGGGTAACCTTGGAGTTCCCGCTCTGGGGCTCGCTCCCTGCGCAGCGCCCGGGGCAGGAGGTGCTGGGGGCTGAGGCTGGCGGGGGCTCCGGCCATGGCCCGGCCTTGAGAGGGGACACCCCGGCCCAGCGAGTGGGGGCTGGCACCACTTCCCACTGGGGAGACCCGGGGACAGGAGCTGTGAGCAGCAGGGCCGGGGACAGGGAGACACCGGGGACAGGGGGACACCGAGGCCGCGTGGAAAAGCGACCCCCGGCTGTCCCCGCCGTGCGCTGTCGGCGCCGGGGCCGGGGCGGCCGCGGGTGCTCGGCGCTGCTCCAGCACAGCCCCGGGGTAATTGGGGGCGATGCGGCCCCGCAGCCCCCGCGGCCCCGGCGGAGCTCAGGCCGCGACTGTTGCAGGCATGGCCGTGGGGCTTCAGTGTTCCCGGTCTGCCCCCGGGTTGGTACCTATGTGTTTTAGCCTCACAACGCGCTGCAGACTGAGCGCTGTATTCACGGACAGAAGGGCTGAGCTGGAGGAAAAGCACCCTCCAGCAGAGGCTGGAGCCTCCAGAAAAGCTCCCAGGACATCGCTCCGGGCCGACAGCGCTGACACAGAACTCACAGCTCATGCTGCACTTAGCGGGCACTTTTATAGGCATCCTAACATTTTAAAGGCTTTTAATTTGCCTTTAAAATCGGATCGTTTCTGTTGTGATAAGAGCAGCCGCAGGTTGTTCGTGACCTGCACCTGCAGCATCCGCTGGCACCGCGGCCCTGCGGCATCTCCCGAGCAAGGCTCCCTGCTTGAGGACCCTCTCGTTTTCCTCACCTTCTCTGTGCTGTGCCAAATTCCTCGGGAGCAGCTCGCCTGTCCCGTCACCCCTCCCCGCCTTTGTCCCTGACAAGCGGGGAGCCCCCCGGAGTGGGGGCGAGGCTCAGCAAAGACCTCCGGGCTGTGCCGGGTGGGAGGGGGCGAGGGGGTCTCCCAGTGGGAGTTCTCCTTATCCTTATCTCCTTATCCTTATCCGCCCCGGAGCCTGTCCGGGGGCTCTGCTCCACAGGCTGCTCCCGAAGGGGCAGTGACGGCCCTAGCCCCGCTCCTGGGGCCCGAGGGGGTCCCCACACCGCACCCCGCTCTGCTCCCGGTGCCAGGGGCCGCTCGTTCTCTCTGCAGCTCCAAGCCTTTGCCCAGCTCTGGCAGCAGCGGCTCCCGCTGCCTTTCCCGGACCTTTCCGGCCTCCTTATCCTCATTTGCCTTGTCCAGGACAGCGGCCGCCTCTTCCTGCCAGCCCGACGAGCTCTGAAACCTCCGGCACACGCTCCGGAGATGGAAGTGCATTAGGGATGGGGCGAAAGGAAATGTCGCTTCATGCGTTTTTAATGGCGAAATATTAAATATGTAGAGGCCGTGGGGCTCCGGCTGAGCAGCGCAGCCGAAGGCCGTGATTGTTTAATGGCCACGGCAGCGGGAGCATCTCCGGGTGTGCGGAGAGCCGGGCCAGGACACAGAGCCCAGCCCGGGAAAGTACAGAGGGGATTGACCCGGGAATGGGGGAGCACAGCGGCGATCAGCCCCGGGAATGTGAACGTGCTGACAAGGATACGCTCGTTATCGTTATCAATATCGTCATCAATATCGTTATCATTACTGTTATGATTGTCCTTATCACTATCGTCATCACTATCGTTATCAACACATCACGAGGGCGATAAAGCCTCGCCGGCAGCGCCCCGAGACTGCTCCTCAGATTGTGCCCGTCTTGCGTCACCGAGCGCACCCCAAAACAAAGGGAGAGGCCAAATCCTGGCGAGTTAGGGGTTGGGAGAGCTTGGACGGAACTTCTGCGGGAGCGAGGGGCTGCGCCCACGGTGGCCAAAACAGCGACAGTGCCAGCATCGCCAGTGTCACCTGGGACCGGGGACATCGGCGTGGGCAGGGAGGGCAGCGACTGTCACTGGAGATGGGCAGGGAACAGGGCTGGGGATTCGGAGAAGGGAACCGGTGTCACCGCTCAGTGCTGGGTTTGTGTGGCAGCAAGGGAGGGGTGGGGACAGCTCTGGTTCTGTGCTGTGCACATCTGCACCTTGCACATCTGCATCTCTACAAACCTCTGCCTCTGCATCTGTAAACCCTGGACATCTGCACCTGTGTTCCTGCACCCCACACATCTGCACCTCTGCCCCTGAACACCCGCCCCTGCCCCCCGTACCGCACATGGGAACCGCTGCGCCATCCGCTCCGCTCCCCGCAGCACCGGGCACCCCGCACCGCTGCGTCCCTGGGGCCGGCTCCGCTCCCCGGGGCCCGCACCCCGGCACCTCTCTCCCCGTCCATCTCTCTCCTCTCCCATTTCCCCTTCCCCTCCGTGCCCTCCCGGCGCCTGCGCGCCGCGAGTCCGGGCGGATCCGGCGGAAGCGCCGCGAAGGTTCCGGGGCCGCGATGGCTCCGGACCCTTGGTGAGCGCCGGGCCGGGCCGGGCCGGGGGCTGCGGGCCGGGCTCGGCCCTGCCGGGGCTGCGGAGCGTCCGGAGCCTCCGGGGCCCGGCACGGGCGGGAGCGGGGCCGGGCGGGGCTGGGCTGTGCGGGGTGTGGGGGTGTGCCTTCCCAAATCCATCCCGGTGTGTACGTGTGTTTGGGGGTGCTGTGCCTTCCCTTCTCCGGGGGCTTTCCCAAAGCCCATCCCAGGCTTTGTGTGTGTGTGTTTTGTGGGTGCTTGCCTTCTACCGGAGTCTTTTCCCAAAGCCCATCCCAGGCTTTGTGTGTGTGCTTTGGGGGTGCTGTGCCTTCCTCTCCCGGGCCTTTTCCCGAGGCTTATACCAGCCCATCCCAGCCGATCCCAGCGAGTCCCAGCCCATCCCAGCGGGTCCCAGCGAGTCCCAGCCCATCCCAGCGGGTCCCAGCCCATCCCATCCGATCCCAGCGGGTCCCAGCCCATCCCAGTCCATCCCGGCCGGTCCCGGCTCCATCCCGCAGCCCCGGGCTCAGTCGCTGCCATGCCCCCAGGCTCCCGCTGCTCGCCGCCGCTCGCCAGCTCGCCCAGGACATCGCCGAGAGGATCCAGGAGCGGAACCGCTGCCAGCGGAGCGGGGAGAGCTCGGCCAAGGTGCCCCGGCAGGGAGGGGTTCGGCGGGGCTTGGGGCGGGCACGGGCTGGGTTTGGATGTGCCGGGTCCGACGGGACCGGGAGGGCGGAATTCCCGGGATGCGGGCCCGGGGAGAGCGGAATTCCTGGGATGCGGGCCCAGGGAGGTGCAGGAGCCGCGGCACGGGGGGATCGGGGCCGGGGCTGTGTCGCTGTCGCCGGGGAAGGTTGTGTTCCACGGCAGGAACCCAGCGCCGGTGCCTGTCCCTTGATGCATCTGTAAAGGAACGAGAACGCCACCTGTGAATGAGCAGTGGCTTCCCGGTGTCACAAAGGTCGTTTGGGTTTGGCAGCAGTGAATCCCTGCGTGCAGCAGGGCTGGTTTAGGGGAGGAGCTGTGGCGGTGCTGGGCACACCCTGCTGCCTGCCCCGGGCCGGCCCTGCCGGGATGGAGCTGTCCCAGAGCTCAGGGATGCTGGGAGGCTGGGATGGAGCTGTCCCAGAGCTCAGGGATGCTGGGAGGCTGGGATGGAGCTGTCCCAGAGCTCAGGGATGTTGGGATGCTGGGATGGAGCTGTCCCGGAGCTCAGGGATGCTGGGAGGCTGAGATGGAGCTGTCCCAGAGCTCAGGGATGCTGGGATGCTGGGATGGAGCTGTCCCAGAGCTCAGGGATGTTGGGATGCTGGGATGGAGCTGTCCCAGAGCTCAGGGATGTTGGGATGCTGGGATGGAGCTGTCCCAGAGCTCAGGGATGCTGGGATGTTCAGCAGCTGCTCTGTGCCCACTCTCTGTGAACGGGGAGCAGATGTTCCTCCTCTAGGCCTGACTCCTCCTTTTGCAGTCGCTGCAGATCAGAGAGAATAAGAACTTTGCAGCCTTGTTTTAGCTGCATTTTCAACAAAATACAAACCCAGATTTAAATAGGAATGGGAAGCAGCAGTTGGAGCTTACCCAGGAATATTGTGTTCTCCACGTTTTCACTCTTCCTGTTTAAGACATAAAATAAAATAAAGGTTTTCAGGATGCTGCTTTCCCTGGGGCTCCAAGCCTTGTCCTTTCATTCAGGAGCAGCTTTGAGTCATTACCTGCTCCCTTTGCTGTGTTCAGATGAAAATTGCTGTAAGCCCTTGAGTTGGTAGTTTATGATAATTTGGATAATTAAAGCCCCAGTGCTTTATCTCCCCCCTCTCTATATCAGGGCTGTAATGCAGTGCCTGATCACTGAATCTGCTGGGCCACTCACTTTGCTGAGAGGCGTTCAAATCAAATGTCATTTTTGAAATGTTTCCTTGGAAGAAATTCTGAGGAAAAGTGTGTAGGCTGTGCACAATAATCCGTGCTGCTGAATGTCTGCCTCAGTTCAGCAGGAGTTGAGAAGGAGTTTCAGAAACCCCAAATCAGTGGGATTTGAGAGCAGTATTTTCTCTGGCTTTGGAGTGTTTGGAGGTGCAGAATAAATTCCTGCTTTCAGGATGGCGAAGTATCAGAATTGTACAGATACACCTCAACAACAGAAGACCAATAAAAAGATTGCTGCTCAATGTGTCTGTATTTATAGAGGGCAAAGTTCTCAGCTGCCATCAGTGCCTCTGAGGAGTCCAAACCCCTAGGAAATGTGGGGTTGGTGTTGTTTGGAGCCTTTCTGGGGCTGGAACTCTCCGAGGTTGTGTTTTATGGAAACATGACACGGGTGACTGACTTCTCCATAAAATCATTTGTCCCATGCCCTGTGTTTTCCAGCTTCCTTTAATCCATTAAGAGGTAAAGTGGAATATTTGGCAGTGTTTGATTCTACTCTAAACAAGTTTCCAACAACGAGAGAGGTGTTTTCATAACAGAAGTGCCTGTTGAGAAATCCACGGCTGAGCAGTCGCGTGTCCTGTGCCTCCTGATGTAATGCAGGAAAATGTCTTTGTAAAATACTGGCCTTTTAGGGAGAATGTAAACCGGTTTTTATTTTTATAGTACTTTGCAATTAGCATGCCTGAAAAACTTCTTGCTTGTTGCTGAGCCAAAAATAGAGCAAAAAATTTAAAATGGAAAAACAAACGGAGTAAAAATTTTAATCCAGCACTTACCATCTGTGAACTCTGCTCTGATAAGCTGATCTTAAAACTTCCATTGTTTTTTTTCTTTCTATTTTTCTTCTTTCTTAGTTTTCTGTGAAGGAGGTGAAATCTTTTCTTCTTTCACTGCAGTTTCTGGCCAGGTGGCTGCATTTGGTGACTTTTTTGGCTGTGTCACCTTTGTGCTCTGTTGCTGTTCTGGGTCAGTCAAATGCAGCGCTCTCCACCTGGAGCTGAGAACAAATGAGAAGACCTTTAATTACCTGATTGCAGAGGCTTCAGCATTCCCAAAATTGCTGGTCCCCCATCCTGGTTTGGATCTGCTGCCGTGTTGGTGTTGTGCTGCTTTGGTCCAGATTTTGGCTGCCTCAGCCTGGGTGCATCTGGTGGTGTTTGAGAGCAAACCTCCCTGGGCACAGAGGTTTATTTAATCTGAGGCTCTCCTGCTCCATCCAGTGCACACACCCAGGCAGCGTCTGGCAGCACTGCTGACAGCTGCTGCTGCCTCTGTGTCTCCAAGAAAGCAGGACTGAGAGTGAGAGCAGATATTCCTTTCTGTTCCCAGTTCCCCACAGAGCAGCTGGGGTTGCTGCCCATTGTAAGCCACAGCTTGTAAACAGGAGGCACAGCAAATCTTATTTAGGACGACTTGCATTGTTAATTGCAGTTAGAGAGTTTTTTCTGCATAAATGGGATGAGAAGAAATAACATCTAAGGAGGAAAAACTCAAGAGGATAATGTGAGTTTGAGTTGGGAAGGGGTGGAGAGAAAGCAGGAGGATTCCTGCAAGTCTGGTGTTTGCTTGCATCAGGGAAGAATGACTGAATTACATTTTTACTGAGAACTGACACATCTGGGTCTTGGGCAGGTCAGTGGTGAAAAAGGATTGGGAGTCGTGGGTGCTATGAGAAGGGAAATGGAACAATCTGAATTTCTTTGGGGTGTTAAGTTTCAAGTCTGGAGGAGTTCAGTGCAGGGAATGTGTGAACCTGTAGCAACCTTCTCTCTGATCCTGGTAGCTGGGAAAGAAACCCAGTGGCAAAAGAAGCTGATGCCTGTATTTTTATTGAAGATCAGAGAAAAGAGCTGGAAATTTATCTGGAAAATATTGAAATGTGCTGAAATGTTTTGCCCGTGTAAAGAAGTGTGTTTATAAAGACTTGAAAGACAGCTTTCCGTATTCATCAACATTAATGCCTTAGAATTGTGTTTGTGAAACCATTCCATTGTTTTGTAAGCAGCCTGGAGTGACTTCTGGCTCCGAACAGGCTCTCTGGGGTTGCAGTGGAGCCCTTCACACCTGTGCAGTAAAAGTTCAACGCACATGAAGCAGTGTGAAATGTCATGCAGATCTGACAGAGCAGGCCAGTGACAATGTGTGTGTGTTCCCCCAGGTCAATGTGGCCATCAGGACCTCGCTGCAGAGCCTCAGGGAGAAGATTGAGCAGCTGAGGGAGCTGCTGCTGCGGGCGGTGTCAACTCGTCAGATGTATCTGCAGACAGCCCCTGCCCCTCTGGGCTGGGGGCACAGTGGGAAATGTGCTGCCATTCCTCTGCCACACGCTCTGGGCTTTCCCCTCAATTCCCTTTGCAGGAGATTTTGTCACCAGAGCTTTCTCTGTGCTGCTGGTTGTTATTTTCATGACAGCTGCAGTGCAGGGAGGGCTGGGCACCTCTGGGGTGCTGGGACAGAACCTGGCTCTGGTCACCTCTGTGTCACCTGGGCTGAGAGGAGCTTAAGGACATGTCTGAGCCACCTCAGAGCTGCCCTGGTGCTGTCTGTGCTGTGCAGGCACTGCTGGTGTGTGAGCAAGGTCACTTGTCCAGTATTAAACTGGCCAGGTGGCATTTTCTCTTGGCATTTTCTCTTGGCCAGGTCTGGCTAAAAGGAAGGAGGCTCTATTCAGGCTGTGGGCAGGGCTGGGGTATTCTGACTTTGGCTGACTTAAGAAACAACAGGGCTGCAGCTTCAGATGGATCAAAATGCTGTGAAACACGCCTTGGGAAGAAATCACAGATTTGCTGCTAGGAGTGTTACCCACAGCCAGGCAGGGCTAGGATGGAAGAGTCATCTTAAGGAGTCACAGGTATGTCCATCTCCCTGAAGGTATCCAGGAGCAGTCTGGTTGGAGGGAGGAATGTTTAATTTCAGCCTAGCACAGCAGAAATCCCTCCTGAGCCCTGACTGAGTGCTGTGCTGATGCCCAGGGTTGGAACTCCCCTGCCCAGGGGGTGCTGGAGCTGGCAGATGCTGCTGCTGTGGCAGAAAACACACACAAACCAGTTCAGCCATTGCTGAACCCACTCAGCAGTACTTGGGAGAGACTTAGAAATCCTTCAGGATGTCTCTAAGGCTAATTTTAAAATAAGTCCCCACAGCTCCCCTGTGGAAGGCACAGCTCTTCAGAGGCACTTTGTGAATTGTTCCTTTGCTCACCAGTGGCTGTCGGGTGTTCTGCTCATGAATTGCAAGTGAAAACAGATGCTCAAAGGAAAATTTGGGTTTTTCTCTGATCACTTGGCTGGGAGCTGCTCCCTGGTCTGTGTGAGGAGCCTCCAGTGAAGTGAGATGAGAAATGCCCTGCTGATTTTAAAGGCTCTGTTCTGCTTGGCCCTGCCCTGGTGTAATTTGGAGCTCTTTGAAGAAATCTCATCCTTCCCTGAGCTTAACCTGTGCAGTACTGGTACATTGTCACTGTTAGAGACCAGCAAATTAATTTGGTTGGATTTTGGAGGGGGAAATGCTATTCTTAATGCTAATTTGTCAGTAACTGTCCTTTCAGTTCTCTGATTACACTGAGATGATAAGATAAAGATCATTCTATGGCCACTGTATGAAATCTTTTGTTTCAGATATATAAAGATCAGAAACATTTAGAATAACAGCAGGTTTCATTCAGAAAAATGTGACCAATCCTTTTAGATCTTGGAGCCTTTTTTTTGAGTTAAAATTATTAATTTGGATGATCAGGGAGTCTGATTTATTTTAAGAATGTATAACAAATATTATTTTATACAAGGAAATGAAAGCTTTTCCGTGTTTCTGAGTTTGGTCCTTAACCCAGAGCCACCAGCACGCAGCTGGAGGGAGACAGGAGGCAGAATTTGGTGGACGACCTCCTGACACGGCACAGACAGCTCGAGGCATCCTACAAGAATGAAGGCCCGGAGCCAGACATGAGCAGGTATGGCACTGTCCCCTCCAGTCCCAGCAGGATCTGTCTTTGGGTGCATCTGAGGTGACACTGAACTCATTTACCCCTGCAGGTAACACAGGAGGTTCATTTGCTTAGAAATGGTGTGGTTTTGTCAGTGACAGCACATTCCTGGCAGTCTCCTTGATGCCTGGAGAATTGCCTGGAGCAGAGGCTGGGCAGTGCTGAAGGAATAAAGCAGGGATTTATTCCAAGCCCTTCCAAGGATTCACCTTGGGCACTGCAAGAGCCCGGCCGTGGCTCCAGCCAAGATGGAGCCAAGATGGATCCGAGTCACGAGTTCTCACACTTGGATCACTTTGGCTCCATTTCCATCTTGGCCTTCATTGTCCAATTGCAGCTCCAGCTTCTGCAGTGCCATCCTCCCACATTCTCTCCTCCAGTCGCTGCTCTTTGCACTTTTTGGGGCTGAAGCTGCAGCGCTGTCCTTGGTTGTGGGGCTGGCAAAGGATTGTTTTGTGTGCCTGAGCTGGGAGGAGAACTTGCTGACACTTTGGATGGAGTTCAGGGTCACACACCAATGCAGTGCAGAGTCTGGAAATAGGAAAGCTCAAACTGAAGGCATCACTCTGTGAGTGCTGGCTGTTGGACACTGGTTTTGGTGATACTCAGAGTTCAGCTGATGCTTTTCTGCATTCCTGGGTGTATTTATGTTTGCTGAGGGTCTCTTCAGTGGGGGTGAAGGGGTTGGTTTCAGTGCTTGTGTTCTCTGGGGTGTTTGTTACTCTCAAAGCTGTGCTGCCCTTGCTGCCTGGAGAAGCTGTGGCTGCCCTGGATCCCTGGAAGTGTCCAGGGCCAGGCTGGACAGGGCTTGGAGCAGCCTGGGACAGTCGAAGGTGTCCCTGCCCGTGGCAGAGGTGGCACTGGTGATCTTCAAGGTCCCTTCCAGCCCAGCCCATTCTGTAACATGTGATTGTCATTTGTCATCTTTACGTATCCGGACGTCAGGGCAGCACCTGCTGCAGGTGATAAACCTCCAGACGGGTTGAACCCAAATAATTGTTCAAGGTTTGGATTCTCCAGAGCTCAGTGCAGTTCCTGTTCTTGTGTTGCCTCTTAAATCTATCACTGAGTCACCCAAAACATGTGAAACAGTGAGCAGGCAAAATGTAGGTCTGTGATGTGGGAGAGCTCTTGTATCCCCTGCCCTGCAGTCCCTGAGCTGGTGTGGCATTGTGGCCATCCCTGCTGTGGCAGGGCATTGTTGGCAAGGTGCTGCTTCAGGGACTCAGCCTTGGGTTGCCCCAGCCAGAAGGTGTCGAAGCAAACAGGAGGAAAATATCAAAATCCCTTGATAATTTCAAGCCCCATTAGAAACAATCAGGAATCCAGTATTTTCCAGCAGAAGATAACATCAGAGAGAGTATTTATTTGCTAGTGTTGCAAGGCTTGATGTTTTATAGTTCTCTTTTAACTTATTTTATTAAAAATGGATGAAACTATGCCAAATATTCCGTGTGGTGAATTCCCACCCCATCCATGGTCTCCCTTGTGGGTCTGGTTTTTTGGGGTACAGGCAGAAACAACTCAGGGCCTGAGTCTTGTGTCAGGAAATCCAACTTTGCTCTCTTGTCTGAGCCTGGGCTGTTTGTGGGTCTGTAGGGACGGGGCTTGGAGACAGCTTGGAAGGAGTCTGGAAGGAGTCTGGAAGGAGTCTGGAAGGAGTTTGGAAGAGTTTGGAAGGATCCTGGCAGGAGCTGTGTCAGGCACGGAGCCCCCAGTGTCTGTAGGGCTCAGCTGCTGCTCTCAGCTCGGGGTCTCTCTGAAATCCTTGCAGAGTCCTGGCCCAGCTTTGGGATTCTGGAGGTGGCAGAGTCCAGCCTGGAATGTGCCTGGAGCTGACACTCAGCTTTTCCCTGCATTAGAAAAATCAGCACCTGGAGTTTGATGAAGCTGAGCAGTGACACTTGCCTGGCTTGTGCTGCTTTTCCATATCTAATCCAGCCCTGATGTGACAGCCCACGGTGCCCAGGTCCTGTTCTTGCCAGCAGCCCTTCCTTTCATTAACCTTCCTGCACCACTGATCACATATTTATTGTCCCAGGGTCTGGGGCTGGGAGGTTTTCCCTGGAATTAAGCTGGTTTACGTTTGGTCACCACTCAGTGAGTTTTACATCCTTTGAAAGCTGCTCTGAAGCTGTTTCTGGGGTGCAGGGCTGTGCTTTAATGCTCTCAGGGTTGATCCCAAGTGACAACTGTGGGCAGGACGCTCCATGGCTCAGGGACAGCATTCCTGCCCCTTCCGGCCTTAATTAAGGTGCCACTGGGATTTTCCGGGGAAAGGTTGTGCTGTTTGTGTGACTCCCCTTGAGCAGGGCCAGTTCCATTTCCTTTAATTGGGTTTTAATAACAATTTCAGTACCTTCTGCCCCCTTTTCTCCTTGGGAGAGATCTGTGCAGCTTGTTAGAACAGGGGCTTTAGTGGGGCAGGATTCCCAGGGTTTCACTCCCCTCCAAAGGCAGGGGTGGGAAAAGCAACCAGGAATGTTGATTTTTCTGGATGTCACATGTCAAACATTTGTGGAGACAGAGGAATAGGAATATTTTTGCTCCTGTCTGACCAGGTGTCAGGCTGGAGAAGTCCATGTGAGTCACCAGGGAATCAATAAATTAACTGGCCTTCCTTGATGTCTCTTGGAATTCCTCAAAAATAGAGACAACTTCCGCTATCTGTGGGACACAAAGCACCTTCAGTAAGAGCTGCCCTGGGTACATTTTATTCTTTTTTCCTCTTCAATGTGGGTCACCATTTTTCTTGGTTGAACATTTTCCTGACAGATGGAAGGTGTTTCAGCCTTGATCCAAATAGGAATTTTGCCTAATGCCAAACAGGTTTCAATCCATGAGTGCCTGGCTTCAGGTGCCAAATGCTTTTGGGAATCTGGCTGTTGTTTGTAGGGGGAAAATGCTCTTTTTGGGAAATAAGATCAACAAAAGTTGTTTAGGTGCTTCTGGAAGTCCTTCCTGGTGTCCTTCCTCCCTCCCAGCTCCTGCTGGAGCCTCCTGGCTGCAGCTGCAGTGTCCTGAGCTGGGATGGGGCTGGCCTCAGTTCCGGGAGGTGGGTGGGAAGGATGGGAAAAGAGGGAATTGTCCATCCAGGAGAACACCTGAGTCCCAGGATCAGATCTAAGGCTGGGCTGGGCCTTTCCAGGATGAATGTGCCTTTGGCTGCGTGGTCAAGAGTCAGCGTGGTCGGGTTGTCCAACAGGATTGTCCACACGCAGCTGCCAGTCCTTGAAGCAGTAGGACCAGAGAACCCAGGGAAACATTGGGAAATGATGTCAAGAGCAACATGGAATTTCCTGGAGTATGGGAACAGCAGTTCTTATGCTGGTGGGGCTGGAAATCCTCTGCCAGCTGCAGGGAATGCTGGAGGCTTCCCATCAGGAGAGGTTCTTGTGGGGAAATCTCCACCTGGGATGGTGCCTGGAGGGGATTTGGAAGTGCCTGTGTTCCTGTGGCCTCTCACGGGTTTTTGGAGAGATAGAGAAGGTTTCTATTTTGTATATCAAAATTATATTTATTTTATTTATTAGCTTAGAGCTTCCTAGAAATAGAGTGAGCACTGTAAGTGAGAGAATGCCCCATTCCTGCAGCACCCCTGTGGAGAGTGACCTGTGAAGCCAGGCTGGGGTGCCCTGGGTGCTTCAAAGAGCCCTTCTGTAGTTCAGGGAATGTTCAAGTGATCATCCACCCAATTGTCATATGACCCAGGTTTTGTTTAAGACTCAGTCTTGCTGATCAGTCTTGTAAAGCCCTAAGCCTTGATGTGTGGCCTTGGCCTAGAGTAAGTGCTGGTTGAGTAATCTAAGTTACTTGGGAGGTGTTCTAAGACTTATCAGTGAAACAATAAGACAAGCCCTCCCTTGTTAGGCAGTGACAGAGCTCCCTGATTTTAAACCCCATCACCTTTTATACTCATTGCTGAGCCCTGTAATTAGTTAAATCTGCTCCCATAATCAAAAGCCATCCCCACACTCGAGTGCTCTGCGAGGCTCCCCAGATTTGCCTGATTAACTTGGCGGAGGCAGTGGGTGGCTAATTGGATAAGCTTTAATCTTCACACCAGCCAGGCGAGGCAGGGCAGGATCAGAGGCAGGAGGAAGTTGTGCTGTGTTGTGTGGGAAGGCAGTTACCAAACATGTCACAAAGATTATTGTAACGAGCAGACCACTTGTCATGACCCAGCCTACAAGAATAGGGCACGGCACTGGTGGGAGGGGGAGAGACAGAGTGCAAATTATTTCAAATTTGCTTGCCTTGGCTGTTTTTTAACAGGCAGAAATAGTTCTGCTCCTTTTAGCAAGCAGAGAGCTTTATGTTCGCTTTGCTTTAGTTAAACAACTTTGGCAGATGTTGTTACTCTGGGTTTTGTGTCCTTCTAATTGAACTGAATTGGTTGAGCTGCAGTGATGTTTCCATCTTTAGCAGTGTAATTCTTCTGTCGTGCTCACAAACCTGCTGCCAGTTGTGAGACTGGGAGATAAAAGAGCATATTTAATCCCCAAAGCAGGGAGGAAAGCTGGGTAATGTGTAAAATTGCATTTTAGGTGTGTGTAACTTTCTCTAATCAAGCTTAATTGCCAACCTCGATAAATACATGGAAATCTAATGGAGGTGCAGGACTGGAATGCAGAAGAATCCCAGCTCCTCTCTGGTGTTGCCCTTGACACCCAGCTGGTTGTGGCACAGCAGGGCTGGCTCTGCTTTGGTGTTCAGCATCACTGGGGTGGTTAAGGGAGATGTTGAGATTTATGAAAAGTGCTTTTTAGCTACTTTTAAATAATAATAAAAAAAGTTTGGTTTTTTTTTTCCTATTTTTCATTCTGACTTCACCTTGAACTGGAGTGCAGCACCCACATGTCAGTGCCCAGGGAGAGGAGCTGCAGAGCTGTCGTGTGTGGGGGATTTTCCAGCAGTGCTGCTCCATCCCACGGCCAGGAGATGTCCCCAGCTCCCCAGGATTCCTCCAGGAGCTCCGGCCCGAGCTCTGGGCTGTGCTCGGACACCCTTCAGTGCCAGCAGGGCCCTGACCCCTCCTGGCCCCGCTGTCCCTGTGCTCAGTGACCTCCTGTCCCGGCCTTGGGCCACAGAGCCATGTCCAGCAGATGTGGGCACTGGGCAGCATCAGAGATCTCCTGAGAACAACTGCATTGAAAACTCGATTAAAAACACCAAAACAATGGCAACATTCAAATTTAGGTCTTGATGTAATTAAAAAACATTGAGAATTTGAGAGATCCTAAAAGTCCTCTGTTCTTGGGTTTTTTGGGAAAGAGCAGGGAAAAGGTAAAATAAAAAATAAAGAAATAAATAGGGAATGAAATACAGAGTTTAAGGAAAGGAAAGCAGAAAGCACGGGCTCCCACTTGTGAACATCTGTGGGGAACAAACCTTACATGCCTCCCCCCAAAGCTGAGCTGCAGTGCTGGGTTCAGGGCTCTCTCAGTCTGTCATGAGGTTTGTCTTGTAGGAGAAACCAGTGAGGAGCTGAAAGGCAGAAACCAGAAATCTGGTATTGAGGAAATATTTAAGTGGGGTTTCATTTTACTGCTTGGATTTATGTGCCCTGGACATGGAAAACTTGTTTTCTGTGGTCACTAGGGAAGTGTCTGTAATGTGAGCAATCTCAAGTCATAATTCTTTGAAAAGAAAACCCATTATTTAATTACTCTTTCATTTAAGAGTGTATGTTCCTGGCTTCTTGTTCAGGTTGATGGCAGACTGGGACATGCAGGAAGGGAGCTGTGTCCATCGAAGTTCTTGAAATTCAGGAATGTTGCTGGTTAAGTTTGGTCAGGATTGCAGGGAATTACAAGTCTCATCTGATTTACATCTCTTAACAAGTGGATCCTTTTACTGTTTGAGGCTGTAGCAGTATTTTTATAAGTTTGTGCTTTGACCACAAAATATAGGAATAATGTGTATTCCCAGGAATGTTGTGTGTTCTACATGCAAACAACATTTTATATGGATATACTATGCAGTCTGTGGATATGTTATACAATCTCTTTATCCCTGTAAAATGAATTCTCTCCTTCCTCACCACTTGCAGCCTGTGAGATGGATGTGTTATTGGGGATTGCTTTTGGCTGATTGCTCCTGGGATTGCACAGAGCCCCATGGAGTGCTCAGCCCTGTGTGCTGCTGCCTGCCAGGGGCACAGCACACAGCCAGGCCTTGGGATTGGAAATCACTCACTGGAACTCTTTTCAGGTCCAGCCTCATGGCAGGAGGGGCCAAACGAGGTGTCACCAACCCCTGGCTCTTGGAAGAGTCAGAGGAGACCAGAGGACTCGGCTTTGATGAGCTCAGGCAGCAGCAGAGAAGGATCATCGAAGGTACAAGAGCCTTTGTGGTTGTTTTGAGCATCTCTGGGACTCAGGAGCCTTTATTTGAACCCCAATACACCAACCTGTGCTGAAATTTTATTATTTACAGATGTCAAATGCAGCAGCTCCAGGCAGCTTTCTGTGTTTGCAGGAGCAGCATTGTGCTTGCAATGTTCTTAACTGGATGCAACTTCTTAAACTAAATGGTGCAAGTCCTGATTTTGCCCATGTTCATGGTTTTGGTGTGCAGTGATCACATAACTGCACTGGATGTTGGGGTGTTGCTGGGTTGGGTGCATTAAATGTCTTGTGAATTGGAACAGTTAAGGTATTAAGGTGAGGTAAGAATTAACTTATCCAAAAAGGATCTTTACATTTTGGCCCTCTGCACCCATATGGAATCTCCAACTTTGGAAGAGGTGGGAAACCTCAGCCTGAGGAGGTCAGGTGCTTAATGAGGTCATTTCCAGGCAATTAAATATTGGCAGGAATGGAATGAAATCAGTCTCCAGATAAAGCCTGCTTCATTCTGCATGGGAACAACTTGTGTGCAGCTCAGGAGAACCTGTCTGGTCCAGGAGGAGCCTCAGTTATGCTTTAATTACATTATAGGTAATTAAACTGAGGCTGTTGAAGTGAAGGGTGTCCTGGCCACCCCATTTGGGCATCACTGCTGTGCCCTGGGCAGGGAGAGCTGCACGTTGTGGCTGAGGGGCTCCCTGCAGGGTACAGGGGATGTGGTTCTTCACTTCTGCAGAGAACACATCACACTTTCACTGCCCTCAGCTCTCCCCCACCCTCTGTGTCCCCTTGCAGCTTTAAAAATATCTCCGAGTTCTTTGGTGTTTGCATCACCTGTTTTCTTTTATTCATGTTAAAAGTTGCTTGGAAAATTTAAAAAGGCTAATCAGGAGTGTTCTGTGTGTGCCAGAAAATCCCCTGCACTTATGATTGAGTAACAGCTGAATGTTAAATTCTTGGATTTTTTTTTTTTTTGGATCCTCAGCAAAATGTCCCAGCCAGAGCAAAGAAGTTATTTACCCATCATTCACATTATTTCAAGAGTGCTGTTGCCATAAAGATTAATTTTCATATTGTGTTCATGTGTTTTTCTTAATGCATTTTAGCCGTTCAAGCACAGAGTAGATTTTTTTGTTTTCACTTCCACCTATTTTATGTAGCCTGGCATTTCAGCAACTTTTAAAAATAATTTGTTTTCCTGGTGCAGAACAAGATGCTGGACTCGATGCTCTTTCTTCAATCATATCCCGGCAGAAACAAATGGGCCAGGAAATTGGGAATGAGCTGGATGAGCAGAATGGTAAGGACAAGTTTTGCCTCACTTTTATGTAAGACTGGGATTTATTTTTTTCTCTCCTCACACAACTGCTCCTTCTGCCCACAGAGCAAGCAGCTGACACTAAAGGTTTATGTTCAAGCAAGCACTGCAGATCCTGCCCATTCATCACCTGATTTTATTGTGCCTCACTCCTTTCCCTGTGGGCTGTGTCCAGTGTAAAACCCTTGGGGTGTTTCCCCAAGCCTCACTTGTGAACAAAGAGATTGGTGATTACTGGTCCAAAGCACAGAATTAATTTTGCACTCCATCTTCTGCATTTTTCCATTCTATGACAGTTTTTATGTATTGCAGGGCTTCACTTGAGCATTCCCATTCTGTGTCTTTCCTGATTAACTGAATGGAAAAGTCTTGAGCCAGCAATTAGAGCAGCATTGCATTGTTTGCTCCAAAGGATTGGGTTTGGGAGAGTTTGTGGCAGTGAGTGTAGATCAAATAAAGTGTAATATTGAACCAGGAGAGCACCTATTTCCTTTCAGAGGAGCCAGGGGCCAAGTGGAACTGCTCTCCTGGTAAATCTGCTGTGTTACTCACTTCATTGTGCAATGCCATGAGCTGGCCCTGGGAGAGCAGATCCTCCAGTGCTCCTGACTTTTCCATTCCTCTTGGAATAGTCCTGGGAGAGCCCTGGGGCACTGTCAGCTTCTCCCTCTCACAAAGGCTGCACCCCTGTGCTTCACTACTGAGCAGGGCAGTGGCCTTGTCCTTGCTAAGAAATGCTAGCCCTGAAATCTAATCCTGGAACCTGCTTCTTCCTGGGATGACATTTTCCCTTTGTATCTCTCTGTGAGTTTGCTTGGAGTGAGGAGTTCCCAAATTCACATCACTGCCATGAGGTGCTGCATGAGAGCTTGTTCTGAAGCAGGAGGATGGATTTCTCCTGTTTGCCACAACTAAATCCAGGAGGGATAGGAAATGCCTAGAATATGTGTTTGTTTATTAATCTTAAGGTTGTTAAGGAAGGGTTTGTGCAGCTGGGAGAGACAATGCTTAGTGCTCTTGGCATATTTGGATCCTCTGCCTCATGTAAGGAAAGACATTTTCAATTAGGGGTCTCATCTCATAGGTTTCTTTATTAATGGTTGCTTAAAAAGTCAAATTAATTGCTTTTTTTTTTGGATCCAAATAGGAAACAGGTGGGAAGCATGAGCATGTTTATGGACTCGGTGAAACTTTGGTTTCTCCTCAGGAAAATGCACAATCTGTGTCCCACCTCTCTGTTGGGGATTGGGGGTGGTTCCCCGAATTCTTACGTTTTTGGGACCCTGAAGGTTCTGTGTTTTGTGCCATTTTTGCCAGACTTCTTCTAGCAATGAGGCCTCCAAATGTCTGTGAAATGGAATATATTTAACCCTCATTTTTATAAAGAATGCAAATAGTGCTGCTGTTTGTCTTATAGTTAGAAAGCCTTGAGCAAAATTCCTGTGTTTTCATGGGAGCTCTACCTTGAGCTACAGGCAGCTCTTTTCTCAAAAGAGGGAAACTTTGCTGAGTGCTTGGGGTGGGAAGTGGTGAGGATTGTGTGTGCTGGTCCTGCTCGTCATGTCCCACAGCCACAGGCAGACCTGCCAGCCGTGCAAGAAGTGTCATCAGGAGATGCTGAAGCTGTCCAGGAGGGTTGGGAAATAGCCTGACTTTACAGATGTGGGGGCAGATCACTCAGCACTTGGCTTCATCCCTGCCAGGCAAGTGGGACTCCCCTGTTTCCGCTGACCTGATGCAATCCCTTTTTTTGGGCTTTTTTGGCGGATATGGGGGGGATAAGGTCAGACATTTTGTTGCCACTGGCACCCTGGAAAAGCTGAAGTCCTTAGCAACATTTTCCAGGGGCTGTTTTCCCTGTGCACATCTTACTTCATGCCCTGTGCTTAACCATGAGCAGACTTTGCTCAGGCGCTCTGCCAAGCTCGTGTCACTGCTGCACGCTCAGGTTGATGAGGATAACTGCCCTGTAATTTCCCCTTCCCTGGAATCCCTTTCCTTCCTGGTGCTGAGTGATAATGGCATCGTCTGTATTGTGGGGAGGCAGAGGAAGTTCATCTTCATTAAGTGCTGCTTCAACATTTCTTTTTCCTCGAGTCACATTTTCCATCAAACCACCCCTTTCTGTGGGAAGCTTGACTTCCACTTCCCCGACCTGCCGGGGATGTTCCCACCTTCTGCAGCTCAGGAGGTGCCTGTAGCTCGTCCTGGTGTTCAAATAAAACCTGGCTTCATTCAGAAGTAGCTGATAATGTGCATTAATGAATTAGGCTTTAGGGAGTTGGGTACTGATTTTCCAGACTTGCTCCTCAGGTCTGCTTTTCCCATTGCAAGGCAGCTCTGGCTCTCTGGAGGTGTTTGCAGTCCCCAGCTCTCCGAGGTGGCCACGGGCATTTTCCCCCGAGTGCCAGCGGGTGTAGCTGTGCGTTTGCAGATGCAGCAGGACCCAGGGATTGATTAATTATGCAAAGTTTACTCCTCGCAGAGCCGGTGCATGCAAATTCCTTTGTGTTTGTTAAATGACTGCGAAGTGATTAAACTCTGCCTTTGGGAGGGAGGTGCCTCGTGGTGTCTGCTGCTCCTGAGGAGGAGGAGGAGCAGGGCTGCGGCTTTGTCCCAGGGCATCGCTGGGGTTTGCTGGGAGCTGTGCCCGTGGAAAGCTCGGTCCCTGTCCCTGCCCCTGGCTTAGCTGCACATCTCCCCACCCAGGAATCCTGTGGAGCCTGCAGGGACGGCTCAGGTGGGATCCCTCCAGCCTGCCTGGCACAGAATATCCTGGCAAAGCCCATTCCCCGGGGTACAGTGGGATGGCTCAGTCCCGTCCTTGGCTTTCATTGTGCAGCATCCCAGTTTGAGTGGGAGTCTCACGTGGGTCTTTACTCAAGTTTTCACTGTAGCCCTGTCCTGCAGGTTTTATGGCCCTGCTTAAAGCTGATGGGCCTTTGCAAACCTTTGCACTGATGAGCAAAATAGGAGCGGGGTACCAGGAGACATTGTTTTTTTTCCAGCCTCAGGAGTCTGCTAGCAGTGGGGATTAGCAAAAGAATTTTCCCATCATTAGCTCCAAATTTGGCCCCAGAAAACTTTCTGTAATCCTTTCATCTGTTCCATAAAAAAAAAAAAAAGAAAATAGTGTAAATGGCCTCTGGCCCTGGTGATGAGGCAATCTAATCTAGTGCAATAATTGTGGAAGAATGCTTTCAGAAATTGTGAATGCTGTTTGTTTTACCCTTATAGAGATGTTGTTTTCTCATTGTGACATGCTTGCATGAGAATGGAGTACTCTGGCATGGATGGTAAATATTGGGAGCTTGCAAAACTTGCCCTGTTTGGCAGTTTTCCCCTGTCAGTGTCCCTTTGCTTTGCTCTGTTCAGGATGGATTCTTTTGCTTCCGGCTCCTCTGAAGTTTATAGCAGAGCAAAAATAAATTCATAAATAGATAAGCTGCAAAATCAGGCTCTTTATGTCCTTTTCCTGGCTAGGAGAATGCTGTACCCAGTCAGGATATTCTTAACCAGACTGGATCATTTGAAACAAACTATCTCTCATAATAATCCTATAATTATATGGTTATGTAACATTTTGAATTTCTTGTCGAAATCTAGTTTCTGAAACCGACCAGAAATTGTAGCATTATGTTTTTGTTTACAATAGCTTTGCAAATCAAGGTTGCAGTGTCACCTCTGGTCACAGTGGGTGGCACAAAACCCTCCAGGGGGGACTCAGCTCAGTGTGGTGTGGGATTTTTGTTACTGTTACTGAATCCCTGTTTCTATTTATTATAAAATCCATATTTGTTGTTTTATTTGCCTTATTTTACATACTAATAGAAAACCTGTTATTCTTATCCCCATATCTTTGCTTAAAAGCCCCTTAATTTCAAAATTATAGTAATTCAAAAAGAAGAAGTTTTCATTATCCAATCCAAAAAAAGCTCCTACTTTCCCTAGCAAACACCTATCTTTCAAACCAAAACACACTGCCCTCAAACTGCTTGAGACTGGACTTGTTCTGGCTGCTGCTGTGTGTACACAGAGAATTGTACTGGCATCATCAGTAAAGGGAGTGAAAATATTCCTGGTGATGCAAAGACTTTTTGGAAACAGCACCAGGAATGATTGTCCTCTCCCAGGGCAGTGTTCAGCTCCAAGCTCGTGGTGCAGCCAGGATATGGACAGTAAAGGGCTTCTCCTAAAGATTATTTATATGGCTAGTGCAAAATCCAAAAGTCGTTTCACATTTCTGTTTATTAAGAGCATTTTTGCTGTAATACAAACTAATTAGCACTGTGTATGGGCTGTGCTTGAGTTATGAGCCTCAGAGCAGTGGGGCTGGGGATGCATTGCATCATTGTTAGGATTAGTTTGTAAATCACAAATGATTAAAGATTGAATTTTTAGAAATGTTCATCATCTTGTCTAAACAATATCTGTTTTCATCCTATGGAGTTCCAGCCCTGCCTGCTGTGACCCCTTGGAGATGGCTCCAGTCCTGCTTGGTGGGCTCTGGAGGTGTTCAGCATTCCCTGGGAAAGGCTGAGCACCAGCAGGTTCAGCTTTGCTGGAAACCTCCCTAGAGGACCATATGTTTTTAATATTCAGATGTAAAATAACCATCCCTAGCCCAAGTGACCTCAGACCATGCAGATAGATTTTAATTTTGCTTCCTGAGCTTATTGTATGGAACAGAAACAACTTCAGTGTTACTGGGGCACTGCTCTGTCTTTATTGCACATGGTTTAAGTGGATTTAACCCTTCCTAGGGGAAAAATTAACTTTGCTTTTTGTCTTGAGTGGTCTAAATAGTGTAATACTTAGGCTGGATATGACCACTGAGAAGCTAGAAGTGCAGACCTGAGGTTACACAGCACTTTTCGGGTGTATTTTTAGTCCTAAAACACTTGAGCACTGTTTTTGCAGGTCTTGCTTCATTTTGTGCACAGGACTCGATCTCTGCTCGGGTTGATCTGTGCATATGTGGTGACAAAAAGTGTTTGTAAGGTCCCTGCCTTGTTCCTTCCAGGTGTGGGAAAACGTTTAGAGAGTGAGGCCAGGCTTGTGAGAGTGTTTGTGGCAGCAGCAGCAGGTAAACGTTGCCTCAGAGCATAGAACTGTGTGTGCTGCTGCCCAGGAGCTGGGAGTGAGGGGGGTTAACCCATCCCTCAAAAGCTGAGCTTTTCCAGGAGTGCTTCCCTCTGGGCACCCCAGGCTCTGTCCTGGCTCTGGAGCACTGGGCAAGCTCTGGGTACAGTGAATCATGGAATGCTTGGGCTGGGAAGGGACCTTTGAGGATCATCTGGGCCATCCCCCAGGAAGGACTGGGGATGTGGAATCATTTCATTAAAAATTTTCGACATCACTGAGTCCAACTGTAAACCTGACACTGCCAAGTCCACCACAAAAGCATGTCCCTGAAATACATCAAAATATAGGAAATATTGCTTGGAAAAGTAGATAAGGTTTGGTTTGCATGTGATTTTAAAAAGAGAGGTTCAAAATCTCTTTTACTGAACATCCAAAATAAACCTTAACTATTAGTTTTCCTATTTTCTGTCTGAGTTGGAATAATAGTGTTTCATCTCCCAAGGAAGCTGTCAAAATCTAAATACACTCTGTGAGGGAGCTTTAACTCTTCAGAGCAGAGCTGGAGTTGTGTGCAGGCCATGAGGAATGTGCTTGTGCTGGGTGATGAGGAGAAAACAAATCATTCAGTATCTGTCAAGGAAGTAACCCTGCCTGTGCTGCCTGCTGGGTGATGGAAACCAAGGTTACACTGAGTTTGCATTGCTTTGAGAAAGGTATCTACACAAAAAAGTATTTCTAGTATTTCCTAACCTTTGCTGCTTCAGTATTTCCAGTGTTTATTTATCTGTGAAATTTGCTGGTATTCTTAAAACAAACATGGAAAAAGCAGGGAAGCCACTGCAGAATGGATCTGTCTCCAAGCCTGGGGCAGCAGCCAGACGGGAACCTGCACAGGGAGCTCTGGAGCTCAGGCTCAGGGTAATTTCAGCAGTGTTGGATGATTGGAGCAACATGAGGGAGGTGTGAGGTGTCCTGGCCATGGCTTCACAGAGGGCTGCTGACAGCACAGGGAGGAACAAGGAGCAATCATCCTTGTGCAGCCTGTCAGGCTCTGCTGGGATGGGTTTCCATCCTTGTGCAGCCTGTCAGGCTCTGCTGGGATGGGTTTCCATCCTTGTGCAGCCTGTCAGGCTCTGCTGGGATGGGTTTCCATCCTTGTGCAGCCTGTCAGGCTCTGCTGGGATGGGTTTCCATCCTTGTGCAGCCTGTCAGGCTCTGCTGGGATGGGTTTCCATCCTTGTGCAGCCTGTCAGGCTCTGCTGGGATGGGTTTCCATCCTTGTGCAGCCTGTCAGGCTCTGCTGGGATGGGTTTCCATCCTTGTGCAGCCTGTCAGGCTCTGCTGGGATGGGTTTCTAGCAGTCAGACTGGGACAGCAGACCAAACTCCTTGTAAGCACTGGGGAGATGACAGCTCTGGCCTTATAAGAGTGAAATGAATTTGGATTTTTTTCTGTGCAGGAGCCTTATGGAAAGAATTAGGTGTCATCTGAACTTCAGGACAGGTTTGGTGCTGTTGCATGAGGCATCCTTGTAAGTCTGTGGCAGTATGGGCACAAATGATTTCCCTTCCCTAGGAATGTCAGGGGTTGGATAAATAAATGTTCCTAGGGATTGGCAGTTCATGGCTGGAATTAAACATGGCTTGTGTTGGGCTGCCTGGGGAGGTGGACAGGGCACAGAACCTAATGTGCAGCATGAGGTGGCACCCCCGGGCAAGGGCACCTGCTGGGGTAGCTGGTGAAGGACAGAAGGTGAGATGGGAACACAAGGCTCTTGAAGAATGAAACAAAGCTGCTTCAAGAGGGGAGGGAGGCTTTTGGTGACAGGATTGAGTCGAGGTCAGAGGGAGCAAAAAATCCTACCCAGCCTGTGTCAGGAAGTTGGGAAGCCCTTGCTGGGGGACGCCTTTAGGAGCATGAGTCATTCCAGACAGCTTCAGCTGAGTGAGAGCAGGAGCTGGGCTAGGCATGTTCTTATTTTCTCTTGGGACTTTCCTTGCTCGCTTTTTCTTCTCTCTTCTATAACTTGGCTTCCTTCAGACTTCTCATTTTGCTGCTTTTATTGATTTGATCTTTAATCTCCCCTTCTGAATGTGTCTAATCCTCACTTTTGAAACCACCCATCCATATTCCAGCATTGTTGCTCAACCAGTTCCCCTCCTGGGTCCTTCTCCATCCCCCTCTATCTTCTGTGTGTGTCACTGAAAACACTGGGGTACAGCAGCTCCTGAGGCCACTACAGAGTCTTAACATGGAAGAAACAGCATTGTTCTGAAATAGCTTGGATATTTTGGCTGAAACTTTATTTTATTTTTAAAAATTCATCTGGAAGCAGGCTCCAAGCTGGGAATCTCCAGCCTCAGTCGTTAAAGCTTTTTCTCCTTGGAAGTGACTGAAAATATGGCTTCTCCTGGGCAGCAGCAAATGGCCCCAGCAGTGGGTTGTGCTGCTGAGCCTGTTAGGAATTTTGCTGCTCTGTGTATGATGGGGGAGATGGTGCCGTGTGTGTGTCACGGGGGAGATGGTGCCGTGTGTGTGTCACGGGGGAGATGGTGCCGTGTGTGTGTCACGGGGGAGATGGTGCCGTGTGTGTGTCGTGGGGAGATGGTGCCGTGTGTGTGTCACGGGGGAGATGGTGCCGTGTGTGTGTCGTGGGGGAGATGGTGCCGTGTGTGTCGTGGGGAGATGGTGCCGTGTGTGTGTCGTGGGGGAGATGGTGCCGTGTGTGTCGTGGGGAGATGGTGCCGTGTGTGTGTCGTGGGGAGATGGTGCCGTGTGTGTGTCACGGGGGAGATGGTGCCGTGTGTGTGTCACGGGGGAGATGGTGCCGTGTGTGTGTCACGGGGGAGATGGTGCCGTGTGTGTCGTGGGGAGATGGTGCCGTGTGTGTGTCACGGGGGAGATGGTGCCGTGTGTGTGTCGTGGGGAGATGATGCCGTGTGTGTCGTGGGGAGATGGTGCCGTGTGTGTGTCGTGGGGAGATGGTGCCGTGTGTGTGTCACGGGGGAGATGGTGCCGTGTGTGTGTCACGGGGGAGATGGTGCCGTGTGTGTGTCACGGGGGAGATGGTGCCGTGTGTGTGTCGTGGGGAGATGGTGCCGTGTGTGTGTCGTGGGGAGATGGTGCCGTGTGTGTGTCACGGGGGAGATGGTGCCGTGTGTGTGTCGTGGGGAGATGGTGCCGTGTGTGTGTCGTGGGGAGATGGTGCCGTGTGTGTGTCGTGGGGAGATGGTGCCGTGTGTGTGTCGTGGGGGAGATGGTGCCGTGTGTGTGTCGTGGGGGAGATGGTGCCGTGTGTGTGTCGTGGGGGAGATGGTGCCGTGTGTGTGTCGTGGGGGAGATGGTGCCGTGTGTGTGTCACGGGGGAGATGGTGCCGTGTGTGTGTCACGGGGGAGATGGTGCCGTGTGTGTCACGGGGGAGATGGTGCCGTGTGTGTCGTGGGGAGATGGTGCCGTGTGTGTGTCGTGGGGAGATGGTGCCGTGTGTGTGTCGTGGGGAGATGGTGCCGTGTGTGTGTCCTGGGGGAGATGGTGCCGTGTGTGTGTCACGGGGGAGATGGTGCCGTGTGTGTCGTGGGGGAGATGGTGCCGTGTGTGTCGTGGGGAGATGGTGCCGTGTGTGTGTCGTGGGGAGATGGTGCCGTGTGTGTCACGGGGGAGATGGTGCCGTGTGTGTGTCGTGGGGAGATGGTGCCGTGTGTGTGTCCTGGGGGAGATGGTGCCGTGTGTGTGTCACGGGGGAGATGGTGCCGTGTGTGTGTCGTGGGGAGATGGTGCCGTGTGTGTGTCACGGGGGAGATGGTGCCGTGTGTGTGTCGTGGGGAGATGGTGCCGTGTGTGTGTCGTGGGGAGATGGTGCCGTGTGTGTGTCACGGGGGAGATGGTGCCGTGTGTGTCGTGGGGAGATGGTGCCGTGTGTGTGTCGTGGGGAGATGGTGCCGTGTGTGTCGTGGGGAGATGGTGCCGTGTGTGTGTCGTGGGGAGATGGTGCCGTGTGTGTGTCACGGGGGAGATGGTGCCGTGTGTGTGTCACGGGGGAGATGGTGCCGTGTGTGTGTCCTGGGGGAGATGGTGCCGTGTGTGTGTCACGGGGGAGATGGTGCCGTGTGTGTCGTGGGGGAGATGGTGCCGTGTGTGTCGTGGGGAGATGGTGCCGTGTGTGTGTCGTGGGGAGATGGTGCCGTGTGTGTCACGGGGGAGATGGTGCCGTGTGTGTCACGGGGGAGATGGTGCCGTGTGTGTCACGGGGGAGATGGTGCCGTGTGTGTGTCGTGGGGGAGATGGTGCCGTGTGTGTGTCGTGGGGAGATGGTGCCGTGCGTGTCACGGGGGAGATGGTGCCGTGTGTGTGTCACGGGGGAGATGGTGCCGTGTGTGTGTCGTGGGGAGATGGTGCCGTGTGTGTGTCACGGGGGAGATGGTGCCGTGTGTGTGTCACGGGGGAGATGGTGCCGTGTGTGTGTCACGGGGGAGATGGTGCCGTGTGTGTGTCGTGGGGAGATGGTGCCGTGTGTGTCGTGGGGAGATGGTGCCGTGTGTGTCGTGGGGAGATGGTGCCGTGTGTGTGTCGTGGGGAGATGGTGCCGTGTGTGTGTCGTGGGGGAGATGGTGCCGTGTGTGTGTCACGGGGGAGATGGTGCCGTGTGTGTCGTGGGGAGATGGTGCCGTGTGTGTGTCGTGGGGGAGATGGTGCCGTGTGTGTGTCGTGGGGGAGATGGTGCCGTGTGTGTGTCGTGGGGAGATGGTGCCGTGTGTGTCGTGGGGAGATGGTGCCGTGTGTGTGTCGTGGGGAGATGGTGCCGTGTGTGTGTTGTGGGGGAGATGGTGCCGTGTGTGTGTCACGGGGGAGATGGTGCCGTGTGTGTGTCACGGGGGAGATGGTGCCGTGTGTGTGTCACGGGGGAGATGGTGCCGTGTGTGTCGTGGGGAGATGGTGCCGTGTGTGTGTCACGGGGGAGATGGTGCCGTGTGTGTGTCACGGGGGAGATGGTGCCGTGTGTGTGTCGTGGGGAGATGGTGCCGTGTGTGTCGTGGGGAGATGGTGCCGTGTGTGTCGTGGGGAGATGGTGCTGCTGCTGTTGCTCTCTCAGGGTGTTTGCAGCACCCAGAGCCCCGGGCAGAGCCGCACCTGGCGGGGATGGAAGCTCTGCTGCTGCCCAGGGCTGCTCTCACACAATGAGCCTGGCTGGCCCCTTGGCACGGGCTGCCTTTTTCCTTCAATAGTTCAAGCCATAAAATAACTGTTCAACATTTGTCTTCTCAATTATGTGGATTTTTCCACAGTTAGTCAATCCCTACCTCACCCACCCCGCGCTGGGGAGGGGGAAGCTGTCTCCCTCCATCTGTCTGCACGGGGACCAGAACTGCTGGGGAAATGATTTTCCAACTTTTTTAAGCCTTTCAGGATTTTTTTGATAAGAATTATGATCTTAAACATCTTCTTTCTTAAGCCTTGTCTTTCGTTTCCTAATGGAGAGCTCTGGTAGAAGCCTCAACTTTTAGCACATGAGAGTTTCCCATCTGCTGCTTCAGGCATTTGATTTAAACTGTTTAAAAAGAAAACAAAACCTAACTGTAATTGTAGATATTTCAAAACGCTGATGATTTTTTTCCATGTTAATTTAGCTTTTCCTCCGTTCAAGAAAATCTCAAATTGAGACTGTGGAGAGGGGATTTATTTTCCCAGCCTGCTTTCCTGCTTTCTTAGGATGTCTGTCATGTGTCGTAAAGGAGCAGGAAGGGACAAACCCAGTCTGTTCTCCTTTACAGCCCGTTTTTGGTAAATCCTTACCTGCCTGGAGCAGCTGCAATTCTATATCCTGACCTTACAGTCACTGCTTGTGGCAAAGAAAGGCAGGGGATAAATTGCCCTGTGCAGAGCTGCCTTTGCTAGAGGATCGAGGAAAATGTTATACAAGTTTCTGTATAATTTTATTTATTTTATCCTTGTAGATACATCAAGGTGTTCTACCTGACTCATTCTCCTCTGGTTTTTGGCTGGATCAGGAGAGGTTTTAAGGTTTGAGAGTGGATCCCAAATGCTGTTTGTGCCCTGAGCTGGTGTGCACTGAGCAGGACACGGCTGCTTCAGCGTTTTCTCATGATGACTTTTCCCTGTCTCAGGGCAATGCTTTATTCTCGAGTCCTTAAGCACCACACTTAGGCTAAAAATAATGTTTTATTTTTAAATATTTGCTATTTGTGGCAGTGAAATACAGCTTGATGGTTTCTTCTTCAGTGTGTACATTAAAGACTCTGACTTCAGTGCTTCCTCTGTGCCTTCCCCTTCTCAGAGGGTTTTTTGAGGTTTCATGGGGGGAAGGAGGAGGAGGCTGCTGTGTCCCACATCCCTGGAGGAGCTGCTTGCCCAGGCCCTACTGGAGAGGAGGTGATATCCAGGCTTTAAAGGGCTCATGCTTGGTGGGAACCTGATGCTCCTGTGTCATGGTGATTTCAGTCAGGGCTGCTGGGCACTTCATGGACTTTTAATAGATTTCCCAGAAAACCTGTAGGGCTGGAAGCTGCACGGTTACAGAGCAGGAGAGGAGAAGAAAACCACGTTTCTGGGCACGTCGTGCTCGTGAGGTATTGCTGGAATCTGAGGAGTGCTTTGAACTGGGCTTACTCAGCCCGAGCTGGCTGCTCAGGGCTCTCCAGCACAATCTCCTGCTTTTCCCATTACCTCCAAGTGCGTGGCCAGCTCATCCCTCCTCTTCCCCCATCTGTCCTGTCCTCCTGAGCAGAAAATATTGCTGCTCTGACTCTTCTGTCCAGTCCTCTGGAGATGCTGACTTACCATGCCCAAAATCCTTGGGGTGGAACTGTTCCACACTGGGCTGGTGGCCAGCACAGCTCACAATTCCAGTTTGTTGCTCCCAAGAAGTTGGGCTTGGGGTGAGGCAACAGAACCAATTCATAGGTGCAGCACTTATTTGCCATGTAATTTTTAAGTGTTAAGTTTCAAGAAAGTTGAAGTGCCAGGTTGTGCCCACAGTGTTGTGGGAGCTGATTTTTAGCAGAGGAGTTTTGGTCTGTTCTGTGTCAGACTTTTCTGTTTAATGCCAGGGCAGCTTGATGGAGACAGAGGGAAAGCTGAGAGAAGTTGCTTCCTCAAAGCTATGTTTCAGTCAGAAACAAAATTAATGTGACATAAACTTGGCATTCTTTAAAAATGTTGAAATTGATATCTTAGAGCATCCCAATATCACTTATAAACTGATAAAATCATTATTCTGTAACTATTCCTATAAATTAAAGTAGCTTCCTTGTAAGTTTGAGTGTAACCTTTTTGTCTGAATTGCTGATGTATTAAATGTGTTTCATCCCTCTGCATCCCAAACCAAGTTGATATTCTGTTTATGCCTGTATTGTGAAGAATCCCCTGCCTTGCTGCCTGCCTCCAGTCCTTTCCTATGATCCCAGGGAGCTCTGGGAGGGAGTGGGGTGTACTTGTTGTTCCCTGTGAACTGCTGTTTCCAGACATCAATAACTGCAATAATCCTCCAGCACAACAGTAGTACAAGTCTTGGATGTGGAAGCAGACAAAATTCCACTTTACTTTCTCCCAACAGTTTTACAAGGAACACTTCAGCATGAGGGGAATAAATCACACAAGGTACATGAGGTCCCATAACATGAAGTGTCTGGCATCAAAGTGCAGGGGCACAATCAAATCTGGCTTTTGGCTGCGTGGATCATTGTGCTGAAACAGCTCCAGGGGTGTTTGATCTTAACATTTTGTTGGAAATTCTCTTACAGGACCAAGTTTGCTGAAAAATGTTGGTTTGGGGCCAGTCTTTAGTCTGAAACATCTGGGCCTGACAGCCTTTTTCCAGGCTCAGGGTAGGAATTCAAGCGATACCTTTGTGATAAAAAAGGGTGGATTTGGCTCTGAGATACTGAGGCCACACTTCCCAGTCTGGAACAGGACACCCTGGGCTGGGCACCAGGGACCCCAGGGTTCCCAGTTTGGAACTGGGCTGGGCACCAGGGACCCCAGGGTTCCCAGTCTGGAACAGGACACCCTGGGCTGGGCATCAGGGACCCCAGGGTTCCCAGTCTGGAACAGGACACCCTGGGCTGGGCACCAGGGACCCCAGGGTTCCCAGTCTGGAACAGGACACCCTGGGCTGGGCATCAGGGACCCCAGGGTTCCCTGCTGCTGCATCAGCTCCTCCAGGTGTGAGCACAAATGCTGAAAGGAGTTTTGGTTTCCAGTCCTGCCAGGATTTCAGAAAGTTTGGTTTGGTATGGTTTGGGCAAATCACACATAAAAAATAAGGTAACATTTGGTGTAAACTGTCCAGTTGTTTGTTCTGTATAACCCTGAGCTTTGTGTTTAATAGGATCTAGAGAGGGCAGCACCAGGAGACAGCCCAGTCCCAGTGACAAAGCCCCAGATCTGTGTCAGCACTGGGGTTGTGGTGCCCTATAGCAGCACTGTGAAGAGGGATCAGGATCAGCTTCTCCTTCTTAGTGGAGCAAAGTCACTTCTGGGTATAGAGGGAATATTTTTGGTTCTTATTGGTTGGTTATCATAGGCTTTGTCATTTTTGTCATTTTGTGTGAGGGAATTAGGGTGGGAAACATGGTCATTTGGGCAAGAAACTTAGAAATCGTCAATTTTACTGTGTTAAAACTCTTTTAAATATTTTCATTATATTGCAGAGGTTTGTTATCTCTGCTGTAGTATAGACAGGTAGTGGTGGAGGGGACTGATGTGGGATGGTCCTTGGCTTCAGGAAAAATCCATCAGGACTTGGCTGAGCTCAGAAATCTCCTGGGGGATGCTCCAGCAGAGCAGTGTTCATTTGCCTGCTTCATTTTCTCCAGATGATATTTCCCTGATCGAGCTGTGCCTGGGCTTGCAGGGGTGAGCAGGACCTTCCTTGTCCCTGTTTTGGGGGCTGTGACAGGAGCAGGGACAGGGAAAGCAGGAGGTGCCCCCATTAATGTGGGGCAGGGGGGGGATCATTCCAGGCAGGGACAGTGCCCCAGGCAGGCTGGGGGCTGGGAGGGCATCTTTTAATTTTGCTGTTCCTTGCCTCTCAAACTCCTGCATCCCTCTGGAGTCTGATGTTAATAAGTCTGCCACCTGCCTTTAGTTTGGAATCTGAAGGTTTCCCACATCCCTGTGTTACTGTTGCTGTGCAGAGGGGTGTGGGTGTCACATTGCTCCAGTTGGGTTCTCAGCCAGGCCTTGCAGATAACCTGGGGTCCTGCCAAAGAAAATTAGCAGTGAGAATTGAACTCTGAAGTGGCCTTCCAAAATGTGGTGTTAGCAATGAATAGAAAATCAGATAAGCTGGGAGGAAAGCTTCCTTCTGCTTGAGCTTAGGACATGGGCTACCTCATGTACTCACTATAAAAATGTATTTTCACTTGGAAATTATTATTAGAACCAAGCTGCCTCAGAGCACCAGCCTGGGGATAGAGAAGACTCCAGCATGACACACATTCATGTGCTAAATTATCAAAGTTCTGAGTTTTGGGGCTGGATGATGATTTTCTGGTACTGGTGCATCTGTGAGCAGTTGGGGTCAGTGCTGGGTTTTCCAGCTGCTCCATGTCACCAATCACAGGTCATTTTAGGGGTGCTCAGAGTTAAACTGGAGCTGCAGTGTGGCTCTTTGCACTGGTTAAGCTGTTGTGACTTCACTTGTTAGGGAAAAGCTCCCTTTGATGCTTTGTTACAAAGGGAACTGCAATAGTTTTGCTGATGGCTAATGTGGGTGGTGTGTTTTCAATGAAAGGAAAATGACTTTCATAGCTGGAGACCACAGGACTTTTGGGAGGGAAGGGCTGAGGGTTTGAGTGTAAAATCAGTGTATTCCTCCCTTCTGTTCCAGAGCCAGCCTTCACCCTCCGTGCTTGGTGCTGCTGCTAAACCTCCCTGAGCACTTGGAACTGATTTTATCTCTGGGCTGGTGCTGGGGAGAGGCCAGCAGGGCTTGAACCCTGCCCATGGCAGTGTGCAGGACAGAACACCTGTGAGTGTCCCCCACATGCAGGGAGATGTTGGAGAGGTTTGTGTTTCACTTCCTGGCATAAGGGAACTCTCTGAAGTGGAAATAGCCCCCAAATCTGCCCTGTGCTTCCTGCCCAGCTCTGTCCCACTGGAATTCCTGTTGGAAGGGAATGGCAGGAGGTTTTATTGAGTGAGGAAAGGTTTCATCCCTCAGAAGCAAACAGAAATCAAAAATACAACAATCACAGGTGAATTAAAAGAAATCTTAGAGCTTTGTTGTAAGCATGAGGCAGATTCTCACTCTGCTATCTGTTGAGCATTCACAGGGCAAGTGTGATGGCAAACTATCTTGAACAGCTATATCTCTACATGCTTTTATTCTGAAGGTAAAAATTGTTCCTCAGTCCCTGCTGGAAGAGAAACTTTCAGATTTCTGTGAATAATGGAAGGAAAACCCATTAATACAGGGGCTGGGGCACCTTTTAAAGAGAGCACATGCCAGGCTTGCTCTGCTTCAGGCATTCAACTCGTGCAGGATACCAAGCCAAATTAATGTAATTTCTGATATGTGTGGAGTTATTCCTGCTTGATATTTATTAAAGCTGGTTTTATTTATTTTTTTAGCACAATCTGTATGTATTTGATGTGCAGCTGAGTTGAAGGAGGAGTAACATTCCTGTCTCCAAGTGCAGATGTGGGCCTGACCCTGTCAGACCCCTACAGAGATCATCTCTCCAGGAAGGCAGATCCAATTCCATGGCCAGGAACTGTGTCCTGGTGGCCACTTGGTGCCATCACACTCCTGGTGAAGAGGACCTTAATTACTAGATCTCAATCAGTGTTTGCTGGCAGGTGCTTGGCTCTTCTGCAGGACCTGGGGACTCCTGGTCTGCCAGAGCTCCTCAAGAGACCCTGTTGGAGTGAGGGCAGAGGGAAGTGGAGTGGGACCTCGGGGTTCCTGTAGCCTGGCTCCCCCTCCAGCTCACAAACATCACCCACACTGTGACATGGTGACAGCTGAACAGCTTATCCCCTGAAGTTAACAGGAAGATTAAGGAAAACTCTCATTTCAGAGTTGCCAGGAGCCTTTGTAAGGGATGTGTTTTAAACAAGCCTCCATTAGTGTTTAAAGAAATTGGAAGGGGGAAAACCAGTTTTAACAGGGATTAAATCGAGCAGCTGGGCATTAAAGGCAGCAGATCTTGTCTGCCTAAATCATCCAAATGTACTGACATTGCCAAACACAAACACAGCCAAACCCCCATCCTTCAGTTCGGGATAAAAACATTTCATAAACTGACTGGCACTGCTGGCTTCAGTGAGAGGTTTGGTTTTTGGAAGGGGGGAAGCTCTCCAAAAGTTCTCTCTAACAGTTTTTGTGTGAAAATCAACCACAGACACAGCTCTGGTCCTGCCCAAGTGTTCTTGGTTACTTGGGCTGTCCGTGGCTGCTCCATTGAAGCTCCCATCACATTCTCTGGTGTTTCTGGATCAAAGCAATGGTGATAAACACTGAATTCTCCAAATTTAGCTTTGCTCAGGAGATTTTGTGTAAAATGTGTCATTGCTGGCAGCACTTCTTTCTGCCCAAAGCTGGCAACTGAAGAACTGCTGACACAGCCAAAGTTGTCCCCAGTGCTGCAGGGCCACTGAGTTTGTGTTCCCTCCTGCAGGGGCTGCTCTTCTTCTTGTTCCCCCAAATCAAAAATGGTTTTAACAGCAGCTGGAGCTGAGCTGGTGGTGGCTGCTGTGAGGATGTGGTGACTCCTGTGTGCTGCACAGGGGCTCAGAGGGCTCCATGGATTTGGTGGTGCTGTTCCCATGCACTCTGCTCTTCTGGTCTGTTTAAGGGGTTGGAAGATTCCCTTCTTCTGGGAAAAAACGGGGAGGAGTGGGGGGAAGAGAAATTCAGCAATTTAATATGCTTCAGTGTTCCTGCGTGTCCTTCCCCACATCCTAAACATGAAAAATATCAGTGAGTTTCCCTTTGGCCCTGGGGGAAGAAAAAGGAGTCTCCAGCTGGAATTGATGAAGGTCTGCTGGAGGAAGGAGCAGTGTCATGGGCTTGGGGTGATCCCTCTGGAGCACAAGTGCTGTGCTGAGAGTGAACAGCCGGTTCATGCACACTTAAACTGTCCTGAACCACCACCCTCCCCAATATTTCTTCATCCCTTCCACGTGGGAGAGAAGCACAGGAAAAAAAACCCACAAAACATTGAAAAAGGAGAGTTAGGAATCCAAAGGTACATTTTGTCCTTTGTAAAAAGAGGGCGCTGCTTTTCTTCTTGCTTTTAATATTGCCTGAAATAATGGCTGTATTTTCTTTGCAAAGTGCTCTTTAAGCATGGGGTCAGCAGTAAGGTTGGATGATCCTGCAGTCCTGTGCCTGGCAGTGATGCTGTTTCAGAGGAATGTGTTTTTCCACTCTTAGACTTCTTCAAACAATTGCCCAACTGTTGGGAAAAAAGGTAGTGCTGCCTGAGGGGAGGAGGAGGAGGAGGTGGAAGTGTTGCTGCCCAGCCACAGTGCTGCACGCCAGGGAAGCCTCAGCAGGTCCAGCACATCCAGCTCTTCAGTGAGGAAGAGTCTGTGATCTTGTCCTGGGAGAGGGTGCCTGGCTCCTGGGTCTGTTTCTCCATCCCAGCACTGAGATGCCCGTGGTGCCCTCTGCAAGGTGCTGAGGCCACGTTTGGGTATTGCTGTCACATCCCTGTCTGTCCCTGTGCTGGGGCTCAGCTCCTCCAGAACTGTGGCTCTGCTCCTTTGGTTCTCCTGCTCCTGAGAGCAGCCCTGAGTGTTTGGATTACTCCTCAGGTTCTGACAGTCACCGGTGAGCTCTTCTCCAGTGTGAGAATGCAGTGAGGTAAATAAGGGAAGGACTCAAGTTCTGCTTCCATGTCCTCTCTTTGAGCTGCTCAGCTCAAGGTGTTTCTGCTCCTGGGGAGGAAGAGCTGCTGGCCATACAATTCCCAGTTACTCCTGCCCCTTTCAGGCAGGACACCGAGCTCAGGGGGCCAGTGCCTGAGTTTCCTTGGAGAAGCTGTCCTGAAGCTGTTCCTGTGCTCAGTGTGGTCCCTTTGTGCTGAGGTTTCCAAAGACAGCATTTGACCCCTTTGCTTGCTGCCCCATTTCTCTTGCATTTCTCTGATGTATTTTAGTTGTCTCCCCAGTTGTGCTCACTTGCCTAAGTAAATGAGAGGGAAGTTGGTATTTTAATTTTCCCTGGAAATGAGTTCCTCTCATGGCTCTTGTGCACTAATAAAACACGTGTGTATCATCTCTATTGCTCTTGGAGAACAAGAGAAGAAAGTCTCCTGTAGGTTTCTGCATTTAGTAACCAAAGCCCCTCTTAGCAAACAGCTCTGGCTCTTGGGTTTGCTGTTTCCAGCTCTTGAATTCCTTGCAGGAATAACACAGGCAGGGCTCTGCCCATGAGGAACCTGCTGTGGTCACAGCAGCAGCCCTGGTACCTGCAGGCCAGTCCCGCTCCTCTGGGGGTGCTGAGCCCTGGCTGGGCTGGAAATGAGGCATTAAGTTTAAGCTTTCCTATTTCCAGACTCTGCACTGCATTGGTGTGTGACTCTGAACTCCATCCAAAGTGTCAGCAAGTTCTCCTCCCAGCTCAGGCACACAAAACAATCCTTTGCCAGCCCCACAACCAAGGACAGCGCTGCAGCTTCAGCCCCAAAAAGTGCAAAGAGCAGCGACTGGAGGAGAGAATGTGGCAGGATGGCACTGCAGAAGCTGGAGCTGCAATTGGACAATGAAGGCCAAGATGGAAATGGAGCCAAAGTGATCCAAGTGTGAGAACTCGTGACTCGGATCCATCTTGGCTCCATCTTGGCTGGAGCCACGGCCGGGCTCTTGCAGTGCCCAAGGTGAATCCTTGGAAGGGCTTGGAATAAATCCCTGCTTTATTCCTTCAGCACTGCCCAGCCTCTGCTCCAGGTAGCTCTCCAGGCAGCAGCAGAGGTGAATTCCTTGCCGAGTGCTCTCGGTGTGCACAGGAAGGGGAGGCTGCCCTGGACGCTGCATTCCTGCAGCTACTCCCCATGGGCGCTGCTGGGATGATGGATATCTCAGCATCTTTGTTCTTTGTTTTCCTTCTAACACTGGCAGAGCTTAAATCACGGCAGGAGAGGGCCTGCCACGTCTCCAGTTACACAAACAAGTGGTGCTGCTCTCACAGAGCTGAGGAGCTCCTCGGGAAGGTTCTGGGAGTCACGGTGTGACAGGGGCGTGAGCCTTGGAGGTATTGCAAAAATGGGGATGTGACTGCAGGGCTGGGATGCTGTCCAGTAACAGCCTCACCAGGAGCTTATCACTGTGTGGTGTTTGGGATGGATCCTGACAAAATATACTATGTGTTGTCAGACACTTCACTAAAAGAAAATAGCTGTTGGCTTACCTTTGTGCTTCTGCTGCTTCTTTCTCTTAAAATAATAATTCTCAGGGCAGTATTAATTTGTTCCAGCTTCCATGGAGCAATCCCCCGTCTCCCCAGACCTCAACAAGAATAAATACAACTGTGTAGGTGCAGCTTCACCAGAGGAGGAGATCTCAAGCTGCACATTAATGTCAGGTTCTCAGCAGTAGCATGTGAGTGTAGAGGGATCCAAGCTGTGGTATCAAAGGTGCACTCAGGAGCAGCTCTGTTGTGGCTGCCCTGGAGCAGTTGTGGTCTGGTGGTCTCATTCCTGGCTTGTCCAAGGACTCCCTGTGTGGTTTTGGGCAGGGTTCTCTACCTTGCCCTTTGTTTCTAGGCCCCTCAAAAAGGTATTTCCCCTGGCATGGTGCTGGTGAACCTGAGCTGCTCCTCTCTGGAAGCTGATTTGCTGAAAGCTGGGGGATCTTTGATGTGCCATGAGATTCCTCTTGCCAGATCCTCTGTGTTTTCTTCAGCGTGGTTCAGGTCATGGTATAATGGTGAGGGTGGAGTTCCTGAGTGTTGTAAGGATGAAGCCTTGAGTTGGCTTTTGGTCCCCTGAGCTGCAGCAATGGACTGACCATGTCCTGAGCTCATCCCAAACCTGACCACAGCTCTGCTGGTTTGATGGGGAGAGAAAATGAGGTGGAGCAGGTGACAGTTGTGCGTGGGGCCAAGACACAAGTCACTGCCGCTGGACATAGCTTCGTAAAAAATGCTCTCTGAACTTTCTACTTCTTGTTTCAGAAGAACAAATTGGAGGAAAAGAAGGTCCAGAGGAGAAGTGAGGGCTATGGAGGGCAGTGGGAAAGCACAGAGGGGGCTCTGATGTCTGGGCTGTGCAGTCTGGCCAGCTGGGGATGGATTGCAGATAATGGTTTGCTTTCTGTTCGTGTTTTGGCAGTAAAATATTGGGGAGGGAAAAAAGCTACTGAAGCTGAAGAAGAATATTGGTTCAAGAAAAAATGGGAATGAATTGACCATAAACAGTACAGATGAGAAAATTACTTTTCTTTTTTCTTTTCTGACTGAGAAATGAAAAATTCCAAATGAGCTTCCAGAAAAAATGGGCAAAAAATTATCAGTTTTTAAAGTGGAGTTCACATTAGTAAAAAGTTTGTGACTTGATAGGGAGGGAACTGGCCTGGATCTGCAGATCTTTCTGAGATTTCTATCTGTGAATATGTGCTGCTATTTCAGAGTAATAAAACCAGCTAAACTGTGTTTGAAACCGATTATTTAATGTATAATACACCAACAATGAAAAACCAGCTGTATTTTGAATCTCGAGAGTGCCAAACCCAAGTATCAATTATTTTCATTCTTTCATTCTATGGAAAGATTTTATTATCAAAAAATTATCAGAAAATCTTAGTGTATTCTGAGAAAGCCCCTGGATTGTGTAAAGCACAGAGATGCATCCAGGGAAGGAACCTGCAATCCACAAGGAAGAAACCTGCCCAGTCTGGTCACCAGCACTGGGGGAGTGGGGGAGATTACCATTAATAATTCCTAACCTTCATGATCATACATTATGCTGCTAATTTTTTCCTGCTGCTGAATTCATGTCAATGTTGAAAGTATAAACAATCCCCCGAATAAAATTGTGTTTGGTTTGCCTTGTCCCACGGATTAACAAATCTGATTACTGCATTTAAATTTAATGCCCCAGAAATTCCCGAAATGAATGATTCAGTGTGAGGCCGTGAGCAGATGTAATTATCTATGAAAACTAATGAATCATGTCGTTAGGAGAGTTCTCCTTGCAGCTGTCTCCAATTAATCCGTCCATCAGTGCTGGGGTAACGATGTCCTAATGCAGGCTAAGGTGCTGCTCCAGCCTCTGCAGCAGCCACTGGGGAAGGAGGGATCTTCCCTCGCTTTTAGGTTGTGTTTTAGGAAAATGCAAAGCCCTGGGAATGCGTTTTGCCAATACTCCAGTGATGTTTGAGTGGTGTTTGGTTTGACTGCATCCCTTTCATCTTTCCCTAACCAGCAAAGTGTTTGCAGAAGTGAGTTGTGGGGAGGATTCAAAGCTTTTCCCTGCTGATTTTGTCTATTCTGAGCTGGGATCAGGGTGTTCACGTGGGAGGCTTCTGCTCCTTTTTCTGTGTAAAGCAAGTCACAGTTTGCTGAGGGAACTCAGGTGCTGCAAGGGTGGATCCAGGAGCTTTTCCCCTCTCCAGATAAGTGGCAGAGGATGTTGAGTCTTTAGCAAACAGCTTAAATGTCCTGGAAAGAGCTGAGTGAAAAAGAGTTAAGTATTAAAGGAGGCTTCTAAAAGCCTGGGGAGGAGGGACTTCCTCTTGCCCAAGTTTCAGTGTTTTGGTACCCACGTGGCCCTGTGGCAGCTGCTCCTTGCCTCTCCACCAGGGCAATGTGCTCAATAATAATTTTCATGTTCATTATTTTGTCTGTCAGTAGTGGAAGTTTTCCCAGGCTGGGGGTAACGTTACAAGAGGGTTCCATGCCTGATGTAGGTGTGGAGCAGTGCTAAGGCAGTGTCTCAGTTTGCTGGGCTGTGCACAACAAACCAAGGGATGCCCAACGCTGCTGTCAGTGCTGGAAATGTGTTTAACTGTGTGCCTGCTGGGCACCTGAGGACTGCTGGAAATGGTGGGAAAATAAATTCCTGTTGCAGAATAAGGGTCTTGGAGGGAAGAAAGGGCAAATCCCTCACCTGGAAGGAAGAATGTGGCTCAGCTTTGCAGGGTTAGTGGGGACAAAGACGTCCTTTCCTATGTGGTGTTCCCAATCCCTGTGGATGTGGAGAGTTGGGTGAAGGTGTGTGGGGTGAAGATCTGTGCAGGAGGAGAGGGGGGTACCTCAGTCCCCTCCCTGCAGAGAGTGAAGGGCAGGCTCAGGGTGGGAGCTGCTCCTGCCTGACCACAGCAGATTTGTTGTTGCAGGGAGCCTGACTCGTTTGAAGTGGTTCCTGGTCGGGCAGAACTGGCTGGTTCCTGTACAAGTGGAGCTCCTGCTGGGAGTGCACTTGTTCCACCTCAGGCTCACAGTAACATTGGCTCTGCCCTGCACTGGGGATGCTTTGATGGCATCTCCTGTGAGCACAGCCTTGCTTAAAACCAGGATTAAGAGGGAAACCGAGCAGATTGCAGGGTATTAACAACTTGTTGGCATTGCTGGGGTGCTGGGAAGGGCAGAGGAGTCGGGCTGCTGTGATTCCTGATGAGGAATGGTGAGGGATGTTTGCTGTGTGGTGCTGCTGGACACGCACGGCCCCAGCTCAGCGCTGCCATTTCACACATGAGGCATCTGTCAGGCTGTGGGACACCTGTAATTGCAATTAGCAGCAAGGAAACAAAAAGTCAGGGGGCTGGAGGAAGGGGGGAGAGCTGGAGGGATGTGCTGGAGTGGGGAGGTGGATGTGAGCAGCGTGGCCTCTCCTCAGCACAGGAGCGCTGTAAAAACACGCAGCTCGTTCTCAGCCTGTCCTGGTGATCAAAGCCAGGCAAAACGGGATTTTCCTGTGCACTGAGGGGGACTTCCTATAAAAGGGCTGCGTGAGGTTTGTTTATGAAAGTGCAAATTGCAGAGAGCAGGAGTTGACAAAGGAGAAGCAATTTTTGCTTTTCCCAGTGAGAGTGCGCTCGCAGATCCACGGACAGCGTGACCCCAAAAACAACTGGAGTCACTGTGCAGGGAGAGGGAGCTGGTTTGTTGTACCACCTGTACTGCACTGTGTTCTCTTAGCTATTTTAATAGCTAATTAATCTTGATTTGCTTGGATTTAAGAGGTTTTTTTTCTCTTTTGGCACATATGCACAACCTATTATATCATAAATCCCACACGTTTCAGCAAATGTCATCCTGATTGTTCCCTACAGCACAGCATCCTACTAGGGAAACATTCAGGGTCAGGAACTCGGATTCTTTAACCACTGTATTCGAGGAAGCCGATTTATTGTTCTTTCACAGCAGAACAGGGTGATTTCTTTTGGACCTATATCACATTGGCAGCCAACCTGGAGAGGTCAGAATTGCCTTAATACTCGAAGGTCCGTGGGTACATTAATCTGTCTTCATAAATTAACTGTTGTACCCCACAGATGCCAGCACAGGGCATTTTTGGGTGTTTAGTGCTTTTATATTCCTCTAGAAGCAGGAATTTTTTGTGCACTCGGTGTTTGACCTGTGTGTCATATCCTAAAATCAATACAAGTATTCCTTGTCCTTTTTCCTTGTGTCTCTTAAAGGGTTTGAAGGAGTTTGCTTGGGGCTGGAGGAAGTGACCTTCATATCAAATAATCCTGACTTGGCGAGTTGGGGCTTTGGGTAGCTTTCTTGTGGCTATTTGTGCTGTGAAAGCTGAATAAAAAATTTGCAACTGAAAGTCTTAAAAAGTGAATTAGGGAAGTGTTGACTCCAAAGAGCCATTAGCGTGTCCTCAGCGTGGGATGTGCCTTGTTTTTCCTTGCTGCTTAATGTATAGCTGTGTCTGACCTTTTCCCCGGGTTGTTTTGGTGGGCCTGTGAAGGAGATGTCAGAAGGAAAATGTGAATTAAAACATCTTGCATCAGGGAATGACTTTCCTGCTCTTCTCCAAAAGGGAAAAAGCGCTGAAAATAAAAGAAGAGGGAGAGTCCTCTCCTAGTTTGCCATCTCTAATACTTGTAGTTCCTGTTAGCTCTTGCTTTGGTGGTAGTATTTTCATTTTTTCAGGGCTGTGGTGCTGGGGGCAGTGTGTCTGTGTGTCCTGCTCTGTGTCCCTGCAGGAGCTCTGGAGCTGCTGTCACTGTCCAGCTGCTCTGAGCATCACTCCAGGGTTGGGTTCTTTGTAAAACTCCTTCAGCCCCAGCAGCTGAATGTTCCCTGAGATGGGATTCCCTTCCCAGGTGAAACACAGCTCATTTCAAACTTTTTGTCAAGTTTAAGTAGCTAAACCAAACTTTGTGGACATTCCAGTTCTCAAATCTCTTCTGGCTGGAGCTCAGAAGCTTTTTATTTTCATTTTTCAGAAATCTTTGGAGTGTTCTTTCTTCCTTCTAGCCTGTATCAGGTTTTTTGAGTACCCAGTGCTGATCAGTGGTTTTCTGACCAGGAATTCTGGGTTCAGGGCTCCTGACAAGCTCCTGGGCGGTGCCTGGGTGCAGAGGCTGTTGTGCAGCTCAGCCCTTTCACAGCCACACTGGGCTTCTGGTCATGTTGACAGCTTGACACTGCCATGGCAGTGATTTGTTAAAGCTTCCTCAACCACCCCTGTGAGCAGAGCAGACAAAGGGGAGGCATGGGCAGGACCTCCTGGAACGAATTGGGAATTGAGAGGAGGCTGGGCTGGGAGATCCCTGCGGATGCTGGGACTGAGAGAGGCGTGTCTGGCACCAGCATCACGCTGCTTGTGTAACAGAGATGCTCGATTCACCCAAATTCTGTGTTGCAAAATAAACTTCGGAGTACTTGGTTTATTCCTGTAGCAAACTGTAGTTCGGGGGAGAGACTTAAAAAAGGAGACTTAAAGGAGCTGTAGTAGAGGATCCTGAAGTGAGAACAGAGCTCTGGAGTGGGGCAGTGCTGGGCACTGGTGGGTGCAGGAGGGCAGGGCGTGGCTGTGCCCAGCCTGGGGAGCTGTGGGTGCTGCTGGCACAGCTCTCTGCCCCGAGCTGGGGGCTCTGAGCTGAGAACTGCAGGTTGCTGCAAATCAAACATCAGTGGCACAAGCATAGGCAGAGCAGGGCTGCTCTGGCAGGAGGGAGCTGCTCTGGGAAGGAAACACCACGTCAGGGTTTGAATTGAAAGTGTGATAAGCATGCACAGTGTTCTGCACCAGTTGTGAAGATTTTCTGACACCGATGCATCAGTCCTACAGGTACGTGACCCATTGTCACAGACCGGTGTCCTTGGCTGCAGTGAGACTCGGAGTCAGAAGGAACCCAGGCAGCAAAACTGATTTAATATAGAGTGGATCTCTGCTGGGGTCAGAGGATCAAGTGCCATCAGCCCCTTTCTTGGTCTAGAAAGTGCTAAATTCAGTTAATATCCTTAATCCAGGGAACCTGACTCCTGCTGGTACTGGGAGATCTCATAGGTAAAGGTGAGTGGAAGGAGAAGTGCACCAACTAAACAAAAATACACCATTTTTCAAAAATAAAAAGGCTTGCGAAGAGAGAAAAAAAAAAGCTATATCAGGGTGCAGGCTGTAAAAGTGGCTCTTTGTGTCCTCCCAGGAGCTGAGCTGGGGTTTGGTGTGTCAGGTGGGAACAGGAGGGACGCAGAGTGGGGAGAAGCCGTGGCTGGGCACAGTCAGCCAGAGGGCAGCACCCTCTGTGTGTGCTCTCAGGGCTTTTGTGTCCCCTCAAACTCCTCTCCTGTTTTTCCCTCCTCTCCAGACACCCCCTGGAAATGCAGGGTGCTGTGCAGCATGGCTTGGTTTGGGAGGTGGTTGCCAAGAAGAGAAGCTGCAAAGTGAGCCCTGCACTTTTCTTCTCCCCCTTCTCATGGAGAGCTCTAGAGGGGTGGCAGCTGCCTGCCTTTGGTGCCATCCCAGTGCCCTGGAGGGGGTTTGGAAGTCCTCAGTGCCCCCCAGTGCTGCTCAGCCCCCCCCGGGTGCCCTTTCACACCTGGCTGCCAGCCCTCTGCATTGCAAACCACACAGCTTCAAATTGCTCCTGCTTTGGCATCAGCCGGCAGCGCTGGGGACGCTGTGTCCCCTCGTGGGCACAGCTCACAGTGAGCTCTCCTTCCGAGCTCCTGCCCATCACACTGCCCTCCCTGTGCCTGCTGCTGCTGCCACCCAAAGTGAGCACATCAGGATCGCTCCCATCCCTGGTTTCAATCAGGAAGCGAGGCTGAGGAATAAATACTGCCTCAGATGAAACTTAATCTGTTTTTAAAGAGCTCCCTCCCACTGAAATAGAGGGTTTTTTTCCCTTGTTTTTTAACAGTCCTCTCCTGAAAAGCCTCTCCTGGGGTGTCTCTCATCCTCACTTAATGATGTTGAGGGTTTTTTTCTTTTTTATTCCAAGTTTCTGGAAGCTCTGTGGTTTTCCCTCTTACACATTTTTAATTCAGAATGCCTCAGTGAGCCTTTCCTGTTCTGAATCTCCAGAGTACTCCATGGGGGAAAATTTAAAAAATAACATGTAAGCTTTACATAATTTACTACGAGAGTAATTGGGTTTATACAGCAGTTCATAAACCTTTAGCTGGTAAAAATCAAAGTACCTTAATCTCAAAAGCAGATGGGGGGATGTCACGGTGAAGGCTTATAGAGTTTTCAAAGACAAATTGTTTAATTCCGTCACTGCTAGTAAAATAAATAGTTCTGCTGCTCGATTGAAAACAGAAACATCTCAGAAATGAGACTTTCTTCGCTTTCAAGCATTGTTAGCTTGACAACAAAGAAATCCAAAGAAGCTCAGTGCAAAGATGTGATGGAGCTGCAGTTTATGAGAAATGAAAGGCGAGAGCCTCTACACCACATTTTATCATTCTCAGGGAATTTTCAAGTGCCTTTCCTGTGCTGCTTTCAGGCACTGCCACTGTCCCAGGCAGTGTTTGGTGTGAATCAGTGAGGCATGTGGTGTCTGCAGGTCATTTCCTTCTATCCACAGAGGTGGCAGGGCTGGCCGTGGTCCGTGCCTGACGCTGGGAGCGGTGAGTGTGGGACGCTGCTCCCAAATCCCACTTTTCAATGCACTTTGCAGGGCTGGATTGAAAGCTCAGAGCCATGCCTTGCCTGTGTAATGAAGGCTGCATTTGTAGCCCCACAGTAATGCTGCTCACAGGCCAATCAGGGCTATCTGGCCAGCACATCCCCTCCCAAGTGATGGTCTTGCTTTAGTCCTAATGGCCTGATGAGATCACCTCTAATTTGTGTATCAAGCTGGTTTGTATCACATCGTTCAGAAAAAAAAAAGAAAGGGGGTAAAAAACCCCACACAAACCCAACAAAACCCTCTTTATTTTATTTTTTTTCTTGCTGAACTTCAAAAGGTTGTATTATACCCAGTGTGCTGTGCCCTGTGAAAGCTCAGAGCCATTACCTCAGCCCATAACCAGCAGAAAATGAGTGCCTGTTTTGGTGGGGGCTCATTTACTCCAGAATTATGATAGTGCTGTCAGCCCAGGAGGAGATGCCTGGAGATGGTTGCTCTGGTGCCTACATGGGCTGGGGTCTGCTCTCAGCATCCACAGGTGCAGCATCCTCCCCTTGTGGCCAAGGGATGAGGGAGCCTTGGAGCAAGAAGCATGAGGAGCTGGTGGGTGACAGCCCAGAAATAGCAGAGGAAGATGCTGAGGTGGCTCAGGATGCTGAGAGCAGAGTGAGGGGGATAACAAGGTATTCCCACCCAGTGCTTTGGGTGTCCAGGTACAGATATCACACTGTGGCAGCTTGGAGAAAACCTTTCTTGCTCCTTGAGGAAGCAGCCAGGAGAGACTCGGTGTGGATTTGGTAACTCTGGGTCCCAGGTGTGGTTCTGACAGAGGGAGGAGATTTCCTGGCAGCCTCCTGCAGCAGCAGAGCCTTGTGGTAATGCTGTTAACTCTGCAGAACTGGATGGAGCTGATGGTGAAGAGTGTTTTTGCAGTTTTTGGGAAAAGAGGACTCAGCCATGGTGTTGAGCAGTGATGGACCCATTCCTGGTGGGCTTAGACCGGTGGAGACACAGGGAAGCAGAGCTGGAGGAACAAAATAATCCTCAGAGCCCAGCACACAAAGCTCTGCATTGTGTGTTTGGGAGGAAGAGAGATTTAATAAAGTGCTTTGGTATAAAGTATAAGAAATAATGGAATTGGGCTCTTGGATATTTGAGGAGTGAGTGCTGACAGGGGAGTGGACCAAGCACACCACTGGTGCTCAGTATCTGCTGTGCACTGGCCAGGCCTTTCTGCCAGGTTGTTCCAGAGCTGAATTAACCTCAAGTTGTCTTTTTCCAAAACTGCTTTCCCTCTCAAGGAAACAAATTGTTGGCAGAAATTGATTTCTTTTTAGCAGCTAACTTTTGAACTTAAAAACCTAACAAATATATGCTGCAATGATCAAAAAATGTTACATTAACACTTTTTTATGACTTAGCTGAGACACTTGGTAAGGTGCTGATGTCCTGGGCGATTTTGATACTTTTGTTTTTATTATTTTTTTCTGTTCTACACCTTTTTGTTGCTGAATCAGTTTTTCATGTTGCAGTGCTGGCATTTGGATTTCTCTTGAAATCTGGCTGGAGGAATTTCAATCTTTGGAGCTCACTTGGTGCTTTCTGTGTCCTTACACTCGTACACAGCAATGGGAGCCCAGGGGAGCTGGAGCTCCCAGGGACTGAGCCCTCAGCTCTCACAAAGCACATTTGGAAACTGCACTCTGCTCACGAAATCGGGGTGCTGGCTGTAGAAAATGCAGAATTCTGCTGTGTAAGTTGCTCTCAGTGGGCTCTTAGGTGACTGTTTGGGGTGAAACCCAGGTAAGTAAGTGATGCTGCTTCACTCTGAGGTGTCAGATGAGGTTGGTTTGCTCTCTCAGACAGCAGGATTCATTTCCAAAGTTGTCTTGGGGCTGCCTGCATTGTTTTTTATGTTGGCTTTCTTGCTGAACTGGGCCCGCAGTTAATGCTGAGTTTCGATTTCCATGACAAGTTCTCTTCTGGGAGATTTACAGCTCAGCTGCTTTGCTTTGCCAGGCTAATGCTGTGGAATGCAGGTTGACAGTCCAGATGTGAAACCTTTCTCCTCACAAAGAAAACAAAGGATTAAATGCGTTTTAAGAGGGTTTGAAAAAAATAATTTAAGACTGAGGCCCCGAACCCAACATCTGAAGTCTTGAAATACTGCTGGGGATGTGAAACTTCAAAATCAGGACACTTGGAAGTGTGGCCAGGCTGTGAGCTCCCTGTGGCTTTTGCAGCACCTGACACTGCCCGTACTGGGGCTTCCGAGGGTTTTACAAAATGTCAAGTAATCAAATTCTGCATCTTCATGTGATCAGTGCAGGTTAAAGGGTGGTTTGGGTTTTGCTCCTGCTAAAACCTGAGGAGTGTGGGGCCAGCTGCAGGCACTCACTTGGAAATGACCATGTTTCCCTGATTTTCATAGCTGAAGATAGTAGCTCATGTTTTCTGATTGGACAAACAGACAATTTTCCTGACCATAGCATTATCCCTGTTTCCAGGAGGAAGGCCCAGGTGCTGCAGGTTTGTTCCCCAGCACCCCCACTGCAGGGGGAAAGGTCTGCCCAGGCTACAAGGTCATGACTGAACTGGAAAAGGGTTTAATGGTGGTGTTTAATGTCCAAAACATCCTTTTAAAGAGAGAAACACAATGGCCTCAGCCAAGCCATTGAATGTGATCCTTTGTGCTCATGAAGATTTGTACAATGCATCTACCCATGAATGCCCATTTGGGTTTCAGAATTATTTGGGTTGGAAACAATGCAGCAAGAGTTCATTGTCCTTTCAGAGAAATGATGAAAACATCCAGAACTTTCTCCCAGCCCATATGGGAAGAGCAAACATGAGGAGTCTGTACTACCAGATGTCTTAAAATTGAGACCATAGCCTCAAAGGTAGAAAGGGCAGACCTTGCAGGGCAGGTCATTCTCAAGTTGCCTTGGGAAATATAATGGGGTTTATTGGGATTTATTGAAACTGCAGTTGTAAAAAGCTTGTGGCTCTTTATTTGGGACTAATAATCCTACTGGTGTTCTGTTCTGATCAGACTCAGGAAGCCTCTGCAGAGCAGTGACTTTACTGTAGCAGAGGCATGTTCTGTACACTCAGATATTTGGTATTTGTTCTGTTCAGAAAAGTCTCTGCCTTTATTCTAGGTTGTGGAACAACAGATGAGTACAAGTGTGCTAAAAAGCAAGTTTAACAAATGACAAAAATGTTATGTTTTTTCTAGGTAAAAGTCAAGAAAAAATAAAAACCCTGGGCTAAAACTGCCTTTTGTAATATCAATGTATCTTTTTTTAAAACAGCATGTCCTAACCTGAGTAATTAGAAAAAACAACTTTGAGACTACACACATAGGAGTTAATTTTTTGCCATATATATATATATATATATATATATATTCACTTTTTAGAATTAATTTCTCTGTGGTAACAATGTATTTTGCCTAATAAGATATTTGGTGTTGAACTCTGGCTGCTGCAGCCAGATCCTGTGCTCAGTTGTTCCCGTGCATTGAGAGCCATCAGAGCAGTCCTGCAGGACTGGCAGGCGAAGCCCAGTGAGCCCCAGCAATCTCTGCACTTTGATAAACCCTCTGTTTGTGCAGCTTGATAAAGGGGGGGGCTCGAGGTTTCCTTCCTGCCCTGGGGTTTGTCACACTGGAACTCAGGAGATCACACCGGGGCTCAGCCACACAAGTGTCCCCAGCCTGGTGGCACCAGCCCCTCAGCTTGGTGCAGCTCTGCTGCCTGGAAAGGCTGACCTAGAACAGAGATTAGACAGATCAAAAGGAATAAAACAGGAATTTATTGAAAGGATTCACCTTGAGCAGTGCAAGAGCCTGGCCAGGGCTACACCCAAATCAATTCCAAGATGGATCCTGGTCACGAGTTTTTACACTTTTGTAAATTTTGGTTCGTCTACACATTGGGGTCAATTATCCACCCACAGCCCCAGGCTATGAAGTCTCACCCCCTGGTTTACCCCCTTCCCCTCATTGTTGTTTCTGATTTTTGGGTCCCAGCTGTCCTTGATTCTCCAGCTGGGAAGGGATTGTTTTGTCACTGCCCTGTGAAGAGAACTCACTAACACCTAATGTGAAGTTGCAGAGTTACACACTGAGCAGGAGAGAATCTCAGAAATATAAAAGCTGAAACCTAAGGCATCAGCTCGTGCCAGTGAATCCCTTTGGGTCCTTCCAGCAAACGAGCCGTGCAAGGGGAAATCAGAGCAGCTGGGGAAGGGTTCCCTCTGTGCAACAGCTCCTCTTGCTCTGCAGAAACCCACGGGCACAGAGCCACCCCAAACACCGAGTGTTCAGCCACATCTGCAGAAAATCCATGGGAGGGCATGTGGAAAGTTGGCACAGCTCTTGGTGGAAGGAAGTGGGAAGAAAGAAAATCATTAGCTAAGGCTGACGGGGATGCGTAGACTCGAGGTCGTCTTATCTGTGGAAGTTCTTCTTCCACCCTTTCTGTTGTTTTAACCACTTCTCTGAGTAATCAGAATTTTTCCATGCCTGCAGACTGGGAATGGAATATTTTTGAGCCATCAGCTCTGGAGACATGTCTCTCTGCCTGGCCTGTCAGTCCCGTGGGCAGGTGGCTGGGCAGGCAGGACCCTGGTGCCAGTGAGATCCAAGAAGTGCCATCACTGCAGGGCATCCAGTTCCTGCTATTTGCCCAGCTCTGAACATGTTGTTAGGTGATGTATTCCTCTTGCTAATTTCCTCAATTTATCACTGATTCCAGTAGAGCTTGATGAAGGATGTCAGCTGGAGATTAGTCCCAGATGCCTGGGCTGACCTTAGCTTTATCAGCTGCTTTCAATACTGGAACCATGAAGCACTTGCAAGTTTTCTGGTTCCTCCCATGATTGATAGCCCAATTCTGAAGTGGCTTTCCTCCTCGTCTGTGATCCAAGAGGATAATGCCCTGCAGCTGTCCACAGCATGATGCTCTTGTGGTGAGCACTCTGATGCTCTGCTGGCTCCTTCCCAGCGCCAGCGTTTATTAAAATGGCAGTTGTGTTCTGCAGGCCTCACCTCCCACTGATCCATGGCTCTGCCTTTCAATATCTGGAGCAGAGTGAAACAAGTCCCTGAGTGCTCAGGTGAGGCTGAGGTGTTTTAGGAGAGGTTGAGCTGTGAATGTGCAGAGTGGATGGACAGACTTGCAGAACCTGTGGCAATCAGAGGTGTTTGGTCATTTTGAGTGTGATTTTGGGGAACTTTCCTGGAGTTCTCAGCTCCTGTTGGTGTAAGGGGTGGGCTGGTGAGGAAGATCTTTCCTGCTGGCCTCATGACCTCTTGTGCTGGGTTTGTCATCACATGGGAATGTGCTGCAGGGTGGCATCTCCCCTGGCTCTGCACACTGAGGTCATTCAGAAGGTTGTGTGGACTCCCAGTACTCCAAAAGCTGTGTGAATTCTGAGGCTGATGGCAGCCTTCCCATGATGAAGAGCCAGGACTAGACCAGACCAGGAATTTTTATTACCCTAGATTTTGCATCTGCTCCTGTCTGATGCTGGGGTTCTGCAGAGGGTATTGGGGAACTCACCATGCTTGAGTCACTCTTTTAGACACAGTGTGTAGGGTCAGGCTGATCTGGCTGGGGGAAGGTGCTTCTTGGATTTCTAAAGTGCATTTTCATTAAAAAAAAAAGGAAAAAGGAAAAGAAACACCAAGCCCCATCTTCCGTTAAAGGGTGAGGGTGCTAGGGCACGAGCTCTGTCCTGTGTTGGTCAGCTCAGGAAACCCTCCTGGATGTGGTGGCTGCTGCTCCTTGTGTCTGTGCCACGGGAAAGGGGCACTGCCTGCTCTGAAAATGAGAGAAACTGGAAGGAGAGGAAGCCATCCCTTCAGTCTGAGTCCCTGGAGTCAGCATCCATCCCTGTTTGGTTCCTCAAGCTGCACTCCATGGTTTGGTCTCCAGCTGTACAGGAGCCCTGCTGGTCATTTTTCCCAATGTTCTTTAATCTGCATTGAAACCAAGGGCTCTCCATCTGCAGTTGTTGAATAATTCTCCATTGTAGGGGCTGTGGCAGCAATGAAGTGTTTCAGTGCTTTGGAGCTTCTTAATGTGAAAAATGTGGGGTGTTCTCGTGGGCTGGGAATGGCCTTGCAGTTAACTCCTGGGGCATGGTCCTGCTTTTTGGGTTGAGTTTTCTTTCATCTGAGTAGCAATGAGTTTATACAGCCTGCTAGACATGCCAGGAATTCCAGTATTCCTTTCTTTGAAGGTGTTGGCCATGGAGCCAACAGATGAGAATTGGTTTTTATCTCATGGCAGGAAGGTGGAGAGCTGGGTGGAGGTGGCTGTGAGCAGAGTGGATGAGGTGCTCTGCCTCACTGGGGTTTTTAATGTTTTTCTCCATGGACTAAGGCCTGGTTTATTGGTACCCACAAGGATTGTGTTACATTCCTGGGGTGGGCCCACCTTTTATGAAGTGTAGGGGCAGGAATTGCCAAGGAGATCTTAAAAGTGGCAACAGCTGCATGGAGTATAACACGGATTTTTACATTTTTTATTTTTTTATGTTTTTGTTTTGGTATTTTTGTGGGGTTTTTTGTTTTCTTTGTTTTGCAAAATGGACTGGAAACCTCAGCTTAGGGTGTTTAGTAGCCAAGTAGTGTTTTATGGGGTATAACGTAGCTCTTTTGGACTTATTTTTGGTGGTTTTGTTTTGGTGTTGGTTGTTTTGGTTGTAGGTATTTTGGTATTTTTGTGGGCTTTTGTTGGTTTCTTTCTTTGTGAAATGGACTGGAAACCTCAGCTTGAGGAGTTTAGCAGCCAAAACAGTGTTTTATGGGGATTTGCTAAACCACCTTAGGAAATTGTGGCAACTGATGTGTATTTGTAATGAAAGCTGTTGATATCTATGGAAAAGTGTTGCAATGGTGTAAAAACTTGGGAAAAATGAGCGTAGCTAAAAGAAAGCAGGGGTGAGCACTACCAGCAATTTCTGAAGGCAATATTTTAAACAATCCTGCTTAGACTTTGGATAAAGGGAAAACAAACAAATGTGGAGTCTGAAACAGCTTCTGTCCTTTCATTTTCTGCTGGAAGTTTGCAGGGCACCAACACATTGTAGCAGAAGTGTTTTGTTTGGCAGGGATTTGTTATAGCCATGTAAGTGGCCTTCCAGCCTCCCAGTGCTCCAGGCTTTCCTGGACATGCAGATTTTATGGGTATTTTATCTATTAGCAGGACTTCCTTGCTTTTTCCCAGAGTCACGACTGTAGGAAAATAATTTGGTGACGTTGTCCCCATAACGTGAAGATTTTGCTGGAAGTTTGGGTAGTCTGGCCTCAAAATCTCTGTGTTGCTGGGGCACTTGGATTTGGGATTTGAATAAAAATATACATATTAATTACAGGTGCAAAGAGCCCAGTGAGTGCCCTGGGTGTGTGGCACTGAGGACTTCAGCCAGTGCTGTAAACTGGGGGCAACTTTTTATGATTCCTACAAGAATATTTTTGTTCTGAAGCTCTGTTTGGTCTCAGGTGACTGTGCTGCTGTGCCTTACACACGGTGAGTAAAAGGAAGGGTCACTTGTTGGGAGCAAAGGGGGAGAACAAATGGATTTACACTGAAATACTTCCAGGGAAGGAGACTTTTATCTCCTCGCAGATAACTGGGAGAGGAAACTCAGAATGCCATATCATGTGAATATAGTTCTTGCCTGCCTTGTATCACTGCGAGTTCTCAACACATCTGGGCTGAGAGCAGTTCCAGTAACATTCAAAAGTACTATTTTGGTTGGCACACTGGGGCTGTGGTAGATGCCAATTAGTAATGGCTCTTGGAAACAGCCAGCGTTAAAACTGTCCCTGAACCATTCCCCAGAGAAATTATTCAATTAAGTACAGCTAAAATTAATGTCCATGGGTTTTGTTCGAATCAAACAAAATAAGCAGCTGGAGAAGGGAAAACTTCTCAGTGTGTGCTTTTAAAATAACAACTCTTAACTAATAACTGTGTGAGCTGGAATTGATAGCAGTGTTTGTTTTCCCAGTGCTGCTCTGTAGCTGTGGATGAGCCACTGAGGGCTCCCACAGCTGATACCCTTGGATGGTTCTGTGTCACCTCCATGCAATCTCCAGTCACCATCTGCTGCTCCTGGACCTGCTTTTGAGAGGATGAATTGTTGCCTGGGGGTATCAAAGTTTGCCCCAGATACAGTCAGGTATTTTGGGATGGATGAAGGCAGTGTGGAAGGTGGAAGCAGAGGGCCTGGACGTGTCCTTGGAGCAGGTGGCAAGGTTATCTGTGGCAGAACAAACAGGTTCCTCTTGTTTTGGCACAAAACTCTTGTGTTAGCCCTGAGGGTGGTGAGGCTTTGGTTGGGGGAAGGCATGGGCTGGTCCTGGGCATTCTGAGCTGGGTGCTGGGGCTGCTCCTCAGTGCCCACAGGCAGGCACAGGGCTCTGGAGCAGCTCCTCTCCAGGCTGTGCCTCTGTCTCTGCTGTCAAAGGCAGGAGCAGTCCTGGAGGTGAAGGAGCTGCTGTTCCTCAGGCAGAAAGAGCTCCTGCAGGACCTTCTCCAGGAAAGGGTGGAGTGCCTCGGGATGGGACCTGGGCATGGAGTAGGGCTGGGGCTGTGCCCAGCTCCTGCCCTGGAGCCCCCCCAGTCCTCAGTGCTCCTCTGCCAGCAGCACAGGGACAGGGAAGGGTGGGAAATGTTCTTGTGCCACCTGGAGCCCCCAGAGATGCCCTCTGGTCTCCCTGCAGCTCTGGCACTGCCATGTTCACCTTTGGAACAGATATATTCGTGTAGGAATTACAACAAGTTGCCTCCAGGTCACATCCTGACATGGTCCCAGCAGGAGCCCAGGCAGAACTTCTGAACCCTCATGTCCCCAGGGACCATCAAGATCCCTGTTAATTAAAAGAGCTAAAGAGTGAGACAGCTGGAACACGGAGGAACAAGTTGGTTTGACCCTTTGGAGAAATCTGTGGTTTTGGGGTTTTTAATGCTTACAGGAAGTTCTGCCAAAGAAGAGATTAAATGTCCTCAGTTAAATTTGGGATGGTGGAGGGAGGAATTGCGGTGTTTGCTCGAAGTGCAGACCTGATCAGAGCAGGGAGTGTTGGTGTCCCAGTCCTGTGGAGCAGTGAGCACCACGGGGATTGAGGGGAGCTGAAGGAGGAGAAGCCCAGGAGTGCAGTCCTGTGTTGCCTTTGGCACAGGGAGCTGCACAGCTCGAGGGGCTGCAAAAACCTGCCATGGCTGCAGCCAGGGAGAGAAATTCAGATTCCTGGCTTTTTTTTTCTTTTTTGATTGCGTTTTTTCCTCTTTTCACTCTCCTTGACATTACAGCTGGCACATCGTGCTGAGGTTCTTCAGGTTTCTGATGAACTTCCATTACTTGCAATCTTCATTTCATAGCCCTGGCACTTGGAACAATGCTCTGCTTTCTTATTAACATGTAATTACAGGGTTTGGACAACAGAGGTTGGCATTCCCTATATGATTCATTTCTTTGGTATCCAGCTCTTCTCCTGAGGCACCAGAGACCTGAAGGAGGGAGGGAAAGCCTGCTTGGCTTCTCCACTGAATTCCAGCCTTGCTGTAATTGGTTTTGTGTCGGGATTTTAGTTCTCTGTGTGTTTTCTTAAGGCTGACTGGAGTCTTCCATGACTCAGTGGGGTCGGCCATGGAGGTGCATTACTCATCGATAAATGCCATTGGGTGATCCATAAATTTCAATCCACGGAAAATCCAAACAGTTCTAAGGAAACCTTTGGTCAGCAGCATCACTTTGCTAAACTGATCAAACCCCAGATTTGTTCCCCTCTTCCAGTGCTGAATTTCATGTGGGCACGTCTGCTTTGCTTTTGGGTTTCTCACTCCACAGACAGAATGGGTGCAGGTCAAAGATGGAGTTGCCAAAACCAAATGTGGCTTTTTATGCATTTTAAAGAAAATGAACAAAAAATCAAATAGTGTTAAGTAATGTTTGCAGAATTCTAAGACCTGTTCCACGTCATGGGAAGAGATGGTCATCTATGAGTTAAGGAGGGGAATTTAAAAAAAAAACCAAACAACTCCTGTGCCCTCAGAAAGGTGGTGAAGTTGTGTGTGACATGGGAGAGACAGGGACACATAAGATGGAAAGGAACCAGGTCATTTTCCTGCTCTTAAGTGAGGAAAGATTAGGGAAACCTGCCATGGTTTCCTGCAAAATGAAACATCCAGTTCCTCATGCTCTCTAGCTCTGCCTGGCTTTCACTCCCATAGGGAACTGCTCATTTCCCCAGAATCAGGAGTTTAATCTCTCATGAAGGAGCTCCTTAGCAGGAGAAACATCACAGAGGGCCCGTGGCACTGAGAGGGACAGGATCAGGTCTGTGTCCCCATGCTGTGCCTTGTCCTCTCCAAAGTGACACTTCTTTGGCTGGAAGGTGCACCTTGGTCCCTGTCCTGTAACTCTGTGTCCTGGCTGCTGTTAGGGCCCTGAAGAGGATGGTGCAATATTAATTTGTGGTGGGATCTCATGCCCTCACAGTCCATTTGCTCCTCTGTCCCCTGGAGCACAGCTGGAAAGGGAGTAAGGACAGAGTGGCTGAAAGAGCTGCAGCAGGGCCTCCTGCTCTCTGGAAAAGTTTGGGCTCCTCGTTTTGTTGACAAAGCAGAATTTCATTTAGTTATTCACTCCAGGGAGGAGTTCCAGCACACAGGGCACCCTCGAGGAGGTGAAACGCTGGCAGTGCCAGCCCGTGGAGCTGGGATGGGCTGGGTTTGCCACCTGCCAAAGGCTTTCCAGGGGAAACTGTTCCTTTGGAAAACTTCTGGCCAGATGTAGAAAGACATGATGGCTGAGCTGACAGAGAAGATGGGCTGCCAGAGGGATGGAAGGGTTGTTGGGAATGTCAGCAGAGATGTTGGGAATCTGGGGAAGACCAGGAAGTGCTGCTGAAGGAGCTGTGTGTGTGTGTGTGATGCTGAAGGAGCTGTGTGTGTGTGTGTGTGTGATGCTGGAGGAGCTGTGTGTGTGTGTGTGTGATGCTGGAGGAGCTGTGTGTGTGTGTGTGTGATGCTGGAGGAGCTGTGTGTGTGTGTGTGTGTGTGATGCTGGAGGAGCTGTGTGTGTGTGTGTGATGCTGGAGGAGCTGTGTGTGTGTGTGTGTGTGTGATGCTGGAGGAGCTGTGTGTGTGTGTGTGATGCTGGAGGAGCTGTGTGTGTGTGATGCTGGAGGAGCTGTGTGTGTGTGTGTGTGATGCTGGAGGAGCTGTGTGTGTGTGTGTGATGCTGGAGGAGCTGTGTGTGTGTGTGATGCTGGAGGAGCTGTGTGTGTGTGTGTGATGCTGGAGGAGCTGTGCGTGTGTGTGATGCTGGAGGAGCTGTGTGTGTGTGTGTGTGATGCTGGAGGAGCTGTGTGTGTGTGTGTGATGCTGGAGGAGCTGTGTGTGTGTGTGTGATGCTGGAGGAGCTGTGTGTGTGTGTGATGCTGGAGGAGCTGTGTGTGTGTGTGTGTGATGCTGGAGGAGCTGTGTGTGTGTGTGTGATGCTGGAGGAGCTGTGTGTGTGTGTGTGATGCTGGAGGAGCTGTGTGTGTGTGTGTGTGATGCTGGAGGAGCTGTGTGTGTGTGTGTGATGCTGGAGGAGCTGTGTGTGTGTGTGATGCTGGAGGAGCTGTGTGTGTGTGTGTGTGATGCTGGAGGAGCTGTGTGTGTGTGTGATGCTGGAGGAGCTGTGTGTGTGTGTGATGCTGGAGGAGCTGTGTGTGTGTGTGTGATGCTGGAGGAGCTGTGTGTGTGTGTGTGTGATGCTGGAGGAGCTGTGTGTGTGTGTGTGATGCTGGAGGAGCTGTGTGTGTGTGTGATGCTGGAGGAGCTGTGTGTGTGTGTGATGCTGGAGGAGCTGTGTGTGTGTGTGTGTGATGCTGGAGGAGCTGTGTGTGTGTGTGTGTGATGCTGGAGGAGCTGTGTGTGTGTGTGTGATGCTGGAGGAGCTGTGTGTGTGTGTGTGATGCTGGAGGAGCTGTGTGTGTGTGTGTGATGCTGGAGGAGCTGTGTGTGTGTGTGATGCTGGAGGAGCTGTGTGTGTGTGTGATGCTGGAGGAGCTGTGTGTGTGTGTGTGATGCTGGAGGAGCTGTGTGTGTGTGTGTGTGATGCTGGAGGAGCTGTGTGTGTGTGTGTGATGCTGGAGGAGCTGTGTGTGTGTGTGTGATGCTGGAGGAGCTGTGTGTGTGTGTGATGCTGGAGGAGCTGTGTGTGTGTGTGTGTGATGCTGGAGGAGCTGTGTGTGTGTGTGATGCTGGAGGAGCTGTGTGTGTGTGTGTGATGCTGGAGGAGCTGTGTGTGTGTGTGTGTGATGCTGGAGGAGCTGTGTGTGTGTGTGTGTGTGATGCTGGAGGAGCTGTGTGTGTGTGTGATGCTGGAGGAGCTGTGTGTGTGTGTGTGATGCTGGAGGAGCTGTGTGTGTGTGTGTGTGATGCTGGAGGAGCTGTGTGTGTGTGTGTGTGATGCTGGAGGAGCTGTGTGTGTGTGTGTGTGATGCTGGAGGAGCTGTGTGTGTGTGTGTGTGATGCTGGAGGAGCTGTGTGTGTGTGTGTGATGCTGGAGGAGCTGTGTGTGTGTGTGTGTGATGCTGGAGGAGCTGTGTGTGTGTGTGTGATGCTGGAGGAGCTGTGTGTGTGTGTGATGCTGGAGGAGCTGTGTGTGTGTGTGATGCTGGAGGAGCTGTGTGTGTGTGTGTGTGATGCTGGAGGAGCTGTGTGTGTGTGTGTGATGCTGGAGGAGCTGTGTGTGTGTGTGATGCTGGAGGAGCTGTGTGTGTGTGTGTGATGCTGGAGGAGCTGTGTGTGTGTGTGTGTGATGCTGGAGGAGCTGTGTGTGTGTGTGTGTGATGCTGGAGGAGCTGTGTGTGTGTGTGTGTGATGCTGGAGGAGCTGTGTGTGTGTGTGTGTGATGCTGGAGGAGCTGTGTGTGTGTGTGTGTGATGCTGGAGGAGCTGTGTGTGTGTGTGTGATGCTGGAGGAGCTGTGTGTGTGTGTGATGCTGGAGGAGCTGTGTGTGTGTGTGATGCTGGGAGGAGCTGTGTGTGTGTGTGTGTGATGCTGGAGGAGCTGTGTGTGTGTGTGTGATGCTGGAGGAGCTGTGTGTGTGTGTGATGCTGGAGGAGCTGTGTGTGTGTGTGTGATGCTGGAGGAGCTGTGTGTGTGTGTGTGTGTGATGCTGGAGGAGCTGTGTGTGTGTGTGTGTGATGCTGGAGGAGCTGTGTGTGTGTGTGATGCTGGAGGAGCTGTGTGTGTGTGTGTGATGCTGGAGGAGCTGTGTGTGTGTGTGTGATGCTGGAGGAGCTGTGTGTGTGTGTGTGTGATGCTGGAGGAGCTGTGTGTGTGTGTGTGATGCTGGAGGAGCTGTGTCTGTTCTCGGGGCTCTTAGGCAAACCCAGTGCCTGAGCTGGTGGCCTTTGGAGGGGCAGCAGAGAAGAAAAGCAGACGGACTCATTTGGGAGCTCAGGCTGGTCCAGACAGCTCAGCCAGGGTTTGCATTGCCTTCCTGCAGGGATGAGCTCCAGCTCCAGCCTGGGGGGCTCCTGGCCCGTGGGAAGCACTGAAATTATCTAGTATTGCTGGAGAGAAGCACAATCAGCTTTCCACAGGAGGTATCAGGATTTCAGTACTAAAACAGAACATTTCTGATTTTCATGGCAGCGGCAAAGTCTCTGAAAGAAAAAGGAAATGAAGGATGAACTTTTTTCCTGAGAAATTCCTAGGATCCCATACAATTTCTTCAGCTCACTTTTTTATCATCTGTCTTCCCTTGGTCTCTTTTGCATGAATCTTTACTTTTTTTAGCTCTCAGCAGATGTGGTTTCAGAGATGTTTATTAAGTCCACCCTTACCACTGCTGCCAGATTGTTCTTTTTCACTTTTAATGCAAATTATTCAGTAAAACCAAAATTTATTTGGTTTTGGAAAAATAAAAAAGAATAGGAGGAGCTTTTCCTCACTTTGCTCGGGCTTTTTCCAGTAAACAGCTCTCCCTTTCCTGGGAGACAGAGTTATGTTGGAATGGGAGAGAGCTGCACTTCAGCCTCTCCCACCTTTCCTCAGGGATGCTTCTTCTGACCTGGACCCTCGCTCAGCCTGCTCTGCATTGTCCAAAACACATTGCCTGGGATCAAAAACTGCTGCTGTGCAATTTCGAACAAAAAAAAAAGTTAAGTATTTCAGAATATTTCACCCTACATTTTTCCTGTCAGGGGCTGGCTTTGCTGCTCCTTCCTTGTGTGTTTTCTCTGTAAGTCCCATGTGTGGAACTGATGGCAGCTTCCTGAGGGCCTGTCCCTGCCTCTCCATGGCTGCAGGAGCCAGGGCAGCCCTGCAGCCACACTTGTGTCCCCAGAAAAGACCTGCCATGACTTTTGTCCTGGTTTCAGGTATGTCTGTGTTGACCTCAGATCCCACCATTATTTTGCTGTCTGACACAGGCCTGAAGAAATCCTGCCCTTGTTGAGGGATCCATCCCAGATTTCATAGTTTGGATCAGCAGGAAAAGCACCGAAATTTCCCCAGATTTGTAGGGACAGGTGATGCTTCCCTGCCACGGCCTGGCAGGAGGGAGGTGAAGAGACCTGGGAGTGCCTTCCTGCAGGGACTGGACACTTCCATGGGAACGTTGGGCTGCCTCAGCTCCTAGCCAGCTCCAGGACATCCTGCCTGGCTGGTGGCTGGCACTGCAGCACAGGGACACGTGTGCAGGGATGGGGACAGCTCTGGCAGTCCCTGCTGATGGAGCAGCTCCTGGCCAAGCTCACCTCCAGCACTGACCTTCAAACTTCTCCCACTTCAGCTGTGCTTAAGTGACTCTGACTTCAGTGCTGGGGTTGGGTACTGGGTTTTTATCTTCTGCTTCAAGATCCTGCTTCCCTGAAAGGAGACCTTGGCTAAATTTGTTTTCCTGGCTGAGTTGTGGTTTGCAGTGCTGAGTTACAGGAGTGTCCTTTGGAAGGTCACCAGCAGCCAGCCTGCCTTCCCCGTCTGCTCCCTCCTGCCGGGGGGACCTGGCTCCTTCCCTCTTTTCAGGTCTTTCTCCATCTTTTTTTAGCCTGTTCCTTGCATAGCCAGCTAAATGGGAGGTGATAGAACATGGAATTGGCAGCTTCAAGGACAGAGGGGGTTGCGGGTGGGTCAGGAAAGGTGGGAACCTGTGGAGTGTCATTGCTCTGAGGATTTCCTTAGCCATGGATTCCTTGGTGCTCACCTTCAAAATCCAGTACGAATTTTCAACTCTGCCTTACCCAACACTGATTTCCTTTGCTTTGGTGTGGGGGAAATATTTCATTTACAGGGGAGTTGAGCACTGCCCTGTGCTTGGGTGTCACCTGAACAGGGAGTTTGTGGGTGCAGAGGATGGAGGGATGAATGTTTCTCTTCTGGGTGTTTTTGGATACAAGGGCACTCTGGCCTGGAGAACCTGCTGGCCTGGACTTCTGGGAGTGGGGTCAGAACCTTTTTGTGCTTCCTAGCCATTCCAGGTGCTCACACCTCCAGGTCCTGCCATGAGCACCCCAGAATTCTCCAGACATCAAAGGGCTGGGTGCTTGTTGAGCTTTGGGCTGTGTGTTGGGTGAAGTGCCCTGCTCCTTTGGACCCTGACTGTGCTACAAAACATGTTTATATATATACATGAGATATATATATATATGAGATAGACATATATAGATATATATATATATGAGATAGATATATATATATATGGAGAGATATATATGTATATGATATATGTGATCTCATATATATATGTATATATATGTATATATATGTATATATATGGAAATATATATATATATATATGGAGAAATGCTTCTTCTAGGATGTCCAGGCCAGCCCTTTGGTTCAGAAATGAGTCCTGGCAGGGGGATGGGAAAGGAGAGGTTCTACACAGAATCCCAATTGCCGTGCCTTGGGCTTTGAAATGATGACAGAAGATTTTCCTGCTCACATTTGTTCTCATTTAGCTACAGCTTGTTCACCAGGATGTTTTTCAAGGAGGGTCTGGTCAGTGCTGGCAGGGGAAAGTCTCCAATTTCCCAAGCATGCTTATCACTTTGTCCTTGACAACGATGGGAACTTGCAGCAGTTTTTTTTCGTGGAGAGGCAAACATGAGCAGTCCTGCCCTTGCAGGCAGCATTGTCCTGCTCTTCCTGTGTGCTGAATCATGCAGGACAGATAAAGTTTCCCCAAAATATTGTTGGCTTTGCAGATGTCAGACCTGGGAAAGTTGGGTGGGAGGGGGAGGAGAGTGAACTGCAAACTGAACAGACCTTCTAACTCACACAAAATGCCTCACATCTTTTGGGAAAATGTGTTTTGGTGTAGGATGGACAATACTGAATGTATTAGTATTGATGAACAATAATTTTAAGTATTGCAAATAACTTTGGAAATCTGGAGGGTTTGTGACTGGAATAGTGTTGGTGGGGTGGATGGGTCAGATCCAGAGGGTAAAACACAGGGAAGTGGTTGATGTTTGCCCTCTGCCCTCCCTTCATGGGGATTCAGGGATGCTTTGGGCTGCAGGACAGGAATCAGGAGCTCATATTTTAGGAAAGCTGTATATTTTCAAAGTACAGGACTTTTTAGACGCTGGTATCACTTTACATAGGGATTCACTGGGGATGACAGAGTGTTTGGAGCAGACAGAAACGTGCCCTGCAAGGATGGTGCTTAAATATCTCAGCTCTCCGGGAGAGCAAAACCTCCGTGCTCCATGTGCCTTGGACATTTCCTTTGTGCCTGCAGAACTTTGATAATTGTATGTGGTTTTTGTTATCTCTATGTACCATCAGACTGGTTTTATCTGTATTTGATACAGTGCTTGTTCCTTGATAAGGCTGAGAACGTAAACACTCTCCATAATGAACATCTGGGACCTGAGAGAGCAGCTGGAGCTGTGTCAGGGGAGGGTTAGGTTGGATTTCAGGAAAAGGTTCTTCCCCCAGAGGGTGTTGGGCACTGCCCACGCTCCCTAGGCAGCCTGCCAGAGCCCCAGGAGCGTTTGGACAGCGCTGCCAGGGATGGACAGGCTGGGATGTTGGGGGGTCTGTGCAGGGACAGGGATTGGACTGAGTGATCCTGGTCAGCTCAGGATCTGTGATCTGCTCTGGGAAGGTGAATGGTGCAGAAAAACCATTCCCATTCAATTGCTGGTGTCACAGGGATGACAGGGGAGCTGCAAGAACTCGTGTCACACACTGGCTCTACTCTTGTAAGGACAAGGGCTCCTTGTGTCACAGGGGAGTTGGGGAAATACAAGGAGTGCCCTCTTCATTGTCATCCCCTTTTTCCGTGTAGAGACATTTGGGAAATCTTTTGTTTGAAGGAATACAGTCAAAACAATAAAGGCTTAATAATAAGGGCCCTGTCCTGTTGATGGGAGTTGTGTTCTTTAAATGTTCTTTAATCCTCTACCATCATCCATACAGGGTTATAATCCATAAATTTGGGCAGGATATCACTTTGTATTGCTAACTGGATGCTGTGTGCTCTGACTTCTGCTTTTGTTGCTTAAGGGCCATTGCACCCAGGGCAGGATTTACTCAGGGCAGAGCTGCGGTGCCAGGACCTGCTGGGGTACAGAGGAGCCCAGGGCATGGCCACTGTCCCCAAGCCTGGCTCAAAGGTAGGCAGGACTTGCAGAGACAGGGATCAATAGTGGGGAGAGTGCTGGAGGTGGAAGCACAGCGAGGGGCTGTGCAGCAGCACTCAGGGCTTGGCTGCTGTCCTCTCCTGATCCATCATGCACAAAGGAAGCCTTTCCTACCTGCAGGGCCGAGGGCAGACATGGTGTGCCCAGACACCAGAAGCACTGGCTGTGTGTTCCAGGGAAATCAGAGCGTAACAGGCAGTGAGAGGGAAATTTAGTGGCTCTGAATATTCAGCCATGCCATCAACCACTCTCAGTGTAAGCCTTGTACCAGCTTTGCTTTCCATGACAGAATTAAAGCCATCAGTTACAGGACGTTGAGGGTGGGTTGGCTCGAAGTTTTTATTTCTCCTTTCTTAAAGCTCGATGTAGGGGAAACTTTGCCCACTTTGCTTCTCCCAGAGGACCTTCTGGGCTGCAGGGAGAGCTGCCAGACCCACAGCTCCAGGAGGGAGCCAAGGCAGGACTTTGTGCCCGCTGTGCTCACATGGTCAGGACTGCACTGAGTGCTCTCTGAAGCCTTTATGAAGATGGTGGATGTGCTTTAGGGATGATGTCGTGACCAAGTGTTGAGATGCTGTTCCAGGGCCTGAAATTCCAGTTTTCCTATAGTATAGGCACTAATTCCCTCACTTTGGCCCGGTGAGGGAATTCACCTCAGCTATGTGGCTGCCATCATCCTGTACTCCCTGACCTCCTAGACTGATGCTGCTGTTTCAGGCTGTATTTTTTCCTCCACTTCAGGCTGTACTTTCTCCTCCACTCTTGCAGTGGAGCACTTCTTTGAATCTGCAGTCTCTGGCGTGGCATCTCCCAGGATTTGGACCTTTCAGTGATGTGAGCACTGCTGTGCTCCACTGGAGGATGCAGCAGGTTCCCATTTCAGCAGGAGGGTGGTTGAGCAGGGGTGCTGGGGGCTCATATTTAATGCTGCTGTTCCTCTTTCCCCAGAGATCATCGACGACCTCACGAACCTGGTGGAGAACACGGACGACCGGCTGCGCAGCCAGACCCGGCACGTGAAGATGGTGGACAAGAAATCAACGTCCTGTGGTAGGAAATGGCTCCAGCACAAATCATTCCATACCAGGGCAGTTCTTAGCTGATGAGGTGCACTTATTAACCGTTGTTAATTGCTGTGCAATGCGCTCCCCCCCAAGGACAGCTTCTTTCAAAGGCACAAACAGCACTCCAAGCATCTCCAGCAGGTTTCACTGGCTGTGCTGAAGTGCTGGTGCAGTTGATTTCCTTGAGCCATTTGACTCCAGCGTTGCACAATATCCTGATTGTATGAAATGGTTTGAAATTAGAGCAATGCATGTTAATTAGCTTTACACAAACTTGCTACCAGCTCTCACAAAGCTGGCACAGCGGGGAGTGAGGCCACAGGAGTGTTCCTGGGGGTGTTCTGCAGGAATGAGCTCTTAACCCAGCAGCACTCAGAGCCTGCCAGGCATGAAATCCTCCCTGATGACTCCTGAAGTGATGTGCAAGCTGCTAAACTGGCCTCCCTCCCCAGAGAACCAAGGAGAGGTGATAATCACAGGCAGGTTTGGATGAAGAGCTGAGGGCTGGTAGCACTGACCAGGAGAGGATGCTGTGGATGATGGCAGAAAATGTCACCATGTGGGGACAGTGACTGACTGAGGGATGGAGTCCCTGGGGACGTGGTGGCAGTTCAGTTCTGGAAGCAGCATGTCTGGTTCTGGTGTCCGTGGTTTTTGTCATGCTAGAAGACTCACAATGCTCTATGGAAATTTGAGTTTCAGTCAGAAGTTGCTGAAATTTGGTTTATGTAGTTCAGTAAAGAGAAAGCCAGGGGCTGATGTGGTCACAACCTGTTTGTGGCTGCTGGGAGATTTCGTTCTGTGGAGTGAGGCTCTGGCTGCAGAAGCTCCCCAGCTCAGACTGGCAATGAAGCATCTTTCCAGCACTGACAATTCCAGGGATTTATTTGGTTCTCCATCAGTGATAACGTTTTGAAAGCTCAGTTGATGTAGGTTGATGAAAACCTGTGGCTTCTCCTGGAGGTTAAAGTTGACTTGTCAGAGTCATTTGTCTCTGAGCTCTCTCGTACCAACTGCAGATGGAATTAAAGGCGTGACTGCAGAGTTCATGACTGACTCTTTTATTTCAGATCCTGAATGTTGATGCAAGATGGATTTAATTTAAAACTAAGTGCACTTGAATGATGCTGAGTACCCCTGTGTGCCTTTGGAGTCTCCTCTTAATTCCTGTGCCTTCATTTTCCTCACGAGTCCAGGGCAGCTCAGCTTGATACGGGGGGCAGGCAGGGAGTCAGTCCCGTGGCATCCAGTTGGGATTTCTCCCCATTTTTAGGTTCCTCATACAAGTGCAGCCCCAGACATGTTGCTGCATGATGAGGCTGTCTCTTTAACTCGTGAAGCCCATCCTGGCTGCCTGGGGAATTTCAGAGGAGGAGGAGGATGGGAGAAGCAAAGGCTGGGAGGATCCTGGGCTGGATTCCTTGGGGGTGACCTCTCTCACCCTTTGCACATTGAAAAACATTTTGCTTTGGTGAGAAGTGCTGCCCCTGGTGCCTGTTCCCTCTGCTCCCATAGGTCTTCCTGTGTTTGCATAACAATTTGGGCATAAGTAAACACCATATTGCCTCAGATGGCTGCTGCCTCCTGCCCAGGCCTGAGCTTTGGAGCAATAATGCTGAGGACTCAGGCTTTAACTGCATTCCTCCCATCCCTTTTCCCCCTTATCCCTGGCACTGGAATGAACTGGTGTATTGGGATGAGAAATACCCTCCCTGTATGTATGATTATCCCTGAAATGAGGATAAACTGGCACCTGCCAGGGGACTCTGTCAGACTGCCTTTTTATCATTTAAATGGATAAAATCTTCAGTAACTCTTTGGGTTTGGTGTCCTAGTTTGGATTTAGAGCAGGGTGAAGTGCTCAGCCTTCCCCCCGCTCACCCCATCCTTACTCAGATCCAGTCTCCACTCTGTTCCAGCATGTGGCTGTTAATGTGTTTTTCCCTCCCTTTTGAAATCATGATGTCTTTTTATTTTCCTGATGAGTGCCTGTGCTGGAGCCACGGGCTGTGGATACAAGCAGAGCACACTGGCTGGAATAATGGAATAATCCCTGTTTTACAAGCAGGAATGTAATGCATTAATGGGTGTGTCTTTGTTAGCAGCCAACATCATCATAAAATCAAAGTATTGCTGGTGAAACCCAACTTTAATCAATATTTCAACATCTCCCTCTCATGCAAACCTCATTTCCAGCTGTGGGGGCTGTTCTCAGTGCCCTCTGAGGTTTGGGCTGTGCTTTTGGCATTACCTGCCTGGCCCAGGAGGTGCCTGTGCCCGTCCTCAGCCTGGCACAGCCCCTCAGGTTGTCCTGGCTGGGTTCTCTCACTCACAGTTTCTTTGCAGTGCCGTTTTTCTCGCTGGCCCCAGAGCTGTTGACAGCACCAGCCCCTGCCATGCCCAGGGAAGGCTGCCCTGCCTCCCTCTGTGGCCTTGGGCAGCCCCACACTGGTGGCACTGGCAACTCCCAGGGATTGCAGCGGAAGAGTCACCACGGGATAGACTCCAGCCTGCTGCAGTTATGAAATGATTGTTGAAAATCATCAGTCATCTGCAGGCAAATGTTTGCACGCTGCCTGGCATTGTTTTATCCCTTCCCAGCGAGTGCTGGGCATTAGGAGGGCTGGTGGGACATATAAGTTTCTTAGATTGCAGAAATTTGCATTGAGCTTTCACCAGAGTGTTCACACAGATCATCAGTCAAGTGTCAGCTGCCTGTACCAGCTTTGCTCCAGGAATGGCTGCATGCACAATCCTGGCTTTTCAGCCTCGCCCCCAGCACTCTTGGGTTGGTTTGTCTTCTCTCTTCAAGTTGGGGCACCTTTGGGGCTTTCTGCAGAGTAACACTCACTAACCAGTTCTCTGTAACTTTTTTTATTAGAAACTTTAACCCTTAGAACATCCTCTTTAAGAACTGCCTTTAAAAATTTCAAATAAATCGAAGTATAATTAATGTAGAGATGCTGGGGATGTCATGGTTTAAACCCAGCCACCACAGGAACCATTCCTTCAGTCTGTGGGCCATTGCTGGGAAATGTCTGTGAAAAGCCCATAAAATCCAGGAAATGTTCCTTGAGTTCATTCAGTCCATGGCTCTGGATGTCACTGGGGGCAGGTGAGCTGGTGTTTGGTGGTTATTGAGCACCAGAGCCAGCCCAGGGCACTGCTGTCCTTGCACTGCTTCTTGTGGGGCTTCTCCACACTGGGCCAGGTGGTTCCTGCCCTAGTGAGTCCCGGAGGTACAGCCCAAATCGTGGCTCACACCAGTCTGGAGTCACACCCATCCCAGTGTCCACCTGGCTGGGCTGGGGTCACAGGGCTGGAAAAGCCCTCGCAGACCATGGAGCCCAGCCTGTGACCAATCCCCACCTTGTCACCCAGCCCTGAGCACCGAGTGCCACACCCAGGCCTTCCCTGGACAAGAGCAGAGCAGTAAACTCCTCCCCTTGCTCCCAAACTACTCCCAGCAGGAGTTTGCTGCTTTGGGTAACTTTCCCCCCATCCTGGACTTTTGTAGTGGGATTTTTTGTTTGATTATTTTCCCTAAGGACACAAGTAGGCAGCTCCCTGCAGAGAGGATGGTTAAGGCAGGCTTTGGCTGTGATAAGAACATCCTCAGGTGTTTGTGTCTGGAGGGGCCAAGGGGATTTTAGTGGCTTGAGCCACAGCTGGAAGTCCTGTTGGCAGATGTGACTGTGCAGAGGTGGTTGCACCTGAGATGTGCCACGTGTGGAGTCAGAAATGCTCTTCAGGTCCTGCTGAACCAGACCATGAACTGGAGAGGGAACCTGGGCATTGCTGGTTCTACTCCTGCTCCTACCCCACTCTCTGGTGTTCTCCTGTAGCCAGGGAGAAAAGCTGCTTTTGTTTCCTGGGGAAGCAACACAGGAAATCATTACTTTGTGACAGTAAAAGCAAGCAGAAAGGAAAAAAGAGAAAAAGAAAGAGGGAGCTTTTATTTCCGATAGAAGAGTCTGTGTCCATCCCTTTCCAAGCAGCCTGAGGGCAGCAGACCGTGTGTGCATCCCTCTGCCCTTTCAGTTAAGTGAGAATGAGGAGCAAGCTCAGCAAATCCCCTGCTGGGGCAGGACCTGTGTCCTGGAGAGCAGCACCCCACAGCACAGAGGTGCCTGAATAGCCTTTCCCTGTGCCTGGTTTCCTCCTGTTCCACAAGATGGCAATGCAATCTAATCACCTCCCTCAGCCCCAGGTAAAGGCTCTCAAAGCTCCTTTTGCCTTCCTGCTCAGGGAGGGCTGGGGATGCCAAAAGCAGGGTGTAAACTACATCAAATTAATCTGTACCAGGTGGAGTTTTTTTTTAATCTTACCAAAATACCGGAATTAAAAACAGAGCTTTGCTAAGCCCATTAATTGGAGTTTTTGGAAGGTTTGGTTTGTTTTAAAACAGGGTAGCTTGGATTATATAAGGTTTCCTCTAGAAAATAATGATTCATGCAGGCTGGGGCCTTTTTCTGCCAGGTTCTGTGATCTCTCTGTTTTAAGTTTTGCTTATTTTTGCCATGGATTTAATTTGTTTTATAAATTGTGATGGCAGTTGCTCAGGTTTGTTCCTCTGACGTATCCTGTGTGTTTAGATGAGCAAGTCCCCATCCCTTTGTTTTTTTCTCAGTGGAGAGGAGGAGCTGGCTCAGTTGCCATGAAATCAGCCTTTCCTGCAGTCTGACTCTCGGAGAAGTTCCACTGCTCTTCCTCCCCAATGCTGCCCTGACAACTGCACTGCTCTGAGTCACCTGTCCAGCCTTGGATGGGATGAGATTTCTTGGTCTGGCAACTTTTCTGTTTCTTTGAGACGAGGCCCCAGTGGCAGTGTCCCCCAACCTGGTGCTCAGTCCTGCAGTGCCCTTGTGCCCTCCAGCCAGCTCATGGCCTTGCTCTGCCTCCTCTTCCTCCTTCTCCTCCTCCTCCTCACACTCACTATATTCACTTCCCAAATATTTCCTCGTGCTGAGGTGTTGGAATGGATTCAGCTGATGAAAGAGGATGGACCTAAGCAGTCATAAACAGTTTTTTTGGTAAAAAAGGTGGTTTGGATTTGCTTTATAACTCCCCTTCCAGGTGAGAAGCAGAGAATGTGCTGGTACTGTCAGCTCTGTGTGTGTTGAGCAGGAAAAGATGGGACCTTCTGGGTCAGAGGATCCCTTCAAGATAAATTTCTGAGAACAAGCTTGTTTTTTCCCCCCCATTACTCCTATTGGAAGGCTGAAATGGTCATAAACTTATTTCCAGCCTGGACTTGTCAGGGATACTTCATGATGCCCACGTGCAGCCCTTGTTCTGCTGTCCTGAATAGTTCTTTCCTCTTTTTTATTTTTTCCCTCAAATGTGTGTGTCCAAGAGATCACTCAGTGTGCCCTCCCAGCTTTTGTTTTGCAGGGCTGAACAAGTGTCTTTACATTTTAATCTCCTAAATTAATCTGTTCTCTGCCAAGTCTTTTTTTACACTTCTTCCTACTTAAACCTTTTGGATGTTTAACCACAAGTGAACCAAGTGCAGCATCCCTGGAGCCTTCTCACAATTCTGGGTTTCTGTAAACCCTGCAACCTGCCTTGTCCAGCAGCTCCAGCACTTCTCTGGCTGTTGGAAATACTGCAAGTCCAGCATATTGGTGCTTCAGTCCTTTTGGTTTTGAGCTGTTTGCTTGGGCCTTTCTCACTCTTGAACACTTTCCACTCAAGTTCATTTTCTTTCCAACTCACAGCAAAAACTATTGCTTATCCCTAGTATGTGGCTTCCTCTCCCATCCCATGGAATTTCAGCCTTCCTTCATTCATCTTCACAGTTACCCATTTTTTCCCTGTCCAGTCCCAGCTTTCCTCTGTGCTGGTTCTGCTTTCCAACTTTGTGTCAGCAGCAGATTTCATTAGCACACTTATTTCTTGTGCCAAGGTCATTAATAAAAACATTTAATAAGATCAGCCTGCTGACCATTCCTGGAGGAGCTCTGCCAGTGACCTCCATCCATTCTGATCCTTCTTTCAACACCACTTCCCCTTTCACCAGTTTCCTGCCCTTCCAGCTCTGCTAATCCCCAGTTTTTCATTTCAGGGTTTCCCATGTGGGGCTGTATCACTTTGCTGAAGTCTGTGTGGGTAGGATCTGTCTCACTTCCTTTGTCTAGAAAATTCATTATCTGACCAGCTAACCTGGTTAGCTCTGTGTGATCTGATTTCCCCTCAGTGCACTCCCAGTGTTTTCTACCCTCTTTACTTTTTGGTTTCGTGTTCTAATTATTCTTGATTTGCTCTGGAGCCTCCATCCTGCCCAGGTTGGTCAGACAGGCCTGGGGTTACTCAGTTGTTTCTTCCTTCTGTGGGTGGCAGTTGTGTGGGTGCTGCAGTTCCCCTCTGGTTCTGGAGGGATCCCTGATTTTGGGATCCATGTCCTGGCTAAGGCTCAGTTTGAAGGGAAGGGCCTTGGGTGCATCAGTCCTGCCCTCATTAACCAGCTCGTTTGGTTTAATGAGAGTTCATCCTGTGGCACTGAGACCCTCCAGAACCCCCCCAGCCTTTTCCATGCTCCCACCAAGCCCTGGCTCAGTGGATTCAACCCGTGATGATTTAAAATCATGGAATCTCAGAAAAGGCTGCAACAAGTCCCGTTGTCACCCCAGCATCACCACTCATCATGTCCTCAAGTGCCACATCCCCACATTTCTTGAGCACCTCCAGGGATGGGCACTCCAAACCTCCCTGGGCATTTCCAATCCCTGACCTCCCTTTCCATGGGGAAATTCCTGCTGCTGTCCACCCTGAGCCTGCCCTGGCCCAGCCTGAGGCCGTTCCCTCTCCTCCTGTCCCTGTTCCCTGGAGCACAGCCCGACCCCCCCGGCTGTCCCCTCCTGTCAGGGACTTGTGCAGAGCCACAAGTTCCCCCTGAGCCTCCTTTTCTCCAGGCTGAGCCCCTTTCCTGCTCCCTCAGCTGCTCCAGACCCTTCCCAGCTCCATTCCCTGCCCTGGACACGCTCCAGCCCCTCCATGTCCCTCCTGTCATCAGGGGCATAAAGCTGACCCCAGCAGTGCCAGCACGGGATGGGCACTGCAGTCCAGGTGCCACTGGCCTCTTGCCCACCTGGGCACCCCTGGGCTCGTGTCCAGCCATGGCCACAGCACCCCAGAGCCTTTCCCACCAGGCACTCTCCAGCCACTCTGTCCCCAACCCCTTCCCTTGTTCCTTTTTCCATGCGTGGTGACCCAAGAGCATCTCCCTAAATCTTCATCCCTGGGTGCTGATGGCAGACAGAGACAGGAGTGAAATGGTTCATCCAGGCTGCACAGCAGCTGTGGTACAAACCCAGGGTGAAGGGCAGCCACAAATGTGTGAAACCAGGTGGGAGAAGTCCTGTTCCTGGGGCACACTGCCCAGGGGCTGCCTCCCGAGGCCATGGAGGTTGCAGAACAATCCCGTGTTCAGCAGCTCAGCCCTGATTTTAAGGACACCCCGAGAGTGGCATTTTTGGGACTGAGCTGTGAGATGTGAATCAGGCAGAGGCTGAAGCCTGGAGCGGTGAAATGCCATCCCTCCCCATCAGGAGACAGGGTGAGGGGAGAGGGGGAGCAAAATGCAATCGAGATCTTCTTAATTACATTTGCATATGCAGCTGTTCAAACAGACTGAACTTCACCAGTGCCTGTTCATACCTATCAGGAGATTTAGAGCAGCTGTTGTCAACCCACGTAGTGGGATCCTACAAATCTAGTGGTAAAATAAGCCCCAGGGCACCCTGCTCATCCAAACTGTCCATCACTGCAAAAGGCCAAGCAATTAATTGTATTTCAATAATGAAAAAAATGGAATTGTGTGAAACATCCAAGGGCGACTGCTTACAGCTTGGTTTCCAAGGATACATGTTGCAGAATTAAATCATTAATTTATATTTCTGAAAACGGTGATGAAATGTGTTAATTTGTACATTACCAAAGAGGCTCAAACTTGCCTCCTTCTGCCTTTTCTTTCCTAATGTGCTCAATGACAAAATAATTGCTCTCCCTGATCCAGAGCTGAAATACAACGGTGTTCAGGCTCGGGGATTTTGTGTCACATTAAAACCTACATTATTGGGGAAATCATCTGGGTTAAATGTTTGTAGTAATTCCTGCAGACTGAAATTCTGCCTTAATCATTGGCTCCCAAGTGCTGAGCCTTTTGCAGCCTCTCTTGGTTGTGTTACCCTGAATCCCCCGAGCCAGAGCTGTGCTGAGCACGCAGTGCCTGGGCAGAGCGAGGGTCCAGCATCTGGAATTCTGCTTCCCAAGCCCCAGGCACTGCAGGGACACAACAATGCACGGAGGATGTGGTCAGTGGAGAAATTAGTCTGCTAGGGACAAGTGGTTATGTTGTCTCTTCAGGGCTTTGTTAGATGCATGGAGGATGCTGATCCCACCAGAATCCAGGGATGTAAATCAACTGGGGCTGAGATCTCAAATATTTCTTGTTTTGCGAAAGTGCAGCAGGATTCCTGCCATCGTGCCAGTGGACTGGAGGAAAAGTGTCCTCAGGCTCATGGGAAGAGCAGTAAGAAAGCCCTGCCCCTGTAGGAGATTTGTCAGGTCGGGGGGCAGGAGGGCATTTCTGGTGTTGCTTTAGAAAATGTATTGACTTAAGGTGAAAATCGAGATTTTGGTGCAGCATTCAAACACAGGAGTCCTGTTTCCAGCAGAGTGGTTACGATGTTCATCCCACCTCTGGGATTGGTGGTTGTGTTTTAGGAAAAGATGAGGGTTCTGGGCAGTGTCACTGTCCCAGGGCTGTGCTCGGGGTGCTGGGAGCACTGTGGGATGGGTGGGATGTGGGGCTCAGGTGGGAACGACCCCACAGAGACTGGGGGGTCCCTGTTGCCTTCAGGAGGTTCAGCAATGCCAGGTGCAGGGTCCTGCACAGGGATCAGAGCGATCCCAAAGCAGCATGGTGGGGATGGGTTGGGAGCAGCCCTGAGGAGAAGGACAGGATTTGGGGTGTTGGTGATGAGAAGCTCAACATTCCCTGGCCGTGTTCTCTGGCCCCCAGAAACCCCCCCTGTCCAGGGCATCCTGCCCCTGTGCTCAGGTGAGCCCCACCTGCAGAGCTGCCCCAGCCCTGGGGAGCAGCAGCAGAGGGATGTGGAGCTGCTGGAGAGAATCCAGAGGGGAAATGGTGAGAGAACTGGCTGGGAGAGCTGGGAGTGCTCACCTGGAGAGGAGAAGGCTCCAGGGAGAGCTCAGAGCCCCTTCAGGGCCTAAAGGGGCTCCAGGAGAGCTGGAGAGGGACTTGGGGCAGGGGTCTGTGTTTAAATGCAGGTCATTTGTGCAGATTACACCCCACGGCTTTGGCCTCACTGTGCTGCAGCTGAAGGTGTGAGTGCAGCCCCGGGGAAGCCCCTTCAATGTCACTGTCACCTGGGCTACCTGTCTGCTTGCCCAGGGCTTCAGGTGGGCTCTGCATCCTTTGGTCAGTGTCCCACAGAGGTGATGGGTGCTGATGTCACACGGGGGTGACACTGAAGCTCTTGTGCCATCCCTGGAGCAGTTTGCAGTGACTTCCACACCCTCCCGGGGAAAGCAGAGGAGTGACCCTGGGATGTCACACCTGTCTGCTGGTGCTGGATGCTGGTGGCAGCAATGCTCTCCTTCCAAAGGTGGTGAATATGCAGCCTGCATATTCTTGCACTGCCCAAGGTGTATCCTTTCAATAAATATTTTGCTCCTTTTGCTCTGTCTAGTCTGTTCCAGGTCAGCCTTTCCAGGCATCATGTGCTTCAGGAATGTGGGGTAGGGAGGGAAGGGGCTTGTTTCTGCTGCAGGGTGATCAGCTGGTGCCAGGGGCTTTGGTGTGACATTCTGGTGGGTTCTGGGCTCTGTAGGTGTGAGGCTGTGACTCGTGGGGCACTGGCTGCATTGAAGTTGTGTTGTACCACATCCCCAGATGCATTGTTACACACAGTAGCTCCTGTGTAATACTTATCTCCTAAATGTTAGAAAAACCTGCACCAGAACATTGCTTTTTTGGCAACTAAAACAGTACCACTAGCTGTGTTTCAGTGGAAACTTCATTTCCCAAGCCATGCTTTCTGAATCCGTCTGGTTATTACATTTATCTGTGAGATGCATTGGGAAAACTTGGCAAACTTGGCTCTAATTTGCAGTAGTCTTTCGCTTGCACCTCACCCTTGGGTTGTTGTGTGCCTGATAATTAATGATGTTTGTCACTGTGGCTCCTGGGGCTGAGGGAAGCAGGGAATGGTGTGGCTTGTGCCCAGCCTCTCCTTCCCTCCCTCCTCTGTAAACATCTTCCTCTTGATTCTTTCGTTTATCAGAAGCCTGTAAGAATACGCTTATTTTAATAACTTCTATCTGCTTCCACGGAGGGACAGTTTTATAGGACACAGACAGTGCGTGCTGGGATTTTTATGGCCTATAGTTTTCTCAGCAAATGGTTTTGAGCACAAGTTGGCTGGGCTGGAATGACCTCTTGTTCATTAACTGTCTGTTGAAAAATATGCGTGTGGTGGTAGTTAGAGAGCCTTGATTGGGGTTATTTTAGGTGGTGCAGGGAGGTCTGGGCCTTTCCTTCCCTCCTCATTATCAAGCAGCAGAGGCTGCTTAGGGCCTGGTTTATTTACCTAATAAACTGCCTCTTTATCGTCTAGGAAATGCTCACATTTTTCAGCCAAGAAATCCTAGTAACAGGCAAACAGAGGTCTAGCAGTCAGGTCTGGGGAAACAACAAAATGAAGGTCAGCTAATATTGCTGTTATTCTCTTTCCTGGTGGCCATGACAGCAGGGGTGGTTTATTTGAAGATCCCAGACTCGGAGTCATTGTTGGTCCCCCGAGCACGGGAGGCTGTGCCAACACTTGGGATATTAATGTATTCTACAGATCAGTGAATGAGGAATTCCTCTGCACTCCTTTCTTTGGAAAAAAAAGGGAAAAAAAATCCCCTTCTCCCCCCTTCCCCCTTCTCCCCACACTTTGTTTGCCGTGGCTTTGTCCTCGGGGTGTTGCTGGGCATCCCTAATGAGGCTGGCAGGAATCGGGGCTGGGGCCGGCTCTGGGTCCTGCAGAGGGGCTGGGACACAGCTCCAGGTGTGGCAGCTCCCACCCAGGCAGGGATACCCGGGCAGGAGGAAGGAAAAGGCCCCTCTGGGCACACACAGCTCCCTGATGTGCTTCCTCCCAGGAGAAAATCCTGCCCTGTCCCCCCACCATGCCTCAGTGCTTCCTTAGCATTGGTCCCAGCGCCGAGGGGCAGCAGCTCCTGCTCCTGGTGCCTTCCTGCCAGGGGAGGGCTGGGATCTGTTCGGGAGGAACATGGGGAACTCAGCCCTGGCCATGGAAAACACACAGGGGAGCGGGGGCTTGGTGGGATGGGTGTGCTGAGACTTTGAGTGGGAATAAAAGCTGGGTTCCTGAGGAGAAAATCATCCATCAGTAATGCCAGGGACCAGGGAAAGGCATCTGAGCAGGTTTTTTATATATATTCCTGTTCCATAGCAGGAATTGTACTTAGGTGTTTTTTTAATATATTCTTTGATCCCTCATGGAAATGTTAATGAGACGAAAACTCCTAAAGAGCTCTCCAGACACTGCCCTGCTTTGGAGAAGGGTGCAGTGAAACACAGCCCCTCCGAGGGCTCCTGACACACAAGCAGCCCCTTTGTTCCCTGCTTTCTGTCCCAGAGACACGTCTGAAACCGGAGGGGAATGAGAGGAGGCTGAAGAGGCTGCGAGGAGGCCGGGCATTGCCATTCAGTGCAGGAAAATCCTGGAGCAGCCACTGGGCTAGGCTGCAGGGCCGTGCTGTGGGTGTTTGAAATGCTCCCAGAGCTGGTCCGGGATGGAAGTGAGATGGAAGTGGGATGGAAGTGAGATGGAAGTGGGATGGAAGTGAGATGGAAGTGGGATGGAAGTGAGATGGAAGTGAGATGGAAGTGGGATGGAAGTGAGATGGAAGTGAGATGGAAGTGAGATGGAAGTGGGATGGAAGTGAGATGGAAGTGAGATGGAAGTGGGATGGAAGTGAGATGGAAGTGAGATGGAAGTGGGATGGAAGTGAGATGGAAGTGGGATGGAAGTGGGATGGAAGTGGGATGGAAGTGAGATGGAAGTGGGATGGAAGTGGGATGGAAGTGAGATGGAAGTGAGATGGAAGTGGGATGGAAGTGGGATGGAAGTGAGATGGAAGTGGGATGGAAGTGAGATGGAAGTGGGATGGAAGTGAGATGGAAGTGGGATGGAAGTGAGATGGAAGTGAGATGGAAGTGGGATGGAAGTGAGATGGAAGTGGGATGGAAGTGGGATGGAAGTGAGATGGAAGTGAGATGGAAGTGGGATGGAAGTGGGATGGAAGTGCGATGCTTGTGGGCTGCCTTTCACTTGGACTTCATTAAGAAACTCCCAGGCTTTGTCCTGAGGGGGCTGGGAATGTGTGGAGCTCTGCAGAGGGGCCTGGCTGGAGGGGACACAGACTGTGCTGTGATGGCAAACTGCAGGCAGGGAGTGGGGCACCACAAGGCTCCTCCTGGATGCAGGCATTCCCCCTGGGAACTGGAGGCAATGTCCTGGGCAATCTGTGTACAGGACTGGAGAAGTCTCCCAGATGGAGAACTCGGTGTGGGCTGTCCACCTCTGCTCCAAGGCTGCTTCCTGGGAGTCTGAGCACAGTGACCAGGATTGGGTCTATTCCAGCAGGCTCTGAGCTCACCTGGGAGCTGTCACCTGTCCAGCACAGGGCCAGAAGCAGCAGACAGCCCTGGGTCCCTGGAAGTGTTCAAGGCCAGGCTGGACAGAGCTTGGAGCAGCCTGGGAGGGTGGAAGGTGTCCCTGGGCATGGCAGGAGTGAACAGGATGATCTTCAACGTCCCTTCCAACCTAAACCAATCTGTGATTCTGTGATTTGTGAAATCCAAAATAGGCTGGAAACCAGAAAAATCAAACCAGCTCAATTGTAAGAAGATGGAGCTGAACCCCAACATCTGCACCCACCTTTGTGGCAGCTGGAGACCAGAACAGGGGGTGAGAGACTCCCTGCCCTGAGACAACCTCACCTCTGAGCCACCGAGGGGAAAAGTGGCACCAGACTCCTGCCTGGTGTCACCCTGCTACAGGGCACGCCTGGTGTGGGGCTGGCAGTGCCACATCCAGCCCCTCCACCCCACTGCTGGTGTGGGGAAACAGCAGTAATTCCTGGGGGTGGGAAGGGCTCTGTCTGTGCAGGATCCTTCCTCTGTCCCAGTGGAGGGGCAGAGGTTGCCCCAGTAAGGGGCACACACTGGTTTGTACATAGCTGGTGCCTGGCAGGGCATTTCTGTGGGGAGGGATTTGGGATTCCCTGTCCCTGGAGGTGTTCAGAGCCAGGCTGGATGGAGCTCTGGACATGGGGGAAGGTGTCCTGCCCGTGCAGGGGGTGAGATGAGATGATTAATGTCCCTTGCAACCCAAACCATTCCATGATTCCAAGACTCTGTTTTGTGTCTGGTGAAAGTTTCTCCCACTCCAGTGGGAAGGGTGTTCTCCAGGTCTCGTGCTGACTCAGGGCTGGAGACTTTGAGCCATCACCTCCCAAAGATGTGGTGTGGCCTTTGGTCCTGGCCTGCTGGCAAGGGACAGCAGCTGCAGGTGGCTTTTGGCACCTGGAGAAGCCTCACATCCCTGGATCCACACTTGGTCTTCATCATTCACCTCCTTGGAAAACTGTAGATAAACCCATGGAGAAACCATTTGAGATGGGCCAGGGAGCAGCTGGGGCTGCCTGGGGACCTGAGCCCAGACAGGAGTTTGTGATGGATGCTGAGGATGAGGAATTTCTTCCACACATGAGAGAGCACCTGGCAGGCCAGGCCTGGTGGAGGCTCCCACTGTGGGATTTGGGGTGGAGGATGAGCAGAGCAGGATGGAGATACCATTCAGCCACCCTGAATTTTTGTCAAGCTGATCTGAGGCCTCAGATGAGGAGCTCCAGAGTTGTGGCAGTAACTCAGATGTTACATTTGTCCTGCCCTACATGTAGGGAGCTGCTTTCTCCTGCCCTTCCCCTGTACTCCAGGGGCCGAGGAAATTTGCAGTTTTACTGGTGTTTACTCCTTAGCTGCTTTCTGGTTACCTGTGAGAGTTTACACAGCACAATGTGTGTCATGAAGGGTAGATTTTGAACATCATGGGCATATTTGCAAAACTGTCCCAAATCTACCAAATTCGAGGAGTTTGGAAAGTATAACCTCTCCAGAAGTGAAGGTATTCCTGACTTTAATGCTTCTCCCTGGCCTTGGAGATTTTATTTAGCTCTGGGCTTCTGCAGGGCTGGATGTGTTAGTTAGTGTTTTTAAAGACTGGGGGATCCCAGCAGACAATGTTTTGTGTTTAGCTCTAGAGCATTAGCAAGGTGACAGTGCTGCTAAAAAGCTTTGGAAAAGCACCTTATTGGAGCCAAAGTGACTCATTCCTGCTAGACAAGCAGCAAATGTTTTTCTGGCATTTAAGTAAAATGCAAAAATATTAATTTCCCACCTTAATATTGAATTAAAGACTCAGAAGTGAGGGGAAAAAGCCCCATATTTAGGCCTTCTAGAAAAACAGCAGCAGTGCCAAATGATTCATGCTGGGTATTTTACAACATGGGGCAAGGCAGTGCCATAAACGGGAACATTCCCAGTTTCCTGAGATGAGATGATGGGATTTCTTCCTGTGAATTGTGCATTCTGTGTTTTCAGACCTAGGAACAGCTCCATTTGGCACGGTGTGTTTGGACAAGACATTTGGATCCCTTGGGAATTGGGCAGAAGTTTAAAGCTGATCTCCAGTTTTTGTTAGACCTGTAGGTCTGGATGGGGGGGGGGGGGGGGCGGGGAGAATTGGCTCTCCAGACTTCTCACTGCACCTCAGCCCTTTGCTGGAATTAGAATTCCTTCATTTCTGCATCTTTCCCAGTGCCACTGCTTCTGCTTTGCTGTTTATTGTGTCAATGACAGCATTATTAACATTTCCTTGGTTGCTTTGCCTGTCCTCTGAGCCACTTCCATCATTAAGTGGTTTAATTGTTTGCCATCACCTCTGGTATTTGGGAGGTGCTGTTTGCTCTGGTTCTGGATGCAGCTGTGCCCATGAATGCAGGATAACCTCAATCCTCCCCTGAATTCCTCTGTCCTTTCTGGAGCATTCACAGCATATTTGTGTGTGAATTTTAGTGGTTAACAGAGAAACTGGACAGGAATATCTCCAGTTTGGATCAGCCAGCCCTGCCCAGTGGTGAAAAGTTGTTCCTGTGCTGGGATGCTCCACTGAGACCTGTCTGCCACTGGATTTGCTGAGCCCAGAGTGTGTCCAAGGAGCTGCTGGGCTGGTGTCCCTGCAGCAGAGCCAGGCTTTAAGGCTTTAGATTCTGCTTGAAATCAGGAGCTGGTGCATGGAGGCTCGCTGTGTTCTGAGCTGTGCAAGCCCTGAGGAGACAGGGAGAGCTGAGGTCAAGTACTGGGCAACTGCCCAAAATCCTGTGAGGGTGGGCAGGCCCTGGCACAGGGTGCCCAGAGCAGCTGTGGCTGCCCCTGGATCCCTGGCAGTGCCCAAGGCCAGGTTGGACACTGGGGCTTGGAGCAGCCTGGGACAGTGGGAGGTGTCCCTGCCATGGCAGGGCTGGGAATGAACTTTAAGGTCCCTTCCAAACCATGCTGTGATTCCAGGATGCCCAGGCTTGCTCCCCTTACAAAATCCATGCTGTATTTTGGGTGCCAGAGGAGCACTGGAGATCATCTTCCCAGGAAGGAAGAGTAGAACTGATTCTCCTTTGCTGCTGTGCAGATGAAGATCAAAGTGATGCTGGTGGCTTTTTGGTGGCCATCTTTTGTCCTGCCAATTCTGGCAGTAAGGACATGGTTAAGTCACCACAGGGCTTGGGCTTGGGGAATATTTACGTGTTAAATGGCCTGGAAGTTGAAGTGGCAGCTCCCAGAAGGGAATGGTGTCCGTAGGTGGGCACTCAGGTATTTTTATGGGATATGACTGAGTGAGTTTTACAGCGGACAAGTTCCAGTCGTCTGCTTCCTGCTTGGTTTGGCACAGGACACACAGAGCCCAGCATGAGCTGAGCCTGGCTTGGCTGGGCTCTGCTCAGTGCCTGCCTGGGCTGTGGGCTGCCTCACCTGAGACCCCAGGTAGTGGAGGGACTCCATCTCCATATCACAGCTTCATTCAGCATTAATCAAGAAAGAAATGGGGATCAGGGAGGCAGGAAATGTTATTTCTGCTCTTGGGTCTTTAGAGAATCATAGAAGGGTTTGGGTTGGAAAAGGGACCTTAAACCCCATCCATCCCACCCCTGCCATGGCAGGGACACCTCCCACTGTCCCAGGCTGCTCCAAGCCCCAGTGTCCAACCTGGCCTTGGGCACTGCCAGGGATCCAGGGGCAGCCACAGCTGCTCTGGGCACCCTGTGTTCCTCACAGGGAACAATTTGTTCCTGATTTCCCATCTAACCCTCCTCTCCTTTAGCTTAATGCCATTCCCTCACCCTGTCACTCCATCCCTTGTCCTTCTCCAGCTCTCTTGGAGCCCCTATAGGCAGTGGAAGGAGCTCTAAGATCTCCCTGGAGCCTTCTCCAGGCTGAATAACCTCAACTCTCAGCAGCAGTTCTTAGCCTTGTACTTTCCTCTTCAGAGCTGTCCCACCATGCAGCTTCCAGGCAGATGAGCCCTTCTCATCAGGTTGGTCACTGGGTTTGTGCAATTTATTATTTTAGGTACCAGGGGTGAAACCATCCCTGGTGGTGGAGTTTCTTTTGATGGAACTAGACTGCACTTCAGGAGTCCTGAGCTGTCTAACTTCTTGCATAAGAGACTTTTTTTGAGAGGTATTTTTAAAGACATCTCTGATAAAAATACTTCAGGTAGGAGGGAGAACTCTTGGCACACTCACCTTCTCCAGTGTGATGGGGTTACACCCTTTACTTTATATAGATCCAGAAAACGGGGGGGGGGGGTGTTTAATTCTTTAGATAATGGAGGGCTGCTGAATAATGCTGTATAGACTCCTGTTAAACTTGGAGTCTTTTGTAACATGAAGTGCTACAAAGCCCTGTCTGTGGAACAGCCTCTCCCAGAACCTGTTGCTCCTCACGGTGCCATGACTTGGCAAAAAGTCAGGATTGCTGCCAGTTCCTCAGTATTTCAGGCAGTCAGTCCCCACCCTCAGCCCCTGTGCTCTGCAGGTCGTGATGAGTGAGAGAGGCATCACCCCCCTCCCCCGGGGCAGCCACACCGAACTGAGCTCTCACCGCCACCAGAGCGCAGAGCCTGACCCCAGCACTGCCTCTCTGCCACAATGGGGTCATTTCCCCCTTTTTGCACTGCAGGAACTGCTGAGCTGGGCTGGGCTGGGCTGGGCTGGGCTGAGCTGAGCTGGGCTGGGCTGAGCTGGGCTGGGCTGGGCTGGGCACAGCTGGGCTGAGCTGGGCAGAGCAGAGCTGAGCTGGGCTGGGCTGGGCTGGACTGAGCTGGGCTGGGCTGGGCAGAACTGAGCTGAGCTGGGCTGGGCAGAGCTGAGCTGGGCTGGGCTGGGTTGGGCTGGGCTGGGCTGGGCTGGGCAGAGCTGGGCTGAGCTGAGCTGAGCTGGGCTGGGCTGAGCTGGGCTGGGCTGAGCTGGGCTGGGCTGGGCTGGGCAGAGCTGAGCTGGGCTGGGCAGAGCTGAGCTGGGCTGAGCTGGGCTGAGCTGAGCTGGGCTGGGCTGGGCAGAGCTGAGCTGGGCTGGGCTGGGCTGGGCTGAGCTGGGCTGGGCAGAACTGAGCTGAGCTGGGCTGAGCTGAGCTGGGCTGGGCTGAGCTGGGCTGGGCTGGGCTGGGCAGAGCTGGGCTGAGCTGAGCTGGGCTGGGCTGGGCAGAGCTGAGCTGAGCTGGGCTGGGCTGGGCTGAGCTGGGCTGGGCTGGGCTGAGCTGGGCTGGGCTGGGCTGGGCAGAGCTGGGCTGAGCTGAGCTGGGCTGGGCTGGGCTGGGCTGGGCTGAGCTGAGCTGGGCTGGGCTGAGCTGGGCTGGGCTGGGCTGAGCTGAGCTGGGCTGGGCTGGGCAGAGCTGAGCTGAGCTGGGCTGGGCTGGGCTGGGCTGTTTTTGCTCATTGCTCAGGACAGAAAATTGCTGCTCTCCTGTGCAGCCCCTGTGGGGATTCTCATCACTGCTCTGGGTGATGCTGCTGGTCCCAGGCTCGCTCCAAAAACGCCGATGATTTTCTGAAAAGAATTATTTTAGCGTGGACTGCTGCCTTGCTAAATGCTGCTGCAGCTTCTTCCCCTGTAAAATTTTTAACATAATCTTCCTTTTTGGCGGGAGGGTACTCCTAAATGGAAGTTCATTGGGAAATGAATATTTAATGCTGCCAGGGAAGGTTCCTGATTGCGGTGGATCTTGGAGCTGGTAATGAATGTGCACTATCAGGGCCGGGGGATTTGGGGTGTGAATTTCCCAGGCTCTAATCATCTCATAAAGCTGCTGAGTGTGACTCCTTCCCCAGTAATCTACTTAGCTCAGTCATTTACCCCTCCTCTTGCCTTGCCAGGAGAATGAAGCTCCCAGGTTGTTTGCATGACAAGTAGCCCGGGATTGTCTGGGCTCTGAGGAAGATGCTGGGAGTTAATTGGAGCAGCTGGAGTTGCTGGTTTCCCATGTTTGCTGGCTGAGGAGCAGAGCTTTTATGGGCAGCTCTATTCCAGGCTGCACCGTGTGTTTTGATAGCTTAAAAAACTTAAAAAATATTTAAAAATGGTTTGCCTTCCAGAGGATGTTTTCTCCACCAAAACTAATCTCGAGGGAAAATGATGTTTGGTAGCTGTAGAATTATTGGATTTGCAGATAGAAACTGCTGTGTTAATGGCAGCTACTGACTGATGACCAAAGCAGCTAACTGGGAGATGTTCTTGGCAGCTGGTCCTGCTAAAAACCTCCCCTCAAAGCCTTGAAAACCACAGTGAACAATATCAAAATAACAAAAAAAAAAAAAAAGAAAACCAACAAAAAGCTGCTAGCAAGCAGAAACTAATCACTGCATTCACCTCTTCATTTTAAAATTAAGGATGCTCCATTAGAAGTGTTGCCTTTTAAATTTTATTAGGATTCCCTCCTTGATTATGGTAAAAATAAAAGGATAAGCATCCCTTCATCTCTGTTTTTCATTTGCCTACTCCTAAAGCCAAACATTGTGAGTAAAATTCCTGCTTGGAGATGGGCTCTGTAATACGTGGTCTGCCTGTGCTGGCTGGGGTGGGAGCAGAGGCACAAAGAGAGGCTGAAGCACTGGATAAACTGTACAGGTTTTATTTTAAATTACTGTCATGCTCTGTGGCTTGCTTGAAATCAAACCCTGCCAGGCATGTCCCTGCAGTCCCAGTGGTTTGCACCTAATATGCATTTCATTAACCATTTGCAGATGACTTTATTCCTGCTGTAATGCTGCGTGTGCAGCGTGGAGCTTTTGAAGTGATCAAGGCAGGAGTTGATGAAACCTTAAAAAGAAAAAATTTTTTAGCATGACTTGAGAGTTATTCCCGCACAGCCCTGGCAGGGTGACACCAGGCAGGAGTCTGGTGCCACTTTTCCCCTCGGTGGCTCAGAGGTGAGGTTGTCTCAGGGCAGGGAGTCTCTCACCCCCTGTTCTGGTCTCCAGCTGCCACAAAGGTGGGTGCAGATGTTGGGGTTCAGCTCCATCTTCTTACAATTGAGCTGGTTTGATTTTTCTGGTTTCCAGCCTATTTTGGATTTCACAAATCACAGAATCACAGATTGGTTTAGGTTGGAAGGGACGTTGAAGATCATCCTGTTCACTCCTGCCATGCCCAGGGACACCTTCCACCCTCCCAGGCTGCTCCAAGCTCTGTCCAGCCTGGCCTTGGACACTTCCAGGGACCCAGGGCTGTCTGCTGCTTCTGGCCCTGTGCTGGACAGGTGACAGCTCCCAGGTGAGCTCAGAGCCTGCTGGAATGGCCCCAATCCTGGTCACTGTGCTCAGACTCCCAGGAAGCAGCCTTGGAGCAGAGGTGGACAGCCCACACCGAGTTCTCCATCTGGGAGACTTCTCCAGCCCTGTACACAGATTGCCCAGGACATTGCCTCCAGTTCCCAGGGGGAATGCCTGCATCCAGGAGGAGCCCACCTGAGCACAGCTGGAGCTGCTTGGGCTCCAGTCTGCAGGACCAGGGAGAGCCCGGGGAGCCAAGGGGCCTCTCCCTGCTGCCCACGCCTGGGTGAGCCCAGCTTTTGTTAGCATAGCACCAATGTGATCCGTGGTTTTTAGGAGGAAAGATAAACATGAAAATCATTTATGTAAACTCTGTATGAGCTGGGAGAAAATCAGAATGAAATCCATGTTGCAATTCCAAAAGTGCATGGAAAGGCATATTTGTTTTGTGACTCAGAAAGACGTCGTTGGCTTAGAAGTGTAATTTTAGCAGAATTGTATCACTTGGTTTGAGTTAATGCTTTACAGACAGCAGAGTCCTCAAAACAATGTAAAATCTGGGGGATAAATGGGGACCTTCCTGATCAGACACCACGTGCAGTTGGTGGGAAGCTTTCCTAGGCATTTTCTCTAAAATGCAGATCCCCCTTCCTGTGGAGCCCATCCTCAGATCTGGGATGGGAAATGGGGATGCAGGGCAGGCAGGAACAGAACCTTCCCAGCCATGGCTGATCCATGGCATCCACGGAGCCTCCCGGGAGCAGGGCAGGGGCTGGTGGTCAGCTCAGGCCAATTCCATGCCCGTGGTGCTCGCAGGCCTGGAGCAGGGACCTGGGGCAGGCCAGGATTGCAGCAGGATGCCCAGTTCCCACCGGGACCACTGCTGCTCTTTATCCCCCACCTACTCCTGGCCGCGCTCCCCGCTCCCGTGCCGGCCATTGTGGAGGGCTGCGTGCTGTGCTAAACATTCCCTTTCTTCTGTCAGCCCAGGGACTGCGACTTTCTTAATTGTGGATTCTTTTAGTTAATTGGGAGTGTTTGGAAACGCCTTGCACCTCAGCAGGGTTCAGTCCTGCGGGGTGCCAAGGGCTTTGTTCCCCGGCCAGCAAAGCACTTCAGCCTGGCTCTAAGAACACTTTACAGGCTGGAACGAGCTCATTGATTTCGGGGCACTGAAGGATTGAGCCAATACTAAATTTCTTCCAATGATTCCGGCTCTAACAGTAACATCCAGGAAAGTGTTCCTTGAATCTTAATGCTACCTTAAATAGCCACGGCTCAGGCTCCACAACCAGGGAAGCAGAGACTGAAAGCAGTGGTTTGGGGGAGGCTCTTCTGGAAATAGAGGAAAAGTCATGGTTAAAGGTGATATTCCCTCTCTCCCCCCTTATTTTCCCTTCTATTTTGTAGTAGCAGTTTGCCTTAACTGTGGTCATCTTCAGCGAGCTTTTAATAAATGAAGAGGAAACTGGAAGAGTTTGGAAAAGGATGGGATAAGCAAACACTCCAGAGGGACTTGTAGTGGCAACATGATTAATAAGGGACAGTCCTGGTAATTCTATCAAAACAGAGCTATTGCAAAAGCATATGGAGCATCCTGTGTTTGGGCAGGAGCAGGATTCAGACAAATGATCCAGGGAGATTTATGTGCCTCCTTGCTGGGAGGGTTTCTTCTCCCCCTGGAAGTGTGAGGGGAAAAGCTCTGTAGGTTTAACCATAGGATTAGACTCCAGGAAAAAAAAAGAAATTAGTAAATCAGGCAGCTTATGGCTCCTGAGTATTTTTATGCTGGTTGTTTGTTTGATAACATGCTCCAATCCTTAGACAGATCTTTTTTCCTTAACTTTATATATTTATCTTTTTTCTCTCTCAACCCCCACACATATCTGGGGAGCTTAAGGAGCTGAAAAAAGGAAATGTTCTCCAAAAGGAAAATAGGATGCAAAATATAGAATCCTAGAGTGGCTTGGGTTGGGAAGGACCTTAAAGCTCATCCAGTGCCACCCCTGCCATAGCAGGGACACCTTCCACTGTCCCAGGCTACTCCCAGCTCTGTCCAACCTGGCCTTGGGCACTGCCAGGGATCCAGGGGCAGCCACAGCTGCTCTGGGCACCACAGAAGGTTTTCCAAATCCTTCCAAACCTTTCCAAACCTTTCCAAATCCTGCTCTCTGCAGCTTCTCCCAGTGCTCTCCTGAGTCTGCTGGACAGAAGTCCCCACTGGCAGTGGGGGCACAGAGCTGAGCCAGTGGCAGTGACACAGTGACAGTGGCACACACAATGACACAGTGACAGTGGCACACACAATGACACAGTGGCACACACAGTGACACAGTGACAGGGGCACACACAATGACACAGTGACAGTGGCACACACAGTGGCACAGTGACAGTGGCACACACAGTGACACAGTGACAGTGACACAGTGACAGTGGCACACACAATGACACAGTGACAGTGGCACACACAGTGACAGTGACACAGTGACAGTAGCACACACAATGACACAGTGACAGTGGCACACACAATGACACAGTGACAGTGACACAGTGACAGTGGCACACACAGTGGCACAGTGACAGTGGCACACACAGTGACACAGTGACAGTGGCACACACAGTGGCACAGTGACAGTGGCACACACAGTGACACAGTGACAGTGACACAGTGACAGTGGCACACACAGTGGCACAGTGACAGTGGCACACACAGTGACAGTGACACAGTGACAGTAGCACACACAATGACACAGTGACAGTGGCACACACAATGACACAGTGACAGTGACACAGTGACAGTGGTACACACAATGACACAGTGACAGTGGCACACACAGTGACAGTGACACAGTGACAGTAGCACACACAGTGGCACAGTGACAGTGGCACACACAGTGACACAGTGACAGTGACACAGTGACAGTGGTACACACAATGACACAGTGACAGTGGCACACACAGTGACACAGTGACAGTGGCACACACAGTGACACAGCAGTGTCACTAGCTCTGCCCTGCTCCTGTCACCCTGGCCAGGGCGTCCCCAGCACGTTGTTCTCAAAGCAGAAATTTCCTTCTTTTCTTTGAAGGCTTTTACTGTGCAGCTGCTGGGGCAGCTTGGAGCTGTCATGTGGGGAGGCAAAAGCAGAGAACTGGAGTGAAGAGCTTATTAACTACTCAGGTTTTAGGAAGGTACAGAGATGAAATGATACTGTGGGTTTTCCCTCCTCCTCCTTTCTCTTCTCTTTTCTTTTTCTTTTTTTTTGACACAAAATGAGAGGAGACCTCTTGCACTACACGTGCATAAATTGTACAGGTTTGGCTCTGCTCGAGGCTGAAATTAAAAAAATAAAAGAAAATCAAATAGTCATCCTGACACATGAGACAATGCAGTCGTCCAAAACCAAAATAGTTCTGTATAATACTCTGCATATAGGAGTCAGAGATCTGTGTGTGGGCTTTAAGAGATGCCTTGCCTTCTTTTTTTGGAGAAGAAACTTCTGTTAACATCAAAATGATGTCAAGAATTCAGCAAGGATTGAATTCCCTACTCCATCGGCATGAAATTTTCACATTGCTACTGAACTCTGTTATTTTATCACTCCTGCTCTTCAGACTCCATTTTCCAAAAACTTTTAAAGTGATTGTGCAAGTCAAACCTAATTTCTTATCACAGTTCTTGTGTATATTGGCTCAGTTGTTTGCAAGGGATTGTTTCACCCACCCTGTTTCCCTTGGCATTTTTAGAAGGTTCTTGTAGTTGTTAGCAGCTGTAAATGGTATTAATAAGGAGTATTTGGTTGCTGCTTTCTGCAGTTTTCTCTGCTGATTAGGCTGCATTGCCAAAGGTTGAGCTAGTTTCTAAAAGCAGGATTGTTCTTTGAGTTGTGAAAACACAATTCTCAACAAAATAACAGCTGTATCTGTGTCAGGAATTCTCCAGGCAGGCTGCTATACCCCTGCAGAAACTGGGGTGAAACACTCTTAATCCAAAGTGGTATTGATGTTAAAATCAAGCAAATTTCACCTGAAAGTTTAAAGATCCAGCCAGGAAGATGCCAGGATTTTTTCCCTTTCCTCAGGGTTGTGTTTGAGGTGAAAAGCACTTTCCCACTCCAGCATTTTGTCCCTGCTGTGCTGGGCTTCCCTCAGCAGCTTTGGTGGGCTGGGAAGTGCCTTTCCCTGTGGGACCATGGGCACATCTTTGGTTGGGTTTCCAGGGACTCCAGAGTGTGGGATCCCTCCACAGCTCCATGTCCTTAAGGATTTCCTAGGCTCAGGTTGACAAAGCCCTGAGCAACCTGAGCCTTGTCCTAGAATTGTGGAATTATGGAATAGCTCAAGTTGGAAGGGACCCACAAGGATCATCAAGTCCAGCTCCCTAACTTGACCCTGCTTGGAGCACTGAGTTGTACTAGAACCTTCCATGATCCATTTCCTCCAGATGTTTTTATGGAGTGATGACTCCAGAGCATGTTCTTGCTGGGGTCACCAGATCCTGCTGTTGGAGTAGGAGATTCACCCAAATAAAATTCATAGAATGAGTCAACTGAAAATAAGTGCTTTAAAAAAAAAAATTGTAATCTTTTCATGTGTCTCTATAAACATTTAGATGAAATTTCATTGATTTGAGCACCAATACCACTCTGGACAAATGGTTTCAGCCCAGTTTCTGTCAGCCTGCCTGGAAAACTCCTGACACAGATGCAGCCGTTGCTTTGTAAACCCTGGCTGCAGGTGGGGAAGGGCTCTGTGAGGTGAGAGTCTCCCAGGAAAGGGAAGCTGATGCCCAGCAAAGCCTGTTGCTGGCTGAATGGACCAGGGAGTTGCCATCAGAGTGGCAGCAGTGATGGGACTGTGCAGCCACAGCACCGAAGGCAGGCCAGGTTCACTTTCCCGTGGGACTGGGCTGTGCTGGGTGAAGGCTGCAGCTTGTGTTTCATCCAGCACCCCGGGATCAGCCTGTGCCTGGGGAGTGGAGGGACTCCAGGAATATGGCAGGAGCAGAGTGGAGGTGTGAGCAGCAGGTTTGAGGTCAGGTTCCCAGCAGAGCCCCTTGGTGTGCAGAGCAGTGACCGTGGTGGGGGAGCACCTCACCCTGCAAACCTCCCCTTTCTGGGGACCCCATCCACTGCTGGGCTGGGAATTCCATCCCTGCTGCCTCCTGCAGACACAAAGGCTCTGCTGGTGGAGGCTGAGCAGGGCTGGCTGCTCCTGTCACACTTTTTGGTCACAGCTGCTGTTCCTGGAGAAGCTCCTCGGCTCAGCCAGGACCTCAGTCCTGGCTTAGGCAGGAGCCTCCTTGCTGTGTACCTGGAATTATCTCTGAGCTGTTCTCCAAGGTCTGTAGCAGATGGAGAGAGACATCATGAGCAGAGGGGAGAACAGTTTGGGCTTCCAGTCCGTATGGATGGAAAAACAAAAGGAGTTCTGGGTGTGTGGAAGCAGTTCAGGCGTGCAGTGTCATTAATCTTCATCTGTGGCTTTTAAAATCAGCAGCAGCCAGAGTGTCCCAGATCTGAAAGCCGTGTTTGTTCGGGTGGAGTGGATGTGCAGGGAATTTTTTCTGAACTTCACCCCACCAAGGTAGGTTTGTGTCAAGTGGATTGACAGGAGCAGCACTGCACAGTGTGGTCCTGACCATTGCAGCAGCCCTGCTTTACAGGCTCAGCCCAGTGGTTTCATGTTTAAAGCTGTCACACATTTAATCCCTGACTGGTTTTTGCCCATTCTTAATTTCTAAAAAGAAAAAAAAAAAAGTCCATGCTGGTTTTGAGCTGGAGTTTCTCATACTTAAGTCTGTGTAAAGATGATTTATGGTGCTAGAAGGGCTCCACTGGAAACGCAAGATCTATTATGAAGTGGATTGAACGGCCCATGCTGAAATGTTTATTGCTGTCTTCAAAATAGAATACATCAGGGTTGATGGGGCCTGTCCAGGAAAGAGAGAGAGTGCAGTGCAGTGGGGCTAGTGGGGTATTTTTAGTATTCCAATAAAAGACAAGGCTTTTAAAGGAAATCACTTATTGCCATTTTGCAATCAAGAATGCAGGAGTGTTCCAGGGACTGCAAGAAATATGCTTCAAGAATGTGGGAGCCATAAGGAACTAATCATTAAATATTCTCCCGTTTCCACCCCCGGCCCTGAGCTGAGGAAGCCATTTAGGAGCTTTGCAATTTGTATGGAAATCTCAGCCCTCCTGACCACTCGGTCAAGCATCCCGGGCACTTGGGAGCCAGCAGCCCATTTTCAAAAGTCCCTGCAATTCCTGGGCGAGCAGGGCACTTTGGAAAATTGGAGACACATGGCCCAGCCTTCAGGAACACTTAATCTGACCTTAAATGACTGATATGAACACAATATGATCTTTGTTGTGCTGTAGGCTCTTCTTGCTGGGGAGGTTGTCCTTGCAGGTTCAGATGGAGCAGCAAAACTGCGAGGTTGTTGCTGTTGTTGTTCTGCTCGTTTCACTGAGCTGTGATTATTTGTATTTCTTGTTTATTTTTCTCATGTGATGTTTGAAACATTTTGGAAGTGTTTTCGTGCTGTAATACGTCCATGTAAGTAGGGAGGGAGCAATCCCAGCTTTTGCCAGAGTGAAAAACAAAGGCATAGGCAAAAGATAATCCTTTCCCCATGATTTAAGAGCCTGATGGGACAATTTAGTGATGCATCTAAGCAGAGCTGGTGGTTGCCTGCTCCTTCTCCCCACGTTCCCACCTTTTTCCCTGTCTGGCCCTGGTGTCCTGGTGGGGCAGTTCAGGCAGCTACAATGGCAGAAAAGTGACCCCACCAAAAACAAAGCTGGGGTGTGGGGCTGGTGGCAGATGGACGTGGGCAGATGTCCCTTCTGTGCCAGGCCAGCAGAGCTGGCCTTGCATTTGATTATTTTTCTTTGCCTATTTGTTTTTACTGGAGAAAGTGGTGCAGGAGATGCAGTTCCCTGCTGAGATCATCTGTCACAGCTCCTGCAGGTAGCAGAGCTGGGCTGTGACCCTTCCTTTCAGGAAAACCCTTTGGAGTTTGCCAGCTGGGCTGGGCTCCTGCAGCCCCTGCGGGAGTCGGGCTGGGCAGGGAGGCTGAGCTGGACAAGGTCCATGGAGGCTCAGGTTTGGGAGGAACCCCAGCCCTCAGGACATGGCCCCATCCTGGGATTGGCTCAGGCTGGTGGCTCCTTGCAGCCAGGGCTGGTGAATGTCCCATGTTTGGAGTGCACTGAGAAGGTTTTTCAGTGACCTGTGACTTGTGCTGCAGAAGGTCCCACCTGGCTGGATTTTCCATTGGAAACCCTTGGATTTCCTGAGGTGTTTTGTTCTTGCTGGGAGAGCTTTCCCTGGCTGTCCTGCACGCCCTGGTCCCAGCTGCTCTCCCCACCACAGCTCCTGAAGGTTCATGGCACAGTTCATGGCAAACCCTTCTGTTCCTCACTGCTTATGGCATGGAGGGATATCTCCTGGTGGAGCTGGGGATATCCCAGTTAAATCTGTGCTTTCTCACCCTTCCTGCTGTTTTCTCCAGAGCAGAAGGGTTCAGGTGACACCTTTGGTTTCCCTTGAGTGAACTGAGTGACCCTCAGATGAAAAAAGAGATTTTTAGAATCTTTGTGCTCTTGTTTGAGCTGTTTTGTTTCCTTTCTCCTGGGAAACCTTCAGTGCACTTGAGGTCTGTGAAACTTTCACAGATCCCATTCCAAGCTGCTCAGAAATGCTGAGTATTCCTCAACTGCTCCTGCTCCTTGGTGTCCCTGATGTAAGGGAAAGGATGCTTGAGAGTTTGGAGGAAGGACAGTTGGAAACTGTGTGTGTTTGTGCTTGTTTAATTCAAAAAAGGGGAAGACAAGTAAGTCACATGTAAAGAAATCCAGTGGCCACATCTGCTGATGACCTTTGGGGCTGGAAAGAGTCTGATGATGGCGTGGAGCCAAGCAAGGAAAGTCTGTGAAGTCACTGCAGAAGAACAAAAGGAAAAGCCATGAGGATGGTTCCAGTTTGGGGCTTGTTGGAGGCTGGTGATCTGCACAGCTCTGCCTGCTCACCTCTCAGAACAGGCAGAGATGGGTTGAGGTTGCCAGTTTTGGGTTGATTTGGGGTTTTTGGGATGGGGAGTCCCTTGGGGAAGCTGTTGCCTCTCACACCTGCTCTTCATGCCATGCTGAGTCCAGGACATGATTTTATCTCAGTATTTTTGCAGAAGGTGTTCAGGTGTGGATGCTCTAAAGCTCTCTGGTTCAGTCATTGTGTCTCAGAGGTACATGAACCATTTCTCCACCACTGTCCTCTTGCAGCTACCTGCTGCTATTTAAAGGAGATACAAATTTAGCTCCAAGTGTTCCCTTTCCCACAGACTCCTCTGAAAGTTACAACTTGTGACAGTTCAGTTCTTGCTGTGCTCTTGCCTTGTCTTCAGCTCCAAACAAATGCCTTGCCTGTCTCTGAGCTTCACTTCTGGTGGCTCAGAAGGTAAAATAATCTAAATTTCCTAATTTCCATGGGAAACTTTCCTGGCTTTGAGCTGCCCTGCCTAACTTCTGCTTCTCAGGGTAGTGCAGGAGGCTCAGGAATTGTTTAATAGACACTCAGTCAAATGTGGCACCTCAAAGCATTGCAGCTGATCCTTCCAAAGGCAGGAGATGGCCTTCCCATGGAGCACCAGGGCTGCTGGAACCTGAGCAGCAGCTCAGGGCTGGGGCCAAAGCCCCGAGCTCTTGGTGAGGTTGGGTTTGTGCTGCTCCTTGAAGGAATTTGGGATTTTGGTGCAGTTGTGCTTGGAAGAAGTTCAGGGCATTACCTGGCATGTGTCTGTAATTTGAAAAATAGATTAAAAACGGAGCAAATTGAAGTATAACAATAATGGATCAAGAGAAACACTTAGCTCACTTCCCTGCCCTCAGCCAGGCTGCACATGGGGTTTGGGACCCGAAGTTTGGGATTATTTGATTGCTGAAGTCAGAAAGGTTTGCATAGAAACTCACTCCACGCTGCTTCTGGGGCTAATCTGACATTTGTTTTCTGATAGAGATGGTTCTCATCCTGCTGGTTTTTAGCCACAGGCCCTTGTGTCAGTAGATATCTCCATGCCCTGATCAGAGCTTGTGTTAGCACCAAACTCATCTGTGCACTCCAGAGGGAATCCTATCTCCAACCTGAGATGACCAAACCCCACAAAAATGCAATTTCTAGCGTGTGGAATAACGTTGAGTGAGGAGTTAATGTGCATAAACAAAGTCTGCACCTTTGCCTCAGATAAATTGTTTCTTCAGGTTAATCTGGCATCGCATGAACAGCTCCAAATGTGCAATAACTCATAGACCAAGAGTTTTTTCATCTTACACAGGAATGACCTGGGCTTTTCTTTCTTCCAAATAAGGAATTAATAATGCAATAGTTGTTGTTTCCAACGAGCTCAGCTTTTTTGAGAAGTGTCTTTTTTTCCCTCCTCTAGACCCAATGAAACACATGAACATTTGGAGCCTTTAATAACCGCTCGCCGAGCCTGGTCTTGATTTCTCTGAGAACTGCCAATGATTTTGATGTCAGGGCTGAGAGGTACAATTGTAGTGTTAAATTTCTCCAGGCAGAGCAGTTGAAAAGGAAGGTCAAAAGCAATAAGGGCCGGGTTCCTCTGGGCGGGCGGGGGCGTCGGGGAAGGAGCATTTCCCCGGCCCTCTCGCCCAAGAAAATGTTTGGCTGTCACAAAACTAATAAAGCAAAACCTCCAGAGAGGTGGGTTCAGTGCTGCAGGTGTAGGAATCAGAGCTGTATTTACACACAAGCCAGCTTCATAGCGTGGGATTTCTGCTCAAGTGCTTCTTAATGCAACACAAATTGAATACCCAGCACAGGGAAAATGTTAGAGGGAAAGGATTTTTATGGCTTTTGGGGGAGAAAGTGTTTGGCTCTTTGTTTTAGGGAACAGAAAGGACAGCAAGATGGATTTCTTGGGGTGCTTGCCATGTGAAAGTAGTGCTTTAGGTATGTGCAGAGGGTTCAGAGCCAGCCTCCAAGCTGGTTCTCTGCTGCCTCCAAAAGCAGAGCTTTGAAGGGATTTGGGCAGGGTTTCTGCCATATATCTGGCAACACGGGCTTAAAATTAACTTACTGAAACAGCAGATAAAATTTGGGTTCTTTAAAACTGTGATATTAAAGAGAAGTCCTCAAGGAAAGCAGCCAGGCCTGTGCAGCCCCTCTGCAGCTGAAGCTCCCATCCTTGCCCTGCCTCTCTGCTGCCCTATAAAACAACGATTATGTGTTTATAAGTTACTGCTCCGTGTCCCTTATAAAAGAAGACTTATTCATAAACTTCTGGATAGACAGTTCTTTGGGAATATAACTTCCTTGGCCTAAACCAAGCTGCTTTTTCCAGATAATGTAATGCTATTCGGGCTCTTTAAAGTCCGAGCATGCTATTTATTATTATTTTATCATCTATAAAAGACACCAGTGTGGAACCTGGGAATGACACTACACTCAAATCAGCAGGAAAGATAGGGAAAACCCCAAGGACAGCTGCTGTTCCCAGAAATATTCCCTGACAGTGCTGGGGGATGCTCAGGGCTTGTTGCAGGGCTGCCTTCCCTGCACCTCCTCCCTGCAGGCACAGAGCCAGGGCGCTGCCATGGGCACATCTCATTTTTGGGGTGGGATTTGCCAGGTGCAAGTTGGACATTGTTGAAATGGACTTGGATGCAGCCTTGCAGCTTCTGAAGTCAGGGCAGAAGATGTGGCCACACACACACATGCACATGCCTTAGGAATTCTTTTTTTTAATGGGCTGAAATCAGCATTTACTTGAGTCCCCAGGACCCAACAACCATGTGACTGTGTTTGCTCTCTAAATATCCCCAGCCCTGAGCCCACAGAAGTACCCAGCTCACCCAAGGACTGCCCCTTCCCAAGGCTCCAGCTGGGGTGGATTTGGGGATGACCCAAACCAGGTCAAACCTGTCCAAAGGAGAGATGCTCCCTGTGGGGAGGGGCTGCCCCAGCAATCTGCTGCCAGGCTGGGAGAGAATGCAGGGCTGGGCACCCACGGAGAGGGGACATCAGCCCTCAGCACCTGCCCTGGTCACCAAGGTGCCAGCTGGAGTGGACATTGCTCTCCTGGATGCCCTCCAGGTGGATTTGGACCTCGAGGTTTTGCTTTTCTGTGTGAACCCAAACTGGAAAGTTGGTGGTTGGGGAGTAAATCGGTTGGAAGGGTGTCCATGAGGAACCCCAAACCAGTGACCCTCAGAGCTGACAAATCCTGGGGAGAGGGAATGGTCTGGGCACTTGGGCTAGTGTCAGCCCCAGGTCCTCTGCCCTCAGGGCTGGACAGAGCAGCTGAGACAGACCAAAGCACCATATTAACCTAAATTACATGTAATTCAACCCTTTCTTTCCATCTTGTATCAAAAAATGGGATCTTTATCTGGAAGAGACTTGGTGAGATGTGGAGCACTGAACCCCCCTGAGCCAGGGACTGGGGGCATGAGCAGAGTGAGCTCAGCAGTAACAGCAAGCCCTGCAGAGCCATGTGAGTGCCAGAGTTCCAGCAGTGCTGGGGAGATCCCCATCCTGCCATGGAACATGGGGCAAGCTGGGAATGTGCTCCCTGCATTCCTGCCCTGCTCCTCAGCAGCTGGATCAGCAGCTGGATCAGCAGCTGGAGCACTGCTCCAGAGCCTTTAGCAGAGGGAGCTGCAGGAGCATGGCATTTACTCCAGCCTGCCTTAATTATTTGCTCTGTAATTGCACAGAGCTCCCCACCTTTCCCTGAGAGATGCACTTTGGATTTGTATTCCTGGCACTGTTTCCTTTTGCACGAAAATCTTTCCTTTGTTCTCTTCCGACTCCTGTTGACTTTAAGAATGGCTTTGATTCCTGAACTTCTCTTTGAGGGTTGCTTGTCAAGGGGAATATTTATATTTCATAGCATTTGAGCAGAAAAAGGCAAAGCAGGCAGGGAGCACAGAATGCAGAATTCCTGTCAGATCCTATCCACAGCTTTTGTGGGGAAAGCACATGAAATACCCAGGTTTAAAACCTCCAGATCCTTCTAATCTGTTGTTCTGTGGTGCAGTGGGGGGAAATGTGTGTAACATCTGGTCTGTCTCGTGCAGGAGTGCTTTGAGATGTGTGTGCTCTGTGTGTGCTCCTGCTTTGGTGTCCCTGGGATCAGCAGCTCTGCTGCTCCCACCTCAGCTGGGACAAGGACAGCACTTGGCCACTGCATTCTGGCTGTGGGTTTTAATGCCAGTCTGTTTCCAGGGATGAAACGAGTTTTATTTCATTCTGCTGTGCCCTCTCTCACTGCCCTGGCCGTGCCCTGCAGTTCCCTCACTCACCATTGCCCATTAGCAATCCTTTATTGGTCCCCCACCTTCGTCTCTTCCTGCTGGGGAATAATTTGGGGTTTATGTGCAGTTTTCTTGGGACTCGTCAAAGAATAATTACACCCCATTAACTCCCCTCTGTATCATTACTAATTCACACCTATGGAGTATTTTCCAAGCAGCTGATCTCGGTTGTCTCTTAATTGCTGGAGTCCATAAACTCTGTTAAACTGAAACTGTGTGAAGGATTTGCACCCTCTAAAACTTCTCCCTCCAGTGCAAAACATAACAGAGAATTGGAATGTGGCAGCTTTATCAGATCTTACTTCTTCCCTATTTAGGCAAATTATTTGCTTCTGGCCCTGTTGAAAACTCCAAAATGTGTATATTAAGGTGTAAAAAATAGGACACTAAAAGCGTGAGAAAGTCGTGGCTGTTCAGCCTGGAGAGCAGAAGGCTCCAGGGAGAGCTCAGAAGTCCCTTCCAGGGCCTAAAGGGGCTCCAGGAGAGCTGGAGAGGGACTGGGGACAAGGGATGGAGGGGCAGGACACAGGGAATGGCTTCCACTGCGAGAAGGATGGGATGGATGGGATCACAAATCTTTCAGCTGAGCATAAGAGAAAAAAATACTGTTGGTGGCAACTCTTATTTCCCTGGAAAAAAAATCCTGGCCCCCTGGCAGAGGAACAGTTTCTGCACAGAAAACATGACACTATTTACAAAACGCAGTGTCTAATATCCTTTTCCAGCTTGGAAAGAGGAGTTTATTTCAATACATCCTTTTTTAATTGCCATGAGCTGGACTTGTAAATACTGTAAGTGGTTGAGTAATAGTCCTTAGTGAGCAGAGCAGAGGAAGGGACAGGTTTTCCACTCTTGGAACCCTCTGCATTCCCTCAGCTCCGCCAGGGAGACAGCTCGCAGCAGATACTGAACACAAATAAAAGCCTCTTAATTAAAAGAGCATTTAAGCCCAGGGGATGCCCGTGGGTGTGATGGCAGTGCCCAGCACAGTGATCCAGCTGGGTGAGGAGTTTGTTTATTGGGGGTGGTTTGGGAGGTGGATCCAGGATGTTCTCACTAAAACATTTCTTTCTTTCCTCTAAAAAATGGGAGAGAAAGGGGAGAGTTCCTGCTGGGAAATGGGGAGTTAAGGAGAAGGGAGGGGATCTCATTTTGTAGGATCTCGTTTGTCATTAACTTCTGCAGGGATCCAGTGGGTTTGGGGCAGGATGGGGCATAGTGCTGTGGGGTTCTCTCCAGAGCTGGATGATCCCTGTTTCCCCAGGTCAGGTACATGCCTGAAAGCCCAGCTCTGCACAGAGTACTTTGTGTTGGAAACAATTTCCTGGTGCAGTTTGGATTTCCTCCAGAATAATCCTTTGCCCCAGTGGGATGGTACAGAGGGATTCTAGCAAAGCTCCACCAGCCTGGCTGTGAGTTAAACACATCCCTTGATGTTTCCATGGCAGATGTTCAGGTAGGAAGGAACCCCACAGGCACTGCTGGAAAATACTGATTTGAAGGGTCGGGAAGGAAAGAAACTGCTCTGCCAACGTGGGGTTTGGGTCCAGGTCTCTGCTCAGGTCCCCAGAGTGCAGGGCTGAGCAGGGGGAATCCTTCCCAGCTGGGAGGAGGAGCAGGAGGAGGAATTCAATCACAGAAACAATCTGTCAATGCTGAAGGCAGCAGCCTAAACCTTGTTGTGTCTCCTGCAGGGATGCTGGTGGTGATCGTGCTGCTGCTCATCGCCATCGCTGTGGTCGCGCTCTGGCCGACGGGTTAACCCCGATCCTGCCAGGGCAGCTGCTCCAGGGGAGCACCAGGGCTCCAGGGAGGGACCTGCTGTATGCAGGGACCTTCTGTGCTGGGAATGAACTCACTCCATCCTTGGGAATGAACTCCACAGCTGGGAATGAACTCCGCAGCAGCAGGCTGAAGCAGCGTCCACCAGACATCCGCTCTCCCTGGAGCAGCGTGGCTGAGGAGCTCTGTGGGACCTGGAGGATTTCAGTGGGAAAAGAGGATTTTGTCCCACTCTTCTCACCTCCCTCTGGTACTCAGGCAGGTGCAGCTGTAGGATGGACCCACCTCTCCTGCATCTGCATCTGGGGACACGCTGGTGCTGCTGCCTGCCCATCTCCCTGAGCTCAGACATCCCAGGGGCTTCAAACACCAAAATCCAGGAATGATTTGGAGAACAGCAATGTTCAATGTTCCCCTGCTTCAGGATCCCTCCTTCAGAGAGAACATGCTCTGTGGTTTTCAAGGAATAGTCTTGGGGAATGACTGCATCTGGATTCTCACAGGCTGGGAAGCGACCGCCCTGCAGGACCCCCGTGGGCTGCACGGAATCACTGGTGACTGAGTCAGTGCTCAACCCTTGGGGGGGAGGTATTGGTGGTTTATTGATCTCCAGGGATGGTTATTGATCTCCAGGGATGGAGTTATTGGTGAGTCACTGATCTCCAGGGATGGGAGTTAAACAGCAGCAGGACTCAGCCCAGCCTGTGCCAGTGGAGAGCTTTGCCCTCGTGTGCTCCCCAGGGGCTCTGCCAGCCTGGCTCGGGAGATGCACCAGAATTAACGTCCTCACTGAGCTCTGTCTCTTCCTTTGACAGCTTCTCACACCCTTCTACAGCTGAGAGGAAAGATTACCTATTTCAAAACTAATGAAAAAGAAGTATTAAATGTTTGCTTCTGGCCAAGAGAATAATTATTTTGTTACACATGCCAGTTTGATTTCAGGATTAATAAAGCAAGCAATAAATACTGATTAAAGCTGATCCATTTATATACAGTTTCTCTGCCTGGGGTTTTATTGTTTCCTACTATCTTGTGTTGCCTGTGAATGATTTATCCAATGCTGCCATATCCTAAGAGCTGGTCTGGAGAAGGAAATAAGTGATTCTGTCAGACTGTGTGTGTATGATGACAGATCTGTGAGACCTGCCCTGCTGGTGTCTCCTTTCCCAGCTCTCACCTGGCTGTGGCACTCACCTCCCTCTGGCCACGCAGCACATCCAGCACTGCTCTGAGAGGTGGAACCAGGGTGTCCTGGTGCTGTGTCCCCTCTTGACTGGCACAAATTCCTTCTGCCCTTCTGGGCTCGGTTTCCCCAGACTGAGACTTGGGCACTGCCTCCTTTGTTAAGGCGTTGGTGACTGCAAGTCACCCTCAGTTGTCTCCTTGCAGGGTGCAGGTGTTGGCTGGAGCTTGGACCCTGTCACTCCAGGCTCTGAGATTGAGAGCCAAGGAAGAAGATGGAGTTCTGCAGGAGGCAGAGGCAGGGAGCTCCTGAGTACCCCGTGGACAGCATGGAATACACAGAATCCCAGACTGGTTTGGATGGGAAGGGCTTTAAATCCCATCCAGTGCCACCCCTGCCATGGGCAGGGACACCTTCCACTGGCCCAGGTTGCTCTAAGCCCTGTTCAGACTAACCTTGAGCATTCCCAGGGATCCACAGCTTCTCTTCTTCACTTGTCATGGGTGGTGCTGTGTCCTGCAGCTGTGGGAGATGTCCCCTGGATCCAGAGAACATTTCCCTGTCTTTGTGCTCCTGGGGAGGGCACTGGAGAGGAGCTTGGTGGAAAGGCCCAGAGCTCCAGCTGTGCCCCCTCCAGCTTCAGCCAGGGCTCTGTGCCCGTGCCCAGCTCCTCCTCAGCACTCAGAGGCTGGAGCTCCTCCGTGTGCTCTGCTGGAGAAAATCCTTGAAGCCTGTACAAGCGCAGCCCAGGCTGTGCCTGCTCAGTTCACCTTGTGGCTGTCAGAGAGGGGAAGGGCAAGCAGAGATGGTTTCATGTCCTCTGGTTTTCCAGAGGACATGGCAGGGGGTTGATGAGTTCAGTGTTGATGTCAGATTAGAAATGGAGCTTTAGGCAGGGCTGCTCCAGCTGGAAACAAGGAAAGGCTTTGGAGAGCAGTTCCAAATCTGGGCATTCCTGCAGCTCTGCAGAGGGAGTGACTCTGGGAATGCTCCTGGAGCTGGTCCTCAGCAGCAGCCTCGAGCCCAGAGCAGGATTTCACTCCTGCTCTGGAGCAGCCCTGTGGATCTTTAGTGACAGTGAGAGAGCAACGTGGGGTTTGTTCAGCTGAGACCACGGGCCTGGGCTTCTAATTAAAACTGTCAGTTCTGGAGGGAATGATGGCTTTGTTTGAATTCCCAGGACACACAGGATGGACGTGTAACTCATCCTGATCAACATTCCACAGGGACTTTGTTCTGACCGAGCCTTTCAAAGGCACTTTCTGACCCACTGGGTCCTCCAGCACATTTTTCCTGGGAGTGCCTGGGAAGGGTGGAAACACCAAGATTCACTCGTTGTGCTGGCAAACAAAGAGGTTCTCAGCCTTGCCCTTTAGGTAACATTTAATGTGTTGTGTGGGTGAGGAATTTTATTAAAAAGCAGCGGATTTGGCAGCGCTCTGCTGTGTGCAGGGAAGCTTTTCTGTCTCCCCCAAGAAAAAGGAAGGTTGAAATACGAGAGACACCAGGGTTTGGCTCTGAGCAGCAGCAGTGGAGAAGCCAACCTGGAGTGGCTTCTCCAAGCAAAGATCTTCCTGGAATGTGCCCAGAGACATCCCAGGCTTCGCCTTCCCTGCCACCTCCTCCATCTTTCTCCTGGAAGACGTGCTCAGGAGTTCAGCTGCTTCCAGCTGTAGTTTCATCAAAAATCCCAGTGCTGGGGGCAGGTCTGGTGTGTGCTCCAGGCATGGATGTCCCAGTGCCCTGGGGAAAATCCCCACCTCCTGCATGAGAACAGGGATCATATTGGAAGGCTGCTGGGCATTTTCACATTCCCTGATTGCTGGTGTGAGCTCGGTGTGAGGATGGCTCCTCTCCCACTCTGCCTGGTGGGACCAGGCTGGGAAAACCACGCCAGGTCCAGCCCTCCGTGGGAAAAGCCTCATCCCCCTCATTCCAGAGCCACCATGTCACCTTTGGACAAGTGGCCACCTGCAATCTGGGAAGCCCATTTGCCCCTTGGAGCAGAGGGCTGGCACTTGTGACCCATTTGTCTCTGCAATAAAGATCTGAGATTTCCGCCCCCTGGGATGTTTTTGTATTCATAAATTCCCAGCACTGCTGAAGGCTCAGGTCAGCTGGGCTGACCTCCAGCACTTGGCAGCACCTTTTGCCTGGATTTTTGTCCCTGGAAGTGTTTTGCTGCCTCAGTTCCCCCTCCTCCAGCTCTCCATGATGTTGGTGCCACCAGCCCTTCCTTGCCTGGGCTCAGCTGGGACGGAGCTGATGGAGCCCTGAGCCCTGCAGGGGATGGGCAGGAAGGGCCAGCACTGCTGAGCAGCCTCTGCCTGGGACACAGACGGGTCCAGAGTGGGCTTGGCAGCTTTCCTGACTCCAAACTTTGGCTGTCCCCACACCCAGCTCTGGGTGGGGTCCCACTGCAGGGCACAGCTGAGCCCACAGGGGCTGGTGGGGACCCTCCATGCCACCCACCCACGGTGACCCCACTGTCCCCAAGGCCATGTGGCCACTGCCTGGGCGTGCTGGGCTGGGACTGCCAGTCAGAAATGTCTGTGCCACCTCAGCCCCGCCAAGGGGACACCGGCAGACGCTGGGGGTGGAGGGGACACCAGCATTTCCTTGTCTCACAGGCTCGCCGAGCAATGGGGTGGGAAAAAACAGAAATTCCTGGAGATTTTTACAGTTTACAAGAGTTTATTCAACTGGTTTCTGACTTTAGTTCTACCGAGGGGGTGCTGAACAGTTACAAGCTCCTTCGGGTCAATTACAGCCAATCTAACGAACAAACAAACAAAAGGGGGGGAAAAAAAAGAAAAGAAACAACTCAGAAAAACAATAAGAAAATCCACAACTTTTTCACGTGTCATTAAATATATTCATATATAATAACCATAATATATTAGTATGCATTGTAAAGAAACATCGCCCAAAGCAGTCTGCCATGGTCATAACTAAACAACATTTACAGTTCAAGATATTAACAGAAATAATAAAAAAAAAAAAATCAACAACAACAACAAAAAAAAAACAACCCCAAAACGAACACAGGTTTGTGAGGGGATGGGAGGGGGCACGGACACGACAGAACGAACAGAAACGAGACCAAGCGACTTGTGTCGGGTGCTACGCTCAGTGATGATTGTTTTGGCATTGCAGCTGCTCTCCAAAGCCTCCCTGAAGGCACCACAGCCCCTCCCGGCGACCCCGCTGTCCTCGGGGTCCCACTCCTGTCCCCAGGGGATGGGTGGGCTGGGTTCTCTGTTGATCTCTGGGTTTGGTCCCCCAGAGCTCCCCTCTGGAATTGAGGGGGGCATCATGTCCCTCTGGGTGACCAGGAGAGGTGTCCTCCTGGAGATGTCCTGGAGCAGGGCTGGCTGCAGGGAAGAGTCGCACCCTCTGGACCCTGAAAAGGGGCTGCTGTGCCCTCCCAGCAGAGGCTGTTCCAGTTCCACCAGTTCCAGCAGAAGCTCCTGCAGGTCAGGGTTACTGGGAGCACATGAAGGGCACTGGGGCTGTGGGTGGAGTGAGGGGTTTTGCCTGGTCGAACTGGAAAGCACAAAACTGCAGCAGGGAGGGAAGGACAGGTCCTGGTGGGACAGGGCTGGGGACTTCCCTCCCTCCTGTGCCAGGATCCAGGCTGTGGTGGCAGCTCATTTCCTTCTGAGTCCCCAGGTTATCAGTGCCTGGAGGGGTCTGGCCATGGGAGGAGGGGGTGGGGGGCTCGCCTGCAGCCTCCAGGACACGTGGGAGCAGGGAAGGGGCTGGAGGGTGTCCCTGGGGGTTTGGGGTGTCCAGGCTGTGCTGGGGAGGGCAGCTGTGCTTGACAAGGCTGGAAACTGGGAGTGAGCATTGGGTGTCCAGGTGTGCCATGGGCAGTCCCCATGTCCCCTGGCCTTTCCTTCCTGCTCTCCATGTGGAGAACTGGCTTTGGGTAGGATTCTGGTACTTTAGGCACCGTTTGAAGGTTGGGGACATCCTGGCTACCTGGGGATGAGCTGTCCCCAGCTTTGGGGTTCCCTGGCAGCAGCTGATGGTGGCTGCAAGAGAGTGTCCAAGCGCCATTTTGGGGCTTTCAGCCTCCGTTTAGACACTTGAAGTCAGATTTTATCCTTCAGAACCTGGTGGCTTCATTTCCCTTGGCTGCAAAACCTTCGGCTGTCCTTGAGCTCCAAGATAAGGAAAATCAAGTCCAGTTTGGAAAGGGGGAGAAAACACAGACTTGGCGGGGGGGGGGAGTTTCTTGCTGTCCAGGGTGAGATTTTTCTCCTAATACCCAGATTAATTTTGGGGGCCTTGTGGTGGCAGGGGAGGCTCAGCAGAGCTGGATCCCTCCGGGTGGTGTCTCCAGCAGCCCTGGGAGCCTCCTCTTTGCACCTATTTACATGGCTGCCCTGCTTTATGGTGGTTTATGTCATTATATAAATATTGTCAATTGCTATAAAACAAGGCAAAAACACTGGAAAATGTCATAAAAGAGATGTTTCCAAGTTTCCTAAAAGGAAAAATATCAGGGAGGTTTTGCTTTTCATAGCGACTAATGTTTGCTTCTCCCCCAGGTACCGTCCTGCCCTCCCTGCCTTCTGCCCCAGCTATTCCCAGTCTCCAAGGATGAGTAGACTTGGAATTCCCCATTCCCCGTGGGCTGGTGTGGCAGGGGAGCAGCCTGGCATAGGGGTGACAACTCCTGAGCCAGTCCTGCCCACTGGGTGCCCAGGGGAAGATGCTCAAGTCTGAGGTGAGGCAGCCTCCACTGTGCTCAGTGCATTCATGGCTGGAAATGGGGAATTTTAAATTGGCTGTTTGTCCCCCCAGCAGAAGGACGAGAGCTCCAGGTGGGTCACACCTTGCTCCTGGCTGAGACCCCTTCCCTGGGCTGGTCCTTGCCCTGTGTGGGCTCTACCCCGGTCAAGCCCCAGAGCTCTGCACTGGCCCCACTGCCCAGGGAGACAGTCCTGGCACCCTCTGCTCCCCACTTTGTCTCCAAGACCTTTTACAGGGATTTGAGGGGCTGCAGCTCCAGAGGGAGCAAGGGCAGAGCTGCTGTAGGTTTGGGAGAGCTGCCTGAGTCTGGGAGTGAAACCAGTGACCAGCCAGGACCTTGGTGTCCCCTGCAGGGATTTTCTACCATCTGAGGGTTCCTGGGGTGCTGACAGCAGCAGAGGGGACTGAGCTCATGGAGGAGGTTCAGGGGTGGCCACAGTGGAGATTCAGGGACTGAGACTGGCAGGATCTTCCCGGGCACTTTCTGGGAACTGGACGCCAACTCATTTTTTGTCAGGGTGTTTCCTTGGGGATCCTGGTATTGGCTCCTTGCCTGTAAATGGGTGTCTGCAGGGGGACAGGGCACCCTGTGGGCTCGCCCTCCATCAGTGTGGTGGGGGCAGCATCTTCAAGGTCAGGGGCTGAGCATGGAGCCATTCCCAGCAGGAAGTCACCCACCAACATTGTCCCCTCTTGGCTGTGCCTGAAGTGGACCCAGAGCATCCTCACAGTCAGAGAGCTCATCCGGCCCAGGCACCATCAGTGGGTGGTGGCCATGGCTGTTGGATGCCAAAGCCCTCCAAGACCCCGTCCGCCAATCCTCGGATCTGTCCTCAGCAAAAGTCTTGGTTTAGTTTCCTCTACAAGAACTGTCTCAGTCAGCCTAAGTCGCAAGTACGTATTTTGGGGATGGGGAGTTAATTTCCAGCGGTGCTGTTGATTAGTTTCTTACAGGGTGGATGTGCCCATGCTGTGCTTTGGAGGCAGCAGATGTTGGCAGCTGGAAGGCAGTTCGGTGTCTCTTGAGTTCTTCAGCAATGGGGCTGGAGGGAGCTGGGGGGCCCCAGGTGCCTCATGCCCACACCCCACTCGAGGGTTCTGTCCGTGTGTGCAATCGGGTCCTGTTGGGTTTTGTTGAGTTTCTGTTGGATCTTGTTGGGTTTTCTTGGGTTTTGTTGGGTTCTGTTGGGGTTTTTTGTGCCCTGTTGGGTTCTCTTGGGTCCTGTTAGGTTTTCTTGGGTCGTGTTGGGTTCTTTTGGATTCCATTGGGTTTTGTTGGGTTCTGTTGGGGTTTTTTGGGTCCTGTTGGATTTTGTTGAGTTTTGTTGTGTTTCCATTGGGTTCTGTTGGGTTTTGTTGGATCTTGTTTGGTTCTGTTGGGTTTTGTTGGGGTTTTTTGAGTCCTGTTGGGTTCTCTTGGGTCCTGTTGGGTTTTGTTGGGTTCTGTTGGGGTTTTTTGGGTCCTGTTGGATTTTGTTGAGTTTTGTTGTGTTTCCATTGGGTTCTGTTGGGTCCTGTTGGGTTTTGTCTTCCCTGGAATACGAGGTGCAAGCCCAGCACCCCCCAGCCATGGTCACTGTCCCCCTGTCCCCCCAGCCCGCCCTGGCAGCCGGTCCCTGCCCGCCCCAGCTCTACACAAAGCAGCATGCACAGTCAGTCTCTCCCTCTCCTCCTCCTTTAGGCTTTCTTACACTTCCCCTTCTTCTCCCGCTGCTGGAACTTCCGGAGCCGCCGGGCCCACGTGTCCCGCCACTGGATCACCAGGCTGGTTTTGTCTGCAATGATGCCGCTCTGGTCGGGAGAGTCCTCGTTGTTGCCCAGCAGCAAATACTTCTTCATGGGCTTGATTTTGGGGCACTTGCAGGCTATGTCCTTGGAGTGGATCCACAGGGTCTGGTCTCCACGCCGGATCCGGTTGCTGCCTTGTTTGTAGACGGAGATGATGTTCACTGTGAACTTCCACCAGTCCGCATTCTTTTCTGCTTTCAGGATGTGGATCTGGACAGCTGGAAAAAAACAACACAGGCAAGAGAGGAAAAGGTGTTACTGTTTGGGCTGGTGAGGAGAAAATAAACTTCAAGCCTTACCTAATGGGCTGTGTGAGGAAGAGGCATTTTGCAGCAGCCAAGGGTTGTGGATGCCCCAGAATTTTGTCCCCAGGCCACCCCCCAAGAGCAGGAGCAGCCAGTGCTGCTCCTGAGGGTCTCAGCATAGCTTCCAAGACCACCACAGGCTGGGGAGATGGTCTCCAGTTCTGAGTCACTGAAACATCTCTGCAAGTGCTGAATGGCAGCACTGGGCTCCAAGGACACCTCTTGGTGTCAGCAAGACTGAGGTGGGAGGACAGCCATGGTCCCTGCACAAGGTGATGATGGTGATGGTGATGATGATGATGATGATGACGATGATGATGACAATGTTTTCCAAGCCCATGGCTGATGCTGTGTAACCACCTCAGTAGCTGTGGACTCAGGAAGCCTCAGCCTTTGCTCTTTCCTGGGATAGGAAAATCAGCTTCCAGGAAAATACCTTCCCCAGGCAGGGCCTGCCCAGCCCTCCTGGGTTTTCTTAGGCAGCTGTGGGATGAGGAATCCCCAGCAGCAGAGACAGAGGGAAATCCCAGGTGAGGATGGCCTGGCTGGGAGAGCAGGCAGGGGCCAGGCTCTGCACGGGCTGGTGCAGCACAACCACAAAGAGCTTTTTTAGCCAAATCATTGAGCTTTTCCCTTCCCCCCCAGTCTTCTCTCCATGCCCTGGGAGCTATAAACCCCTGCCGGTTCACCTGCCTGGCTGAGCCCCAGTGGGGCAAATCCTGCTTGTATCAATTAACAGAGGGAGAAGTAACTCCCAGAGACCTCAGGGAAGACTCTCCCATTTGCCTTGTAACAGTTCAGTTACCCCCCGGGCTGGTGGTGGAGGAGAATCCCCCTGTCTCTAAAACCAAATGATTCCAGGCTCTGGGAGGAAGCAGAGCTCTGCAGCCCAGCACTGCTTTTTAACACGTTGCAAAATATATGGGGTATTTTTTTCAGAGCATGTCATGAAGGCCAGATGCTTTCATTAAAAAAAAAAAAAAAAAAAAAAGGGAAAAAAAGGAAAAAAACAACCCTAAGCTCTGACCATGTATTTCCCTGTCTGGTGTGAAGGTAACAAAATGTGAAGAGTAGCCAATTTTTATTTTTTTGGAAACAAATCTTTCCAAAAAAGCTTAAACCTTTGACCTGCCTGGGTCCAAACTGACAAAATGGAGAAAATGAATGAAAAGGAACTGGAGAGAGGTGGTTACAGGAAACTCTGCTCTAAAACACACAGTCTGTATTTTTTTTATGTCAAGGCCCCCGTCTCTTATTTTTTCCCTTTTTATTAATGAAGTGGAAGGAGTGAAAGCTTTGAGGAAGGCTTGGCTGGCGCAGCCACAGCTGCCTGCCCTGACAGCCAGATTTCTGCCCATAGCTTCACATCCAGGATGCTCAGCTCCTCCTGAGCAGGGCTTTGGAGCCCAGCTTTAGTGGTATTTGCCTGGGTATTTCAGTGGTGAGCTGGGAGCAGCACCTCCAGCATCTCCCAGGGGACACAGGACATGCAGAGAAGCAGAAATGGGCCAGGATGAATTTTTGGAAGCACCTAAGGTGGCTCCCCTGGGGAAATCCCCAGGGATTTGAAAACTCCCTTCTCATGAAGGAGGTTTCAGTCCCTTCCTGATTTGGGGCTCTGGCTTGGCTGTGCTCCCCCAGTCCAAAGCTGGCTTTGGGGCTTGGTGTTGTCCTTCACCTGCCCTCTCCTGGGACAGAGCTTGGCTTTGTGCTGAACTGCTCTCATTTGGCTGATGTTCCACTGAACCTCTGCACTCAGGACTGTCCCTGTCTGTGCATCCCTGGAAAAACATCTCTGGCAAAAGCCTTGGGGCAGAAGATGGAAGAGGTGTTAGGGGATGATGCTCCCCTTGCTGTGATATGCTGGGAGCAGGAGAACAAAATCAAAGGAGCTGCAGCTTCCACAGCTCCAGGTGGGCTGGTGACACTGGTTTCAGCGGGGATGGGTTCTGCTCCAGACTGGTGACACTGGTTTCAGCGGGGATGGGTTCTGCTCCAGACTGGTGACACTGGTTTCAGCGGGGATGGGTTCTGCTCCAGACTGGTGACACTGGTTTCAGCGGGGATGGCCTCTGCTCCAGGCTGGTTTCAGTGAAGAGGGGATCCAGCCGAGCCCTGGGGGAAATCTGTTGTACCCCAGGCACTCCCACAGATCCAGAGATTTTTCTCCAGGTTCACTTCCCTGCAGCCTGCTCTGCTCCTAAGGGAGCTCTCAGGCATAAAACAGGCCTGGGGAGCTGAGGGACAACTGGGGGACAGCTGCCCCATGAACCACATCTCACCTGACACTGATACTCCTGAACCACAAACCCCATCTGGATGGTGCCTTCCAGCTCTCACCTCATGATGGTTCTTTGGCACAAGAAGGTGACTGAGTGGTCCCCGGGCTGTGGGAGGGCAGGGGGGGTTCCTGGTCCCTTCCTTCATCCCCAGAGCTCAGGGATGCTCCCAGCTCCTCGAGGCCTGGCTGGGAGCCTCCAGCCACAGGAAAGCCCCAAAGGCTGGAAGCTGGAGATGAAAGCCCAGGGGTGGATGGTTTGATGTCAAGAAAAACAAAACCCAGCCCAAAGTCTCAAAACAACATTTGAGGGCTGCTGCTGAAGACTGAAAGCAGCGCCTTGCAGCATTCAGAGGTCATGAGCCAGGCCCCCAAAACTCCTGAGGCTGCCATGAAAGGAGGGAAAAACCTAGTTATTTAATTCATTTTTAAATTTACATTTGGGGTTTGTGATAAATCTCCTGAGATCAAGGCTTTCCTTGCTAAGGCTGACTCAGGGCTGTGCTGCAGAGCCAAATCTGTGCATCCCATTGTGAGATCCTGGAATATCACATAAATCCCATGCACAGAGCTGTCTCTGGGAGCTGGAAATTTGGGGACCACCACAGTGCTGGGCCCTGGGAAAGATCCCAAGGGGTGATGGCAGTGGGAACAGAGCAGTTTGAGGGTGTTTAATATGGCCAGGTGGAAGGGGGTGCTGGGGACAGCAGTGGCAGGCACAGATGTCCCAATCCAAGGCAGGGTTTTCCAAAGACTTGGCTCCCCTCTCGCTGCACAAGTGAAGTGGAGTCCATGTGGATTTTATTCCAACCAGCAGCAAAAGGTGACCCCGACACCATCTGGGTTTGGGAATGTGAAGGGCTGGCTCCTCGCTGGAGCAAAGTGTTAAAATGTGATTTTTTTTCCCCCTTTTTTTCAGTTTTTAATTTATTCGGCGGCGGCTCTGCCTCGCTCTGGTTGCCAATTTCCTACTGGTTTAATATTGGAGATTTATGATTCCTAATCCCTGGGTGTGCCCTGGTGCTGGGGGACCCCTCACTGCCCTGGCTCTCTCCCTCAGCACGTGGCTCCAGCAGGGATTGCTCAGCTCCAGGGATGGGATTTCTCCACCTTCCAAGCAGTGGAAGGGGCTGTGAGTGCTGGGGTTGGTGCTTTCCCCCTGCCTTGGGTTTTTTTGAGGATTCAGGTTTTTTCTCCCCCCTCCCTCCCTCTTTTCAAGCTGCCTTTTGAAAATACGTTTTGCTTTTTTCCAGCAGCCCCTGCCAAGCTCCTCTCGACAAAGGGGGTGACTAAGAGAAGGCTCCGCTGAAGGAAGGATTTTTTTACTTTTTTTTTCCAAGAAAGGGCAAAGTGAGCAGATGATCTCACCTTTCGGATGAGGACTCTGTTCCTCAGCCCCATTCCCTCCCCAGTGCTGGGATGGGGATCCAGGGCCGGCATGAGGGACCACAGTGCTGGTACAAAAACATTCCAGCATCATCCGTGCAGGATCGGGCCCTGCTGCAGCACAGGCGGCTCAGCTTCAGGGGCAAAATGGAGATTGAAAAGCTCCAGGTTTCCTTTACCACAGTCACACCCCACAGAGAGCAGAAAGTTCCCCAAAATCGGGCGCCTGAGGGAGTTCACACCTCACCTGGATCAGCATCACCTGCTCATTAAATAATGCCCTCTCCTTTTGGGAATCCCAAAATTCCCTCAGTGGGTTCAGCTGAAATCTCTTCTGCTCCCCCGGGATTTAACTGCCCTCACCTCAAGCTCTTCTGGGAGCTGAGTGGCCCTGTGCTCCCCCTCACAGCCAAAATAAACCCAGAAAAAGCTTTTCTGCCTCTCTTCCTACCTTCCCCCCTCCCGAATCTCCCGGCTTGCCCTCCCCGCCTCCTGTTTCACTCCAAATATTTGCACCCAAACCCATCTCGCGGGGGAAAAAGCCTAAATTAAAATAAAAAGAAAAAAACCCCACAAACCCGACAAAAACAAACAGATACGAAAAATAAATAAGGGAAAATATCCCCTTTGAAAGGCTGAATGAAGCGGGGAGCTAAAAAGCCCCATTGAGGAGCACGGGGTGGATGATAGCTCCCGATTGAGGCCTCGGGAGAAGGAGCTCTGTTCAAGCTAATTAGGGCCTTTTAGGACATTCAGCACAGCGATGCCAGCAGAACGGTGAGGAAAAGAGCCTCCTAATTGGCTTCCTGCTGGGGTGTCAGTCCCAAAGTCTTTATTATCCCTCCCTGCACCTTTTCAACCCTTTCTTCCCTCCCTGGCCCCGGTGAAAGCCTGGGCTGCCCCGGCATCGCTCACCCCGCTGCCTCACCGCCATGGTTTGTCCTCAAAAAAGCAAATTTGCCGTGGCTGTGGGGATGGCTGGGGCCGTAGGGAACCCTTCACAGCCAGGAGGGTCGGGTGGGAGCACCTTCATGCCAGTTCTGGGACAGTGTCCCCCACACTTGAGCCAGCCCCAGCCGCAGAAGTGATGCTGAGTGAGAAAAGAGAAGGAAAAGCTCTTTCCAGCACTTCCCTACTCATTGCTCCAGGGGGATCTCCTGCCTGAGACACCTCCTGAGCCACCCACACACACCTTGGCAGGGTCTGCTGGAGCCCACAGGGCAGCCCTAAACAAAATGGAGTGTGAGTGTCACCCAGACCTCCGACAGATCCGAGTGTGAGTGTCACTCCAATAGATCCGAGTGTGTGTCACCCAAACCTCCAATAGATCCGAGTGTGTGTGTCATCCAGGTGAGAGGGAAATGCTTGCTGCTCATCTCCACAGCAAAAAGTCTTTTAAATATTTTAAATATTTTAAAATATTTAAAAGCCGTGGCACAGCACAGTGAGAGGAGAGGGGACATGGTGTCATCAACCTAGAAGACACTGGAAAACACTTGGAAAACAGGAGTTTCCTGCAGACGCTGGGAGAGCCCCAAAGCAGGGTCCACAGTGTGTCATCCCAGTTTCCCAAGGGACACACGGCATCACTGCTCCACCGAGCAACGCTGCCCAGGGCTGCCTCTCCAAACCTGACAAAAACCAAAGTGCACACACCCCAGGTCGGGCTGGGTGGCCTTGGGGACACCCCGCGGGGATGCTCCTGCCCCGCATCCCTTTGGCACCGCTCGTCCCTGGAGAGGGGACACTCACCATAGTCTTTCTTACAGTACTTCTTCATGTTGATCTTCAGCTTCCCCTTGGAGGCTTTGCAGTACGAGTCGCAATCTGCACGGAGAGAGGGGGAGGGCAAGAAAACATTAACAAAACAAATTAGCCTTAAAATGAAGAAAGCGCTGGGGGAAGGGGGGACGGCTCAAAGCTGCAGGCTGCCATGAATAAGCAGCGTGCCTGTGATATCCATCTGCCAGGCCCCGATTGGGTCGGCCGAGGGGCATTGAGAAAGCCCTTCCTTTCTAAAGAAAGCGTCTCACAAAGGAGCCCGTCCTCCCTCCGCCTCCCCCGGCCGGCTTCCCCGGCCGCCTCTGTCTTCCTGGGAGACCCCGGGGGCCTCCCTTATTGTGCCACCCAGAGCTTTTGAGAGCCACACAAATTCCCCCTGTTCTGCAGCTCCCAACTGGAGCCTGCCCGGAGTCCACAGAGGCCCCATTGTCACCCCTAACCCGGGCCGGTGTCAGCCTTTGGCATTCATTGCCGAGAGATTCGGGCTGGGGTCACCCTGCCACAATGCGGGTCAGAGAGGAAATTAGCAGCCCATGAAGCATTAGCAAAGCCTTTTGGTGTCCACTCCACTGAAGTGTGCAAATAAAATACCCCAGTAGGAACATTTCATTTCTAATGGGCCCCCACTGCTGGGACACGCTGGCCTGGCCCAGGCGGCCGGCGGGAGCCTGGCACGGCCCCCTGGCACTGCCACTGCTGCTGGCCACGGGCCACTGGCACGGCCCTGGAGCCCACGGGCACACCGAGCCCTGCCCTGGGAGTGCTGGTCCTGCAGTGGGTGGGCAGTGCCCTCTGGCCACCTCCAGGAACATCCCCATGGCACCACGGCCATGCCAGGAGAGGGGCCAGGAGCCATCCCATGCCCAGTGCCAGGACTGAGGTAGGCTCATGGACATGCATCCATGGCTCCTCAGCACCCACAGGTGCCAGAGAGGCCCCCAGCAGCACAGAGTACCTCATTCAGGAAGAAAGGACACGTCTGTCTGCAGCAGCAGGCCTTGGTACAGTGACAGCCTTGGAGGCCTCTGTCTCTCCCAGCATTGTCCTTCCCCAGCCACTGCTGGAGCACACGTGTGGATCTGCTGAAGGGCCCAGCAGGGCCCCAGGGGGTTGTGGGGAAGGTGGCAATGCTGCTGACATGCCATGGCCAGCTCACACTTGGGTGCCAGGACCATGAGGAACCCCCTCAGCACCAACCCCTGTGACCCATATGTGCCCTAGCCCCTCTCAACGTGGCCGTGCAGAGTCCCCACCTCAGCCCCATGGCTCCCTGCTGCTCCCACTCCTCAGGAGAGACCCTCAGGACAACCAGGCTTCCTGCTCTTCCAGCCAGGCCAACCCCAAACACTGTGATCTTCCTCCTGCAAGAGCCCCAGCTGAGATCTGTGTCCAGCTACAACCCAGCCAAGGCCCCTCCAAAGGCTGCTGACTGAGGGCTTCCAGCTACTGATGCCTTCCATTTGTTTTTCTCATCTAACATTTCTGAGCATCCAGCAAAACCTGAAATGCACTGAGGAAGGAGTGGATATTCCATCAGAACTGCAGCTGAGTGGATGGAGATGTGCTAGCAAACCCCCAGCCATACCCACGTGGCAGGATGCCACCATACTGTGGGACATGGCTGCCTGGTGTCAGTGAGCTCAGGGAATAGAAACATTCCTGACCCAGGTAAGGTTTTCCCGGCCATATTTTGAAGGAAAAGTCTCTAAGGGAACTAAATGTCTGTGCCGTGACCCATGGAAGCTTCCCCTGAGCTTTTTGGGGGAGCAGGGAATGCCAAGGGACAGACAGGCTGCTCTACCAGGCTGCTGGCACCACTCTGCTCAGCCCAGGCTGCTGATGTCCTCAGGACACCAGTGTGGCTATGACACAGCTGCTGATGGCTCTCCCTGGCACAGAAATCCTGGAGCTCTGTGGGTGTTCACTGCTGCTGTCACACCTCAGCCTGTGGGCAGAACAAGAGATGACACAAGGACAGGTGGGCAGGGAAGAGCAGAGCAGGGACAAGCCTGGAAGCTCTGGCTGTACATCCCTCCTGCCCTGGCCAAATCCAGGACACGCTGGCCAGCAGCTGGCCCTGAAGAGCAGGGGTGGGCAGCAGCTCCCACCTGCACATTCATGGCTCAGCCCCACAGGGATCTCCAGCAGCCAGAGCACACCTGCAGCAGATCTTCCTGCAGCCCCAGTGCTGCTGGGATCCAGTCCAAGAAACAGCAATCAGAGACACCATTGCTCTGGACTCCAGTCCAGAACCCTCTCAAGAGTAACCCCAAATCACCTCAGCAACCTCTCCCCACAGAAACATCCCTGAGCACAGCTGAGCTCCCATCCCTGCAGCACTGCCACAGTAATTCCATTCTACCGGATCTTACAGACCCGCTGGGAATCCATCCCGGGGCTGTTTGCCAGCTAGGGAGGCTGTGGGGTGGTGGGACAGCACTCAGCTGCCCCCACACCCTGCAGGGCAGCACCCACAGCCTTTGCTTCTCCCAGGGTGACAGCCTGGGGCTCAAGACACCCAGTCCAGGCATGGCTACCCCTGCTTTGCCTAAGCACAACTCTGCTCTGCCCTGTCCTGTCCTGTCCTTCTCCTCGTTCCCCAGCCCCACGGGCGGTGCCAGAGCCTCAGCTGGTTTGAATTGAACCGGCCTGGCCAGAGCCAGCTGGTGTAAATCACTGGGAATCACCAGATTCCAGTGCTGGCTTCCGTGGGTGGGGGATTTGTTTTGCTTCATTTCCTTTGTCTCCCTCGTGGAGAGTTCTTCTGCCTCCTGGGTGACTTGGAGATCCTCTGGGGCCTCTCTGGGAGGGCAAATGGGGTTTCTGTGAGGCAGGCACTGAGCTCTGTGTGTGGGGTGGTGCTGTGAGGCCCCTCAGCCTTCGGGACAGTGCACAGAGGGGATGCTGAAAGGACAGACCCTGCTCTCCTCACCAAGTGACTGTTCAGCAGTCTGGGCTCTGGGGAAGCTTTGCTGAGCTGCTGCTCCTCGCTGCAAAGGGATGGAGCTGGGCAAGCGATGGGAGGAAGGATCAGCCCATGAGAAGGGGAGGAGAGGGTGGATGTGGAGCTCAGTGACCCATGGGTGTGCACAGGAGACACAAATGATGTGAGACTCTTGCAAAATTTGTCCCCAAATGTTTATGGGACAAGCCTCTGGACTTGTGCTGCCTGCCTGTGCCAGAGGCTCCTTGTCCTGCAGGTCCTTCTCACCCTTTTCCATGAGGCTGCAGAGGATTAGCCTGGAATTACCTGCTCGTGGGAGGTGCTGCCAGAGCCCCGCCACAAACCAGGCTGAGGATGAGCAGAGCTGCCTGAAGGACACCCTTTGGTCCCTGCAGCATGGGGGCTCAGCCCCAGCTCCCTGTCCCACTGTGCTGCACAAGTGTCCCCTGCTCACGGGGGCACAGCAAGGCTCGCTGCTCACCCTGCTGCTGTCCTGCTGCAGACCGAGCCCTCCCTGAGCCCCTCTCAGCCCGTGTCCAACCCAACACCCCTGGCTACAAACCCGCGGTGACATCCAAGCCCCTGCTCCCGGCCCTTTCCTCCCCGAGTTTGCTCAGCTGCACAAATATTCCCAAATATTCCAGTGCAAAGCCCTGTTGCAGAGCCACGAGCCCAAAGCACACTCAGCCCTTGGTGTTTTTTTCTGTCAGCCTGCATCCTGACGCGGGGACATCCTGCTCCTCCCTGCAGCCCGGCTGGGGACAAGCACAACCTCCCGGCGTTTCCCGGACAAGCAGCGCGACGGGATCGGGAAGAGCCTGGAGCCGCTCGTTCGCACAGAGAGCAGGTGGCGGGCGGCTGGTTCGTGTCGCTCGCAGCTCAGTAAAACGTGTCAGCACAGCCTTCAGCAGCTTTGCAGCTCAGCCCATCCCCTTGATAGAGCTAATTCTCTGGCTGGGCAGAGACTTTTCACAGCTAAACACCTTCTTTGTTTTGCTTAATTTCTTTCTTTTTTTTTTTCTTTTTTTTCCTTTTTTTTCCAGAAAGTTGAATATTTCCTGTATAAATATCTTCGGTTTTGGGGGTTGCCTGGGGTTGCTGTGATGAGGCTGAGAGCTGCGGGGTGCTGAGTGCTCGTGCCATGATTTAATGGATCCCGAGTGCCGGTGCTCGCAGGGCTGGGCAGGAAGGAGGTGCTGGCAGCAGGGCTGCGGGTGCTCAGTGTTGTTGCAGGGAAGACCCTGCACCAGGCGCCTCTTGCTGCGCTTGCAGTTCCAAAATCAGCTTTGAGCTGCTGCGAAAGCCACATGTCGGGAACGGAAATTAAAGGCCCCTTGATTCTGACATGATAGAGCGATTAAAGCCACATTTCTTGGCCCGGGTACCTAACTGGAAATGCAGATATAAGGCTTAGATCCCCAAGGGGATTCAGATTTCTAATCCAAATTTATGCAGCTAAATTCCTATTGATTTCCCCCAGGTAGGGCCCTAAATGCCTTTGTGGGCTGCGATCCAAAGTGGAGGTGGTGTGGCTTAGGAGGGGAGCCCCAGCCCTGACAGCCTGACCCCAGAACTTGGGGCTGAGGGGCATTTTCCTGCTCTCCCTCCCAGGGGTTGTGCTCTCTGCAGGCTCTGTGGGTGGGGGTCTGGGTGTCCTCATGTCCTGTTGTTACTGGTGAGGATGTGCAACCAGACTGAGCCACTAAACGAAGGTGCAAATCCAAATATCAAGTCCTAAATTCGTGACTCTTTTACCAGAGAAAGCAGGACTGAGAAGACAGGAGTGGGGTCTGCCTGGGGTCCCAGACACCCCCAGAGTGGGTCAGGATAGATCAGTGGGGCTGATTTGATTTGCTGCAATGCAAAGAGAGGCTAGTGGTGAAGATTTCAGATTCCTGCCCTTTTCTCTCCCTCCCCAGTATTACTGGGTCAGAAATCCTCTGTGCATGAGCCCCTCACGATGGGGGTGAGCAGCAGTGACCGTGGGGGACACGACAGCTTCCAGGTTCCCACTGGCTCTGGCCAAATCTCAGCTAAACTTCTCCACAGGCATCTCGAAACCTGCACATTGCTGCAGCTCCTGGCTTCCCAACAGCCCCTGCAGTGGGAGGGTCAGGGTCTGTCTGCACCTAAGGAATGGGATTGTGCTTCAGTGCTATAGAACCCTCAGGAGTGCCCAGGGGGAGAAAGGTGCATTTTTGTGTATTTTTTGAAGCTGGACCTGAGCTATTCTTCCCTTCACCGGGAGCTGGGGAATCCCAGCTCTCGGCTGTGTCTGTGCCCAGACCCCCCTGCTCTCAACCACAGCCTGGGCTGGCTCCCTGAGCCCATCCAACAACCACAAAACTCTTCCAGAACTTCCAAGAACTGCTGCACTCCTGTGGGATGCACATCCTGTACAGCTGATCCACGGCTCTGTAGAGCTTCCTGCTGCCCCATCCCCAAGGGACTGAGAGCTCCTCCAGGCTGTTCAGACTCTGGAAAGAAATTTCCAGCCCTTCTTACAGGCAGCAACCCCACATGCCCAGCTTGTGGCTGGGGCCTGGGGGAAAAGCTTATGGAGCAAAAGGGGGTGCTTGGGGGGCTGCCCTTGGCAACATCGTGTCTGCTCTGGGGCTGAGTGTGGGCTCAGAGCTGAGTGCTCAGTGTGCTCCACTGGGCACGAAAACCTTACTGAGTTCCCCAGAGCATCCCAAAGACAGCTGGGAGCCATATTCCCAAGGGACACAGAATAAAATGCAATCCAGTGCTGGGACAGGAGAGGATGGCCCTGGAGCAGTCATGACAGGGATGCCTTTAGCTCTCAGACCTCTGGAGATTTCCCCAGATGACCATGAACTCCTGGTTCACCTCCCACAGCACTGAAGCTGTCCCTTGCTTCTATCCCAAAGAATTATTTTACCATCTCATCTATCAGTCCCTGGGAACAACTGTTGGAGTCATTTGGAGAGCTCCAGCTCTGCTTGCTCCAAGCTGTTGGCTCTGGGGCTGTGAGCATACGTCCTGAGGACGGGGATGCTCTGGAGGAGCCCTCTCCTTTCCCAGGGAGCATGGATGGGATCATCCCTGTGGGACAAGCATAGGGACTGCAGCGTCTGGCTCACAGAGCACACAGTGACTGTGAGGGATCACTGCTGTAATTTAATTTGTGCAGGACTCCATTGGGAGTCTTTGTCTCAGAGCTGGCAGCTTTAATGTAAAGAAGCTTGAATAAAATAGCAAAGCTAAGGCAGACAATCCTTCCCAGCTTATTAATTTCAGCAGTGGCATCACTTGTCCTGTGCTTTGCTGCACCCTTGTCGGGCCACTGAGTGGACGGGGGTCTGTTATCACTAAACTGGGTCTGTTATCACTAAATTGGGTCTGTTATCACTAATTGGCTCATCTCCTCTCACCTGGCCGTGACCCAGATGCCCTTTGCAATTATCATGTGCGAATTAGTGCCCTTCATCCCTGGCCAGCTGCAGGACAGCTGGTGTCCCCAGCAGGGTGGCCTTGGCCATTCCTCCAGCACGGCCAGGAGCTGGAACAGGGAGGCACATCCCTTCCAGGCCTCGGACCTGGGATGAGCTGGGGCTGGGCTGCTCCAGCCGTGCCTGCTGTGCTATCTAGAGGATGGTCCCCAGGTCTGAAGCAGGCTCAGCCTGTGGACAGGGATTCCAGGGGCCTGGATCTGCCCCCAGAGGGTCTGTGCCAAGCCCTGGTGCACAGCAAGCCTCTGGCACTGGGTTGTGTTTTGCCAAGTGCCTGTGATCTGTCCTTGGTCACCTCCCAGCGGCGAGCAGCAGTGCCCAGGAGCTGGCAGGGGTTTGTCCCACCAGCTGAGGTGGGTCTGTGACCAGACTGTCAAGGCAGAGGCACCTGCTGAGCATCAGAGCATCCTCTGCTGTCCAAAGTGGGCTGAGGAGCCCTTGGCACCAGCACAAGAGTGTGAGGGGCACCGAGGCCAGCCCTGCCCTGTGCTGGGTACAGCCACCACGGTAGACACACGATGTTGCCAAGGGCAGCCCCCCAAGCACCCCCTTTTGCTCCATGAGCTTTTTCTCCAGGCCCCAGCCACAAGCTGGGCATGTGGGATTGCTGCCTGTAAGAAGGGCTGGAAATTTCTTTCCAGAGTCTGAACAGCCTGGAGGAGCTCTCAGTCCCTTGGGGATGGGGCAGCAGGAAGCTCTACAGGCCCATGGATCAGCTGTACACGATGTCCTGTGCATCCCACAGCAGTGCAGCAGTTCTGAGCTGTGCCACTCCCCAGCAGGGCAGCAAAAGCAGGAGGAGTCATTTCCACTCTTATTTATTTGTTTCTTTTGGCGCTTTGCAGACTCAAACCTTCCCCTGGGACCCCAGTGCAATCTCTGGCAATAGATACACAAAACCTTTCGTGCAGGATGCCACGGCTCCTTGGGAGCACCTGGCAGGAGCATCTCCTCACAAGCAGCGTGTCCCAAAGATCCCCGGCTGCTCCGTGCCGCTCCTGAACGTGCTGCTTGTGCTGCGGGAGAAGATCCCGGGGCTCCCGGGCAGGCAGCGCTGCGAGGCAGAGCCGGGAGCGCAGATCCCAGCGGATAACGACCATTAACCTCTCCCTTGGAACAAGAAGGTGCAAATGAGCCCACAGTAGTCTCCTTTCTTCTGGCTGAGCAAGATTGATTGAAAAACAAATTGGCGCAAATAAAGCATGTAATTAGATTAAAGCCTCTCGCCTGCAGCGGCTGGAAAGCGGCAGCGAGGGATTCCCGGGAGCCCGCAGCGCCTTCCCACCTCCGCACACCAGCCCCAGTGCTCCAGCACGACCCCAGCACCTCCAGGATGTGACCAGGCTATGCCCGGCACATCCCGGGAATGTCCTTGGCAGGCCCCTCGTGCTCGCCACTCCAGTCCCAGCCGTAGCCCAGCAGCGCCCCGGCAGCTGGGGCCGGGCAGTTCGGGTGCCTTTGGTCCATCCCCGTGCTTTGGGCACGGTCAGAACCCCGGACACCACCCCGGACACCAGCACAGCTCGGGGCGACTTCAGTTCGCTCCCTGCCTCCGGAGCTGCCCGGTGAGGGGATGGGGATGAACGGCCTGAGGGATTTTTGGTGTTTCAGGACAGGCGTGTCCACCTCAGCAGCAGCAGCAGCATCCCAATTTTCCCGGATCTAAAGGGAGCAGGAGGCAGGCGATGGCTGCTGGTGGCACAGTGGGGACAGTCCAGCTGTGCCAGACATCCACTGGAAACACTGCACTGGAAAACAAACAGTGAGCTGGAAAACACCTCACTGGAAAACTCCACACCAACACGGAGCTCTTCCACACCACCTCTGTCCCCTCCTCAACCTCTCCCGGGTGCAGCCAGGGCTGGCTGCACATTTCCTATCCCTTCCCACAGGATTTACCCCGATGTTGAGCCCCAGGACACGATGGGGACATGGGGTACAGATCCAGGGCTGCCCTGCCAAGAGCCACCGCCAACACCATGGAATACATTCCTAGGAAAACATCTGTCCTCGGGAGCCCAGCACCCCATAAATTCCTGCCTGACAGCAGCTCCCGGCCTAGGGGGAAAATCACAGCTCTGTGTTTGGGGAGAGATGCAGAAACAGGGAGCTGGTGTTGGGGACAACAGCTTTGTGTCTCCAGGGGCAATCAGCCTCTGGAAATGTCCCAGGATAGGGAGAGGGAGCTTGTCAGTCTGACTGAAGCTCGAGGCTTGGCTATGGTGGGATGTGGGGATGAAGGGTTACAAGGATGAAGAGATGTGGGGATGGAGGAATGGAGGGATGTGGAGATGAAAGAATAAGGGGGTGGAGGAATGGAGGGGTTTGGGGGTGGAGGGATGCAGGGATGGAGGAATGACTGGATGTGGGGCTGCAGGAAGCCCTGCACTGGGATGATAAGAGCACGCTGCTGCTGTGCATGAAGCTTATCTGCATTTCAGCAGTTTTGGGGGGTTTGGGTTTTTTTCCTTTAGACTTCTGGAATTATTTTGAAGCGACCAGGAGCTCCCTCACTGGAAGCCCCTCTCCCCTATTGTGCTCCCAGCCATTCACTGGGGATCACCATGAGAAACCTTTCAGAGGGAGCTGCATGCTGCTGATCAATCAATCAATCAATCAATCACGCAGTCAATCCATCACCTCGTTTACAGCTGGGACAAGGCAGAGAAAGCTCAGGCAGGGCTGAATGAATTCCTGCTTTGGATGGGTACAAAGCTGGAGACTCCCAGGCCGAGCCTAGATTTAGCCAGGGTGAATGAAATTATTTCCCCTCTCTGCAGCACAGGGAGCTGGGCAGTGCTTTGCTCCCAGGCTCTGGGATGCTCCCGGCTCTCACCAGGGCTGACACTTCCCCACAGCCAAGGGCTCGGGCTTTTCTCCCTACTAGTGCAAATTCCTCCTGGATTTGGGAGCATCCTCACCAAGAAGCGACTCCTGTGCCCCAGCCTGGCAGCTCCCCCAGGCAAGAGCCCTTCGGGGAGGAGGCTGAGTCCCGTTCCCAGCTCCAGCACTGCTGACCCCATGCACATGTTCCTGTCCAGAGAATAGCAGTGCTGGGAGGTGGCTGGGACAGGTCCCTGCTTCACATCCCAAGGAAAGCTTAGGCTGGCTCCTGTGCTCCTGCCCCACACTCTCATTTTCAGGCCACCCTGGCACCCTCACAGATGCTGTGGAGGCAGCTGGTGGCTCACGGGGGTGACTCCTTGTTTCTGAAGGAGCTGTGGCACATTTAATCCTTTCCTACTGTCACTTGTCCCTTGGAGCTGTTGCTGCAGTGATGGTCACAGTGTTTATGTGGCCGTGAGCTGGGGACAGTGGTCCTCAGTCTCTGCTGAGCAAAAATGCCAGGTTGCCATGGGATGCCCAGGTACAGGAGGGCTGAGAGGCTGGGAATGAGGTCTCTCATTCCTGGACCTGCAGTGGGAGAGGGGATTTAATCCATGGCCCTCCTGTGCCCGGTGAGGTTTCCCTGGGGTGATGCAGGTGTTGGGGGCAGCACACCCGAGGGACCCTTTTTCCCTCCTTGTCTGTCCATGGACATCGGCTGTGAGCCTGTGGCCACTCCCTGAAATCTGCATTTTGCCCTTCTGCCGAGGGCAGAGCCCATTCCTGCTGCTCACCCTGGGACTGTCCCAGCAGAGGCAGAATTTACCTGGCAGGGCAGCAGAGGGTGGCTCTGCATCACCTCAATCTAGATATGAACAGGCAAAAATCAAAGCTCTTGACTTTCAGACAGAGTACTCTGGCTACTAGTAAATGATGCTGAAACAAGGAGGGCAGTTTTCCCCGTTCCTAGTTCTTGGGGGAGGATTCAGGCTAAAATTTGGATACCACAGCACACAGACAGCTCTGCACTGGGTCTCCTCTGCCCTCTGGGAAAGATGCAGCCAAAGCTGCTCTGGGTCTGTGCAACCTGGGGAGCCCAGGGATCCCTCAGAGCTGGCTTTTCCCTTTCCTGCATTTACACCCAACCTCTTCCTCACCAGCCAAGAACAAAAGGGCCCAACATGATATTTGGAAGGGCCAGATCTGGTTTTGAAGCTGCAGAGGTTGATTTCCAGGGGAAAATCATGGGGAGCTGCATCAATCCAATCACATGGTTTTATTTAAGCCCCTTGGCTGAAATCATCCACCTCAGATAATCATTCCCCAGAAAATCTGGATTTGATTCAGATAAGACAAGGACTGACTGGCAGGTTTGTAAACCTTCACCCACTCACTGCTATTTTTGTTAGCCCTTTCACTGTGGTCTCTTCTGTCTGAGAGGGACCAAAAAAGGACCAGAAAAGCTCCTCTTGCCTGGCAGCAAAATGAGGAGCAGCCCCTCCTTATCCTGCAATCTCCCAGCATGGGAGAGCATGGATGCATTTCATCTAAACAATCCAGCTTTGGCCTGTTTTCCCAAACTGATTGGGACCCCTGAGAGTAAAGCAGAGCCAGGCAGGACCCCCCAGAGCAGAGCTGACAGTGTCCCACCCGTTGTCCCAAGGCCAGCTTTGGCCCGTGCTCCCCTGCAATGGTTCAGGTTGGGGTGATGCTCCCTCAGCTCTTGGCCACTTTCTGTCCCGTGAGGCCACAGGAAATAGAGCAGCACCTCTCCCACAATTGGCTGCACTCAAAGTCTCACACTAATTGCTTTTTCCATCTTGTTTCCAAACCCTTTTTCTCCCATAGCATGGGAGCTCTGACTCATAGACACTGATTTAGGGGTTTGTCAAAAACCCTACAGATTTCAGCAGGGTGGAGGTAGGAGCTGAGAGATGCCAAGACACAGCACTGCTGGATGCTCCCTGTCGAGGAAAAGGGATGAAATATGGAGGGTTCAAGCTCCTTGGACAAAGCAGTGCTTAAAAACTCCAATAAAATCCCAGTGAGAAGAATTATGATGGGATTCTGGGCCTGTTGGATTGCTCAGCTTGGCTCAGCCTTCACTGGACTTTCAGTGGGAGGTGGCACAGGAGGCTCCTGGTGGGATGCCCTGGTGCCTGGTCCCTCTGGGCAGGGAATGGGGACATCTGGCCCTCCAGAGACACAGGGATGCACAAGACACTGTCCAGACACTTCTCATAACTCCCAGAGCATGGATAATCCACTCCCAGCCTCCAGCCAGGGCTCCTCAGCTAAGGAAGGGTTCTAACACTGCTGGGATGTTCTCAGTTATTGGCTCTATGCAAATTCAGTTGGGCTTTAGATCCCTAAGCAGCCCTTCTCCCATTTGCACAGGGTGAAACCTATCCCTTAAATCAGCCCCACAGAACTCCTGGGATCAACCTTCCCGTGACACTGGGGACTGAAGATGTCCCTTTGCTCCCTGGGTTTCTCAGCCAGGGGCTGCTCCTGAGCACACAGCCGGGTTGACAATCACTGCCACAGGACTTGGCTCAGGGATCAATCCAAGGTGACATCCACCACTTTTAGTACAAACTCCTTCATTTATAAACCCTCCTGCGTCACTGAGACAAAAGTAAACAGCTTTTACATCTCCTGTCCTTCACAGCTGGGGCTCAAATACCCCGGGAACCTCCAGGCAGCAGCACAGGACACGTCAGCCTTTCCTGGGACCCTCTGGCTCCTGCTGACATCCCCTGGTCAGAGCCACCTGACACGAGGGAACTGGCAACAGAGGAGTCCCTCGGTGACACGGGGGGACAGCCGTGGTTCCACTTGGATCCAACACTGGGTAACCCTCCTGTGCTCACAGATTCAGCAGGAAAACCTACTGCACTCCGAGGAACACCAGTCTCTCAGGATGCTGCACATGTGTTTCCAACACATTCGGGCAAGAAGGAAACCACTTATCCCTGTACAAACAACAGGATTTATGCCTTTGGGGCGATTTATGTCCAGGGAAATGATTGCTGAAGAGACATTTAGCACATGCTCCAAAAGAAGTGAACGTACCTGCAGGCTCCTCCGCGCTGCTGGCGGCCGTGGTGGGTGGAGCAGCCGGGATCTCTGCAGGACAGCCAGGGGCACACGGGAGCAGGGAGGAGACAAAAGGAGGAGCAAATTATTCCAAACCCCAAAGAGCTTGGTCCCTGCACATGCTGCAGGTTCCCTTCGCAGCCATGTCTGCCAGCAAGGAGGGTTCCCAGCTACGACCCCCAGCAAGAGCCCCCAAACCAGTAGAGCGGGAACTGAGGAACCAGGCATCCCTCGAGGGTGTTGCAAAGGGGGTTTTTAACCAAAAAAAAATTTGGCTTTTGGCTGTGTGCTGCTCTGTGCCCAGCCCCTGTGGGCTGCTGTCACTGCCTGTCCCTGGGGTGTCCCCTCCAGCTGCTGTCACACACATCGGAGGCAGTGCTGGTGCTCCCCTGGTGAGAGGCAAGGGTCAGGTACAGCACTGCTGCTCTGCTTGGATGCAAGGGGTGCCTCCCACATTTAAAGGAAACACAAACACATCTGGTGCCAATTCCCTGGTCCCTGGCTCTGATTTGGGGCCAACTCTGCAGAGCTGAAACCACATCATGCTCTGGATATTCATTCCCAGGCCTGGCTGTGTTTGCTGAGAGGATGGAGGGAGCTGTTTGGTCCCAGCTTTGCAGGATGCTCCCCTTGGATGTCCTTCCTGCATTTAGGGCATGGTGCTGGCATTTCTGTGCATTCCTGGGAATCCTGGTGGGGGAACACCCCACCAGTCCACTTTGAAAGTGGAATTTATGCATGAGCTGGGAGTGGGCATCTGCCTCTTTCTGCTTGTGTTCTCGGAAAAATGCATGGCCACCAAGGCAGAGTGTGCTGGGGTGTGTGACAGCAGCTCATAGGGCTGCAGCCCAATCAGCACTGGGTGATTTTGGGGGTCACTCACCTTCCTGCAGTTAAACACAGCACAAGGCACGGTGCATGGCCAGGCAGCATTGAGAGCCAGCACAGCCATCCTAACGCTGGGGCTGGGGGGTGCTCATGCCTGACCTGGCACAGACCCCACAGGGGTCTCACTCCTTCCCCAAGGTGTTCTTTTCGTGGCTACAGAGCTCTGGGAACAGGGAATTATGAGCAGTGGTAAATCAGAGAGAGACTGTGCCCAGCCCCAAAGCCTGGATGGGCCATGTTGAAATCCTGGGGCTGTCTTTATTTAGTGCCATGAATCCCAAGGGAGCTGATGCAAGGAACAATTTACTTTCTGATTTCCCCTGGCCTTGGGGAATGATTAATGACAAACCTTTGTGCACACTTGCTGCAGAGCAGACTGGAGCCACGGCTGGAGGTCTTGGGGACAACAAGCATCTGCTTTGGGCTCTTGCTGTCCCATTGTGGCATGGGGAAAAATGAATCTCAAGTGACCCCAAACCACCCTGGAATGTATGTTTTCTTCAACAGGAGAAGGTGGAGAAAGGGTCTCTGCCCCAGAATTTGGCAATGGCCATGCTGAGAGGGGGGAACAGTGTGAGAGCAGACTGTGGGTTCCCAACAAAGGCTTGATTCTTTCAACCTTCACTTTTCTTATTGGGTCTATTTCTCCTTTTAGCAACAGGGAATCACCCTTAGGGGAGCAGTTCCTCCATCCCATCCCATCCCATCCCATCCCATCCCATCCCATCCCATCCCATCCCATCCCATCCCATCCCAGGCATACTAATTTTGGTGCTATGTTTCATTAGGGCAGGTGGAGATGTCTCACAAGGTGCATGAGCCACTGAAGATCCAACAGCAGCAAACCCCAGAGGCAGCAGAGAGGGGAACAAGACTAAACCCCAACTTCCCAGGTGGTGAGAGCTCAGGGGGGCTGAGGGGATCCAGGTGTTTGCAGAGCAGAGGCTGCAATGGGGGCATTTTGGGAGCTGTACCTGGTGCTTCTGCTGTTGTGTCAAGAGCAGAGGGTGAGAGCAGCCTTGGGAAGGCAAATTGAAAGGCAAACCCAAGGAAGCCAACAGTAAAACCACCCGTGTTTCTGGGAGAGTTGTATGAGTGCAAGAGCCCTTTCAGCAATCCAGGTGCTCTCAGCTGTGACAGCAACTCCATCAAAGGAGCAGCTCCTGTGATGTGAGCTCTGTGCCAGTGCAGCACAGCCTGATTTTGGAGAGAAAAACCTGTTTGTAGTGATCTGCTTTAGTATGCAGCCCTGATGTGGCACCCCTGTTCCATGAAGCAAAACTGAATTCACAGCAAAACTTGGCTGTGGATGCACTCACAGAACCTGCTCAACAAGGCAGGTGAGCTGCTGGAAGCTGCTGTGGATTTTGGACCAAGTTTGGGCAGAGTGGAGGGCAGGGGTCCCCAGGCAGCTGGTGGGGTTCAGCAGACCCCGGCCTGGGCAGTGGCTCGGGCACGTTTTTAAGGGTTAAAACATCTACTCCACAGACACGGAAAGAAGATCCACCTACTTATGCAGGGGGCGATGGGGGACCGGCTCTGCTGGTAGCCCTTGGCGCAGCGGTTGCAGGTGATGCCGGTGACGCCGTCCTTGCAGGGACACTGGCCCGTGGTCTGGTTGCAGGTCTGGCCGGCGGCACCCACGGGGTGACAATCGCATTCTGCGGGGACACACGACAGCAAGGTCAGGGGAGGGCACGGGTGGCATCACCGGGGAGCGGGGCAGCTCCCCCGGCACGGCTCCACCTTCTCTGCCGCTGGCTCTGCATCTCCGGCAAAGCCCCCGGAATGACCTGAAACAGAGCTGGCACCTGGCACAGGGGCTGGGGGACAGCGCTTGGGCACAGAGGGGACAGTGCTGGAGAGGGGTGGCCCTGTCACAGCCCCGCTGTAGAGATAGGAGCGCAGCCGGGATGGCTGATCCTGTGGGCAGCGTGGGCGTGGATCCCACGGACACAGCTCCTCACCCCATGAGCGCTGGGATCAGGGGTTTGCAGGATTCAAAGGCAGGGAATCAGCACCCACTGCCCCCAGCCAGCAGCTCCAAACCCCCCGGGCTCCCGGGAGCGGCGGCAGGGCTGGTACAGAGGTTTCTGCTCCGGCAGGAATCAATCGCTTGGGAATTCATTCCACGTGCACTCCAAGAAAAATCAACCCATTCCTTTCAGAGCTCTCGCTCGAGCCCTTCCCGCTGAGCAGCATCCCTGGCAGCTGGCACTGCGGGCACAGGAAGGAAATGCCCTTGTGGGATGCAGGCGGGCTGGAGGACCTGCTGTTCCCGGCCAGATGGATGCAGCCTTGACGGCAGAGCTGGGCAGATGTGAAGGATTTGGCAGGGGATGTAAATACTGCACTTGAAAACATTCACCATCTCATTTCCCACAGTGGGACTTTACCGGTGCAGCTGTTGGGGAAAAATGAAATAATAATAATAATAATAATTTTAAAAAAGAGGCAAAAAGAAGAAAAGGGGGGGAAAAAAAGAAAGAAAAAAGCATCAGGGCTTGTTATCATCACTGCTCCAAAAGGATTACGGCCTCGCACATTTGTTAACAGCCCTGATTTCTAAGAGCTGCAAGCGCCGTGCCAGACTGTGGGCTGCCCCTGCTGAGTGGTGGCAGGGCCAGGCAGGCAGGCAGGAAAGCTTTCCTTTTCTTCTGCAGCATCCCCGGGAAGGAGCCAGCCAAATCCCTCCCTGGGGAGCACTGATCCTGGTCTCCTCCAGCCCCTCAGGGGAGCTGCCTGCCAGAAACAGGGGCTGGGGGAAACCTGTCCCACTGCCTGGGCCCTGGAGGGGGCTGTCCTGGGAGCCACGGCGAGTGTCCCCATGGGCACCAGTGACTTCAAACCCCCCAAAGTCGGCACATCACTCCCAAGAGGGCTTTTCCTGGACCCTGCAGGGCTGCTTGGTTTGTTCTGCACGCCCCTGGCTCTCAAAGACCCTAAATCTGCCTCATTTGGGGCCAGCAGACCGCATCCCACATTGGTTTTGGGTTTCCAAGTTTTGGTGTTTGGTTTTGGTGGTGGCTCCCTCCAAGCCTCCCCAGCACGATCCTGCTCCCTGCACCAGCAGCTCCCAGGCTGATCCCTGCCCAGCAGGGCTTGGATGGTGCCTGGAGCACTGGGATTATCTGGGATGTCCAACTTCTCCCTGGGGACATCCCAGAGCTCCAGCAAACTGCCACCAGCCCTAACCCCACCAGTCCTGGGTGGGAAGAGACAGAGTCTTGACAAAACCTGATGATTTTTCACATGAGAGGGGAAAAAAACCCCTCAAGAAACCAACAAAGCTTTTGCTCCTTTTCTCCTCTTTTTCTAACACTTCTGATTTGGGGTTTTTGATTAAAAGTCTCACTCTCTCCCCTGCCCTGAGCACCCTCTGGGAAACGGCTGATTGCAAACCTGCCCACAGCAGAAATCTCCTTTTCTAGAGCTAATTTAGACTGGAAAAGTTTTAACATGAAATCAGTGTGGCTGGTGATGAGCAGAGGGAGGCTTAGGTGGGAAAACCTTCACGCTGCAGCCCCAAGGGTAATGCTGGGGGAGAGGAAATAAAAACATGTTAAGCAAAGGCCTGAAGGAGGAATAGGAGAGAAGAGTTAAAGAAGAGCAGAGAGCCAGGAGTTAATACAAAAATAAGCAAATCAGGGAAGGGTTTCCCAAGAAGAGGCAAAGGGCAGGAGGATGGGGACGAACACACTTTGTGTTTCAGGCGTCCCCTCCGGAGCTGCTTCAGGCATCACTGCAGAGCCCATCCTGTGAGGAATCCCCTCCACGTGAGCAGATCGCCCTCATTTCAGTGGGACCGCTCGGACCAGAGAGGGAAAAGAGGAAAAAAAAGCCTTGGTGATGAGTAAGATCCCAATGCTCAGGCTCTTGGAGGCCGGGCTGACAGCACAGAACGCTCTTTGGACAGCACATACGTAAATAAATAAATCGCGATGCTGCTGCTCCCTTCCCTCATGAGGAGCGGCTCGGCAGAGCTGGGCCAGAACTGCCGGGCTTATTTCTACAGCCGAATCTCTCTGAGTTTGTCTCCTGCCTCCCCAGGCCGGGCTCCTGTGAGGACTCTGATGTCCCCGTGTGAGATGTGCCCAGGGTGGCACAGAGGGCACGAGTGCCAGAGGGTCTGGGTCACGGGCCCGTGGGCAGGATTGCACCGGGATGATATCCCGGCCGATCTGTGCCAGCTCGCTCTGCCACACCGTGGGGAAAATCCTCTCTGGGTGCAGGACGGGCTCTGTGCCCCCGGTCCCCAGCGTTCCCCTGGGGCCCCGAGCCCGTCCTGCCTTGTTCGTCTTCCCAAAACTCTGGGAATCAGCAGCTCCCGGCGCGGGGAGGCAGGAGGTGCTCTCGCCATGTCTGCAGATGTGGATTTGCTGTGCCTGTCCTCGAGAAACTGAACCAGCGCCAGCAATTAGGAGCAATTAAAGGTAATTTACAGTTCCCCGGCCAGTGCAAACACTTGCAGCCAGCAATTACAGGCTCTTCTCCTTCTCCAGCCATGAAGGGCCGGGCTGCTGGTGCTTGATGCTGATTTTTCCAAGCCAGTCCAAATTCCTTTGGGCTGTAACCCCACACTGAGGGAAGTCAGCCCCAGGATGCCAGTGGGGAGGTGATTGGTGCAAACGCCCCCTTGGCATCGCTGCTGCCTTTCCCATGGGCACCTTGGGGCTCACAGAACAGGTCTGCATTCCTAAACTTCCCCGGCTTTCATCCCTGAACTTCCCTGGGTGCAAGGATGTGTGGATTTGTTCATCACCCACCGAGGTGCAGAAATTCAGCACTGCCCTGTACTGGGCAGAGCCTTCGAGGCACCAGAGCTGAGGGCACCTCTGTGAGCAGGACAGGACAGTGCCTGCGACATCCCGGGAGATGAGAAGGAGGATAACACGTGGTTTTGCCTCATACCTTGCTTGAAAGAATCACCCCATAGAGGGTACAGTGAGATAGGAGAGAAGCAAACGAGGATGATGCTGGAGCAAGAAAAAGGCGTGTCTGCACTCTCAGGAGGAAGGGAAATAACTCTCAGGATCTCGGTTTTTCAGAAAACCTTTAAGAAAAAATTATGGTGAGTGTCTATGGCAGAGACGACCAGGAATTCCTTGTGGAAAATGAAGTTATTTTTTGGTTGAAAAAATGGCTGCGCAGGAGAAAACAAGGAGCAGGAATCTTTGGGGAGGCTTTAACGGGCAATGAGGGCAGCAGTCGGGGTGCCTCTGCTCCTAGAAGCTGATTTTCCCTATTAAATAACCATGGCCTGGAAAGCAGGGAGCTGAGAGCGCTCCCAGGTGAGCACCTTGAGCTTGGCTGCTCCAGATGTGAGGAGACCACGTCGCTCTTTGCGAGACAGACCCAAAGTGGCCGAGTGGATGAGGGGAGAGCAGCCAAAATCCGGAGTGCAGAAGGAGGCATAATTGGAAGGAGGGAACAGGATGGCTCATCCACTCTGAAGGGTCCCAATTAACTGCATCCACTCCAGGAAAAGATCTGGGAGTCAATGAAACATCTGGCTGATTGCAGCAGAGCTCAGAAGAGCCACAAGATGGGAGGCTGTGCTGTGAAAGGGGGAGAGAGAAACTCTGAATTCATATCAGGGCACTATAGAAATCAATAGCTCGTCTTCAGCTGGGAGCTGGAGTGAAAGGCACGGAGAGCACCCACGGAAAAGATTGGGAACGCCTTGCCAAGAGACGGTGGAGGGCTGCCAAGCAATGCACAGCGCCGGCAAGGTCAGACAGGTGCTCCTCTTCACTGCTCCTTAAAGCCCAGCAACAAAGGGACATTGAGGGCGTTGAAAAGGCAACCTTTTCAATGATAAAAGGAAACGCTGCTTTGCACCGCACGTAATTAACTCGTAGAACTCCTGCTACGAGACACCATGGCAAGGGCCCAACAGGATTAGATAGGGCTCTGAATGAGAACATCTGTAGTTACATTAGCTGGGATTAATATATATACGGATATAAGCGCTGCCAGGCAGCTCCTCACCGCCTGCAGCCAGGAGATTTCCCCCGGGGCCAGGCTCTGCAGAACTGGCTGCCGTGGGCTTTTATAGCTCTGTCTGGAGCTTCCAAATCAGCCCCTATTTTCTGTACAAACCTGCTGAGGCAGAGCATTGCCCACCCCAGCCCAGCCAGCGATGCCTTTCTGTGCTTCAGCTCAGGTTTGAGGCTAAAAAACATCTGGAAACATCTTGGGGCCGTGCTTGGGATAAAAAAAACCCACGTTTTTTCAGTTCAGGTGGTTGAACTTGCTGAGATGGTTCTGCCCCACTGAAGATTGACAAATAGCACGACAAAAATGCAAATATTTTCGCACCCCCGGTGTTCGGGCCGGAGGTATTCCCAGCCGCTAATCCTGCCCCACACACGTGCGGTGGAAGGTAAACAGAGAGATAAATCTCCAGGCTCAGCTCTCCTCAACTGTGACCTTTATGGAGAAGGTGCCTGAAAAGATCTGCATTTTTGGAGAATTAGCATCTTCCTGTTTTCGGGGAAGCTGCTTCCTTGGGAGGTTTTAAGAGTGATGAAAAATGCTTTTGCCTGGACAAGAAAAAAAAGCCAGGTTTGCCAGAGTGTCCAGATTTCCTCTTGTCACCCAGAACAGAAAGCCCACAGGGTTTGATCCAGCCTCTGGACTGAGCAGGAACCCAACAATGCATTAAACTAAAAAAAACTCCTTAATTAGCAATAATCATTGATGAAGACTCCTGAATTCCGAAATCACTCTCAGTTTTAAATACAAATTCAATCCTAGGTAGCCAATGTGCCTTAGGTGCACATTTATATTTAACCAGGCTTTAAAATGCTTTTCCAGAATCATGGCCAAAAATTGCTTCTCTTTGGTTGCTTCCCTTCTTTCCTCCAAAGATTTCAACAGGAGTAAAAAAAATGTGGCTACAGAAAACTTCTGCTGAAAAAAACCTCAACAAACCCAGATTTGTTGTCAAAATGTCAAAACAAATTCAATTTAAATTCTCCTGTTGCCTCAATCGCATCCTGATGCAGCAAACATGTCTCACTTAACCTTGTGGTTTAGTGTTTAGAGGGGTGGTTCTGGCATTATTACTTAAGTGAGGGTTTTTTTGTTATTGTAGCGTTGTTCTTTTTTCCTGCTCCACTGTCTTTAGCAGCTCAGGTACTTTAAATCCTGCTCTATCTGAACACATCTTGCCAGGCAACTCAAGGTGTGAGAATTCCTGGAGTGTCCCTCCTTGCTGAAATCCATGCCAGAGGCGACCTTGAAGTAGTCCCAAGGAGGACAGGATGTTTTCGCAGCTTTTCTTTGGCTCCTGTCTTTGGGAAATCAATTCAAAACAAGCAGAGCTCCTTCCTTTGGATACCTATTCTGGTTATTTGTCCATGGATCAGGGAAGTCTGAGCTGAACCTGTGCACCTGAGTGCTGAGGAGAGGTTTGTGCTGGCTCTGGGGACATCCCGTGGGGATGGAAGAGCCCACAGGCACTGCCAGAGTATCTCCAGCACGGGCACCACGTCCTGCAAATCCCACGGACTTCTAGGGAAGAGAAGCTGGAATTGGGGATGTACCCACCCAGTCTGGCCCCAGCTGGTTTGCAAAGCAGAAGCAGGGGTGGAAATGTCCCTGTGCTAATTCTGAATACCAAAAATGACTCAATATTAACCATTAGCTGCTCTGCCATGAGCTCCTCAGCCTGTCTGCACATTGGGAGCTGGATTTAGCCCTCCAAAGGATCATGTTCATGCTCAATGTCCCTCAGCACATTCTCCTGGAGATTTAAAGGTTTCCTGCCAGCAGAACATGAATTCCTCCTTTTATTGAGCAGAGTCAAACAATCCCTGGGTGTCTCCTCCTGTCCCTCCTCCCACGCCACTTCTCAGGGCTCTCCCGTTTCCCCTCCTGGACTGGCACTCGGGGGAGCCAAGGGCTTTGGTGCCCTGCAGTTTGGGCCAAATTTCACAGATTAGACCTTGGCTTTGTCTTCTCCATAACAAGGAACAGACGGGGCCACAAAGCCTCCACTGAGCTGGAGTTGCTGTTAATCCAGAGGGGCCTTGGAACCCCGGCAATAAATCCACTTTTTGGGCAGGGGCACTGTGGGCAGGCATCAGTGGCACACAATGGGACAATTATCGCAGCACTTCCCCAAATGCTGGAAAATTCCCTTTCTCCAAAATTATTAAAACTTCCTCTGTCCACTGAGAGCTCCACTTCCCACGTGATTCCAGCAGGACTGGAGAAGATGCCAGGGATGCTGTGATGAAGCATTGGGGTTTTCTCCACCTCACTTTACTGGAAAGACTCGGTTTTTATCGTGGAGGATGTGATCCCTTTGATTTTTGCATCAAAAATGTCAGACCTGCAGGGGAAGCTCTGGCCAGGCCAAGAGCAGCAGCTCAGTGGCCTCATGGATCTAAAACAAACCCAGCTCCCCCTGCTCTCATGGGAGATGTTGCACGAGGAAGAGTGGGTTGGAAATGCTGTTATTGAAGGGAAAAAAAGAGAGGCAAAGTTTTTCTCTTCCTGATGGGTTTTTAGCCTGGCTCTGGAGGAAACGAGGTTCCTACAAGTGCATTCTCCCACTAATAATAAAAATCAAATCTGGCAACGGAGCAGAAAGCTCAGGGATAATGAGGTTGCCACAAGCCTCGGGAAAGGAGGCAGTGGGGATGGTGAGGGAGAATCTGGAAAAGCTCTGCAGAAAAGGATCCTTTTGGTGTGCAGAGCCCCCACAGGACACCAAAGCATCCACAGAGGGGAGAGTCCCCAACACCCCAAGAGCAGGGAGAAATCCCAGTGAGAGCTCCTGTGGCACAAATCCCAGCCCCTCCTCTGTGATGCTCTGAGAAGCATCTGTTTAACTGGAAAATAAATCCTTTCCTACCAGAAAAAAAAAAAAAAAAACAACAAAAACAAAAAACCAAACCCCAAAACTTTTTCATTTTAGTACACTGAAAACCAGAGTGTGGGGATGAGCAGGAATGATCTTGGGTTTAATTCTCAGGATCTGAGAGCCCGAAGCTCTTTCCACTCCTGAGAACTGGTCTGAAGCAGGAAATTATCTCAATTATTGGAAAACATTCATGGGGAAGGCAAATTATTCCTTTTCTTTCCTCTGTCTCGTGGATATGCAAAGGTCTGGCTGTGCAAGTGAATTTAGCAACTTTTGTCCTTAGTCTGAGACCAGCGATGGAGAGCTGGGGTTTAATCTGGTTTTATTTTCTTAATAGGGCGCAAATTCCCCTCTATTGTGTCGCCACTTCTGACAAACCACATCCCAACCTGCCCTCCGGGATTGCTCCTGGATGTTTCTGTGCTGGAAACCCAAACCCCAGTTTGGAAGGTAGCCGGCCCCCAGTTTATTCAGAAAACCCCTCCTGGGCACCAGCATTGCCAGCATGTGATTTTTCAGGAATGCAGAGCCAGCTCTTGTCAGGGAATCAATGCTGTCCACTTTTCCTATTCAGTTGGATCATGCACACATCTGCCATGGATTCGGGACTCAGCTGTGAGCTGTGTCTCTCCTCTCAGGGTGCTGAGGTGCTGTCCAGGTGCCAATGGAGATTCCAGCTCCTTCCAAGGGGCTCTGGAGCAGCCTCCTCCATTCTCCTCACGGCTCCCTGGATTCAGCAGTGTCTTGCCCTGAATTCCACAGCTCAGTAAACTGCCCACTCTGCCTCACAGAGAGGGAGCTGCCTAATTTGATGTGTCTGCTCATCCATCATTAAAATGTGGATTTTAATGGATTTTTTAAAAGCTGGCATGGGCTGGGAGATGCCTTGTGTTGAGCTTGAGTCTTGAACAAAAAAATCACTGCTTTTCCATGATTTCCTTCTACAAACTCAGAACAGCGTAAGAGTTTCAGTAATGCTCATGTCCCTTCTTTCCTCTGGGATCCTTCCAGCCCAGGTGAGTGAATGGTGCAGCTCTGCCAAGGGTCCTGGTGGTGCCATGGAGGAGGTGACACTTGGAGGCACTTGAGCCTCCTGTGCTGCCCAAGGACACTCCCACAGTGACCTGTGAGCATGGACAGCTTAAAGCTGCATTTCTAGAGCCCTTCTCCGATGGTCTGTGTGTGTCTGGGGGTTGTGATGACAAGTTTTAGATGCAGAAGCCATAAATCAGCTCTCAGGGCTTGCAATAATATGGATATAAGGAATTATGGGGCCGTTGGGAAGGGGTGACAAATGCAGGAGGGAAATGTAACTAGAAAATCGTTCTTGTGGCAGTGGAAGAGAATCCTCACAGTCCTGGGGAGAAATTAAAGTCTGTGCTTGGCAGATCAATGCCTGGGAAGTTTGGAATTTCTCCAGGGATGTGATTTCTCCGAGGTGACCAAGCCCTGACACAAGAGCCCAACCCAAGCCCTGCCAGTACCAGGAGCTGGCTCCTCTCTCATCTCAGCAGCTCCAGCTGGAATCCAAAGAGGAGAAAAACGAGGAAAGGAAGGGAGGGAAGTTTGACCATTAAGGACAACCCCCTGGGGTGAATTCCTGGGAAGTATTGCCTTGGACTTCGCCTTAAAACCAGGAGAGAAGGGCATCAAAATGAGGCAGCTCTGGAGAGGGGAGCATGTCCTTCTTCAGCCCCTCCTGAGGTGACCCCAAGGGCGGAGCTGGGCTGGTCCCAGCAGAGACCTGCAGTGAGGAAAGGCTGGGGACAGAGCCCTGCAGGAGCCACCACTGCTGGCCCTGCTCGCCCTGGAGCCCTGGAGCCCTGGAGCCCTGGAGCCCTGGATCCCTGGAGCCCTGGAGCAGGGATCCAGCCAGGCTATCCCAGTGTCTTTGGCATGCTTCAGCTGTGAGCTTGTCTGCCCCACCCAGGTGTGCCTCGGGGACCATGGGGACAGGAGACATCTCCGAGGCTGGAGGGATGCTGACCACGACTGGAAGCATGGTGTCCCTATCCCACACCAGGACACCAGCAGTGGGACACCTCTGGTGGCAGTGGCACCATTCTGACTCTGCTGTCTGCCGCGGGTGTTCCCCCCTGCACCTCAACTTCCCAGCAGGACCCAGCAGCAGGAACAGAGAGAGAGATTCCATCTCCCCTGGCCCAGCCTCCAGGGAATGAGCTCTCAGCTCTAAGCTGGTCACGCAGCTCCCTCTATAGTCACTAGAGAGACGGGGACCGGTGCCTCTGTCCCTGTCACCGGGTGCTCTCCCAGCAGCGCCCAGAGCCAAAGGGGTTCGGGTTCTCCCCCACTCAATTCCTGTGACTGCATGGGAAAAAACCCTTTACCTGCACCCATGAAATCAAGGCCGGGAGGCTGAGCCCATGGGGTCAGATCTCACCTCCCTCTGCTCCAGCCCAAACTGCCTCCAAAATGCAAATGCTATGTCTTGACCCTTGGTGGGTGCAGGCCAGGATGGGCAGGGAGGCTGGGAGTGCTTTTTGGGGTTTTCACAAGGCATGAAATCCTCCAGTACAGCTGGGAAACTCCCCAGGCTGCAGCAGCACCAGCACACAGACAATCCCATTTCCTCCCAAAACACTGAGCCCTGATGAATGTGACCTCTCCAGGTGCTAAATCCTGCCCATGCACGAGGGGTTTGTACTGGCAGCCCCAGCACAAGTGCATTCAGAGCACGTCTCGTTTGTCAACTTTTCATCAAAAAGTGTGCAAAGCCTCTCCCCGAAGTGCAGAGCTGTTTTACAGCCAGGCTATAAAACCCTGCAGACTCTCTACTCCAATGGAATTACATTAGTGCCAATAATCTGGCAAATATCAGGAGGGAATTTAATCAAAAGAACCAACAGCAGGGCCCTGATTTACAGCGGCCCGTGACAGAGCAGGGTGGACAAGGGTTTGCAGGACCCAGATGTGGAATTTCACTTGCAACATCATTTGGAGCAGAGGGAAAGCAGAAGGAACTGCAAGCAGGGCTTCAGCGTGCTGGGAGCTCTTGGTGATTTCTCAAAAACCAGGGAGTAAGGAGGAACAATTCGTTTTTGTCTGAGTCTGAAAAAATGAACCTGAAAATCCCTTATACCCCGAGTTTTATTGCTTCTCAGGACACTCCCCAGCAGCGGGGGTGTGATGTGCCTGCCAGGACAAAGGGCATCCTGCCCGCTGGGATGAGCCCATCCCCCTGGAGGAGGAGCAGCGGCACCATCGGGCTCCTCCAGCCCGGGAGCCATGGCTGGGGCAGGGATCAGCTGCAGTCTTACCTCGGAATGCCAGGGGAGCCCTGGCTGGGCTTGCCTGACCACCCACCCGGAGCAGCCACATCCTCCATGCCCAGCTCCATGCCCAGCTGCAGCCTGGCAGGCTCTGGCACACACCCAGCATTGCCACTCCATGCAATATCCCTGCTCCATCTGTCATCAATTCCTTTGCCTGTGGTTTGCAGCCTCTGTGTCATGGCCTGCCTGGTGTGGCTCTCTCCCAGGGCATCTCTGGCCACTGACAACTTCCAGGCTTTTATCATTTTTGCAAGGAAAACCACTGGAAGCAAACACAGAGCAAAGCACCTGGCATGGCTGGATCACTGTTAGCCATGAGGGAAACCCATCCTTAAACCCCAGCTCCTTATGCCTTCACCTGCACCGCTGATCTGAATTTCAGATCATTAGAAAAGTCTTTTATTTATCAATTATTAAAGGTTTGGCTGTTGGAAACACAAGCAGCCCTGAGCTGAGCAGGGGCTGTTTCTCAGCTCTGTTTTCTGCTCACCTTTTGCTGCCTGAGCCTCACCCGTGCCATGAAACATGTGCAAAAGTTTGTGGAATTCTCTTTCTCTCGAAGTTAAAAAGAAGGAGGCATTGTACAAGCATTTCTGCCGTGTCATGTTTTTGCATAATTACCCAAACCAACCCTTTCAAACAATGCAAGTCCAGCCTCTTTAGTTTGCTGATGTTTGATGTGTTGTGAGTTGAGGCACCTCGTGCATGGGATGGAGTGGGAGATGAGGAATGCAAGGCATAGGAGAGGCAGCGTAGTCTGTTAGGCTGAATAAATGGAGTTGAGTTAATGAAGAAATGTCACTGGCAGCTCTTTCATGGAGCTTTTGCTGTGAGATCAGCCGAGATCTTGCTGGGGTGGGTGAGAGCCACGAGCTCTTCAGCAGCTCCCAAGGCACTGTGGCTCTCTGAGATGCTTTTATTTAAATTTATTATGTGTGGGACATAATCAGAGTGATGTGGTGGATTAAAGAATCAGGTTTTACAGAGAAAATATGGTTCTGCTGGGTGCAGGCAGTGATGAGGAAGGTGGCAGGAGCTCAGGATGGTTAATTCCTTAATTTTAACCACATTCCGTTGAGATGAGGCTCTGGGAGTTTTGGTTCGGTGAGATGGTAAATGAATGTAGCTATCAACAAAGAGGTGGCTGGAGCTGTTAAATAGGAGGGTTGGCTTTAAACCTGCCCATTTTCAACAGTTATTTTAGCACAAGCCCTGAGTCAGGAGAGAAAAACAGAGGGAACACAAACTCCACCGTGTGATAAACAAAGCTGGAGAAAAGGAGTTTTCAGAGGGATGCCGGTGCTGTGGGGAGCTTCATTTCACTGCTGCTGTAGGGACAGGGGTTTGTCCCCACAAAAACCCCTCGAGGGCTGGGAAATAGAGCTCAAGGGCTGCGAGGTGGGCACTGCCCGTGGCCAGCACAATTTCCACAACCCTTTGTGCCTGGCAGCTCAATGGGCATGGGTTTGACACAAACCACGGGGGCTGGAGAAGCGCTGACATTTGGCCATCTCCAGCTTCGAGTGCAGTAGCGGTTCGAGGAGGCAGAGCAGGAGAACAGAACGATTGCAAAGAGGATTTCACAGAGAAAATGATGCTGCAAGTGGGGAATTCAGCCTGAGAACCGCCTGGAGGCCAGCCATGGCTTCTGGGTGCTCGCTTGGGGAAACTGAGGCACAGAATGGCTCCGAGGTTTCCCACCTGCAAGTGTCACCTGGCCAGGTTTTTGAGCAGGACTCGGTGCTGTCAGTGACAATGAAGGGCCAGGGGATGGCAAGGAGGGACAGAAAGGAGAAGGGAACCACTGCCTGGCCAGGAAGGAGAGCTGGGAAAAGCAGGAATGAGCACCTGGGAAATATCAAAAAAATCTCATTGGAATCATTTTTACAAGAATCAAAAAGGGGGAGTAGGACTGTCTGAAAAATCGATTTCTTTCCTGCTATGGCAAAAAATGTCTGTTTTCAGTAAGGAAAAAAAAAGAAAACAAAAAAATTTAAAATGCTGGAGACCCAAAACTTCACAGCCAAAAATACTGATCTGAAGCCAAAAAGCTTTCAATTTATTGGTGAAACGAATCTTTAGAGAGAAAAGAGCTGAGGATTTCTGTGGGAAACCCCAGCATTTTCTAATCTGGCTTTTGAACATTTGCTTGATTCCTTTCACTGCACCTCAGGTTCAGGATTTCCATCTCTTCCAGCAGCAGCTGAGAGTTAAAAGGGTTCATTTGCAGGATTTGCTCTTCTTGCTGCTCCCGCCCCAGCTGAATCCCAGCTCGCCTCCACGGCCACACGAGGAAACCTCAAAATACTCTGAGCTTAAAATAAACTCGTTTCCCCTTTTTCTGTTCTCTCCTCGTCCGCAGGAGTGACAAGTTCTGTGCGTGGGCTCAGCTCTGCCTGAAGAGTGGGAGCTGGAGACGGGGCTTGGAGGAGGCCGATTTAAATTCTACATCTCACCCATACTTGGGATTTTGTGCCCCTCTGCCCTTGCAGAGTGATGACCAGGTAGGAGCAGATGAAGCACAATTTGTAAGTGATAAACCCCAAAATAATTTGAAGTCTTCCTCAGCAGTGAGGGCTTCTATTTCCGTGACCTCGTCCCCAGAGCAGGCAGAGGTGATGGCAGGGGATGTGGGTGGCCTTGTCCTCACCAGGAGGCTGCAGAGGTGACGGCAGGGAATGTGGGGGCATGACAAGTCATTCCAAACGGCAAAAAAAGCAATTCCAAACCGGTTTGGGAGAGGGGGGAGCGGGAGGAGCTCGGCGAGAGGGAAGAGCTGTGGAAGCAGAGCTGCAGGGAGGGGCTGGGGAAGAAAGAGCTGAGCATTGCCACCACCCACCGCTGCTGTCCCCGTACCTTTGCAGGCCTTGCGGTGGGAGATGGGCTTGCTGAGGTCGCGGTAGAAGCCCTCCTTGCAGTAGTGGCAGTGCCTGCCCGCCGTGTTGTGCCGGCAGTTGAGGCACACGCCGCCGCTCTTGCGGCCCGACAGCTTGAACAGCTCCATGTTGAAGCGGCAGCGCCGAGCGTGCAGGTTGCAGTTGCAAGCTGAGAGAGGCAAAAGGGGGACATTGTCACATCTGTGCCCAAACAGAGAGGTGCCAACCCCGGGGATCTGCTGCCAACCCCTCTGTGTATGCCCTTCGGACTGGGGGGTCACAGGATGGTGGCACCTCTGGCTGTGGGAAGCTCAGGCACATCCCTTCCTGACCTGTGCTGCGAGGTGAGCCCGGCTTTTTGGAGGGCACGAGGAGGTTTCCAAGACCACATTTCACTGGCCTGACTTGCATTAAATAGGGCTTTAGCTCGCAGTGGGGATTTTAGGGGGACTGTGAGGGCAGGGGCCCAACCGTGGTTAGGGGACAGAGCACACAAATCCCTGTGGCACCTTCAGCTTTGTCACAAGCACTTTCCCCCATGGAAGCTCTGCTCATCTCCATTCTCATCCACTCTCACTTTGTGTTGTTACTGCTCAGTGCAAAGGTCCCCGAACTGCTGAGAAACCCACACTCCCCTGCACCTCAGAGCCCCTCCTGTCCCTGTGGGAAGGGCTTTCCATCATCACCTGCCCGACCTTCCCACTATTCCCACTCTCGCCAGTTCTGAAACACATACATTTGACCTCTGAGTACCTTTCCAAGACCTTCCTAGCTGGTTTCTCCCTCAGCTCTGTCACCCACCTGCAGCCCTGACCATGCTGATAATCCTAATTTCTGCCCCTGCATCCCCCATCCCACACCCAGTTAGCCAAATTCCAAAACGTGCCCCCCTGCTTTGATTGCTGAGGCTGAGCTGTCCAATTCCTCCACCAAATGCAGCCTAAAGTCAACATCAGGCCTATTTTAACAGGGGGCCTTTGCAAAGGACGACTCTGGGACTTCAAAAGCTCGACCCCTCGCCTGCCTCTCCCCAGAGCTGTCACAGGGCCATCAGGAGGCAGTTGCTGGGGCTCTGGGCTTTGCTGAGAATTTTATAGCTTGTTTTCTTTTCCCGTGGCTTTTATTTGCTCTTCACCCCTGAACAATGCAGCTGTGCCATGCCAGCCCACAGCTGGGCCCCTCGCTTCGGCACGGAGGTGTCACAGCTCCGGGCTTGTCACCTTCCCTCAGAGCACAGACGTCTTAATCCCTCATTCCTTCCTGTTTACCTTATGGTGCTCTCCCAACACAAAGCCACGCTGTATTTGCTTAATTATCAAATTTCAGCCCAGAAAATGGCTGCGCAGCTCCGGAGTGTTTCTCAGGAACAATCCCCAGCTGACACACGCCGTGACAGCACAGGGGAGAGCAGAACCCCTGTCCCCACGTCCCCAGCCGCCATCTCCGTGCTCTGCCGTCGGAATTCCTCCTGCTGGCACCAAGAGGCCAAACCTCACGTCCCCAGCAGGGCTGGCAGAGCAGGAGCAGCAGCCACCGACGTGCCCATGGTGACAGGAGCGGCCCGGGAGCACTTTGCCAGGCGTGAGGCAGAGAGGCTCCTGCCACGGAGCTGGGCCACGGCTCTGAGCCGTGGTTTGGCCCTCCTGGGATGAGCCCAGCATCCTGCAGGAGCTTTTGTCATGTCCCCAACAGGACACAGCCGTGAGGGAGCCTGGAGACAGCACTCGTGCCTCCAGAGGGAATGGCTCTTTCAGATCCAGCCCAGCCCCACATGTGCTGAAGCTGCACTTTCAGCAGCTGAAAGCAGCACAGGAGCACGCACCAGGCACTTGTGGGTCCCCCCTCATGGCTTTTCCCCTTCCATGGAAAGCTCAGGAAGAGCAGCCTGCTGTGCCCTGCTGGAGCAGCCGCCCAGCTCTGCTTTCTCCTCATCCCACACGTGTTGAGCAGCCCCAGCCCACACCACGGCTCCACCACAAAAAGGGTTTTAGAGGTGATGCCTGCCCTGCAGAATGCACTTGCAAAGCTTTTGGGAAGCTGGCGGGGGGGGGTTAAATTCCCAACCCTTGTTTTACAGAGCTGACCAAGTGAGGTTAAACCCTTTTCCTGGAGGTGCAGTACTCAGGCTGGTTTCTACCCTCAGGACAGAGCCTTCCCAAAGGCACAGACCAGGGCTGGGACACAGGGAATGATCTTCTGGCCACACCTAACCCCCAAGGCACATGTACCCGTGACACAGCCTCAGGACTCGCTCAAACAGAGGAAAACAGGTTTAAATCCATCAGCCTGAGGGTTATTTAGGTTGTGACCACGTGGGCACATCGACATCATTCAAAGCCTCGAGGCTCACGAGCAGCTCTGCCTTTGGTGCCACAAACCACAGGATTTGGTCCCTGTTGATCAGCGTGAGGGGACATTTCTCCAGGGAGTGGCATGGCCTCACAGAAGCCTTAGTTCTCCCTCAAATCAGAAATGCATGTTTTCCCAGGAGAATGAAAACTCACCTCCTCCTAAAACTTGTATTTTAGGAGAGCTGGACGTGGCACTGGAGTATTTTGCAAGATTGCATTGGCAAATCCCTTTTTAAAATTCAAGGCTGAGCCCACACGAAGAGCGAGTGAAAATCTTCGCATTTCTTTGGGTTGCTTGATAAGCAGAAATGTTTTTGCAAAGCCAGGAAAACAGATCTCTGGGGATTTTCTCAAGTTCTTTGCCAACATTTCCACTGGTGCCACCAGGGCAGAGCTGCACAGAAATGTGGAGGAATGAGTGGAGTGTGCAGAGCTCCTCCCAACTCTGCTCCCAGGGTCCATTTTCTATTGGTGTTCCAGGGATAGGAAAATCCTGAAGAAGGGAAGAAGCCGAACCTCACAAGAAGCTGCAAGGAGCTCCCCAAAACAGCCATCCCTGTCCTCATCCAGAGCCAACGACCTGAATACTGTGGCTGCCTTGGGGGACAAACCCTCCAGGAAGGCAGTGAGTGAGCTGGGAGAAGGCAGGGTGTGGGCCAGCCTCACTCCATGGCCAGCACGGCCTCCCTCGAGCTCCCCACAGGCATCCAGGGAGTGACAGCCACCCTTCCGTTGTGACCTCTCAGCTTTTTTTGGCTCCATCAGCTCAGCCTTGGTTTTGTCTCCTCCTTCCAGGGCACTGAGGAAACAGCTGTAAACAGCTGGACACAGATTCCCTCCCAACCCCATACACCTGGCTGCTTTTCCAGCATCCTCCCCTCTTAATCCACCTGTTTCCGCACTCAAAGGGGGCCAAACTTAGGGAGAACGGCTTTAATAGCAATGTCCACCCTGAGTGCCTGGGCCAGAGTGGCTAGTGCTATGCACCTCTGGCCACCAGCCAGGGCAAGCTGGCAGCTCTGCCTGTAGCCTAGTGTGTTTGTAGAATGCCCAATGGGAGAGGCTTGGTCTGGCTGAAGGAAAATACCCATCCCATGTCTCCTGAGAGTAGCACACAGGGACAGAGGGACTGAAGGAAAATACCCATCCCATTTCTCCTGACAGTAGCATACAGGGACGCAGGAACTGGGGCAATGCAAGAAATGTACCAGCCAGGCATCACAAAGTCCTCGTGGGGACAAGGCTGGGACACGCTGTGACAGGATCACTCTGGAAGTGTGGAGTGTGGCACTGCCTGGGCACATCGCTGGCCCAGCAGCACGTCGGGATGATTTTGCATCCCAGCTCCAAATCCGTGCACGTCCCCAGGGCGTGTGGCTCCCCAGCTGGGCTTTCCCTGGACAGAGGCACTCAGGAAACACAGCTCCCGCCCTCCCTTTGCTCGGCCCGAGGTTAATCCCCTGCTGTGCTGAAGCCTTTTGCCTTGTTCCTAACATGACTTGGCCTGGCTTTCATTTTCTGCCACTGCTTCTTGGTTTGAATTTCCCTGAATTCAAGTGGCTCTTTAGCAACCCATTTTTTCTTTCTATGAACGCCTTGGAGGGCTGTAATAAAAATCACCTCCCAGGATTGGCATCATGTCTGCTCCTCGAGCTTTGCTTTGCACCTGGTGGATAGCACACCCCTGCACCCCTGCAGAGCCAGCTATGAGCAAAACCTGGGCCAGGTGCTGAGGGCTCTGCGAGGAAAAGTTTTGGCTCCAGTTGTTCCACTAAGCCCAGTCCTGCTGTCTCTTGATCTCTTCTTTCTCTTACTCTGCCAAAGACCTCACAAGCCTTTTGTTCCCCGACTTTATTGTGCACAGATGTGCAGAGCTTCATCAGAGCATCTCTACCTGAGCTGCCAGGCTGGGTCTGGATAACCAGATTTCATTTAAACACAGATGTTCTGAAACTTGGAAAAGGTTGAAGAGGGAAAGAGGAAAGCTGCGGTTTGGAGCCAGGCAGAGAAAACACCGTGGAATCTTCTCCGTGTTAAAATCAGTGACTTGGTCAAATTAATCCCTCAAGGAGGTCAAGGTGGGCAAGATTTTCCATGTGGGAGAAGGAAAGGAGGGACATGAATGGAGGTGCAGGCTGGAGTTGTGCGCTGGGAGCTGTGGTTGTGGTCTTTGTGCTGCCACCACGTCCCCAGTGCCCCGCGTCTCCCAGGACGAATTCCTCTCCGTGGTTTTCATTCAGCAATGACAATGCTGCCCTTTCAAAAGACCCCACCCTCCCAAAGCTTATATTTTGGCAATTTTCAAAATGCAAATTGCTTTTTAAACAAACGAAAACCCCAAAACATTTTGTTTTAATTTTTGCAAACAATAATTCGGGGGAGGGGGGAAGGAAAAGGGGAGGATGGAAGAATCCAGAGACTGAAAGTAATCTCCAAATTCGACTTGAATTTATGAAGTCTCAGTCTCCTTAAAATTATCCTTTTCCCAAACATGTTTTTTTTTTTTTTTCCCCAGAAAATTGCTAGCTCAGCCTGAGCCATTATTTCTCTTTTGCAGGAGAAATCCTGACATGCAGGGTCGCAGTCCCTGAAAGGGACCCCCTGCTTGTACTCATCCTGGGGGGGCTTTTCTCCCAGGGAATCCCTAGAGATATCTTCAGCGATGTCCTTTCTGAGGACCATAATGGTCAAGGGGACACCCACAGGGACAACAGAGGCGAAACAGCCAGAGCGAGTGGAGACCTGTCTGGACTGGGAGGTAGAAATCACCCATGGAGACAGCAGGAGGGTGTCCCCATAGTGTCCCTTCAAGCCACTGCCAACTGGTTCGAGGTTTTGGAGCAGCTGGGCATGAACTTGGAAGTGGTGGATGAGCTCTCACACCACTACAGGTCCCTGGGCCACACCAGCCCAGCACAGGCTGCCAGGGCTGTGCCCGGTGAGTGATTCCAGGTATGGCCTGCAGGGATCTCTCCTGGAGCTTTGGATGACCCCAGGCTGGGAGAAGGTTTCTGTCTATGCCTGGTGTGACCTCACAGGGATCTCTCCTGGAGCTTTGGATGACCCCAGGCTGGGAGAAGGTTTCTGTCTATGCCTGGTGTGACCTCACAGGGATCTCTCCTGGAGCTTTGGATGATCCCAGGCTGGGAGAAGATTTCTGTCCATGCCTGCTGCAGCAGAACGGTCAAGAAAGGACAAACACCAGAGGCAAAGTCCTGCAGAGTGCAGTCACCACACGTGGCCCCAAGAGCTTGGAGCCATAGGGACTGAGGGGTCAGATCCAGCCCTGCTCACAGAGGCCCCATGCCCTCCTGTGTGGCCCAGTGCCACCCACCACAGCCCCAGCTGGCCACCACCAAGCCTCAGGAAAATTCGTCTGCATGACCAGTTGAGTGTGAGTAAGAAGAAAGCTCAGGAGTTGGCTCAGGCAAGGGGAAATCCATGGGGGTGCTGTGGCTGCGAGGGGCAGACACGAGGGCTGTGCCAGGCCCAGGTTTTCCTGCCAGTCAGAGCTAAAGGATGGAGGGAAGTGTGTGGACACACCACAGAAAATGCAGCTGTGGCCAGCATTGCCCCCGGGGCTGGAGCCACAGACCCGGGTGCAGCAACAGCAAGTGGGGATGAGGGGGAGGGAAGGAAAGGCAGAGCCCCAGCCTTGCTGGGAACCCCCTGTTGGGGTGAGGGCTTTTTGGGGAGCCCCTCACACTCTGATCACTCCTCATGAGGCCAATGCTTCTGACCCCCTCCACCTGTGAGAGCAGGGAATGGCCAAACTGCCAGTGCAGGAGAGGCGAGGGCGCAGGATCCTGGGGAGGAGACACTGAGGACATCTCCCCCTCGGCACAAAAAGGGCTTGGGGATCAGAACGCTTTTCCATGCCTGAAAATCCTCAGGAATGGCAGTTCTGTGGAAAAGCTCTGGGGGAGATGTCGTCAGAGTGACTCAGGACCTCCCTGGGGAAGCTGAACAACCCAAGTGCCCTTCACTTCCCACTTTGCCAGTTCCCAAATCCCCACATGCCTTAGGGACAGAGGCACTGGACATGTCCTGCTGTCAGCATTGGTTCTGCAAAGTGTAACAACTCTCTGTGACACTGAAGTTGGTAACAGAACACTGACACCCGCCTGGGATTTCCAAGGATAAGACCCTCATTCTCTTTTCCATAAAAAAAAAGCCAGACTCAGTGTTTGAGTTGAGACTGAGTGTCTGAGTCAGGCTGAGCGTTTCTAGAAAAGTCCCTGCTAAAATGATTCAGCTGGAAATGAGAAACAAGGCGAGTGAAAAATCCTGTGCTGTGCCAACCCTAACAAATTTAGGGATTTGCTTCCTTAAAGAAAATCTATTGCCCTTATGTTTGAAGCCAAGGTTTAAAAAGAAAAATACTGCTCTCTGCTAGGGATGTGTCTGTTGCTGTCTCTAAGAAGAGCTGCTCAAGCTTGGCTGCATTTCTCAGTTACTGAAAAAGGAGGGACATTTGGTCCAAGCTGATGGAGTTCTGCAGCTGAAATCCCTGAAAATCTGATTTTCACTGCCCAAACTAAGCCCAAAACCAGGCCTGTGGAGGCAGGGCAGGGGATTCCTGTTCTGTTGCTGGATTCTCAGGTGCTGAGTGTGGCAGTGCCACCCTGAGCTCTCCTCCCTGAGGTTCACCTCCATTCATCAGGACTCCCCAGTGGAGCCCTGCTCTGCCATGGTCATTGTCAGGCCCATCAGCAGGAAGGGAGAGCTTCCAGCAGATGCTGAGGTGTGGGGAGGAGAAACAAATGCTGAACAGCAGAGCTTGGCAGATGGAACCTGTGAATGTTTTGGGACTGCCCTCACCCCAGCGACCACAGGGGCAAATCAGGCATGTCCATGGTGAACCAGCTATTCATCAACACCCAGAGCCAGATGAAATAGTGCCCATCCAAAGTGGCCAGCAAATGGACAGCTTGGCATGGCCAAATCCCAAAATATTGTGTCTGGTTTTGAGAGCAAGTCCAGAGCTGTTCATGGATCAAACCCCCAAGAGGAAAGAACAAATCCTGTCAGATCAGCTGCTGAAGGTTAATTGTCAACACTCAGAATTATCAACTTTCTGCAGCATGGTGAGACCAAAAACCTTCCCAACAGCACCAGATCCCTGTGGAGAGCACCCAGCAGCTGCTGCCCACCAGGCACTATGGCTGCCCATCCATCCTGCATCCCACAAGCCATGGGAGCTGATCCTAGCAGCCACGGACACCACTGGGAATTTAACCTGCCAGACTGGGGTCTGGCCTAGTCTTGGATTCATTTCATGGAGGGAGAGATTCCATAACTGTTTCCATATTTATTGGTTCCAGCCTGGACTGCAGCACCAGAACCTTCCGAGGTATTTCCTGGCTGTACACGTGATGTTTCTGGCCCCACAGGAGGCATCAGAAGAGCAAGAGCAAGACTTATTCCAGGGAGATTTACAGCTCCCAGATATTCGGATTTTGAGCCAGATTTGAACAATCTCTGGGCAGTGAAGCTCTCCCCATTGCCAGGCAGCACACGTGGCAAACAGCTGCTGGCAGCCCTCGAGGTCCAACTGAGCTGTGTGTTCCTTGCTGGAGTCCTCGGGGACACGTCCAGTGACCTGCAATGGCTCCTTCAAAGCCACCAGGCAGCTGAGGGTCCATCAGCAGGCGATGGGGGTGGAGGAGGAACCTACGGGCCTGTTGTACTGCATTGAAATGTTGGGATTTGTGGTAGCCTCTCACCCAAGGCGTTTTCTCCCAAGACAAAAGCGCTGTTACTCAATACAGGATGGGGAGCACAAAGCCGGCCTTGCCCTGGTGCAGCACACGCGGTTGGGAATGGGCTGAGAATTGCCCTCGTTTCCTCCGGACTGCTGCGAGGGGACAGCGCTGCCCTGAGACTGCAGCGGAGCCTTCTCCCGCCCGGAGCACTTCTGGGAGCTGTCTCAGGATCAGCCTTCAGCCTCACCAAGAGTCAGCCTCACCAGGAGACAGCCTCACCAGGATCAGCCTTCAGCCTCACCAGGAGTCTGCCCCAGGAGCCAGCTCTGAGCACTGGGATGGAGCTTCCGGGGATCTCCCCTGAGGGCTGCTCTGGCGTGGGCAGAGTGTGTCCCCTCTGTGTCCTGCACTGGCTGCCAGCACCTCACAGCCACACCGGGTCCTGCTGTGACAGTGAGGGGACAGTGCTCACAAGCACAGAAACAACGAGGCTGGAAAAGCCCTTGGAGATCATCGAGTCCAACCTGTGACCCAAACCACCTTATCACTAAACCGTGGCACTGAGTGTCACATCAAGGCTTTTTTAACCTCCAGGGATGGTGACTCCACCAGTTCTCTGTACAGCCCATTCCAATGCCCAACCATCCTTTCTGTAACAAAGTTTTTCGAATGTCTCACCTAAACTTCCCCTGGTGCAGCTTAAAACATCCAGCAAAAGTTTTGACCAGGATTTGACTAGATTTGACTGGGAGATTTTCTCTGCAAATCAGGTGTTGTGCAGAAAGTTTGCAGGTAAACCTCAGATTGGAAAGAGCTTAATACCTTTTTTTTTATTATTTTCATTTTTTTGAGAAGGGAAAAGTCAAGAAGTGAACTCTATTTCACTCTGGGAGATGATACCAGCCTGTCATCAGCTTGCTTTGTTTAATTTCACCATCCAAGCCCAGTCTCCTGAGATTGTCAGTCCTTTGAAATGAATTGTTTGCATCCTGTAATTCATCCAGATGCCATTCAAAGGCAGCAGTTGATGGGAGAGCTCACCCTGCGGTCCCTGGGTTATCAGGGAGAGCACAGAGCCCCCAGCCCCTGCTCTGCCCCCCCCCAGCCCAGCTCCAAGGTGCTCCTGAAGCGCCAGTGTTTATTTAGAGTCGAGGAGAATCCACTTGGGAACAATTTACCCACTTAGACTCTGCCCTTGTGGTTTCCCTCTTATCTGGTGCTGATCTCAACAGCAGCTTCCCTTAGCTGCTCCAGGGCTGTGGTGCTCACCAAGACCTTTCTCCTCTCTCTACCCCACACCTTGGTGTTTCTTGTCCAGCCTGACAAGCCCCAGGCAGCTCTGAACTGCTGCAGGTTGAGGGAATGCTTTTCAAATCGCCAAAATCCTCATCCCAGTCCCCAAGTGCTTGGTCTCATCAATCCGTTTGTGTTTCTGTAAAACCAGAACCATGCATCTCAAAAGGAGGACACGTGGTGGGGTTGAGCACCCCAAAGCTCCAAGTGACCCTCCAGGACATTTTCCTACAAGCTCTTCCCAGGAGGGACCAGCCACTTCAGTGTTAAAGCCACAGCACAAACAGATACTGAAAGAATTTGCTCATTCAGAGCAAAGGCTACCCGAAATGCACAAGGCTGATAACGCAACCAGCCCGGCGAAGAGTCAAAGGCTTTTCAAATCTGGATTAAGACTGTTCAGCCCAGACGGACCAGGGATACAAACAGCCTCAGCTCTGCTTCCATCGGCGCCCCAGGGAGCCGGGAAACTTGGCCGTGCTTCCCCACAGCCAGGGGTGAAAGCAAAGCGAGGCGGTTTTAAACCAGCTCAGGCTGTGCTTCCCCCAGGGCAAACCCGGCTTAAAGTGATGTCGCTCCCGTGCCCAGTCCCTGGTAATTCAGCCTCCTGTGAGGTCGGGCTGTGCCGGGCTCCTCTTCATAAACAGCGTTCAGGAACGTGTTGTGTTGTTTTAACCCCAGATCATTTCCCAATCTCCTCTGGAGCAGGGCCAGGGGAATTGTTAAACCAGCCCCAGCCAGCCCCACTTCCGAAGGGACCCTGTGGCTGCTGCCAGCACCCAGCATGGAGCTGGGCACAACCCAGGCCTCATCATCCCTCCCCAAACCCAGCAGCATCCCCACCACGGTACCACTGCACCAAAACCACCTCTCTGAAGCTCAGCTCCTGCAGGATTTCCCTCTGGAGTCTGTATCATTCTCTTTTTGTCCTTTCCCCAGCCCTGGTTTGGTGCTGCCTTCCCTCCTCTCTGCAGGATCCCATGGCCTCACCCTCCCAGGCAGTTGCAGTGGCTGCAGATGTGCATTCACAGCCCCTGACCCCATATCCCGTGGCAGCAGGGAACGGGGCATGTCCAGCCAGAGAAAAGCACCCTCCTTGGAGAGAGCATCCCCCTTGGAGCTGGGGAAGCACCAGATCCCAGAAATGCCAGCATGCACAAGAGCCCCAGGGAGGAGGACTCTCCAAGGGGATGGTCCCCTCTGTTTTTTCACACATTTCTGGGAGCTGGTCCTGCCTGTGCCTGCAGAAGCTGCTCCAGCCTGTGCCTCTCCCCGGGAGATGGAGCTCAGGGTGGCTTTGGGAGCGCTCCCGTTCCCATGAGTGACAAACCTCAGCCTGGCCACTCGAGGTGCCAGACAGTAACCCAAGCTTGACAGATGAGGGCTCTCGGGAAGGGTTTGGTTTCTCTCCGAGCCCAGCTGGCTCAGGGGAGCTGTTGGCAGCTCAGCGCGTTCGTTCCACCCGCACAGCGGCACCGGGCATCGCGCCTCCCCTGGGCTGTTCCGTGAGCTCCACGGGCTCAGCCACTGCTGCTCAGCTGCTCTGGCCTTGGAGAGGAGATGCTCCAAGGATGCAGAAAGGTCCTGTTATGGCTTGGCCTAACTCTGCCGTGCCTCAGTTTCCCTTTCTGGAAGGTGGGAGAGGGACCCTGTGAGGGTTTTGCTGTGGCAAAGGCTGAGAACTCTGGGTGACAGGAGCCAGAATTGTCTGTGGATCTGCAGAATGATATTGGATGACATAAAACTCAGCTCCAGCTGAGAAAGCTCAGCAGAGATGGATTTTAGTTCTGCTTCCAAGCCTTCCTAAACCTGAGCTAATTCTGCAACCCAATCCAAGCACAAATCAGGGTGAGCATCCAGCTCCCATCCCACAGTCACCTGGCCCCGACATCGTTCCGGGCTGGCTTTAGAAAAGCCCTGCAGGTGTGAAGAGCTGTGTTTGCTCAGCGATATTCGCACCTTGGGGCTGTGGACAAAGCTCTGCGGCATGCCCTGGGTAAACAGAGCTATCTTATCTCCGGGACACTCTGGGGCATCTGAGAGGGAAGGAAAACTGCGGCTGATGAGCCTGACACCGCAGTTGTTATCGAGGCGAGGACATGATGGTATTTCAGGGCGGTGTTGGGACGAGCTGTCTGCCCAGCTCCCCCAGTGCCGCGGCTCTCTGCTCCCGGCCAGGCTGGGCGGTCCTGGCACTCCCGACAAGGCACTTTGTTTTCCTGGAGATTGGGGTTTTATCAAAAGCTGACAGGCTTATCCTGCTTTATCAGGGCAGCTGTGCTACTGTTAATGGTTTTCTGTAACAGGCCCGGGGCAGAAATGTGGATTGTGATTGTGCTGGGCTCGGGTAGTTCAGGGAGGCCAGGCGGCCCCGGCTGGGCTCAGCATTCCCTGCGGGGTCTCCATGGAATGCAGCACCACGATCCCATGCAGGAATCGGACCGTCCTGCACTGCCCGTGTTTAACATCCAGACCCCCACACCAGAACATTCTGAGGCAGATCCCCCTTCCCCGGAGAGAGCAGCTGCCAGCCTGGCTGTCCCACACCCACGTCCATCTGGAACACGCCAATTCCCCTCCTCACTTTCCCTGTGATTGCCATAGGATACCTTATTTCTCTGTTCTGCTGCTTCCCAGCTGAGCAGCGATGCCCTGTGCTGGTTCAAAGCTCCCCCAGGGACGGCTCTGGGCTGGTTCAGCAGCTCTGTGCTCCTCACAGGCACCACCTCCAGGAGCTCATGGTCCGTGTGTGCTCATCCCTCCCTGCTCCAACCCCCAAGCTCTGGGATAGCCGAGGTGTGAGGCTCCTGCAGAAAGAATTCGTGAGCTGGAAACAAAAATCTCTTTGGGGTCATGGGACTATTGTAGGGCTGGGACTTCAATCCAAGCCTCATCTGCCTTAAGCCAGTGTTTGGACGAACAAATGCCTGGTGGTGCAGGACAAGGGGAGTGGGTGGAGATGGATACACTGCCAGCAGCAGAGGACACCCCATGAAGGACACAGCTCCTGGCTCTGCACTGAGCCCAGCCCCGAGGTGGTGTGGGGCTGGAGTGATCCCACTGACCCAGCAACACCAAGGATGAAATAGGCAGACATCTACTCAATCCTGAATGCAAATCTGACCCTACAGACTCCCTCGGGCAAGGACAACACACCTGGAAGTGCAGCAGCTCCTCCCTGCCCAGCCAAGAGCCTGCAGCTGCCTGCTCACTTTTCAGGGTCGCTCAGAGCAAACTTTGATGGCTTCAAGTCAAAACACACAGCCCCAGGAAGGCTGTTCCCGTTTGTCTCTGAGAGATTTAATCCAGATCAAAGCTAGTCAAACACAGGGATTTCCCAGCTTTTCTGCTGGGATCAGCCTCCCATGCATGCCATGGCCCTGGGACACTGCCTTGGCCAGCCTGGCCCTCACTGCTTTTTTTCTCCCAGGCAGGGAGGCCAGGGAAGACCAGGACTGTTTGAAGAGGATGGGTAATTCCTGGATGGGACAGCATTCCTGGAAACCAGGCAGGTCTTTGGAGAGGAGCTTGACATGAACAGCCAGACATACAAAGCTGCACATTCTGCGGGGCAACAAAGGCTGTTTGGGCTGTGGGAATCTTTACTTTTCATTTTGGCCGAAACTTGAGGAATGGGAATGCCTGGGAGTGGGTTCCCTGGGGGGACAGAAGGATTCTGTGGTCCCCCTTTTCCAAACACCACATCACCCACATTTTCTGAGCTCCTTGTTCTCCACACGGCTGTGGCCATGCAGCCACTGCCACCAGCCCAGGACACATCTGTAACCCCAGGGTCACTGTCAACACCCACCTGGAGCAGAGAAACGAGACAGCCCGGGCCCAAGCAAAGGTGCTGACAACTCCTTGAGGGCAGGGGAGGAGGAAGGGCTGTGATGGAGCCCTGGGTGTCCCAACAGTGCCTTCTCCCTCACCCTGGGGGACACTGGGGCCACCACATGCTACTGTGCCAGGCAGATTTTATCAGGACCCTTTAATTAGCTGATCACAGCAATTAGCTCTGACTGCCCACAGCACAGGCTGCAGGCCTGGCTGGTTTCAAAGGAGGGCTGCAGAAATTCCCAGGAATCAGGGTGGGAGTGGCAGCACTGGCCATGGTGAAGAGGATGCTCAGAGATGAGCTTGTGCCACTCAGAACCTGGGTTGTGCCACTTTGTCCCTAAAATTGCCCATTCCACCATTATGAGGGGAGGCTTGATTCTGGTGGTCCCTGACCACCCTGCTAGGAAGGATTAGGCTGGTGCTTGCAGGGACATGGCACAGCCTGGGCACGGGCAGGAAATGAGCCCTGTGCCCACAGATCCTGGCATCAGCCATGAGCAGATTCCCATCCCAAAATACCCTGGAGCTACACCCAAAGCTTAAACCTGACCTGCCAGGGACACTGCAGGGACTGACTCACATCCAGAGTGTCCTCCCATGGGAATGGTCTCTGGCTGTGTGACGCCGCAGAGTGGCTGGGAGCAGGGACAGCTGGGCCAGGGCATGTGGTGCTAACCATGCTGAAAAGGTGACCTGGCTCTTGTGGGACAGTTCCATGTGATGTGGAAGCTCGTCAGGTCACACCTCAGGTGACATCTCACTGCTGCAGGACAGGGTTGGAAAAGCTGCTCACCTCACTTGGGAGATTCACCACGGGGAGCAGGGTGACAGTCTAATCCCTTCATCGGAGAAGTTTTTCTTCTTTTTTTGTACGTGATCCCCACTTTCCTGCACTCCAGCTGCTCACATGGAGCCTGTCTCAGTGGGAGACTGCTCCAGGCTTCAGCTGCAGTTCCTGAATTTTGCCCAAAAGTTACAAGAGGAGATTGCATTTCTCTGAAGGAAACTGCATTTCCTCCAGTTCTAGCAACAGGCTGGGAGCAGTCCTGGGTTTTAATCTGGCCTCTGCCTTTGAATCTTGGATGTTGTCTGAGCCAAACCTCTGATCCTGCTGTGGTTCATTTTCAGGCGCGTGTGCCCCAGAAACTTTTTTTTCCTGAAATAATTTTTCATACAGAATTCTTTCGTTTGATGGATGCAGTGAGAAACTATTTCCCAAACAGGAAAGAGAACCTCCCTCCCCCGGCTCTGTGCCGTGGATGTTTTTAATAACAACATCAATTGTCTGCAAACAACTTATTCCTTTCTGACCTCAAAACAACTCCTGGTTAGTGCATTCCAGCATGGCCACAGACCGAGGCTCAGTGACTTCACAGGGCCTTCAGGAGCTTTTCCATCACAATGCCTGCTCAGGGAAGGGCCTGATCTGGCAGATGGGAACTTGGCTTTGCTGGGATGAGGATGCTGAGCAGCTCAGAAACACACCCTGAGCACTGGTGCTGCTGTGCCATTGGTTTCCCTGGTGTTCCTCATTTCGGCTGCCCCCTCCTCCCCCCCCGGTCTCCAGCCAGGGGGTCATCCCTGCTTGTCCTTTGTCCTGAAGGGAGAGAAGTGTTCCTGCTGTGAGCTCCTGTGCCTGAGCCCGCTGTGCATGGCAGGAGCAGCAGGAGACACCTCCTAGGACTTGCTGATCCCTGTGCAAATCAAGGAGGGGTTTTGAGGGAGGTCAAAGGGAAGGGGAGTCTGCAGCCCCCCAGTGCCATTGAGGGGGGATGTCCTGCAGCCTGTGCCACCCACAGCCCAAGGCTACACCATGGCAGAGGTTTAACGGGATAGTGCAGGCACAGACCAGCATTTAAACCCAAGCCTGGCCTGGCAAGTGGGATCATCTTCCAATTCCATCCCCAACTTCCACAGGAATCACTGTGCAATGGTGAGGTGACCAGCACAGATGATTCTCCCACAGCCACCTCCCGTGGTGGCACATCAGGTCCTGCCCTTGGCCAGGGCAGAAAATCTGCTGTGTCCCTGGAGCAGCCTCAGGAGTGCTCCTGGTTCTGAGGCTCCTCTCTGGGCACTGCACATTCACAGCTCTTACACTCAATTTTCACATTTGTGATGCACAGCTGGACTGCAGAGATCACAGCTGGACCACAGGGATCACCACAGGACCCAGACCCACCGGCCCCGGGACTGCGGGATCCCAACCTGCTGGGGACACTTCCAGCCAAATAAATTATTGATTATTAAAGCAGCTTGGGACCAGGTGGAGTTGCTCACAAAGGGTGAGGGAGCTGCGAAGAAACGCTCCTTTTCCTGTTAGCTCATTGGAAATACCCGTCTGGGCAATTATGAAATGCAATACTTTGGTTTTCCGGTGTGAAAGGGCACTGCAAAGCCAAGGTCACCTCAAGGCAGCCAGAGGAGGGATATCAAACCGCAGAGAATCCAGCCAAAGGGAGCTGTGCTGAGGGGGATCACATCAAACATTTCCATAGCCTGAAATGCTGCAGGGAAGGGGGAAGGGAATTGTGCAGGACAGCAGATGCTTTGGCAGGGAAAAGGAAGCAGGCTTGAGCTCGAGCCCACCTCCGGACAGAAAAGCGTTTGCAGTTCCCAGCTTGGCCAGAGCCACCGGCACTTTCCCACTCCTGGCTCCCTCCAGGGCCACCGAGCTGTATCCTGGGGTGGGAGACCCGTCCAGACTGGAGTGACCACCCCACAGCCACCTTCCCACCCTGAGCTGCCTCAAGCACAACTCTGCCTTTGCTGGCCCCAAAACGAACCTGCAGCTCTGGGAGAGACCCAGACTATGAACTCCAAAACGCCTGGCTGCAGCAGGGGCTGATATGCAAAACCTCTCCCACAGAAGCTTTCCTGGCTGGTTTTGCAGCCCAGCTGCTCTGCAGAACAGCAGCAGCTCCATGGGGAGACCCAGCTGTGCCCCAGGGGTGGTGCGTGACTCTGTTCCTCATGGGCCAAGTTTGGAGCTGAGTGGGACAACATCCCCACCCAGAGCTGCTCAGGGGGCCCCTGTCACAGCAGTTCCCTTCACTGCCCTCCTTGGGTTGACCCTTTCCCAAGGCAAAGCCCTGAAATGTCTGTGGTTTGCCCAGTGCTGAACACCAGGCTGTGAATCCTCTTTTGCCGTGGTTTGTGTCTCTGGCCCTGAGCTCGCTGCAGCCCTGGAAACAGCCCTGAGCTGGAGCCTGCTCCCCACGCAGGAAATCCACATCACTTTGTGAGCGTTAACAGACAGCGATCCCGGCAGGAGGATGCAGCATTTCCCAGGAACCCAGATGTTTGTGAGCCCATGGGCTGCTCCCGCTGATGTCAGGGAATGCACAGAGCCCGCGGGGATATTCCTACATCAGGAAACAATGCCTACAAAAGCCACAGAAACAGGGACTCCAGGGCTGAGACGAGGCAAACCAAACACAGCCAGCAAAGTGTCACCTTACTGTCACACCCAGAGCACAGGAGCAAAGCCCAGTCTGGCAAGGCTGAGAGGCAGAGGGAGACGTGGCCTCAGCCCTGCCTTAGTGCCTGGGGATCTTTTAGGTTATCATATTTGGCCCTCAGCGTTTCCTGGCTGCCATGGGGGTGTGGGATGGAGGTCCTGGCACTCAGCAGGGGGATGGCTGCTGACTCCACTTGGAAAATGGATGGGTTTTTACCTGGAAGACCTGGGGGCTTCCCATCACCAGCAGAGAAACAAACTCATCTTCCCCAGGACAAACATTGCTTCTTTTGAAAGCAGGCTTGGCCCACCAGCCCAACACTCTCTGATGTCCCTTCCCTCAGGACCTCGAGTCTCTTTCCCCTACAGCCAAGCACGTCCTCTCCCAGGAGCAAACCCTTCTTCTCCCTTGGAACAGCACGACAGATCCCTTCCAGCCACACCACTTCAGGGAGTGCAAGTGAGAGGCATTCATTTATTTATTACCCTTGCTGACAAGTTAACTAAACTGACGCTTGGGATGTGAAATCAGGGGATCTGCTGCAGCCTGGCACTGAGGGGCTGTGCCTGAGAGCTGAGCTGGTGCCACCAGCCGGGCTCTGGACACGGCTCTGTCACCTCACACGTCCAGCCCTTCCCAGGGTGCTGCCCTGCTCCTCCCGCAGGCCTTGGGGCTGTGTGTGCCAGAGGAGGGGACACATCATTCCAAGGGTGCTTCAAATGCCACTTCAGAGCCTTCCCTCAGCTGGGCCGGGGAGTTGTGCCCAGGGAGCTGCAGCTCCTCACTGCTGCCTGCTGCCAGCCAAACTGCTGCCCTGGGCACAGCTTTCCCTGGATTTCAGGGTGGGGCACACAGCAAACCTCTCTAGCCATGCAGCTCATGCCAGGAGCTGCTCCTGCAGATGGCCAGAACACTGTGGGTGCTGTTTGGAGCTGGGACTTCTGCCAGGGGAGCTGGAGTACCCCGGGTATCCTGGGGAAGGGGTGCCCCCATGGCACAGAAGTTCTGCCCATGCCCCTGGTGCCCTCCTGGGTGAGGAAGGGAACTTCCTCAGCAGCAGCATGGCCTTGGGCAAGTCCTTTCCCCTCTCTCTGGGCAGCATGGAGAGCGTCCTGGCTGAGGAACAAGACTTTGCTCTCAGTTTTTTGCTTTAAAATTTTGCTGGGTCATTTCTCACCAGCTCCCTTCCTGGACCCATTTGCTGTGTGGCTGTGGCCAGCATTGCATGGACAGAAGTGCCCAGGGACTGTGGATCCCCAGGGACCACGGAATGCCAGGGACTGTAGATCCCCAGGGACTATGGAATCCCAAGGACCATATAACCCCAACCTATGCTGTGCTGGCTGAGGAGGCATTTTCTTTGAGAGCCCTTGGAAGGGATGGAGGATGGAGGAGCAGCAGCCCCAGGATTGTGTGCTGTTGTGTGCCCACCCTCCTGGCTCAGAGCTGCAGGGACTTTGCACATGTCCCTGAGGACACGGCTTGGTTGCTTCTAGTGAGGCTTCATCGGCAATAAACTCTTGCAAACAACTTTTGGAGTTGCTGACACTTAGCTCGGAGTTTTCATAATCCTAAAAGCCTGTTCCCTCAGGCGTGACAGCCCCAAACAAACACCATACAAACTGAAGCTCAGGGACTCTGCCTGGCTGCAAGAACTGCTGCTTTCAAAATGGCTGGAGGTGAAGAGGATGGACCATGGGCATGGCATTCTCAGCTGGTCTCAGAGAGAGGGGACTTCAAGTTCCCACCCTGTGGTGGCACTTTGGGCTCTCCACAGATTCCAACAGTGCAGGGAATGAGGAACTGGCTGCATCCTTCACTCTAGGTTGCTCATTGCAGCTCCATTTCCCCTGGGGGCACATCGGCACGGAGAAGAGACACAGCCCAGAACACCTGGTCCTCCACCCTGATGCCATTTATCCCTTCATCCATAACAACACCCACCCCAGGAAACGGGGATGGAGGGGTTTTCCTCCTGACCACAGAGGTCTTTAATTCAGCCACATCCACCTCCAACATTACTCCTTGTGCAATTCTCTATCCCTTTAGAAATGCGGGGTGCAGCTCCCTTCGGAGGGGTCTTAGGCTCGGTTTCAAACCCGCTCTGAGCTGGCCCATGCCTCTGCAGCCGCCCCCAGATCCTTTCAACCAGCCCAGGAAGTGCTGCCACGTCCCCGTGAGCCCCACACATCCCCGTGCTCGGCCGATTGCTCGGCTCAGCTCCTGCCTGGATCGTTTTTAACCTTGCCCAGCTTTGGCTGCGGCAGAACTGAGGCTGCTCGGTGGGAAGCCCATTCCAAGCAGCGCTGCCTTGTATTTGCCTCTCCAGGTGGTAAGGGGCTGAAAAGCGCCTGTAATCCCCCTGAATGAATCCCAGAGCACGGAAACAAAGTCGGGCTCCATTGTGTTGTCTTCATCCCCTTTTAACACGGGCTGCTTCAGCCACCCAAGATAAAGCCTGCGAGGATCTCCCAGCTCCCTGTGCCAGCACCCCTAAGGACGGGGTAGGAAAGGTTCACCAGGCCCTGCCGTGGTTTGTTGGCAGAGCTGCTGCTCTTGCCACCCTTTTCTTACTACATCGAGGAAAAAATTCTCCTGGCTCATCTCCTGCCACAACTGGTGCCTTTCACCGCCTTTCTGGCAAAGTTCAATCTGATGTTTTCTGCAGCCTTAGTGAGGCTCCCCCTTTGATCAGAAAAGTTCCTTTTGGGCATCATGGCTATAAATAGGAGGCACAGGCTTTAGCTCAAAGACATCAGCCCATGGCCATGGGCTCAACTGACCCCTGAGACATCTCTGCAATCCCAAGGTCAATGATGAACCTTTTGAAAGAGTTCACTCAGCAGGGACTGCAAAACCTTCTCTATGCCAAGCATCACATTTATGTCTCGTTTCTCCAGGTCAGCTTCAGGTCTTCTACAAGAATTGTGAACAGGAAACTCTTGCTAATCCTTGTCTGGTGGGTTCAGTTTGTGGATCTGCTGCTCTGCCTGCTCCTGACCCCTGACATGACCAGAGGGATGGGATTTGTGCCCGGAGGCTGCACTGACACTGCTCAGAGCAGGCTGAGGATGCAGAGGCAAAGGCAGAGCTGAGCCCCAGCCCCAGAGCTGCATTTCGGCTGCCTCATGGGAAGCTGGTGCAGAGTATGGAGGTGGCCACACACCAAATCCAGCCCCTGCTTTGCTTGCACAGAAAATCCTCAGGGTGGCAGCCAAAAGCGAGCTCTGTGCCCCCTCCTCGGGCCAATCCCTCCCTGCTGCCCATGCCCACCTCGGCTCATCCCACCGTGTTGTGCAGCTAAGCCAGGGATGCTCCACACCTCCATGTCCAGCTCCTACTCATTCCCAGCAACTCCAAGTGCTGAAAGCCCTGATTCAGTAAAATTGGCTCCATGTGGAGCTCAAATTCTGCTCAAGCTCCCTGCAGGGCAGTGCTGGGAATGCTCCCACTGGGATCCTGAGAGCCCCCAAGCTGGGAGTGACTGGGACTGGGAGGAAATTCAGGGCAGGTGCTGGACCCACCCCTGGCTGGGAGTGTCCTGTGGTGGACCCTGTGCTGGAGCTCAGGGCCGCCAGGGGCTGTGCCTGACCGCAGCCCAATTCCCGGCTCTAGGCAGGACATGGACTGCCCTGTGCTGCCCTTTACACCTCTCCCTTCCCTGGAGGGAAGCTCCAGCTTTGCCTCGCTGACCTGGAGCTGCTCAGGCCAAGATAAACAAGAGCTCGGCGAGGAAGCAGCCATGAGCTGGGCTCTGCTTGAGTGAAAACAACTGCCCTCTGCCAGTTCAAATACAGCTCCCCTTGCCTTACTTACATAACATGGGAACCTTCTTGCCACAAATTCCCTTTATTCCTGGCCCAACAAAGCATTACAAGCCTTTATGTTTCTTGGCCACTGCAGCCGAGACCCTCGGAGCTACGGTGGAGTCAGTGCTGGGTGCACCTCGCTGGTCCCTGGCCAGGCTTAGGTGAAACCCTTGGTGAGAGAAGGGCTGGAGTTTGCTGAGGGTGAAGGAATTTCTGCTGATGGATCTCTGCCTTGTGTCACTGCAGAGCTGGATCTGAGCACAGAAATATCAGCACTGCTCAGGCACCTTGGCACCTCCTGAGTGGGGTCTGCCTTCCATCCAGCACACCTTGGGTGGCCCCAGGCATGTCCCTGACCCAGCTTGGGAACACCCCTGCTTCTTCCTGCCTCCAGCTGGACAGGAGTTTCCAACAGGATGGGGCAGGATAGGATTTCTTCTTTGGGTTCTCACAACTCTTAATCTGGTGCTGCATCCCAGGACCTCCATCAGAAGGTCTGGCTTTTCAGGAAAGAGGGGGAGAAGGGTCTGGGGAAAGGAGGAATTTCTATTGCTGAACCCAAGCAGTGGTGGGGACAGGGAATGACTGAGATCCAGGGAGATCCACCTCAGCGCTGTCCGCTGGGAGCTGTGCCTGCTGAGCCAGCGGCCAGGCAGTCCCTTAATCAGCTCTTGTTTGGGAAGGTGTCTCGTTAGCCCAGGGTTTTCCAAGAACATCAGAGCCTTGGCAGGGCCAGGCTGCAGCCTGAGGTTAACAAAACAACCTGGTGCAGACAGGCGCTCTCGGAGCAGTCAGCTCTGCTCTGTGCCACGGCATCTGTGTGAGCAGCAGGGATGTCCCTCCCTCACCTTCCCCAGCCCTCCCGGAGCCTGGGAACAGCTCGTGTGCCTGAGACAGTCCATGGAATGTCCCCGAGAGCAAGCCCTGCCGGTCCTGCCGGGGAGACAGCCTTTGCCTGGCTCCTCAGGCATTTCTCCACCACAAATGAGCGCCGGAGCCAAGAGCAACCTCGGCACCGTCCAACGCGTCTCCTCCGGCCGCCTGGGCTGTCCCAGAGGACAGCCCGGCTGGAAATGCCATCAGTCTGTGTCACCTCTGCCTGCCTGGAAGGATTCATCAGAGCGAGGAGCTGGCGTTTAACGAGCCCTTTCATGGTGCTTTACCGGGGGAGCAAAGAAATACACACCACCAGCACCCCTCCCCCAAGAGAAACAGATTTCCCAATAAAATTTATAGAGCATGGAAAGGGCTTCTGGCACGGGGGTTCAGAGGTGGCCAGCCCTGGGTGTGTGGAGGCACCACCCTCCTCCTCCTCCTTCTCCTCACAGGATGAAAACAAAACAAACAAGCAGAGAAATTCCAGGAGCAGATAAGTGAAGTCACGTCCTTCACTGGAAGGATGGAGGCGCTGGTGGAGGTGGTAGGTGACCCTTGGATGGACAAATGGAGCCCTCTGAGGCTGCTGGGCTCTGCAGGACAGGCCCACATCCACCACCATGTGCTCAGCTGCTCCAGGAGCCCTGGGGACATCCCTGGACACCAGGAACAGGCTCCGAGGCTTTCCTTGCCTTGAAGTGGAGTTTAGAAACCTCACCCCAGACTGTGCCAGAGCCCTGGGTGTGCAGGGGATGCTCCTCTGGTCCTCTAATGGAGAGCTTGCACAAGGTGCACTCAGAGCATGAGCCAACTGTGACTGTGGGGGAAGCCCACAGGCCTCAGCCTGTGCTTCAGTAGCCACATGGGCTACCCTTGAGCCAGACACCCCAATTCCCTTGCAGAGCCACAGGGGAGAAGCTGCCACCTCTGGGGTGCACCTCACCCCTGGGCACGTTCTAAGGTGTGCAGTGAGCTGCTGGCAGCATCCCCTGCTCTGGGCGAGATACTCTGTGTCCCCTTCCAGCCCTGGGCCACTGGCAGGAGTGTCCCCAGGCTGTCACTCACTCTGGGAGGGGACAGAGATCCCCCTGGAGCAGGGCAGCCTCAGGCAGAGCAGGACCTTGGGGGCTAGCATCCCCTCGTGGGTGAGGGCTGGGGACAGGGGGAGCGGGATCTCCGTGCCCAGCCAAGAAAACAAATTATTCCAGCACAGTCCACCCTTGCCTCCAGTCGCGAGTAATCCTTGCAACCATGACAGCCACTTCTCCTGGCCCCAGAGAATTGTATAAATCAGAGCAGAACAAAAGTCCTTTGCTGGGAGCTGGGCATGTGCGCTGCCTTTCAAAGGGGAGGCACATTTCTCTATAGATCTGCATTCTCCAGGGACTGCCACTCTGACAGCAGAGAGATTAAGCAAAACAACCCACTCAACCTTCCCTTCTCCAGCATCTCTCCATGGGTGGAACAAACCCATCACAAACAAACCACAGGGCAGGGCCATAATTCACACTTGTTACTTTGCTCCTTAGTTGTTTAATGGCCTATTTTTCCTCCTTTAAGTTTTCAAAGTTTTGAGTAATAATTACATCGAATACATCCTCCTTTGGCGTTAGGGCTGGAAAAATTGGAAATAATGAGGCACGGCAAACCAAATGGAGCAATTCTGGGAGTCCTGGGGGAACCTGCAGCGCTGCAGGGAGCTGGATCCAAGCGTTCAGCGCAGCCACTGCGGCTGCATTCCTCACTGGAGCGGGGCACACGCACAGCCCTCGCTCACACACCCAGAGAAAAGCTTTCGGTCAGCCCCAGCACACCATGTGGGGCTTAAAGTTAAAGCTTTCCTTTGTCACTGGCAGTGCCACAGGTGGCAAGTCACCCTCAGAAGTGCTGCTGGTGTCACTGCCAGCCCTGGGACAGGAGGTGGACATAGCCCCAAATGCTCTCCCAGTCCAGGGGGTGGCTTCTGGGAACTCTTCAAACAGCAAGGGCAGCAAAGTCATTCCTTCTGCACCTGTGTGTGCACCGGGGGGACCTGGCTCAGCCCCAGTGACCGAGAGGCTGAAAATCAGAGCTGGGGGCAGTTGGGACCCTGCAGCTGCTCAGGGGTGTCTTGAGAAGGGGCTGTTCTCCTGTGAACTCCCAGTCACACTCCTGCTTGTATGGGAAAATTTGAGGTTCTGCCTCATGTCCTGGTGCCTACTCCAAGGCTTGGACACTGGGGAGGTGTGGGATTGGGACCTTGGTCACCTCCCATGTCTCCCCACTGCTCCAAGGCTGGCAGGAGCAGATTTTGGTGCTCTCTGTGACTCCCAGCCCTGAGCTCCCTCACAGCTCCTGCAGAAGCCTGTCCTGGCTCTGGGGACAGTCCCAACCTTGCTGGCATTGCTGGGGAGGGAGGAACGTTCCTGAGGGGGCAGCTCTCTGCAAAGGGGACATGGCTTGGTGGGCAAGGGACACTCTGAATGTCCCTTGAACCACCCAGCTCCTCCATCAGCCTGCAGGGACAGCAGAACCAGGGACAACAGCTGCCCTGGAGCCATCAGATGAACCCAACTGCAAACCTGGCCTGGAAATGGCTTTGGAGGAAAAGGAAGTATTAAAGAGCAAAGAATGAACAACAACCACATGTGAACATCATTAGTCAGATGAAGAAGTGCCATCCCCAAATCTGTGCCAGGAAACCTCTTCCTGTGGTGTTCCTCTGCAGAAGGAATAACAGGGAATTGTGCAACTGCCGTTGATGTCAGAGCACAGAGCCCGAGCTGGGGAGCTGAGCTTGGCTTTTGCCAACCTGCCTGGGTGTCAAACCTAGAGCTGATCACAGTGTGAACCTCAGACAGAAATCACAGGGGGCTTGGAGGCTGTGGGAGGAAGACTTCATTTTTCCAAGGAAAAACATCGAACATATTAGGAACATTTTTGGGTGCATTTCAGATTTAAATGATTTCATTTGGGGTTTTGAAAGCCAAGCCAGAAGTTTGGGCTTCAAAGGGAAAAAAAGGGAAATATTCCTGTCCTGTTTTGAATTGCCTTCCATCAGATAATCAAAAACTTCATGGAAAGGGAAGAATTTCCTCCAAACATTCACATCAAATCTGAGACAGTAAATTAAAAGGAGTTGGATGTTTTTAAACTATTCCTTTCTTAACAGCAATGTAACTTCCTTCCCTACAGGACACAACCTCCCTGCTCTGCCTGCTGCCCCTCCTGACTCCTGGGTTAGTTTTAGGGAGCCTGGTTTGCAGCTGAGCTGTGTCCAGATGGTTCTGGGGGGGCCGAGCTCTCCCTTTCCCTGCCTGCCCTGCCCATGGCTCCAGAATTGCTGGGATGGGAGCATCCGAGCTGGCATTTGCCTGGCAGTGCTTTGTTCCCCTTCCCATGGCTCAGGCTCTGGATCTTCCCAAAATTTAGGTACAGACACAAAGAGTAAAACCCACCCTGCTCCACAGCATCCTCAGCTTGCAAAATTAGACTAAGTATTATTTACTCACTGCAAGCTCCATATGAAAAATGCTAAAATGAGGATAAATATCTGTTTTCCTTTTTCCCCCCTCTGTTTAATGTAACACTCCCGAGCCCTGGGAATCGCCTTTATTTTCTCTTTTCTGATATTTACTAAAGACTTAAAGATGGGAAGAGGCAGAAGCCTCTGCAGTGCACGGGCTGAGATGAAAAGGTCCTGGATCCCCAGCGGGATAGGAAGGCTTCCAACAGGAGGCACAAGCTGCTCAGCTTTGTTTCCCAATTCAAACATGGGCCCGGGCACAAAAGGAGGGGAATAATATCACTCTCCCAGGGGCGAGCCCACGCCTCGCTGCTGCCCACAATCATCATCATTCCCAGCAAAAACAAAACAAAAAAAAAAAAAAAAAAAAAGGATGCCAGTAAGAAAAATGATTTGGGATTAAGGGTTCCCGTGTCCCACCTGCTGGCTCGGGGTATTCTTGTGCTGAATGGACCTTCAGCTCTCCCGGACCCCGGGCACCCTGCGGCACAGCCCAGCCCTTTCCGGGCCACCATTGACAAACTGCGGGATCAAAACGCCTCAGGAAAGATTCCTGGGGAGCTGATCATGTGCATGAAAGGGCAGCCTGTCAGTGACTCCGTGACCGAACAAACCGGGCTCTGGGGCAGCGACAGCTCGGGTTTTCCTGCGGGGCATAGGCTGGGGGAACGGGCAGCACAATGAATGTTAATGCCTGGGCTGAGCCACCTCAATGCCACCCCAGGAATTCCCTGTAATCTGCCATTATATCCCTCCTTTGACATGGCTTTCCTCTGCTGAACGGCCCTCTCTGGGCTTTGCTCCCGAGGAACAAGGCCGAGCTGCCGCCCCTTCCCAATCCCTTCCCAATCCCAAGGTGTGTGGACAGTGCTCAATTTTCTCCTACCAGCACAAACACAAAGAGGGAGTCAAGCTCCCCTTACATGTCAATAGATCATCTGAACCCCCCCTTTCCCCCCACAGTCACTCCTTGAGGCCACAAAACCCTCTGTCATCCTCTGCATCCAAGTGTGAGCAGCTCCATGGCTTGCCCACAGTGCTGGAAGAATGAAGGAATCCTTACATTTGACTTGGCTCAAGATCCCACTGGCTTCATTCATGCCCTCCTGCACCAAGTCCCCCATGTCCCCACAGAGCCTCTTGTCCCACCAGCATCCTCCAACCCCGTGTCCCACTCCGAGAGCTGTAAAGGATGTGGCTCCAAGGCTCAGGAAGGAGCTCCCCATTCCCCGGACAGAGACTCCTCCTGCACAGATCTGGCTTTGCTGAGCACCTTTGGGGGCTGTGGAACCCTCCTAGCCACAGCCAGGCTCAAATCCAGCTTCAGGAAAGTAGCAGCTCTCAAACCTTCAGCACAGCCACTGGAGGAGCATCACTGACCTGCCTGGCTGGGCAGAAGCAGCATGCCTGCCCTCCTTGGGCATCTCCAGAGCACCCTGGCAGGATCTGGGTGAAGGTCCTGGGCAGCCTTGCTAAGCCAGAAGGTCTCTGGAGCTCACAGGTAGCACGGCAATACTGACAGCAAAAGCTGGGAGTGAAGCTGAAGGGAGCTGAGCTCTGACTATGGCTTCCCTGGAAGACAAACTCACTGTGGCTTGGAAGCCTCCTGGAGAGCTGTGCCCTTTGCAGCTGGTGCAGCAGGAGCTGCCTGGACAGACACTCCCTCCATGCTCGGCACGGAGGGAGCAGCAGAGGTATCCCAGCACTGGCATTTCCCCTCAGAGCCCTTCCCTGCTCCCACTGGGATCAGTGGGATGCTTCCATTAACTCCAGAGAAGCAGCTGCCACCAGCTCTTCCATGGGCTTTATCCAACATGAAACGAGCCCTTCGGATCCCATAAATAAATAACAGCATTTCCTCCCCATGACAGATCCAAGCTGAGGATTTGTAACTCATTAAGGGCTACTGAGCTGTGCCCTTTGTTTGCCCAGGGCATTGTGTGGGTACCCAGCACCTCGTGGCAAACAACTGCACTGATCCCCACAATTTACCTGGGGAGATGCCACAAGGTCTAATGGAGCAAAAGTATCAGAAAAATACCTCACCTGCCTCAGGTGATTTGGGATGAAGGAGGAGCAGCCTCAACACCACAGGCACTTTCTTTGTGTTTGCCAAACTTTTCTGGTCACTCCTTCGCAGGAAAGTGCAGGATCTGCCACTGTCCTTTGAAGGGGGACATCAAAAGGCATTGCCAAAGAAGACAATCCGGGGACACTGCAGTCACAATAACCATTGCATCATCCATCAATTACTCGTCAAAGCCCAGCTGAAACCCAGCTTTCAGTACCAGACGGTGATGAAGTGACAATCTCACCACATCTGGGAGAAAGGTCTGTCCCACGCTGATCTCAGGGAGAGCCGGGAGCCTACAGGAATTTTGCTTAATCTTTTCTATGAGGTTCTGAGTTTACAAGAGTTTCAGTCTGGGTGTCTGGCCAGAAAGGGAAGCCCTGGCAAGGCCTGGGCCCTCGTGTCCTGTGGTACTGTGACAATCTCCACAGCATCTCCCTGGCCTGGCAATCCCCATGCCCAACAGGGTGAATTTGGAATTGTCTCTGAGGTTTCAGTTCTCTGGCGTTGCTCCCTCCTGCAGGGCTGGGAATTGCTGTGAATTTTATTTTGTTTTGAAAGAGGGGAGCTCTTGCCTCCTGTTTCCTTCAGCCTCCAGCTGCTCTGCTCATGGCTCACAGCCCGTGAGTTCTATGGGATTGTGGGACCAGACCCAGCAGCTGCTGGGGGCTGCTCATGCCTGCTCACTGCAATCCCAAACCCAGCCTGGAAAGGAGAGCCCTGAGCAGAGCAGGGAGAGGGGCAGGATGGCCCCTCACAGAACTCCCTGCTCCTGCTCTCCAGGGTTTCTCCTCTCACAGGGCGCCTGCACTGCAGGTTCTGCACTTCATCTTGTTCATAAAACTGATGCTAGGCAGGAGGTTTGGCTCAGCCTGAGCCTGACCCACGGCCATAAATCTGCCCTGCTCCGCCTGCTCACGCCCCCACGGAGCTGCTGTCACTGCCCATTTGGAGCTGGAAAACCAACCATGACATCTCCCAGGTGCAGCCCTGCTCGTCTCCCTCCCTCCCTGCCTGCCTTGGTTTCTCTCTCTCTGAGGAGGCAGAGATGGAGCAGCCTCTCCTCCTGCCTGGAAACGCTGAGGTCACGGCTGGGCTGGGGCAGAGGGACAGCTCTGGCACCTGGGGACACGGTGCCACCCTGTCAGGCTGAGGAGCAGCGCTCGGGGTCTTGCCTCGCCCAGGAGGAATTTGCAGGAAAGGAGTTTCCCCCACGGCACCAGTGGGAGGATGGGGAAAGGCTCCTGGTGTTCCCTGGCTGCAGGAGGAGCTTGGTGGAGCAAAGAAATGGATTCTGACAGGAGGATGGTGGGAGGAGGTCGGACAAGGAGGAAATGTGGTCTTGTGGAAGAAACTCAACTGAGCTCTGGTGCTCCTGCCCTTCTTGCAGGCACCCAGTAACCCACGGGCTCCCTCCTAGGGGTGACAACGGGCTGGGCCATAGCCCACACAGAGTCCAGGGCCCCTTCTGACCTTACACACAAATGGGGGAGACAAATGCAGCACAGCTGAGAATCAAATTTCCAGACTCCAAATGGTCCCACCCTCTTCTAAGCCCTTATCCCACACCAGTTAATCCATATAAACAACTTGAAAATGTCCTGGATGTGTGATCCATGGAAGTGGAAGCCATTAAACCACTCTTACTACTGATATGTCACGAAAATGAACTGCAAGGATCCCATCTGTGGTTCAGAACCCCCTAAATTGCAGAAAAATCCCCAAATTACAGGGAAACCCCCAAATTACAGAGAAACCCCAACTGCCACGTGCCTGCTCCATATTCAAGCACCACCCAGGCAACCTGGTGCTGTTCAGACTGGGAGCAGGATCCTGCACCAGCAGGTGCTTTCTCTGGACCAGTATGGCCAGTGCAAGGACCAGCTGCAGAGCCTGAGGCTCGGCTCCATCCCCATTATCACTGACATTCTCAGTGGTGCCCATTTTAGGATGCTCTGCCGTTCACTGGCAGCCATGAAGGGAGGGAGGATTTCCAGGAGGAAATTTGGAGTGCAAAGGGAAACAGCTCCCCACTTCTCAGCCAGCACCTCCATGATCCTGCAGCAACATCCCCTTCAGCACAGATCGAGGGTGGCATCAGCCATTCAGTGTCACCTGGAGGTGACAACCTGACCACACCTCTGGGGTCTTTCTAGAAGAGCAGAAGCAAAGAGCTCCCAGCTGCAGCCTGGGGACAGCAGGGTTGGGGTGAAGTCAACAGCCCTAGAGTCACTGTCACTGGCCATGTGCAACTCCCAGGGACAGAAAAATTCCCAAGCCCTCCTCCTGTGGCAGCTCTGCTCCTGTGGCAGCCCTGGGTGACTTTTCCAGCTCATTGTCTGCTCCAGAGCCAGATTTCCCCTCTCAGTGCTCTGTGGATCTGCTCCTGCAGCTGGTGCTGGCAGCCTCCCCTGCAGATCCCACAGTGATAAGGGGTGACTGGGGCTCTTTATGAGGGTGCTTAACGAGCTGATGACATTTTTACGAATTAAGACAGTCCCAAGGAGATCAGACTTGGTGATTCTTCAGAGATGCCAAGACCCTCCCTTGACTAACAAACCTCATTCACATTCTTCTGGGCAGATGAAATCTTTGCCTGTCTTCTCCTTCTGACCAGCCTCACTCAGATTTGGGAATCTAATTTCCCTCATATAGAATGGAAGGCTCCCAAATCCGAGGTGTCCACGGCACTGAGGGCTGGGTTTGGGAAGGGAGAGCAAGGCTGGATGTCGGCTGATCTTTCCTTAAGGTCGGGAGAGGGATGTGGGATGAGGGGAGCACAGAGGCTCTGCTCTGTAGAGCCTCCCGAGGGCCAACCCTGACTCCTCCAGATGTGGGATGGCTTTGGAAGAGCCAGTTCAATGTGCCAGGGTGCATGGAAATTTGTGAGGGGCCACAGTCCCCCCCAAGAGGCTGTAAAGGACACCGGGCGACCAGAGGAGAAGAGGGAAATTCCCATCCCAAAGCCAGCCTGGGGTAGCAGAGACAAAAGCTGTGAGCCCTGCAAGGCTTGGCATGCGGAGGGGAGGGGCATCCGGGGCCAGTCATAATTAAAAATAATAACACTGAGCACTCTCAGAGCACTCCGGTAAACACGATTAACTAATTAGTCAGGTCTTTACTAATTAACCAGTCACAGGACTGGTGTTGCTCAATATGTTTAATGATCCGGAGAGAGGCTGAATAGCTGGGGGCAACGTCTGGAGGAGAGGGAGCTGAGGAGGGGATGGATGGGAGGGCTCAGATGGGCTCACCCAGGGCTGGGACACGAGGAGACAAGCAGGGACACGGGATGGACCCTCTTATCCTGCTAAAGACAGGGCCGGGACACGAGGGGACAGGCAGGGACACGGGACGGATCCTCTCATTCTGCCAGAGACAGCGCTGTGTCCTTCTCACTCCTGGCACAGCCCTCTCCACCTCCCGCCAGGGCAGGGGCCTCGCTGTGTCTGTCCCATAGCTGCCTGTGGTTAATGTTTGTCCCTGTTTAGGGACAGTAAAATGAGATGGAAATGTTCAGGCACACCTGAAACCAGCCCAGTCTGAAATCAGGCCGAGCTAAATGAGAATCCCCAAAAGCCCACAGGCTCCAGGTTAATGCTCCCCAGCACAGCAAGGATCCTTGTGGAAAGTAGGGAAAGGAAGAGAATTAGGACCAGGGAGCCTTCTCTGGTGGCCACTGCCTTGCTCATTGCTTCAGTTTCCCCAGGACAGGGGCTGCATGTCACACCAGATGTCATGCTCAGACACTCCAACATCAATTTGGTTTCTAATCAGGGCTGCAGTTGGAAACTCCCCCGACAAGTGAGTGAAAACACCTCCCCAAAAGGCAGATGCAGCTGGTTTCAGCCCTGCAGCTCGTGATTGTCCTGCACCTCTCCCTCTGTGTGAGTCCCCGTCCTTTTCCTCTGCACTCATTCCCACAGGCTGCTCTCAAACTGCCTCTGGTGGCACCAGGCTGTCCCTGCTGCTGTCACAGGTGTCACAGTGAAGGAAGACTGCTCATGGCTGGCTGCTCCAGCACATCCCAGAGCCCTGCAGGGCACCTTCCTGGCCCTGCCCTGATCCTGCCAGCGAAAGCCACCTTTGGGGATGGCTTTAGGCATTTCCTCACTGTAATTTGGGCATTCACTCAGAATCCAGGTTCCTGTTAATTAAACTTTGGATGTCACAGCAGCACAGGTGCCTCTAGAACAGGTCTGGGTGGCTGTCCCCATTGCTGGTGTTCAAACCTCTCCACACAGATCCCTCCCACCAGCACCAGGAGTTTATTCCCTGCAGGAGGGATTTGGGAGCACCATGGAGTCCCACGGGGTGCTGAGGCGGGGTGAGTGATCCCTCTCCCCTCTTTTCCTGGGATAGCTGGGAAGTGCTGAGCTCCCCGTGGGACCTGCAGAGCTTCAGGATGTGCAGATGGCACCCAGAGCTGAGGGGCTCACAGGGCCAGGCAGCCTCAGCTCTGCTGTGGCTTCTCCATGGCTCTGCAAGAGAAACCAAGCCTTGGAGAAAGCCTGAGCTCGGGCTTTCACTGGGATCTGGATGGGCTTTTCCCATCAGACCCTCCCAGTGAGGTGGGGAAGGGCCCCCAGTGCTTTGTGGGGGACAGAGAACTGGGGCAGGACCTGGCAGCTCCGTGTGGTGGCACTGGGTACTCTGCTGGTGGGCACGGAGCATCCCACCCTGCTGGAGCCATCACAGCGTGCCTACAAAGAGCATCCTCTCCTTTCCTCCCAGCTGGCCCCTGGACATTGGGAATGAAGGGCCACCACTGGGCCAGCAGCTCCACCAGCTTGCTGTGGTGGGAGTGAAACCTCCCAGCTGCAAACTCTTGGTTCTGCAGTTACCAGGAGAGAAAGAAGGAGAATTCTCCCATGCAGAACAGTGTCTCGAGGTCAATAGAGAAGCCCCTGTGGCCTGAATACCCAGCCTGGGGAGCTGGGGAGCCTGGCAGGGAGGCTCGGGGTCTGGGTGTCTGCTTGTCACACTTGTAGCCAGGTTACCATGGCTCATCCGCAGGGCATCCACACCCGGGGCTGCTGCCTGCGGGCTTTCAATGGGCTCTGCTCCTCCAGCATTGAGCAGGACGCTGCATTTGCAGGAGAAAAGCTCGTTCTTAGTGGTGCTGTCATGTCATCCCCCGGGGGCTCACAGACGAGGGTGGCTGCAGCACGGGGAGGGGAAGAAGCCCCGGGGCATGGTGCCCACTGCCCTCCCCAGGCACCCACCTCGCCCTGCTCAGCCCAGACACAGCTCAGGTGTCCCACAAAAGCCACCTCAGCCACGGGGGCGAGTGCTGGGGACGCAGCAATGGCCACAATGCTCTAAATTCCTGCGTTCTGGCAGTGTCACCTGTGCCTGCAGGGACCTCAGTGCCCTCGGATCTGGAGCCACCCAGGCAGCCAAAGAGGGACATAAGGACAATAAGGACGCTGATTTTGGGTTTTTTTCCTAAATGCTTAAGCTGATGCCTAGAGCAGAGTATCCAAAGGCCATGGATGCCACTCAGTGCCTACAGGAAGCCCCAGTGTCCCTTTGTCCCTCCACGGATGGAGACCCTCAGGTCTCTTTCAGGGCTCCCCTCCACCAAGCCCTGCTGCTGGGGGAGGAGATTTGGGTGCTTTGGGCACGTCTGCCCACCCCTCCCTCCTGCCGGGGGATGAGAACTGGAATAAAAGGTCCATTTCTTTAGAAAGCCAGGCCTGACTATGGGAAGGGTCCCTGTATCCATGCAGCTCTGCCGGCCTCCAGCTCCCCTGTTTAGTAATCTCACTTCTGGGCCTGAATTCATTTAGATGCTCTGGAGGATTAGCTGACCTTTCTTTCAGAGCTTGGTAAGCTGGGATGTTAAAGCTTCCCAAAAATTAAACTCTCAGGAGGCTGGGAGCCTGGAGAGTTGTTTAGAGGCTGCTTCCCCAGCATCCAGCCTGGGGCAGGGACAGACCTTGGACTGTCCCTTTGTGTCCCCAGAAGTGCTCAGATCCACGCACAACCCCATCTCCTGAGCATGATGCTGGTGGGGGGTAAAACCAGAGGGGATTTCTCTCCTGTGAGAGGGTTTGGTCATTTTTTTTCTGTTTGCCATAGGGAGTTTCAGCTTCTGCTTTCCCAGGTTCTCTCTGCTGCCATGAGAGGAAGGAGTGAGGGACAGTGTGAGCCTGTGACCCGGGAGCTGAGGTTTGGGAAGGTGGGGGAAGCTGTCTGGGAAGAGATGGTCTGTCCCAGCTAATGGGGCAAGGACCAGCTGCTCTCACCATTACTGGGGTCTGTTCACTCTGAAACCAGATGACAACCTGTGGCTTGAGGAGCATTTCTCTGGATTTCAAACTGGGACTGAGCACGAGGAGCTGATTTTAAGCTCCCAAGCACAGATGTAATGGACTGACCTGCAGAGTGCTCCCATGGATGGAAGTGTTCACCCAACGGCTACACCTCCCTGACCAAATGAGTCTGATTTTCAGAGCTGGATGCACAGGAGATGCAAAAAATTCCCCTTTCCCCTCTCCCCCAGTTTTCTATTAATTTCCTGCCAAGAGTGAATCTCAGGGCAGGGGGTCTATACCTGCAAAGGCCACTGCTCACAGAGCCCATTTTGCCTCCCTGGCCCCAGGAATCAGCCAGGGAAGTGAAATCGCTGCTCTTGCAATTCAAGGAGCTGAAGAAGAGCAGCTGGAGCTGGGGGAAGCTGAGGACTCTGTGCCCCACCAAGCTGCAAACTGCTGGGGTTGGCTTTGGGGGGCCCCCAGAGCAAAGGAGGGGCTGCAGGAGCTCTCCACTCCCCAGCACTCAGTGCAGCCAAACTCCTGGAGGCAGCATCTTCCCCTCTGGTCTCAGACTCTCCCACTCGGGGCTGTGTTGTTGCCTCTGGCAGAACAGGAGCAAATTCATCAGCCCACACGCGGCCAGGGCCGCCCTTCCATCCAAAGCCCGAGCAAACTGCACGGGGGGAGAGCAGGGCTCCATCCCAAGCCTACGGAAAGCAGCAGTGAGGTGACTTCTCCTCCTCCTGCCCTTGCTCTCCCTCTCTGTCCCATTGGAACTGAGTCCTTTGCACACAGAAAGGATCCCCGGCAGCAGCATCTGAGCACACAAACCCAGCTCAGCTCTCCTCCCCACCTAAGCTCAGGGTTTGTACAGGAGCTGCGAGGGGGGCAAGGGGCTGCCTTTTAAATCGCTCGTTTCAATGGGCAGCCGGCTCCTAACAGGGATAATTTTATAGCCCCATAACCCAGCACGAGGAGTCTCTTTTACGACCCTGCACTCCCCCTGTCTGAGGCAGGAGCGAGGCAGCGGCCGGAGCCCGCGGGGCTCTCTGGCACGGAATCCATCGGTAATCCCGAAAAATAAAACTGTCTTATGAGATATAAATTAGATTCCTGCCCTGGGGTATGAGCGGCTCTGCTCCCCCACGGGGCCGCCGCTGTCGGAGAGCATCTGTTGCAATTACAGGTTCCTGCAGCCTGCTCGGCAGGAATGACCTCCCAAATATTCCAGCAGCAGCTGGAGCTCGCACAAACACTCCGTGTTCTCTTTACAGCCCAGCAGCAAGGGCTTGCTGTGTGCTCAACTGCTGCTTGGTGGCCCCATTTCCTCCCAGGACCCTGGGGGTGTCCAGGGTTCCCTTGCTGAGGGTCCAGATTGGTACCTGGAGGCTGAGCTTCTCTCTCCTCGCAGGTTTGTGCGCTGCAAAGTGCACCTTTGGCACGAGATCAGCACCATTAATTGACCAGGAGAGGAAGCAGCCTTCAGTGCTGTCTAATTACACAGAAATTACCAGAAGAAATTAATTCCAAAAGATGACCATATGGGCTGTAACGCTGAAGCCGAGGCTGAATTTTGCCTCTGGTTACTGCCACTCAGAACTGAGGGCAGAATCCAGGCCAGAAGTGTGTTTCTAGTTCGTGATTTATTGCACCAAAATGGAGCTGGTAATGAAAACCGTGTTCCACTTAATACTCAGGCGACTTCCAACAAAAATGCCAGCAGGAACTCTTTCTTCTGCTCCTTGCCTTGCAGCTGCCCGGCAGCAGAGGCTCGGCGAGCTCAGCCCTCCTGCCGTGCCACAGGGAGGGGCCCCCCATGTCCCACGCGTCCCAAAGCCCCTCTGATGGCACCAGGCTCAGCGCCGGGCTCTGCCTCGTCTCCCCCCTCCTCCCACACCTTCCCCACCTGGGCAGGCTCAGCCTGACCTGCACATTAATTCACCAAACAAACAAAAGCCATGTCTGTAACACTATTTCAGCCCTGCTGTCCAAACCACCCCACGGGCTGGTTCTGCTGCAGCACTGACCCACCCGACCCCAGCCCTGTGGGTGCTGAGACCCCCCTGCAGCACCCAGCGCTGACGGAGCCCGTCGAGGCGAGTGCTTCACCCCTTCCCGGCCCAACCTGCTGCTCCTCTGCTTTAAAAATGTCATTTTTCCCCGCATGCAGGAAACAACAGGACCCCTCCCCTCTCCTCCCGGAGAGCAGCAGGTGGAGAAAGATCCGAGGGAGCCTCAGAAAGGACCCTCGGGCACCTCCGACCCCTCCTGGCGACCACGGGGCGACCTGTGGGAAATGCCGGGGAGATGGCCGAGTGCCACGGCTGAGCCCCTGCGCTGCGAACGGCGATTCATTTGCATGCCAAAGTGGTAGCCGGGCTCCTTCCACCACGGTGCCGGCATAGAAATGTATTTGAATGTTCAATATCGCCCCACAGAGAGCTCCCCGTGGAGAAAATCCCCCCGGGGGGCTGCTGGAAGGAGCTTCCGAGTCAAAGGTGCTCAAAGGAAACCTCGGGTCCCAAGGGACGCAGGATTGCCGGGGGGGTGAAAGGCACCGAATGGAGGCGGATCCGCGGCGGGGCTGTCCCGGCCAAGGCCAGGCGTGCCAGCGGCAGCAGGAAACTCGCGGGCTGGGTGACAAATGCTGTGGCCTCTCCTCAGCTCCCGCACTGCTCAATGGCTCCCGGGTGACTCCGCAATCAAGGTCCCATTCACGCCAGGAAGAGTCAGATCCCAGGGATATGTGTCAGGCCAGCACTTCCCACTTCTCTTTCAGCCCATGGACACCTATAAATTTTCCAGGGACAGAGGGACAGGACATGCCTCCGCTGCAGCCGCTTCCAAAGGCTCCTTGAAAGCAGCCCAGGACACGGAGAAATCCATTCTATGGAGCAGTTACCAGGGATGAGTGGGAGCTCATGGAGCTGCTGCCTGCCAAGGACCCGAGCACAAAGTCCATCACCCCCAACCAAGGCAAGCGAGTCCAATTATTAGCAATAAATACATTTATTCCAAATGTCAAGCCACTTTACATTCCTTTATTTAACACGGCTGCTCTAAATAGGGGCTGGGGTAAATGGAAAATAAAGTCTGGGAGGTTTCAGGGCTCCCTGGTTCTCCGGGCAGAGCTGCCTGGGCTCTGGTTGCTATTATTAGTGTAACGATTGTTGTTGTTATTATTATTATTGTTATGATTATATGCATTTCATTCTCTTCTGGGTAATGAATAATTTATGACTCTGTCTCGATCCCCTCTCAATGGATTCACTATCCAGGGAGACTCGCTGAATAATTTGGATCATTCGTTTTCAAGTGCAGGGGCTGCCGACAAATTGTTCGCTTTTCACTGCTGGGGACATTCATTGGTCACCCAAATCAGGGGATTTCTTTGCTCGCCCCCAGCACGTGAGGCGCTGTCTGGGGTTTTGTTGGGATTTTTTTGTTGTTGTTGACTGGGTGAAACTTTGCGAAGTGGAGACTAGCAAACAGCTCATCTGGGGGGCTGGATTTGTGCAGAAGTCAGTTTGCCAAATTTCTATGAACATTTGGTGGTTTTGCAGAGGCTTGTGAAAAGTAAATGCTACAGAGGATATTAAATGTTATTCAAATGTTTTAAAGGCGACGCTGCTCTTGCTCTTTGATTTGATCTAAACTATTATGCAGCTGATTATTAAGTTTTGCTTACTCAGCTCACACTAGAGAAATGTTGCGGTGTTAAACCTGCTTGCCTAAAATCCAGAGGGAAAGGGAATTTTCAAGAGGCTTGCATTGGGAATCTTCTAATCCCTACAAATCAAACGAGCGCCTGTATCAACCTGGCTGTGTCCACCCTGCAATCCCTAATCCCGAATTCACGTCGGGATCAGCCCTGGGCAGGCTCTGCGCTCTGCAGGGATCCATCCCCGAGCATGCACACGTGGGGATGAGCGCTGTTCCTTGTCCTGGGATGGGATGGGGAGGGCTGACACATCAGCGCTGGTATCCACGGTTTGCCTGGGATGTCCCCACGCTTTGCCTGGCCCTGGGATGTCCCCACTTGGGGACAAATTTGCTGCCAGCTCTGTGAAAAAATCATCAGGGTATGCCACGCTCAGCTGAGGAATGAACTGATAGCAGAGCTCCGCACTGCACAGGCCCCCCTGACACATCTCTGTTAGATGTTGAACTGCGCCCAAAACCGCCACTGGCTGAATCCAGGAACAGCTGGGAATGGACAGGGCTCAGCACCCCCGCTCCGGCTCAGACCTGCCCAGCTCAGCTCCGCAGCCGCAGAGCTCCCAGCTCCCGGCAGCGCAAAATCCACAGAGGACAATCTCTGGTCCCCGGGGCCGGAGCCGGAGCCGCTTGTCCTGTCCCTGTCCCGCTCATCCTGTCCCTGCCCTTCTCCCTGTCCCTCTCCCTGTCCCTGTCCTGCCGGTCCAATCCCGCTGGTCACATCTTTGTCCTGCTGGTCCCGTTCTTTTCCCTCTGAATTCCATCCCTGCCCCGCCGGTCCCGTCCGTGTCCCGCCGGTCCTGTTCTTGTCCCGCTGATTTCATCCCTGTCCCGCTGATTCCATCCCTGTCCCGCCGGTCCCGTCCCTCCCGCACCGCCCGCTGCCTGCGCCGCCCGCCCAGCCCCGATTTACGAGCAGCGTGTGAAGGACAGACACTGGGCCGCTGGGCTGAACAATGCGGGAATATTAGCCGAGTTACAAAAACAAACAAACCAAACCCTGCCGGGAGCCCGTTTCATTTATCTTCCTTTGTCCCGTTTTGCTTCAGCGTGAAAGTCGCCCTTTCAAGCGCAGCGGTTGCGTTCCAGCCCCGGCGGGCAGCTGATCCAAGGCGCTGCACCGCGAGCTTCCCAAAGGCGTGTTTGCACAGTTCAATTCATCCCTAAATATTCAGCCGAGTTTCCCTCCCTCCAGTCCTCCCAGGACTTTTTGCCCGAGAGCCGAGGGTGTAAAGCCCGGGGCCGGGGATGGCGGGGCACAGAGCCTTTGTGTGCAAACACAAGCTGCTGTTTGTATTTGCCTTCCCACTGTCAGAGCCCGATTGTGCGCGGGGCAGCGCTGGCCACCAGGCTGCTCTCAATATCCGCCCGGCCACCGCCGCTGCCAGAGGGACGCTCCCCTCCCTCCCCGGCTGCTTTGAAGAGAAGGGATTTAATTTCATGAGGCTTTCGGTAATCACGTTCTGATCTCCAACATTAACCAGAACTGACTCCCTCTTGCAAAAGGGGGAGGATGAGCCAGTAACCAGCCCCGACTCGGGACGGGCCGCACCGACAGAGGAAAGCAAAACGCGGGCCTGGTTCTGCGCCGCTTATCAGATGGGGCTGGAAAACAACAGGCTCTTGGCAGCGCCGGGAGGGAGCAGCTTTACCCATCCCGAGGATGCTCTTCAGGCTGCTCTCGTGCACCACAAACTCTGATTTTTAAACCCAGACATTTTCCTCCTGTCCGCGGCTCTTCCCATCCTTTACCTTCCTTCTTCCCTGTTCCACTTCCAGTGTCCTGGTGCCTCTGTCACATTCCCCAGGGCTTGCTTTGCTGCTGGAACAGGCTCCTGCTCGTGCCTCCCTACCTGCTGGGGTAGCCAGTGGGCCAGGAAGAGCCAGTGCCAGCCCTCCGGGGAAGGCCTTGCATGAAGAGGAGGCTGAGAACAGGGAGATTTAGGTCTCACCTCCCTGCACTGCCCCTCCCTCCCCTCTCCTCCCCTCCCTGTACGCAGGGCTCAGCTCTTCCCAGAGCATCTCCTGAGCAGGCAGAGATGACGCTCTAGACCCTGAAGGAAAGTCCTTTTGGGGCTGTGAGAGCAAAGCAAGTGCTGGGGCAGTCCTCAGTGCGTTTTAAAACTCCCTTTTCCAGTCAGATGTGCTGTCCACTCTCTCCTCACCCACTCTGCTCTGACTACCCAAGCCTGCACCCTAAATACCCACAGAACTGCCATTAAAGGACATTAACTATTCCCGTAGGATAATTAATGATAATTCCAATGAAAATTGCTGCCCTTGGTCGAAACAAAGCAGAGATCCCAGTGATCCACCCAGTGCAGCCTGGCAGGGATCTGGGTGATGGATGGCTCTGAAATACCACAGGGAAGATGACGTGGACACCTCATCCATCTTTCCATGCCGGGCCCTGAACTTGGAGCACACAGGCTGTGAGGATGGGACCGGGGAGGGAACAGCTGGGAGAGCACAGACCCAGCACGGATATGGCACCGAGCCCGGAGCGAGGGTCTGCTGAGCCAGCAGCATTCCTCCCGTGCTCCTCCTCCAATTCCCACCTGGGACAGGGGGAGGACACCTCACCTCCCTCTCTCATGCTCCGAGAAACTGGGGAATGCTCTCACCACTCCATGAGGCACCATCAACAAATCTGTGCCTATTTCTCACTGGCAGAGTTTCCCACCCCAGCATGTCAAGAAGGATAAATTTGCTGTCAAACAACCCCACAGAGCCAGGCTGCTCCCAGCCTATGGCACTGCACTGCCTGCTCCTGCCTCTCATGGCATTTTTACTCTTTCCCAGGGGAAACTGAGGGTGCTGGGTGTAGGCCTTGGGTTCTCCATCCTCTCCCCAAACCAGAGCTTTGATCCTCAAGCAGAGATTCCCAAGGTTGCTCCCCCCTACCTGTACCGGAATTTCCACTCACCTGCCCACACAATCTCTTCTTGCTGCTTGTTTTTGGCAGAAGATGGCCTAGGACTCCTGGGTTCATCCATTGGCAGCCCCTCCATCCCCAGGGGAGCAGGAACTGGGCTGAGGGCCGTGATTCCCCAGGTGTCCTGTCTCAGCCCAAGAGGGGATCCATCAGTAACCACAACCTGGGTGACAACAGGCGTTTGGCAAAGCCAGAGGCCCCTTCCAGCCCTTCTGTGAAATAATTTAGAAAAACCCCATACTTCCAGGAGAGAGTGAAATACAGGTTTGCTCCTTCCCAGCTCTCCAACCCTCTGTCCAGGTGGGGGATGCAGACAAAATTTCCAACCCTCCTGTCACTCACAAGACATCTTGAAAAGGTTGGAAAGGAAAATTTCTGCCTGCAGAAGCTTCTGCCCAGGAAGATTCCTTCCATGGTCTCACAGCTGTGTGTGGGACATGAACCCAGGCTCTTTCCCTGCCCATTCCTTTCTCTGTCCTCTGTAATCCCAGCGAGGCAGGAAGTGCCTGTTTTGGGCAGCAGTTCTGTGCCCAGTTCGTGCTGTCGATGCCCCCCGTGCCCGCTGAGCCCCAGAACAAAATCTGCCACATCACTCCATCCATTTTTAAACTCCATTCTCCACTAAAACCAGCGGTGTACAAAATACTTCCATAAATTCATCTCCCAGCAGAGCTGAGTGTCTCTTCCATTCCTGTGTTCTCCCAGCTCAGAATCTGTTTCTTTAGTATCTCTCAAACGAATACAGGATTTTTCCTTCCCCACCATTAATTCCCTGTTTTCTGCTGAGCCTAAAGCAAACTCCCACTCAGTGTGGGGTTGAGCCCCTCCATGCCGCTGGTCCCTCTGCTTCTGCCCGGGATGGATCGGGAGCGGCCGAGTCGCTGTTCACTCCCTCCGGCTGCCCTGGCTGCGAGCAGGAAAAGCCTCCCTGTCTCCTTATCAGTCCCCAGGGCATCCTAATCCCCTTAGAAATGAAATCCATTATACAGATATCTTTGTAAAAGCCTGCCTGTCACTCCAGCCAGCCCCAGCCCAGCTCTCCGGACTCTTTGGAGCGTGGTCAGCGGGGATGAGTCTGCCGCGGGCAGAGCCGGGATCGTCCCGGTGAGGATCCAGCCTGTCCCTGCCCTGTCCCTGCCCTGTCCTTGTCCCGTGCTGTGATCCCTGCTCAGACACGGAGCTTGTCCCCCTCCCGCCGGGCTGCAGAGCCAGGCTGAGCCGTGCCAGCCCCGGCTGTGCCCGCTCCGTGCGGGAAGCAGCGGGGATCTGGCAGGGATGCTCGGGACGGGAGCTCGGCTTATGCAAAGCAAACGTTTCCTGCTGATCGCAGCGGCAGAGGCCAAACGGCAGCCGCTGCTCCAGAGGCTCCCTGGGGACGGAGCAGATGTGGCTCTGCCACCGCCGAGCCCCGGCCCGGCTCTGAGCCCTCTGCACGGACCGATCCTAGCAGCAAATCCTCTCCCTTCTCTCCTGAAAAACGGCGGGGTCTGTTCGGTGCAATCATGAACAACAAAAAAAAATCCTGGTGAGGTTAAGTCCGTGAATCCCCCGTGCGCTGGGGACACAGCCCTGCCATGGGGTCCTGTGCCCCAGGCAGCTGTGCCAGCGCTCTCTAGGAAGGCTGGATGTTGGGTTTGATGGGTTCTGGGGCTGCTTTGGGGGTTTTTCTGCTGCTTGACAGCAACAAGGGGCCAAATCATCTACGGCCTCTGCAATGCCAGACTGTTCCAGACATCCTGTCCCATGATCTCCTTTGCTCTGGATGTCCCCCAGAACAAAACTGGTGGAGGAAAAAACTCAACACAGCACCCTAAAATCCTCCAGAAATTCCTCAGTGAAACTCTGCTTGCACAGCCCAGCCACAGAAAGGTTACAGACAGGATGAGAACTGTGAAGGCTTTTGACGTGGAGGTGATCAGGGTAGAGAAAAGGTATCACCTAAATTTAATAAGAGACACCAGGAACTCCCTGGAATGAAACCATGCAGTTCCATAAAAACCGTAAGAGCTTCCAAAACCACTATTAAAAAGTAGTTGGGTGTCACAAAAGAAAGGCAAGAGAGATCTAAGGCCAAAAAGGCATCAATCCTCCATGGTCACAAAAATCCATCTCCATCCCTGAGGATGAAGGGGAGATAAATTAAGAATATAGAGACAAGTTCATGTGCCCAACTGTTCCCACTTCACAGGCCAGATGGAAATCCCAGAAGCCTGGGAGTGCTTTTACAGGCAGTGGGGATTCCAGAGCCCTCGGGTGCTTTTTGCTCCATCCCTGGAGAGGCAGCACGTCCCCCCGGGCAGGCACAGGGAGTTTGCGAGGCGAGGACAGCGGAGGCTGAATAAGGATGACATGATTTGGCCCAGAAAGAGGAGGGCAGAGATTAGCTGTGGACAAGCTCAAGGGAAGGCAAGTGTCCAACCCGGAGTGCCAAGCCTGGTTTTGTTTTAGCCTTAACTGCGCTTTTTTGTTTGTTTGTTTGTTGGTGTAAAAACCTTTCTGTTGGAAATCAGTTTAACTTTAAGCTTCCTGAGAATAAAAGCCTGTGAGAAAGCTCTGCCCATGCGAGGCTCCCTTGGGAGGCTACAATGGAAGCCTCAGCAGCTCATGAGCCCAAATTTCTATGGCTACAGCACCCATCTGCTCAGCAATACAGTTACCCCTGCTCGTGCACTTTCCCATGCAGTGCAATCTGCTGGGAGCTGCACCGGAAGGGGCTGGAAAGGACCTGTGGCTCCGTGGATGGCACGTGGAGCCACGAGAAGCCCAGCTCTCAGAGTCTGCTCCAGTTGCTGGTGAAGCTGCCCCAAGTTGCATTTTCCTGAGTACAAGGATGCTGCAATAATGCTTTGTGCCTTTCTCAACCCAAATTCAAAGGATTTTACAGAGACTCCCTTTGCTCCCTATAAGTGGGGAAATTGAGGCCCAAGACAAACCTGGATATCAGAAATTATGAGCATTCCTGTTATCATCAGGAGGTAACAGGCAGCACCACCACAGAGGCGCTCCAAAATCCACCTAAGAACCCCGGCTGGATGCAGCCACAGGCAGAGTTGTGCTGTGCTGTCAGATCCAGGCACCAGCGCCTGCCTCGGGGGGACAAAGGATGTTACACTGTGGGGATCCTGCTCTGGCACCCTGGGGATCCTCTGTGGGACCCTGGGGATCCTGCAGGGGCGGCTTGGGGATCCTGCTCAGAGCCTCTCTGCTCGGGTTGGGGACGTGGCTTTCTCCAAGCAAGAAGGGATGGATGCTTGCAACCTTCCCCATTACTCTGGAGCAGACATGGCTGTGAGCAGGCTGGACACGGGGACACTCAGACTTCTTTTCCCCTCACAGAGGGGTTTGCAAAGCCACTTTATTCCTCTGTTTGCCTCCCATGCCAACATGGAATCGAAGGGGCAGAGGGTGCAGTGGATGTGCCCCTGTGTGACCAGGTCCCTGCCAGCTCTGCCAGTCCCACCCACACTCCCCTTGCTGCAGCCAGTGCCTCTGCCCCTCTGTTCCCCTCAGGACAAACCATCTGCAAAGCCCTGAACCATCTCGGGAGAGGAGAAGAGAGAAAGGACATCTCCCACCAGCCCAGCCCTTCCTGGTCAGAGATGTCTCAGCCTCCGTGAGCCATTGTCAGCCCCTGGTGGCCGAGGCCTCGCCATGGCTCCCTGCTGACAGGCACTGGCCCACAGGCAGCTCCTGCAGGGACTGTCCAGTGGGACAGAGCCAAAGTCACCACCAGCTTGACTCCTTCTTCCATTTGGAGGCCAAAGAAAGGGGCCTCCCATTCCAAGGAGAATGGGAAGGAATTGTCTCGTGGGGCTCCTCAATATCCCAGTGTGCCAACCTGGGGAAAATAGTTATCAACAGGATGGGAACTGGGAAGGCTTTTGAGATGGAGGTGATTAATGCAGGGCAAAGGAAAGGGATCACCTGGATTTAATAAGGGACACCAGGAGCTCCCTGGCATGAAATCCCTTCCATCCCTCTGTGGGAACAGAGCGAGAGGAGCTGGCTGGGTGGGAGGATTTGATTTCCTGGTTGTGAGGAGGGTGGAGGGGCCCCGTTTGCTATTTTAGCAAGCACTGCCCTGCAAATGCCTCCCTGGACCACCACGGAGGTGATAAAGCCCCAGGCTTGACTGGAAGGAAGTTTTTCATTGGGAGGGTTTGGCGGGTGCTTCTCTCAGAGTTCCTGGTCAACTCCTTGTCTGAGGTGAAGTTTCCTTTCCGCTGAATAAGAAACTTGCTCGGAAATTGCTCTGACATGAGACACATCCCAGCCTGGGAACCCTTCGGCAGCGGAGCAGAGCCTGTCCAACACCAGGCTCCCTGTGCTGCCTGTGCCAAATCCCCTATCTGGGAACACAATGTGTTTCCTTTCTCTCCCTGCGCTCGCTCCCGGGTTCGTTAAACGCTCTCAAGGCAGCACAGAGGGCCAAAATCCGAGCGGCGCCCAGCACCTGCAGCCACGACTGACGTCAGGAACATGTGTAGGTGCCGGGAGCATCTCCTGGCTCCATGGGGGAAATGCTGTGGAAATCCAGAGCCGGCACTGGGAATGGAGTCTGGAGTTCTCCAAGTGTCTGTCAGCGGGATGCAACCTGGGCTTGTCCAGCACTGCTTTATCCAAGGCAAAGGTGCTCTAAGCAAACTGAAGGGAGGGTGTTTGTCTGGATTCATTCCCAGCACCTTAAATAACACCATGGCACTGGAGAAATTGTGGAATGGTGCCCGTTATATTTTAGTGATGTTAAATCTGATCAAAGACCCTGCCTGCATTTTCCTGTGTCCACACAAGCTCACCAGCAGCTGAGCTCTGACAGTGCTTTACTTCAGACCTTTCCCAGCTGCAATCTCCTCTCCCAGGGGAGCTGAAAGCTGCATCAGGACAAAGTGGGCTGGGAAAGGGGGCTTGGGCTGGACCAGTGCTGAGCAAAGAGCCAGCCCCGCGGCTCTGGAGAGAGGCAGGATGGAGAACAGACCTCCGAGCTCTTCTCCAAGCTGAGTCCTCCCTGGAGCACTCTGGCTCCCAGGCGCCCGGCCAAAGCTGGACCGCAAGGCCAAGCTCTACGTGCATGAGTTACTTGCCAGGTAAAGCTGATGGGAACCTGAAGCTGTGAAAAGCTCTGCAGGAGCAGATCCCTGGAGAATGTCTCCTTGGGACAAGCCCTGTCCTCTCCATGTGCAGTGCTGGGATCTCGCAAGGAGCTATGAAGAAAAATTCGATCTGGCTGGCAAAAACCGTTCCCATGGGAAATTTGACTTTCTGTCAGAAACTCCAGAGCATTTCTTTTTCAGCCCCAAATAAGCATGAATAGGAACAAAGATTCAGTTTTGGCAGGGGAAATGGGCTTATCAAAGAAAACACCCAAATTTTTAAGCAAAGCAGACACATTCTATAATTTTTCTCCTTGGATGAAAAGAAAAATAAAAATAAAACCCCCAACGATTTTCCAGAAAGGAAAAAAGTAAATTCAGTGAAAAAAAATGCAACCGGTTCTCCCACCACTACTTGATGCAAATTCATTTGATTTGGCTGATTCACCTTTCCCTGAGCACGGCGGCTCGGGACGCTCTGGCCGCTCCGATCCCCTCTGCAGAGCTGGAAGGAGCGTCCAGCGTGCGGCGGCAGCAGCAGCAGCAGCTCCCCGCTCGCCCCCGGCCCCTGCCCAGCGCAGGAGGCTCCGCAGCCCCCGCTGACCCGGGGCCTGACTTTCTCTCGGGATTTGGGAGAGAAACCAGGGTGGGCCGACGGTCATGAGCGAGCGGGTGGGAGTTGAATGGGGTTATTGTGATCTTTATCTGGGGGGATTATTCCAGGCGGTGTGGGCTTGGCAGGGCAGCGCGGGTTTTTGGCCGTGGCTGGTTTTACAGACGATAGGTGCGGCCCCGGGAAAGGAGCAGCAGGACTGGGTTGCGGAAAATTGTTTTACGGTAGCTTCATCCTTGCAAAACATTCACTTCCGAGCAAAGCCGGTGGAAAAGGAAAAAACAGAACGATTTTCGTTTGCAGAAGTCTGACGCTGCTAGGACTGCACATGGTCTGAAATGCAAAGCCTGGCATAAAAGTGACATATTTTACTGGAAACTGGGAACTTGCTTCCCTTTTATTGGAAATAAATTGGAAGGGAGAAGGATGGTAGGAGCACGGCGCCAGCACAATAACTGAATGGAATCGTTTTCAGGAACAGCTGGGGATCCTGCAGAATAGACCGGGGGTCCGATAGCACCTCGAGACCGCACCAAAATTTACGGCATCGCTGATAGCGATGACTCTGCAGGCAGGGAGTGGGGATGAGTTGGAGAGAGCCGGACCTCTCCTGCCTCCCGGCCTTGCTGCTGGGCAAGAGACAGCGCTGGGAAGGAAGCGAGACATGGAGCTCCGTCCCCGAGCGCTGCCGGGCAGCGGGACCCGCGGGACGGCGGAAAAGCAAACCCGGAGCTGACCCCGGCAGCCGAGGGGCATCTCCCGGCCGCTTCCCCCGTCCCGATGCGGTCTGAGGTTCCACGGCGGGGCCGAGCATCGCCCCGAAGCTGCCGAGACCCCGCGGCCGCGCCTGGAGCAGCCACCGCGTGTGCCCCGGTGCCACCGGGCTGCGGGAGCGGACCCCTCTCCCCGTCAGATAACCCAGCTTGGCCTGCCCCCCTGGTGAAGACGCCGGCGAAGAAATTGCGTTCTCTTCAAGAGACACATCTGATTGTGATTTGGGGAAAAAATATAAAAAATGAAAAGAAAGGAAAGAAAACAAAACAAAACAAAACAAAAAAACAACAACAAAAAAAACAGGGCAAAAAAAAAAAAAAAAAAAAAAAAAGGCGGCCAACCCTGGCCGCTCGGCGAGGGTTTTTTCCTATCGTCGGAGCTGCAAATATTTTGGAAGACGGGGCCGTGTTTTCCGTGTAAACAAGGCGGCGGCAGCGGCGGGTGGCGGGACCGGGGCTGCGCTCCGCGAGGCTGGAGGGTCCCTGCGCGGGGAGCCGAGCCCAGTCCGGGCCATCCCAGCCCCGGAGCCGGGTCCCCGCGGGCACACAGCTGAGCACCGGCCCCCTAAACCGCGAGGAGAGGAGAGGCAGCGCGCGGGGATCCCGCTGGGAAGCGGGGGTGGAAGATACGAGGGAACATTAGGCGGGATGTGTGGGGACCCACGGGCAAGAACTCCCGAAACCCTTAACCCTTATCCACCTCGGCAGCAGCAAGGAACACTCCATCCCCGCCCGGGGACAGCATGCACGGCGCGTGTTTCTCGCTCGACATGGAACAAACCGGCTGCTGCCCGGTTCTCATTCGGTCCTGGGGCTCGTTCAAGTCCCCGCCGCCGCCTCCCAGGCCCGCCCGCACCTCCTGAGGATGCAGGGACGGGAGCCGTAGGCTTTGCCGGGCTTCCCTGCCCTGCGCCCGGCCGCCTACCCTCTCCGGAAAGGGCCGGAGCCCGTCCCCGTCCCTGTTCCTCCCGGACGCGGAGCCTCTCGGGCTTTGCGGCGGCTCTGAGCCCGTGTCCCGGGGAAAAGAGCGGGGCTGCTGGCGAGCTCCGGGATCCCCGGACCGGAGCCGGGCCGTGGGCTGCGGGCCCCCGGCCGGGACCTGCCCGGGACGGGAGACACTGCTCAGCCAGCCAGGACCCCTCCGCGCTTTCCCGGACACGAACGGAGTTTTCCCGGAATCCTGAATGGCCCTTATCCCCTTTCCTGAGCTCCTTGGTTTTTCCTGCCTCGCCTTTCCGAGCTTCCCCTTGCTCTGCCCATCGGAGTCACCCGCTAAGCCCGTTCTGCGCCGCCGGGTGCCTCCGGTGTCTCCGTCCCACGCTCCGCGGCTATTGGCATCCCCTGTCCCAAATTCCTGTGCCCTGCTCGGTGGTCTCAGGTTCCCCGTACCCGCGGTTTTGCACCTGGAGGTCCCTCGGTGTTGTCACCAGCGGGCTCCCGAGTGCCTCAGTGTCGCCTGTCTTGAGCTGCCGGGCGCTTCAGTGTCCCATCACCTGCCCCCCCGAGTGCCTTCACATCCCTGCTCCGGGCTCCGAGGTCCCTCGGTGTCCCGTTCTCATGCCTGCGCTCTCCGGTACCTCAGCGTCCTCCTCCTATCCATCTCCCTGAGTGTCCCCGAACGGCTGTCGGTGCCCCTGGTTGTCCCCGCGTTGCTCGGCGTGTCCCTGGATGTCCCTGTGCCTTTCGCTGCCGTTCCCCCTGGCTCCTTCGCTATGCCCTCCCTCTGCCTCCCCTCCGGGGACCTCCGCGCCCCGTCCCCTCCTGCTCCCCGCCCGCGCGGAGTGTCCGCGCCCGCGGCCGGCACTCACCCACACACTCGTTGGCCTCCCGGGCCGTCGCTCGCTGCCAGGGCCGGTCGTAGTGGAAGGGCTTGCAGCGGTCACACTCGGGGCCGGCCGTGTTGTGCTTGCAGTCGCACACCAAGCTGTCGTCGCGGTCCCGGACGCAGCGCGACGCGTGCCCGTTGCACTTGCAGCGCCCGCCGACCTGCAAGTCGGACACGGCGTAGAAGTAGGAGTCGCGGGCCAGCTCGGAGTCGTCCTCGCTCTCGTCGCCGAAGGTGTGCAGGCGGCTGAAGGTCACCCTGATGTCGGTGGCCGTCACCCAGTCCTGCAGCACGGGCGAGTTGTCGAAGTCGTGGGCGGTGGGGCGGCCGTCCAGGGTGCTGAAGGCGATGAGGCCGCCGGAGAGGGGCCGCACGTCGGTGTGCGAGTCGGTGCACACCGCCTCCTGCTCGTTCTGCTTCGTGATGGCGGCGCGGCTCGGCTTGTTGTACATCTTGCGGCACTGCGTGGAGTAGAACTGGAAAGGCACCCAGGTCTTGCCGTAGTCCATGGACTTGTGGATGGCCATGGACTCGGGGCGCGGCGAGCAGAACTGCAGGCTGACGTAGGTCACCTCGAATTTCTTGCCGAGGGAGAGGGTCAGGGTGACGTTGTGGGGATACTGGACGTAGCTGTCGGACTGCCAGCAGGTCAGGTTGTGCGGGTTGTTGAGGTCGGTGAGGAAGGAGGGCGGGTGGGCGCGCTTGGGGTCGGAGGCGTTGCAGAGGTGGCAGGTGCGGACCTGCTCCTCGCCCTTCTCCGTCACCACGCAGTACCTCGACGGCGGCTTCCCGCAGGTGCTGGACACCTTCACCTCCTTCCCGAAGGCCGAGTTGACGAAGTCGGGGATGCAGCGGCGGGGCAGCCCGTGCTCATCGTAGCAGGGGTCGGGCTGGGCGGTCTGCACGGCGAACATGCTCACGCCGTGGTAGCCGCCGCGCAGGGGCTGCGCCAGCCACGCCGCCGCCAGCAGCAGGGCCAGCGACGCCTCCGCTCCCCTCCGCGGCATCCTGCGCGACCTCCGCGCGGCGTGGGGACAGCGGGGAGGGGGACACGGGGCAGACCGGGGAGCCGCCGCTCGAGCGCGCCGCTCCGCGGGGCACCTCGGCCGGGGACGCGGTGCGGCGGCTCAGGGAGCCCGGAGCATCGCCCGCCCCGCGGCCAGCCCCGCAGAGAAAGGGGAGTCCGCGACGGCGGCGGCACCACAAAAGTGGGGCTGGCGGCGGGGCTGGGTCCCGCCTGCCTCCCGCCCCGGCCCTCGCACGGAGAATGACTGGCGGTCCCAGCCCCCGCCGCGTTTGAGGTCATGCTAAAGGAGTGACATCGCGCTCAAGGAACAGAACAACGACATCCACTGGCGGCTCAGCCAGAGACGCGCACAGGCCTCGGGGAGGGCGGGGGGTGGGGGGGTGGATGGGAGTGGGACGGAGCCCGCCTCGACACCGCGGTGATGGGCGCCAGCTCCGCCGCGGGGCTCCCGAGCCGCCCCGAGGAGCCGGGCAAGGGCCCTTGTCCTCCCCCACGCCCCCCGCTCCTCTGTGCCCCCGACGGGGCTGGGGGAACCGGGGCCTCCTGCGCCCTGCAGCTGGGGATGCTCCGTGGGCGTGGAGGGGGAACGGGGGGAAGCGACCGGGAGGAGCCCCACGCCCACCTGTGGGGACGCCGAGAGGATCAGGATGGGGACGTCTCCCCACTTGGTCCCTGCTGGCCGCCCCTCTCCAACGGGCCAGACGGAGACCGGTCCCCTCAGCTGGATTGGTAGGGGCACTGGCCCGAGTGGGCTCCCGAAGCCTTCGCCCCTGGGACAGAAAATCCAGTGCTGGGGAAGTTGAATGGGGGGAAATCACGACAAGGGAACTGCCGGGCCTGGCAGTGTGAAGAGGGGCAGTCTCTCTATCTCAGCCCTGGGACAGACCAAGGGGCACAAGGAGCTGCGCGGTGCCTCTTCCGCCCCCCACCTGGCTCTGCAGTTTGTCGGCTCTCCTGTTAAGGCGAGGAAAGGGTTAAAGGGAGGCACTTGTCCGGCACCGGGCCGTGGCCCGGCCCTGGGCTCCCCTTCCCACCCACCCAGCCGACCCCCAGTGCCGAGGGGCCGCCCCCGACGGCCGCTTCCCCCCGGATCCGCTCCGGCCCCGCTCTTCCCTCTCGATCCCGGCCGGGGACACAGCCCGGGGGTTCGGTACCGACTCCTGGACAGACGGTCCCGGGAGGGAGCGGAGTTTCCCTCCCTCGGCTCCCGGCCGCCCTGCTCGCCCCCCTTCCCTCCCTCTTTGATTAAAAGGGCACTTTTATTTTTCCAACGGAGGTGCCCTCTCTCGGAGCGTTGCCCACGCCGTGTCACTCAAGCGGCCGGGCCCTGGCACGGAGAGCCTGGTGGGGCGGCCCGAGGGGACGGGGGCTGCCCGGGCAGCGACGAGCCACAGGCCGGCCTCCGCCCCCTCCTCTCCGCCCGCCCCTCTTCCCGCTTTGAATTCCTTGCCACCGAGATGAATAAAAGTGGTTGTTGTAAATTGAATTAGTGCCTGATTAATCTGCTCCCGGGCCTGCTAGCCCAGCGGGGCGTCTTTGGCAATGCAACCGCCTTCCCTGCAGGGCAGCGGGGCTCCGCAGCCTCCCTGCCCCCATCGCTCCCGCCGGACCCCCCCAGCCGCCCCCCCCCAGCCCCTCTGCTCCCAGGATTTGTTAACTCTTCCCCGGGAAACAGCCCCTCCGTCCCGCTCCCTGCCCCCTCCATGGCCGGGGGAAGAGAAGGGGTGTGTGTGGATGGGGATAAGGCCGGCCCGGGACTGGGGGTCCGGTCCCTCTGGTCCCACCGGAGCCACTCAAGGACTTGGCCGCAGCCTGGCACACCCGGGACACTCACGGGCAGTCCCAGGACACCCCTGCCCCGGGGAAAATTTAACCCCATTCCTGAATCGCGGCCATATTTGCAGGATTGGGATGAGGGGTGTGCTCCCGTCCAGCTCTAGGAGGGTACCTCAAGGAGGGAGGGAGGTAATTTAGACTGGGCTGTCCTGGCCCGTGGGGGCCAGGCCGGGCCGGAGGCTGCGGGAGGACCCGGGACATCGCCGTCCCGTGCGGACTCTCCCCAGCGTGGCGGCCGCGGCTCCGGGTGGGCCCGGCGCGGCTGTGCAGACAACGGGGATGGGAATCCCCAGCCCGGAGCCCCAAGTTCGGGCCCACAGACCCCTCCAGGTGCCTGCCATGAGCATCTCCGCTCGTCGTTTCTGATTCCCCGCTTCACTCGCCTGGCGCTTCTCCTTCGGCCACGCGTGTCCGGGGCCAGCTGTCACCATGGGTTCCCTGTCCACCGTGTCCGAGCCGTGCCGGGGCTGCGGAGGGACAGGGGGACGGTTCCTTTGCCCGTGAGGGAAACGCGGGGCCCGCTCGGGGGGCAGCAGGTGCCGCTGCCGGGACCCTCGTTACTCCGGGGAAAGATGCGGGTTTGGCTCCGGACGCTCCAGGACCCTTTCGCCGGCCCGGCCGCGGCCCCCAGTGCGCAGAGCAGGGCCGAAATGTCAGTGCTTCTTTAAAATCCGTGAGGGTTTCTAAATGTCGTCCGGCGGCTCCTCAAAGCCCGCACCGTCCTTCACCGCCTCACAGGAAAAATTGGGGTGAATCTAAGGAAGGCTGGCCCCCGCGGAACTCCCCCGCAAAGCCGAGGTGCTGCCTAATCCCATTAGCAGGGTGTTAATTTAACAACCTCCTGGCGCTGCCCAGCGCGGGGCTCCGCGCTCCCCACCGGCGTTCCCGGGGCTGCGCCTCCCGCCTCCCCCTTGCCCTTCTCGCTGGGTTTATTCGGTATTTCACAACTCCCGGGGTTTGTAATGGCTCTTGCGGTCATTAACGTGATTTACTGAAGCTTTCTCCTCTAATTACCTTGCCCTCGAGCTATTAAATGCATGTAAGCAGCTCCGCGGGGACCGAGGCACAGCTCGCCGGGCTCTTCCGGGACAGGGGCCTGGGGCCGTTCCGGGACGATGGAACGGGGGATGCTGGGGCCACTAGGCCGTGCCCTCCACGGATCGCCCCCCACTTCGGATTTGATTTTCCTATCTTGAAGCACCAGCCAGCCCCGGCCCTGTCCTCCCTCGGGAGAGGACGGATCCTTGCCGAAGTCAGCCCCGGTGAGACGCCGAAGCACCTCCGGTACCTGCACCGGGAACGGAGCACGGCTGGGACCAACACTGGAGCACCTCCGGTACCTGCACCGGGAACGGAGCACGGCTGGGACCACACCGGAGCATCTCCGGTACCTGCACCGGGAACGGAGCACGGCTGGGACCACACCGGAGCATCTCCGGTACCTGCACCGGGAACGGAGCACGGCTGGGACCACACCGGAGCATCTCCGGTACCTGCACCGGGAACGGAGCACGGCTGGGACCACACCGGTTCCCCGGTCCCTGCCCGGGAGCGCGGCCGTGCCACAGTCGGGCCCAGGGGCCGAGCGGCGGCGGAGCCACGGCCGGGCCAGGGCAGAGCAGAACGGAGCGATCCCGTTCCCCCGCGTTTGGCCCGGGAGAATTCCCGCGGACGGAGAACTTTATTTCAGCCGCACCGGGGGCAGCGGGAAAGGCGGCCCCGGCGCCTGGAGCCTGTTCTAAAAGTCAAATGGCTTCGGGTGCCGGAGCTCGTCCTCCTCTCCGGGAACAATGCGCTGCTTCTCGCCCACCTCCCCCTGCACCGCCCGGGCTTGGAGAAGGGAGGGGGAAAGCCCGAGCGGTTCCTCTCCTCCTCGGCTCTCGGGGGGCCGTTCCCCGGCGGGACCGGGAGCGGCTGGAAAAGCAGAGAAGACCCGGGTTGAAATAATCAGGAGCGATTTATTCCCCTGGAGTGACAGTTCTTTTGAGCAGTTGCCGAATGGCAGTTTCTGTCTTTCTGAAAGCTTTTCTTCCAGATTCTGTTCAGATTAGGCTGGGGAGATGAATGAGGCCATTATCCAGCCCAGTAGCTATTCTGAAATGCCAAATTAATTACCAAGGGCTAAATCAAGGCGATGGGGGCTGGAGGGGAGAGGGGGGCGGCGGTTTGAGGTGTGAAAATATCTCCGCGATCTTTTAAACACGGGCACGGCGGGCGGCCCGGGCTGCTCCCCTCAAACCCCCCGAACTTTCCCTCCGCCAGCGCGGGGGCAGCGGCGGCCGGAGCCGGGCGGAGGGACCGAGGAGAGGCCGCGGCGTCCTGTTCGGGTTCCCCTGGTCTGGCTCCGGCACCACCCCGCCGCTGCCGCATTTCTCACCTCCGACGGGGCCGCCGGGCACGACGGGGCTTCGGGCGCGGCTGAACCGGGGCCGCAGCCGCAGCCGAAGCCGCTTGTGCCGCTCACGGGTCCGGCGGCCCCACCGGGCCCTCCCCATCACCTCCCCAGCACAGGGACTCCCCGTCACCTGTGCCCCGGTGCGGAGCGCTGGGCCGAGCAGCCCCGCTGCCCCCAGACCCCTCTGCAGCGGTATGTCCGCAACTGAACGCCTGGGGCATTCCCGAATTCTCTCCGCTCCGGAGGGCCGGCTCGGGGATGCGACAGTGATCAGCCGATCGCTTCTTTGCGACGAGAGAGGGAAGGAGGAGGGCGAGGGATTGTGCAGGGATGCTGATTCATAACTTGGTTCGTGCTACTTGGCTTGGAGAGTCGCAGAAACACCGCGGAGAAAGGGGAGAAAGACCGGTCCCAAGGGAATTGGGAAGAAGGCTCCGCTAGCTCTTCCCGGACTGATGTCTCTCTGCCAGCACAGATGACAACATTTGCACATGACATTTAATCCTCCACCCTAAAGCTCTGTGGCTCCCGGCAGGCAGTTATTGTTATTATTGTCGCTCTAATATTTACGCTTTGCTCCCAAACAAGTGTAATTTCCCCAATCGCTTTGTAGCTCCTTGGCCCCTAATCCAGTTTTCCCTTCAGTTCCTGGGAGACCACACCTCTGGCTCCTCTCATTCATGGGGAAAAAAAAAAAATTGAACGAATTTTACATTAAAAAGTAACCGCTTAGGGAACGGCGGGTGAAGCCTGACTATCGGTTTGGGATGGGGGGAGTTGGACACGGGGCTGATGCTGTATCCCCTGCAAATACCCACGGTCAGTGAGGGACATCCCGGCTCAGCCTGGGCAGCAGTGACTGCAGAGCCAGGCAAGAATTTTCCTCGCACTAGACAGTCCTTGCAAACGAGGAATAAGCACCAAGATTTCCCAGGGGCTCAGAAGTGGGCTGGAGAAGGAATCAAGCCTTTAATGTAAATTGGCCGTGGCTGGCAGAGACCACTGAACACTGGGCTATTCAGCATCTCTGTGAACCTCTAATGATCAACTCGGTTTTCAATTATACACCCACAATTGCCACCAAGTGAGATAAGCCTCCGGAATACTATATTTTCTCTTGCAAAATGTTTTCTTTGGGGCAGGCAGGCTGGGAAGCTCAGTGAGTAATATTTGATTTATTTTCAGCAGCCAGCAGAGCTCCCGGCTGGCCCGAACAGGAGCCAGACTTGTCCAGAGCGGCTCAGGCACTCCCGGGACCTCGCAGGTGGATTCAGCCGCTGCAGCACTGCGGGTCCCAGATATTCCCAGGAAAACACGGGCGCTCCTGGATGGCAAAGTTGTCAAATCCTTTGATTTATTTGTGTGCTTCCCTACAGGAACGACGGCTTCGTTTGGATGGGTGCAGATGGAGCACAGCACAAACAAGGCAGCTGGGGCTGGGAAATGCTGCCGTGTGCTGGACACGCTGCCGGGGGCTCATCCAGGGAAAAGCGGGTCCGGAGCACGCACAGACCCCCCCCAGAGCCCAGCTCCTCCTGCACTCCAAACAAGGCTACATCCGGAAGCTGTTTTCAAGTCAAAATTACTTTTCTGAGCAATACATTACAGGGACGGGACAAGAGTGACTTGGTGACTGCACAACAATATTCTGAGCTCCAGGGGAAAGAAATACCCGAATTGGGAGCTCAGGTCACTGGGAATGCCCCAGCACAGCTGGAGAAACTTCCCTGCACTGAATTGATGGAGGCCTGGCAGGACCCCCTGCACTGATGGAGGGAATATCCCTGTGTGTTTCTGTAACCCCAGTTTCAGGGATCTCCAGGACTCTGCTGCCAGGCTGAGGTGTAGGAGATGTGGGGTGTAGGAAACAGGTTTGTGGTTGGAGGAGACAGATTTCTGTATAAATATTCCTGGGGATCTGTGTGGAGAGGAGGGGATGGGGATATCCAGTTTATTCAGTAAAATGTTTAGTTCACAGAGACTTCACTGAGACTTTGGTACCACTCTGCAGATCTTATTTTTAGATTATCAAAGCACCCTCCTGGTTCTCAGGGGACTTGAAGCAACTCCGGGCTTCCTACTCCACTGTTTAGGGCTATTCCCTTCATATCCAGTATTTGTGGTCTGACTGACAGAGGGACACCAGAGCAATTCACAAATCCCCAGCACCAAGGCCTAAGAGACCACCCAGCCCAGGTGCCATGAAGGCTTTTGGGGACTCAGAGTGAGCAGAGTGTCCCAAAGAGCCCAGCTTTGACCCCACACCACATTTTGCACAGGAGTTTGATGTCTCCACTCCAGCTGTGCCTTCACTCCCCCCTGGCACTCCCAGCTCGAGAGAGTCCTGGGCACGGTGAGCTGCCCCTCTCGGAGAAAATCAGCCTTGACTGAGAACCATCCACACCTGGGCCCTGCTGGGGGAGGGGAACAGCAAACAAAGACTTATCCTTTTCATCTAAGCCCAGCATTACTCAGAGAAAATCGATCTCTTCACTCACTGCCTCGAGTTGCTTTAGCGAAGTCTGAGCAGCAATTCCAGCACAAGAGTTGTGGTGCTGAGGGAATGCAGATGGAGAGGGCCAGACTTGGCCAGGGCAAAGAGAGAACAGGCAGGACAGGGAACCCCAGCTGTGCGAGGGCAGGGACAGTGCAGTGAGCAGTGCACCACGGTCCTTTAAAATAACAAATATTTCTTTAAAATAATTAAATTGAGCGGAGACAGTTTCTCACCTACGTTACAGAATTGTTTCTGGGGCCAGTGAACAATACTGGTATCATTCCACGAGGGAGGTTTTTTGGCTCTGGCACAAGAAACTGGCCCATGGAGAGATTTTCTCTCCGTGGAAGGTCGTGGAGCTGAAACCCTGATCCTAGAGGGAATGTTCCTCCCCTGTGAAAAGGAATTCGATCTCCTTGAGCTGGTGTAAGGTAAAGGCGGAACCTGACTGGGCTTTCAGGGTAGAGGAAAGGAGTGTGGCAGAGGCTGAGGCCAGGACAGGCAGGGCTGGGTGGATTTCAGCTACCTAAGGAGCAGGATTATCGAAACATGGGTCCCCAGAGGCTCTGGATTCCCAGCTCCCAGTAACTCCCTTTGCCAGATAATTAACTCTTCTCCAGCATTCCCTCTCCAGTGACAAGTAGCTGGTGGGACCCAGCTCCGATTGCAGCTGGGGCAGTCCCGAGGCAGGCTCTGTTTCAGCTGCAGATGAAGGCAGCGTTTTGTTGCTTTCTCTGTTTAGAAATAATAATAATAATAATAATAATAATAATAATAATAATAATAATAATAATAATAATAATAATAATAATAATATATTCCAGAGTATAATATCCTGAGTGCAGGATTTGTAGGGGTTGAGCCATCAAGGCTGGGGCAGGGCAAAGGGGATCATGCAACAGCCCCACCCAGGCTTTGGGTTTGTATTTTTCTTAAGGGAAGTGTCCTCTGGATATCAGACAGAGCACGGTGGATGCTGGGGCCTTCCTGGCACCCCAAAATCACGGGAGGCCGCCGAGAGGGTGCAGGGAGCGAGCCCTGGCCCAGCCCTGAGCAGACCCCTGCCATCTGACAGGACGAGTTTTCCAGGACCTTCCCCAGGGCGCTGCGCAGCGTTCGGGCTCCTTTTGGCAGCCATCCTAACCTAATTATAATTAAGGATGTATTAAGCGGGGATGAAGTGGCCTTCGAGTGGCTCTAACCTTCTAATGGAGGGCTTGGGAAGAGGCGGCGGGAGCGGCTCCGGCCGGGCCCTGAGGCGTCCTGGGAGCCCGGCCCGGGCTTGGGATGGGGCCACAGCTCCAAGGGAACCTTCCCGTGCCTCCTGCCGGGACACAGAGCCCCCATCCCGCCCCATGCCAGGGCTGGGTCCATGCAGAGCCACCCGTGCCGGTGCTGGGCTGAGCTCCGCGGCTTTATCTCGGCGCTGTGTCCGTCCTTGCAGCCGTCACCAGTTCCATTCATCGGCGTGGTGCCCATGCCAGGCCAGGGGGCACGGGTGGATGGCATCGAGCAGAGCCCAAAGCCCCTCTTTGGCACGGCCCTCCCTACGCATCCTCCCCTGCGTGCGGAGGGGTCCGCACCGTCCCGAACCCGGCCGGGCCGCCCTGGCCCGCCGCCCCCGGGCACCGCCCCGGCCCCCCCGGCTCCTCGGGGCGCTGGAGCAGCCGGGCACCGCTTGGGTGCCCAGCCCAATTCCTCGCTGTCCACTGCTGCTCAGCAGCACCGTCGCCTCCCTGGAAGCCGATCCCGAGCCCCGGGAATGCCGGAGGAGAGCGCATGGAAGCACGAAAGGAAGGGGATTGAGGCGGTGGTGGGAGAAGGCGAATGGATCTCTCCGGGTCCCAGATATTGAGCAGAGAATGATGCTCGCACCCTTGGTAAAGCTCTTTGCTGTCCGTGGCAGGAAAGGCAGCTCTGAACTTCAGCCAAGGGTGGCTGCAGGTCTCATCCCTGCTCCCGGTGCCTCAGGAACGAGGGGGAGGAGAAGGTGAAGCTCTTTTCTCTGTCCTTTCCCTCTATGCCTCCAGTAACTTCCTGCTGTTTTTCACTGTTCATCTTTTGCTAGAGAAAAGCAAACCCATTCTCCCAGCACAGCGCCTGCTTTGGATTCTGCTGGATCCTCATCTCCAGATCCTGCCAGTCCCGGGCACCCCGCTGGATGCAGGTAGACTCGGAATTCCAGCTGCAAACACCTTGCATCCATCAAACGCTGCTCCAGGACCTAGCTGTCCACAGCGTTGCCCCCTCGCAGAGGTGCCTTGGTCATTTGGTGGTACGGTTAATTGTGTGGTGACAGAAGCAGTAAAATATCATCGCTGTGAGGGTTAATGCTGAGTGTGAGCTGTTCTCGTGGCACCTAAATGCACAGAAAACTGCACTGCCTCAAGCCTGGAGGTACCTGTAACACACCCGCCCTGCTGGCCTCTGACAAACCAGAGGGTTGGGTTTGTAATCTGCTCTAAACACACCAGTTTGTAGATTTAAGCCTGGACCCATTGATGACACCTCGGAAGCTTTTGAGATCAGAGTGGCTTCACTCTAACTGTGAATTAAAGCATCAGGATGAGACTGGGAATGGAGCAAAAGGAATTGAGGTTTAAGGGAGGATGGACAGCAGAGGGCCTGGGTGTGTTTCCTTCCCGAAGGAGTCCTGGATTTGATGTAGTCCTCACTCAGAACTACCTCTGCCCACCTGGGCACCTCCCCTTGTGCCCACTCTGATGCCCCCAAAGGAGGGTTGAGGATGGGCTGCTCCAGCCCGGCTCTGTCCTGCTTCCAGCCTCTTTTGCTTGGGTTGGGTGAGATCTTTGTCCCATTTTTCCTATTTATGTCCACAAACCCCATTTTCTCCTCACGTCTTATGAGGGCACATCATTCAGGTGCCTGCATTGAGTTTGTCACCCGGGTAAGGTGCAGGGCAAATGTCCCTCTCCCAGTCCAGCTTATCCCAAGGTGCATCTGCAGTGGATTTGTACGGGATGATTACTTATATTTAAAGCAAGAAAGGGAAAAGAAATTCACAGAAAGGAACGAGCCATAGGAGCTCACGCTGAGGCCCTGCTGCCATCTGCTGGGGTCCCAGCGCTGAGCCCACTGCACCAGCCCAGGATGGGGATCGGGGATTGGGGATCTGGGATTGGGGATCGGGGATCGGGGTTTGGGGATGGGTCGTGTCCGGCTGGAAGGGGAGGGGATGCCCGTCCTCGTTTTTCTGGACCTGGCCTTCTCCCGCTGCAACCTCCTTTGGGAGCAAAACCTCCGGAGACGCCAAACAACCCCAAGAGTCCCAGCTGAGGATCTCGGCTGTCCCTTGCTCCTCTGGGATGTCCCTCGCTGAAGTATTTCAGCCCCTGCATTTGGGAAGGCAGAGCCCAGCTCCTGAGGGGTGCAGGAGCTTGTGGTTTCTACTCAGATTTTCAGATTTACACCTGATTTACACCTTGGCATGATAAAAAGTGCATCCAAAAGTGCAGGGGCAGTGGCAGTGGGTGGGACATAGCTGGGCGGTGCTGCCTCGGTGCCCTCGTGGCTGTGCTGGGTGACAGGGCTGTGACCTGGGGAAGGAGAACAAACTGCAGCTGCTCTGGCCTCACAGCCCTGCAGTTCTGCCACCTCCCCGTCGGGATGTCTGGCTGCCCGGGGATGTGTCCAGCTGTCCCCAGGCTAGCAGGGGTAGCACAGCACAGGCCCAGTGTGCAGCCAGCTCCAGGGATTGCCCGGATTTATTCAGTCCCATCAGGACTGAGCGACACAGCTTAACTGGAGGTGCCCCGAGCGAGTTCCCAAATGCAGGCTCGATTGCTGAGGAGCTCACCAGGAGCTGGGGTGCTCCAGGAAGTGGAGGTGCTGCTGGCTCTGGAGACCTATCGTCCTTCCTCCGGGCCGACCCAGGGAGGCTGCCAGAGGCAGAGCACTCCTTGGGAAGTATTTTCCAGGGATTCATTGCCCAGCTGGGTGCACAGGGCGGCTGAGCTGCACCCCCGGGGATGCTGAACCCGCTCCATCAGTGCAGTTCTCCGGCAGGACATAGGGTGGAGACCTCAGCCCACAGGAAAGCCGCTCCCAGCCCCGCGCTTCCCAGCGCTCTGCCCCTTCCCAGGGCTGCCTGCTCCTCCTGGTCCCGGACAGAGATCCGGACAGGAACCCCCTGCCGTCAGGGCAGGGAGCTTTGAGTAGTGAGGAGAGGGGTTCCAGCTTCGGCTGAATCCCGCCCGGAGCCGGGGTGAACGAAGAGCTGGGAACGTCGGCAGCTCCAGATCAGTGCAGACCAGACTCATCTGCCAAAAGCGAGACAGCTCTGGAACCCTCCCAGCCCACAACTGGCCAGAAAACCTTTGACAACTCAGCAGATGGGGTCATGTAAAATTATATTGTCACCTCCTCCCTGGAAGGTGGAAGGGGAAGGTCTGGTGTCAGATCTGCCCGCAGCGAGGTCTCTGCCCCAGTTTCATTTCTCAAGGGCTGCGAAAGAGTCTGTCAGGATCCTCTGAGTGTGCTCTGAGAAATGAAAAACACAAGTTGTGGGGAAAACCAGAGACAACAAGGTTCCCTTTTCAGTGACGCTGCTTCCCCTTCCCTCCGAGGGACGGGCAGTGGGGAGAGGCTGCAGAGCTGCTCTGCTGGGGCTAGGATGCTCCATTCCTGTGGGAACTCGGGGAGAGGGAAGCAATGGACTCACCTGGAGCCTATGCAGCCCCAGCAGCACACAGCAGCCTCGGAGGCTGTGTAAGGACAGGGTCAGCCATCCTAAAGCTGCTGGAAACCCTTGGAGAATGCTGGAAACCAGGGAGATATGCTGGCTGCAGTCTGCAGAGCTCGGCTTGAGTGCAGAGCTGACTTTATGGCATTTTTGGGGGGCTGAAATTCTCGATTCCCAGTGTGGGGCTGGGTTGGAGTTGCTGTTTCAAGAAGTGTGTCTGGGTGTGGAGCAGAGAGGAATGGGAGCAAGACTGTCATGAGCTGAACTTCAGCGTAAGGTGAACTTTGGTGCCCAAGGCCAGGCTGGATGGACTTGGAGCAACTTGTTCAGTTAAAGATGTCCCTTCCCCTGCTGGAGGTTTGGGACAAGATGATTTTCAAGGTCCTTTCCAACCCAACCCATTCTTTGACTCTGAGGTGTTCACAGAGAACCCAAAGGTCTAAATGAGCTCAGCAGAGCACAGCCCCAGCTTCCTCCTGCTGGGGCTGGTCAGCAGCTCCAGGGGCAGGAACTCAGCTGGGATGTGCTGGTGCTCCATGGCCATGCTCTGGCTGGAGCTCCTACAGCTTCGGCATCACTGTTGGTATCATCACAGCCACACTCAATGCTACCCCTCCTCGTGGGTGGGAGTCCCTGGGGATGCCATTCCTGCTCTCTATGTGACCCCAAAAGCCACCTGGGATCACTCTCCACTGCCTGCTGTCACCCTGGTGTGGCACCAGCATCCCCAGGATCCCCTGAACTCCAAGCAGCTAGCAATGAGGAGGAATTCCCTGCTCCAGGGAGCTCCCGGGAACATGCTGGTGTCGACATCCCTTGGAGGTGCCCCTGCTCCAGAGCCCTTTCCCCGAGCTGGCTGTGTCAGCCCTGCAGCCCCACGCGCTGTTTGTCACTGCTGCAGCCCTGGCACGGCCCCTCCCTGCCCTCCTCCGCTTCCTTCCGCCGCCGCGAGCCCCCCCAGCCCGTGTTTGGTGACTTCCTCAGCTGCTCCGGGCCCCCAGGGGCAAAACAAGGAGCTCCCGGTGCCGCAGGTGGGGAGGGAAGGGGACAGGAGAGGACACACTGCAGCCCCAGCAGCCGGAGGGGTTTGGCCTCTGCAGCCTTGGCCCTTCACACACCTCCCAGTTCCTCCAGTTCTGGGATCTGCCTGTGATGAGGAGGTGGGAATGGGGGAGAAGGGGTGGAAAAGGTCAGACTAGAATCCCAGATTGGCATCCAGTGAAGAGCTCAGGCCTAGAGGAGCTGGGACACAGAGCTCCATGTGAGCACTTGGCTGTTTCCCAGGTCAGTGCCTTGGGGCAGGTGGCACCGTGACATCGACAGCGGACCTTCCCTGTCCCTCTATTTTTGCTGCTTCAGGATTTCTTGTGAACTGCTGGTGGCCACTCAGCTGGCAAAGGCTGAGCCCATGTCCGTCCACGGGGGTTTCACCTGGCGCAGGTGACACAAGCACCCGGGGCTCTGGTCCCTCGTGCTTTGCACAGCGGGCGTTTGTCTCCATGGGTCACCAATGAAAGGGGATTTCGGCTCTGACTGGGTTTGCTTTTTTTAAAATTCACTGGAATTTCACTGCGGAACCCACAGCTATTTTGGCCCCCGAGTAGGTTTCGAGTCTCGGAGCAGCAGTGGCAGCGGTCACTCTCTTTGACAAACCGAAATCCGCAGAGGAACCCGCCCAGATTCCTGCCCTCAGCCCCGGCCCGGCCAGCCCCGGCCAGCAGCCCCGTGCTCAGGTGGGGCAGGGGATGGGTGTGGGAGCCAGAAATGAGCGTGGGATGAGTCTTTGCTCAGGAGCAGCCATGAGGGCAACTGGAAAAGGCCATTCTCAGGTGCCACCAGAGCAGACACCAGCAGAACTTCCCCATCCTGGTGATGAATGGCTGGATGGCTGGATGGCTGGATGGCTGGATGGAGTTGCAGGTGAAGGGTTGGAAAGGTGCATGGATGGATGGAAAGAAGAAGAGATTGATGGAGGGAAGGGCAGATGGATGAATAAGAGGATGGTGGATGGATGCAGGGATGGATGAGAGGCAGAATGGCAGGAGCAAGGGACAGAAGAAGGGGTGGACGAATGGAAGAGTGAAGGGTGGAAGGGAAAGTGATGGTGGAGTCACGATAGATGGATCCATGGATAGATGGACGAGGGGATGGCTGACCGGCTGAAAAGCGGGGGGTGGCAGCGAGGCAGGAGCAGCGGGATGGCTGGCTAGCGGGATGGCTGGCTAGAGGGACGGAGGGACGGAGGGATGGAGGGATGGAGGGAGGGACGGAAGGCTGGGTGGGCGGAGGAAGCGGGGGCGGGGGGCAGGTGCCGGGGCATGGCCGGGGCGGGGCGGGCTGCGCACATGTGCGGGGCGGACCCACTGCCAGCCCCGCCTGCCCCGGTGCCGCCGGTGCTGCCCGGAGTGGAGCGGAGCCCGGCGAGAGCCCGGCGGGGCCGGCCGAGGATGGGCACGGAGCCCCGGCGGCAGCCGCCCCACAGGTGGGAGAGCGGGGGGAGCGTGTGACCGGGACAGGGGGACCGTGCACGCACCGAGCCCAGGGTAAGCGGGGCGGGGGGCTCCGTGCATGTAGAGGAAGAGCTCCCTTGTATTCCCGGCGTGTCCCGTGGGTTGGGGCGTTGGTGCCCAGTGGGGCTGTGTCCTTTGCGGGGGGCTCGCTGTAAATGGGGTAACAGGAGGGGGCCAGAAACCAGTGTCATGCGGAGGTCCCGTGTGACCCGGGGCTTCCTCTTAAACCCACCAGCGGGGTGTCATTACCCGGGCTGGGGGTTTCTCTTTTAGCCCTGGAAGGGGACCCCCGCACCGCGTCTCCCTCGGGGTGCCCTTGCAGCCCATGCCTGACCGGGAGGAGCCGGTGTCACCCCGCGGCTGGGGACGGTCCGGCTGTCGTGACTCATTTCAGGACTCTGTGTTTGCTTTCCTCCGCGTGGCCCCACGGAGCTGCTGCTCGGGGCCAGGTGTGGGGCCCTGCCCGCCCCGGGGGACCACCCTGCCGTGGCGGGGTCCCCGGGAAATCCCAGGGGCTCTCTAGTCCCCGCCCGGAGTTTTGGTAGGGCTGCTGGCGGGGCAGCAGTGACTCACCCCTGTCACTGCAACAGGAGCCCTTCCCTGAAGGGACCCAAAGGTCACAAGTCGCCTGCTGCTCCCTCAGCTGGGTCCCTGTAGCCCGAGGGAAGGCTCTGCTTAGGCAACAGGATGTGGTTTGGGATGAGAGAAGTTCAGCAGCGTCACCTCTCCAGCATCGGGGGCTGGACACGCGCCAGCCCCGAGCTGCCCCTTGCAGCAGCCCGTGCTGATTGTTGTGCCTGCCAAGGAGCATCTGCCATCAGGTGCTTCTGTGGCCTCCCAGTGTCACCAGTGTCACCCAGTCAGTGCCCAGCCCGGCCTCGGGCCACGCTCCGTCCTGTACCTGCTCCCCCCAGAGGATGTTGAGCTGCTTTGGAGGTGTGAACCCTGAGGGAGGAAAAGGCTCTGCTGATTCAAATCACTAACGAAAGCGGGAGAAAAGCTTTCAGCCCTTTGTTTTCGTGTTCGTGACAATCTGGCTGCTGTCACCCAGCACCCCTTAGCTTTGCCAAGGGCTGGTTTCGGGGCTGTACTGCTCCCGGTGCAGCGAAACTGCTCAGGCAGCTGCAGGCTGGTGCTGCTCCTGCTGCTTGCCCTGATGCTGAACAGCTGCAATTTATTTTGTTTTCCCGTTTAGGTCAATTTTCTAAATCTCAGTCCGTTGCAAACTCCAGGGACTGTGCAGGATGTCAAGGCTTTAATTTTCCAGGTTGTCAGAAAGGTCTGTTGGTTTGATGTTTGGGTTCTTTTCTCTTGTTCAAAGGACAAACTCGGATGGATTCACGAAGCGTTTCCGAAACTTGGTTGCAGAGAGGTGTGGAGGTCTGAGTGTTGTTCAGATTAGAGCTCAAATACAGAAAGGTGAGAAGATAAGGAGCCAGAGCCCGGCTGTGGTGGTTGCAGTGGTTCCATCCCTCAGTCACGGTAACTGCGTGAGGCCGGAGGGCTCAGGTGATGCTGGGAATGCTCTGCAGGTTTCTGAAGGAAGCAGCTGGGCAGAGTCAGGTGTGTTGCAGGCAGGAGCTGGGATGTGAGCGTGGTCCAAGGGCAGCTCCAGCCTCTCCATATGGTCCTGCTGAACTGAAGCGGGGAGAGCTCAGTGCTCTGCCTTCCCTGGCTCTGTGTGGCCGCCCCTGTCCTGCTCAGGCAGAGGAAGGGGCATGAGACGTGTTGGAGGTGCTTCTTCCGAGGGAGAAAGTGGAGTTCTGGTGTGCAGTGGTTGGGTGAGGGGCAGCCCCACATCTCAGGGCTGTAGGATGGTGCCGCTGGCTTTTCCTTCCTCCCCAGGGAGATTAGGGAATCCAGCTGGGACAGAAACCAAAACTGGCCCCGGGTGCCTTTTTGTTGAACGTGAAAAAGAAGATGTGGGTTTTGCACTAAGGAAGAAGAACTGAGAGCAGTGGGAAGTGTTGGCAGAGAAGAGCAGTGGCTGCTCCAACAGGATGAGCTGCTCTGGCAGGGCGAGCTGCCCGTGCTGCAGCAGCCTCAGGGCTGAGGGATGCCAGAATCAGTGCTCTGGTTCTGCTGGGGACCAGGGACACCCCAGCATGGCATGGGGACCTTGCCATGCTGCAGCTCACCCTGGAATAGTTTCAACTTCTCTTTTTTTGGCTGCCTGCTGAGCACGGTGGGGCTGCCCAATTTTGCATTATTATTCTGCAAGAGGAAAATTGTGCCTGAGGCTATCAGGGGAAAGCGCTCAGGTGAGCGTCCCAGGTGCTTTTGAGCAGTGAGAGGTTCCTTTTGTGCTTCAACTCTTGCTCCCAGCAGCGGTTTGAATTTCCGAGTGAGAGGATAGGGAGGGTGGAAGAGGTTTTTATGGAATCTCTGCTCCTGAACTCCCTGGGCGTTGCACTGCTGCCCTGCAGGTCTGCCGTCATTGCAGCTCCGTGCTTTGCTGGTTCGGGCTGGAAATGTCACTGCTTGGAGGAAAATGGGAGCAGTGGATGCAATCCAGGCTCTGCAGCTGCAGCTCTTTCCCTCCTCTTTGCTTTGCTCCCTCTTCCCTCAGAGGCTCAGGATTCCCCATCCTTGTCCTGTCTCTCATGTCCAGTGTGAGGACAGGATCCCACCCACCCAAAGCTGTCACCGGGGGCTCCAGGTGACTTCTGCAACCCACCCGGGGCTGCGCCCACCTGGTGTTGTGCCAGGGTTGTTTCGTGATCCAGGGATGTTGCCGAGGATCCAGAGAGCATCTCCCTGTGCCGCAGCCCGGAGGAGCAGACAGGACCTGTCACCCATGCTCCCTGCTGGCACCCAGCCCTGTCCGCGGCCTCCTGGGTGGGAGCCTGGGGAGCGGCCGCAGCTCCCGAGCGCCTTTCCCAGCACGGAGACCAAACCCCGCCGTTCCCGTCCTTCTGATCCGTCTTTGGCCGCCAATTAGCACGACGTGAGAACTTGTCTCCCTGCTGACGTGCCCGTGTGACTCCTCAGATGCTTTAATTGCGGTGTTTTCGGCGGCCGGGTGCAATGAAATGGTAATTGTTGTGATTGTGCGCCGGGCGGGAACTGAGAGATGCAGCTCTTTGGCGAAGCCTAATTAGGAAATAGGGACACTGTTGGGAATGGCTCTGCGATGTGATTTTCCTAATGAAAGCCGCTGAATAGGCAGCCTTGTAATGAAGAACAGCCTCGCAAGGGCACTGCCAATTGCTCTTCTCTAGTGTTAATTTTGTATTTCCTCCCCATTGTTTCTAATACCCTCTTGGAAAAGCTTGAAGATAAAATGCTTTATTTCCTTGCGCCTCGTATCCTGTTTGGCAAGCGGCGATTGGAGCATGTGCATCTGGAATACATGAGAGGCCAGGCAGGAGCTCCTTCAGACTTGTTCATCTCTGATTTCAAGCTCTGCCGCTGGAAAAAAAACCAAAAAAACCAAAAAACCCCAAAAAACCAAATCAACTTCAGCTTGCGGGTGCTGGGCTGCCTGGGATGGCAGATGTGCGGCTGGACGGGAGCTGGGGCTGCGGAGCCAGAGCAGAGCGATGCTCCGAGAGTGTGGTGGGGCTTTTGGAGCCCGAGGCTGGGCTGCTTTCATCTCAGCTGTGTTGAACCTGCAGCGCTGAGAGCTCACCCAGATTCAGTCTCTGGCTTGGTAAAGCCGAGCCTGGAGGCCGGACCTGCCGGGGCAGCTGTGGCTCAGGGCTCCCACCTGGGCTGCTCCTTCCCGGAACGGGGTTGGAAATCTCGGGGTGCCCGGGCACGGCCCTGGTGCCTGCCCACCTGTGCTGCCCAGGGAAAGGACCGCAGGTGGTTCTGGGCGGCAGATGTGAGCCTGAGCCGCTGGCTGAGTTAAAAGGGGAATAGAAAAGCGCTCCCTGGTGCTGTGAAACTATCAATGACAATTATCAATGACTCTGCGTGCCGCATGGGCTCTCTTTGTGTTTGTAAGAGAGATGGGTCTAGGCTTGACTTGCCCTCCAATGCTGTGATTCATTGCTTAAAATGCCCACAGTGCTTGGGCTGAGAGCGCCCAAAACGCTGCTGGTGCTTATTTTGGGGTGGGCTGAAGCAGAAGTGAGCAGAGCTGGCATGAGCAGCCCATGTGATGGGGATGCCGGGCACGGGGGACACGGAGCACTGTCCCGACGCTGCTGTGTCTGGGCAGGAAGGGCTCAGCTTCACTCTGACCTTGTGACTGCCCTAAGCAGCTGCCGGGGCAGGGAATTTGCCATGACTGTATCCCGTGTTGGGGGGTTTGTGTGGCTGCTCCGGGCTGTTCTCACTCCCGTGATTGCCGGTTCCAGTGCAGGGCTGTGTGGATGGGGCACGGCTGCTGTGTGCACGCTTTGGGAAAGGCGCCGTGTCCCTGAGCCTGCAGAAGTGTTTTTCATCCCTTGCACAAAGGCCCATTCTTTGTTGTCTCAAATTAGGATGAAATGCTTCCCCTTTCAGCTGCTTCCCCCATTGCTCTGTGTCTATTTAAACCCTCAGCCCAGAGGCTTCTCGGCAAACAAGCTCCCATCCTTTCAGGTGGCATTTCCCTTTTCTCATTGTTTCTGGCAGTCTGTACATGTGAAACTCCGCTAATGTTTCTTCTTTCTCGGTGTCTTTATGTTGATAAAACTCGTAAATGAGTGCACACGAGTGTGCAGCTGCCTGGGGGAGTCACAGCATCTCTCAAGTGTTGAGGCTTTGCAGTGGGAAGGAGGGAATTCCAGGCTGGGAGAGATCCCTGCTGCTCCTCATGCAGCTGTGGGGATCCTGCCTGCGGCCTCCCTGGATCAATTAGCTGCCTTGCAATCAAAGCCGAGAAGATTAATGTTCCCCGAGGGCTGCTCATTAACTGGGAATTGTCCCCAGATTGATTTGGTCTCCATGTCAGGGGTGCTGTTCCCTTAGAGAACTGCAGGGTAAGGAGGAACGGTTGCAAACCTGCTTCTTTGGCCTAGAGCACACCCGGAGCCTGGGAACTCCATGGCCCTGAGCTGCCAGGTCCCGGTGGTGGGTTTAGAAATGATGGAGGCTATTGAGAGTCAAACGAGATCCCCATCTGCTCCAGATGGGCTCCAAGCAGGGCATCATGAGGGTGATGGTTTAGGATGGGAATAGTCTTTGGAAGCTGGGTATTTACAGTCCCAGTCAGCTCAGCTCCCAGGAGCAGGGCTGGGATGAAGGGCTGCCCCTTTTGGGAGAAAAGCCCCTGTGCCAGGATGCTGCAGCCCATCCTGGGAGGACCTGGGGGCTGGAAGTTCATGTGCTGATGTCCCTGCTCCTGTGCTGGGTGCCTGGGGGGATTGGGAGCTTGCTCTGAGGTCAGGGCTGTGCCAGCCTCCCTGGAGGCTCCTCGGAGCTGCGTTGCTCTTGGTGTCACTTGTGGCTGTGGTGTCACCTTCAGATCCAGTCCCTGAGCTGGGGAGAGGGGATGAAGAGTCATGGATGAGTTCTTCATGTGGAGAAGAGGGCACCTCTTGCCTTGTGGTCTCCATGGATTTTTGGGCTGCCAGAGACGTAGCTCTGGTTGTGCAAGGCCAGCCCAAAGAATGGTCCAGCTCAGGGCCCTGCCCCAACCTCCCCAGTGCCAGCACCTTCCTTTTATGCTGTCTGTCCCCCCTTCACCTCTTCAGGTCTGGCACATCTGGACACGGGAATGGCCTCCAGCACTGAGCCTGCTGCTTCCCAGAGGTGAACATGGGGTTTGGAAAGGTTTCAGGCTCTGGGCTCATTGTTCTCCTTCACAAGGAAATGTGGATGCTGCCATGGTTGTTTGAGGGTGCTCAGGAGATGAAGCCTGTTGGGCTTGGCCACTGCTGGATGGGTGCCCCCCTCTCCCTGGGCTGTCCCCCCATTTGGAGACTTCCTTTCTTCCCCTCACTGTGATGGGGATGCTGTGGTTGTACCATTTGAAGTGGGACTCACACCCTCCTGTCAGATTTGTGAATTCCAGCCCCACTTGCCCTTGGCCTGAGGGTGATGGGCACTGGCCAGAAACGTCCCTGCCATCATCTGTCCTTTGTGGTGCTGCAGCCAGCGGTGCTGGGAGTAAACTGAAGGGTTTAGGCAACCAAGCCAGGGACTGAAAAGGCTCCTGGGTTCCCAGCAGGGCCTCCACAATGGCAGGAAGCAACTTCTAAAGCTTCCTTTGGATACACAGGGCCTTGGGGGAAAGATTTACTTGCTTGTTTATGCTGGAAGTTAATCTGTTTAGTGGGTTTGGCATTAGAGTTCACAAAAAGCCCTCAGAAATGGTCACGCTGCTTGTTTGTAGGGCTTTGTCTCTCACTTACTTTGTTTCACAGCTGGAGGAGTTAAGCAGAGACAGAGCCAACTGAAATTTCACGTGTAAACTTGTTTTTCCAAATAGCCAGAAGGAATTAAGATCTGCTCTCCCCTCCTGCATCAGCAGAGAGCTGTAAGGGGAAGGCAGTGAGGCAGGGTTGGGGTCCCCTCTGGGAGTGACCCTTGTGCCACCTTGCTGGGATGGTCCCTGACCTTGTTCAGGCTGGGAGACATTTTTCCAATTAAAAAAACCCAACAGACCCAGCCTAGCACCCCTCCCTGTGAACCAGGGTAGCCAAGTAAGGAGACACAGGACATTTGTGGGGGGCAAAAAGTCCTGGGAGGGGTTTGGAGAGGCACAGGAAAGTGCTGAGGTAGTGGAACACAGAACGGGGGATGAGAAGCTTTCCTGGTATCAGTCTTGGCGTCTCCCTCGAGCTCGATGCTGCCCTGAATGTGACAGTGCCACCCACACGTGACCTTGCACAGTGAACAGGGATTTTCCCCAGGAGCACAGCCAGGGAAGGGCCTTGTCCAGGGCAGCTGCTGGAGGAAATGTGAGACAGGGGCTGTGCCCACAGTGGGGGTGCTGGGCACCCTCCTGATCCAAACACTGCCTTGTAGCATCTTCAGCTGCCAGGAGTTCATGGGAAGAGCTCAGCACCAGCTCGGTGTGGGCATGGACCCCAGGTGTCCCACAGGCTTTTGGGAGGGTCTCCTGCTGAGCCTGAAAACACCTGGGGTTTAACACCTGCCCCCAGGTGAGTGGGCACAGCCCCTCCGCCCAGCAGGTATGTCCCCTTTGTCCTGTCCCTGGGGAGTGCTGGGAGGAATCACTGGCCATGGCTGTGTCCGTTCTCAGCAGAACAGCTTGGACTGCTGCTGTACTTTGGGAAAACCCGTTTTTTCCTCTCTAAATTACGCACTTGCTGAATTTTTTATTTTCCCCCCATCTCTCCTGTGACACACAGGAAGTCCTGTACTGAATTTCCACCTTCCCTAGAGAGCAGCCCTGGGGTTTCCATCACACGCTGCTGGTGACACCCAGCTCCCATCAGGCTGTGACTGCACCACGGCTGTCCCCAGCCTAAATCCTCTGGGGATTTCACCTGGAGCCAGGAATTGCCTGTGATGTTAGGTGGAACTTCAGCCTTCGCTGTGGTGACAATGACTGGTAGAGGCTAAAATTAACTCTTGCATCATGTGGCCAGGGGTTTTCAGAATTGCTGCCAGGAACAAGAGCATTTCCTCTCTGAAAACCAAGCTATAAAACTGGGCTGCTCTTACTCACATCAGATCTGTGTCATTTCTGTTGGCCTTGGGGTTTTTCAGGAGGAGAACAGAGGCTGCTCTTACCCTGGCTGAGTTTTGCCAAGCTCCCAGAGCCTAGTGAGTGGGCAGGGGTGCGGTGGAGTGGGGTTGGTGATGTCCTGGGTGGCCTCTCCATTCCAGGCTGGGTGTGGGAGATTCCAGGCAGGTTTGGAGATGTTGCTGATTGCAGAGTTGCTGTTGTTGATGAGAGCAAGAGGAGAGGAGGTGGGATTGTCTCTGTGTTCCTGGGCATAAAGCAAAGCCCAGGCTGCTGAAACTTGCCAGTCTTGGCCTGGGGGGTCTGAGGGAGAGCAGAGTGGGATTATTCCTGCTGTGCATGTGGGAAACAGCTCAGGAGAACAAAGATGAGAGCTGTCTTGCTTAGGGATCGCCTAATAGGCCTAAAAATTCCGCTTAGACTGCCCTGAAGAGGGGTTTGAGCTGGGTGGGGTGAGCTGCCCTCCACAGCAGGTGCTTTGTGTCTGGAGATTGTTAATTTGTTTAATCACCTCAGTTTTGCATAGGTAAAGCTGGAGGCAATGACTCCTGTCCCTGGATAGACCCAGAGTCACCACGGAGCTCCACAGCAGAGCAAAGAGCTGATGGGATCCTCCAAAGTCACCACATGATTTAGTGGTTTTCCCTCTTGCTTGGACTCCATCGTCTTTTGAGGCTCAGGATGATAATCCTGAAGTTCCTGGTGGTGTTGTAAGGAACAAGACACCAGGACTGTTGGCTGCTGTGCCTCGTGTGTTGGTGGCTGGGCAGAAGTTCACACAGATTTCAGGGCTGGACAAGATCCCTTCCAACCCAAACCACGGTGTGAATAAACTCCTCAGGGAGTACAGTGCCCCTGGCCATCCACAGCCAGCTCTACACAACTGAATTCAACCAAATCCTTGTCAAGATTAGTGTTTTGTAGACCAGCAATGGCAGTTTCCTTCTTTAGCTGGTGGTGACTGTGGACTTGAACCCCCCAGTGGTTTCTCCCTCTCTGAGCAGCTGTGCTTTGGGGAGTTTTTGGAGGGGAACTGGATTTTCCTGCTGAATCCTCTCTTCTGGTGGGGTTGTCCTGCTCAGCAGTGCTGGAACCTGAGCGATGCCTTCTCTGGGGCCACTGCTCTGGGCTGCAGCTCGTGGTTGGAGGTGTGGGAAGCCGTGGCCCAGCCTGACCTGCCTGAAACTTCCTTGCCAGTAATTTGTACCCAGTGGAGTAGGTGGGGTCAGGGTATGAACTACCTTAGGAAAGACCTGAATGGCTCAGGAAGGTGAATTTGCCCATCTGTGTGACCAAAAAGACTGTCGATCTTACCAGGACTTTGACACAGGCAGCTCCATCCCTCAGACTCAAGTGACCCCATCTGAAAGGCTGCATTGTCTATTGAGGAGAATCGATGGCCACTGACACCAAATGCAGCCAAATTTCCTTTGTGGTTTATCCCAGAACAGCAAGTGTTCACCATCCCTTATTTCTTATCCCCCTAAACCATCACAGCTGGATGAGGGCCTTGAGTTTCCTTCTCCACCTGCCTGTAGAGCCCCCAGTGAGTTTTACGGTCCCTGAGGACTTGGTCCATCAGAGAAATTTCACTTCTCTCATTTTTTCAGGGGGAATGGAAGCCCTTAGAGGTGGCAGATCTTGTGTGTTGCTCCCTCAGTAACTCCCAGTGAGGTGTGAATTCTGGATGTTGTGTTCTGACCTTGTGACTGTTGGGATGCTCTCCCTGCTAATGAATGTGCTGTCATTCCAGTGCTCATGGATATTCCCTCTGAAAACACCCCGAGGGATGAGCTACAGAAGGAACTTGTAAATAGTGAATGTCTTAAGGGTTGAGCCACTTCTAGGTGTGCTGGAGAGAGCTTCTGATAATGGGGCTTAACGCCCTTGGGGAAGGGATGCAGGAGATCTTTCGCTCTAAATGGGGATGAAATTTCCATCGTGGCAGCAGAAATCCAGACTTTAATGGCTGCAAGGAAAGGAGTGATGATTGAGTCTCATGCAGACTGGAAAACAGAGCCCTCACGCTGAGCAAATGGAGCAGACTCTGGTGATGGATGGTGGGAAGAGCCTTTTCTTCAGTTTTAGGCAGCAGCTGGTCAGGATGGAGCTGTTCTTTCAGCATCCAGGTGGGAAGATCCAGCTCCATGAACACACAGGGAGGAGTGGATCTCTTGGCTGTGGCTCTGCTCCTCCCCAGCACCAGACAGTGCTGCCTGAGGGGGAACTGGCCCCTCAAACAAGGAGGGAAGGCCCCAGGATTGCCTGAGCCCAGCTTACCCATGTGTGCCGTCCTTTCGGGGAGCTCAGAGTCCTTGCTTGGCCCTGGGGCTGCTTTCCTGTCTCCTTGCACAGCCCTCTATGGCCACATGCCCTGCTGGGGTATCTGACAGCCTGTTTTTTTCTGACCAGATCATTTCTGTGTGGGCTCTGTTTCTGTATTTTCCTGCTCTCGACTGTTGAGGTTCCTGGAACTGCTTGCCCCAAAGCAGGGCTCTCTGCAATCCCAGCCCGGTTGCGCAGCGTGGCCGGAGCTGCCCCTCGGATGTGGCAGGAGCCTGAAATCCTCCTCCAGGATAGGAAAGGGTGCCACAACTTCCTTCTGGCTCCGAGCACTTCTCTTTTTGGCACAGCACACGGAAGGTGGGGTAAGAAGAACTCTGAAATTGCAGAAGTGTGGGCTGCTCTTGGAAACTGTGTCCAGCCACGGGCTGGGGAGGGGATCTGTGTGGGGATGGATTCTGCTCCTGGCCTGGGGCTTCCTCCTCAGTCAGGAAGAGTCAGAATGGCAGGAGAGCCAGAGGATGGGGGCTGCAGGCTCTGCAGGCACAGCTGCCTTCTCCTGTTTTTCACCCTTGGGAACCACCCATACTCGCCCATGGCTTGTTTTGGATCTCTTGGAATGCTGCTGATTTCCACAGGATTATTCCCACTTTGTGATGATTCTCTTGAGCTGGTGAGGAGGGAGAGCCCTCAGCCAGGCCCGAGCTGTGCTCGTGGGGATGCTCTTGGCTGTTCCCACTGAGGCTGCCAGGTTTTGGCTGGAGTTTTCTTTGACCTCATTTGATTACCAAGCCCTACGTGCTCAGCACTGGGGCAAAACATCCCAGGGAAAGTCGCTTATGCAAAAACCCCCAGAGTCGGTGCATTTCCAGAGACACAAAGGACTTCCCAAGGTCACACCACAGCTTCTGAGCCTGGGAAAACTCCCCAAGGCAGCTGAGGGGGGAGAGGAGGACTTGGACCCATGGGGGCAAGCAGCAGCAGTTTGGGACAAGCTGGGGATGGAGATGACTGAGGAGGAGTCATCTTGTCCCTGTGGGCTCAAGGGTCCCACAGCCATCCCCAGCAGCACTTCGCCTCCAGCCTGGGCTGGGCTCAGGGCTCCTGCTGCAGCTTTGGGGGCCTGGAGGAAGGAAGGAGCATCCCCAGCGTGGGGAGCAGCCCGAGCCCCCCAGCTCTGCTGCCTGCTGGAGCCAGGTGTTTTCCAGCTGTTCAGAGAGGAGATGCTGGGAGGGGCTGGAGTGAAAGCTGTGAGTGTGTGAGGAGAGGAGGTGCCCCCACAGGGAAGTGTCTGCGAGGGCTGGCAGCAGGCACGGGCAGAGCAGAGCTGTCCTGAGTGGCACAAGAGCTGCTGCAGCCCCTCTGTGCTCTCCCACATCTCCAGGGGTGGCCCTGGCACCTTGGGTGAGTTTCTTTTTCTCTCAGTTATTCTCAAACCTTTGTCCTGCCAATGGCACAGTGGAGCAGCAGATCCATGGTTGGGGCCAGAGCCATAAGGACATCTTTAGATGGGATGGGATGAAGGATCACGGTCAGTAGCAGTAAGGGAGAAAGGTTGGATCCCTTTGATGCAGATTTAACCCCAAATCTCTTGGTCCTGAGTGGGCCTCTCAGAGCTGAGTCCTCTGCCAGGTGACTCCTTGTTCTGGGACTGAGGAGCTCTTCCAGCTTGGGGGGGTATCCTAAAGCTCCGTGTTTCAGAGAGTTTGTTGGGTTTTTTTCCCTCCCCCAGCTCGATCTGTAAGGGCTGCACTTGGGATCAGCACTTTGAAGCCTTAATTGCAATTATGAATCTTCCTCTGTTCCCAGGTCTCCCCTAATTGGCTTCCTGTGCAAACTTCCAGAGCTGGTAAAAACAAAACTGCAGTTTTTGTGAGGGAGCTGCTGGCGTGAGACTCCCGAGCCCAAATAAAGCTGGGCTCAGGCGGGCCCTGTGTGCTGCTGTGCCCAGATGCTCACAAGGGTGGCATTATATCAAACCTAAGCTGATTTACATGCTTGCATTTGCAAAGTGCTAATCTAGTGGGATTTTTTTCTTTCCCCCTCCTCTCCTTTTCTTTTCAGCCCCCTCTAATCTCCTGCTCTCCCTGCCAGGTTCCCAGCTCCTTTGGCTGGAATAGGCCCCAGCTAAATCCTTTATCTGTCTGTTTGGCAGTCCTGGGTGCAGTAGTTAGCAAACGAGTGACACTTTTCCTGGCTCATTAATTAGATTTACTGAGCTGAGTGCTTGCTGCAGCAGCAAGAGTCTGGACAAGGCAGTTCTGTATTTTGTTTCTTAGAAATTTGGGGGTAAAAAAAAAAACAAACCCAGTTCCAAGGCAGTTCTGGTCCCAGTGGTCAAATTCACAGCTCCCCTGCTTGCAGTGTTGCTGGGAACACGTGGTTTTCTCGTGTGCAGCTTTATTTCTGCAATTTGCTGCTGCATGGGCAATTCTGGCTGTGTGTCATTGTTTTGCTGCTCAGAGAGTTTGAGGAGGGGTGGCTGGGTACTGTGCTGGGTGCCCGTGGCAGGATGTCTTGGTTAAGGCAAGTGGTTCTTGTGGGTTACAAAATAACCTCGGTGAAGTATTAGTGTGTTTTTATGTATTATAAGAACACTTTTTTTGCCATGGCCTGTTCTGCCAGCTTTGCCTGCCAGGTTTATAAATGGGATTGGGAAGGCTACAGTAGGAGATAAAAGTGAGAGGATGAAATAAAAGTCTGGTTCTCCTTTACCTGCCACTGCTTTGCAGCTGAGGGACTCTGCTGAGCAAGAGGCTCTGCTGCTCCTGCTGGCGGGGAAACTGAGGCACAGAGAGGTCTCTGGGCTTTGCTTGTGGACTTGTGGCTCTCTCTGGGAGCACTGGGCAGCACCAGTTGTCCCGTGTTGTCTGGGTTTAGGGGCTGAGCTGGGAGGGTGAGGAGTGTTGGGCCCTGTCACCCCTTGTCAGGCACTGGGACAGCCTGGGGGATGCTCCTGGTGCTGCTGGGTTACAGATCGAGCTGGGGGAGGGAAAAAACCCAACAAACTCTTTGAAACACGGAGCTTTAGGATACCCCCCCCAAGCTGGAAGAGCTCCTCAGCCGCAGAACACCCCTGGCAATCACTGGTGCCAGTTTTCCACGTTGATGCCAACAAACGAAGTGCCCTGCACAGGAGGAGCTCCAGCACTGCCCACCAGTGAGAGCGGGGACGGAGCTGCCGCCGCTCCTGGCGGAGTTTCGCAGGTCTGGAGCCGGGGGAGGAGAGCAGAAATACCTGCGGGTGTCACAGAGCTGTGACCAGGGCACTTGGCGCTTCAGCCACGGGGGAGCTGCCCTCCCAGAGCAGCAGCGAGTGTTTATCCACCGCCGGGACAGGCGAATTGCCGCTAATTGGCTGCCCCTAATAGCTCCGGGGCCAGACCGGCTAATTAGCAGGGTCTTTACACCTCCCCTGTTAATTTGGAGAGTGCAGGATATTCCCGGAGGGAGCTGGGCTCCCCGGGAGGTGACCCCCCATCAGCTGGCGGAGTCTTTGATCCCCTCCGGGGGCGAGCCGGGAGCTGCAGCTGGGAGCCACCAGCCTGAACTCTGGCGAAAGAACCTTGCAGCTATTTTGAGCTCTCATTTTGAAGTTAGAAATCACAGAAATAATGTGAGGTCTCCCCGGAGGTAAGTGAGAAAGGGAATGAATTGCTCCCCGGCCGGGAGCGCTGAGGTGGGAAGTCGGGACGTGCCTCGAGCCTCCCTCTGTGCTGGCAGAGTGGCCTCACTTGGCTCAACCTGTCCTATTTCTAAAAATTGTTTTAAAAAGACCATGCAGGCACCTCACAGAACCAGTCCCGAGTGCCCAGGTGTGACCTGAGGTGTGAGCGCTGCAAGTTAAAATAGAAAAGGTGGAAAAGCTGTGACAAGCACAGGATAATTCTGGCGACTGGATTTTATGGCAGCTCTGGGGTTTAAGGTGCCCTCGGGATCCCAGGATGGGCCAGGCTGGAAGGGAGCCCAGTGGCTCATCTTCAGCAGGGCTATCCCAGGGCACAGGATTGTGTCCGGGCACCTCAGGAATATCGCCAGGGAGGACACTCCTGCTCTCTCTGTTCTCTGCTCCGGACTGGGCACCTCCCAGGGCAGGAGTTCTGCCTCCTGTGCAGGGGGAACTGCTGGGAAGTTCCCCACTCTGATCCAGATTTTTCGCCTGCCTTTACATGGGGTTAAAACCTCGTCCCTGATCACGGGCAGCCACGAGCGTTTCCACAGGGAGTGCAAGTGAGTGGCAGTGATCGGGAGTTCTGGAGACGCAGGAGTAGAGCCAGAGCTCCCGATTTCGGATGTCTCAGGGAATGCTGCAGGAGGGCAAACCAGCACAGGAACGTCCCTGCGGGAGGTTCCCACCTGGGTACCGCTGGTCCCTGCGAGAGCTGCCCTGCTGGGGGCTTGCTCTTTTCCCTGTGAATTTAAACTGGTGTGTGGAGCAAAATGTCTCCTTTGATCAAGAGTAAGAAGTTCCATTTTTTTTGTTTTTCTGGCTTGATTTTTGCTTTTTGAATCACAGTCAGATGAGGGCAAACACTGTTTTGAAGTGATGAGTTGCAAGGTTTTGTTCTGACTCCTTGAACTCTCCACATCTCTCCTTGTGCACCCTCTGGGCAGATTCATTTTTTTAACATCCTCTCCCTCACCTCAGAACAGTTTCTCGGATCACTTTGTTCTTTTTGCTGAGTCTCTTGCTGCCCTGGTTTTGCTCCTCCTGTGATTCAGTTTGCTGCTTTGATTGCACACCCTTGGGACAACTCAGTCCTAAATTTCAGGTCAAGCATGGCCGTTATCACCCCGGCTGCTCCCGAGGCCGCCTCTGTGCTGACCTGCAGCAGGGATATGGCAAAGCTGGTTCTTGATGCCGGGAGTGCTGTGAGTCCTGCTCCTGATGCTCCAGCAACATCTCTGTGACTTCAGCAGCTCGAGGACATCCCAGAGCAAACGGCAGCCGAGGTGGGCGGTGCTGGGACCTTGCTCCCGATATTTTGGATTTTTTTTCTTGCTTTCAGTGGAGCCTTTATCTCCAAATCTCCCGAACAAAGGCAGTTAAACTTTGGAGCTGTTGTTGTTTGTTTGTACCTCTCGGGTTTATTTTTTTGCCATTCACAGATCCTTCACCTCCCAAGCCCCCCAGCCTTAAGCTCTGACTGCTAACGCAGGTCATCTTGGGGCTGGGATTTGGGAAATCCCATTGAATAACTCCCCTTTTCAGCGACCCCAAGGGTTTGGATGGAGGGCTTTCACTGGGGCTGACTCGTCTTAGGCTTTTCTGAGCCCCCTGTGGGTTTCCTGCTCTGATCCCGGCGCCGGGGCCGCTCGAGGCCACGCTGTGCCGGGAGGGGCTGGGGCGATAAAACCACTCGTGATTAGCGAGCACAGCGCTGCCGCTGCAGGCTGGGGCTCTGAGCCCCGGCAGCCTCTCCTCTCTCAGGCGGGTCCCACACCAGGGTCACCCCTCCCCTGGCTGTGCGCAGGATCTGGGGAGGATTTGGGGTTTTGGGTGGCGTTGCTCGGGGTGACGCGATGCTGAGCGCTGCCGCTGGCCCTCGTGCGGTTGTGCTGTTCCCTGTCCCTCTCTCGCCCTCCCCGGGTGTCGCTGCCTCTCAGAGCTCACTGGCTCACTGAGAGGGAAGCGCCAGAGAGACTCTGAGCAAGAAAAGTCAGTCCTGCCTGGTCTGGGGTGAGGCCATGTCTGGATTTGGGATTTTGCCCCTGCCTGGTACCCAGGGCACACAACTCTCCCCATCTCCAGGTTTGATGCCTTAGGTGTGGGTTTGCTGCTTAAACACACCTGATGACCAGAGGCTGCTCATCTCATGGCAGAGCACTTCCCTTCTTTCTGCCTTTCCTAGATGGTATTTTTCCCTGGCTTGGGTGATGATCCATCCTTTGGTTGCAGAGTGTTTTTAAGTTCCTTCCGCCTCTGACTGCAGATCTTTCTTTATGCCACCTCCTGGTGCTGTGTGGCCGTAGTCAGCCCGACAGAGCAGCAGCAGGACTGACCACACACGTGAAGTTGTTAGGTCAAGCTTCACTTTAGCCTGTGTGACAGCAGTGTCTGTGCCCTGGCCATGCACTGACGGTGGGCACCGCTCTGCCTTCCCACAGAGCCCTCTGCTTATGGCAATGGGAACTGTGAGTTAATTTGGGCTTCTCTGTGCAAAGCTTCATCTCAGGGCTTAGATCAAAGCTGGGCTCACGTACTGCAGCACAGCCATGAGCTGCGTGATGCTGGGGATGTTGCCTGTGGTGCAGGGGGACAGGCAGGGCACAGTGGCCATCGTGGCTGTCCCTCACAGGAGCTGAGCAGCCCCAGGTACGTGGCTCAGAGCCGTGTGACTGTAGCTGGTGGCAGTTTGGATGAATCTCAGGTCACCTTTCAATTCCTCATCCCCCGTCCCTGCAGTGCTGCCAAGGACCCCCCCGGTGCCCACTGTGGGTGCCCAGCTGGCACAGGGGGAGCAGGCAGCCAGCCCTGGGTGTAAAACCTGGGTGCTGCTTTGCCCCTGTTGTGTCACATTCTTTAAATGCTGTTTGACACTCGGGGGACTCTGAAACTGCTTTGCACGTTAGGTGCTTTCCCTTCCCCGTGGTGGGAGCCTCTCCTTCAGCCCAGTTCTCAGAGACAGCGAGAGCAGGGAGCGATTTCTGCCTCTGAGGAATCTCTGCAGTTACGGCTCTTTGAGAGCTCTGCAGTTCTCACATTTTTGAGGCGTTGCAGTTCAGAAAGAACAGGACCAAGCCCTACCCAGCCTTTCTCTCAAAGGAGCTTCCAGGCTGGTACCTCTCCTCTTCTCAAAACAGCACTTCCCACTAATGACTCAGGATTTCGCTTTCTCCTGTGAGCAGTGGGATGTCCTGTGTCATTCCTGCCCCTCAGCACTCTTATCCTGCAGGCACAGGTGCTCCTGTTGTTCCAGAAGCAGAGTTTCTTCTTGTGCTAGGAGTTATCTTCTGCTTTAAGATGAGATCAGTGCCTAAACGGCTCTTCGGGAGTGATCCTCTGCGTTCCTTCTCTGCTGCCTCTTCCCCTACTGGCTCAGGGAGTGGGGACTGTTGCTGCTAGTTAAGGATTAACCCTTGGAACGGCAGCAGTAAGACACAGCAGCTTGATCTCCCCTCAAGACAGGAAAGAGAGACTTTTTATTGTAACACTACTTTAAGTGCTACTTGCTCCTCCAAGAAGAGAATACAGCTCATTCGTTAGAGCAGGCAACATTTCTTGCAAGATGTTCTTACTGTAAACAATACAATTTTTCAGAGTACGCATTCTGTAAATAATAGCAGGTGCATCTTTGTTGAGATTCTTTCCCTTCTGTTTTTTTCTAAGCTTATGAGAGCCTGTACTTCTCAGGCAGTCCATGGGAAAGCTCCCAGGCTTTGTATCCGCAGGGTCTCCCTGGAGTGGGGGTTTGCAGCCCAAGGAGTCAATGTCCCTCAAGGTCCCCGCCGTGGATTGTTGTGTCCTTGTCCTCAGTGTCACAGCAGCGTCTGCCCCCGCTCAGTGGGACAGGAACTCTGTACAGAGCTGTGCGGGGGTTTGGATGGCACAGCCTCCTCTGCAGGCACCCCGAGAGGATGTTTGTCAAACCAGCTGCCTCCTGGATCTCCTGATACCCTGCCTTGGTGTGGTTTGAGCGAACATCTTATCACCCTCATCTGCTGCTCTGTGCAGAGCTCTCGCTTGGCTGATAAACACACCGAGGCTGATGTTTTTTCTTGAAAATCGCGGCTTTCTCCCCACACTGCCCCGTGTTCTACAAAGGTTTCCTCCAGCTGCTCCCTCCCTCGCTCCGGGTTTCTATCTTTGCCTCCTGTGTGAGGTGAAGGGGAGGCAGTAAAATCTTGCAAGCAAACAGCTGAAACCCAAGATTTTCTTCTGTAATCTAAGAAAAACAGTTTCAGTGGAGGAGCAGGTACCAGGCGTGTGCTGCTGCCCTGCCTGGCACAGCTCTGTATCCAGGGCACTGCTCCAAATCCAACTTTCTCTGCAGTGAGCATGCATCTCCCAAAGCTCCTGTTGGCCCCTTCAGAGGATGAACTGGAGGAGGCAGAAAGCTGAGGTGGAGCTCTAAGGACTTGATGACCTTTCTAGGGAGCTTGTGTGAGGATCTTACCTTGCAAAAATCTCTGGGTAGGATTCTTTTGCTTTAAACCAAGTTCAGTGATTTTCCTTCTGATGCAGCATCAGCCCAAGCTCCTGTTGCCTTAAGCCTCATCAGACTTCTTGTTCTGGTCTTCCCAGTGCCCAAAGCCCTCCAGCAGCATCGATCCAGGTGCTGAGCCACGTCCTGGCACCAGCGCAGGTGAGGCATCCGTGTGCCTCCACCCACTGTTCCCGAACCTGGGCAGTGCCTTCAGAGCGGCTCTCGAGGGCTTTGCTTTTCCTCTCCTGTTTCCTGCCCAGGATGCTCAGCCTCGGAACAATCGGGGCAGGAAAGGGCGTTGTCCTGCCCCGAGGGTACCCGCGGGCTCTCCCCAGTGCCAGTGGAGCAGTGGCCGCTCCCCTGCTTCAGGATTCCCTCTGGGAATGTCTTTGTCAGGTCCTTTCCTGCCCTCGGGCATCCCAAGGAGATGTTGCTGGGGTTTGCCGCGGGAGGGGCGATCTCAGCTTGTTCCGAGTCTGCCTGGGTTTGCTCTCCTGGAGCAGTGGATTTTGGAGCGTGTGGTGCCTCCCCAGGGCAGCGCGGTGGAGCCGCCCAGGCTCCGGAGATTTACTCTGCAATGGGGGGTTTGATCCTCTTCCCTCCTTAATTTTGGATCTTTGCGCTCTTCCCCCTGGTCTTATCTCCTGGGGGCTGTCCTGGGCTCCATCACTGCAGAAGGAGCTCAGAGAAGCCCTTTGGGTGTTGAAGCTGGGACTCGGGTGAACCTCAATACCAGAAAAGGGATTTTCCGTGCTGGAAAGGATACCCTATGCCCATTCCCAGCCGTGCCAGAGCTGCTGACGTCACCTTGGCTGCTGAGGGACCTTCTGCTCCTGGGTGTGGAGCGGATCCTGAGCAGCAGAAAAGCCCTGGAAGGGAAAAGTTCTAGGGCATCGAAGGCAAGTGGGGGAACCCCAGTGGGTCCCAGCTGAGTGGAAAGTCCCTGTCAGGGAGCTGTGGTACCCCAAGGGCTTCCCGTGACCTCTGGTGACTTCACAGCTCAGCAGGAAAAGACTTCTTTTTTTGTTGGTAATTCTTTTCCATGCTATATAAAAACTTCTTTTTCCAAACTTTTTGCCTCAAGCAGGACAAGGGAGAATCTAAAACCAGTGGTCAGCAAGTTCCCACTTTCCACTAAGGGGTTAATGTTTACCAGTTTGGTGTTAATTAACAGAAATACTTAATTTGTCTGTTCACCTTTGTGAGCCACAGAGATGAATGAAGCCTCTTAACTAAGCGGTCTTGGATGGAAATTCCCCAATGATCTGGTACCCATGCAAGGACGATTTCACAAATAATCTTAGGATACTTCCCAAGCTGAGCTTTGGTGTGCTGGGCTTTTTCTCACTCACTTTAATGAGTGCTTTTATAGAAAATAATTGGTTAGAAAATTATTACAGATTAAGTATTATAAATTGCCCTTTTGGACACTCACACCTTCAGAGGGGATGGGTTCAACCTTGTCCTGAGTCTTGACGCTGGGAATTGTTGAGCATCTGTTGAAAATGAGGCAAAACCTTGAGGCAGATGGGTTTCTCTGAGGAGCTGGGGCTCCTAAAACCAGAAGTTGTCCCTGCTGTGTGGAGAGGGCTGTGCCACCTCTGGAGTGGGGTCATGTGGAGGTACACAACACCCTCACAGAAAGCAAAATGTTTTCCAAACTCTTGACCTCAGCACTTGTTTCTCTTGGTGTTCTCAAGATGCTTAACAGGGCTCCTGAAAGTCAGATTATGTTCTCCAGAAGTGTCCCCTGGCCTGTCATCATGCTCAGCGTGGGTGGCAAGGAGGGGACAGCAGAAAAGGTTGCAAAGTTTCTCCTATGTTGTGGTGGACAAAGCGAGGCCTTTCCCACGGAAAATGCTTCCATAAGCACTGCCCTGGGAGAGGAGGTTCAGGTTCCTGTGTGGTCCCTGGCACAACAGGAAAAAAACACCCAAAGAATGTGTTCTGTGGTTTGAACGTTCTAGCAATAGCTTGGGTATATTTTATTTTAAATTCCCTGCCTGTTGTGTGCTGAGGCACAATGGAGGGGATGGTGGGGCTGCTGTGGGGTGAGGAGCCTGTTCCCCTCTGAGGACTGAGCTGTTTTTTGAGCTGGGTGTAGCAGAGGTGTCAGTGAGTCACTCTGGGCTCTCACTCGCTGCCTTTCTCCTGCCGCAAGCGTGACTGAGGTGCTGGGCTGCGATTTCCCTGCTCCTTCCTGCGGCACCAGAGTGTTCCTTGGTGCTCCTCACACCAGGCACAGATTAAAGTTCTGCTGCAGAGCCCAGTTCCAGGCTTTGGCCGTGGCCCACGGGAGGAGGAGGAGCCCATGAGCCTCTCTGGGGTGCAGGAGAGTGTGTGCACTGGGCAGGTCAGTGGTGCTCGGGGTGTGCTCTCACCGCTGGGGAGCTGCTGGGCTCTCTCCAGTGCAGGGGCAGGGCTGGAGGTGGCTCGCTGTGTTCTCAGGGAGCTCCAGCAGCCAGGCACAGCTTTCCCGAGCCCTTCTGGGGGAGCTGCTGCAATGAAGTGTGGGTAGAGGTGGGAGGTGGCCGTGCTGGGGACATGGGGCAAGGAGGGACAGCAGCTCCGGGGCAGGGGTGGGTGGGGCTGTGGTGGGCACAGCCACTGCTGGGTACCGGCACCAAATGTTGGCCAAAGGAGCAGAGAATTGGGATATCTTTGGGACTTATGTGGTGTGTGGCATGGCTGGTGTCCAAGGCGAAAGCAGAGGCTGCCTTGCAGGTGGTTTTGTAGCATTGGCAGCTTTTATTTCTTCTTACTCAATTATTTTTGTGCATTTGTGTTGCTTATAAACAAGAGGGAAAGAATGTGTGGGATGGACCCGTCTCTGTGCCTTGGGAGAGGAGGACACCTGGACACCTGCACCAGGGTCCCTGTGGGCTGCAGGGGAGGAGGGAGTGTCCACCTGGTCACCTCTGATTGCTCACGGTCAGGGACATTGGAGCAGTGACCCTGGGAAGAGGCGTGACTGTTCCTGGTGTCCCAGACGGATGGATATAGATTGGGTGGGATAAAAACTTCCTCCCCAGCACAGGCTCTGCCAGCCAAGGTTCAGGTTGCACCCTGGGCTCTTGGGGAGAGGTGGGATGTGACAGGGCTGCAGTCACAATTTCACAATGTCCTCGTGTGCTGGGCTCATGTCCCTGACATCCCCTCAGAATTTTCCTCCATTGCCGCAAGGGCACGGGGACCTTCCCTTGATGTTGGCTGTGTGGCAGCAAAGGGACAGTTCTGCAGCCTTCCCTGGCTGCTTGGGGTGCGCTTGTGACCATTGCCAGTGAACATTGGAGCCATCAAGGGCAATACCTTATTATTAACTCTCCTCCTTTCCTCTTCAGGAGATGAATTAAAATGCAGCACACGACGTGCACAGAGGACAGGATCTACCATGCACTGGAAAGGTGTCTCCACGGGCTCAGCAGGGACGCTGTGTCCAGCAGATGGGCTGGTAGGTGACCTGCTAACCATGGGCTTCTCTCTGGGTTAGAGGCAACTGCTGGTGCTGCTGGAGGCCTTTTCCCTTCCAGTGGTCAGTCAGAGGTAGCACCCAGCCTGGTCAGTCCTCCTGGGCATTTTGCTGGAACAGGGAGATATTCCAGGACCCTGAGCAGGTCATGTCAGGTCTGACCCTGTAAGGACTCAGCAGGGCAGTCGTGCGTGTTGCCAGCTGTCCCTGGGTGAGCTGGGGAGAGGAGAAGGCTTTGTTCAGCACGAGGAAAGGCTCCTTTGTGCAATCAGCCGGCCCTGCCTTGATGCTCAGGGCCCCCAAGGCGGGGCTGTGATCTGTGCTGCATTGTCACACACCGCACTGAGATGTTGTTATCAGTTTAACCCTGGCTCAGATACCGTGGTGGCCATAAAGAGCTGAGCCTTGTCCAGGGGGCTGTGAAGGTATTGGGGCTGGTGTGGTGGGGGCAGAGCAGCAATAGGCAGAAATGATTTCTGAACTTCATTTTGACCTTTCTGCCTTGTAGCTGTGTCTGTAAGCTGTGATTAAATCGCTGCCAAACCCTCTTGTGGATGAAAAAATCTGGGGACTGCCAGGTTCTGATTCCTTTTTGTCTGTGCAGTTCTTTCAACTCTTTCTGCTTTTCTTTTTCCCTACAAGACCAACAAAGAGATGCAGACAGGATCCTACCTGCTGCCAAATCCCAGAGGAATCCCTTTGCCATCCTCTCACAGCTACTGGAATGATGGCACTTCCATGCTGTAAGATCACCTGGGGGCTTGGTTGGGGCAGTTCTGCCCAAGAATACCACGTCCATTTTTTTTCCATGCTCTGGGAAGCAGGCCCTGAAGTGTGACCCACATTCCTGGTTCCTGGAAGCGTGACCTCGTGCTTGGCACAGTGACAGTGCGTGGCCAGAGGAGCCTGTGGCCAAGCAGGTCATTGTGTGCCCAGAGCTCACCTCTGCTGTAATTACCAGCAATCAGTTCCTGTGTCACTCACGGCTCTAATCCCAGCCCCTGGGGGCTGCTCTTTGCTTTGGGGAAGCCTTTAAACAACAACTCCATCGTTTTTCCAGCTCATTAGCAAAGGTTGGGGTGCACAGGGCATGGGTTGGGGCTGGGGGCTGTGTCCCCTGAGTCCCATCCCCAGTGATCTCCCCTGGCTCCCAGGCCCTTTCCTGTGCCTCTTGTGGCCTTTGGCAGAAGAACCTAACATTCCTGGGAGAATTTTGGGTATTTTACACCTCAAAAATCTCCCTCTTGTCCAAAGTGTTTGTGCTCTGCCAGCAATCTCCAGCGTGCCCTGGTGGGTGTTGGTGGCTTTGCTGTGCCCCAGTCCCGCTGCTGGGGACACCCCCAGTCCCGAGGGGCTGCTGGCCCCATCCCAGCTCGTGCAGCCGGAGTGGGAAGGCTTTGGTCATTGTGGTGACGGGAGGGACCAGGGAAAGCAGAGCACAGTGCCCACAGCCCAGAGCTGTCCCCTGCTGCCTTTCAGAACTGGAGCAGAGGTTGTCACATCCTTCCCCAAGCTACAGATGACAGTTTCATTATTGCTGTCCTGCCCAGGCTGTTGTTTGTGGCAGGGTTGATCCTCACAAGTCAGTGAACCCTTTCATCTTGCTCTTGGCTGGGCTGGAACCTTCACCTTCCTCATTTTTCACTTCTATTTCCCAACTTCTTTGCTTTCCCCTATTTTTTTTTTTTTTACCCTTTCCATGCACCAAAATAACACACCATGTCACAGCTTTTTGGGCTGAGACCTTGTTGAATTTTGTTCATTTTTAAATCATTTAAAGCTTTATTTTTCTGTGCTAACTTCACGCAAGGTTGCTCTGGAGAGGATGAGTAATTGTTTTCAACACATTGCTCCCCCTGAGTAAGGGATGATGAGGAGCTGAGGGCTGTGAAGTCAGCCAGGAGGGGTTGTGAGAGTTTGACCATCCCAGATTCAGAGCCTGGATGAGTCCATGGCCAGCTCAGGGGTGTAAATAGGTGATCTTTCTGCAGAACATATTGGAGAAACCAAATAAAAATGAATTTTCTGTGACTCATAGAAATCCCTGTTAGAAAAGTGCTTGCAGGGAAAATCTTTTCCTTGTAGAGGAACCTCTTCAGGGCTGGCCTTGCTTGGTGCTGCAGGAGAGGGACCATGGTCAAATTAGAGTGTGAAAAACAAGAAACATGTTTTATTGCTTGTTGGTAAGCAGAAAAAAAAGTTTTGTTGTTTTTTTTGTTGGTTTTTTTTGTTTGTTTGTTTGTTTTTTGTTTTTTTGGTTTTTTTTTTTGCAAAGGAGAGCCCTGGGCTTGGCTCTGGTGCTGCTGGGGACCTGGCAGATTTGAGCTGATTTCCCCAGGCTTGTGCTGGGTTTTCCTATTGGAAATCTCTGCCCAGGCTGGGTGGACGTGGCAGGAGGTGCCCCCGTGCTGGACACCCATCTTCACCTCGTGTGTCTCAGCTGCTGCAGGCTGGGTTGCTGCACTTCCCAAGGGATGCTGTGGCTGCCAGCCTTGGGCTGTGCCTGTCCTTGGGCACCTGCAGCCTCCCTGTGCCAGCTGCCCTGAGCTGGCCCTTCCTTTGGGCAGTGCCAGGAGAAACCACCTCCCTGTGGTGAGGAGATGGTGGCAGTGGCTCTGGGGGTGGAGGAAACAGAGCCTTCTGCTTTCCACCCACCCCTGGGCTGTGTCACTGCTGACAGCACCAGCAGCCCGTGCCCAGCACGGTGCCATTTCTGCTTCGGTGCTTCTGGATTTCTGACTCAGCAGCTGCCCACTCTGAGGGGAAATGCCACCCCCTGACGCCAGGAAGGAGCTGCTCTGGGAGGAGGAGGAGGAGGAAGAAGGCATCTTGGGCCACTTCTAAGAAAAGAAATGGCAAAGCCTCATCCTTCCAAGGCCGCCCATGGTGCTGCTGTGCCCGGTCTTGGCACCTTTGGTGCTGATAACGACCAAAGCTGAGCCCAGGCTCCCTGAGCAGCCCCTGCCCAGCACCTGCTGCCTGCTCAGAGGCTTTGCTGCCTTCTTCTTCCAAAGGGAGAATTTCCTTTGGCTCTGCAGAGGCTTTGCTGGGGGCTTTGCTCTTGCAAAAGGAGGTTTTTCTTTGGGTCACTGTCAGGCTGGGTTTAGTCGAGTGGGGTGCTGGGATAAGCCCAACTTAGTTCTGCTTTTGTCCCAGCTGGGGACAGGGTGTTCCCTGGGCTGCCTGTGCTGCTGGCAGATAAACCTGACTCATTTTCTGTGTCAAGAAAAATTGACTGGCACTGGTTTAGTGGAGCAAAGCCAGATGGATGAGCACAAAGGCTGAGAGCGATGGCAGCAGCTCCTCAGCTGTGGTGCTCCCACTGCCCTGCTGGAGGGTCTCCTGAGCCTCTTGGGGCAAATTCCTTGGATTTAGGGACTGGTAGGTGAAGTTTTGGTTTGTGCTGTTCGTACAAGGTACATCTTTATTGGTGATCTTGGCCCCTCCAGAATCATGGACTGCTCCCCTCTCTGCTCTCCCCAGCGCCCAGGGATCTCGTTCCCCCAGCTTCGAGGGATCCCACCCCTCCCAGCTCCCAGGGATATCCCGCAGCTCCCAGCGATCCAGTTCCCCCCAGAGATCGGCTCCCGCATCCTGGATACTCAGCTGGCCCCTGGGGCGAGGCCTCCAGCCCAGCTGGGCGTGTTGGGCTGTCAGTGCTCAGGTGCCCCGTGGTGTCACTGAGACAAACACCGGTGCGCGGGGTTAGGGCTGGCTCCAGGGGGGATGTGAGGATTGCTCTTCTGCCCGGATCTCACGCCTGGGGTCAACACCTTCCCCTTGACTCCTTCTCATTGTTCATCCCCTTCTGCCCTCGCTGAGTGGGGCTGGGGGTGCCAATGGCTCCGGGAGTGACCGTGGCTCTGTGTCCCCACAGCTGGGCTGTGCCTGAACTGCTGGAGCCTGCAGGAGCTGGTGAGCCGGGACGCCGGGAACTACCTCATCCTGGTGGAGAAGATCCTGGGCAAGACCAAAGAGGTGACTGGGGGCTGTCAGGGGGAGCTGCAGGCCCCGAGGCATCAGCAGCTCCGTGGCTTGCTCAGGATGGGCTTTGGCAAAGCTGGGTAGGGGATTTGGGATCATAAGATATTACTGGGGGTTGAGTGGGGCTGGGTCAGCAGGTCCAGAGCTCTGGGGGCACCAGTGCTGTGTGTCCCACAGGGAAGAGCTCATCCCTGTGGTTTGGGCAGCCCTGCAGACCACGGAGATGGGTTTTGATCCCTCAAAGCACTGCTTGGCTCTGTGCAGATCCTCCAGCCTTCCCTGGCCGTGCCTATAGAGCTGCTGCTCCAAGCAGCAAGAGCAAATGGAAAATTTCCTGTTGTTTTTGATGGAAACTTTGCTGTGGGTTTCCTGCAGGGCTGGGACGCTGGGGACCACGGGCAGGATTTGCACTGCACAGCAGCCTGGCAGCTGACAGTGGGGTCACAGAGAGGGGACAAAACAGCAGCAGGGACAATCAGATGGACCTGCTACGGTCCCATCATGTGCCAGGGGTGCTTGAGGCATCACTGGTCAAGCAGGGTTGTCCTGGGCTGCAGCCAGGAAGGCCTTGGAGGAATCACTTGATGTGGCAGGAAATGGGGATATGTTTCCTAAATCCCCAGCTCTGGGATTCATGTGAAGGGGTAAATGCTGGCTTCTGTTTTATGGGCAAGAGGCTGTGGAGCTGGGAGCAGTCCAGATTGTTCATGTTCTTTTAATGGCTGGAACTGCTCTGGGTGCAGAGAGTGGTTTGGTACAGGAGGGTTTATTGTACTTTGGGCTGGGTGTCTCCTTGAGACCCCAGTGAGAGAGTTCTGCTGGCTATTCCCCGGAGTAAAGGCTGGGATTCCACCCCCTGGATTCCATCCCCTGGATTTCACTGTCCTGCCCAGCTTCCCACGCTGCCTGCAGTGGCTGAGCTGCCTGCTCTGAGCCACTTCCATGGAATTTCAAGCATCAGGAGCCTCAAAGGGTTGGGTGCCTGGCCAGACCTGGGAGAGGACAGAGCAGGAGGTTGTGCTGCTCTGCCTGTCCCACTCTGTGCTTGGTGGGACTTTGGGGGTGGTTTTCCCATGAACAGGAGGGAATCTCCCGGGTGTGGGGTGGGATGGTGGGGGCTGGAGTCTCCCAGCAGCTCCAGGGATGTTTTGGATAGTGCTCCTGGCCAGCAGCTCATCGCTGTGCCCTTGGGCTGTTCCCACAGGTGCAGGACAGGTGTGACTACGACCTGGTGACGCCCCTGGCCCTGCTCTTCTACTCGGCCGTGCTCTATGTAAGTGCTGAGGCTGCTGCACCGATCCCAGCCCAGGGCAGGCACCAAACCAGGATGCCTTTGGGTGGAACATGTCAGCCTGCTTTCATCCATTCATCCCAAAAAGAAAGATTCTGTAGGAATCCAGAGGGATCAGGATCAAACTACCATTGCACAAGCTGAGAGACAAAGAAAATGAGCTTCACGGGTTTTGAAGCGAGTTTTTTAAGGCTGGGCTAATCAGAAAGGGAGATGGACAATAAAGGCGAATTTTTTTTTTTTTTTTGTTACTTTATAGTTGGGCAAAATACATGGGCAATGTGAATGAGAAGGAGCAGAGCCTTCCCAGGAAATACTTTTTTTATTATTATTATTCCCAGCACAATGCATCATTATCCTGAGGAAATCATTGCTGCCAGATCCTGCACAAGCACAGGCTGTGTGGAATTCATCTGTATGGCTTGTGGGGCTTAAAAAGGAATTTATATTTAGGCTTGGGCACGTGAGCCCCACTTGGGGAAGTTGGGAAGGAGCTTCTTGGAGCTGTGCCCAGGGGGGATCCTGTGGCCCTTCCTTGGAAGATGGAGTGGCACAGGGGGAGCCTCTGCTTTGCTTCTCCTTCTCCCACTTCCAGCCTAAACCCTGGAGTTCTCACAGAGCAGTCGGGGTCTTTGCTCCTCTCGAACCTCCTGTCCCTGTCCCCGCAGGCTCCACACTTCCCACCCGGCTCTGACCTGCTCCTGAAAGCTGCCAGCATCTACCACAGCTTCCTGACGTGGCCCGTGCCCTACTGTGACACCTTCCGGGAGCTGCTCACCTTCATCAGCAACGAGCTCAAAGCGCCAGGTGAAGGCTCCTGCCCTGCCCCGGGGGCACGGAACCCAGCCTTGCCCAGGGGCCCAAACCCAGCCCTGCCCGGGGCTGTGCCAGCACCAAAGCTAGCCCTGCCCTGGGGGCACAGAACCCAGCTTTGCTCCGGGGACCAAACCCAGCCCTACCCGGGGCTGTGCTGGCACCAAACCTACCTCTGCCCTGGGCACCGAAGCCAGCCCTGCCCCAGGCTGTGCCAGCACCAAACCCAGCCCTGCCCCGGGCTCCACCCCGGGCACCAAACCCAGCCCTGCCCGGGATTTGTCCCCCTGCTGCTGCTGTCTCATTTCCCCCTTGCCTCCTGGGTCCTGGGAGAGCAGTGTCCATCTCAAACCTCAGCTTTTCCTGGGGGTCAGGATCCTGCCCTCCCTCCTCCCTCAGGATGGTGTTCCCGGGTGGTCCAGCACAGGGTGAGACCGGATTCCTCTGGATGAGCAGGGCAGGGTGGTGTTTTGGGGGTCCCGTGTGTGCAAGGAGCATCCCAGGCTCTCCCAGCTGTGCAGCAGGGGCAATTAGCCACATGAGTGGTGATTTCCTGGCTGGGTTTCAGTCCGGAGGGTCTTTTCCCCAGCAGAGCATGTGCTGGCTGCTCCCCCCAGCCTGCCCTTTGTGTGAGGTGCTCAGTGGGGGGACAACAGTGGGGCCATTCATGGGCATCAGGGTGGCTGGAGCCTCCGAGCTGCTCTTCCATGGAGACTTCCATAGGGCTGAGGGACTCCCTGGATTGTTCTTTCCAGCCCAGACACTCCTTGTGACCCAGCTCTGGGCACATGCACGGGCAGCACCAGTGCTCCTCTTAATTAAGGACTCCTTGTGGATGTCTTGTGGTTCCCAATGGAGCAGCTCTTCCAATTATTTCTCAAAGCCTTTTTTCCTAATCTCCCTGCCTTTTGGGGGCTTTTGAAGAGCTGTTATCACACAGAGCACATTGCAGCTCGTGTTTAATCCTGGGCAGGGTTTGGGAGGCCTGGGAGGGGGATGTGGCTGTGCCTGAGGGTGTTCCCCATTCCCTCAAACTGGAATGGTGCTTTGGGGAGCCCTGGGGGATGTGAATTTCAGGGTCTCTGTCAGGGCAGCAATTCCTGTGAGATGGGAACTTGGGGATGGGGTGAAAGGTGCTTTCAAAGGAACAAAAAGATAGAAAAATCCCAACCCATGCAGTGAGAGCTCTGCACTGGCTGCTTTATCCCCAGCACAAATGGCCATGGCCACCAGACGGGGTCTGATTGTGTCCAGCCTCATCTCAGAGCTACAGGGCTGCAGGGATATGGGGACACTTGTGAGGCTTCCTAGTTCCCTCCTGGTCATTTTTTGCTGAGCTCTGGTCAGAGCTGTGCTTTACAGCCTCTGGAAAGCTCCAGTGCCGGGTAGGAGTTTCTGCATCCCGTCCTTGTGCCATCTCCAGTGCCCCAGGCTGTGTGAGTGGGGACTTTGGCCCAAGAGCTCTCCTCTTCCACAGCAGAGTGGATTTCCTCCCCCTGCCAAAGGGGCTGTGTGGGAGGTGCTGCCTGCTGGCTTTGGGAATCCCTCTCCAGAAGCAGTGAGGAGGTGTCCCCTGCTGCTCAGCTGCCAGGACCTTCAGGGCTGTTCAAGGCTTGCTTCACAGCCCCCTGACCTGCTGGGGGGCTGAGGCCAAAGCTTTTTATTGAGATGAGGCAAAGATTAACGGAGAATGAGCCGCTGTCAATATTTGCCAGGAATGCAGCAGCTTTGATCTGCACCTTGGGGCCGCTGCCTCTGCAGGAGAGGTCGGTGCTGCCGTGACCTGTGTGGATCGGGGGGGGGGGCCCGTGGGTGCTGGGCAGAGTGGGATGTGGCTCCCTGCATGGATAAGGGCTGGATCTTGTTGATACCATGAGGTTTTCCCAAGCTATGGCCCTCTCCTGCTGACTGTGGCCAGTCCAGATCTATTGGATATCACTCGCTGTCCTGGGGACAGTCCCAGAGAGGCACGCAGGGTGTGGCTGCCCACAGCAGCCTCTCTCCTTCCTACTGCATCAGTCTGGGCTCCATCCCCGCAGGAGGGGACCAGTGAGCTGTTGGCCCTGTGTGACACCCAGGGCCTGGGGGCTAAAGCAAGTGGGAGAAGCTGCTAAATGTCATCCATGGAATTCTCATCCCACAGCAGTGGGGCAGAAGGGACTGGGGCTGGAGCAGATCTCCTGTCCCATCCTGTGGGTGATTTCCCATCACTCTCGATTTTTACCCTTCACATCCTGAGTTCCCTTGCCCCTGGCCTGGCCCCTTGCACCGTGGCTGTGCCTTGTCTCAACAAAGACTCTCGGTGCTGCCATTCCCGCTCCAGGCAGGGGCTATGCCAGCTCCGTGCTGCTGGGCAGAGCAGCCTGCAGGGGTTCTGTGCCTCACTGCTCTGCTCTCTCCCTAGGGATCACTTTCCAGAGACTGGTGAGGACGGAGCAGGGGTTGCCTGTGAAGAACTACCAGAGCTCCACGGTGTAAGTGTGGCCACGGGCACTGCTGGGGGCTCCCTGTGGCATCCCCACGGGCTGGCACAGCTCCCAGGGGCTGGGAAGCTGGGCTGAGCTGTGGGAAGGGTGAGGAGAGCAGCTGGGCCATTTCCAGAGGCTTGGGACACGGTCTGTGGGCTCCCAGTGCCAGTGACCCTGCAGGGCTGCAGATGTGGGGAAGGCAAAGTCTCCTCCCCAGGGAGCTGCTGATCTCAGCGCATGTTGGAGAGCAGCTGGGAAGTGCTTTGACTTGTGATTTTGGGAACCACCACCCCAACAGGAGCCAGAAGCGACTCCATCCCTGCCCCAGTGCAGTGAGGACTGAAAGCCCTGCCGTTCTGAGCAGTCAGACTTTCTACCTTATTCGAGGGCTGAACTGTTTGTAAATAGGGAAATGAGGCTGGGAACAGACCTGTGCCACCATTGAAGCTTCTTCTCAGAGCTGCACCTTCAGAAGGGAGATGTTTTGGGTTCACTCGTGTCCAGTGAGGCCAAGTGGCTGCAGGGCTGGAGCCCTGGCTGGGTTCAGTGTCCTGGCCTGACCGTGTCCCTGTCCCCAGGACGGTGCTGCTGCTGAACCGCTCGGAGGTGCAGAGTGAGTTCCTGTCCATCGCCGAGAAGCTCAGCTCCAGCGAGCCCCCCCAGCACTCCACGCTGGTGCTGCTCCTCCAGCACCTCTACCAGGCCAACTTTGGTACCCGCTGCGACCTGCACAGGCTGCACCACCTGCTCAAGGTGGGCTCGGGCAGTGCCCACCCTGGGGTGCCACGCGAGCAGCTCAGTGCACTTGACTGCTGCATTTCCTACCCAAAATGGGACTGGCTTGGCAAAGGAAAACAATTTTGGTAACACTTCTTGGAGGAAAAATGCACATTTTTCCCTTCTCAGGTTAGACCTGAGATCTGAAGCGTTTTGTGAAGTATGTGCAGAGGGCTCATTCCCCTTTTACCCTGTCACTCCTTTCTCATCCCAAAGTGGAGAAAGGAAAGGGCCCCAGATTTGAAAATCGGCAAAAGTGTTCATTTGACCAGAGAAACGCTTGGGGGAGAGGCAAAGAAATAATGAAGAAAACGCCTGGAGTGTTTTCCAATGAAAATAAAAATAACTTTGAAAAGTTGGGGCTTCTTGGGGTGGCGGGGACAGTGGAGGGGAGAGAGTCACCCCATCAGTGATGCTGCCCGTGCATTGCCCTAGTGGAGGGACCCCCTGAACGTCTCCCCCTGGCTCTGCTCCGCAGTCCAAGCCCCTGGAGGAGCTTTCGGAGCTCTACGCCAGCGCTGCCGATGCGCAGGAGGCGGCGGCCGCCAGCAGCGACCCCGCGCTGGCCCGGGAGCGGCTCCAGGCCGTGCTGCGCGACATCGCCGGGGCCGCCTCCTTCCCTGCCGTCACAGGTGAGCATCCCCCCATCCCTCTCTTCCCCAGGGCTTCCTGCCAGCTCACCCCCTGCAGCAGCGGGGAGTGGTTTTGCAGAGTCTCAGCCGAGTGCAAGGACTGTGATAAAAAAGCACCGTTCCAGGTCCTGTTCAGTAAGCACACTGTGAGCCACAAATAGTTTCATTAAGACAGCAGCAAAATGAGTTGTCCGGCCTTTGAACAATTAAAGGGTGAGATGAAAGCATTAAGTCAGAAACCGATGGTAGCTGTGACATCTGGTGGCTGTGCAGGTGTGAAGTGTCCCCTCGTCCTCATTGCACGTGACTGCCTGGAGCTAAGGACAGCAGCATCGCTGCTGCCCTAAATATGCAGGGCTGGGTGGCACCTCCCAGGGCAGGAGAGCTGGCAGGGCTGGCACTGGGGGATCCTGCAAACCACATGCTGTCCCTCCTCTCTCCCCAGGCGAGGCCCAGCCCTGCAAACTGCAGCCCATCGCCCTCCCCCCTGCTCGCTGCTACACCTACAGCTGGGACCAGGACAACTTCGGTGAGTCAAAGGGGGAGCTGAGCTCTCGGCCGGGCCCAGCAGTTTTGGAGAAGTAGAAAGCTCCCTTTGTGCTGAGCTGGTGCCTCTAGCTTCCCCATTCCTGGAAGGACCTTGTCTGTTCTTGGGAAGGCTCTGTGCTCCTTCCAGAGCAGAGCTCTGGCCCAGGTTTGCAGTGAAGGCCAGCCCTGGCAGGGAGCCAGAGGGGGGTCACTTTGGGGTTTGAGCAGCCAAAGGCTTGGCTTTGCTCCTGCCCTCTGGTTAAACCTGGATAAGACGTGAGGATGTGGTGAAAGCTGGGTGGGAAGGAAGGAAAAGCCCATCTGGAGTTTGCCTTTTGAGAAACCAGCCAGAACCTCGAGGAGAGAAACACAGTTTTCTATGCATTGCAATCGAGCCTTTTGTGGAAATCTGAAAACATTGGGGAGGAGGTTTCCAGCTCTGTGCTTGACACCAGGATGGAGGAGAGCTTTGCCCATGAGGAGTGGCAGTGGTGTCCACGTTTGCAGTGGATCTGCTGGAGCCCCTGGCAGACACCTTCTTCCTCTGGGTTGCTTTCAGACATCCTCAACGATGTCCTCAGCAAGGAGTGCAGCATTCCTGAGCCCCTGGCTTCGGAGAACGAGGAAGAGGATGAGGAGGAAGAGGAGGAGGATGTGGAGACGGACGGCGGCTCCCCTGAGCAGGACTCGCTGTTGTCCCCGCTCTGTGCCATCTCCAGTGACTCTGTGTACTCCGTGCTCTCCGAGGAAGGCTCCAAGCCCTCGCGGGTGTCCTTTTTCACCTCCTCCAAGGAGTCCATCTCGGAGCTGACGGTGGTCTCCAGGAAGTCCCTGAAGTCGTTCGTGTCCAGCCTGAAGGACTGCATGGACAGCGGCTACGCCGAGGACAGCGACGAGAGCTCTCTGGACACGGCGGGCAGGGCGGAGCCGAGGGCGGACAGGCCGCCCCCCAGGCACCGGCAGTCGCTGACCAACAGGCTCTACAAACTATTCAAGAGCAAGAGCCAGCAGCTGGTGCAGCGCCGGGAGCTGCGGGACTGCCCGGGGCCGTGCTCGCTGCCGCTGCGGCGCGCCGAGAGCCTGTGCGCGTCCCCGGCGCAGCCGCGCGTCCCCGCGCGTTCCCGCCGCGCGCTCTCGCTGCCGCAGCACGGCCCGGGCCAGCGCGGGCCCGCCCCGCTCGCCCCCCGGCCCCTCGGGCTCCCCCGCCGCCCCTTCCTCAGCTACGACGAGGACGCCAAGGTGGGCACGCTGCGCGTCGTGGTGTTCGGCTCGGACCGCATCTCGGGCAAGGTGGCCCGCGCCTACAGCGACCTCAGGTGAGGCGCGGCGGGGTGGCCCGGGGGTGGCCGCAGGTGGCCCGCCCTGCCGGCACGCCCCGCTCAGCCGCCTCTCCTCCTTCCAGGCTCAAGGAGAGCTCCTGCCCCTCACTGACACGGTACTTCAGGCTGCAGTTCTTCTACGTCCCCGTGAAGAGGAGCTGCGTGGCTCCATCGACCCCGCAGATGCATCATCACCCCTCGCCATCCCTGGGGGACACCCCGCCCCGGGCACAGGTGGGTGTCCCCTCCCCGCGGTGTCACCGGGGCTCTGCTTGGCCCGGGGGTGCTGTGTGAGGTGGGGCAGGCTGAGGGGACCCTCGGGGTGACCCCATGTCTGGTTTCAGGACCCCTCCCTGGCCGGGATGGAGAGCAGCACCAACGACATCTCGCACTACATCGGCCTGCTGGACCCTTGGTATGAGCGCAACGTCCTGGGGCTGATGAACCTGCCCATGGACGTCCTGTGCCAGGTGCGTGTGTGCCACGGGCAGGGTGGGGTGTGCCCCTTCCCTGGGGAGCTCTTTGGAGAACCTTCTATGGATGCAGGATGGACATGGGGCTCCTGGTAGTAAGCAGAAGGTTTCCATCCTTGGTGGGGTGGGGTGGGCAGTTGTGGCTGGAGGTGCCACCTGCCCCATCACGTTTCTGACCCATTCTGCCACTCCAGAGTGCCAAGCCCGAGGCTGAGCCCCAGGAGGACTCCCAGGAGCAGCTGCCCATCCTGGCAGACATGATCCTCTACTACTGCCGCTTCGCCACGCGCCCTGTGCTGCTGCAGCTCTACCAGACCGAGGTGGGCAGAGGGCTCAGCCCAGCCTGGCGAGGGAAAAGGGGGATGGCTCTGCCTGTGTCACCTGTCAGGAGCTGCCTGTGCAGAGTGGGGGTGTGACACATGCTGCTGAGGCACAGCTTCGTCCCCTTTGTCCCCTGGCTGTCCATGGTGCCCTGGCTGATGCTCCTGGCTCAGGGACTGAGAGCCATTCCTGCCCAGATCATGAAGTCCCACGAGTTTCCCACCCAGTACTGTTCCCTATGGCACAAAGCAGTGCTTGACAGTGCTGCCGGGTTTTCCACATCACTGGAATCTCTTCAGAGCTCTGCTTCCCAAACCAAGCCCCTCCATAAGGGGAGTTTTCACACCCTGCTGTGTGCCTGGGGCAGGTGTACTGGGGGAGGTTGAATTTGGGACTGCAATCCCTGCTTTGGGGCTGTGGCTGGGGACCACCTGCAGCAGGGCTTGGTGAGCGGAGCTGCATAGGATTTGTGCTCCCAAAGCAATTCCCAGACCCTGCTGTTGCCTCATTGTGGGTTTTTTTTTCCAGTGGGCTGTGGAATTTTAAGTGCAAATGAGAGGTTTGGGTTGTTTTGAGATCTGTATAAACAGTCTGAAATGCAGCTAAAGGCAGGTGCCACCCCAAGCAGCTGCTGAAAGGTGCTTTGAAAACATGGGAGGATTTTCCCAAACTGATCCATTTCGTAAGGGCTGAGAGGGGTGAAGGCTGCCTGGGTGGGCTGTCCCCTCACCCCCACATGTCCCCTCTTGTACCCCTGGCAGCTCACCTTCATCGGGGGGGAGAAGAGGACCGAGGTCTTCATCCATTCCCTGGAGCTGGGACACTCAGCAGCCACGAGGGCCATCAAGGCCTCAGGTCTGTAGCTGCTTCTGCACCCCCCACCTGCCCTGGGGGTGTGAAACCAGGGCTGGGAGGGAAGGGAAGGAGGGGCTGCGGGAGCCTGGGCTGCAGGAGGTGTCTGAGCCAGGCTGAATGAGGACCCACACAGCTCTTCCCTGGTTTGGGAGAGAAACATCCCAGTTTTGTATTCCCTCTGGGAGCAGAACCATGGCAATGCCTGATTGCTTGTGCTGCTCTTAACTGTAGATTGGATTTACAATAAAACACCTCCAAGCCTGTTTCCTTCCTCTCATCAGCACCTGCCAAATGCAGTTCCTTATCTTTCCTTTTTACTGTTTTCTCTTTGTGCTTTGTCCAAAAGTGTCATTTATAAAATTCCTCTTTTCATCTCCTTATTTTACTGAGTACATTCAGGTTTGTGTGTGTGCATGGAGCCTTCTGTGTGTAATTTTTTGTACTTTCATGTTATGAATTTCTAACGTTAGTGATATTAAGAGAGCAGAAGCAGCGGCAGGAACATCTGGCTGCAGTTCCTCCGGGATACCCAGGACGGGATGCTCTGTGCAGCTCACACAGACCCCTCATGGCCAGCCCCAAATACTACACCTGCACACGTTCTTGGCTTTAACCAACTGCTTTGGTGTGAGCTCCACTTGTCCTTCGAAGCAGAGCCCATAAAATTCCCCCTATGAAATGTGCCCACCCTGCTCCCCCAAAATCAGGCTTGGGCAAAGAGCTCTTCCCCGCGTCTCAGGAAAGCTGCCAGTGCTGAATCTGATGTTTTCTTCTTGGTTTGTCTGGCACTGCTTCATAGCTGCAAAAAATTATCCAGGGGGAAAAAACAAGTTAGAAAGTGTCAGGCCCAGTGTTTCAGGGCTCATTTAATGTGGGCAGAAGTCTGCCTGAGCAAACAGGAGTAGAGAGAGCACGTGGCCTTCATTGCTCTGTTTTCTCTGTAGCTCTGAGCCCTCTGCACCAGCTCAGCCAGAGCCACTTGCAGTTCTGCAGCGTGGTTTTGTGTTGTAATTCCTCTCTGGATTCTTTGCTTTCTGCAGCTTTTAAGCCACCTGGTTTTTTATGCCCTTTTCCCCCACGACTGTGCTCAGCAAGCCCTTTTCCGTTTCTGCAGGTCCTGGATGTGCTGCTGTATCAGCAGCCAGGGAAGGCTGGGCATAAAAAACCCCCGTGTAACGTTTGTTCCTTGTTCCCTGCAGGTCCAGGCAGCAAAAGGCTGGGAATAGACGGAGACAGGGAAGCAATCCCACTGACACTACAGATTGCATACAGCAAGGTCTGTGCTGGCACTGCTGGGACACCTGCAGTGCTGGGGACAGCTCTGGGCCCTCAGCTCAGGAAGGACATGGAGGGGCTGGAGCATGTCCAGGGAAGGGAATGGAGCTGGGAAGGGGCTGAAGCCCCAGGAGGGGCTGGGAGAGCGGGAAAGGGGCTCAGCCTGGAGAAAAGGAGGCTCGGGGGGAGCTTGTGGCTCTGCACAACTCCCTGACAGGAGGGGACAGCCAGGGGGGTCGGGCTCTGCTGCCAGGGAGCAGGGACAGGAGGAGAGGGAACGGCCTTGAGCTGCACCACAGGATGTTTGTATTGGATATTAGAGAATATTTCTTCACAGAAAAGGCTCTCCAGCCCTGGCACATCTGCTCAGGGCAGTGGTGGAGTCACCATCCCTGGAGAATGCTTAAAAGATGTAGGGTTGGTGCTTAAGGACTTGGCAGGTTAGATTTAGGTTTAGACTTGACCTTCAAAGTCTTTTCCAAGCTGAATGGTTGTGTGCTTCTCTCCCCTGGCTTCTGGCTGGTTCCTGCAGACAGCTGCCAGTGGCAGGAGTCACTGGAATGATGTGGAGAAGGTCTGCACATCTGTCAACCTCAGCAAGGCCTGCAGGAAGCACGAGGAGCTCGGTGGGTGCAGGGGTCCCGGTGCCCCAGGGAGGGTGGGGGCACTGGGGGAGTGAGGGAACGGTGTGGGTCTCCTGGCTGGAGCAAATGAGGGAGGTGAGAATGCAGGAGACACGTGGGAGTCTCCTGATGTTCCCTCAGCTGTCCTTGGGTGTGTGCCAATCCTCAGCACCACGTCAGGGACAGAGGACGTGTCCTGTCCCATTGTCCCAAAGCTTCCAGCTGGAAAAACAATCCACTAGGGGTGGGGCTGCGATGGCTGAAATACTAGGATGGTCACTGGAGAGTGATGCTTTCCAGAACAACACTTACTTAGCAAGGAGGAACAACAGGTAAAACTCTTCAGATGAAGCAGGACCAAGGGACAGGTGCTTGTCCTGCACCTGAACATGATGTCAGCAGGCCCTTCCTGAGCTGCTGCTGCAGCCTGGTTCCTTTCCTGCAGCTCAGACACAGTTCCAGCCACCTGGTTTGGCCTCAAGAAACCTTTTTTCTAATCAAGTTTCCAATTAATCAAGCTTTGAGCCTTTGTAAAAGCTCCAGGTGCGGTCCATGTGTGTATTTGGTTTGTTCTTGTTTAAGAGCTGCTGGTTTGACCATCAGACACATCCAGTTCTGAGGGGACTGAGGGGGTTTAGGTACTTTTTCTTGGTGTGCCTGGTGCCTGGCAGAAGTTTGTCGACAGGATAATCGGGAATGGGTGTTGCACCAAACAGGAGACATCCCTGTGTGCTCCATGGAGCTGTGCACTGTCCCTCCTGTCCCTCCCCATCCATGGAGCCATGCAGCCAATCCTGGGAGAAAAACAGCAGGAATGGGTTTCTCTAAATGTTGGGCTGGCTGTTCCTGCTCTAGTTCAGGGTTTGCATCAGGGGTGCCCTCAGCTCCTCTCTGGAGACAAACCTGTCCATGAATCTCCATCCTTCCAAGAGGAATCTGATCTCCTTGGCGCCGTGTGTTTCCCCGTTCAGCAGTTTGACCACAGGATGTCACTGTAACTCCAGGCACGAGGAGGCATCTCCAGGTGGGCTCAGTAGAGGCCACACAAGCAGAGTCAGACTTTCCTCACGGTGATGGGCAATGTTTTTTCTCCTGTTTGCAGCCCAAGGTGGTTAAATGTTCTCTCCTGCCGTGTTTCGGAAAGCAGCTGGAATTGCAGAGGACATTTAGCAGGAGGGGAGGAAAGCTAGGACTGCACTGCATTCCCCCAGCAGTGGGATCCTGCTGGAGCTCCAGTTCTGGGATGCTTTGAGAGGTGCAGGGACCACGTGGGTTCCCAGCAGAGCCCCAGGTCCTGACAGTTTCCTTCTGTTGCAGCCTCGAAGACAGAATGTCTTAACTTAACCGTGACCGAGGTGGTCAAGAGGCAGAACTCCAAATCCAAGAAAAGTTTCAATCAGGTAACTCCGATCCTGGAGCTTTTACATTTGGGGAGATGAGGTCGGCCTGGCCCAGCAGGAAGGGGAGTAGGGCTGGAGAGAGCAGCTCCTTGGGATTTCCCTTTGCTGCTGCCCCCAGTCCTGCCCAGCCCAGGGAATGCACTGAAGCAGCAGCTCCCTCACTCCAGCCTTTCCTCTCAGCAGATCAGCGTGTCCCAGATCAAAGTGGACAAGGTGCAGATCATCGGGGTCCAGTCCTCCTTCGCTGTGTGCCTGGACCAGGATGAGCAGAAGATCCTGCAGAGCGTAACCAGGTGGGAACTACAGCCAGAGCTCCTGGGGTGGGGCATCCTGACCTGTCCCTGAGATGTGGCTGGGAATGGGGTCCTGGCCCCATGGGGGATCTCTGCCCTGAGCCCCAGGCTCTGAGCTCAGATTCTAGCAGGAGTTCACCCTCAGGAAGTCCCAGAGTCTAAAGGGTCAACTCTTCATCCCCAAAGACTCCTCTTCCAGCAGGAGCAGTCATGAGCCAGAGGTTATGGGACATAAAGGAGGTGTTGGGAGAGCCTTCACCTTCTAAACATCATTTGGGTCAGCGGAGCCTTCACCTTCTAAGGTGGGGCTGTCCCCTCCTTTGGCATCCCCACTGCAGAGGGAACTCGTTATCTTCGTGGGAGAGGCTGGGCTAAAGCAGGAATTGTTCATGGGACTGTTCAGTGCTGTCCCCAGGGCACCAACCTGGCTCCCCAGGTGACAGAGTTTCCATGAGCACAAGAGATCAATCCATGGGTTTGACCCATTGGTTTTAAAAATGTACAAATGTTGTAATTCCACTCTCAGATTGAGCAGAACTCTGCAAAGTGATGCTGCCTTCAACAGAAAAATATTTGGGATCTTTTGTCTTAAACAACCCCAAAGAGAAGTGTTTAACTTGTTTGTTGTGAAACTCAGGGAGTTGGTGGAGTTCATGAAATGCTAAAGGAGCTCCTTCCCTCTTCCCAAAACCTGGGGGATGCAGAAGTTCTCATTTTCTCTAATGAATTTCTGCAAATGCCTTGGATGGATGATGCTGCTTGATGCCCCAGACTGAGCCAGCTTAAAGTCCTGAACTCTCAGTGCTCAGGCTTCAATCCTGTTAGGATTGGGTTGATTGCTGCTGGATTGCAGCCCCGTTCCCATTCCCACTGGATTGCAGCCCCGTTCCCATTCCCGCTGGGTTGCAGCCCCGTTCCCGCTGCCCCTGGGGGTTCTCAGCCCACACCTCACTCAGAGGTTGTTTCCTGGTGTTCTCCCGCAGGTGTGAGATCTCCGTGTGCTACAAGCCCAGGGACAGTGAACCCCTGGCACCGAGGGGGTCCCCTGTGTCTCCCCAGGACCCCTCCGAGTTCCAGTCCCTGCTGTGTTTGCCCATTGCCACCTTCAGCGGGGCACTTCCATAGAGGAGCTGTGTCCCTCCAGGCCACGTGTCCCACGCCAGTCCAGGCTCAGGAGAAGGAAGAGGACACCGAGCCCTGCCTGTCCAAGAGCTCCTGCAGCCCAAGAGTGGCTCTGGTGTCAGTGTGCTGGCTGAGCTGCTCCTGCTCCAGGCTTCCCCTTCCTCGGGAAACGGGATGGTTGTGCTCTGCTGTCTCTGGGGGTTCCTGGATTACTCCCTCTGGATCAGCAGATGCCAACAGGTGTTGGGTGGGAGGGCAGGGTGAGGACAGGGATATTCCCTGCCAGGAAATGGTGCAGAAAATGGAATGGGGGGAAGGATGAGCTCCTGGGGGATATTTGGGAAATGGAATGTCCTTGGCTCAGTGTTATCAGGTGGCCGTCAGTGCATTGGGAATTACAGATCCCCTTGGATTGGTGAAATGCCAAGGCATGTCCTGGTGCTGTTTCACCTGTGACACGTTGACGATGCTCAGGACAGTTTTGTGGGATGGAGACAGGTTTCTGAAGGTTTCCCTTCCCTTCTGGAGGTCGGGTGTCCTGCAGGGAAGCAGAGCAGGGATGCTGCAGCATGAGCTGGGTGTGTCCCAGGGAACTGAGTGCAATAGGCCATCCCAAGGCAAGCACAGCTGGTGGTGGATCCATGTATTTCACGTACATCCAGGAGAGGAATTCCCAATCCCTGCAGGATTCCAGCACTGTGCTGTACTCCCTGTCCAGCCCCTGGTCTTGCATCCTGCTCCCAGTACTGTGTGCCAGAGCCAGCCCAGGGCTGAACCTTCAGTAGTTGCTGGAAATCCATCAGGAGCCATGCTAGACTCCCAGCAGGGAGGGAAGTCCTGGGAAAAGCACCAGGATTGCCTCAGGCCCAGTTGCAGAGCCACATTTGCTGGAGAAGGACACAGCACCAAACCCACTGAGTGACACCTGCAAGTGACAGCAACATTTGAGATCCTCCCCCCTGCAAACATTCCAAACTCTTCCTCCCCTCTGCAAGGCTGTAGGTACAGAAAGGTGCAATATTTGAGAATATTTAGGGGTTTTCTGGCCCTATGAGCAAAGAAATAAGACTGGAAAAGCCTCAGGCTGTTTCTGGGTGGTTTTTGGGGATAGTACTGGTGCAGCTAAGTGCCTGGTGCAGGCTGAAAGGAGCTTGGTTCCAAGGCTCTGTGTTCGCTGGATGTGTCTGGAAGGGACCCCTGGCACTGCTGGGGGCTGCAGGGCTCAGCCACAGCGGGGTCAGTCCAGGGAGTCCCTCGATGTTCCAGGGAACAGGAGCTGGTGAGCTCAGCACTGTCCCCAAGCCTGGTGGCGCAGCAGCAGTTCCACTTGAGGATCAATCTGCCAGGGAAGGGACCAGAAGCTCCTGGGGGCTTCAGGTGTCTCAGAGAGTGGGGGTCAGGTTTGTCTGCCGGATTCCCCCCATTCCTGCTGGAAGTGTTGGGGGGTCCCTCCTGTGCCCCTGGCTCTGCTCCCGGCTCTGCTGGTTGTTGGACACGTTCTGCTCCCACTGTCCCCGTGCTGGGGACAGCTTGGCCTGGTCCCAGGGGTGAGCACCGTGGTCCCCAAGGTGCCCTCTGGTGTCCTCTGGGTGCAGCTCCTGCCAGGGCCAGGGATGAGGAAACGTGAGATGTGTCTGTGCTCCCCCCTCCTGCTTGAATCCACCACCCCAGGCTGGTGCTGCCCTGGGGATCCAAGGAAAGTCCCTCAGGGGGTGAACCCTCCCTTGGGCATGAGCAGTAGCCCTGTCCCCACCCCGAGCAGAGCCAGGCTGCTCTCCCAGCAAGGATCCCCTTCCCCGGCCTCACAGCGGCTCCAGGAGCACGCAGCTCATCCAAGTGCCTGGAGCAGTGTCCGTCCTTGGCAGGGACACCCGGCAGGGCTGGGCCCTGCTGGGCTGTCCCCTCCTCACAGGGTGCCTGGGCACTCCATCACTGTTCTAAGCCAAATAGGCTCAAGGGATCAGAATCAGGTTTTAGTGGCTCTTGCCATGGATTTGGGAAGGGTTTTCTCACTGACTTTTCTTTCCCCAAACAGTTTTGGGGTGTGTTGTCTCCAGTGGGGTTGGGATTTGGCAGGTGGTTGTTTTTGTTCAGGGCTTTAAAGCAGCACCTTACCCTGTTAAATGCTGCTCTTTGGGATCTTGGCATCTGTGGCTAAATCCATGCCAGGACAAAAATCTCTCTGGGTTCGCTTGGCCCTACAGCAATCCTGGAGAAGAGAATTTCCATCCCATAGAGAAAACCAAGCACAAACTCCAGGAACTCAATCCTGGCGAAGGCTTTGACCTCTGATGCTGACTGGAAATGAAAGAATCCCAGGGTTCTTTAGGGTCATCTTTGTACATTTGTGTAGCCTCAGCAAATCTGTGTAAAGTCTGTGCTGATCTGTAAAATACTGTGCAGAGAACTTTTAAAGTAATTGTAAAATATTAAAGGTTGATTTATTTCCAGTACAGGAGCAGTATTTGGGCAAAGGATCTCCTGGGTGGGTGGGAGGCATGGGAGGAGGCTCCAAATCTCCCCAGAGGAGCTGACCTGGGAGCAGAAAAAGGCTCAGAGTCATTGGCATGAGGCAGTTCCAGCACCCACCACAGCACCGGGATTTTTGCTTCAGGTGCTCCAAAATCTGCTCATAGGTGAGTAATCTGGGATTAACCTGCAGGTAGAACCTGCACAGTCTTTATCAAATAAATTATATTTTCCATCCTCAGAGGACATCCTGAGATGCTTCCCAGTTTGAACACTCCGTAGTTTGTTATTATCATTTTTTTATCTCCTTAATATGATTTTTTCCAAGAAGAAAAAAAAAACGTAATGGAGATGAGTCAGTTTAGAGACACGAAAAAGGCGACTGCAATGCCACCACACTGGCAGCTTGGCCTTTCCTCTCCCCAGATCCCCTCATCTTCTATATTTGCTGGAGCTGGACTAAAATTAGAACTAGGCTGAAGGCCAGGGTAGAAAATAGAGCCACAGCATCAGAAGTGTTTGGTTTGTGACCTGTGAGGAAATCACCCGGGGCAGGGTTTGGCCCTCGGCCAGGGCAGCTTTCCCTGCAGGGTGGGTTTGCTGTGGCCAGAGCCCTGTGCTCCCCTCGGGCCCTCGGCTGCCTGCGAGCTCCGCTAGTGCAGCGGCCACGGAATGACGGCAAATGTAAGAGGGGAAGGCAAAGCGTCCCTGCTCAGCAGCCGGGGCAGGAGGCAGCTGGGCCGAGCTCCTCTGGCCGGGGAGGGTGCGGGGCAGTGGCCGAAATAGGAACCGAACATCAGAGGTGGGGACAGCCCCGGCCCGCTCACTGTCACCTGGCGCTGCCACACGGGCACTGCTACACGGGCACTGCCACCGCCCACCCAGCCCTGCCACTGCACCCAGGCACTGCCACCACCACCCTGGCACTGTCACCCGGGCACTGCCCCCCAGCACTGCCACTGCCACCCGACACTACCACAGCTTCCCTTCCACTGCCACCGCCCACCTGGCACTGCACCCTGCCACTGTCACTCGGCACTGCCACAGCCCTCCCGGCATTGCCACCGCTACCCCGACAGCCCTGGGGGGGCTGGTGGCAGCTGAGGGGCTCTGAGGGGCCCGAGTGTGAGCAGCAGGAGGGAGCCAGCCCCGTGTGGGTGTCACAGGGCTGTGACCTCGGCGAGGAGCGGCCCGGCGTGGGTTCAGGTGGCAGCGGGATCTCCGGTGAACAGAGCTGTGGCTGTTGCCATGGCAGGACAGCCCCTTCCTGGGCAGCAAGGTCCTCTCCAGGCAGGGAACCCCCTCTGGAATTAGTGCTTCAAGTGAGCTTTTCCTGTTTCATTGAATCCCACACTGCTTTGTGTTGAGAGGGACCCCGAACTCCATCCAGTGCCACCCCTGCCATGGCAGGGACACCTCCCACTGTCCCAGGCTGCTCCAAGCCCCAGTGTCCAGCCTGGCCTTGGGCACTGCCAGGGATCCAGGGGCAGCCACAGCTGCTCTGGGCACCCTGTGCCAGGGCCTGCCCACCCTCCCAGGGAAGAATTCCTGCCCAATATCACATCCATCCCTCCCCTCTGGCAGTGGGAAGCCATTCCCTGTGTCCTGTCCCTCCATTCCTTGTCCCCAGTCCCTCTCCAGCTCTCCTGGAGCCCCTTTAGGTCCTGCCAAGGGCTCCGAGCTCTCCCTGGAGCCTTCTCTTCTCCAGGAGAATATTCCCAGCTCTCCCAACCTGGCTCCAGAGCAGAGGGGTTCCAGCCCTCAGAGTACCAGGAGATCACTTCAGGAGACAGAGTTTTTCCATATGTGGAAGATTCCAACCGCTTCAAAACCTCTCTGCACCCCACCCATGCACAGAACTGACGAGGCACAGCTCCAAAATACCTGTAAATCCAAGAGCCCAGCATTTACAGGGATGAAGGGCTGGTTTGTCCCTGGCCTGCCACACAAGAGGTTCTTTCACTGCTTTTGGTTCTTCCTCTTTTTTTTTTTTCCAGCCTTCTGACTGAGGGCTTTGTGTAAGCAGGGTCATACCTGGCTCTTCCTCTCTCCATGGCCAGGAACTGATGTTATCTGGGGAGATTTGGCAGTTCCCTGTGCTGCTCTGAGGGTTTCTGTCAGCTGTGTTTTGGTGTTTAATGACATCAGAAAATATGGGGAACCAACCTCTTTGTCCCCTTCCATGGGCTGCCACTCAGAACTGTGGCCCCACAGTGAGAGAGAGGAGGGTTAATGGAGAGATGGAAAAGGCAGGAGGGGAGGAGTGAAGCCAAAGGGTCCCAGCAGGACCCTTTAGTGAAATGGATTTTTGGGTTGGGATCCCAAACTTGGGGGCAATGAGTGGGTGCTGGGAGCAGTGTGTGGTAGGCAGTGTCTGAGGGACCCCTCTGGCCTCCCCCTTCTCTGTGCAGAGGGCAAAGTCCAGTTCTAGGGCAAAATAGGGGATGGTGACGGCTTGGGGCCTGCAGTGGCCAGCTGGGAGGGGAAGAGTGCAAATATCACAGAGCAAGTGGGAGATCCGGCCCTGAAAGATGCAGCAAAGCCAGAGCACATCCCAAAAGGAGTGACTATGGAGCTCCTGGCTCCCCTCCCCTCCTGTGCAAAGTGTGGGGCTCACCCCTCACCCCGTCCTGCCAGAGCCCTCTTCCCTCTGGAATCTGAATGGAAAACAGAAGAGCATGGCAGGTCCTGCCCGTGCCACAGCTCCTGCACGCTGGGACACTCCTGCTGTGGAGGGACAGAGAGAGCTGGCATCAGGACAGGGGGACAGGCACGGGACAACGCCCTCCTGAGCAGTGACGCCCCAAACCTTCACCTGGGCTCTTGGCGCTGGTTGTGACCCTGGCAGGGACAAAGAGCATCCCGTGTGTGCCTGGGCCGTGCCCGCCTGCCCGCGGGGCCGAGCCGCGTGTCCGCGTCCCTGAATGAATGGAAGCGCCCGTGAATGAGCACAAGGCCGGCAAACGAGGATGTTTTCATGGCTGCTGCTGTTCCCAGAGCCTTCCTGCCCGCGGGGCGGCTCTGGGCGGAGCTGGGGAAGGGGATGCAGGACTTGGCACGGGCGCTGGGAGAGGGAATTGACGGCGGGGGACGCTGAGCTGCTCCTCCTGCCTTTCTGTCCCGCTCAGGAAGGAAGGAGGTTATTTTTAAACCTGGGGCCCAGGTACGGAGCGGTACCTAAAGCTTTTCCTCGTGCAAAAGAAATGGGAAGTGATGCAGCGTCAGCTGCATTCCCACGCTCACTCCAGAAGGATTTTCTTCCCCAAACCACTTCTCCAGCAAAATTCGGCACCTCAGACCTGCTCTAGGTACCAGCTGGGGCTAGCGGCTGAACCAGCACGGCCTTGGCCACAGGAGAGGCCAGCTCTGGCCGTGGCAGTCTGGCTGGAGAGGCCCCTGGGCTGGAGCTGCCCTGGGCGCTGTGCCCGCAGAGCCTGGCACACACACGTGGGGCACACGGGACTCCAGTAGCTGCCCGGGCTGTCAGGGCTGCGGGCTCATCCCGCCCTGCCCTACATCCCACAGGGAACAGCGTTCATCTCCATATTTGGGCGGGTTGTGCTGTGCCCCCACAGCCTTCCCGTGTGCCAGCCCGGCGTTGTGCCAGCCTGCAAACAGATCCCGGTCTGCACCGAGCGCCAAGGCACTGCCAGGGCAGCCCCGAGCAGCCTCACCTGGGGGCTCTGAGTCTCAGTCCCGCTCTCCTGACCCTGAGTCACACGCGGTGACAACGACACCCTGCTGAGCACGGCCAGAGCCGCTCCGGGCTCTGTCAGGGCAAGGTCAGAGCGCTCCAGGAACACCTTCCAGAGGGGCTCGCCATCCCTGGCCAGGTTGCATCCCGAGCTGGCAGCAGGCAGAGAGCTGCCGGGGCAGCCGCAGGGGCTCTGAGCAAAAGCAGATGTGGGAGATGCTGCGGGCGGGAGGCGCTGGCAGGGGCACAAACACCGCGCCTGGAATGGGCGGCTGGAAAAGTGTCTTTGGATGGACTCCTGGTGTCCCGGAGCAACGCTGTTTGTTGGGACGTGTGAAGATCCAGGCTCTCTGCGCCTCACTGGGCAGCAGCAGCGCAGAGCTTGTCCCTGTCTGGGAAGGCTGGCAGCACAGCCGGGGCTGGGCCAGGGCCAGGGCCGGTGCCAGGGGCGGTGCCAGGGCTCACAGAGTCACCCCTGAGCGGCCCGACCGGCGCGGCTGGTTTGAAGGGATTGGACCCAGGGCAGGGCTGAGCCTCCTTCCCTGCTCCCGCCCGTCCGGGGAACGCCAGGCGACAGAGACCCACACGGGGATAGCTCTGTCAAGGGGGGACTTCTCTGCGAAAGAGGAAGTCGTCTCGAAATAACTCGGCGCTTCCCTTTCTGCCCTGCACGCTTTGAAGCGGCTGCAGAGCCCGGGAGGCGCCGGGGCTCCGCCGGCACCCCGATGTTCCCTGTGGGACCCTGCTGTGTCCCCCGCGCTAGCCGGGCCCTCGGTGGGGGGCTGTGACTCCCTGGGCCCCCCGTGCCCTCCCTGAGCAAGGTAAGAGCCCCAGAGGGGGCGGTGCTGCCGGCTCCGGCCTTGGGCAATCCTGTGCCTGTTCTGTGTCCCCGCTCCCCGGAGCGGCCCCGCGGCTCTCGGGTCCTGTCACTGCGGAGCGCTTTGCTCGGGACTGGCATCCTTTGCCCGAGCGCTGCATGCCAGGGGTGATAGAACCTGGAAAGCCACGGATGGGGACAGAGCCATTCCTTTTCTCGGGACGAACGAGTGGAGGGAGCAGCGGTGGTGCAGGAGATCGGGAATGTGCTGCTACAGGAATATTTGTGCCAGCTCCCCTGCCAGCCGGCGGGATCACTGGGTTTGCCCTGGAGCCTGTCCCAGGCAGCAGCGCAGGGATTTTGCTGTCTGTGCCGCGGAGGGGACACGGGCTGGGTTTGGTGTCGCCGCTGCTCTGGCCCCATCCCGGGCCATCGGCCACCCCTGCAGCCCTGCTGGGTGAGGGAGTGAGTTCCACCCCATCCCCGGGGCTGCTGCGGCACCAGCCCGTGCTGGTTGGCTTTGTTCCGTGCGGAACAACAGCTGCAAGGGACAGTGACCTGCCCAGTGCCACCCCCGGCACCCCCGGGGGGCTGCGCTGGGGATTTTGGCACGGCCGGGGGTGATGCACATGCACTGGCTGTGTGTGCGGTCGTGTGGCTGCCCAGCTCCCCTGGCCTTGGCTCGGCGCCTCGGCTGTCCCCTGGGGCCCCGAGCAGCAGTGACAGGGCAATAAAGAGCGATGGCAGCGGCGATAACGAGCAGAGAGCACGGCCCCGTCCAGAAAGGAAGCAAAAATCTGCATGTTCGAGGCCCGAGCCGCGAACAAATGCACGTGAGCCAATCTGCAGCAGGCAGGGCTTAGTCCTGCTGCCCTGAGTGATTTCCTCCATCCTCTGGCTGCTCAGAGCCATCTCACCATGGCCATTTACCTCCCCGCGGTGCTGTTCCCTCCCACGGGAGCTCTCCAAGCATCTGTGCAGCTCAGCTCAGCTCAGCTCTTTTTCCTTTCTGTCTTTCACTGAAATCTTTGGCTTGGTGATCCTGGAGGTCTTTTCCAACCTAAACGATTCTGCGATTCTGGGATTCTTCCTCTTGACTAAGCCTGAAACATAGGCACAAACCCCCTGGGTTTCCAGGACTGGTTTATCACCTCTGATATCTCACAGACTTGTCTTCGCACTAGTGAGAGGGCACAGGCAGCCAGCAGTGGTTTTGTTGTGCAGGTTGTTCTGTGACACAAACACTGCTTTCTTACTTTGCCTCCAAATGAGAGCACCTCTGCTCATGGAAGGGCCGTGACTGGCTCGTGTTCAGGCACCAACCTGCACATCGCCACTGCAGCAGCTCTCACATTCTCTGCTGTTTTCAGAGGGCTCCCCCTGGGATCCCATGAGCTCAGAGCAGCCCTGCTGGGATGTGGTGTCACTGCCCGTGTGACAGGGGTGTCCCCTGGCAGGGCTTTCCCCGTGCCCCAGCTCAGGTGGATTCAGGCTCCCACCTCCCCCCCAGCTCTGGGCACAGCTGCTGCTGTGACAAGGCCACGGTGACTTTTCATCCACTGGATGTGGTGGGATGTGGGCAGGACACCTCCGCAGCACCCAAACTCTGATTTTCCCTTGGACTTCTCCGCTCCGAGTGCTTGGGAGGGCATTGACCCCAGAGGAGCCTTGTTTTGGCCAAGTCCTGCCCTCCTAAGGCTGGCACAGCTCCCACTCGGCCTGGGCGCTCTCAGGGGCTGCTTTCCCTGTTGCTTTCAGGCTCTGCTGAGCTGTGCTGCTGCTCCTGGCTGCTCTGAAGGCAGGGTCTAAGCTGGCTGAGTCATAACTCTATTCTGAGGTGTGACACGCCTCGCAAACCTGGAGGGGGCAGGGGAGCTGCTGGCAGAGATCTGTGCTGGGCTAGGTTTGATTGAGGGTTAGGGTGCTGGAGTTCTTCAGGCCAGACTGGAGTTTTAGGGTGCTCACTGAAAGCACAGGGGGCTGTTGGTGCCTGTGCCCTGTAATTAAATCCCCTTTTTGACCTCCTTGTCCTGGTGCAGCCCTAAACTCTCATCCCTTCCTTGCTAAGGGCTTCTCTGTGCCCTGCCTGCAGCAGCTGTCATACCACTGTCCCCACAGTCCCAAGAGAACACCCCCTGCCCGGTCACCCACTGCCCACAGAGGTGGGTGCCACACACAGCGTGGCTGTGGCCACTCTTGTCACCCTCTTCCTGTCACCCCCAGGCCATTCCCCTGTGCCCTCCCCAAGTCCCCTCCACTGTGGCAGCCTGAGGGCAGCTCCCAGCAGTGGCTGAGGAAGCTCTTCTGCCATGGAGAGGACAGTCCTGTGACCCTGCACAGAGCAGGACACTGGGACATTATTCTGTCCCAGCCGGTGACACAGAGATGTTTATGACAGAGGAGGGCTCTCCCAGTGACTCTGCTGGTGACAGTCCTGTCCAAGGGAGGGAATGCCCAGGGAATGGGTCTGGAGGGAGACTGGGAAGAGCTGTGCCACCCCAGGAGAGCAGCCTGGCCACTCCCAGGTTGGCCACATTTGGAAGTCTGAGCTCTCCTTGCTTTTATTTCCCCTCAGGTGGACAGTGCTTGCCTGGGCTGTTTGTGAGCACAATCCTGGCAGTGGCTTTCAAATCACACATATTTTTTCCTTGTGATTGTTTTTCCAAAGTCGACTCTGGGGATGGAAAGAGATGCTAAATCTAAAAAGCTGCTGTTTCCGGAAAACTCTTTCCTCTCCTTAGGAAGAATGAAATGTGACGTTGGCAAGGAAGTCTCCAAACAGTCGGTGGTGTCCAGGAAGCTGCTGGACTTCCACAGCTTCAGCGAAGGCCTGGGGGCTCATCCAGAGCTGGTGGGCTTGTGAACCCCTGCTGCAGTGCCAGTGAAGGTGTTTCATTCCTGAATGAATTCCTGTTTCATTCCTGTTTCATTCTTGGCCCCAAGAGCCATCCATGCTGTCCTCTCCATGGGCAGGACTCCCCTAGCAGGACCTGTTCCCAGAGCAGCCAGCAGGCAAGCAGAGCCTCAAAGAGATGCTGGAAAGCTGAGTCTGGGCTCGAGATTCTCCTCCTTGGCAGTAAGAGCCCAAGGGAGAGCATCTGCTTTCACCTCAGAGCTGTCTGGAGCCACAGCTCTGCCAGGGTTGGAGTTAAAACTGGAAATCAGAGCAGGAGTGGGGCTCAGGCTGGGCCCCAGCACACGTGGTGCTCCCAGCTCTCCTGCAGGTCTGTCCACTCCAGCAGCGTGGCCAAAGGGGCCAGAGAGGAGGCAGGGCGTCTTTCTGTGGGGTTTGATTCTCATAGCCAAAGTTTTGCCCAGTTTTCATTTGAATTGAGAGCCCGAGGAGCAGCTGATGGAAGGGAGAGGAGCAGATGCTGCCCTCACTGTATCCTTGGCCAGGATGCTCAGGGGACCCTGGAGCTGCTGTGGCCTGGACAGCCAGGAGGGCTGGAGGAGGGACAGCTGCTTTTGTCCTGCTTCCCTACCTGGGCTGTGCAGCTGGGCTGGAGCTCGGGATCCAGGCCAGAAATGGTGGATGCTGCACTGGCAGACTCACAGGGGCTGAGAGGAGGGAGCAAACAGGATGCAGCATCTGCCGCTGGTGGGGTCCCCTGCAACTCCAGCCTGGCCTGGGGTGAGGATGTAAGGAGTGTGAGGGATGGAAAGGATTAAGGGACTAGGGGTGGAAGGGATTAAGGGGTGTAGGGAATTAAGGAGTGTAGGGGATTAAGGGGTGTAGGATATTAAAGGGTGTAGGGGATTAAGGGACTAGGGATGTAAAGGATTAAGGAGTGTAAGGGATTAAGGGATGTAGGGGATTAAGGGACTAGGGGTGTAGGGATTAAGGGACTAGGGGTGTAGGGGATGCTGCTGCAACCATTTCTCAGCGTTTGGGAACTGCCAGCTGCAGTTTAGAGCAGCCCAGAGGATGCAATGTCAGATCCTCAGTGTGGCCTGGGGGACACGGCCCTTCAGTTCCCACATCCCCCCCCCCCCGCCCCCGACTGCCATCCCATCCCATCCCATCCCATCCCATCCCATCCCATCCCATCCCATCCCATCCCATCCCATCCCATCCCATCCCGGTGCTCCCAGCCCTGTGCTCCAGGAGGAAGCCCCGGCTGGGCGGGTGCCAGGAGCCGTGCCGGTGCCAGGAGCCGTGCCGGTGCCGGGAGCCGTGCCGGTGCCAGGAGCCGTGCCGGTGCCAGGAGCCGTGCCGGTGCCGGGAGCCGTGCCAGGCTCTGAAGTGCCGCTTTCAGAACCAGCCTCACCCGCAGGAGCCGCGGGCAGACGGGGGAGGGGGGCACGGAGGGATGGCGGATTTGGGCTGTCCCCAGGCCATTTGTCGTGCCGTGACGACACTCGGAGCCCATCTGCCCGTGTGTCCCCTCGGGCTGAGCACTCCCCACGGCTCCCGCAGGACGCTCCGGCACTGAAGCTCTCGCCCATCCTGCCCATGGTATGTGTGCGATCCTTGCTTGTTCAGGGGCCAGCCCGGGCGGCTGCGGCAGGGTGGGAAGGGCTGGGGCCGGGCGGTGACAGAGGTGGGATGGGGAGAGGGCATAGCCGCTCTCCTGTGCCGGGGCGAGGCGCGGCTTTCCTCTCTCTCTCTGTGGTGGAGCTGATAAACAGCGCCGGGAAAGCTCAGCCGTGGCCGGGAGGTGAATTTGTAACTGAACACGGGCTGCGGGAGGCGTGGGGAGATGGCTTTGGAGTGGATAAATATCACCGGGGTAGGGAGAGCGAGGAGATGTGCTCCATGTCCCGCTGTGGCACCGCTGTCCTCGGGCAGACGGGGACAGGGACATCCTCCAGGCTGGCTGTGGCCAGCCCAGCTCCAGGTACGGACATTTGGTGTGCCGGGAGCAGAGAGAGGATCCTGGACTCGCTGGAGCTTCCCAGGACAGCCTCGCTTGCTGCCAGCCCAGCTCCCACCGCAGAAGGGTTTGGGGTTAGGTTTTCTTTCGTGGCTTCAGCTATTTCTGTGCCTCTCGTGTTTCACCTGGCCGGGGGGCTGTTGGGGTTTAGTGATTTCTGACAATGTTGGTAGCCTGTGAGACAGAGCAGGAGGGCTTTGGGGAGCCTGTGCAGCCCCACATTTCCAGCCTGAGTCCCTTCTGTCCACGGGGGGCTGAAGTGGCTCACCTGGATGGACACGTCCCTGTCCCTCTGAATGGGATTTTCAGTCTCACCCCAAAGGGGTGAGTCTCACCTCACAGAGGGCTCATCTTCAATTCCTGTCACGGGGCTGAGAGGGAAATACCCTTTTGTGGGGACGGGGCTGTGCTTTCCTGCAGGGATGAACTGTTCCTCCAGTGGTTCCTAATAAGGGCTGAGTGAATGTGGATCCTCCTTGGTGGAGGACAAGAACCAGCCCAGCCTGGGCTCTGTGTGGGGACCGATGACCCCATGGGGACAGTGACCTGCTGGCTGTATCTGCTGCTGCCCAGGACCCTGCAGGGGCCCAAAAGTCAACAGGGTGATGTTTGGTCTGCTGGAACCCACCTGGTGACAATGTCCTTGGTGCTCGTGATCAGCCCTCAGAGAAGGGAGAGGGTGCTCGGGGTGGTGTCCCCAGCACTCGGGGTGGTGCCCCCAATATTCAGGGTGGTGTCCTCAGCACTTGGGGTGGTGTCCTCAGTGTCCCTCCCTATCTGTAAGGATTAGGCAAGGGACAGCCCTGGAGGGAGGCAACAATTTCCTTGTGCACACCCAGGCCCGAGCAAATGGGGATCCCTTCTTAGGAGGAAGGAGCTTCCGTGGGATGAGCAGGGGGAGGATGGAGAGGTGAGAGGGAGGCAGAGGCTGGAGGATCCCAAAATGGGGCAGAACTTCACCTTGGATTAGCTGGGTTGAGACAGAGCAGTGGTACAAACTGCTCCCCACCCTGGGCCCTGCAGAGGAAGGGCTGAGGAGGGGCTTGTGGAGTGCTCAGCACCCCGTGCTCAGCCAGGTCCTGCTCTCGCCGTCTCCAGCACCTGTAGTTTGGAACTTTAACCCTGCAGTTCCCTTTAACCCGTGAATTTATCTGCCAGGGTCCAGGATGAGCTGCGCTTTCACTGCCAAGTCCCTCACTTTTAAGAATAGAGCCAGGTGTTCCCCAAAACTGCCCCAAACTCTTGGGGAAGGTGGCTTTGGGGTCATTTAGGGTTTTTTCACGATCAATCTCGGAATTATTGAAACCTGAAGAGAGAATTGCGACTTCTCTTCTTGCCCTTCCTCTTTCATTTTTTTTCCCTGCAAAAGAAATAAAATCCAGCTGATGCCATGGGTATTTTAAGAATTGCAGAGAGGAAGTGGAGATTTGCAGCTCTGCAAAGAAGTGGGATGAATGCAGAGAAGGCTCTGGTCTTGCTGAGCTGGCAGACAGCAAAATACCCAGTTATGGGATGAGCTGTGCCTCGTGTCTGCTGCAGGGGAGGGAGCAGATCCAGGGGAGGAGGGAGACAGAGCAGAGAACTCTCCTGGTGTGGATCAGCGAACCTTCCCAGCCTTCTGGGAGCATGGAGGAATTCCCAGGTGAAGGGGCTGAGTCCAGAAGGTGCTGGGACCAGTGCAGGATCCATCCCCAGAAATGGGGACAATTCCCGTTCCTCGTGCCAGGGATCCTTTCAGGGGGCTGTGGTAGACAGAGAGGCTGGAGTGGGGGGCTCTGGTGCCCAGCTCTCCCCTTCCTCTGAGCTGGCATCATCCCTGCCTGCCCTGCTGGAATCTGGGATGGGGCACAGCCCGTGCTGAGGGCTGTACCCTCAGCCTCGGGGAGCACAGCAGGCAGAAAACATCCCAGGAAAACGGGGAAATTCTGCTCATTTGGGTTCCTGTGCTGGTCAAAAGCAATCCTAGGGAAAACGGGGAATTTCTGCTCATTTGGGTCAAAAACATTCACAGGGAAAGGGGGAAATTCTTCTTATTTGGGTTCTTCTGCTGGTCAAAAACATTCCCATGAAAAGGGGGAATTTCTGCTCATTTGGGTTCCTGTGCTGGTCCTGGCCAAGGGAGAATTAATGTCTGGAGCCTGGCTGGACCCTGCCTGACCCCACTCTTCCTCAGAGCCTGTTCCTGTGAGTGTCCTTTCATCCTCTTCTCCCATGACATCTGCCTGTCCTTCCCTAGACAGCGTGACTGGGTTCTGAAAGTGCTGTGGACCACTTTTTTTCACTTCATGTTAAATTTTCCCGGGAGACCCAAGCACTTGGAGCAGGCAGGTGCACCCTGGGCTCAGCCTCAGCTGCTCTTCGCTGCCGGGAAGGAAAAGGAGCCCTTTTGGAGCAGACAGGTGAACCGAGAACCAGAGTTTCTCAGGCAGGCGGAGCTCACGTTGGTCTTTGCTAAATTTGGAAGCTCTGGCCGGCCAGCAGCGCCCACCCCCGCAGTGCCAGGAGGATGCGGATGTGGGAAGCCACCAACACCTTCAGCCGCATTTAGCTGCTGCTTCCTCCGGCAGCGCAGCCCAGAGGAGCCCGAGGGCAGGGCCGGGAGTCTCCCGTGGCTTCGGGACTTTCCCAGCAGGAGCTGGACCCTGGGACTGGCAGTGCCACCCTCCCCGCTGTGCCACCCCGCTGGTGGCGTTCGGTGTCCTGTGCGCGGCAGGCATTAGGAGAGCCATCCCCTTCCTTCTGCAGCCCTACTCAAGGGCCGATCCGGGAGTTTGGAAATGAGGAGGCTCGGTTGAGGGTCTCCTGTGTTCCAGACTGGCATTCCCGTTCCTGGCTGTGGTCAGCAGTGCCCGGGCCCTGGGAGCCTCCCGCCCGTGCCCACCGATCTGCCCAGGGGCTCAGCACCCCGGCTGGTGCCTGGGTGGGCAGTGCTGGTGCCAGGGGAAGACAAGGGACTGTCACACTGTGTCCTCTCCTCCCCTGCCCTCTCCGCTCTCGGAGCTTGCTGGGTGATGGAAATCCGCGGGTGTGGCTCAGTGCCAGCCCTTTTCACCAGCCCCAGGGCAGGGACAGAGCCCACGCGGGGCTGGGGAGGGTCCTGCAGCCTGCGGGTGCTCAGGGGCTCGAGTGACGGCAGGAACACCCCCCCACACACGTGTCCCTCCTCCTGCAGCTGCAGAGTTGTTGGATTTGGTGATGGAGATTTACAGATTTAGGAACTACCCGGGTGGAGTTTGGCCCTAATTCTTCAAATTAAACAGAAAAAAAAATCTTAAGTCATGGAAATTCAGGCTTTCTCCCCTCCTTTTTATTACGAGATGAACCTTGCATTTCAGACTCAGTTTGACTTAAATTGGACAATTCTTAAATCCTGGGAGGATGAGGATCCCGACCCTGCTGTTCTCGGTGGTGCTGCTGCTCATCTCTGGGGAGCTCCTTGCTGCAGGAGGCCTTGGGGGCCAAATATCCCAATGGGATCAGCTTTGAGCTGGAGGTTTCTGCCCCAAACACAGCCTGTGCTCCCTCTTAGGGCTCTGCCTCTGCCCCACGGGGTGCTGGTGACTTTGTGCTCTCTCAAGGTTCATTCTGACCCGGATCTCCACCCCACCTGAGCCGAGTGTGTCCTCATTTTCTGCAGGCACGGTCCCGGATCCGAGGCCATGCCTGAGTGCCATGAGGAGTTCTGTGCAGTGCCCCACGAGCTGCAGCCTCAGCCCAGCCATGGACAGCTCAGGTGGGTGATGCTGAGGTCCCCGGGGCTGGGGAGGGGAGCCAATGAAGTAACCCTTCCCCACCTCTTACACCTCGATTTTCCTCTGTTCAAACACCTGGATGCTTTCCAAGGTGTTGGCAGGTGCTGCTGGCAGATGGGAAATGAGGCACAAATCAGTGCAGGGGCACTGAGTGCTGAGTGTGGGGCACTCAGATCTGACAAAACATTTGAGTTTTAAAGTAGTTTTATATATTTTTTTTTTTTTTTTTTTATATTTTGGTCCATTTCCCTCCCATGTTCCATTTTCACACTGTTTCAGATGTGCTGTTGTTCTCCCAGGGTCAGGATGTCAATGCTGAAAGGTTTTATTCCATTTCTAAGCCACTGCTGTTTGTTGCTGTTTTTTGGGGGCTTTTTTGTTTTGGTTTGGGTTTTTTTGTTTTTTGGGTTTTTTTTGCTGTTTTTAGATCAAAGTGCTTCTTGTTTGTGCTGGGTCAAACTCTTTGCTCTGCTCCCCGTGAGGGACCCTCAGTGCTGGGGTTGCTTTGATTCAGGAGGAGAGGACAGGATTGATATCAGTGCTCAGGAAAAGCTTCCCCTGGTGATTGCAAACACACACAAAGGAAGAGTGCCAGAAATTTCAAATAGTCTTTTATGGCTTAATTCCTGTGTGCTGGGTTTTGGGCTGTTCATTTAATTTCAATTTTGTTCCTTTCTATATTAAATGTGAGGTTTTTATTGCGCAGGGGAGAGGAGGGCTCTCAGGGCTCCTCTGCCACACGTCCCTGCATGGCCACTTTGTTCCCCAGTTTGGCTCCAGTGCCACCAGTCCGTGGGGTGGCATTTCCGAGCGCTCCTTAGCCTTGGGCACAGCTCTGTGTTTCCATCGCGGCTCCCCCGGGCTCTGAGGGCCGTGGGGAGGGGTCTGTCCCCGTGTCCCCTCCGGGGCTGGCCTGCCCTGGCTCCCGGGGGTGCTGGCCCTGCTCACGTCCCCGTTGTCCCTTGCAGAGGTGGAGTCGGACATTCTGCGGCGGGTGCGGGCATTGCTGCGGGAGCTGGACGGGCACCACCCCTCCTGCCAGAGCGACCGAGGTGAGGGGGCTGGCACTGCCGGGGCTCGACTGGCACTGCCCGGGTTCCACTGGCACTGCCGGGGCTCCACTGGCACTGCCGGGGCTCCACTGGCACTGCCCGGGTTCCACTGGCACTGCCTGGGCTCCACTGGCACTGCCCGGGCTCGGCTGGCACTGCCTGCCCCAACATCCCCAGTCCCCTCTCAGAGCCAGCTGGAGACACGGTGGCTTCACTCATTTGCCCTTCCTGATCCTCTCCTGGAGATGCCAAGTCCTTCATCAGCTGCATATGTGCCCCAGAACTTCTGTCACACTCTGTGGCTGTCACCCCGCGTGGCTGTCACCCCCTGCACAGCCCTTGCAGCCTCTGTCACCCCTCGTGGCTGTCACCCCTCGTGGCTGTCCCCCCTTGCACAGCCCCCGCAGAGTCTGTCTCCCCTGCACAGCCCTCGTTCACCCTAGGTCCTGCATTAAGCTGGGACACAAATGCAGAGCCCCAGGGCTGACACCGACCCCTCAGCCAGCCCTGCCCGGCTCAGGGAGCCCCGAGCTGGGGTCTCCCGGTCCCTCTCTGCCGGGATCCTGTTCCTCTGCCGTGCCCTGCCCAGCTCGTCCCTGAGGAATCCCTTGGTTCCTCTGTGTTACAGGTTTGAGGGATGAAAATCTTACAGCCTGGGGAAGCCTAATGAAATTTGAAAAATTGATTTTCCTTGGAGCTCACAGGATATTTTAGTTAATTAAATTTGATTTTGCCTAAAATGAGCCATGGCATCCTCAGGGCTGAGAGGTTTTGTAGTCCCTGCTCTGATGGTGAGCTGTTGGCAGCCAGGGACCAGTGCTGGGAGCAGCAGGATCCCAAATTCCTTGGGGCTGGTGGGGAAAGCAGCTGAGCACAAACAGAACAACAGAGGAACAGGAAACAAACTTCACATCCTTGCTTTGCTCCAGCACCCAGCCCTAGGATCTCCAGGAGCCATTCCTGGTTTCCCAGAATTAGATCTGAGACATCAGTGCTGTATCTGGAGCAGAGCAGGGGCTGGCCTGGCCCTTGCAGAGGGGCAGAGGTGGAAGCAGAGGGCAGAGGAGGCTGGTTTAGCTCTCAGTGATGTCAGAGCAGCGTCCCAGAGGGGATGTTTTGCACTGCGGTGCTCAGGTCCCTGGTTCCCCTGGGAAAACTCACCCGGATCCCTCCCCTGGTGACCTGACCTTCCCTGGCTCTCCCTTGGCAGGAATGCTGCGCTGGACCCTGCATAAGAAAATCGACCAGAATCCCAGTACCAGCTGTGTGCTGGTCAGGATCCTGGTGAAGGAGCTGGAAAGGGTAAGTGCCACCTCAGAGAGGACAGTGCCACCTCAGAGAGAGCAGTGCCATCTCAGAAGGACCAGTGCCACCTCAGAGAGGGCAGTGCCACCTCAGAGAGAGCAGTGCCACCTCAGAGAGGACAGTGCTACCTTAGAGCCCTGCGTGCCAGACTGGCCCCTCTGTTGCCGGGGCTGGGGGAGGGAGGGATGGACTCAACTCCACCCCAGACAGGGGTTTTAGGGCTTTGGGGCCTGGCTGGGCACTGGGACTCCGCACAAAGTGAAAAACCCTGCAGGACCCCAGGGCTTGTCCCAGCGATGCTCAGGGGCCAGGCTTTGTTCCTGAAGAGACAGTGAGCCAGGCAGGAACCCGCCAGGCTCCTCCCTGCACAGCAGCCCACGGCAGGCAGCCCTCACACTGCTAAACCCTCCCAACCACCCCAAACCTCCCCCACTCCACCCTCTGTGGCCTCAGGTAGAGCGGAAATTCCTCCCCCACTTCTCTCATTTCCACCCCACCCAACCCTGTACCCTGCCCTGGAGCCATCGGTGAAACCTGTGCTAGGTTCTGCTTTCATTGATTTCTCACATCGTCTTCTGCTCTGGTACAAACCTGCAGCAGCCTCTGCATCCTGCTGTGAGCTGGTTTGTGGGCTGGGGACGTGTCATGTGGAGAAGCAGCACCTTTGCTTTCTTCTGAGCCTGCCTCAGTTTACCCAGAGCCCTCATTCCCCTCCTGCTCCTCCTCACCCCACAGCTGAGCCCCCACTCCTCGTCCCCTGTCCAGAACCCCCCCTGGGCCATTTTCTCTGCATCTTTGCTATTTATCCTTTGACCTGGGAGGCTGGAGCACCCTGCTGAGCCTGTCACCTCCCTCAGGATCCCTGAGTTCCCCCCCCGGGCTGTGCCAGCCCTGCCCAGGTCCCTGTGCACACACCCAGCACTGAGCATCCAGCAGTGATCCCAATCCCAGTTCCCAGATCCCAATCCCAGCCCAGATCGCTGTGCACAAACCCAGCACTGAGCATCCAGCAGTGATCCCAATCCCTGTCCCAGCCCAGCCCTGATCCCACCCAGTTCTGTGAATATCCAGCAGTGATCCCAATCCCTGTCCTAGCCTCTGAAGCAGCTCTGGGGTTATTTGTGGGCGCTCTCTTTTGCTGTGGCAGTTCAGCTTCCATCAGTGCCTTGGGGAGGGATTTTATCCAGTGCCTTTCACAAATCCAGAGAGGAACACCCTTGGCTGTGGATTCAGGGATTCTTGCTGAGGTTTGAGGGCTGTTTTCCTCTGCAGAAGCCAGGCCAGTCCGCCCCTCTAGCTATTATGAGTCTGTCATTCTTCTCTTCCCTTGCCCAGCAGGGGTATCATCCCTCCTGCTCCCTAATTCTCTTCCTCTCCCTGAAGCTCTTCCAGGAAATCCTTGTCACTTGGGGCTTTTGCGGTTTTTTTCACTCCTCAGCAGCTCTGAGCCATCAGCACCAAGCAGGGATGATAATTTAGCAATTTCATGCCTGAGTTCCTCCAGGGCTGATACCAACTCAGCAGTTCCCTGCAATTCATTTTATTGATGTTTTCTCAGGCTTTGCTGCCATCATCTCCATTTAACTCGGACCCATCAGCTCAGCAGCCCTGAGGAAAGGGGCCAGAATTATCTGTGGGGTGGGAATCTCTTTCCCAGGTTTATCCAGGCGCATTCCCAATGCTGAAGCTGTTGTTAGAGCCAGGCCAGGCTGCAGGGAGGGGATTCCCATGGAATTGGGACACAGGATGGGAACATCTCCCTGTTCCCTCTGCTCCCATCCCCAACAAAACACCCCCAAACCCAAGACAGGATATTCCCGGAGGTTTTGTGTCCCCATGGGAGTGGAAAGGAGCTCAGTTAGAAACCTGTTCTCACCCCCTCCCACCATCCCCTGTGCCCCTCCCCAGGGACATCCTGCCCACCCTAAAAGCCTGGAGAGGGATCCCAAAGCCCACCCCGACTCAGGGATTACCCCCTAAGCCAGGATGAATTCCTGTGCTCAGAGACAGAACCTGGCACACCCTGGGAGCTCTGGGGCTGCTCCTGCCCAGCTCAGAGTCCTGCCAGGACCTGACTGTGCCTTCCCTGCCCTCTGCTCCCACAGGCAGAGCGAGGGGACCTGCGGCACTACATCATCCCCCTGCTGCACACGCTGATGTACACCCTGATACAGGTGAGCTGTGCCTTCACAAGGGAACTGCACCTTGATACACCAGCCTGCCCTGGGCCTCACTGGGCCAGCAGCCACGACATTAGGGGCCACAGGAGGGGCCACTCACCTGGAACAGCCATTCAGAAGCAGCAAAGCCCTGGGACACCCCGCGTGGGGCTCAGCTGTGCATTTCCTATGTCCCTGTGACACACAGAGTGCCAGGTCCTTCCACCTGACCCCTTTTCTGGAGGCCTTTCAGTGTGTGGTGGTGCAGGCAGCCACAACCTGGCAAAAAAAAAAAAAAGTGTCTCAGATCTCCAGTGGATATTGCTGGAGGTTCCCAAACTGCTGCAGGGCCCAATTCTGCTTCATGGTTTGCATTTAAATCCGTAGTGAATTGTGTGCAGTGAATTTGGTGCTCTCCCAGCCTAGGGGCTGTGTTGGGGCAGATTTGGGGATCACTGCCTGTCACTCCCTGTCCCACTGCAGGCTCCCTGCATCCCTGATGAGCTCTGTGCCAGGGTTTATGACTTCTGCAAGAGGCTGCTGACACTGCCCAAACCCTTCTGCACCATTGGGCTGGACTATGCCAGCAGGCTGCAGGTGGAGAGGACAGCCCCAGGTAAGGGGGTGCCCTGCCCCATCCCAGCCTGACACTGGGAACGGCTGGGCCCTCGAGGGATGACCTGAAGAAAATCAGCTCTAAAGCAGCCCCATGGGCACTGAGATGTCAGTGGTGGCTGCAGGGAACAGCCCCATGGAGGAAGCAAGCACAAGGACACCTGGTTTCTTTTTTTCTGTGTTCTTTTTCTCTGCTCTCATTGAAGTTCTTCTGGTTAAAATTTTCTTTGATAGGAGCCTTTCAAAGCAATCCTTTAGAGCAGAGCAAGGTGCAGACACCCTGTGAGGGGGAGGAGAAACAGGAGAAACCTGGTGGGGAATTTTGGTGCCATTCTGGGGAGCCTCAGCCCACCCCCAGCACCCCAGATGCTCCTCCCCAGCGCTGCTTTGGCTGGGGCTCCAAGGGACACCTTTAGCTCCCTGATTTTTGGTACAGGAATGCCTCAGTGTGGAGAGAGAGGATCTCCAGCAGGACTCCCCTCAGAGCACCACGGGATTCACAAGAGGATTGTCCCTGGGCCGGGGCAGGTGGATGGATCCTCACCCCTGAGCAGGGGGAGGGAAAGAGCCTCTCTCCTGATCCAGAGATCCCTGGTGCTCCTCAGACACTCCCAAATATGGTCCCCATGTGGCCCTGGGGACAGAGCTCTTCCTCCTGCCTCCTACTCTGCTCCCAAGCTCATAAAGCCCTAAACAAAGGAAGGGAAACACAGGAAATCATCCCAGAATAGAAGGGGGTTTCTTTTTCTGGAGCCTGGCCTATCTTTGTCCTTGGCTGTTTTTAGCTCTGGCCCAATTCTTGGCTGTTTAATCTCATCTCAGTGGGTGTTCCCTGACTTGGCAGAGCCACCTCAGCCTCTACACCTGGGAGCAGCCCTGGGCAGCCCTGAGAGCTGCACTATTCCTGCTGCTTCCACTCCGTGTGTTTCTGCCCTTCCCAGGAACCTTGTACCAAAGAATGGTCATCTCTGAGCAGAGCCTGCCGAGCGCCCCGTTCCCTTACCAGGAGAAGTGAGTGCTGCCTCTCGGGGAGGGTTGGTGCTTTTATTTTGTGGTCTCTTATGGAAACCTGTCCTTTTCCAACACTTTGAATTAGTCTTGATTGGAAGAGACAACTTGGGCCTAAACCACATGGTCTTGGGGGACGCAGCTGGGTAACATCCAGTACCTCACTAAAACTTTGCACTGAGAGGACACATTCCTCCCGTGTCCCAAATTATTTTGGGAGGCAGGGAGCTGCCCTTGGCAGGGAGACAGGTGGAGAAGGGGAATATCAACAGCAACACTGGAAAAAGTGAGACGTGAGCTGCTCCTGCCAGCCCCAATGTTGCTGATGTGAATCTGCATTTCCTCATTTCCCCACCCTGCTGCCTCCCCAGGATTTTCATCTTTGCTGACCCAGAGCTGCTGCCCGAAGCCATCTGCAATGCACTGGTCACCGACACCGAGGCAGCCCAGGTGTCCCAAAGCCCCCAGGGCTGCATGAGCTGCGTGGTCACCCACGCCCTGCAGGCAGCTCTGGGTGACACCTGTGACATCCACGGCCTCAGGGCCCGACTCCAGGTAATGCAGCAGCTCCTCCGGTGCTTTTCCATTGGTCCTGCTCTGGCTGGACACCTTGGACAAGCAAAAGGTGTTTTGGCAAGTGCAGAAACCCCCCAGCTCCTCAGCGCTGGTCTCCAGCCCCAGCAGCCCCAGAGTTGGGCTGGGATTGAACCCAAACACCCTTCAGATGGAAAACAGTGGCTACAGCAGAGCCAGAGTTTGGAACCTTTAGTCTGAGTGTTGGTTTTGCAGAAGCTGAAGCTGAAGCAGAGCCTCTGTTATCTCCTCTGGGAGTCCCTGGGCACTGCAGGAACCTCTCAGGGGAAAGGTTTCAATCTGTTTTCTCCAAAACCTCCTGGAAGGAGCTGTGGGGCCACAGTAACAGAAATGTCTGCTCAGAAACTTTGCAGAAGCTCTCGGCACTTTCCACTGCAAGGACACCTTTTTGTGCCTGCTGTCCCCATCCCCTGAGAGTCACCCCAAGTGCCAGCACTGCTGAGGATGCCCCAAGGGACACAGTGCCCATCAGCTGCAAAGCTGCCAGCGAAGGAGCTTTAAGCAGCCAGCACAGCCAGCGTCTGTCCTGGGGACAAGAGAACGTTTGTGTCCCCTAGGAAGCAATTTTTGCAGGACTCATTTGCTCTTTCTGCCCCTCCCGCTGCCCTACCCATGGACTATTCCCTGTTTCCAGGTGTTCACAGCCCCTCTCCCAACAGGCCTTGCCCCCAGGGGACGTGGAGCACTGGTTCCAGCAGGTGGTGGCAGCCATGGAGGGCACGGGCAGCGAGGGGGACTCGGACCGGGGCCAGCACACGGCACGGCTGGAGAGGATCTACCACGACCTCCTGGGCTCCTCACCCGCAGGTGAGCTCCAGGCAGACATTCCCACTGGTTCAGGCACCTTCGTGTCCCCACTGTGTCCCTTTAGCAGCAGGATCAGGCTCCCTGCAGTGAGCCCATAGCGAGCAGGGAGGACTGGCCCTGGAAGGCAGATTTGTCACTGAGGAAAGGGACAATGGAAATTCTGCTGCTGAATCAGGAATTGTGGAACTGGATGGGCTTTAAGGTCCCTTCCTGCCCAAACCTTTCTCTGATGTGCTGGATGGTGGCACTGCCATCTCCTGCCACCCCTGCCATGCTCTGTTCCAGCCCGGTGCCACTGGAGCTGCACAAACTGTAACAAAATCCCAATCCTTCACAGATCTGGGGTAGCCAGAGGGAAATGGGGTCATGGTCCCTCTGCTGGCTACTCCCTGTGTCCCAGCCCCTTCCCAGAAGGCTGGAGAGTGTCTCAATGAAGGAGTTTGGGAGGAGCAGCCGGTGGCGCCAGGAGGGGCATGGGACCATCACCTTTTGGGGACAATGAGAGGGGTGGGACCATCACCTTTTGGGGACAGTGGGGAGGGTGGGAACATCACCTTTTGGGGGCAATGAGTATTAAATTGTCCCACAATTGCCACAGAGCTCTCACGGGTTAAAAGAGCCAGTGCTGGTGGGATCAGAGGGTTCAGATCACCACGTGCATTGGAGGCTCAGTGCTAGAGGAAGGTTTATTTATTCTGCAGTCTCTCTGCTGGCTGCAAAGGGAAGTCCTTCACTCCTGCCCGTGCCTCAGTTTTGCCCTTTTCATTTCTCCCTCCCACCGATGGTGTAGACACTTCATGAGAGCTCAGTTTGTGAGAGCAGAAGCTTCACAGCCTCACATTTGGCCAGAAACACTGGGATGGGAGAGCCCCAGAGCTGCTCAGCCAGTGCTCAGCACTGGGAGCTCATGCTCCTGTGTGGGGAAATGCTCCCATGTGCTCTAAGCATCCTTGTTTTCCCAGGGAATGCTCCCCAGGAAGGGCTGCAGGGGACCCCTCTGCCCAACCCCAGCATCAGCTTCCACCTGTGGACAGAAGATGAGCAGCTCTGTGAGTGCCCCGGGGCTGGGGGGAACTGGGTGAGGTCTGAGCCTGGGGATCCTGTCCCACAGGGGTCACTTAGCCCTGACCCTTGGGTAGGGAGTTTTGGAACCATTGTCCCAAGCCAAGCTCGTGGAGATTTGTGCTGGCTGCTCCAGCCCTCCTTCCTGGGGTCTGCTGGGGCCGGGTCAGAAGATTTGGGGTGTGAAGGGGTGAAGGAGCTGGGGCTGCAGCAGGATCTGCCCAGAGTACCTGACTTTGTTGTGGCTGCCCCCGGACCCCTGGCAGTCTCCAAGGCCAGGCTGGCTGCAGCTCTGAGCAGTTTGCTCTGGTGGAAGGTGTCCCTGCCCACGGCAGGGGATGGGAACGGGATGATCTTCCAGGTCCCTTCCAACCCAAACCAGTGTGGGATTCTGGGATTGGAGTGGTACTGAGCTCTCTCAATGGGAAGTGGGACTGAAGGGCTGAGTGCCCTTGAAGACGCTGGCGGAGATCTCAGCTCTGCGGTGTCCCTGGGAGGGGTAAGCCGCGGGGGACAGGGCTGAGCCCGGCTGTGCCTGCCTGTCCCTGCTGAAGCCGCTCCGTGCCCGCAGGGAAGGAGCTGGTGCTATTCCTCCGCCCGCTGTCGCAGAGCTGCGAGCCCGACTGCCTCGGGCAGGAGCTGGACCCCCTCGAGATGCAGGACATGCTCACGGACTGCGGCTGCTGCGAGCAGAGCCGCTTCTCCGTGCTGTCCACGGACAGCGGCATCGAGCGGGACCTGCCCGCGCAGGAGGAGCCCTGCGGCCCCTGTGCCCCCTGTGTCCCCTCTGTCCCCTGTGCCCCCTGTGCCCCCTGCGCTGCGGACTCCGAGCGCTCCCGGCTCCACAGGAAGGGTGGCATCAAGAAGAAGCTGTCCCCGCTGGAGAGCGTGGCCTTGCTGCAGGCTGGCAGCGCTGTGCCCGGGGGGAAGCCCCCCGGGAAGCTGCCCAGGAGGGCAGGAATGTCCCCGGAGCCCGCGGCCCCGCTCCAGAGGCTGCACACCGCCCGCGTGGTGCTGCTGGGGGACGATCGCATCCTGGGCCGCCTGGCACAAGCCTTCCACTCCCTCAGGTACCTGGGGCCGCCCGGGCTCGGGGGCTTTGCCCTTCAGGCTGTTGGAGCCGCCGGGGTGGCCGGGGACGGGGTTGGGCTCAGCGTTCCCTGGGGTGGGCTGGGACCCGGCTGTTCGACTGTCACCGGCTGCTCTCCTGGCCCAAGAGATGCACAGAGCGAGTCCTCCCCTCTGTCCGTGGGCTCGGTTAAACGAACAACAAACGAGGCAAGGTGTTATCCCATGTCGAAGGGGAAAATTCTACAGAGAAGCCGTTTCCCAGCCGGCTGTCCCCAGCAGGTTCCCCAGGGGTGGGGTGGGAGTGGGTGACAGTGCGGGCAGCCTGGGGAGCAGAGCTGGGTGCACAGGGACACCAGGCCCTGACAAAATCTCTCTGACGCTCCCCATCACCTTGCTTGATTTGGGAACCCAGGGCACATCCTGGGAAAGGAGGCAGTGAAGGGGGCAGGTGGCAGAGCAGCCACAGTGTCCTGGCACTGCCCAGCCTTGCCCAGGAGCCACGTTCTTCCCTCGGGACATCTCATTTCTCATTTCAGGAAACGGGAAGCCCGGCGAGTGTTCCTGACGCCCAGGCTGAACCTGCAGCTCTACCACATCCCCGTGGTGGCAGGGCTGCCACACCCCGCTGCGGTCAGTGCCGGGCAGAGCCTGGGGATGGGTGTTTGGGCAAGAGCAGGGGGATCCAGGAACTCTAGCCCGTTCCTGCCCTGGTCCCAGAACAAGGAGGGTGGGAGCCAACACGGAGCTGCTGGAGCCAGTTTGGAGTCACAGCTCTTTCAGTTCTGCTTCCAGGCCTCAGTTGCAGGAGGATCTGTGAGGTTTAGCCAAGGGCTGCTGCTTTTCCCACCTCCCAGATGCTGAGGGGAAGCAGTTGCTGCTCAGTGAGGGCTTTGCCTCTTTGGCCATGGCCCCGCTTTTAGGTCTGTGAGTCTCTACTTGTGGGTTATGTCAGGCACATCCCTTCCCCTCGCATAGCCTCGAGACAGAGGTAAATAAATAATTGCATTTAGGATATTTTAAGCTGGCCCAGAGCTGGCTGTGACCCTGACAATCAGGCTGTTAAAAGAATCAGTATTCCTTTTTTTCATTCCCCATGGAAGTGAAGCAGGGAAAGGGAAGAGGTGGCGGAATCTTACAGGTCTCTCTATCTCCTCATGGCTCCTGACATTGTGAACCCCCCTGTCCCTCCTCGGCTGCAGGAGGCTTCCCATAAGTGTGAGCTGGATTTAGGGCTGGAAGTGTCTGGGAGGGGCTCTCCAGGACCTTCTCTTCACGTTTTGCTCCATACAAGCTCAGTAAAAGCAAACAATCCCCAGGCTGGAGTGACTGTGAGCTGTGTTTCCCCTGCAGGACCACACTGGCCCCGAGGAGCTGTGTGAGGTGGCCGGGTACCTGAGCAGGGCTGACCCCTGGTACGAGAGCAACATCAACACCCTGTGTCACATGATCCCCAAGCTGGCCACCATGGTACGAGGAAAACCTCCCCATTTCCTGAAAACACCTGCAGCACCTGAGGAGGGGTCTGTGCCTTGCAGGGCTCTCCATCCCCAGACTTGAGATTTTCTCCTGCAAACCCTCCCCAGGGCCCTGCCAGGAGGTGCCCGTGTCTGACACTGCCCCAGCCCACAAGAGCCATTTGCTGTGATGGGTTTTTTTGACCAGGGGACAGGAAATGGCAGATTTCAAGAGAGGAAACTTTTGCTGAAATCCCCCCAGCTCTCATTTCCCGGCAGTTTGAGCCAACATTGGCAGCCTACACAGAAAGGGCTGAGAGGTGGGCGCAGCTCCCACGCCCTGTGAATGGCGAGGCCAGAGGACAGCTCATTCCTCACTCTGTGCCCAGGAAGGTGTAAGACTTTGTGGCAGGGTTTCTGAGAAGTGGCAGGGGCTGACCCAGCCTGTGATTTGCCCCCCCAGCCGTCGTCGACGAGCAGGGCCCTGGTGACCGACCTGTTCCTCACCGATGTCATCGCCTACTACACCCGCATGGGCACCCAGCCCGTCTGCTTCCAGGTGCACTCTGTCAAGGTGGGTGGCACAGCCTTCAGTGGCCCTGCAAGGGCTGGCAGAGCTGCTGCAGAGCCAGCAGGGTCTGGGGGCTCCCAGCAGATCCGAGCCTGGATCCCCATTCCCCCAGCTCATCCCTCCCGGCCAGCTCCTAGAGCTGGCGACCCTGGAGCTCAGCTCAGCTGGAGCCAGTGATCCTGGCAGGGCCATTGCAGGATCTCAGCTCAGCAAAGGGAGCCTTGAAATTCCCCACAGGGTTACAGATTTCCTACTCTGCTGGGTTTGGGGTGCTCAGGAGCCCTGGTACCTCCTCCTGCATCAGATGCTAGGAGCAAACAGGGCTTTGCTGAGCAGCTTCACCAAAACCTCCCTGTACCTGCAGGGGCTTTGCAGGGTTTCCTGTGGCACCATTTGATTTATTTCCTGCCAGCTTTGCTCTGAAATGGTATCAGAGTGGAGCCTGGCATTTGATAGGAGAGCAAAGAAGGGTTAAATTCGGGCTTACAACATTAACCCTCCCCTCCCTGCTCCTCTGGCAGCTCTGGCAGCCCCTTCAAAGCTCAGGCTGATGCACCACCAGAGCTCCTTTTAATCTGCTCACAGCCACTGTGGCACCTATTTTAGCACAGGAGCAAACTGGCCTGAGTAAACTGGCACAAGGTTTGCAAGGAGCTTTGGTAATTCCTGGTGGATCATCCCCAGGACTTCACCAATAACCCACAGCCTGCCAGTCCTTGGAGCACCTGGGCCTTGGTTTGTGGCTGGGCATTTGGATTTTCTGGTGAAATTTTCTTCCTCTTTCTCTCCTCAAAGGTAAAACTTGGTAGTGAGAGTGTGGGTGATTCAGGCAGGGGTGAGGAGCTGTCTCCAGATGTGGTTTTCAGATAGAGGCCCCTGAGCTGCTCTGCTGTCCTGCAGAGTGTGAGGCTGCCTTGGCCACAAACACTGTCCCTATTCTCCCTTCTGGCTCAGGGCCCCCCCCGTTCCTCTGTGGCTGCAGGAAATGCCCACAGGTGTGAGCCAAGTCCCGCAGGAACTGGCTGTGGGGCCAGGAGAGCCTGGCAGAGGTTCTCCAGGCCCTGCTCTTCACACCTTGCCCGATACGAGCCCATGAAAAGAAAATAATCCATAGGGCTGAAGTGACCTGGAGATTTAGACTGGATCAGAGAGAGAAACTGCATTCCCTGAATCTCAGCCTGGTCTGGGGGCAGTGCTCCCGGTGATGGGGGCGTATGGCTAGAAGCTGGCTCATCTCTGAGAGCACAGTGACATCCAGTGGCAGGGGACACTGCCCGTGGCTCGGCTGGCCAGGTCCCCGGGGCTCCTGGCAAGGGCCGCCACACTCAGCTCAGGAAGCTGAGCCAGGCAGTTCCCCCATCCCAGAGTGCCATGGAAAGGTCCCAGCTCCACCTTGGCTGCTCTGGAGAAGCTAAAAGCCACGTGTGACACCTCAGAGTGACAGACGAGACATCCTCAGGCATGTTCCTGTCAGGGATATTCCTCTCAGAGATGTTCCTCTCAGGGATGTTCCTCTAAGGGATGATCCTCCCAGGGATGTGTCTCCCAGGGATGTTCCTCTCAGGGATGTGTCTCTCAGGGATGTGTCTCTCTTTCAGGTCCTGTTCCGGGACCCGGCGCAGGACCCAGCTGAGGATGTGTTCCTGACGGAGCTGCTGACCCAGGTGCAGGACAGTCCCTCCCACAGAGGTGTGTGTGTCCAACCAGCCCCAGCCTGGACAGGGCTCCTGCCATCCCCGCATCCCACCCATGCCATCCCTTAGCCTGCAGAGCTCCAGGCCATGGCAGTATTCCTTGTTCCTGACCAGACTTCCCTAAACTCCTCCATGTCCCTCCTGGGCCCAGGAAATCAGGCTGAACTCAAGCCCTGGTGGCTGCTGGTTCCTGGGCTCAGCCAGGGTTGGTGGTCTGTGCCTTTGGTTGGCTCCAGGGCACTCGGGAGTTGGGCCAGAGTCCTGAAGCTGGGCTTTCCTGTCAGAAATCCAGTTCCTTAAGTTGCCAGAGATGGAACAAGAGCACTTGAAGGCTGGATTGTTCAGAAGCCCTGTCCAGCTCCTCCATCAGTGCAGTCTGGTGTCCAGTCCAATGGACATTTGTCCCTGAGGCTGGGCACAGAGGCTGCAATGAGCCCGTCCCACTGGCACAGAGCCTCAGCTCCCAAGGCAGGGACAGAGGGGACAAAGTAAGACAGAAGGCCATTGTGTGACACTGGGGTGGCTCAGCCCATGCCAGGATCCCTCTCTGCTGACCACAGACAGGTGGGATGAGGGAAATTCAATCCCACCCGGTTCCCTTCTCGCAGAGCTGAACACGACCAAGAAGAAAAGCAGCCTGGATGGCCCTGGCATCGATATCACAGTGACCTACAGGAAGGTGAGAGGGGGCTCCTGCACCCCAAATGTCTCCGCTCCCAGGGATGCCCAGCAGGGCACAGATCTCCTAAAAGGAGTCCCTCTTTGTCTGGAATTGCTCTCCAGCCATGGACAGAGAGGCTGTGGTGAACTTCTTAGCTCACCCTGTATTTGTGACAAAGTGTCCCCAGCCGCCTGCCAGGGGCACTGCCAGGACACTGCCCCTTGCCCACAGGTTGTGCTGAGTGACCGTCAGAAGGAGCTGGCCCTGTCCCTGCGCTCCACGGGCCTGCTGATGAAAGCCATCCCTGCTGAGGAGGCTGAAGGTGGGTTCCTCCTGCTTTGCTGAGGTTTCTGGTGCTCCATGCAGTAAATCTGGCTACAGCCCTTGATGCCAGCTGTGTCTGGGCTGTGGGGTGGGATCAGTGACAGGAATATTGGTGTCCCCATGGTTTGATTGGGGCTTTCTCAGGAATGATGTGTCTGAGGCTCAGACAGGATTTAAGCATCTTCCCTCTGCTCCAGCCTTCTTCCTTCAAAGCACAGCCTCTGAGCTCTCCACCCCGAGCATGATCCCACACAATTCCTTTGCCTGTGGAATCCTATGTGTCCATAGTCAGTGCAGCCAGACGTGAGGCTGAGCTGAGGCAGTGCTGTGGCCCCAGACCAACCCTCTGCTTGTGTCACAGACCTGGGCTGTCTGAGTGTGACCATCACCGAAATCATCAGGATCAACAACTTGGCAGGACGGTCATTCTCTGTGAGTACCCGTGGGATCCTCAGGGGCCAGAGTCCCTTAGAACAGAGGGGAAAGGGGCAGCCCTGCAGGGAGGAGAAGGCTTTGGGACCACCTGCTCGGAGGGCATTTTGTAATTATTATCCATGGAAAAGTCTGGATGTTTGAGCCAAAACCCCAGATGCCATCCCTGCTGGTCAGTGCCATCCCTGCTGGTCAGTGCCCTCCCTGCTGTTCAGTGCCATCCCTGCTGCTCAGTGCCCTCTCTGCTGGTCAGTGCCCTCTCTGCTGGTCAGTTCCATCCCTGCTGCTCAGTGCCACACTGAATCCTACCTCAGGAGCCCCTGAATGCTTGAGCTGCTGCTGGGGTTATTCTGTGACCACAGGGACAAAGTGGAGGAAAAAATCTTGGCCCCACTTGGCTCCAGGGCAGGGTCTGTATTCTGCCATCAACTCCATCAGTTCCACACCTTCAGCTGCAGTAGTCTCCCTGTGTTATTCCTCTCAGAATCACAAAAAATAATTCAACAAAGCATAAACAAGGAGCAGGAACTTCACTGAATCTATTTATCAGCTCACAGAGATGAATTTGTTAGAATGGGGACTGAAATGTTGACTTCTGTCCTTTTTGTTTTACTTGAGAGCTCCAGTAGACCCCAGAGGAGGCATGTGCCCATGGTAATGTACCACTGCAGTTTGGGTGGCATTAAACATTAGTGTGCCTCGGTCATTTGGACCTCAGGGCTGGCTCCAAGCTGGTGGTTTTAGCCAGCACATTCTGCTCATTTTCACCTGGCTTTTGGGAATACCGAGGTGCTGCAGCCCCACTGCCCACAGAGACACTCCATGGGCATGGAGAAGAGACCACGCCCCAGGAGATATCCCAAACTCATAGCAGGGACTGTTCCGGGACTGCCAGTTTGGAAAGTCTGTCCTTTCAAAACATGGCCAGGTTCTGAATTCTGAGAAAGGATTTGCTTTGTGTCACATCGGAGGTTAAGAAAGAAAACCAGAGAAATGTCATTTTCTGTCCCTGTCACATGCAGCACACCGCCCGGGAAGGGGAGGGACACCCTCAGCAGGCTCCCCCTTCTCTCCCCATCCAGGCTGTGACAAACAGATTCAAAACACGGAATATCAAGATCAGGAGCCCAGATCAGAGACCCTTCACAGTGCGGCTGGACAAGGACAGCAGGAGAACCTACAGGGACGTGATCAGGTGAGAATCCTGGGGTGCCAGGCTCTGCACATCTGCCCTGCACCCCCTCCTGCCTTCCAGGGAGCCCTGATCCTCATCCAAGACAAAAACCCCACGTTCCTTCTCCAGGGAAAGCAGGGCACACTGGGGCTCCCCTACATTTGTGTTTTCGGGTGATGGTGTGAGGAATAAAATGGTTCTTTACACAAAAGTTGCTGTCATTGAGCCAGTAGAAAAACAGACACCTCCAGGGACAAACAGAGTTTAAGTCTCCTGAATTATCAATTATATCATGATGCTGATGCTCTCTGCACTGACTGCATCCCTCACCTGGGAGTCTCCAGCAGGTGCAGGTGAGGGAGAGGACCCAGCCCTGTGGGAATAATGTGCCTGGAGCAGCTGCAGTGACATGGGATGAGCATGGTTCAAGGTCCAATATAAACTATGAATTCCTGAGTCACACTGAGCCAGGCTCAGCACCTTGGGTTTGTGTCAAACACACACAACAGCTCATCTCTGCAGTCAAACCCATCTGGAAAAAGCATAAAAGCAGCTGCGCCCCGCAGTGGGAGAGCCCTCCCCCAGCAGGCAGTGCAGAGAGGTGGGGTTTGCTCGGAGATCAGGTCTGAACATGCAGTAAATGTGTTCTGTGCTCTTCCAGCCTGGAGGTGTCTCCCTGCCTCGAGCCCAGCTACTGCCTGCAGAAGACCAGGACCATGAAATTCAGTCCTCACGAAACAGAAGACGTGGGGCTTGTCAAGTACCTGCCCAAATCTCTGCTACTGCCCATCAACACTTTTGCTGGAGTCATGCAGTGAAGGAAACGGGAAAAGGCGGTGTGAGTTATGACGTGGGGTCAGCACAGAGGACATGGGAAAAGAAAACATACTAAAAGCCACCCGCGGTGACTTTAAATGGCAATGGTGTGAAGAGCTGCCCCAGCAGAAGTGGATAGGCTCGGAGGGCACAGCCATGCCCTGCCAGTGACAGTGAGACCATGGCTGACAGCCCTGCCAAGGGCACAGCCATGCTGCGGGACTGAGCTTTCACCTCTAGCACAAGTCAGAGAAAGGCTTTGAGCTCCTCCATTCAGGAAGAGTGAGGAAGATCCGTGGCAGGTGGTGCTGGCTGTCCTGTGGAGCCCGGGGAGCTGGTAGCAGCAATATTTATTTTGGAGAGGTCTCACAGCCCAGCAAGGATCAGGTTTTCACCTCACTACCCAAACATTTTAGGTGCTCACCTGTGCCAGACTTGGGCAGCAAACATTCTGTCCCTGAAGGGAGGCAGGAGGGTCACAGGCACATCAGGAAACTCCTGCACAAGCAGCTGTTGTTGGGATAATGGGGGGTTTAAGGGGTGAACAGTGGCTCTGCACCCCTTTGCCTCTTCAGGGCTTCTCTGTGAGGTTTGTGCACACCAAGAAAATGCTCAAAAAGCCAAAAGGCTTTGAGGTGGGCTGGAGTGTGGGCTGTGTGTCTGAGTTTGTTCTGTACAGCTGTAAATGATGTAGATGGATGATAAATTATTTGTATAGGTGTCATGGATGACTTATACCAGAGGGTGCAATCTTTTTAATGCCAATTTAAAGAAATTAAGACAAACCCAAGCTGAAACTGCCAGTTGGTTGTCATCGTGTGTTTGCACAATGCTGGGGAACAGATGCCCAGGAATTCCACCTGAACATGGGATTAATTTCTTCCCTGTGCAGTTACCACCCCTGAACAAATTGTCCAGAGAGAGTGAGGAGTGTCCACACGAGGGATATTCCAGAATATTCCACCTGGACACAATCCCGTTCCATGTGGTTCCCGTCTGTGTCCTCTGTGGCCCGGCGGGCCGGGATGAGGGCGAGTCCGGGGCTGGTCCCCTCCGAGCCCAGCGGAGCCGCAGCCGCCGCTCCCCGGCTCGCGCGGGGCCGTTGGGCCGATGATCGCTGCCAGCCCGAGCCATCCCGGGATCCTGTGGGACAGGGACGCACCGGGCCATTCCCGTCTCCATACTGGGCCATTCCCATGCCGGTCCGGGCCCATTCCCACGTCAGTCTCGGGCCATTTCCATGCCAGTCCCGTGCTATTCCCGTGCCAGTACCGGGCCATTCCCGTGTCTGTACCAGGCCATTACCGTGCTGGCCCCAGGCCATTCCCATGTCTGTACCGGGCCATTCCCATGCCGGTCCGTCCCGTGTCTGTATTGGGCCATTCCTGTTCCGGTCTCGGGCTATTCCCATGCCGGTCCCGGGCCGTTCCGGTCCCAGGGCATTCCCGTCTACACTGGGCCATTTCCGTGCTGGTCCCGGGCCATTTCCGTGCCGGTCCGCAGACGGCGCTGCGCCTCCGCCATCCCCCGGGGCGGGGCGGGGCAGGTGCGCTCGGGCCGGGGCCGCGCCGGGGCCGCCCCGGTACCGCAGGTGCGGCCGCTCCGCCCAGAGCGGGGCCGGCGGGGCCAGCGGCGGTGGCGACAGCGGGTGAGGACATGCGGCGGGGGCCATGAGCGAGCGCTGGGACGTGGGCCGGACCCTGGCTCTGGCCGCGCTGTTCCGGCTGCTGCAGGGCGCGGGCCGGGGCTGCGCCGCGCCCTTCCTGCCGCTCTACCTGCGGCTGCTCGGGCTGCCCGCGCCGCTCGTGGGGGCCGCGGCCGGGGCCCGGCAGCTGGCGGCGCTCGCCGTGCCCCTGTGCTGCCCGCGGGGCCGCGCCGGGCGGCTGCTGCTGGCGGGCTCGGTGCTGGGCTCGGCCGGGGCCAGCCTGGCGTTCACCCTCATCCCGCCCGCGGGGGGCACGGGGCACACGGGCTGCGACAGCAGCCTGCTGCTCGGCCTGCCCGGCTCCCTGCCCTCCCCGCTGCCCTCCGTGCTTCCTTCCACTCTGCTCGTTCCGGTGCCCACCGCAATGCCCGGCCCGAGGACCGTCCCGGTGCCCAGCCCCGGCTGGAGCAGTTACGGAGCATTAAACTCGAGCGCTCTGACGCACACGACAGGCGTGCCAAGGGGAACGGGGACAGCAGCAGCTGACGTGCTGGCAGCGAGCAGGAAGCCCGCTGTGGGCAGTGCAACCTCCCAGGGGTTCTTGGGCACGACAGGTGCGCGTCAGGAACGCGGCAGAGGGGTTGGGGAAGGTGATCCAAAGGGAAAAGGCTTCTTGGATGCTCCCTCTGGCTGGACAGCGAAAGGCATCGATCAGCAGACACCCGAACCAGAAAGGCCGGCATCCTACGGACCTCCCTTCCCTGGGCTCCAGGGGGAAACTCCGGGCTCTGCTGCAACCGATCTAAGTGATAATGCTGAGGAAAGCCTAAATGCTACTGAGAGTAATGAGCCAGCTTTGCTTAAAACAGCTCTTCCCGCTCTTGGAGATGCCCACGTATCCGTAAACCTTCCAGACTCTCGAGATGTCAACTTCGAGGCAGTGCAGAGCATCTCCCAGAACGGAGAGTACCAGGTTTTTCTCATGGTGCTGGGCGCCGTGGTGCTTTGGGAGCTGCTGGCCGCTTCCCTGGAATGGACCATGGATGAGAGTGTCTACGAGTACCTGGACTTTGTGGACTCCACGGACAGGTACGGGCGGCTGTGGCTGTGGGGCTCGGCAGGCGCTGCCGCCGGAGCGTGCGGCGTGTCCGTGCTGGTGGATCAGCTGGATTGCTCCCTCGGCGGCTCCATCCCCCGCCTCGCCGTGCACTTCTACGGCTACGCTGTCCTGGTGATGCTCTCCCTGATGGTCAGCGTCTTCTTTCCCGGCCACGTTCCCAGGAAAAGCGCCCGTGCTCCCGGGCTGACCAAAGCGCTGTCCCTGCTGCGGGGGGACAGCCGGGCGCTGCTGTTCGCGGGCACCGTGTTCCTCGTGGGTGCTGCCAGCTCTGCCGGGCACAACTTCCTCCTGTGGCAGCTGCAGGACCAGGGCAGCAGCGAGCTCCTTATGGGGCTCTGGGTGGCTGGGGGCCCGCTGGCAGAGCTGGCCCTTCACCCGCTCCGGGGGCAGCTGCTGCGGGCGCTGCCGGGCTGCAGGCTGGAGCTGCTGAGCCTGGCCGTGCTGGCAGCGCAGCTCCTGAGCTATTCCCTGCTCCGCGCTCCGTGGGCAGCGCTCCCCGTGCAGGCGCTGTCCGGCCTCAGCAGCGGGGCGCTGCGGTGGCGGCTGCAGGGGACAGTGGGGGACATCGCCACGCCGGGCACGGAGCGCGCCCTGCACGCCCTGCTCGGGGCGCTCTGCGCGGCAGGAGCCGGCCTGGGCGGCTTTTCGGGGGGGTTTGTGGTGCAGCGCTTCGGGCTGGCAGTGCTGTTCCAGGCCAGCTGCGTGGGGCTCGGGCTCTGGATGCTCTTCGTCGTAATTGTCCAATCCAGATTGCCTCGGCAGAGGAAAATTAATTATTCCCGGCTCCTGGCTGCTGATTCCAGTGAAATGAGTGACTCTGAGGAGGAGAACGAGAAGGACTGGCTGGTAAAGGCTATGAAGGACGAGAGCTTTAACAGGAATTGGATACAGCAGCATGTGATCCAGTAATCTGCACCTAACTCTGTGTGGTGGAAAGGGAACCTGGTATAATGATAATATCCAGAAATCACTGGCAGTTCTAAAGTGCTAAATGTATACAGGCTATAACTGACAGGAGAGATTTTTATTTAAAAAAAACAAAACAAACAAACCTATAAATCTTATTTTCTTACTTTATAGCATTCTACCTTTTTTGTAATATTTCCTTTTTTAACTTGATGATTTTGCTTCCAGAATCCTAAAAGGATATTTCAGGTGTACATTGGTTAAGTTAATGTAGCTGAGTTTTTAGTAAAAAACCAAATATGCATTGTTGCTGCCCGAGCTGCTGCTGAGGCTGTGGGTGACAGTTGTGATCCGGGCTGTGACACAACCAAATGGAAATTATTGACATGCTGACAGCACACAGAACTCTTCCAAGGTGGCTGTGAACTCTTTGCACTTTATAAGGGATGCGAATAAAAAAATTAGCTCATTTGTAAAAGAAGGTTTTGCCGCAGACTCTCTGCTGTGTCGTGTTCTAGGATTTCAGTGAGCTCCTGCTTGGAATCTGCTGGGAAAACCCTCCCGGTGTGCTCAGAGCCAGCGGCTGGCCCGGCCCACCTGGGCATTTCCTGGTGGTGATTTAAGGTGTCCCCGGCATTCCAGGTGACATTCCAGGAAGCAGCCGAGCCTCCCGACTGGTGTCCCTTCTGTGGGCTGGGAATTTCCGGAGGGCGGGATGGGATATCCGTCCAGGCTGGCACTGCTGGAAGCTGATCCTGCCTGGGGCACTTGGATCCTGAGCAGGGCTGCTCCCAGGCAGGGACAGCCACAACTCTAGAAAGAGAAAGGGGAGTTTGTGTCTGTCCCTCACTAACCAGGGGTCCCCAAAGCAACACCTGGGCACAGGTGCACAAGCAGAGAGCAGCGCTCGGTCCATGGCAAAGGATCTCCTGCACACTGAGTTGTTCCCACGTTATTTCCAGCTGGAAGTTACTGGTTTCCAGCCTTTCTCTTTTAACCCATTCCTGGGTTAAACTTCCTTACCTGCCCTGCCTTCACCTCCAAGCACAGATTTCAGCCCCTCTCCAGGAGGTAAGTTTTGTTTATCAATGAAAGATCGGTGGTCCGATGTCATCAAAAGATTTTAAATTGAGTTTAAGCGAGCCTTAGAGTGCCTTCAGCCACCAGCAAAGGTTGCTGTCAGTTATCAGGTACTCCTTGGTCAGGGAATAGCATCATTCCTGTGCAGAGGGATGGATTTTAGTAACATCTGCCTGAGAGGCTCGCAAGCCCCGAGACAGGCAGCTGCAAAAGCAGAATATTTATGGAAATGCATATTTAATATGACATATGCAAATAGCCTGGCAGTGTGTCACCCTGCCGTGTTGTGGGCTCGGCAGGAAGCGCTGGAGACAAGGAAAGGACTCCTGGGCGATAATTCTTTTCTGTGTATGCATCGATCCCGCATTATCTGCACATCAGATGCTTTCAGGGTAATTAGCTCCCTCTCTTCCTGGCACCGATTCTCAGCCAGCACAATGCGCTGCTGGAGTGGCTCTATAGATAGAATTGTCCCCGTGCCAAGAATAGCTGGAACTTTTTATTAAGATGTTATCTTCCCCCAGGAATTCAAACACGAGTGGAGCAATTTTGATGTCAAGAATTTCTCCCGGTCTTATTATCGTGTAATACCTGAGGAACAAAGCGTGTTAATGGGGGATATGCCTGCAGTCAGGCTCAGCCCTGCACACAGCATATCCAGAGCCTTTGTGAGAGGCACAGAAAGAGCTGGAATGGTTTGAAATGCAGCTGCTGCTTCAGCTGCCAGCGCTGCCCTCGTCAGAAGCCGATTACCTGGGTGAGCTGTGCCCTTTTCATCTGCCTCAGGACAGCAGCAGCTGCTGGATTCCAGTTTCACGAGGAGAAGCCTTGCAGTGACAGATGCCTGTCCATCCTGGAGCTGTGGAGAGGGGTGACTCCCCTGGATCAGCACCGAATGTGTTGAATGGATTGATAATCTTTAAAAAAACCCTTTATTGTGCAAGATTATTACACTTTGGGCATTCCCTTAAATCCTGCTCGTTCACAGCAAAAGCACATCTCCCTAAGAAGGAGCAGGGGAAGATCCCATTGAAATTCCTCGGGCTCAGAATTCCAAGACCTGGCTGCTCCTGTCCCCGATTTGCACTTCCCTCTGCACAGTGGATTTGCCCAGGAGATTCTATCCAATCCAGCAGATCCAATGGTGTGTGGATTTCATCTTGACTCTGAACTCTCTGATTTACTCCCGTGCTTTTATTAGGGATAAAGTGAGCATGTATAAAATGCATTAAACTCAAGTCCAGCCTGCAGCATCAGATCCGGCTACTCACAGTGAAAGTCATCCTGGAGAGTATTGGCCTGAAGAATTGATTAAAATACTTACAGGTTCATTTTCTCTGCACTTCTGAGCGACCAAAACAAGGTGAGTCACTGCAACCCCGCTGTTTCCAGGGCTGGTGGGTGCTCATCATTTAATGAGCTGATAGGCTCTCTCATGGCTCTCCTTCCTTGCACATCCAGACACCCAAACCAATCCTGGGGTGGCCCTGTCCCTCAGCTGGGAGCTCGGCAGTTCTTACAAACCGTGGGCATTCCTGAGCAATACTCTGGAATACTCGAACTTTCTGTTTGTCAAGGATCACCATTCCAGCTCACAGCCCACCTCCATGACCTCCTGGCTTTGTGCTCCTGGAAGAGGTGCTGCTGCATTTTCAGAGGAGTTCTGGAGCATGGTGCTGCTGCTGCATTTCCATCCCAGAGCAGCAGCTCCCATGTCCTGTCTTTTTCCCCTGTTTTTACACAGAGACTCTTAATTTTTGCCTCCTCGTTGTGTTCCACAGTTATCCTCAAAGAATGAAGCACCATCTCTCTGACACCTGTTCTGCTTCAAATCACGTGACTGGATCAAAAGTCGGGAGCTCCTCTTTGGCTATTGGACGGGGGAATTTCAAGATTTTGCTCAGGTTTGTGTTTCACTGGTTGGAGGTGTGGCTGCTGCGAGCAGAGCCCATGGGCTGGTTCTGGGCAGGGGCTGATCCCCCAGACCCCTCCCTAGTGTCGCTGTGTCCCTGCTCTCCAGCCAGTGGCACTTCCCAAAGTGTCCCTGAGCCGCCTGGCTGAGCTGGGGTGTCCCTGAGCCCTTGGAGCTGTGTATGGCGACATCCGTGTCACCTACAGGCGCCTCCTGGCTGAGAAGTATCCCAGCAGAGGACACTTGTGTGTCCCTTCCGTGTGTTTTGGAGAAGGGGGTGTTGAAGTATGTTCCTCCACAGCTGTGAAGCACAGCCAAGTGCTCTGGGAGCACAAACCCCTGTGAGCAGAAGTGTTTGCAGCCCACACCCATCCCCATCTTCCCGTGCCGTTTGCTGGGCCCAGCCTTCAGGACAGTGGCCCTGGTCATTGCTGTCCTGGCCAGAGAGAGGAGGGACCACCAGGATCCTGCTGAGGTGGCTGCTGCCACCGTGCCAGATTTCAGCCCTTGGAACATTGTTCAAACTCTCGCTGTTGGGTTTTTCCATGGGGAAAGTTGCTTCTACCAGAAAGCGCAGCTGCCCTGGCTCAGCAGGGGCTTTGGGGGGCTGTTGGGTGCTGTGCGTCACCCCTGGCACCCTGTGTCCCACCCCCGTGTCCCCCAGAGCCTGGGCGCCTTCAGTGCCCGGTCCCCGCTGTCACCGTCGCTGCCGATGCTGCGCGTTTGGGGGCGAAAGAGCCCTAAAGGGGTCGGGACGAGCCCCGGGGCATGAGCCGGGTGAAGCTGCGGGGGGCGGGGGCTGCGGGCTGGGGGCTCAGAGGGGAAGGGGCCGTGGGAACAGTGGGATCGGAGGGAGCGGAGCCGTGGGGTCGGAGCGGTGGGATCAGCGAGAGTCCCCGCCCCGGCGGAGCGGAGGGAGCGAAGGGAGCAGCGGGATCAGTGTGGAGGTAGCGGCGGGAGCAGCGGCATCAGCAGGATCGGTGGGACCAGTGTGAGCAGCAGGAGCGGTGCAGAAGGAGCGGTGTGAGCGGTGTGACCAGCAGGAGCGGTGCGGAGGGAGCAGTAGGAGCGGTGTGAGCGGTGGGAGCAGCAGGAGCAGTGCAGCAGGAGCGGTGGGAGCGGTGGGATCGGTGTGAGCAGCAGAAGCGGCGGGAGCCCCCGCCCCGGCGGAGCACAGCGCGCTGGGCTGCGGATGGAGGGCAGCCGCGCTTCGCCCCGGTACGGATCCATGGAATCCACCCGGTGGCCGCCGGCCGGAGCGGGGCCAGGTGAGCGCGGCGGGACCGGGACGGGACCGGCATCGCCCGAACCCAACTTCCCCCGCCTCCGGGGCTTCCGGACAATCCGGGCACCTGAGCCCCGGGAGCTGGCGGGGAATCGGCGGCTTCACCCACCAAAAGGAGCCCAGCCGGGAGTCCCCGGACCGGCACCGGCGCCGCCAGAGCCCCGCGCGGCGGCCATCGGGAGTGGGGGAGAAGGAGGGATGGATGGACGGATGGATGGATGGATGGATGGATGGATGGATGGATGGATGGACGGACGGGTGGGTGGAGTGGCTGGGGGTGAGAAAGGAATGCGAGAAGGGGCTGGGTGGGAGGAAGGGGGGCTGGAGGGGAGGAAGAGTGGCGGCAGAGGGGATGTGTGGAGGGACGCACAGGGGGAGCACGGTCACATCTCGCTGCTGCTGCCCGGCCGGACACGGCGCGGCTGCGCTGCCATGCCCGGCCTTGGGCACTGCTGTGACCGGGGCACAGCAGCGGTCGCCCTGTCCTTCATTGCCTTTGGCCCTCTCTGACCAGTTCCTGCAGTAGGACCCCGGGTAAGAAGAGCGGGGGATGCCGAGCAGGGGAATCGCCTTGAGCAGAGCCCTCGACCTTGGGCTGGGCGGAAGGGTCGCAGTGCTGGGCTGCGCGGAGGGGAGGCGCTGCAATCCCTCTGCTCTGCCACCCCTCTGACCTCTCCCCTTCCACTGCTCCCCCTCAGCCCATTGCACACAGCGGGGCAGGGACAGGCAGCTAGAGAGGAAGGGGAGGAGAGATCAGCCGACTCCAGCATCCTGCTGGGTACTGCTTGGGGAGTGTTTGGTGCCCACGAAGATGCTCAGCTCCCGGCTGAGCTGTGGGAAGTTTTGGTCCTTTTCCTTTGTGCCTTTCCTGGCAGCGTGTTTCCTCTCCCACACCTCCCGTGGGGCTCTGAGCACCTTCATCACCCGGGTCCTCTGCTCCAGCAGCTGGGTGACATCGGGATGGGCCAGGGACTGGACTCAGGGCGCTGGGTATGGCCTGGACATCCGTGTCCCTATTGCCTGTTGCTGATGTCAGGAGCAGAGGAAAACACATAGGTGAGTTAGAGGCTTCGTGGGATGTTGCCCTCATGCAGAGTTCTATCCCTTCCACAGGGGTCTGTCAAACGATTTCCCAACTTCAATCATGAAGAAAATTGCTTGAAGCTCACCCTGCTCTGTTGGCTGCGGTGACTCATCCCAGGCTTGCTGCTGGCTGTCCAAATGTCTTCCCCAAACCATCAGAAATGGAAGCCTCTGGCTATTACACTCATTAGTGGAGGCCCCTCCCTGGGGCCTGATTAGAGCGTCTCCAAATTTCTGTCAAAGCTTTCTCTCCCTCCTTGGTTTGCCAGGCTGAAATGGTGCCAGGCAGGATCCCTTTGGCTCAGGCACTGTGGAGTTTTCTGTGCGTGAGGGTGGGGGGAGAGGGGGACGGTTCTGTGCATGGCTGTGCTGCTGTGGGAGAGCTGTGGGAACAGAGGGATCCCTGGGCAGTGTGGCCACACATGGGGCCATCCCTGTCTGTCCCCAAAGAGAGATTTGGATTGTGGGCTTGATCCCAGCTTTAATGAATACCCTGCCTTGGGTGTCCCCTTCTCCAGGTGCTCCCTCCCAGGGTTTGTGGGCTTCATTTTCCGGGAGTTTTTCTCCTGGCACTGCCCTCCCTCTGCTCCCGCTCTGAATTCAGCAGCTCCAGGGACACAAAGGTCCTGTCAGAGCTTCTTGTCCAGCACCGATTGCTTTGGAGAGCAGTTCCCTGGAATTCCTGAGGGATGCAGAGTACCAGGACATGACCACAGCACCTGAAGGCACAGCCAAGGGCTGGCACCCTCCAGCTGAGCCCTGCAGCCCTGGCTGGGCTGTGCCGTGACCTTCGCACTGTCCCCATGTCACAGAACACTCCTGACCTGGTGAGTGTCCAACAGAAGGGTGACTTCAGAGCAGTGTGTGAGAGCAGAGTGGTGCCAGCCACACCTGATGGGAGCCATCCCATAGCCGAGCCAGGAGCTTTCCTGCTCTTGTAGGCACTGCCCGGGGGCTGGAATGACATCCCAGTCTCCTGCTGCAGGTGAGGGAAAGCAACTCAGCCCTGCCATCTCCTCCCCTCCCAGCCCTGCCACCTCCTCCATTCCCAGCATTGTCACCTCCTCCATTCCCAGCATTGTCACCTCCTCCCCTCCCAGCATTGTCACCTCCTCCCTTTGCCTACACAGGCGAGGAGTCACCTCTCCCGCCTGGAATGGTTGTGCCGATGACATCCTGGGATGAGAGGGAGAGGAAGGGATGCTGACAGCGGTTCCAAACCCTGGCAATCCCCCCTGGGAAATACCTGGCTGAGAACCTCAGCCCAGCAGGGATCAGAGACATTCCGGATTATTCCCCAGCCGGGCACGCCAGGAGTGGTTGTCCCCCTCCCCAGACCCGCCCCCGCGCCCCCGGGGCTGGTTGGTGTCCCTGGGGACGGAGGTTGCAGGAAGCTCTGCATTTATCTGTCTCTGTGTTTATTGGCACATCGGGACAGCCACCAGCCATGTCACCTCCGCCTGGGCACAGAGGGGACCCAGCAATGCAACTTTTGGTGACAGCTCTGGGGCTGAGCTGAGGCACAGTGGCTGCCCACAGGCACATCCCAGCTGTGCCACCTGCCCCTCCAGCTGTGCTGGTACCTGCACATCTGCCAGCATCTGCCGCGGGCCTCTGGGGCCATCCCCAGCTGCTCAGCTAGGGCAGCTGCAGCAAAATATTCCAGGCCAGAGGAACTTTGGGGTAGCAGAGCCCCAGAATGCTCGGAATGAGGGACCTCAGCATCCTGGTCCCCTAGCAACCGCACTCTGGTCCCTTAGCAACCGCATCGTGATGCTGTAACAGCCACAGGCTGATCCCTTGGCAACGAGGCAAAAGGAGGGGGTTGTGCAGAGCTGCTGGAGGGCTCATCCAGCCTCACACCCTGCCCAGCCCAGGGGTCCGTCTGTCCTGGCTCCTGGGAGCATCCTGAGGCTCCGAACAGGGAATGAGGGAGGAGCCACGCCCAGGCATCAGCTGAGCGTGACCTTCCCGCCTGGGGAGAGGGAGACAACCTCCGAGAAATCCTCATGAGTTTCCAAGCCAGAAAAAGCAGAAAACTCTTCAAACCATTCACACGAATCCAAATCATGGGATTTCCACAATAAACCTTCCCTGCTGGAAGTCTTGGAAGTACATCTCACTCTGGGAATGGTTTCCCCAGCAGTATTACATGATGGGGAGAGGACAGAGAGTGCAGAGTGTTTGGTCTTGTGCCTTAGAGGTTGTCTCTTCCTGCCCTGTAACCCTCAGCACTGGCCTGGCTCCTGCTTGGAATGCCTAGACCACACACTGTGACATCTCCCAACACCCCTGCCTGGAAAATCCTGCTCCTGGAGCAGCTCCATAACTGAACTCTCCCTGCATGGGGAAAGCCCCAGGGCTGCAGGAAGGCAGAACCTCAGAGGGAGATATGTCCTGGGAAGGTTCAAAGGAAGCAGACTTAGCCCCTGGTGTGGTGTTTGGAAGGGTTTGGAATATTCTCCCACAGCCTGGCTCTGCTGCAGCCCCTGTCCCCAGCACAGGGAATGGTGGATTATCTGGGATGTGATGGAGGTGCTGCTGCCTGGCACTGGTGACAGGCTGAGTGTCGTGTCTGAGAGCCAGACCAGGCTGGGAGCTGGCCTGGAGCAAATCCTCAGCTATTTCCACAACATTGGGAGTTACTGTGGTATCCACACAGCACCCACGAGGAAATCCATGGGACAGCCGGGAACAAATGAGTGGGATTTGTGTGTGAGTCACAGAGGGGAGGCAGAGCTGCTGGCCAGAGCTACGGACGGAGGACGTCGGGCTTTCATCCTTTCCATGCCTCTAAAATAGAAATTACAGCCCCTTTTTCCCACATTTCACTGCAGACCCTCCTTTGCCTGCCTCAGTTTCCCCAGGTGGGGGCTGCAGAGGGTGAGGGAGCTAGTCAGGGGGGCTCCACCCAGTGGGCTGGGAAGGATGGAAGGGTGTTCATCCAGCGTCTGATGGTGGGGGGAAGCAGAAGGAATTTCACCCCTGTGACTCCTCAGCTCTGAGCTTTGCTGCTCTGGCTCATGCAGGAGGAGGGTGCTGGGCAGGCTCAGGTCTCTGTGCTGGACATGCTGGAGGCTTCCATGGCTCTGGAAAAAGTAAGGGACATTCCCATCCTTCCCTCCTGCAGTTTCCATCTCCCTTGGCCTCCTGCTGCTCGGAGAGGGGGAGACTCCTGGGAATGTGGGGCTTTCTCCCAGCACAGAGCCCGGAATGGTGCTGGGAACAGGGGAAGTGCTGCTCTTCCCAAGGCTGCCCTGAGGTCCCTGCTGGTCTCCTGCTGCCTCAGGTGGCTCCCATTCCTTTTTCCAGAGGCCGAGATCGTGTCCATGGCCGACTCCACCACCACCATCGATGACATCGAGGGAGAGCTCTTCAGGATCGAGCGGATCCGGGAGATCCTGGTGCGCAGGGAATCAGAGCTGCGCTACATGTGAGTCCCTGTCCCCCTCCTGCACTGCTCCCCTCCCAGGACACCCCAGCATCTCCTCCTGCCCAGCCGAGCCCAGCTCAGCCCCTGAGGCTGCTTCCCACCTTGCTTCCCTTTCAATAATCAAGTAAGTTTTGGAATGAAATTTTCCAGGCCTTTCAGACCTGTGTTGCAATGGTGCCCACCAGCACCTGGGGGGATATAGGATGATTTCCATGGGTCTGTCAGGAGATTTCACGTGTTTGGAGGAAAAGGCCTGACTAGTTATCCACCGTTTGGGTTAATTAAGTTTTGCAATATCACTAAAGGGCTGTAATGAGCCCAGCCCTCAGATCCCAACCTGCCAGCCCAGCACAAACTAGGATTTTGGCAAAGGTGGCATTCCCTGGGCTGAAGCACCTCCTGTGCTGCCTTTTGGGTGTGATGGTCTCCAATGGTTCCTGCACTGAGAGACCTGCAGCCTGGCAATCCCTGTGTGAATCCCGTGTGAGTGGGAGCTTGGAGCTGCTTCAGAGGCTCGGATTTGGAGCCCCTTCAAGGCACAGTTCCCCCTGAACTCGTTGTTGAAAAGGATTTTTTGGGAGCCATCAAAAGCTCTTGAAGGCTTTCCATGGCAACAGTACCTGATTCTCTCAGGTGCTGTCAAAGCTCCCAGCTGCCGTGTTTCCTTAACCCTTTGTTTGGTTTCGCCCTTGGAAACCAGAGGGAAATCTGCAGAAACCTCAGGGTGGGCTTGGCTGCAAAAACCATCCCGTGGGTGTGGGGACATTCCAGGATTGCCTGGATGGGAGGTTTTGGGTGCTGTGGGAACTCGATCTCAGCTCTGCAGGGCCCAGAAGTGAGGCTGGGAAGGCTGAGGAGCTTCCAGGGATGCTGCTGCTGGAGAAGGGGCTCTGGAGGACAGACTTAGAGAGGTGGGAAACAGGGGCTGCAGGACCTTTTTTGATTCCCCAGTGGGAGGAAAGGTGATGTTCAGGGTGGTTGCACTGCAGGGCTCAGGGAAATGGAAAACTCCCGGGATGTGCAGCTGAACAGAGCAGTGGCCTCTATAAAAAACAGTGTTTGCTCCTTGTTGGAAATGTCAGACTAAAACATTCCAACATTTCTGAGGTGTCTGTGCTCTGCAAAACAGCGAGGCACCGAACATTTCTCCTTTACAGGGCAAAAGGAAAGGTGTGGATTTCCAGTGGGAGGTTCAGCTCCACCCTGGTCCCTCAATGCTCCCTGGGGCCAGCCAGGGACACCCGGCTTTGGGTGATGCTGTCACAAGTGTCACCAGCAGGGCTGTCACCAGCAGGGATAGAAGCAATCCCAGCCACATCAGGAGCCTCTTGTGTGCTTGTTCCTGCAACCTCTCCTAATTTTAATTGAAAAGAGAATTTATTATCTTTTATTCTCCCTATCAGTTTTCCAGAATTAATTTCCATTTAAATGCAACAATCATCCAACTCTAGTCTGAATGTTCATTTTCATTTTTATCACCGTGTTCCCAGCAATCTCTGCTGTCCCTGTGGCCCCTCCTGGTGGTCTGCACACCCTCTCTGTTACATTTCGTGTTTCTACCTTTATTTAACTCTGCAGGAAGGCAGGATAAAAAAGATCTTTTCCTATGGCAGCAGCTTCCACTTCGTTTTTGCTTTTGCTCTTTGGAGATTCTTTTCTTGGACCAGGAGAAACACAGCAACTCTTGCCTGATGGATGAGCCAGGTTTTGATAAGGCTTTGTTATCATTAAGGTGATGAAACTTTCTCTCTGCCAACAGCCAGTGCCCCAAGAAAACTCTGGGATGAAGTGGGCTGGCATTTCCCATGGGAAGGCAGGGAAATCTGGGATCTCCACCACAGGCACTGGCTGGGTGTTACTCTGGGGGTTTTTAACCTCTTCTCTTCCAGTTTTCCCCCTCAGAGGTTCCATTTGTGTCTTGGCAGGATGGACGACATCCAGCTTTGTAAGGAAATCAGCCGGCTGAAGACAGAGCTCCAGAAACTCCTGGTCCTGCCAGGTAAGGCTTTGGGCCAGCTCCATGTGGGTGCTGCATTCCCTGAAGGTTCTGCACTCCCTGAGAGTTCTGCACTCCTGAGGATGCTGCAAACCCCAGAGTTCTGCACTCCCTGAAGGTTCTGCACTCTCTGAAGATGCTGCAAACGCCAGGGTGCTGCACTCCCCAAGGGTTCTGCACTCCCTGAGCGTTCTGCACTTCCCAAGAGTTCTGCACTCCTCAAGGGTTCTGCACTCCCCGGGCCCAGTGGAAGTGTGGCAGGGCAGATGGGGGCAGGCAGGGCACAGCTGTGCCCGGGGCTATCCCAGAGCCCAGTGTGGGCCTGTCAGGTGCCACCGTGCTGCCTGTGCCTGGGAACCTTCAGCACGGAGGCAGAGCCCAGGTGCTGCTTAATATTCAGGTGCTGCTCGCTTCAATAAACCTGGCTCAGCATCCAGATGGAGACTCAGCTGGGAAGAGGAACATCCTGCCATAAAAACAGGAGCTCCTTGCAAAACAGACCCAAATCTCATGGGGGCTTTTAATTCTAACACCTTCCAGTTCATTATCCAAGACTTCCCCTAAACCATGGCTCAGAGCAGATAAATTGTTTTTTTTCTGCTACTGGAGAAATGAGCCTGACTTTCCTTCATCTGCTTTGGGCTTTAGTTTCTTGTATTTTCAGCACTCCCAGACTCAGCTGAGAGCAGACATTCTGCTCTTTTTGTCGTCTTTATAAGTTGACTCAGACCGGTCTGTGCTGGAAAAATCCTGCACATGCCCGTTCTTGTGAGACAGCCACAGCAGCCTTGGGTTTGGATAAAGACAGGAACACGTCAGTGCTTACTCAGAGCCCAGCCGGGGCTGGGGCTTGAAATGTCCCCAGCCAAGGTGCCTTTAATGATTCAGATCATCACCACGGTCATGATGGGCTCTGACATCAGCCGGGGGGAGAAAGGGGCAGTGTTTGTCCAGTGGGACCTTCACCCTGACACGTTCTTCCTGGATTGCAGGTTGTTCATTAACTGCGGATAGCCAGTGTTAATTAACCCCAAAGAGCAGGTGCTTGGGCACAGCCTGATGCTCCCCTCTGGTGTGGCAGCCAAGTGACACTTGAAGTGGTCCTGTGCCAGCAAGCAGGTGGAGATGGCTCAGAGACTGTGCCCAAGCGACTCTGCACTAATTCAGGGGGTGGAAGAGCCCCAGGAGAGCTGTCACCTCCAGACAGGGTGGATGGGACGAGATTCCTGCTCGTTGAGCAGCCAGAGCCTGGATCCAGCTGCTTCCTTTGGGTTGGCTTTGCCCCCATGCTCAGAATTGAGCAGAACAGAGCAGGCCTGGCCTTGGCCGGGGGGGATGGCCCCTTGGGGGTGTGAAATGTGCTCTCTGTGCTGCAGAGAACCAGAAATCCAATGAGGAGAGGCAGAGGGAAGAGGAGCTGGTGCAGCAGATCCACAAGCTGGTGGAAACGCGGGATTTCCTGGTGGATGACGTGGAGTTTGAGAGGCTCAGGTAGTTGGTGTCACTTATTGCTTGTGCTAGGGACAGTGCAGGACTGTGTCCTGCCTTCCCAGAGCTCTTGGGGGCCTTGCTGCTCCTTTCCCAAGCAGTAACTGAGTTCTTTGTCACAGGGAAAGGGAAGAAGACAAGGAAATGGCTGAGTTCCTGCAGAGCAAGCTCTCCAAAAGCTACCTCCAGAGAGCAAGTGGGTGCTGACGGGGTTTACTCCTTGCACTGAAACTCCCTGGCCTTTGTCCCCTTTCCCAAGCATTCTGCCTCAAAGATTTTACTGCCTGGGACTGGCTTACCTGGAGGAGGGTGGGGAAATGGAACGGGGGGATGCTGGTGCTTGAGGTCACATGGTGGGAATACCTGGAATTGGAACAGATGTTCAGAATCCCTTTCCCTCCTGACATTTCCCACCACATCCTATGAGAATGGGGCGGGGGAGGGGCTCTCTTAGAGCTGACAGACTTCATCTGTCTTTAACGCTGCCTCACACCTCAGGTGGTTGGAGGATGGACACCACATCCTTGGATGACAGCCACCCCCTTTCCTGGGCTCTGTCACCTCCCCAGGGTGCTGGGAGACATTCCCAGAGCACCCAGGGCAGGGTCCTCGTGGTGCTGGTGCTGGAGCTGGGGATACCCCAGAGCACCCAGGGCAGGGCCCTCATGGTGCAGGAGCTCTGAGAGGGTCAGCAGCAGTCCCAGAGGAGCTCTGAGCACCAGCTCCAGGCTGTGCCCTGGTCCCCAGGCAGAGACAGATTCCCCTTCCCGCAGCTCCTGCCCGAGAGAAGAAGATGACATCGAGGGGACAGCAAACCTCGGCTCCCTACATGAGCAAGACAGGCCTGACCCTGCTCAAGGAGTGCTGTGGCTTCACCTGCTCCATCATGTAGGGCATTGCCAGCCCCTGACACAGGACACGGCTGTGATAGGAGCACATCCTGGGAACCTGGGATGGGCTAATCTTGTCCTGGAGCTGATCCCATCCTGGAGCCAATCCTGTCCTGGAGCCGATCCCGTCCTGGAGCTGATCCCGTCCTGGAGCTGATCCCATCCTGGAGCCAATCCTGTCCTGGAGCTGATCCCATCCTGGAGCCAATCCTGTCCTGGAGCCGATCCTGTCCTGGAGCTGATCCCATCCTGGAGCCAATCCCATCCTGGAGCCAATCCTGTCCTGGAGCCGATCCCGTCCTGGAGCTGATCCCATCCTGGAGCCGATCCTGTCCTGGAGCTGATCCCATCCTGGAGCTGATCCCATCCTGGAGCTGATCCCATCCTGGAGCTGATTCCATCCTGGAGCCGATCCCATCCTGGAGCCGATCCCATCCTGGAGCCGATCCCATCCTGGAGCCGATCCTGTCATGGAGCTGATCCTGTCCTGGAGCTGATCCTGTCCTGGAGCTGATCCCATCCTGGAGCTGATTCCATCCTGGAGCCAATCCCATCCTGGAGCTGATCCCATCCTGGAGCTGATTCCATCCTGGAGCCGATCCCATCCTGGAGCCGATCCCATCCTGGAGCCGATCCTGTCATGGAGCTGATCCTGTCCTGGAGCTGATCCTGTCCTGGAGCTGATCCCATCCTGGAGCTGATTCCATCCTGGAGCCAATCCCATCCTGGAGCTGATCCCGTCCTGGAGCTGATCCTGTCCTGGAGCCTATCCCATCCTGGAGCCAATCCCATCCTGGAGCCGATCCCATCCTGGACCCAATCCCATCCTGGACCCAATCCCATCTTGGGCCACTCCTTCCCTGCTCCTCCAGAGACTCTCCAGGCTGATTTGCTTGGCCCACAGGATTTGCTTTACCCACACACCCCAAAGGCTCCTCTCTGTCCTGCCTTCCCAGGGCCTTACTGGGATAGCGAGTGACACAGGCAGTGAGTTTGGTCAGGCTGGGGGAGCCAGAGGCCAGGAAGAGCCCTGGGTTCCAGACTTGGAGCCAGCCTGGGCTGGAGGCAGAGCTGGTGCAGGCAGGAGGATGGGCAGGGTCTCTGTGTGTCCCACCTGTGGCCCTGAAGCTGCTCCTGGAGAAGGCTCAGACTGCTCCCCTGGGCACGTGGAGCTGCTGGAAGTGCTGGGAAAGGTGCCCAGCCCACAGGAGTGACACGGCTTCATGTGCATTGATTTCAGCCCAAACCAATAAATGTCTGGTGGAATCTCCCTAGGTGTTTTCCCGACCTGGGACCTTTTTAGGTGATGGCTCCTGCAACACAGCAGGATGGGTAAAGAGGAACAGAAACCTGATCCTAAACAGTCAGGCTTGGCTTTGGAGTTCCCTGGAGTGGCCAGAGCAGCTCCTGCTGCTGCAGCAAGACCCCAACCCTTCCATTTCTGGCTCTGACCCACATTTCACTTTTGGTCCCTCGGTGTCCTCCACTGGCCCCTGGGGACAGCCGTGTTCCCAACTGTCCCTCACAGGGCAGGGGACAGAGCTGCTCCTGTCCCATGAGTTCCTCCCACCTGCCACCACTGAGAGGCACCCACGTGGGTCACAGAGTGGCCATGGGCGGCTGGGGAAGGGACAGCTGAGTCACCTCTCCAGAGGGGTGTGGATGATCCTGTCCCTTTGAAAAGGTCACAGCTGAGCTGAGATGCAAGGGCACAAAGGCACAGCATCCTCTGTGCTCTGGGATGAGTCAGGAGCTGACTGTTCCAGAGCGGGCAGCAGCTCTTGGTGGCACCGTCAGTGTCTCTGTGAGACCTCTGGGATCCCTGAGAGCCACGCAGGGCTCACTCCCTCCTGCTTTTCTCTCTCTTCTGCTTCTGGGTATTTAAGCTCACAGTAGAACACAGAAGATCAGCAGGAAATGAAGAGATGCCTTAAATTATTTGCTATTTTTTTAGTCTGCAATATCTGCGGGGTTCTCTCGTCCTCTCCTCTCTCTGCCCGCCCTGCTGCTCCCTCACTGGCAGGGCAGGTTCTCACAGAGGTTGGCTGCGCTCCTTCATGTCCTCCGTGAAGTCCTGGAGGTCGTAGATGAACTGCTGGATCTAGGGTGGGAAAGGGAGAGGCCAGGGTCAGGGCAGGAGGAAGAGGGGAGCCTGTCCCTCTTGGAGGGCAGATGGTGACAGGTGACAGGACAAGAAAGCACCAGAATGTGCCTTTGTGGGGGAATGAAACCAAACCCTGGCCATGGTGGGGTCTGCGTTGCTGCACCCCCGAGTCCCTGCACCCCTGGACCCCTGCATCCCTGCATCCCCACATCTCTGCACCCCCTGTCCCTGCCTGGCTCCTTCTGCCCCCATAGGGCCCCACTCCCTGCTCCACTTGCTGGAAGGGACAGCTTTGCCTGGTGTCCCCACCACTCCCCAAGCCTGGAGACCCCAGGGGAGAAGTGGGGGGTGTGTTGGGCCTGGGGCCTTGGGAGAGCCATTCCTGCTGCTTTTCCTGGGCAGGGAGCGGGCTCTGCCCTGGCTGTACCATGTCCAGCTGCCTGTGGCTGTCCCCAGCTGCCACCTTGTCCTTTGGCTGGAGCCGAGTGCTGGCGGCCTGGAAGAGGCTCTGGACGGCCATGCTGAGGGACTTCAGCTCCGTGGCCTTCCTGGCAGCGCTGTCCTGGGCCTCGGCCCAGCGATCCTCCTGGAGGACACGAGACACGTCCCAGCAAAGCTGCTTCAGCACAGACCCCGGCTTGGAGAGCCCGAATTCCACCCTCATTCGGGCTGGAAGAACCCGGCCTTGCCCAGGGCTGGAGCTGGTTCAGCCTGGTGTGATGGAGCAGATCCAGGAGCCAGCCCAGCTGTTTTGCAGCTTCTGGCATGTCCTCCTTGCCAGGGCCGTGCCCACCCCGCAGCAGGGACAGATCTCCTGCAGCAGCACTGGTGTCACCTCCCAGCACTGTCACTGTCACCTCCCAGACCTGCTGCTCCTTCCAGCTCTTCCTGATGACAAACCTGCTCCACACCTGGGCTCTCCCTCCTCCTTCCTGGAGGGATGGGATCAGGCATCTCCTGCCCCTGCACACTCTGCTGCTGGGCCCTGCCACGAGCCCCTGGCTGCAGGAGGAGCCAGCGGCCAGTCCTGACTCTGCCAGGCCTTGGAGAGCTCTTCTGCCCACCCCACAGCTCCTTACCCACTGGTGGATGTCGCTTTGAGCCTGGTCCAAAGATTCTTTGAGCTGCACCAGGTCATTCTTGCACTGAAGCATCTCAGCTTCCTTCTCTGCCCTGATCTGCTGCTGCAGGACCTTGGCCTGCTCCATCAGCTGCCGGTGCCACCACTGGGACTGCAGCAGGTCCTTGCGTGTCCTCACCAGGGCCTTGTAGTAGGAAATGACATCCTCGATGTCCTGGAACTGCAGCACAGGGTCCTGGGGTCAGTAACACCTTGCCCTCCCCTCAGTGGGTTCTCCTGCTCTGAGCAGGGCCAAGGCCACTCCAGCTGGAAGATCTTCCCTTCTCCATTGTCCCTGCAGGTCCCTGAGCATGGCCACATCCCCTGGGCAATGACACACACAGTGCCAGGCCTGGAACTGGCAGCGGCAGTGGCACAGGGCAGGTGTCACAGCTCTGCCCCAGGGGAGCAGTGCCGGGGTGAAGCACAACAGCTCCATGTCCCCGGGCCCTGGGAGGCAGCAGGAGCACGAGGGATGCATGAAGAGATGTCCCAGCATCCTGGAGAGGCAGCACAGCTTTCCTGACAACTGCCTGGGTTCCATTCCTAGGCAGTTTTCACCTCTCCCAAACCATCAGTGTGACCTGGAATGGTGACACATTCTCCTCAGCACTGAGCTTTCTCTCCTTCTCATGGTTTTTGTTCAGTTTTCTCAATCCTTCATCTGTTCTTGTTCTCCTCTCCTCTCACTGCTCCCTGTGGCTCACTTTGGTTGCAAGGGAACCCTTCCCACCCCACTTGGACTCTCTGGGTTTGATCAAGTGTTGATTTCCCCAGCCTTGCCTCATCTCCTCTTGTTCAAAGCCAGATGAAGCTCTCCTTGAGCCACGTCCAAGCTCACCTGTGAATTCTCCACCACATTCTCCAGGTACCTCTTGAACAAGGAGTACTTCAGCAATTTTTTGGAGAGTTTCTGGTGCTGTTTTCTGAGGGCTTCCAGTTCCTTCCTGGCCCTCAAGAGCTCACTCTCCTTTTTTGTATTCTCCTCTTTCTCTTCTTTGGCTTTCTTCAGAGCTTGGGTTCGCAGCCTTTCGTTCTCCTGGTGAGGTTTTCCCAGCACCACACACAGCCAGAGGGGAAGGAAGACAAAGGAAGGTGGAGCTGGGTCACTCAAGGGCACTGGGAGGAGACCCCAGCACTGAGACCATTCCCCCTCCCTGTTCCCAGGGTCACCCCTCTTGCATTGTCCCTTTGGCCTGGGGACAGCACCTGGGGTGGAACTGTGCCTTTCAGACCTCCTTTACCTGGCCCTGGAACACGGCTGGGGACAAGGCTGAGAGCCTTCCCTGGAGATCCCGGGGTAAGGACAGGGCTGAGAGCCTTCCCTGGAGATCCTAGGGCACGGATAAGCTCTCTCCTACCCAGGGTACAAATTCCTGTTCCTCACAGCTCCAGCCTCAGGGGAGGCTTGGCCAGGAGTGCTGACCCAAGGCTCCTCCCAAGGGAGAGGAGTTGGTGCTGTGGCTGAGCAGGGGCAATGTGCTAGGTGTGCCACGTGTGCCAGGAATACCAGGTGGATGAGGTATAGGAGCTGTGCCAGGTGTACCTTTACAGTTGTTCCAGATGTTACCACGTGGGCTTTCAGCTGGGCCCTCCTGGCATGCAGGTCCCTCCACTGCTCAGCAAGGGCCTCCATCCTCTCTGTGAAGGCCTGGCAGCACCAGAGACAGGGTGACATGGCTGCCAGAGCCACTCCCTGCCTGCTCCTGCCACCCTCCAAAGCCCCACCAGCCACCCAGCCCATGTCCCAGCACCCTCCCAGCTTCCTCACCTCCTCTGTCTCTTCCACAACCTTCTCCATCAGTCGCACTTCTTTCATCTTCTTCAGGACACAGATGAACGAGTTCGTGGAGTCCTCCTCTGTCGCCCGGAGCTCCCTGCCACACATTTCCTGAGGTTACACTGCCTCCGGTTTCTGGCAGGGTGCTGGACTGCTCTGGGAGCTGGACTGTGTCCCAGGTGTGGACAGGACCCCAATCCCACCTCAGAACCCCTCTGGAAGCGTGGCCTCCCCAGCCCTCCCTGCAGGGACCCTCAGTATGGCCAGGGAGCTCCAGGAGATGATGGAGCAGGGAAAGGGAGGCACAGGAGGGAACGGAGAAGGAACAGGAGCTTGCCACGGCAGGGGAAGGAGGGGAGACACTGGAGGAGAGGATGGAGGATCCCCTCACCTGAGCAGGGGCAGGAGCCTGTCCTTGTACTGCCCCCGGTAATAGCTCACGTTCTTGTGTGCCATCGCTGCGGCCACAGCACCTCCTGCAGCTGGCCTGCCCGGCCTCTGGCAGCCCAGGGGCTACTGCAACACCTGCACAAGCCCTGCGGCTACTCCAGCCCACCAGGACAAGCCCTGTGGCTACTTTCAATCCTAGAGAGAGGCACTGTGGCTCCCCCAACCATTTTGAGAACTCCAGTGGCTACTCCCAGCACTCTGACAGCTCCAGAGGCTCCTCCACCCATTGTGACAGCTCCTGGTCACAATGGGTTCTGTGACACATCCAGTGGCTACTCCCAGTATTGTGACAGCTCCTGTGAACCCCGTGGCATCAGGGGGACTGACCACTGTATCCAGGACCTGGAATTTTTTCATTCCCTTTTCTTTTTCATTCATCTTCTCTGCTTCTTCCTCTGCCCAGATTTGGCACTTGTGTTCTGTGCCCTCTGCTGCCCTGAGGTCTGTCAGGGCTCCTGGCAGCCACGTCCTCCTGTCCAGGCACTCCCCACCAGCCATGTCCCCCTGTCCCAGCAGTCCCAGGCTCCTTTCCCAAAGCCCAGCTGGAGCCCAGAGCAAGGCCGATCCTCAGGGAGGGCTGAGCATTGCTCTGCCCAGGGCTCCTCCTCTGGGCAGGATGAGCTTTCCCATTTGCCAAATATCAGCTGATTGGTTTTTAGTGGGTTTAATTTCTCTCTCAAAAGAGGGCCCATGACCAAGGATGCCCCAAAAAGAAGGGATGGCGCTCATGGGCCAGCTGGGGGAACCCGGGGATGGTGGAGCCCTTGAATTACTGCTTCCTGGGGGATTTCAGCTCTAATGCTCCCTGCTAGCCCTGGCTTCTCCCTGGCTGAACCCAGAGCAGTTCTGTGAGCTCCAAGAGGGGCACAGGGGCTGCAGTAGCAGCTGGAACAGAGAGTTTATGGTCCTCCAGCCCCATTGGTGACTGCAGGGAGCATTTCTTGGGTACAAAACACACAAAAGCCGCTTTTGTGATTGTCTCTGTCCTCGCTGTTCCTCCTCCCACCAGGACCAGTTCCTGGGTCCTTCACAGCACCTCCTGTGCATAGTCTCTGAAGAAGAACCACCAGAAGCCTTGAAATAGTGAAAATAGGAAAAACTTCCCAAACTGCTTTTTCAATATCCCCCTTAAGAAATACTATAATACTAATGATAATATTCTAATAATAAGAAATACTAATGCTAAAATATACTATTAATGTAGATTTTTTAAAATATATAATAATATACAATAGATTATAGATTATATAGCTCTATAGACAATGCCTAAAATATATAAAATCTATAGCATAAAAATATCTAAAGAGGCAGATACGCTAGCTTTATAAAACTTTTGCTTTCTCAAAGGACTTCCACAAACAGAAGAAATGAGAGGACTTTCAGGATCTCTCAAATTCTCAATGTTTTTTAATTACATCAAGACCTAAATTTGAATGTTGCCATTGTTTTGGTGTTTTTAATGGAGTTTTCAATGCAGTTGTTCTCAGGAGATCTCTGATGCTGCCCAGTGCCCACATCTGCTGGACATGGCTCTGTGGCCCAAGGCCGGGACAGGAGGTCACTGAGCACAGGGACAGCGGGGCCAGGAGGGGTCAGGGCCCTGCTGGCACTGAAGGGTGTCCGAGCACAGCCCAGAGCTCGGGCCGGAGCTCCTGGAGGAATCCTGGGGAGCTGGGGACATCTCCTGGCCGTGGGATGGAGCAGCACTGCTGGAAAATCCCTCCCACACGACAGCTCTGCAGCTCCTCTCCCTAGATACTGCACTCCGGTTCAAGGGAACTTGTCTGAAAGAAAAATAGGAAAAAAATCCCTGTTTTTGTGACTAAACCCCACTTGTTTTAAATCACAGCATCTCTCTTAACCACCCTGAACACCAAAGCAGATCCTGCCTGATGCTCTAGGCCACATTTTATTTCAAAAGTCTGACTTTCTTCTTCAAGCTCTCAAAATATCTGTCATAGTCAGCATTTCCAGGTGACTAATCCTTCTATCAAATACCAGTGCCTTCTTTCCTCACCTCTCCTTGTTTCTATGTAAGATTCCTCACAAATCCAGAAAGTCAACATTCCTGGTTGCTTTTCCCACCCCTGCCTTTGGAGGGGAGTGAAACCCTGGGAATCCTGCCCCACTAAAGCCCCTGTTCTAACAAGCTGCACAGATCTCTCCCAAGGAGAAAAGGGGGCAGAAGGTACTGAAATTGTTATTAAAACCCAATTAAAGGAAATGGAACTGGCCCTGCTCAAGGGGAGTCACACAAACAGCACAACCTTTCCCCGGAAAATCCCAGTGGCACCTTAATTAAGGCCGGAAGGGGCAGGAATGCTGTCCCTGAGCCATGGAGCGTCCTGCCCACAGTTGCCACTTGGGATCAACTCTGAGAGCATTAAAGCACAGCCCTGCACCCCAGAAACAGCTTCAGAGCAGCTTTCAAAGGATGTAAAACTCACTGAGTGGTGACCAAACGTAAACCAGCTTAATTCCAGGGAAAACCTCCCAGCCCCAGACCCTGGGACAATAAATATGTGATCAGTGGTGCAGGAAGGTTAATGAAAGGAAGGGCTGCTGGCAAGAACAGGACCTGGGCACCGTGGGCTGTCACATCAGGGCTGGATTAGATATGGAAAAGCAGCACAAGCCAGGCAAGTGTCACTGCTCAGCTTCATCAAACTCCAGGTGCTGATTTTTCTAATGCAGGGAAAAGCTGAGTGTCAGCTCCAGGCACATTCCAGGCTGGACTCTGCCACCTCCAGAATCCCAAAGCTGGGCCAGGACTCTGCAAGGATTTCAGAGAGACCCCGAGCTGGGAGCAGCAGCTGAGCCCTACAGACACTGGGGGCTCCGTGCCTGACACAGCTCCTGCCAGGATCCTTCCAAACTCTTCCAAACTCCTTCCAGACTCCTTCCAGACTCCTTCCAGACTCCTTCCAAACTCCTTCCAGACTCCTTCCAGACTCCTTCCAGACTCCTTCCAGACTCTTCCAAACTCCTTCCAAACTCCTTCCAGACTCCTTCCAGACTCCTTCCAGACTCCTTCCAAACTCCTTCCAGACTCCTTCCAGACTCTTCCAAACTCCTTCCAAACTCCTTCCAGACTCCTTCCAGACTCCTTCCTAGCTCTCTCCCAGCCCCTTCCCTACAGACCCACAAACAGCCCGAGCTCAAACAAGAGAGCAAAGCTGGATTTCCTGGCAGAAGATTCAGGCCCTGAGTTGTCTCTACTTGTACTCTGAAAACCAGACCCACAGGGACAATTGGGAAGGGGTGGGAATTCACCCTGAAGGAGGAAATGGCAGAGTCCTTTTGCTGTCCATAGCTGGCTACCAGCTGAGGAACAATGCTGGGTTGTTGCTACCCCTTTCCTCCTCTCTCTTCTCTGGGAATTAACTCATTGGGTGCTTTAAACACATGAAAGAAAAAGGAGAATTATTCCAAGTCTGTGACCAATGTGGTTTGTGCATTATGGACACAGAACCTGTGTGGCTCCCACCAATCCCAAAAATGTCCACATGGAGAACACTGCATTTAATTGACCCAGAACAGCACAAAGAGGACACAAGAATGTCACTGAACACAGTCTTCAGTGCTGACTCTCACCGCAGGGCAAGAACAAAGGATTTCACTTCCATTACAGAAAAAAAAGAAACCAGTGGGAGCTTTAAGATCAGCTCAACGGAGCAAAGTTCACAGACGGTAAATGCAGGATTCTAATCGTTCCCTACAGGTTTTTTTTTTTTGTTCTATTTTAGATTTTATGCTCTATTTTTGGCTCAGCAACAAGCAAGAAGTTTTTCAGGCATGCTAATTGCAAAGTAGTATAAAAATAAAAACCTGTTTACATTCTCCCTAAAAGGCCAGTATTTTACAAAGACATTTTCCTGCATTACATCAGGAGGCACAGAACATGCGACTGCTCAGCCGTGGATTTCTCAACAGGCACTTCTGTTATGAAAACACCTCTCTCGTTGCTGGAAACTTGTTTAGAGTAGAATCAAACACTGCCAAATATTCCACTTTACCTCTTAATGGATTAAAGGAAGCTGGAAAACACAGGGCATGGGACAAATGATTTTATGGAGAAGTCAGGCACCCATGCAATGTTTCCATAAAACACAACCTCGGAGAGTTCCAGCCCCAGAAAGACTCCAAACAACACCAACCCCACATTTCCTAGGGGTTTGGACTCCTCAGAGGCACTGATGGCAGTTGAGAACGTTGTCCTCTATAAATATAGATTGAGCAGCAATCTTTTTATTGGTCTTCTGTTGTTGAGGTGTATCTGTACAATTCTGATACTTCACCATCCTGAAAGCAGGAATTTATTCTGCACCTTCAAACACTCCAAAGCCAGAGAAAATACTGCTCTCAAATCCCACTGATTTGGGGTTTCTGAGAACCCCCATCCAAAACCCCAGCCCCAAACCCCACTGAATCCCTTCCTGTGCCTGGGGCACAATGATAACGAGATTATAACGATATTGATAACGATAACGAGCGCATCCTTATCAGCAGGTTCCCATTCCCGGGGCTGATCCCCCTGTGCTCCCCCATTCCCGGGTAAATCCCCTCTGTACTTTCCCGGGCTGGGCTCTGTGTCCTGGCCCGGCTCTCCGCACACCCGGAGATGCTCCCGCTGCCGTGGCCATTAAACAATCACGGCCTTCGGCTGCGCTGCTCAGCCGGAGCCCCACGGCCTCTACATATTTAATATTTCGCCATTAAAAAGGCATGAAGCGACATTTCCTTTCGCCCCATCCCTAATGCACTTCCATCTCCATCTCCGGAGCGTGTGCCGGAGGTTTCAGAGCTCGTCGGGCTGGCAGGAAGAGGCGGCCGCTGTCCTGGACAAGGCAAATGAGGATAAGGAGGCCGGAAAGGTCCGGGAAAGGCAGCGGGAGCCGCTGCTGCCAGAGCTGGGCAAAGGCTTGGAGCTGCAGAGAGAACGAGCGGCCCCTGGCACCGGGAGCAGAGCGGGGTGCGGTGTGGGGACCCCCCCGGGCCCCAGGAGCGGGGCTGGGGCCGTCACTGCCCCTTCGGGAGCAGCCTGTGGAGCAGAGCCCCCGGACAGGCTCCGGGGCGGATAAGGATAAGGAGATAAGGATAAGGAGAACTCCCACTGGGAGACCCCCTCGCCCCCTCCCACCCGGCACAGCCCGGAGGTCTTTGCTGAGCCTCGCCCCCACTCCGGGGGGCTCCCCGCTTGTCAGGGACAAAGGCGGGGAGGGGTGACGGGACAGCCGAGCTGCTCCCGAGGAATTTGGCACAGAGAAGGTGAGGAAAACGAGAGGGTCCTCAAGCAGGGAGCCTTGCTCGGGAGATGCCGCAGGGCCGCGGTGCCAGCGGATGCTGCAGGTGCAGGTCACGAACAACCTGCGGCTGCTCTTATCACAACAGAAACGATCCGATTTTAAAGGCAAATTAAAAGCCTTTAAAATGTTAGGATGGTGCCAGCCCCACTCGCTGGGCCGGGGTGTCCCCTCTCAAGGCCGGGCCATGGCCGGAGCCCCCGCCAGCCTCAGCCCCCAGCACCTCCTGCCCCGGGCGCTGCGCAGGGAGCGAGCCCCAGAGCGGGAACTCCAAGGTTACCCTCGGCAAAATAAAGGATTCATTTACTGCTCGTGTTGCTGTTTGATGGTATCTCAACCCACGGGGTGTTTACAGCCCCCCAGCCGGGCCCGGCGCGGAACTGGGGCGATGCGGGCGCGGAGCTGCTCCACCCCTCGCTCTATTTACCCCAAATAAACGCCAGTGCCGGGGCTAGCCCTCACCTTAAAAGCGCGGGCAGGTGCCGGGGCCAGAGGGAACCCGGCAGGGGTGGCCGAGCTGGCACATGCTGCAGGTGGGGCTCAGCCTGCCCCGCTCCCCCGGGGGCGCGGCCGCCGCCTTCCCCATGGCCGAGCCGGCCGCGGGCGAGGACTCGGGCACCGGGCGAGGTGAGTGCGCCGAGCGGGGCCCGCCCGTGCCGGGACACGTCCGGCGGAGCACAGGGGCTGGGGCAGACCCAAATTCCTGCCCCGACCTGGAGCCTCCGTTCGGCACCCGGGGCCGGGGCACCGGCGGTCGGGTGGGCTCGGGCTGACTCTGCTCGGTACCGGGCAGGGCAGCAACCTGGGGAGAGGACGAGGTGAATTTGGGGATCGCGGGGTGCAACAGCCCCTGATTCATCCCCGGTGTTGTCTCAGACTGGTTTCTGTGGCCAGTCACCCCCGTGACTGTGCTGGGGTCAGGCTGTGTCCAGGACAAGGAGTCGAGCCGAGCCACCGCATCCAAGAGCTGAACCTTGAACCAGACTGAGCCCGGCCCGCTGCTCCTGCTGGCCTTGGGCCAGCGCCAAACTGAGCTGGAGAGCCAGTGCCAGAGCCCGACCCAGCCAGGCCGACAGGACCGTCCCGATGTGCCACCACCTGCTGTCCCCCCGTGTCCCCTTGGCTCAGTGAGAATCCATCCTTGACCCCCAGCAACTGAGCACAGCCACGATGGAAACATCCGAGAGTTAATGAGTGCGCGAATTGACTTTATCCCTGCCCGTTAATCAGTGGCCAGCAGAGCTCACCCACGCGGGGACAGCTCCCGTGCCCCGTGCAGGGATCGCTCGGACCGAGCTCTCCCGCAGCCCCAGGAAATGCCGCTCCCGTCTCTCTAGGAGGAGCTCAGACTCTGCTCTTCCAGCGCCGGGCTGGCGGCTGCCCGAGCCCTGCCTCGGGCCGTGAGCTTTTGGAGGGCTGGAAAGCCTCTCATGGTATGAGAAGAAACCCTGATACCCAGCTGGGACCTGGCCCCACGCTTCTCCAGGGCCCTGAGCTGATGGGAGCGGGAGAGGGCAAAGCCTGAAATCCTTCCCTTTTTAGAGGAGAACAAAGAAAGCCGGGACGTGGCTGGGAGACTTCAGAGCGTCCTCAGCCAGAATGAAACTCTGTTGGTGGGGCGGTGAAAGGTGTTCAATGAAAGCTCTTTGTCCTACAGAGGTGCTTGGCTCGTCCCCGGTCACCATCGTGGTCACGTCCGAGGCTGACACGTGGGACATCGACACCTCGTCCTGCCTGGGCTGCGGGCAGTTCGTGGATTGGGACAAGATGCCGGAGCCGCAGCAGCCGGCGCAGATCCCGCGGGACGTCCTGGACAGGCCCCCGAAGGAGCTGAAGAGGCTGGCGAGGGAAGGCTGCTGGGGCTGGAGCCACGGGGGTCGGGCCTGGCTCTACCCCCGGCTCATCCAGCGGGTCTCCTGCCGCCTCGTCACCCCCGACGCGCTCGTGTACAGGGACGTGGCCGCCCGGCTCTTCGGGAAGCCCAGCGTGAGCTCCCACCCTCTGCCCGAGTTCCTGGAGGGCTGCCCCATGCCCACCTACTGCCTCAACCCGCACGGGGTCACGGCCCTGAAGAAGATCCTCATCTGCGTGGGCGACCTGTTCCCCGACATCACGCACAGCCCCCTCCTGCCCGCGCTGGCGGCGCTGCTGCTGCACTACAGCGAGGACGAGGCGCAGTGCTTCGAGAGCGTCTCCCGCCTCATCGCCAGCAACGCTCCCCACGCCGGCTACATCGACCAGTCCTTCCTGGCCCACCAGGCCTCGTGCATGACTTTCGGGGACCTGGCCAACAAGCACTGCCCGGCAGCCCACAGGCTCATAGCCAGCGCCGCCGAGAACGTTCTCGAGGTTTACTCGGAGTGGCTGTCGTGGCTCTTCCCCGGGCTGCCCTTCGGCTACGCCGTGCGGGTGCTGGACGTGTTCCTGCTGGAGGGCCAGAAGGTGCTGTACCGCATCGCCCTGGCCCTGCTGAAGCAGTTCCGGCTCTCGGTGGCCCCGGCCGGGCTGCAGGGCTCCGACATCAAGGCAGAGCTGCAGGCGTTCGTGAGGAACATCGCCCAGCATGTGACTGTGGACAAACTCCTGGAGAGAGCCTTTGGCATCCGGCTCTTCTCCCGGAAGGAGATCTGGCTTCTCCAGATGGCCAACAGGAAGGCCTTGATGGAGAGGGGCATCACCGTGGTGCAGAGAAGGTGAGGAGAGCCCTGAGTTCCCCAGCCCTGGGGGCTGAGCAGGCAAAATGGGAATTCCTGTGGAGAACACCCGGGGGGAGCTGCAGGCACCTCCCGCAGCCGGGGCTGTGCTGGGCCCTGCCAGGCCCTGGGGGACCCTGTCAGGGGACAGGGCACAGCAGAGCTGGGGACTTGTCAGGGGACAGGGCACAGCAGAGCTGGGGATGATGGCACAGAGCTCACACTGCAAAGACAGGACAGGACCTGCTGCAGGGGCTGTGCCCCGAAGAGCAGAGGGGCCCCACAGCCCGACCTGATGTCCCTCCTCTCACAGGCCGTGCTTCCACCTGGCTGTGGACATGCAGAACTTCAGCTCCAGTATTGTCACGGCGCAGGAGATGCGCCTCGTCTGGTCCTGGATCCCCGAGCGCTTCTCGCTCTTCCCCCCGCTGCTGCTCTTCTCCACCTCCGAGGACGGCTGCAGCCTGCAGAGGTGAAGCCTCACCTGCCCAGCAGGGCGGGCGGGTCGGGCGTGGGGAACTCCGGGCAGGGCTTGGTGGTGGAGAAAGGAGCAACACGAGTGATCCGGGGCACCTCTGGGGCTGCTGGGGACCCTCCTGGCCCGATTCAGGGTCCCGAGTGTGGCTCAGGGGAGAGGGCAGAGGCTGGGCCCGATGGCCACCAACACCTGGGCACTGCCCGGGGCACGCAGAGCCCTGTGGATGTGCCAGGCAGGGACGTCCCCGTGTGCCACACTGTGCCAGGCATGCTGTGAGCGGCCAGGGACAGCCAGCACACCCTGCCCAGGGCTCCAGCTCCCCCTGAGCCCACCCCTTGTCCATCTCTGCAGGTTCTACACGTGCTGTGAAGGCTACGAACCCACGGTGCTGCTCATCAAAACCACCGAGGGCGAGGTGAGCGTTTCCCAGGCAGGGCTGGGCAGGGGACACGGTGGGTGACCCCACAGGTTCTTCTTGGAGCATCCACGGGCTGTGTGGTCCTTGTCCTGCCCCGCCCCGGGCCTGTCCCAGCTCCCTGGACAGAGCAAATGGCACCTCTGGCCACCAGGACACACCTCAGCCAGGGGTGCTGGGGGAACAGGAGGAGTGGGTGAGGGGGAGAGAGACCACGAGTGAGACTTTAATTGCAAATACAGACTGGCTCATGGGTCCTCGCTGAACAGACCTCCTGAAGTCAGCAGATGATTTGTCTGAGCCAGGACTTGCTTTCAAAAGCACTAAAGGCCATGTTCTGTCTCTGATTGCACGAGCAGCCACACAAGGGAATTGGAGGAGAAATAAGGACAGTTCCTCCTGAAAGCTGTGGAATAACTGCAAAGGCCCCTGAGCCGGGGCTCTTCCCAGAGACTCTGAGTGCCTCATAAAGCCCTAATTTATCTCTTCACTCTTCATCCCACAGTGGGGGCGAGTTCTGTGAATTGTTCAGGCCTCCCAAAGATTTACTGACCAACAGTGCTGATGCCCCCAGGCTGACACTTCAGGGTGGGGTGGAGATAAACACCTGCCACCCCCAGGGCCTCGTGCAGGTGACCTAGAAAACCTTGTTTCCTACAGGTTTTAGCTCCTGTTATCCCTTGGCTGTGCCAAGGACAGGCAGGAGGAGTTCCCAGCCCTCAGCAGGGCCCCGCAGCCATGGTCAGGTCAGGAGTGTCCACAGCAGGGTCAGCCTTGGCCACCGAGGCTGGGTGGGCTCAGTGCAGAGCACCGGGGATGGCAGTGCAGGATGGAGCTGGCACAGCAGGATTTGTGTCTGGGATTGCTCAGTGCAGGGCACCGGGGATGGCAGTGCAGGATGGAGCTGGCACAGCAGGATTTGGGGCTCTGGTTCCCCAGGGGAACGGGGCAGAGCCCCTGCCCTGCTGAGCCCGGGGCGATGCCGGCGCTCCCGGGGCTGCCTCTGTTCCCGGCCCGTCCCCTGACGGTCCCTGTGCTCTCTCCCAAGGTGTGTGGGTCGTTTCTCTCCTCCGACTGGAGCGAAAGGAAGAAGAACGGAGTCACATCGGGCTTTTTTGGGACAGGAGAGTGCTTTGTGTTCACTGTAAGTCACGGGTTGTGGCGGGGTCTGTCCCTTCATTGCTGTCCTGCCAGGACACCCTGTCCCTTCCCTGCCCCAGGTGCGGACCTGGACGCAGCGCTCGGCCCCAACCCCCCAGCAGCAGCAGCAGCAGTATCTTCCCGCAGCGCTGCGAGGTGTCCCAGGGCCGGGGCTCACAGGTGTGTCCCGCTGCCCAGGTGCGCCCCGAGGCAGAGAGGTACGAGTGGGTGTTCATCAAGAAGCCGGAGCTGGCCAAGGCCGTGCCCCGCTCGCCTTCCCCCGCTCCCGAACCCCGGCTCAGCCCCTCCCGGGACAGCCGCAGCCGCAGCCCCAACCACCTCGCCGTGCCCTCGCCGCAGAGGAGAGGCCGCCTGTCCCCGTTCCTGGCCATCAAGCACTTCCTCCTGCCCTCCAAAACTGCCTCCATGTTCATGGCCGGCTCCCGGGACAGGATCGTCATCGGTAAGGGGGGGCCGATATCTATAAGGGGGGGTCAATATCGGTAAGGGGGGGTTGGGATCGGTAAGGGGGGGGTCGTTATCGATAATGGGTGTCGGTATCGGTAACGGGGATCCTTATCGATAAGGGGGAATTGTTATCGACAAGGGGGATCGATATCCGGGAACGGGATCGCTATCAGTGAAAGGGATCGATATTGATAAGGGGATCGATATCAGTCAAAGGGATCCATATCGATACGGGGATCGATATCAGTCAAAGGGATCCATATCGATACGGGGATCGCTATCAGTAAAAGGGATCCATATCGATACGGGGATCGCTATCAGTAAAAGGGATCCATATCGATAAGGTGATCGCTATCAGTAAAAGGGATCCATATCGATAAGGGGATCGCTATCAGTAAAAGGGATCCATATCGATACGGGGATCGCTATCAGTAAAAGGGATCCATATCGATACGGGGATCGCTATCAGTAAAAGGGATCCATATCGATAAGGGGATCGATGTCCATGGTCGCTGTCGGTCCCTCCCCAGTGTCGCATCCCCCGCCCGCTGCTGCCGCGCTGGGAAGGGCCCGCTCCGGGTTAAACCCCGAGTTTTCCCCAAAGAGCTCCCGGTTGGGGATCTCGGGTTCAAGTCTGGGAAGGCGAGTGCAGCCCCCCCCTTCCTCCAGTCCGGGGAACCTCCCGAGAGCCCCAAGGGGAGCCCCGCACCCCAAATCCTGGCCAGGTTCACAGCCCGGGGCCGGAGCGTCCCTTGGCGGGTCAGGAACCCCCGCAGGAACAGCCCCGGAGCGGGGTCAGGACGGGACAAGGGACAGAGAGCGAGGGGCCGGGGCAGCCGGGCCCGACCCTGCGCTCGCTCTTGCAGGTGGAGGGGGAGGCCAAGCCCTGTCCCTGGACGCCAGCCTGCTCTGGGGACACACGGAGCACTGCGAGACCTTCGACAACCCCCCGCTCTGCCAGGAGAACTTCCAGGTGCAGCTCTTGGAGGTGTGGGGCTTTCAAAGGGCGTAGTTCCCGTGGGGACACCGCTCGTGTGCCACCCACGGGCACGGGGACCCCTCCCCGCGCTGGCCACCCCGGCCGGGCTGTGGCCACCTGTGCGGCAGCTCCATCTCCATCGTCCCCTCCGCGGTCAGACCGGACCAGAACAGACCAGACCGAACCAGATCAGACCAGATCGGATCGGATCGGATCGGCCCCGTGGGGCTGTGGAGAGAGGGCGAGGCAGTGCCAGGACCGGGACTGCGGGCGCTGCCCTTGGGGACATTCGAGGTCCCCTCCCACAGTTCAGACCCGGCCCACTCCACCCAGTCTGTCCCAGTTTGGGGTGCTGGACGGGAGGGCAGCCAGTCTGGAGTTTCTCACACCTCCCTGGCCTGTCTGCAGCATGGGACTCAGCAAAGCAGTGACAGCACGGGCAGATTTTGTGGGAATTCTGAGCCCAGACAAAACCCCACACTGAGCTCCAGAGCTCACCAGAAACGCTCTCAGATTCGCTCCCCCTGGCCCCAAGCCCAGCACAGCCCTTCAAGCCACCCACGGAGCTCTGCAGCCCCCGTGGGTATCCAGGACTGCTCGGGATCCACCAGCACCGGGAGAGACTCTCCTTGTCACCGGCTGGAAGTGCTGCTGGTGGTGGCAAAGCCCTGCCTGGGGTTTGTGGGGTGCAGCCACAGCCCCGAGGGGACCCCACGTTTGGGGCTGAGCCTTTTGCTCTGTCCCCAGCCCAGGGCTGGCGTGGGGCTGCAGGGCTGGACACGGAGGAGGTTCCCCAATGGATCACCAGGATGGGACATTTGAAGGTGGAATGGGACAGGACACAGGGAATGGTTCCCGCTGCCAGAGGGCAGGGCTCGATGGGATCTGGGGAAGGAATTCCTCCCTGTGAGGGTGGGCAGGGCTGGCACAGGGTGCCCAGAGCAGCTGTGGCTGCCCCTGGATCCCTGGCAGTGCCCAAGGCCAGGCTGGACATTGGGGCTGGGAGCAGCCTGGGACAGTGGGAGGTGTCCCTGCCATAGCAGTGGTGGCACTGGATGGGCTTTCGGGTCCCCCCTGACCTAAACCTTTCCATCATTCCATGGTTTCTGTCAGAGCTCACAGCACTCCCTGCCTTCGCTGTGCTGAAAGGGACCCTGAAAGGGATCCTTTCTTCTTGCTTCTTATTCCACTGCTGAATAAAGTTCAAAACTCTTGGAGAATTAAAAAAAAAAAAAAAAAATCCAGTACAAAGGGTGGGGGAGCAGTGGGGCCAGGAGGTGGAGGGGACATGTGATGGGGTATAAAGAGATCTGTGTCCTGCTCTCACTTCCCTGCAGAGGGTCAGCACCCCAAACCCTCACCCTGTGTCCCCACGGCACCCCAGCCCCTCACCCCGTGTCCCCATGGCACCCCAGCCCCTCACCCTACAGCCCTAGGGCACCCCAACCTCTCACCCCTTGGCCCATTTCCCTTGACTAAGGGTCTTCACTGAAATCCAAGGAAACTTCAGCCCCTGTGTGCTCTGAAAGGAGCCCAACATCCATCAGCTCATCCCTTTGGGGCGTTTCTGGTCCTTGTCCCCACAAAAGTGTTCTTAGAACAGCCAGAGGCCCGCCTGGCTCACTCCTGATCCCTGAGCAGGATTCTGGGCTCCTTTGGAACATGGAGCTGCCAGTGCTAGCACAAGAAGAGCAGCCCAGGAGTGGCTCTGAACAGTGGGGAATTAATGAATGGACAATCCCATCCTGCAGATCTGGGTCATCCCCTGCCCTGCCAGAGGTGAGGGACAGTTGGCCACTGGCTTGTAACAAACATTTCTACCAAAAGCACATTTTGTGCCGTTCAGACCTGATTTCACTGGAGCTCTGGGGGTGCTGTGGATGTCCTTGTCCTCCTGAGGGCTGCGTTTGGAAATTTTCAGACTTTCACACGAGGGGGGCAGAGCAGAGGTTCTGCATTGGCCCCCATGGTGCAGTTACACTGTAACAGAAAATGGCTCAAAGTGTCCCAAACCATTCCTTTCTCATCCCAGAACTGATTCCCACAGGGGGTGTCCCTGGGAAAGGAAGAGTCCACTGATGATTTGAGGTGAGGGGAGAGAAGAGGAGACTTCACAGGCAGTGCCTCCAACCTCCTCCTGCTGCCTGCAGCAGACATTTCTGTTAAAGACAGGATTCTGGAGCAGACAAACGCTCACCTTCCCTCCCTTCTCGTCTCCTCTCCCTTCCTTCCTCCCTGCCCTCTTCCCTCGCTCTCACCAAATGTAGCTTCCAGAGCCTTGAAATGGGAAATCCATCAGGTCCAGCTTGTTCTTGACGTCAGGGAGAAAGTCCCGGTACGTTTTTATCTCCCACCGCTGTCAGATCCATTTTCATCCTTCCCATTTCCTTTTCCCAGCTCTGTGCAGTGATTCCCCTCCCACCTACCTGCTGCAACACAAACAATTCCTTGTCACTACACTGTCACCAGCTCCTCGTGGAACTCACATTTAATGGCTGATGGTAGAAATTTCTGGCTGTAGCAGAGCCTTCAGTGCCACAGAAGGGGTTTTGCAGGTGTTTTTTTCCAGTCAAACCCGTAGCATTTATCAAAACAAACGTGTTTTCATCCTTGTTTCTGCACAATTTAGTCCCTGGAATTTTTAACCCTGGGAGAAGAGTTGATTTTATTTTCCCCCTGCAGAGCTGGGTGATTCCACAAGGCATCTTTGGACTTTTGCTTGGAAATGCAGCAGATACTGGGACTCGTATGGAAAATTCTCCCTCTGGTGCCCTGCAGAGCAGAGCTGCCCTGGGCTCAGCAGGGTCTGGCAGCCCCAAAAGGGATTTAGGGATGGGCACTGCCTGTCCCGAGAGGGAATTGCCCCTCCCTGAAAGGAGCTGGGCCATGCAGCTGCCCCTGCTGGGACTGTCCCTCCTCCCTCCCTGGGGGATTGTTTTCAGCACTTCGTTGTAATTTATCTGAAAAATACAATCCCAGAATGGTTTGGGTTGGAGGGGATCTCAAAGCCCATCCAGTGCCACCCCTGCCATGCAGGAATACCTTCCACTGTCCCAGGCTGCTCCAAGCCCTGTCCAACCTGCCCTGGGACACTTCCAGGGATCCAGGGGCATTCCAAAGATGTGTTCTAGTGAACAAACATCACCCTTTATCCCTAAAACCTTGCTCACAGTGGGAATTATGAGCCCCTGGCTCTCCATGAAACTCTAACACTGGAATCCACAGCCCCCATGAGGAGTTTCTCTTTAAAGAGTTTAGATCTGCTGGGGGATGGGAAGATGTTTATTGAAAATAAGTTGGGTCAAGCTTAAAGGAATTCTGCCTTTAGATGTAGGAGAACGTGTTTATTCCCTCAGCCTAATCAGAAGATTCCTTTGTTTCTGTTTCGAAAAGGAGTGGCAGAACACTTCAGTGGGGTGATGATGATGCTCCTTGTTTTCCACCTACATGGAATTATCTGTGCTTGCATTTCTGTGAGCTCTAGAAGTACTGGGATAAACAACAAAAATCATTTTGATCCCCGTCACAGCTGAGCAGCACCAAGGCTGCTGAGGCAAAGGGGTATGCACCGCTGAAAATGCATTTCCAGAAAAGGTTGATTTGCGCTGAAAGAAAATTAAAAGATATATTTAAAGGAGGTGAACTGGAAGAGTTCACAGGAGATCAGAGCAGGACAAAGAGCAAATATTCCTGCAGGGGAAGGGGTGGGCAGGCAGGGTTTCTGATGGTGTTTTTATTTATAATCACACTTCAAAGCATTGGGTTCTTGCTGTAAGGAGTAAATAATGAATGAAGATATTTTTAACCTCCTACACAGACTCTGCGTTTCATCTGCGAGAGGTCTGGCAGCAGCCAGAGCATTAATGGAGCTGCAGGGATAACGAGAGCAACCCGAACATCTCTGTTTACTCCAGGGGACTCAAAGCACAGCCTGGGCAGGACAGAGGTACAATTATGGAGTTAAAGTGGAAATCAAACCCTGGGGAACTCTGTGGGGCCAGGCTGGGAGAGCTGGGAATATTCTCCTGGAGAAGAGAAGGCTCCAGGGAGAGCTCAGAGCCCCTTCCAGGGCCTAAAGGGGCTCCAGGAGGTACTTGGGATAAAGGCTGGAGGGACAGGACACAGGGAATGGCTTCAGACTGACACAGGGATGGGATATTGGGCAGGAATTGTTCCCTGTGAGGGTGGGCAGGCCCTCCTGGCACAGGGTGCCCAGAGCAGCTGTGGCTGCCCCTGGATCCCTGGCAGTGCCCAAGGCCGGGTTGGACATTGGGGCTTGGAGCAGCCTGGGACAGTGGGAGGTGTCCCTGCCCCAGAAGATGTTTGGAACTGGATGGGCTTTGAGTCCCTTCCAACCCAACCCGTTATGGGATTCCATGATTTCATGAGCCTGGCACTGAATCCTGTCCAGTTCAAGGTAGTTTTCTTAATAATCATCTATTCCCTCTCAAGGTGAAGAACTGAAGAGAATTCCTTGGAAAAATCACAGCAGCCTTGGCAGTGCTGCAAGCCCTCTGATTTATCAGCAAGAGCAGGGAGCTTTAACCAGAGAAATTCCATAGCCAAAGGTTTGATTTCTGGTCCCACCACCTGCCCCAAATGCTAAGGTCATGGCAGGGGGAGACTTTTCCAGGGAAAACTGCAAAGCTCCAGATCAAAAGCAGCTGATGGGGCTGTGATAACAGAGGACTCCCAAAACGCTGCCAACACCTCATAGGAAATTTTTGAAGACATAGTTCAGGAAAGGTTTGTTGATGGATCATGTTCCCGATTAAAGGAATCCTTTTGATCTCCTGCTGTTCTCAGAGTATCTGCCTGAAGCTGCTCCCAGGCTGCTCGTGGTGTGGCAGTGAGGCAGGAAACCCCTGCTGGGGGTTGTGTTTTCCACAGGGATCAATCCTGACATTACAGGAGGCCATGGAAGTGCTGGAGACAGACCAAGGAAAAAATCCCACGCATGGAAATTACAAATTAGGAATTACTTTATTTCAATATTTTTTTGTGCCATCCTCATTTATTTGATTTCTGTGTTAAAGAGCCCTGGAGCTGGTTTGGGTGCAAAGGAGCCTTAAGGATCATCCCATTACAATCCCCTGCTGAGGGCAGGGCCCCTTCACTGCACCAGGTTGCTCAGACCCCCATCCAACCTGGCCTTAGAGGACAGCTTGTATAGATTTTCTTTTCTTTTCTTTTTTCTTTTTCTTTTCTTTTCTTTTCTTTTCTTTTCTTTTCTTTTCTTTTCTTTTCTTTTCTTTTCTTTTCTTTTCTTTTCTTTTCTTTTCTTTTCTTTTCTTTTCTTTTCTTTTCTTTTCTTTTCTCTTTTCATCGATCACTTCTTGGCATGGCACAAAGGCTCGAGCCTCTCCATGGTCCAGCAGTGCAGGAGGCTCTCCCCCCTTGGCACAGCCTGAAAATTCACATCTTTCCAAAGGAATGAGTGAACCATCTGCAGCTCTGGGTTAATCTGATGCCAGCATCCCTGACTGATGTCTCCCTGCCCTCGAGCTCCCTGGAGGGGCTGGATTTGGAGATGATTGTTAGGACTGCAGTACCACATTGCTCTGAGGGTTCATTTTTAACCTGTTAGCTCTTGACCAGAGAACATCCCTAATGGGGAAATACAGCCTCAGTTTCCCAGTTCTGGCTCGTTTCAGGAGACCTGAATTGCTGCTGTTCTCCTGCTTTACAAAGCACCTCACGAGCTGGGCTTGAAAGGGGCTCTGCTTTTGTTGTGCCGCTTTTCCCTGCCCTGGTTCATCTTTGTGGTGTTTAGGGGACGTTGAACAAAAGCCTGAAGCTCTTTCTAGTTTTCCCTTTCTGTCATATCCCTGGGATTGGTGTGCTTTGGAGCTGATCTGAAAGCATCAGCCCTGTGGCAGCTCTTTTTTATTCCAACAAGTAGAACAAGTGTGTTCTAAACAGGCTCCTGCCACCCTCCCCACCGCCCTCAGCGATGCTGAGCAGGAACTGGCCAGAGACAGATCAAAAATGACATTTTCACAATGTGCGGCTGCTGCACATCCCCGTTGTAAATCAGGGCAGGCAGCGTGTCCACACCCACTTTGTGTCTGTTACAACAACACGGGAGGGGCTTGGGGATGGGATATGGGAAATGCATTCAGTATGGAAATACATCCAGAGCTTCTAGAAAGGGGAATCCATTGGATTCATTTCTCCCCGAGCTGTGCTGGAGAGGCCACAGGAAGGCTGGAGGAGTGAGGAATTGGCTTCCAAAGCTCAGGCTGATGTCCCAACCACTGGAGCATTGTTCTGAGTCACTCTGCCTCCATCCCTGCTTAGAGCAGTGCCAGCAGTGCCTCCTCTCCCCAAACAAAGGCAGGAGAGAGGATGAGCCACTCCAGCCCTTCCTGGGAACAGCACAGAGAAGTGCCTTGGCTGATGAATGCTGGATGAGGCCCTGGATCCCGTTTCCCACACAGAGACTGGCTCAGGCTCTGCTCACTTCATCCCTGAATTGACAAAGGCAGCTGAAACCAAATTACAACGAAAGGTTGGTTAAATAAAAATGAGAACTGCAGGAGAGTACCTGCAGCATTCACTGCTCTTCTGAAACACCCATGGTTCTGTCCAAACCAGACCCTCAAAGGGTCTGCCACTTCCAGGGGCCCTTAAAGGACCTGGATGCTCTAATCATTCCTGCAGTGGGAGCTGGATCCTGATCCTGGGGTTAACAAAGCATCCAGCTGGGAAATGGGGATGATCAGCTCCTTCTGCTTCTGATGATAGTGTCTGCATTTCCTCACCTTCCCTAGGATCTGACCTCACTAGAATGTAAAAATGAATGAAGCTGGCATTAATTCTGTCCCAGCTGAAGTGGGACAGAAAATGAAAGGTGTGAGATCAAGTCCTCAAAGCAAAAAGATTTTTCTGCTACCACCCCTGGGAAAAGAGGAGATTTGGGGGCCAGATCTCACATCACAGATTTAAAGGCTGGCTTGTGTTTACTGACTGGAATTGTGTGCAGCACAAACAGCAGCAGCTCCTTGATATTCCATTTCAGCAGCTCTGATCTTTGATCTTTAAAGCACCACTGGAAATGTCTCATGGACTGGAGACTTTTTCCCAGTTGAGGAATGGGTAAGGTGAAGCAAGGCAGAGAGGGAACACAGCCCAGACAAGGGCTGGGGTTAATAGCCAGGAATTTGTGAGCTAAGTGGAGTGGACTCGAGGACTCAGAGAAGTGGAATGAGGCAGATTCGTGAACAACTCCAGGAAAAGAGAGGCGCTTGTGGAGATTGAGCTGCTGTTTGTGTTCTAAGGAGAAAGAAGAAGCCAGGATAGCCTTGGCTGAGCTCAGACAGGACCAGGAGGGACAGGGACAGGGGGTTGTTGTTGATTTCCAGCTGAGGGCCTGAGAGGTTGGTGGGAAGAGCCACAAACTGCAGGGAGCTCTGCAGGAGCCTCTGCTGTGTCCTGTGTGCAGATGAGGAAGGACAACCCAGAGTGCCACAACTGCCCTGGTGGAATCTGCAGCATCTGGGATCTCGTGAGGGAGACATGAGGACTGCAAAGGATTTAAAGTGCTGGGTCACTGTGTTCTTTTTGGGACAATTTTCGGTGAGGAGGAGGGGAAAATAGCATTTGGAAAGAGAAGTTACCAGAAAGAGCCATCTACTCCAGGCAGGCAGAAACTCCAGTTCTAGAAAGGTTTCAGATAAGTCTGACAAACATTTATCCCAAGTTTTTTTCTCCTACTGGATCCTGCTTGGCCAAGGGGGTGGAGCAGGGGATTTCCTGAGTTTAGGCTCTGTTTTCCAGACTTTATGGCTCTTGTTGAGCTATCTCAAACCTTCTGCATTGTGGTGAGGACCAGGAAAGTTTGGCTGAACAGCACCTACAGAGCTTCTGGATTGAAAATGTCACTTCCTATGACAGAAGAACAAAAGTGTCACAGGGCAGCTGTGATGGGTGGGAGAACTGATGATCCCAAAAGGCTTCATGGAACCCTGATCTGGGACCAGCACCCAAAAATACCCAAGTGGAAAAAGAAATCTGATAGCCAGGACAGGCAGAGAGCATCCAGACACTCGAGGTCTGGGGTTTGGCCCTGCTGGCTTGTCCTGATTTAGAGGCATTTTGCAGGTGTTTTACAAGAAAACACATTTCAGTTCAGGTGTGTGTTCTCATGACGGACACCAGATAACCCCCAGAGGAACAAACAGAAGGGAAAGCAAAATTGCAGGAATTCTGTTTGCAGCAACTCCAAAACACAAACTCTGGGGCTTGTGATGTGGTGAAACCCCACAGGCTGTGCTACAGGGCAGGGCTGGAATCCCTGAGCTCTCCAAGCACCGCCCTCCCTCTGCTCCGGGAATTGTTGGGTGGCTGTGCCCCAGGGAAGGGCAGGGGGGCTGCTCAGAGGACAGCAGGGATGGAGGGACATCACTCAGATGAGGGACACACTGTCCTGGGTGAGGGAGGTAATACCAGACAAGAGGAGGTCACAGCAAACCCAGGAAGAGCAAGGAGTGAACCCAGGATGGCAGAAAGGAAAGAAAGAACTAAAAAAGGGGGAAAACAGAATGAATCACTGAATGAAAGCACTGGGAAAAGTGACCCAGCCTTGGCAGGTGCTGCAGTTCAGCCTGGCAGGTGTGATGTGCAGGTGGAGACAAGGGTCAGATGTCCCCTGGGGAGCTCAGGGAGCACAGGGAACACACAGAGGGAACACAGGGAGCACACACAGAGAACACACACAGGGAACACAGGGAGCACATACAGGGAACACACAGAGGGAACACACACGGGGAGCACAGGAAACACAGAGAACGCACGCAGGGAACACACACAGGGAATGCACATGGGGAACGCACACAGGGAACACACAGAGAACACACAGGGAGCACAAAGAACACAAGGAACACACGCGGGGAGCACAGGGAGCACACACGGGGAGCACACACAGAGAACACACGGGGAGCACAGGGAGCAGAGTCTTCCCTCTGCCCTGCTCCTGGTTTAGCTCTGCTGTGCCCTCCTGCACTCGAGGGCTGTGTCCAAGCACCCTCCTCCAGGATCCTGGCAGGCTCCAGGGACAAGTGGCATGACTGCAGGCTCCAACCAGCCCCAGGCTCTCATGTTGTCACTTCTGTGACATCTCCTCTGGGAGCTCCCCACGCATGGGGAGCCGTGGCATCATGTGCATTGCCTGCAGCTAAATCCATGGATTTGCTGTCAGCTCTTTTAGCTTAACCTGGGGAATGGATGCTGGCTAAGAGCCTTTTGAAGGCCCTTTGTGTTACTGGCCGAATTTCTGGCCACAGCTCCCTGGGAGCTGCTGGTGCAGCCTTGAACTCTGCTGGGGGCTGACTCTGTTTCAGCTGAAAGGAGTAATTGTCACAATTACCCCAGTGATTATCCCACCCTGCCAAAATCAAAGGGATATCTGAGTATTCCCCTGCCTGTGGGGAAAACAGGAACAGGCTTAGGCAGAAGAGGGAAGGTTTAGATTAGAATTTAGGAAGAGATTTTTTACTATAGGGCTGATGAGGCCCTGGAACAGAGAGGTTGTGGACTCTTCATCCCTTTAATGTCCAAGGCCAGGCTGGACAGGGCTTGGAGCAGCCTGGGACAGTGGAAGGTGTCCCTGTACATGGCAGGGGCTGGTCCTTAAGGAAGAACCTTAAAATCCTTTCCAACCCAAACCATTCTGGGATTCTCAGATTCCAGGTGTTGCCAGCCTGGTCTGGAATTCCCCAGACTTGCACAAGCAGCTGGAGCAGGAGCTGTGGGGATGCTGCTCTCTCTCAGCTGCTTTTCCTTACAGCTGAGGTAACCTTAAAGCATTTTTACAGTTAGAGGAGACTCTGTTTTTTATATTTCCCCCAACAGTGCCCACAGCACTGAAAAAATGGGTCAGACTCATTCAGGGGGACCAGGAGTTTTCTGTTCCTTTCAGATTGGTGTGAAGGATTCCTCACTTCCGAGAATCATCCTGGCAGTTGTTATAACACTTCCATGTTGTCGCTGCCACCTTTCCCAAGAGGCTCCTGGCGCAGCCTGACTCGGATCCGCTCCCTTTTGGAGGCTCTCTCGATTTCACTCCGTCTCTCTTCCCTCCCCCCTTCTGCCCTGCCTTTAATGAATGACTTGTTGTGTAAATTCAGTCTTCTGTGTTTATTTTAATTTGTCTGGTCCTGATTAGGGAAAAAGCCCTCAGCTCCAAGTCCTGGCATTTGCTGGGAAGTTCTTTTGAACCAAATTTTTAACCCTGTGTTCTCAAAGGAATTCAGGGATCCTGGGGCTGCTTCTTTTGCAGTATCCAATTTAAAGCTCTCTTCAGGGACCTGGTTCTGGAGAGTGAAGACACTGCTAAAAATGCCTGGGTGTTTCCAGCTAGACACACTCAGATTCCCGGGTGCTGGCCTGATTCTTCAAACAGGCTCCACATTTCCACAGAAGAAGTGCTTACTACTAAGTCAGTATCACATCTAGGATTAAAAGCAACAGCTCTCAAGTACTGTTTGTGTAAAGATCAGTGCAGGCAGCAGCCTGGGATATAAGCAAAGGATTTCTCTTGCAGGCATTAGAGACCTGAGAGAATTATGTCATCAATTAAAATGCAGCAGAATGCTGCAGCCCTTAATGCTGAGGATCTCAGATGTTTTAGTTAATGGAGATGATTTATCTCTCACACCTGCATTGACAGTTCTGGTAGGCAATGGGGACAGGCATTTAAAGGTATCATTGCTTGTTTTCCCTCATGTGCCACAAAACACATTTCCTACTCACAGCACAGCAAAGGTGGATCCTTTCGGCCTGTGCCCTTCTGCTGTCCATCAAACTCTGAACAAATCCTCTTCCTTCTGCCTGAAAATCCCCTGCTCTCATTACTGGAGCCTTCAGCACAGGAATTCAGTCATTCCATCCTCCCTTCCTCTGGAGACCCTGGTGCTCTGAGCCATAAACACTCCAGCAGGTTCCACAGGTTCTGCAGCAACGCTCGCTGGGCTTGGGATCTGGGATCCAACCGCTGGAATATGGAACAGGCTGGCAAAACCTCTGTGCTTCTGTGCGGGAATGAGGAGGGCACTGGAGCCTGGGAGAGCCACCCAGGGGTCTCAAGGAGTTTCATCACTGCCAGGTCCCCCTGGGGCAGAGTTTGGAGGTGCAGAAGGGGCAGGGTTTGGAGATCAGGACTCTGCCTGGCACAGCCCTACCTCAGCAGAGCCATTTGGGTCACCCCAAACCTGTCACTGCAGGAGGGGGAGGATCCAAGGACCCACTGGAGAGCCAGAGTCTTCTGTTGGTGTGGCTGCTCCCAGAGCTCTGCACTCTCCTCCTGCCCCAGATGGTTCTTCATGCCTGGGAGGCAGCAAAGTGAGAGGAATGTCCCTGATTCTGTCACCCTCTGGCTCTGCGAGGGCAGGAGCTGTGGCTGCTGAGCCTCACTTTCTGCCTGTGACAGCAGCCAGCTGGCTGAGCCCTGGGCTTGCCACCCTCCACGTGAACACCTGAGAGCTCAGGTTCTCTGGAAAGGCCCCGTCCCGCCCATCCTGCTCTTCAGTGGGAAGCAGCATCACTTGATGAAACCAGCCCCAACTGTAAGCAGAGGCAGTGGCTGAATTCACCTGGAGGAGCCAATGTAGGTCACCAAGCATTGGCAGCAGCAGCAGCTCCCCTGTCCCATGGCACAGCACAGCCGTGTCCCTTTAGCCCCCACCCCAGTGTCCGTGCCCAAGGCTGTGCCCCAGCTGCTGCAGGGATGGGTGATTCGGGGCATGTCCTCACATTCCAACGGGAAACAGAGGCCACAACCTCCCAGACTGCAGCTGTGGGTGACTCTGTGGCATTTCAGGCTCGTGCTCAGCTTGGCAGGACCTGCTCGCCAGCATATCCCTGTCTCTGCTGCCACATCCCTGTCCTTCCCAGCACATCCCCGTCCCTACTGCCACATCCCTGTCCCTCCCGGCACGTGTCACCGTGTCACAATGTGAGTTTCCCCTCCAGCCCGGCACACGCCAGGCAGCCGGGGAGCCCCGGGGCGGTGCGAACGGCTGTGATCCCCATGGATCCCTCCAGACAAACCCAGCAAAACCGAGCCGCTCCCTGCCGGGCCGGGCTGAGCCGGAGCTCGATGCTCACATCTCTGTAAGGCGTTTATTTATCTCCCAGACACCCAAGGTGTGAGGCTGGTGCCCAGCCGAGATCTCTGAGCTCCCCCAGCCTGGCTGAGTCCCTGGGAGAGCCGGGGGCACTTTCCAGGCACAAGCACCTGTGGATCCCGGCTCAGCTCCCCCTCCCCACTGCCGGGTTCAGCTCCTGCTGCAGGATCGCATCGTCTCAGTTCACAGGGATAATGGGCGGAAAGAGCCTAGAGACACCTGCCCAGTGAAGCAGCCAGGGATGGAACAGATGTATTAAAATCTGAATGAAATTGCTGCCAACAAAGTGCAGGAGTTCCTGCAGCTCGGGGTTATCTGCTGCTTTCCCATTCTGAACCGACGGAGCATGGTCAGCTCTATTCATCAGCCTGAGCTCAGAGCCCTGGAAAAGCAGAATTTCTCTGCCTTGATGCTGTCCCTCCTCAAAGAGACTCCCAAAAAAGGCAGGCCCCATGCATCTTTCATGGGGCACTAAATAACTCATTCTGCTATCTATCATTTAATCCGAGCTGCAGAGGCTGAGGAGGGAGGGGGTTTGAGAGGGGAGATTTCTCTGCCTGCCTTGAGCCCTAAAACCGCTGCAGGCAGGGAGGAGGCGGGGAGGGGGCAGTGCCAGCTCTCCCAGCCCCACCCAGGCTGCCCCAGCTGCCCCCAGGCCGGGAGCAGGATGGGGCTGTTGAAAGCACATTTCCACTCCACAGCACAGATGTTCCCAGCCCGTGCCAAGAGAGCGGGAGAGGCTCAAAGAAAGCAAACATTGTCCCAGGGCAGAGCGCAGTGAGCAGGGAGGAAGGTTTCTCTTTTTTTGCTGTTATTATTATCACGATGATTTGGCAGTGCGGAAATGGATTTCTCTCGGGCTTGAGCCAGTTCAGCTCAGATCTATTCAGGATTTTATCCTGAAATCCAAGTGCCTCCATGGCACAAGGACTCATGCTCAGCAAGAAGGAACATTTCTAGTGCTGTCCTGTCCCCATGTCTCCCTAATCCAACCCAAACCCTCTGTGTTTTTATATCCATCCAGGCTGTCTGGTACCCCAGGCAGTTCATGCCGTAACAACAAGGAATTTTCCATCATAGTGTCCAAGTGTTTCCATCCTTTCATTGTATTTGACACTCAGATTTTGCCCACCCCACATTTGCTCTGAAGCCGAAGCAGGAAATGGCAGCTTGAGAGACAGGAGCTGGAGAGAGCCAGGAGATCCCAAAAAAGGCATTTTAGGGAGAAAGTGCTGACGCAACCCAGCAGTGCCGGATGCTGCAGCGTTGATAAATATTTGATTTAGCCTGAATAGGAAAGCATCACGTTCAGAATGACCTGAACAAGAGGCAAGATGACAAATACAGTGCCACTGATAGGGCAGATTCACACGGTGAGCATTCCTGAGATTCACTCCGGTGTGCAAATTGCCTTAAATTGGAATGAACTGGAGTTACCTGTGGGAAAGGCACCTCTGCCTGCTCCAGGCTGGATGGGATGCACTGACAGCCACGGGATGCCTCTGCCTATGCTTGGAAAGGCACTGTTTTGGTTTTCAGTCATTCGCTGATGTGTGCTGTCAGAATTCCTGCACCGGCATCACAGGAGCTAGCTGTGGGGGTTGACAGGATCCCAGGAAAAATTATTTCACTACCCAGTACTTCCTAATCCTGGCAAGTTTGGGGTTTTTGACATGACTGAGTTTCACTCTCTCATTTTAGACCATTTTCCTCGGCTGTGTTTGTCAGCTCCCCCATTCCATCCATCTCCCTCTAAAAAAACCCAGGTTCTCATCCAACTCTCAGTTCAGCCCTGCCTCTGGATTCTCCACCCCCCTCACTGTTCTTTAGGCTTTTCCTCACTTTCCTTAAGGAGTTGCTTTGGATTTTCGGTTGTCCTCAGTTCAGCACGAGCCCTGCCCTGGTTCCCTCTCTCCCTCCCTGCACTGCAGCTCTGGCTCGCGTGGGATGCTCAGGGCGTGAGCGTCCAGCCAAAACCAGCCAGAGAGAAACAACAAGTGCTTTTCTCTTCAGTGAGCCGGGAGCTGCTCTAGATAAACCCATTCTTCCCACGCTGCGTGAAGCACAACCTGCCCTTGTTCGAGAATTCAGAGAGGAAAATCCCCACATCCTCACACAAATGCTCTGGCAGATCCCAGTTTCCATCTCCTCAGGATCTGCAGTGGGGTTTGCAGTGGGGGGTGGTGGGAGCAGGGCCAGGAACCTGCCAGGGGTCCCAGGGAACACTCGGGACTCTGCTTTGTGGAGTGTCACCTTTGGATAGGAGAAGGGAACCTGATATTAAGGATGTCTTTCGTAAAGGAGCATTTCATCCACTGGTTTTGTAATGATGGATTTCACAGCTCTGGCCAGGAGGATGCTGAGAAATGAACTTCAGCATTGGATGCAGAGTCTGCTCAGGAGTCAAACCTCTGAGCTTGAGGGTGTTTGTAGCTGGAATTTCAGCTCAGCCCGGACTTCTCTGAGTGCCTGGGCCAGCAAGAGCCTCGGCGATGCCAGCAGCTTTCCTCAGGCAGCTGAGGTCGGGAGGTCGAGAGCTGGGAGCCCCCACGGTGCTTCTGGGCCTCTGCAGGGCCAGGGGCTGCCCTGAGCCCCTGCACTGGCTCCCCGGGCACAGCACCCCCGGCAGGGCTGCTTCCATCGCCATTCCCATCGCTCCAGGAGGAAAGGCTGAGTGCCCAGAGTGGCCCCGCGTGGGAGCTGCAAGGCGGCTGCTCCCTCGGGGGGCTGGCAGGGGACAGGGGGTGACCCCAGCCAGGCTCTCAGGGGACATCCTTTGTCCATCAGGGCTGCCTGCGGGCGGGAGGAAACTTCGGCTGGGTTCAATTCTCTGTCCGCTCTGGATAAGCAGCTCCTGAGCCTCGGGCCACTCGCGGTGGAGCCGCCCCCGGGGATCCACGGGCGGCTGATTCCCCTCCATTGCTCAGCATCGACAGAACGGTGTGGATTTAGTCTGACATCGCTCCAGGGGCAGCACACGGCCCTGTGCCCGATCCGTGCCCGCTACACCGCTGGCTGCCAGCCTGGCATCCCCCTGGGAGGTCACCATCCTGTCACCACCCTCGAGCTCACACCCCGGCCCAGGGACATCTGCCCTGCGGGGAGGCGGGACCGTGACATCCAACAGCACCTCCTGACCCTTTCTCTGTCATCCTGCTCCATCTCCCTGACTCCAACCAGACACCAGGGTGTGGTGCCAAACAGTGTGGGATGGGCAGGAGGTGGCCAAAAGTTCTGGACTCTGCCAGAACTGGGTTGGAAACCCCCGTTTTGTGACTCTGTGTGAAGGAACTGTCTTTATGTCCCGAAAGCTCAGTGTGGAGGGTGCAGAGATAACCATTGTCCCACTATTCCAATTCAGAGCACCCAGAGGTGGCAGAATTTTGGCATCTCATAGTGTCTCTGTGACACCCTGAGGTGATGCTGAGGGCAGCAGGGTACCATCCGTGAAGCAGGGATGGGACTGACGGGAAAGCCGCGGGGCCGTGGAGGGGACAGAGGGACGGCTCACCCCGGGTGATGATGAGGGTGGGCTGCGGCACTCCGGGGTGGTGTTGGGACAGAGAGATGGCTCGCCCTGGATGATACTGGGCGTGGAGGGCTGGGTCAGCCGAGTGATGCTGGGCGCGGAGGGCTGTGGTACCGGGGTGATGCTGGGGACACCGGGGCGGGCGGGGCACGGCCGCCCGTGCCGCCAGCGGCACCTCCCCGCTCACCCCTCCTCCTCCGCTCCGCTCTCCTCCTCCCGTCTCCCTCTCCCGAGCCAGCCCGGCCGGGGGAGGAGCCGGCCGCGCACAAAACCTCCCGCCCGGCTCCTCCGGGTCCCGCACCAGCACCGGTGGCGCCCAGCGCCCGCCCGGGGCCATGCGCGCCGCGGCGGGGCCGGGGCCAGCGGGGCCGGAGCAGGGCGGCGGCCGCCCGCGGCCATGAGCGCGGCGGGGCCGGGACCGGGGCAGGGCGGCGGCCCCGGGCGGCGGCGGCGGGCGGGGGGCGGCGGGGCGAGCCCGGCGGGGCGGCCGCGGGCGGGGGGCGGGCGGCGGCGGCGGGCGCTGCGCTCGCTGGGCAGCCTGGCCGGGCGGCTGCTCCGCACCTGGGCGCGCCTGGCCGGGGGGCGCGGGGGGCGTCGTGCCCCCCCTGAGGATGACGAGGGCGGGTTCCGGGGGGGGTCGAGGCGGCGGCTCGGCGGGGCGGCCCCGGCGGCAGCGGCAGCGGCGGCGGCGGGGGATGATGCGGGAGCGACGGCCGGGGAGCGGCCGCCGGGCGCGCAGGGGCTGCGGAACCACGGCAACACCTGCTTCATGAACGCCGTGGTGCAGTGCCTGAGCAACACGGCGCCGCTGGCCGAGCGCCTGGCGCTGGGCCGGTACCGCGCCCGCGGTGCCCGCGCCGAGGTCACGCACCGGCTGGCGGCCCTGATCCGCGCGCTCTGGACCCGTGACTACAGCCCGCAGCTCTCCGCCGAGTTCAAGGTACCGAGCGGCCCCGCCCCGCGGCCCCCGCGCGGCCCCAGGCGACCCCGGCCGGGAGCGGCATCCCCAGCTCGCAGCGGCACACCGGCTCACAGCACCAGGCACACCCCGGTCACAGCTCCCTCCAGACCCCCGGAACCCAGTGACACCCTTCCCAGCTCACATCACCTACTCCCCTGCCTCATCCTCCCCATGGACCCTGCTCTGCCAGGCACCCCCCTCGCCCTGTTACTGTCACCTCCCTCCGGCCTGGCTACTTGCCCCTGAGCTTCCGCGGGTGGGTGAGCTCCCAGCCCTGGCCATGCCGTAGAGTCCTGAGGGTGAGCTGGTGCTGGCTGTGATCATGGGTAAGGCAGGATATTGTCCTAGGAGCCAAATTCAGTGGCCTCAGGCTCTGTCCCTGAGCGTGTCACACCTCTGCCAGGCACATGCCTGGGGACAGGGTGTCAGGGGCATCACAGCATGTCCAGTCTGGCACGGCAGCTCCTCATTCTCGGGGACGCGTGTACCCTGCCCGAGTGACATTTCCTCGGTGCTGCCAATAAACTGCTGCTGCCATTGAACTTTGCAAAGTGCTTGGGGGAGCTCCCGGGAAGCCGAGCCCTGCCCTGGGATGGGCTACACCGAGTTGATGCCATCGGAGTGCATAGGGCAGGTGGGATCTGAGGGTCCCCATGGCTGAACTCGCCTATAGGGACTTAATTGTGGTTATCTCTGTGTCCCCTCCTGGCCACCAGAAGCTGGGACACCACAGAACCTCTGTCTCAGCTGCGTGTGCTCTGCTGGCCCTGGGATGGCCGTGATGTCCCTGCAGAAGCAGAACGAGGGCAGAGGCTGTTGCAGGGATGGAGCAGGGATGGTTTGGAGTGAGTGCTGAGAAAGAATCCGTTCATCAGCGCCCACCCCGTCCGTGTCTTGCAGAACATCGTCTCCAAGCACAGCTCGCAGTTCCGGGGCAACGCTCAGCACGACGCGCTCGAATTCCTGCTCTGGCTGCTGGACCGAATGCACGAAGACCTGGGCGCCGCCTCCCCCGCCCAGCAGAGCCGGGGCCCCACGCAGGTGGGTGGCCCCCCCTGCGGGGGAAGGCGTTCGGGCTAGGTCTGGGACCAGGGGTAACGGGATGTGCTGCAAGGCGGTGGGATGCAGTTGGCCCCCGCGCAGGTGGGCATGGGGATGCTGTGGTTTGGTCGGTGCGCGGGTGAAAGGACGGTGGGAGCTGAGTGCTGCGGGGCTGGGCAGGGGTTGGAGTGCTGGAGAGTGGATGGTATCGGCAGGAGCCCATCCAGCTGAGCATCCCGGCATCTTGGTCCTTGGTGAGGAGGTGATGCAACATCCCCCCCCCCCCCGTCCCTCCCTGCCTCCAGCTAAGCTCGCTGTAATTACAGCTCGGCGGCTTTGCTGCTGGCAAAATGAGTAATTAAGTCTTCCTCAATCCATCTGCGCTCAGGCATTGCCCTGGCGCCCTGGCCCACCCTGCCTCTTCTCTGCTCCTTCTCCGCCTGCTGCTGCCCGCTGGGCACTGCCTGTTGCAGAGGATGGATTTGAGCTGTTGGCATTTGATACGTGAGCTCAGCCCAGCAGTGTGCTGTCACTGCTTTGGGGTGACACCTGGCCCAGCAGTGTGCTGTCCCTGCTTTGAAGTGACTCCCACCTTGGACACAGGGAGCCTGGGAGCAGCTGCCTCCCCCCTGTGCCCAGCCTGGGGTGTTGTGGCTGTACCAAGGGTGCAGGTTGGGGTCCTGGGCAGACCCTGCCCAGCCTCCAGCACAGCTCTGTCCCACAGGGAGAGCTCGGCTGTGGTGCCCATCTCCATAGTCTCTGGAGAAGCTGCCCTGCCTGGCCAGGGTCCTGCAGCCATCTGAGCTGAGCTGAGCTGTCCTCAGCCCTGCCACCTTCCCCGGGAGGCATTTAGATGCCCCAAGCTTTTTGGGAGAGCCTGGCAGTTCCCCTTAAATGCCAGATCCCCATGTGTGCCATGAACTGTGGTGTGACACGACTGTGCCACCGGGAGGGGCCCTTTGTGTGTCCGTCAACATCCGTGGCTTTGCCTGGCATCCCCCAGTTTTGGCCCCTTTTGCTGACATCACCTGAGTGGCACCCACATGCCCCTGTCCCTGGGGAGGGAGGCCCGGCAGAGGTGTGACCCTCAATAAATGCCTGGGAAGTGTCTGGAGGAAGCTGTTGGGTAGGACAAGGGACCAAAGTGGGGACCAAGGCTTGACTGCCAGGGGGACTGGGGGAGGAGGCATCCCCTTGGATTTTTTGGGAATTTTGAGGGTCCTGTAGGGCACAGACACTGTCCAGGTCCCCTCTCAGCCACACCAGATGGACCCCAGTGCCAGGCAGACTGTGAAGACACGTCAGGCTCAGCAGGACCTGGTGCCAGCAGATGGCATTGAGGAAAATCTGCCTCCTGGCCAAAATCTGCAGTGATTTTCAATCTTACTCATCGAGACACCAGAAAGTCACTGTGTTACCCCAAAACAGCCCAATTTTTTTTACTGACACTCCTTTCTGCAGCATCTCTTCCCTCAGGCTCCAGGGATGAAGCTCCTGGCCCCAGTGTGGGCACTGGAGCTCCTGGCATGTCCCAGGACAGCAGGCAGCCAGGAAGATGCCACTGGGCCATCTCACCCAGGATCTCCTCTGGGAACATTTCTCCCGGCTCAGATGCATTTGCAGCTCCAGCTCCTTGGTGTCCCAGAGCTTTGGACATTGGGGCTGCCTTGGGGGGGGTCTCACCATGCAGATGCTTCATTAACCCTTTGTGCCCCAGGCTGGCTGGGAGATGAGACACGTCCCAAAGGTTCCCCTGGAGGGCACAGCAGTGCCAGGCAGGCAGGTGCCAGAGTCTCTTTGGCATCATCTTCAGCCCATCCTCATGCCATAGGGACACCAAAGCTGGGCTTGGTTCACTAGGACGTGTCCCTGATGGACATGTCCATCCCCTTAGCACCTCACTCACCACTTGTCTCTTGCCCCTGCAGCCTGGCAAGGATGGGAACAGCGGTGCCAGCAGGTCCTCCCCAAGCACCCAGCAGCCCCGTGGGCAGAGCTTCGTGCAGAGCCACTTCCAGGCCCAGTACAGGTCAGTGGGGGGATGGATCCTGCCCACTTGGTTTGCTCTTCTGTGGGCCCTGGGTGGGCACTGTGAGCCCAGGGAAGGGATGAAATGGGGAGGATCATCCATCCATCCCTCCATCCCATCCACCCCAGTCATGGGAGTGCCTTCCCCTACATGCACTTGAATGTATGCAAGGCAGGTTGGACAGGGCTTGGAGTGACCTGGTCTGGTGGCAGCGTCCCTGCCCATGGCGGGAGGCTGGACACGGTGCTCTTTGAAGGTCCCTCACAACCCGAAGCATGCTGTGCTTCTGTCACAGGACTCAGGACAGTCCCAGCACTCCAGCACGAGGGTGCCCCTCTATGGGACACCCCACACGTTCACCTGGCTGGGACTCGTGGGATGCTCAGGCCACCCTGCTCCCAAGCCATGGCACTGCAGGCAGCAGGGGACACATCTGGCATCACAAGCCCTTCCTCTTCTCTCAATTAATCCCTCGTCCTATATATGAAAAAAGGCACTTTAATTATCCCTGTTCCACGTGCCAGAGCCGTCTGTGCGCTAAAGGATTTATTAATTTGTGTGGCTGTTTCCCAGAGAACTCAGTGGTTCTTAAAGGTGACAAATTACGAGGACTCAGGATTTTGCTTTGGATTTTAATTTATTTTTTCCCTTTTTATTGAACAAAAAGGCAGGGGAAAAACAACCCCTAAATAAAACCAAAAAAACCAAAAACAGAATTAAGACGAATCAGCAGCTGGTGCCAGGGTGAGCAGGGGACCAGCAGTGCCTCCCCAGGACCACCCTGGGGTCAGTCACAGGCAGATGTTCTCCTGCTCCTCCCTCAGCCCCGCCATGGCCCTGCTGCTTGGGGGGGCCGGTTCCCCCCCAGCACCCTGGGGTGTTGTCCCTGCTTAACCTCACCCAGGCGGGCTGGGGTCACCTGAAAACCTCCAGGAGCTGCCCCAGGCTCTGTCAGCCCTTGAGAGGGGGAGCAGCACTTGGGAGGGCTTGGAGGCCACACTGAGGAATGGGAATGGGAGACTCCCAATCCTGACATTCCAGGAGGCACTTCAGGAGCCCTTCTCTGGGTTCAGACTGAACAGACCTCGGGGTGGGCAGGCAGGAACAGTCTGGGGGCCCCACTCTGCCAGAAGGTCATGCAAATCTCCTGTGATGCCAGAGCTACCTGAGCCCCAGGAGATGCGGTACCCAGGGAGTGGTACTTGAGATGTGGCACCTGGGATGATGGATTTGGGATGATGGGTTTGGGATGTGGTATCTGGGATGCAACACTGGTACCAGGGCGCTGCAGCCCCAGGGTGGGCACTCTCGGGGCCGTGCCCGCTCTGGTGACCCTCCCCATCCATTTCCCAGGTCTTCCCTGACGTGCCCTCACTGCTTGAAGCAGAGCAACACCTTCGACCCCTTCTTGTGCATCTCCCTGCCCATCCCACTGCGCCAGACCAGGTGAGCCCACATCCACCCCCCGGCGGGATGGCAGCTCCAACCAGAGCAATTTGCGTATTTTGGGGTGAAAAACGATCATGGGAGGTGGCGGCAGCGCTGAGAGCAGGTGACAGCCCCAGGAGCCGTGTCCTTTGGGCGTGTGCCATCGGGAGCTGCCGTGCCGGCACCAGGATCCCCCGGCGGTGCCGCTGCGGCTGAGCTGTGTCCCCGCGCTGTCGCCAGGGCTCTGAACGTCACGCTGGTGCTTCAGTGCGAGCGCTGGCGCTTCGTGCGGGTGGGCCTGGCCGTGCCGCTGCTGGGCACCGTGGCGGACCTGCGGGCGATGGTGGCGCGGGAGGGCCGCATCCCCCCGGAGCAGGTAACGAGGCGCGGCGGGCGGGGCGCGGCGCAGCCCGCGGGGTGCTGAGGGCGCGGCCCCGTCCCGCAGGTGATCCTGGCCGAGGTGTCCCCGCGGGGATTCCTGCGCTCGCTGTCCGACCCCGAGGCGCTGCGGGCGGCCGGCGAAGCCGGGCCCGTCTACGCCTTCCAGCCGCCGCCCGCCCGCCGCGCAGGTACCGCCCCTGGCTCTGATTGGCTGCGAGCGCCTGGGCTGCGCTGGGATTGGCGCTGGGCGGGGGGGCGGGAACTGCCCGGGATTGGCGGGAGGGAATGGATCCCTCACTGTGATTGGTGGGAGGCCATGGGTCCCTTGCTGTGATTGGTGGGAGGGAGTGGATCCCTTGCTGGGATTGGTGGGGCAGTGGCCAGGACTGTGGGAGGCAGTCTCTGCTGGGATTGGTGGGAAATGAATCTCTTTGGCTAGGATTGGTGGGAGCTCTGCTGGGACTGGTGGGAAGGGTGCTGGTGGGCAGGGGCATGGCACTAATTAACCCAGCGCTAACGAGAGCCTCTCATTTCCCCGCCCCTCAGGGTGTCCCCGCAGCCTCCCCACGTCCCCCGCAGTGCCACGGTCGGAGGGGCCGCGCCTGCCGCCCAGCACCGCCCTCTCCTCTGACTGCCTGCACCGCGCACCCGGCGGCCGCATCCTGCTGCTGCTCTGCAACACGGTGGGCACGGGGCCGCAGCTCACCAGGTACCCGTCACCTGTCATCTGCCACCCGCCTGTCACCCGCCTGTCACCCTGTCCTGCCCTACCCACCCAGCACCTGTTTGATACGCAGACCCGTGTCCCTGCTGCCTGTCCCCAGGTTTGGGCCGCCACTGGTGCTGCGGGAGGAGCGCAGCGTCTCCTGGGAGCAGCTCCAGCAGAATATCCTGGCCCAGCTAAGGGGAGTCTTGCGGGGAGAGGTCCTGCCTCAGGTGACCCAGGGAAAGCCATCAGATTTTTGGGGCTGTTTTTGCCCCGTGTCCCGAGGCCTGGTTTGTCCAGGTTCTGCTGCTGGGCACGGGATCCCTGTCCCCTGGTGACCCCACAGTTCACTCTGCCCCCACAGGGCACAGGAGCCCTTTTCCGGATCCGCCTGGCAGGGGGCTCAGTCCCCTGCACCTACCTGTCCCCTCAGGATCCTCGTCCCCTCTGCCACCCTGCCATCGACAGGTAAGGGGCTGCAGGGACAGGACTGTCCCCAGAATGTCCGCTCAACCCCTGGGGGTGGACGGTGGTATCACCGTGAGTGGGCACAGTGTCCCTGTGCATGACTGTGTTGTCACCATGGGTGGCCAAAGGTGTTCCTGTGGCTGGCCAGTGTCACCATGGGTGGCCAGTGGTGACACCTTGGATAGTCACAGTGGTGGTCACTCTGCTCTCCCAGCACCGGGTCCCCAGCCCAGCGCTCCCACTGTGGGAGGTGGTAGCTGGCAAGGAGGTGTCCCATGGGGACAGGGGTTCTGGGGACATCTCACCCTGTCCTCCCCTCAGGGCCCTGCAGCTGAGCGGGGCCGGGGGCCCTCCCCACATAAGGCTGACGGTGGAGTGGGACATGAGCACCAAAGAGCGGTGAGTCCCCTGCGCCGGGGCTGAGGGGACAGCCCTGCACTCGGGTCACCCTCGCTGGTGACACGTCCCCCGCAGGCTGTTCGGAAGCATCCAGGAGGAGGTGGTGCAGGATGCAGAGAGCGTGTGGCAGCAGCAGCAGGCGCACGGGCAGCAGCACAGCTGCACCCTGGACGAGTGCTTCCAGCTCTACACCAAGGAGGAGCAGGTACGAGCACCCCGGGCACTGCCCACGCCCTGCCCATCCCTGGCACAGGGGCTGTTGGTGCTTGCGGTGCTGGGCGCACCTGTGGAGGTGGCGAGGGGTGACAGGGAGGGAGGTGGCCATAACGTGGTGTCCCCAGCTGGCCCCGGACGATGCCTGGCGCTGCCCGCACTGCAAAGTGCCCCAGCAGGGCACGGTGAAGCTCAGCTTGTGGACGCTGCCCGAGATCCTCATCATCCACCTGAAGCGCTTCCGGCAGGTGGCCGAGCAGCGGCACAAGCTCACCACGCTGGTGAGGTTCCCACTGCGGGGGCTGGACATGGCCCCGCACGTGGCACAGCGGGGCCAGCCCGGGGGGCAGCTCCTGGGGCGCTGGGCGCCCTGGCAGCCCCCCCTGCGCCTGCCCCCGGGCTGCCCCCGCGAGCATCTGTACGACCTGTACGCAGTCTGCAACCACCACGGCAGCATGCAGGGCGGCCACTACACCGGTGAGCGGAGGACACTGGGGACAGGGAGGTGCCATGGGTGTGCCATGGGGCAGGGCAGGGGGGAGCTGGAGTGCAGAGGACATGCAGGATGGCGCTGCAGCCACTCCAGGGCAGGCAGGGCACTGAAATATGCCCCCCACTCCCTCAGTGTGTCCTTGCACCATGGCGCTCCTGGTTCCCCCTGCGCCCCGGGGCTCGGGGCATCCCGGGACAGAGCCCCCGTCCCCCCTCACCCCGTGCCCCTCGCCCTCAGCGTTCTGCTGCAACGCCCTGGACGGGCGCTGGTACAGCTACGACGACAGCCGGGTGGAGGGGGTGCGCGAGTCCGAGGTGAGCACCCGCAGCGCCTACATCCTGTTCTACCAGCGCCGCCACGCCACCGGCTCCGGCACGGGTGAGCCCCAAATACCTGCCCACCGCACCCCGACACTGCCGCGGGGCACAGCCGTGTGGCCACACACAGCCCTACGTGTGACCCACACCTGTGCGCACACACCTGCCTCTGCCCGCTGCACAACTTGCACAGAGACCTGCCGCTCCTTCCCTGCGGGTGTGCACACCCCTCACCTACCCGTGTGCCACCCCTGGCCCACGCCCGCCGCTCCCCGCAGGCTCCGCAGCCTCCACGGGGCACTGGGTGTTCCGCCTGGCCGCCTCCGAACCCCGCGCCGACCCCCGCACCGACCCTGACCTCCGCACCGACCCCGACCCTTCGGGCTCTGTGGCCGCCCCGGAGAACGGTGAGGCTCAGGATGCTCAGCCCCCGGTCCCCCCCACGCTGCCCGTCCGCTCTGACCGTGATTCTCCCACAGGCGGGTTCGAGGCGCGGCCCCCGGTGCGGGGGCTGCAGGGGCTGCACGGGCGCAGCCTCAGCGTCCGCACCGCCCCCTCCGGACCCCCGGGACAGGGGGAGTCGGGCCCCCTCCGCGCCCCCCGACGGCTCCGCCGGGCCGCCAGCGCCGAGGGGACGCCGCGCCGGCCGCCCCCGGGCCCCGGCAGTCCCGAGGCCGCGGTACCTCAGGGGGACGCGGGTGTCCGCCCGGGCCGCTGTCCCCCCGGCCCCTCGGTGCTGGGTCGGTCGCGGAGCTCGGCCAGCCTTCCCCCACGGCCCGAGGGGCGGCTGCGCAGATCCGCCTCGCTGGGCAGGGGCGCGGGGGGGCCGCCCCTGGCCACCCACGTTCCCCCCGGGGCCACCCTGCAGCGGGGCCGGCAGCCCCCCAGGCCCCTGCGCCCCCCGGCCGTGCCCGAGTCCAGCTTCTGAGCCGTGGAATGGGGGGCAGCACCCCCCAGCAGCTGTACAGCAGGTCCTGAACGGATCGGGGAACTCCCCGACTGGGGGTGTCCCACCACGAGGGTGCCTGAACCAGGGATCCCAAACCAGGAACATCCCGACCGGGGACATCCCGATCTGCGGGCTCCCAACCCAGGGTTCTGAGCCGGGGGGAAAACCAAACCGGGGTGTCCTGACCCAGAGGCTCCCAAATGGAATCCTGACAGAGTGCTCCTGCCTGAGTCAGGGCAGCACAGATCCTGTTCCAGAAGCATTCCAAACCAGGACCAGCCCTAGCTGGGGGTTTCAGACCTGGATTCATCCCAAACTGGGCTCATCCCGACGTGTGGCTCTGAACCCGGGAGTCCCCAAGTGCAGGGCCATCCCAAACAGGGCAGGTGGGTGCAGGGTCCCCAGCTCTGCAGCACCAGAGTATTTATTGTACCAGGAGAGTTTTATTCAGAGACGCTTTTTGTTTTCTAAAAGGCGACTATTTGGGGGTGGGAAATCCCTCACACCTCAGTCTATGCAATCCCCGATTCCTGCAGCCAGCTTTTGTACGGGGCTCTACCCCACCGCCGGCGGTTTCTATTAAAGACACGTGAAACAAGTTCAGTGTCCATCTCAGGGGACGTGTCTGAGGGATAAGGGGCTCTGTGTCCCTTGGGGGTTGGTCCTGGTTCTGCACTGGGGATCAGCCCGGGATCAGGGGTCAGTCCTGGCTGGATCCTGCTGTGTGGGGTGGCTGTGCCTGAGGGAGCTCTGGGAGCAGGGTGGCAACACCAGAAATGCTGAAATCGTGGAGCTGAGCCCACCCAGACATGAGCGAGATGTGTGGGAAAAGTTGGTGCAGCCACAGTGAGGGATGTCAGGAGGGAGATGGAGGAGATGGACAAGGGGGGGCTGGTAGACTTGGAGGTGGGATCAGGGTGGAAACAAGTGTGAGTGGGGGAGGTGGGACTGGGGTGGAAGTGGAGGTCGGGGTGGATGAGGTGGGATGGAGGTGGATGGTGGGCAGAGATGGAAGAGGTGGAGATGGAAACAGGGTTGGGTTGAAGGAGAGGAGGAACGTGGAGGAGACCGACCCTTGCAGGAGGCTGCCCCAGGCCAAGGCCGCTGCGGTGCCACGGCTGCTGCCGTGGCTGTGGCCCTGCTTTGTGGCAGGGGACACGTGGGATTGTTGCTCGTTGTCACCCAGACACTCGGCAGCCTTGGGTGTGGCAGTTTCCCTGGGATACCCATGACTGCTGGCAGTGACAAGGACAGGACCCCACCACTGCTCTACACCCCACAGCTGCAGCTGGGAGAGGCTGGGAGCCCCAGTGACCCCCCACGCCTGATCCTGCCCCATCCCAGGGCACCAGACCCATGATGTTCCCTATAAAACACCAAACCACCCTTTTATCACCCAAACCCTCTCTACCTCCAAATCCTCCCACCAAGGACAGGGCAGGAAGCAAAGGCCGGCTCCGCCGGGCAGTTCTCAGCGAGTGGCACACGGATTTATTGAATTTATTGATTACTTTGGGGTGCTGGTGCCCCCCGGTGCCCACCTGGGGCGGGGGGCACGGCGCGAGCGGGGCGGGGCGGGGGTGAAGCGCTGCCATTTCCATCCTCCCTCTCACCCCGGCCGGGCGGGAATGGCTCCAAATAAAACAAATCTCTCTATAATTTCTCTCTCTCTATACAAATATAGAATATATATATATATATATCTCTGCCGAGATATATATATAGATCTTCTCTCTCTGGAAAGGATAAAAGGTTAATTTGTCTGTGCATGCACGACCAAAGCCACCAACCCCCGGGTACAGCGGGTGCCGAAGGACGTGCACCTCCCCCGCCAGCACCCCTAGAGCCCGGGGGGGGGCACATCCTGCGTCCCCAGGTTATTGCTGGTCAGGTCCCATCCTGCTCCCAGACAAGCAGAGGGGGAAGAAGCCAAAGAAAGGAAATCCCACTGTAAAGCGCCGGCCAGCACCTTGTCACCTGGCCAGCACCCAGTGGCACACGCTCCGGGGCACGGAGGACATGGTGGCATCACCCCAGGATCGTAGGTGCTGCGGGGCAGGGGGGGCAGGCACCCGGTTCAAAGGCAAAGTCTGGATAAGGCGAACAAAAATGAACTAAAGAACAGCGGGCGCCCCCAAACCGGGCGCATTGCCACCCAAAACTGGCCCGTGGCCCTCGGTGCCGGTGGCCGGTGCTGGCCCCTGGGTGCCGCATGGATGAGCTTGGGGACAGGGACACTGTCATAGGGCTGTGCTCTCCGATTCCTCCTCCTCCTGCCGCGGGGTCAGGCTCGGCCCCGAGAGTCTCTGCGCTGCCTCGGGCGGGTCCCGGCACAGGGCGGCATCCGGGGACACGTGGAGGGAGGGGACCTCAAAACGGAGCAGACCTGCGGGAGGGAACAGCGATGGGGACACCCACCGGGGCTGGCACCGTGTTAGTGCCACCACCAGGGCTGTCACCACCGCCCTCTGCTCTGTGGACCCCACCCGAGCCAGGGCGGTGACACCAGCTGTCCCCACACGCTGCCCGTGTCCCGTGAAGCTCTGTCCCACCGAGCGCAGGTGACACTGCTGTCCCCTATCCCAGGAGACCCGCAGGGTGAGGCTGCACGTGTGAAGTGACAGGGTGACCACAGCCACAGACAGGCGGTGTCACCGTGTCCCTTGCTGAGAGCAGAGCAATCTCCTCAGATAGAAAAAGCACTTCTGCCACTCTTGCCCAGCTCAGGGACATTGCCTGGGGATATTTCTCAGGGATAATGCCCAGGGATGTTGCCCAGGAATATTTCTCAGGGACATTATTGCCCAGGGATATTTCTCAGGGATATTGCTCAGGAATGTTGCTCAGGATGTGGCTCAAGGATCTTGTCTCATAGTGAGACAGGAGAGCTGCACCTGAGCCAAGGGTGATTCAGGGTGTGACGTCAAGGCTGCATCCATGCCAGGGTGCCCTGCCAGGCCCACAGCAATGCGTTGGCAGAGCCACACCGATACCAGTGCCACCCAAAGGCAGGTGACATCCCCTAGGGACACCGTGACCGGCCCCTCACTGCCACTCACACTGTCCGACCCCTCCCAGGCAGGACGAGCACGCAGGGGACAGAGCCCTGTTCCCTGCCAGATCCCATGGAAAGGACACTGGGACAGTCCCCCAGCCTCTGTGTCCTCCATGGTCCCCAATGCCACCGGGCACTTTCAAAGCATCCCCCTGGCTGCCCCCTCCAGCAGCGCAGGGACTCCGGGGGGACACGGCACCAACACGTCCTGGGGAGAGTTCCACTTTTCCATGGCCACCTTCAGGGGGACGTCGGCACTCTCTCGGGCCAGCACCACCTCGCTGGGGCCAGTTCTACTTTGTCTGGGCTATTGTCACCTTCCTGGGGACATCACCAACTTTCTAGGGCCGGATCTGCCTTTCCAGGGACATTGTCGCCTTCCTGGGGAACAGCTCCACCTTCCCGGGCACAGTTTTGCCTTTCGAGGGACAGCTGCACCTTTCCGGGGAGGATGCCACCTTCCAGGGCACAGTCCTGCCTTCTAAGGGCCATTGTCCCTGTCCCGGGGGACTCTGCCACCTCCCGGGACCCCCTCGCCGGCGCGGCGCCGCCGGGGTTACCTGTGAGCGCGCCGTCCCCGGGGCCCGCGGTGTCCAGGCGGGGCGGCTCCGGGGGCTGGGGGGGCGCGGGGGCGGCCGGGGGCGGCTGCGGCGGGGGGGGAAGCGCGGGGCGCGGCCGCGCTTTGGGGGCGGCCCGGGCTCGGGGGGCGGCGGCGGCGGGGGACGGCAGCAGCGGGGGCGGCGGGGGAGGCCCGGCTCCGGGGGGGGCTCCGGGGGGGGCTCCGGGGGGGCCGTACGGGGACGGGGTGCTGGGGGGGGTCGGAGACAGGCTGGCCGGGGACGGCTGCCCCCCGCCCGCCTCCCCCGCTGCCGCCCGGGGCGGGATGGGCGCCAGCTTCTTGGCCCCTGCGGGACAGAGACAGCGACAGGGACACGTCAGGGCCGGGTCACCCCCCGGGGACCCCGCCGCCCCCTCCCCGCCCCGCTCCTACCTTTGCGCAGCGAGTGCGGGCTCTGCTCGGCCGCGGGGGCGGGCGCGGGGGGCGGCCCCGGGGACAGCTCCGGGGGCTTGAAAGTGCTGGGGCGGGCACGGGGCACGGAACGGGCAGAGTGAGGAGAGAGCAACAGAAAAAGGGAGAGAAAAGGGAAAAGAGAAATGGGGGGAAATGGAAAAGAAAAAAAAAAAAGGAAAAAAACCCTCGCAAAATGGGAAAATGGGAAAGGGGAAAGAGGAAAAGAGAAGTGGGGGGGGGAAGAAATGGAAGAAAAAGGAAGAAAGGAAAAAAACCCCACAAAATAAGGAAAAGGAAAAAGGAAAAAGGAAAAAGGAAAGGAAAGGAAAGGAAAGGAAAGGAAAGGAAAGGAAAGGAAAGGAAAGGAAAGGAAAGGAAAGGAAAGGAAAGGAAAGGAAAGGAAAGGAAAGGAAAGGAAAGGAAAGGAAAGGAAAGGAAAGGAAAGGAAAGGAAAGGAAAGGAAAGGAAAGGAAAGGAAAGGAAAGGAAAGGAAAGGAAAGGAAAGGAAAGGGAAAGGAAAGGAAAGGAAAGGAAAGGAAAGGAAAGGAAAGGAAAGGAAAGGAAAGGAAAGGAAAGGAAAGGAAAGGAAAGGAAAGGAAAGGAAAGGAAAGGAAAGGAAAGGAAAGGAAAGGAAAGGAAAAAATAAAAGTGAAAACACGACAGGGAAAAGAAAAGTTTCAAGCATAAAAAGGCAAAGAATGAAAAAATACGTAAAATTAAAAATGAAATTAAATTAAATGAAAAATATAAATAAAACAATGAAAAGCAAAGATTAAACATTCAAAAAAATAGAAATTAAATTAAAACAAAAAAAAGAGAATTAAATAATAAAGGCAAATGACAAATTAACAAAGAAAACTCAAAAATAATGAAAAATGTGATATAAAAAATAAACAAAAATAAAACCAAAAATCAAATAAAATGAAAAAGTAAAAGATGAGCCATAACAATAAAAAAGAACATTGAAAATAAACAGCAGAAGAAGAGAAGAGGGAGAGCCGTGAGCTCCTTCTCGCACCCAGCACTCTGCACCCGGTGTCTCCCTCCCGCCCCCGGGGTCCCTCAGCCCCCGCCGCTTGTGGCCACCCCCCCGGCCCAGGGTCCCCCCGGACAGCCGGCGGTGACACCCCCAGCCCCCCCCGGGGCCCCGCGGTTACCTCGGGGGGCCGAGTCCTGCGGCGAGGGCGGGCGGGCGGCTGCCCCGGGGCAGGGGGGGCGCGGGGGGCAGGCAGAGCCAGGGGGCCAGGGGGGGACAGTGCCACGGGGCCAGCGGGGGACAGCGCAGGGAGCAGGGGCGGGCGGGCAGAGGGGCGGGCGCGGGGAGGCTGCGGCTGCAGCCCGGCCACAGCGGCTGCGCCCAGAGCGGGCAGCGGGGCCGGGGGCTCGGGGGGTCCCCGGGGCGGGGGGCGCTGGGGCCGCCGCTGCGCCAGGCAGCTGCCGGGTCAGCCCTGCTGCAAAGGTACAGAAGCACCGTAAAAACCGGCAGAAGTAACATAAAAGCGAGGGGAAATTCATAAAAGAGCAGAAACGTTGGCGGGCGCGGGGGTCGGCGCGGGAGCCCTCGTGGTGCCGAACCCCCCGGCTCGTCCCAGGGCACGACCCTCCCGGAGCTGCCCCTCCCCAGCTGTGAGCACCCTGGCCCGTCTCTGCTTCCCTTTTCGGGCAGAAAAGTGGGATTTAGGCTTTCTCCCACATAAGCTGTGCAAACTAAAGTCGGAGTCAGACCCTGGGCAGACGAAGGTCCCAGAGGGCGCTGGGCCCTCCGAGGGTTCCCTCTGCACCTTCCTGCAGCACCTCCAGCCCAAATTACACTACAGTCCAGTGATACCGGGCAAGGGGCCCTCAGAAAAACTCCTGAAGGCAGCACGGTTCTCATGGGAATGGCAGGATGGGGACGTGGTGGTGGCTGCGGGGGTGCTGAACAGCCTCTCCTGCTATCCCTCTCCCCGGGATGGTGAACATCCTCTCCTGCTGCCCCCAGGACTCTGCTCCTCTCCCGGGGATGGTGAACATCCTCTCCTGCTGCCCCTGGACTCTGCTCCTCTCCCGGGGATGGTGAACATCCTCTCCTGCTGCCCCTGGACTCTGCTCCTCTCCCGGGGATGGTGAACATCCTCTCCTGCTGCCCCTGGACTCTGCTCCTCTCCCGGGGATGGTGAACATCCTCTCCTGCTGCCCCTGGACTCTGCTCGTCTCCCGGGGATGCTAAACACCCTCTCCCGCATCGTGAGGTTGCTTCCTGCTGGCCTCACTCGAGGGGAGGATGCCCGGCTTGGGGACACAGCGTGCCGGTGGCCTTACCTTATCCGCTCGGCTGCCGAGGGAAAGCCGAAGCTGGTGGGAGGCGGGGAGGGCGTTGCTGAAATCTCCGGTGACTGCTCGGGAATGGGCGAGTGGGGCGTGGGGGGGAGCTCGGCGGGCGGGGCCGGGGGCTGCGCGGCCGGGGGTGCCGAGGTCGCCTTGCGCCCCGCTGAGGTGCCTCTGCGAGCCACCCACGAGGTGTCCATCACCCTGACGCCCATGCTGGGGACACAGAGATGGGGGTCAGCACCCGCCCGCAGGGAGGGGACTGCCAGCACCCCCTCGCCACTCCTTCGGGGTCTCTAAAAGCGCCTCTTCCACCGGGAAACTGCTGGGAGCGAAACTAGAGGGCAATAGGACAGGGGTGGCAGCGTGGGATGGGTTTGTGTCACCCACCGGCCACCTCTCCCTTCCCCAAGAACCAGCAGGCAGCAGCACCCACCCAGCACTCACTTAGCACCCTCCCAGCACCCTGCAGAGGATACAGTACCTTTGGATTTTCCTAAGGCTGCATGGGCAGAAACAAACGATTATTAATGTGAAAACCCCCTAAAACTGGGCAGTGTACAGGGAGAGAGGTCACAGCTGGGCAAAGGAGCTGCACGGCTGAGGGGCTCCAAGAGTGAGGGCAGGGCGGCTGAGCACAGACCAGGCTATGCCAGTGGTGGAGCAGCTTGGGATATCTTCTGGAAATGAGGACATTTTTGGGATGGGCAGTCCTGGGGTGTCTTCTGGAGCCCACTTGACTGTTTGAGGTCCCTGTGAGGTGTCATGGAGGGGAGACATGCACACGCTGGGAATGGGGAGCTTTCCCCTGGAGCAAATGCTGCAGACTTTGAGGATACCAGGACACCTGTCTCTGGCATGGCACAGCCCCATTGTCACCCCATGGGCCACCCCACTCCCATCTGCAGTGGGCTGGGGGCAGGTCTGTGTTCACCTGAGCACCCCCAGGAGTCTGGCATGGAAAGCAGGGGGTCCCTCCACTCTGGGACCACCCAACCTCCACCAGCTCAGTGCCAGTCTCTCCAAGGTGATGCTGAACATCCTTTCCTGCTGCCTCCAGGATGCTGCTCCTATTCCTCTCCTGCTGTCCCTGGGATGCCCCTCCCTCTCCCCAAGCCCAGGAGGATCCCTACCCATCCTTCTTGTAGAACTCCAGCATCATGTTGTCGGTGGCCACGCTGAGGGGCCGCCGGGCCTGGTCGTGCTGCCGGCGCTCGCCGTGCTCCATGTCTGGCGAGGGCATGGAGCTGTAGTTGGCGTTGTGGTTCACGTGCAGGGGGCTGCCGTAGTTCCCCGTCACGTTGAACTCGATGTCTGGGGGACAGAGGATGCTGGGAGTGGTGGGACTGGAGGGGTTGGCACTGCAGGGATGCTCAGGGGATGCTGCAGAATCTAGGTTGGGCTCAGTGCTGTGCTGAGTGTGGCCAGAGCCCCACCTGAGCTCCAGCAAACAGAGGGGGCTGGCAAAACCAGACCTGGGAGCCCTGAGCCCCCTCCCCAGGAGGTGCCAGGAAGCCCAGCTGTCCCCAGGGTCGCGGGCACACCCTACCTCCCGGGAAGAACCAGTCTGCGTGCTGGATGAGCGGCTCGATGATGCCCACGATCTGCAGCGACAGCGTCGTCATCATCTCCGTCATATTCCTGCAAGGGAGAGGCAGCTCAGCAACCCCTGCAGGCCAGCAGAGCCCCCAGCAGGATTCCCAGCAGGATTCCCAACAGGGCTCCCAGAGGATTCCAGCAGGATTCCAGCAGGGTTCACAGCAGGATTCCCAGCAGGATTCCCAGCAGGGTTCACAGCAGGATTCCCAGCAGGGTTCACAGCAGGGTTCCCAGCAGAGCTCCCAGCAGGGTTCCCAGCAGGGCTCTCAGCAGGATTCCCAGCAGGGCTCTCAGCAGGATTCCCAGCAGAGCTCCCAGCAGGATGTGCCCCTCAGCCCTCACCCAGTGCTTACCCCTCGGCCTGTGGCCACAGCAGGTTGGGCCCCAGCACGATGGCCACGTTGCTCGGGGTCATTTTGTTCATATCCTGGTACTCGGTCAGCTTGGCCAGAAATTTAATGACATACCTGGAGAGCAGATCCCAAACCTATCAGTGCATGGGTCACACACTCTGTGTCCCCTCCCCATGTCCTGCTGGCCCCAGGCTCACCTGATGTTGTTGTAGTTGGCTTTAGGCAGCTTCTCGCAGGCGTTCCAGAGAGCCTGCAGCCGTTTCTCTTGTTCTGGGATGCTGCAGGAAGGTGGGAGAGGGCTTTATTCCCCATTCCCACCCTGCCCTGGGGCTGAGGACCCTGCCAGCCCCACCCTTAGGGACCCTTTGAGACCCTCAGTCTGCCAGCAACATTATGGAAGTAAATTAAGCCCCAAAACCTGTCCCAAGGAGACGGAAACCCTTTAGATGCTGGACCACTCCATGGCTCTCATAGACCAGAGGAAATAGCCCAAATGCAGTGAACTGTGCCAGAAAAAACCCAAACCATCCATGTGGACCCAGGCTGTCCTCACCCATGTCAGGAGGAATGGTGGGATGCCCCAGACTCACTTGGAGGCCTGGATCCACTCCTCGTACAGCTCGAATGTCATGAGGGGCTCGGGCAGCTCCCGCAGGTAGGACTTGAGGGCTCCTGTGGCACACAGGGGACACAGGGGTTGGCACTGCGGGTGCCATCGGCTGTTGGGCACCAAGTGGTTTTGCTCCTGGGCACTTGGACTCACATCCCCCCCAGCCTTCCCACCCACCACACCCCAGAGCACCTGCTGGTCTTCCCGACTTGGAGCAGCCTGTGGCACCCTCAGCACTCTCCTTGTGGTCCCTGCCAGCACCTTCTCAGTTCCCTTCCCCAGGTGTTTTCCCAGGTCTCTATCACTCGTTTTTGCCTGGGACATTCCCAGCTCCCTGTGCTGGGAGCAGGTTCCTATTGGGAAGCCAGAGCTTAATCCCCTGCCTGCCAGAGCCCCCATTCCCAGAGGGGAGCAGAGAGGCCATGGAGACTCAGGCAGTGCTCCAGAACAGCCCCATTGGCTTGGATCTGTGCTTGGGGAGGGAATTCTCCCCAGAAGAGGTGAGAGAAGATGGCAAGTTTGACGTTCACATGAATCTTCCTGACCACTCACTGCTCCTGCAGTGATCCCCCAATCTGTGCCACCCTCATTAGTGCCATCCTCATTAGTGTGACTGGATGATGGTTGTTGCATCCTGTGTTCATCTCCAGCCTGGCCTGGTCCCTCTGGATGGCAGCACCTCTCTGGGGCAGCCACTGTCCCCAAGCTGTGTCACCTGCCTGCTCACCGAAGGGACAACCAACCCCATCAGCCAGGTCATTAAATAATGACAAAATTAATTGAACAAAATCAGACCCAGCATCAACCCCTGGACTGCACCACTGGTTCCTGGCCTCCAGCTGGACTTGGTGCCACTGATCCCCCTCAGGGTGCCCTTGGAGGGTGCCTGGAGAGGCCACCCCAACCTGAGGAGCCCCACCTGCTATGGCATGGGGGTCAGCTGAGTACTCCTGCACGTCCACCACACAGCAATCCAGGGCAGCCTTGAGCTTCTTCAGCTTGGAAGCTGAGGGAGCCACTCGGAAGAGACCCTGGGCAGAGGAACAGAGAGTGTTGGACAAGGCTTGGAGCTGGGATGTCCCTGGAGACTCCCAGTTCCTCACCCTGGCCTTGAGGACACCCGAGGCCTCTTCCGTCATGCCCAGCAAGGGTGGGACGCAGGATCCACCTCCTCCTGCATCCCCCATCCCAGCTGGGACACACCTCCTCCTGCATCCCACATTCCAACAGGGACCCACCCACCTCCTCCTGCATCCCCCATCCCAGCTGGGACACACCTCCTCCTGCATCCCACATTCCAACAGGGACCCACCCACCTCCTCCTGCATCCCCCATCCCAGCTGGGACACACCTCCTCCTGCATCCCACATTCCAACAGCATGGTCACGCAGGCCTCCACCGGGAAGGCGATCTCCCGCCCGCTGACAGCCAGGTGCTCCTCCAGGGGCTTCCCAAAGGAGGGTTTCTCCATCCACGCCTCTGTGACGGGCAGAGAGGGCAGAGGAGAGGGAGGGTGGTGCCAGATCCAGCAGCCCCACCCTAAAAGGCCCTTGGGTCACAGTTTTGGCAGCAAAATACTCGGTGTGGGTCTTGCTAGAAGAACAGGACCCTGCACCTCTGGCCTGGGCAGCTTGGGAAGTGCTTTTGAAAGGTGCAATCCAAACAAAATGTTTTCCAGCCATCACGGGATTTCAAAGGAGCTGGATAACATTTTCCACAGGGGTAACAACAGGACGGAGTGGGATGGCCCTGGGGTCACTCACGCTGCTGGGCTCTGGGGACACTCACCCTGCTGGGCTTTGATCTGTGGCAGGAAGTTCTGCAGGAGCGCCAGGGATTTGCGATGGTACTCGGCCTGCACCTCGATCAGCTGCGGGGACACGGCACGGGGGTCACAGCACTGCCAGGGACAGGGACAGCCTTGGGGGTGGGTGGCACTTACAGTTTGGAAATAGTTTGCATAGTCGACTTCTTTGGCCACAAAATTGTACATGTCAGCCGAGAGTTGGTCCTGTGGGGGGCAGAGGATCCATCACTGTCCCTCCCCTGCTGCCCTGGTGCCACAGCACGGCCCTTCCTTGCCACCAGGAGGAAGCAGCTCAGTCCCAGAGGGAGCCAGAGTGGCACAGGGTTAAGGTTAGGGTGTTAGGGGAGGTTCAGGAGCCTCCCCCACTGCAGTCTGAGCAGGGTCCAGGTCCCCCCAAAGTGCACAAAGAGATTGGACTCCCTCTTAACCCATGGAAAGGGGGTGAATGACGGAAATGATGGAAATAAACCCAGCATAGAGAAGGTGGGGAAATGTCTCTAACAGTGCCAGGGCTGCATGTACCCAGTGCTAAGCTCTGCCAGGACAGGTTCCCGGGGAATGGGAGCCCCTCCAGCTCTGTGGGATGTACAGGAAGGGGACAGAGCAACTGGGGACGCCCTGCTGTGGGGAGCATCACCCATAGCTACTGCACTGCCTTTGGAGACCAGCCAGAGGAGGGGTCAGCACAGGCAGGGGCGGAAGAAAGATGCAGAGAAGGGTGAGAGGAGAGGCTGCAGCTTTCCCCAGAGTCTGGGAGCCCACAGAGCCCCCTCAGGCACGAGGAGCCCCAGTACCCTGCAGATCTCCACTCTGTTGGCTGCCTCCTCCATTTCCTCCCTGAGAGCGTCGGCTTTGGCGCCCGAGGGCTGCAGGTTGCTGGCCAGACCCGAGGACTTCACCGACTGCTGCCACCTGCGGGAGGGACAGGGGCCACTCAGAGCAGTGACCGCATCCCAGAGGTCCCCAGGGGTGAGCAGCATGGAGATGATTCCAGTGCAGCTGGGATTTAGCACCCGTCCCCACAGCGCTGCACACAGTGGGCTCCAGGGAAGGAACTCTTTTAGGCAGGATAAGGAGACACATCCAGGTGGGAAGAGAGAGGAAGGGGATGGGACAGCCTGGACATGATGCTGGGGACTGTGAACACCTCTCCTAGGACATGCTGGAGTGAGAGCTTGGACAATTCAATGGTGTCACGGGGCAATCCCCAGTCATCCCTGCTCCCCTGAGTGCCACTGCAGGGGCAGGAACACCCAGCTCTTTGCATCAGAACCCACCAAGACAGGGAAAAAGGTACAAAATAATCCCTTCTGCCGGAAAAAAAATACACTTTTGCTGCAGAGTGCAGGCAAGAGCAGGAATCCATGGATCCTGCGGACAGGGGCAGGAATCGTGGCTCATTGCAGAGCTTGACTCAAGGCCCACAGAGACACAGCCAGGACTTGTCCCAAGGGAACTGTGGTGCCAGGGGCCCAGGAGCTGCTCTCCTGAGAGCTACCCATGGCTCGGGAATGTTTATTTCTTATAAAGCACTTGAAGGCACTTCGTACCTCGTCCTGGAGGAGTCCATGTCCAGCACGAGCTTTGCTAAGTGCTTCCTCTGCTTTTGGATATTTGGGATTTCCACCTGCAGCAACACACAAAACAGGAGGAGGTGAACAGCCCTGGGGAGGTGTCCAGGGTCAGGTCATGCACTGGGGTTTTGGGCTGGGGCAAGCTGGGTGGGTAAGGATGCAGCTCCTTCACTTAACATCCTCAGGGAGATGGCCCAGCTGATCCCTCCTGCGTGTCCCACCCAGACTGTGCCACACCTGGACAGCCCCAGCTCCAGAACCCGAGAGGAACAGCCTTGGGGGATGAGAACTTCCTGGGGAGCTCGATGAGGGCAGGAAAAGGGCTCTGGAAGATGGCAGGGCACCCCAGGCACCTCAGCTCACCTCAGCCAGCACAAAGAGTGGCTCGATGACGTCCCTCTCCAGCTGCAGCTCGAAGTGGATCAGCTCCTGCGCCAGTTTGTCCTCAGCCTCCCCACACAGCCGCAGCATCTTCCTGCAGGGACAGGGACATCACTGCACCCAGCACGGGGACAGGGACACGCTGGGGCTGGGGACAGGGACACCACTGCACCCAGCACGGGGACAGGGACAGGCTGGGGCTGGGAACAGGGACAGGGACATCACTGCACCCAGCACAGGGACAGGGACACGCTGGGGATGGGAACAGGGACATCACTGCACCCAGCACGGGGACAGGGACACGCTGGGGCTGGGGACAGGGACACCACTGCACCCAGCACGGGGACAGGGACACGCTGGGGATGGGGACAGGGACATCACTGCACCCAGCACAGGGACAGGGACAGGCTGAGGCTGGGGACAGGGGGCCTGTCCTGCACCCAGCACGGGGACAGGGACAGGCTGGGGCTGGGAACAGGGACAGGGACATCACTGCACCCAGCACGGGGACAGGGACACGCTGGGGATGGGGACAGGGGGCCTGTCCTGCACCCAGCACCCCCGGGGCTCCAGGAGTGGCACAGGGCAGCCCCTCCTTGGAACAGGGTGGAGGGAGGGCAGCAGCCAAGGGGCCGTGGGCAACCAGGGAAAGCTCTTTCCTTAAGTATTGCACTTATAATGATACAATAATAATTAAAATATTATATAATTACATTATGACATATTATTAGCTATATAATTATGTTATATATTAATATTATGTTATTTATTAGCATTATATTCTATATTATTATTAGGCCTGTCTTCAAACTTTATTGTATGGAAATTGTATGGACTTTAAATATCTATATAAATAAATAAATAAATATCTAAAATATATAAATAATAAACCATATGTAAATATAGAAATATTCGTAAAACATATGTAACTACATAAATTATAATACAGAAATATATAACATGTACAAATATAAATATATTAATAACGCTAAATCACATATAAGTATATAACTAGTAATAACTCAAATATAAATATATAACATACATAAAAATGGATATAAAAATAAAGATACACGTCTATATATGCAGATTACATTGTATGATCACAGAACCCCCATACAAGAAGGAGAATTAACCACTGAGATTCCCCCAGCCCCTCCAACACAGCAGTGAATCCCCTGATACCTGGCACTGGAGACAAGGAACAGCAGCATTTCCAGCACATCCACAGCACATTCCCAGCAGCATTCCCAGCACATTCCAAGCAGCATTCCCAGCACATTCCCAGCACAATTCCCAGCACGTTCCCAGCACATTCCCAGCACATTCCCAGCAGCATTTCCAGAACATTCCCAGCCCCCAGCACCCCCAGCAGTGCAGGACCCGGGGCAGCCCCAGCCCCCTACCCCAGCAGGGAGTCGTCCCCCAGCACGGCCGATCCCTCCATCAGACACTGCGCCAGCGTTGTCAGTGGCAGCTTCTTCTGCAAAGAGAGGGATTGCGTTCCCACCTGGATGCCTGGATCCCCCTGGATTTCCGGATCCCCCAGATCCCTGGATCCCAGAGCCCCCAGCCCTGCCGCCCTCACCGAGCGCTTGTCGGCGTCCAGGCCCTGCTGGCCCTGCAGACAGGCTGTCAGCTTCTTGTGGGTGCTGTGGGACACCTGCTTCACCAGCTCCAGCCGCTTCTCCACCTGCAGGAGCGATGGAGCACATCACCCGGGGATCCCATCACCCGGGGATCCCATCACCCGGGGATCCCATCACCAGGGATCCCATCACCAGGGATCCCATCACCCGGGGATCCCATCACCAGGGATCCCATCACCCGGGGATCCCATCACCAGGGATCCCATCACCAGGGATCCCATCACCCGGGGATCCCATCACCAGGGATCCCATCACCAGGGATCCCATCACCCAGGGATCCCATCACCAGGGATCCCATCACTGGAGTATCCCCTCACTGGGGATCCCATTACTGGAGTATCCCATCACTGGATTGTCCAATCACCCATCACCCCAGGGATCCCATCACTGGAATATCCCATCACTGGAATATTCCCATCACTGGAGTATCCCATCACTGGAATATCCCATCACTGGATCACCCCAGTGATCCCATCACTGGGGATCCCATTACTGGAGTATCCCATCACTGGATTGTCCCATCACTGGAATATCCCATCACTGGATTGTCCCATCCCCCATCAACCCAGGGATCCCATCACAGGAGTGTCCTGTGACTGGAGTATCCCATCACTGGAATATCCCATCACTGGATTGTCCCATCCCCCATCACCCCAGGGATCCCATCACAGGAGTGTCCCGTGACTGGAGTATCCCATCACTGAAATATCCCATCACTGGATTGTCCCATCCCCCATCACCCCAGGGATCCCATCACAGGAGTGTCCCGTGACTGGAGTATCCCATCACTGAAATATCCCACCCCCCATTATTCCAGGGATCCCATCACTGGAATATCCCATCACTGGAGTATCCCAGCACTGCAGGATCACTGGCTCCCAGGGATCCCTGGGATTGCTGGGATGCTGTGGCACCACCAGGGAGCTGCTGATGGATGCAGCCCCCACGGGAGGTGCCCAGGCACCCATGGGCACCCTGGGATGGCTCTGAGGGAACCTCACCTGCAGCAGATCTTCGCTCAACACCTCGGTCTTCTCGGCTCTGCAAGACAAGACAGGAGAGGAACCATTGGTGAAGGGTCTGGGACACGCAGCAGGCCCTGTGCACACCATGGACCCAGGGATGTGCTTTTCCATTGGGATGCAGGGGGGGATTTAAGAATCTCTGCTCTCATCAGCCATCACCTTATCTCCTGGAGAAGGAAGTAATGGAGCATCTCCATGGCTCACTGCCAGGTACCACATCAATCAGGGCCTGCTTCTCATCTCTCTCTTATTTTTCCATTATTCCCAGGAAAACAGGGATGCAAGATTCCCAGAAGGAAGCAGTGCTCAGAGAGAGGTGCATTCTGCACAGGAATGGGCTGAGCCTCCACAGACAGAGGCAGGCATGGGATGTGAGGAAGCAGCTGCTGCCCGGGGCCTCGCCAGAGCCCTTGCTGCTGCTCACTGGAGACGGATTCATGGCTGCAGAGCCCGCGGGGGCCGCTGCCTGCCCGAGGGAGGGGCGCTGGGATGCAGGAGACACAAACCCGCCCTCCTCGGCCCAGGGACCCACAGCATGCAGAGCCCAGGGCCCCTGCACCACAGCTGCCCAGGCTCATTTAAACCATCACATCCAGATCATTTCTTCCTTTTCCCAGGGTTTTTAACAACTTCAGTGCATCCTCTCACTTGGAAAAACGAACTCTGTCAATTTGAATCACAGCTGTGATTCAGCCAATTGGTCTCTAAAGGTTCATCATGGGACAGCGAGAGCTTGGTGCTGTCATCCTGAAAACAACACATTTATTTCCTGAGCCTGGTCCCTTCCTGCCATCCAAGCTGGATTGGAGAGAGGAGGGAAGTGTTGAAGTAGTGTAAATAAGGAGCAAACACAGGGAAACACACACTCCTGAGCGTGGCACAGGAGCAGCTCATGCACAAGTACATCTCATCCAAAGCCTTGCAGAAAGTGCAAATCACAGAATCATGGAATGGTTTGCATTGGAAGGGAACTTAGAGCCCGCCCATCCAGTGCCATTCTTGCCATGGCAGGGACACTTTCCACTGTCCCAGGCTGCTCCAAGCCCCAGTGTCCAACCTGGCCTTGGGCACTGCCAGGGATCCAGGGGCATCCACAGCCTGCCCAAACCAACTTAATTAAATCTGCTTTGGGCACAAAAGATGTCCCAGCACCTGATTTAAGGTGGTTTAAAAATAAATGTTAAAGAATTAATCAAACCCTCTTTATTTTATTTTTTAAAATCAGTTATTGAAATGAACAGATCAGAACCCCTCCAATGAGCACTGCCCACCTGGGAGCAAGAGTTGAGCAGCTTCGCATTCTCCTCTGGGAATCACCTTCACTCTCATTTAGAAAGGATTGGAAGTGACACAGAATTAGCACAAACAGGGAGAAAAGCAGCAAATATCCACGGGCACAGCCACAATGTCCATCCCCAGCTCGAGATATTTTTAGCATCCCAAAGGAGTGGGAGGTGGCAGGGAATGAGGCACCGCTGGCACATTGCTGCTGCTCACTCCCCAGGAATCACTTCCTCACTTGAACAGAAAAAGAGATTTTTTTTCCTGTGTTTTCTCCTCACCCAGGTAGGAGATGGGTGGGATTTGCACATCCCAGGTCTCATGGGCAGGTCTCTCTCCCAGTAGCCACATCCCCACCCATGCTATGCTCTGAAGTGTGTTTGAGAAGCAGAAAACAACATTTCAAGGAGAATAACAAAAATCTGGCCTTGATCTGTTTTAAAGCACATCCTCAGTGTGAGAAACCCCCGTGGTTTCACTGGAGAGCATCCCCCTGTGCCAGCCCTTCACATCCCAGGATGCTCCAGTGGGCTGGAGAGCCTGCCAGGGAGGAATTTGGCTTTAAAAAGGGGGAACAACCAGGCTGCAGCATTTTATGGATGGGGTTAAGCAAACGGGCTGCTCCAATCAATCCCACTTAAGGACGGGTGATGATCCCTATGCCTCCCAGGAGACGGGTGCAGGGACCCTCCAGTTTCCCTGTCTGGTCCCTAATTCCCCAAAACTTCATTCTGTATGAGTTACATGCATCCCAAGGGAGCATCCCCTAGAGAGGCAGCCAGCATCCCTAGCTCCCAACGCTTTTCCTTTTGGCAAATAAAATCCTGCTCCTCCCCTGCCCCTCCCCTTCCCCTTTCCACCCCGAGCCGTTTTCCCCAGCACAAACCCAAACCCTGCCCAGGCAGCAGTCGGACTCTGTCCCTTCAGGCAGCTGGGGAAAAGGGACAATGACCATGGAGAGCTAAAGCCAACGAGTGGGGTCGCAGCCACGGCATGCTCGAGCTTTTGCTGCTGCACAAGTTCATTGCTGCCAGCAGAAATCAACACCAATCAAGCAAATTATGTTGATTCCCAAATAAATACATGAGTTTCCAAAGCCTTGACCTAGGGAGGTGCAGCAGAGCCAGTGCTTCCCTGGAGCATCTCCTGGTGCCAGCATCTCTGCCTGGCTGGACCATCCATCACTGTCCCCTGCCACCATCCCTCTCTGGTGCTCTGGCGACCCAGACAGGGAGCTGCCGGCCTTGGATTTGACCCTGAGCCTGCAAAACTCTGAGCACCACAAGGATTTCATGGCGATTTGTCTCTGAATGGGAAAGCATCACACCCAGTGTGGGGACAGCAGGAGCAGGGATGAATCTCCAGCAGGAGCAGGGATGCATCTCCAGAGGCACAGCATGTCCACGGTGCCCCACAAAGCTTCTCACCTCCATCTTCTGCCTTAACACCCCTCTGACCCCAGCCCCAGCCACTCCTCGCTGCAGCCTGCCCATACACATTTAATCAGTATTTAATTACCAACGCTTTCTCCTTGCTCCAGCCTAAAAATACTTCCACTGCAGGAGAGGGAGGCACAAACACCCAGCCAAGGCCGTCCCGTGCCGGCAGCATTGATTCCCATCGTGGGTCTGTCCCGCATCCCACACGGACACAGCGACAGTGCCCGGCTCCATCCCGGTCCTGCTCATCTCCCTCTGGTGCCTGGGAGAAAATTCCAGGTGCTCGAGCCCGCAAAGCGCAGAGGGGAGGCTGGGGAGTGAGGCTCATCCACAGCCCCTAGGTAAAGCACAGGGCACCCTCTGCGTTTGCCAGAGTGGGGAGGAAGCCCCTCAGTGTCACCCGCAGCCCTGGAAGCGCTGAGCTCCGTGATCCAGGCTGGATTCGCATCCGGGGTCACGCTGTCCCCACTTCTGCCGCCACCTGAGCTCTCCCTGGGGACACAGATCCCGGCGGCTCAAACCCGGCACCCGCCGAGCCCCAGCAGAGCCGCCGCTTTTTCCCCGTGCCTTTTTAGCAGGCAAGAAGCAAAACATCAAATATTGATATCCTCAAATCGCTGCTCAGCTCCCCCGGGAAACGACTCCGACTGCAGCATCCAGCGCGACGTGGGGACACGGCCCCGCCGGCGCCTCCTCCGGTGCGTCCCCGGCGTGTCCTGGCTGCGGGTGACACGGTGCGACAGCCCGGGTGCCAGAGCTGCGCTGAGGGGAGCGCTGCCCACCCAGCGGGCCCAGGGCCGGCGCTCTGCCCGCAGCAGCCGAGCCAGGCTGGAGCAGCGAGAGAAACAGGCGGGGAGGGCTGGAGCAGCTTCCCTCCATCCTGCCTACCGCTGGGAAAACCCAACGAAGCAAAGCAAAATGGGGGACGGAGTCTGCAAGGCAGAAAAATACTCTTGCCCTCATCTCCTCTTGCCTCATCTCCTGCCGCCTTCCCGGCGGCGAGCCCTGTGCTGGCATCTCTTTGGCACGGGATGCTCGGGGCCCTCTGCTCCTGGCGTTTCCCTCCCCGGGGTCGCATCCTGACCACGCTTCCAGCCCGATTTAGAAGCCGAGCAGAGGCCCCTGCAGAGCGCAGAGCCCTGAGGCTGCTGGAGCAGGGACAAAACCCTCAGCCCGCTCCATGAATATTCCAGGTTGTCAGTGCTGCCTCTTTGCGAGACGGATAAAAATATCCCCGGGGCTGCCGGGATCTGCCGGCTCCAGAGCCGAAATGCCGGGGGGTTCTGCTGACCGGGAGTCACCAGCACCCCGAAGTGCAGATGGGGAACCCAACTATTTATAGGGTGTTGTTCCCTCCCGCAAATCCCAGTGGGAAAATCCCAGGCGGTGCTTTAATTTCCCTCTGCCCTTATTCCGTGCAAACAGAAGAAAATGTCCTTATTTCTTGCCGGATATTCCTGCAGCACCAGGAATAAACCCTCGGTGTTCAAAGGGTTTGTCTGGATATGCAGCCGTCCTGGAGCTTGGAAAAGCATCTCCCTGAGAGCCATCGAGGTGACATCCAGCCCCAAATGCCACCACTGCCCCCAGGATGGGGGACACAGCGTGGAATGCTCAGAAAGGTCGAGGACGAAAAAAATCCAACCCTTCCGAGCTTCTGCCACCATTCCCGGTGTCCTCCATTCCCTCTGTGCCGCCGGGGAACCCAGTGTGTCACTGCAGCGGCTGCAAGTGCCTGATTTAATGCCCAGGGGAAAAAATCCCTCTGGAGCTGATTCTGGGAAATTCCCAGGGCTGCTCGGCCGCTGGAGTGACTGAGGTGACACCTGGTGCCATTATCCCACTGGACAATTGTCCCCTGGAGTCAGGGCAGGACCTCCCAATGGGATGGACAAACACTAATAAAGATAAAAGCACTTTGCAGGAAACCTCCTCAGAATGTTCTACACCCACTCATTGGTTTCCCTTCCCCTTTTCCACTCCATAGAGATGAATATTCTTGCCCCTCACGTTCTGGCACAGGAACTCTTCCCAAGATTGGGTCCCAAACGTGGGGCTGAGCATCCCCAGTTCTTTCTGTCAAGTGAAATGACAAAAAGAACCCAAACCCAAAGTAAAAAAAAACAAACAAACAACAAAAAACAAACCAACAACAACAACAAAACCCACAACGACAAAAAAAAAAAACATGTTCAGGGCCCAGCAGAGGTTCCAATCTCTCACTCCAGCTCCTGTGGGAGCTGCTGTTCTTCCCAGTGGGAACAGGGGCTCCGTGCTGGCTCCCAGCATCCAAGTGGAGCTGGGAGGGTCTCAGTGGTGGCACCCAGGGCCCAGAGTTCCAGATCAGATTTGGAAAGCACACAGTCACTTCCTCACCTGACCCTGGCCCTAACCCCAGCCTTGATCCTACCCTGACCCAATAATTCCCTGGTTCTGATCCTTATCCTGAACTGATTCTGGCCTTAACCTTGACCTTAACCCTAAGCCTGACCCTAAGCCTTACTTTAACCCTAAGTACAACCCAACCCTGGCCCTAACCCTGACCTTGAGCTTAACCCAAGCTCTGAGTCTCCTGTCCCTCGGTCCCTCTGTGTGACCTCCTCTCAGGGACAAAGGGCTGCTCCCACTTGTCCCCTCTGGCTCCTTTTGACACATGGAGAGGTGTTTCTCTTCAGTCCCCGCTCTCCTTCCCTTTCTTATGGGAACCACACCATCTGAAGCAAGAAAAGTCACCAGGGGCTGAGACACCTCTCTGCACACTTCTCAGGGTGGCTGGGCAGATGTCGCTGCTGTCCTTGCTGTCCCCGCTGTCCTGGAATGAAGCAATGCCCCCAGGAGACAACCCTCAAGTGAGCACAGCCCTGAGCCTGGGACGGGATCCACCCCGGTGATCCCCATTCCCAGACTCAGGGCACTGGCACTGCAGGGGGACCCCACTGGGATTTGGTGACAAGGAGGAGGGTACACCCCTCAGAGCTCCAAAGGTTGTGGTGCTTGTCCCCCAGTGAGCCTCTTGCAGGGAGACAAAACCAGGGTTCTACTCTTATTTCTTATTTCCATTTATTACTCCTTATTTCCATTAATTATTCCTCAGTTCCATTAATCATCCCTCATTTCTATGTATTATTCCACATTTCCATGCATTATTTCCCACTTCCTTTTGGTTTTCCCTATTTCCATCTGTTATTCCTTATTTCCATTTATTATTCCTCAGTTCCATTAATCATCCCTCATTTCTATGTATTATTCCACATTTCCATGCATTATTTCCCACTTCCTTTTGGTTTTCCCTATTTCCATTTATTATTCCTTATTTCCATCTATAATTCCCTGTTTCAATCTATTATTCCCTATTTTCATCTATTATTCCTTAATCCTATCTATTATTCCTGATTCCTGGCTCTCTGGGGAGGCCTGCTCAGGACTCCACAGTGCAAGAAGGATGAACACATTGAGGTGGGGACCAGCGGAGCAGGGATGAGAACGAGGATGCTCTGCAAGCTCCAGCCAAGCCCTGAGGATGCTCCAGGTGCCCATCCCAGGGAAGAGGGGCCGCATCCCCTCGCTGGCCCAGGGCACCTCCAGAGCCTCCCAGCTACCCAGCACATCTCCTAAGAGGATTATTAGGGGTTTATCCGAGCCCCCGGCCCCATTCCCAGCGCTGCGGGAGGACACAGCGGGATGTTCCGGCGGGATGTGGGAAGGAGGACGCTCCTGGCCCTGTCAGAGGCACCATTTTGGAGCCAGGGTTGGAAGCAGTTGCCCGGCTCACGTCTCCCACGCCATGCGAGGGACCTGGGGGCACTGCCCCGTGCAGTCCCCATTCCCAGAGGGTGGGAATGTGTCCAACTCCCTCGGAGGGTCCGGAAAGGGAACCTGGCCCGGCGAAAATGCCACGGGAAAATCTCACCTTCTGTCCCCGGGACAGCCTCCCCCTGCCGCTCCCCCACGGGAGGCACTGCCGGGCTCCCGGCGCTCCCGCACCACATTCCCACAGCACGATCCCAGCGCCACCTTCCCTGTGCCACGACCCCACAGCACACTCTGGCACCACACACACCCCATGCTCCCACTCCACATTCCCACACCACTGCCGTGCCGGATTCCCACTCCAGAGCCCCGGAGCTCCCAAGCCGCGTTCCCTCCCCACGCTGCCGTACCTGCCCAGCATTCCCGCAGCCCCGGGCCGGCGCCGCTGCCATCCCGCTCGCTCCGGGCCGTGGGGCAGCACCCTCAGCCTGCCCAGGGAGTCCGAGCCAGCAGGACGCGCCCCCGGTGCCATGGGGGACACAGGGGGACACGGCGATGTCAGCAGGAGCCCTGGGGATGCCGAGGGGATGCGGAGCCGCAGCTCCAGCTGTGAGTGCCCCAGTGCCGCGATGGGAAGGGAAAATAAATAAATCCTCTTCCCGCCCCCCCACCCCCCGCTGCAAAATCTCCAGGAATTACACAACAGCCACCATCAAACCCAGGCCTGGCCGTGCACTGGCGCACACGGCATTCCCGTGGGCACGGCTCCGGCTCCAGAGCCCCAGAGTGCCCTCGGCCCCACGGGCAGCAGGGCCACCCAGGGGTGCTGGGGGACACGGCAGTGGGGCACCCCACAGCACAGGCGCTGGGGTCCCGGGGAGTGTCCCCGCAGCCCTGGGACAGAGGGGACGAGAAGGACAGGGGGACAGGCAGGGAGCAGTGGGTGAAGGGGGCAGGGAGTGGGGCAGGGCAGGTGTAGGGGGACAGGCAGGGGTTAACTGGCAGGGGAGCAGGCAGGGGATGGGAAAGAAGGACCAAAGGGGTGGGTACGGGGACAGTGGGGCAGGCACAGAACACGGAGTGGGGCAGGAAGAAGGGCAGAGAGAGGCACGGGCACGGTGAGGACAGAGGGTGTCAGGGCTCAGGCAGCGAGCAGGAAGGCTGTGGGGAAGGCAGGGAGCAGGCAGCGAGTGGGATTAGGACCAGTGGGGCAAGCAGGCACAGAGCAGGAGCAGCGGGGCAGGCAGGAGGTGGAAGAGAAACAGGTGCAGCATCAGGGCACTGGGGCAGGAAGGGAGGAGGGGCGGAGGGGCAGGCAGGGAGCGGGCAGGGAGTGGGCAGAGTGTGGGATGAGGGCAGTGAGGCTGCCAGAGTGCAGGAAGGACACGGGTAGGGGGCAGAATCAGGGCAGTGGGGCAGGCAGGACACACGGGATTGGGGCGGTGGGACCAGCAGGGAGAGGGCAGGGAGCTGGGAACGGGCAGGTGCAGCCGCGGCGGAGCGGGCGGGAGCCGGCAGGGTGTGAGATGGGGACTGTGGGCAGGGCTGAGCAGGGCTGGGCAGGGCTGGGTCCGTCCCCACCCTCACCCCATCCCAATCCCATCCTCACCCCCATCCCAATCCCATCCCATAATCCCATTATCCCATCCCATCCCTACCTGCCCACGGTCTGGTTGGCGAGCTGGCGCATGCGGTTGAATTGCTTCTTCATGGTGGCGGCGGTGCGGGCAGTGCGGGCGGGCAGCGGGGCCGGGGGTCGCGGGCCGCCCCTCCCGCATCCCCGCCCGGCGCCGAGCCGGGCCGGGCCGAGCCGAGCCGAGCCGGGCCGAGCGGGCCCCGCTGCCCCTGCGCCTCTCCGCGCCTCCGCCTGCGCTCCGCGCCCCCCGCGCCGCCCCGCACCGCCCCCGGCCGCGGCGGCCATGGGAAATGTAGTCCGAAGCCGCCCGCCCCGGCGGGCTCTCCGGGGAGGGGGTGGGTCTTGGGGCGAGCCTGGAGCCGGGCATCCCCCCCTGCATCCCCTGACTTCCCCCCGGCACCCCTGGGCGTGGCCCCGGCATTACCCCGGCATCCCTCAGCGTCCCTCGACATGGCCTCGGCATCACCTGGCGTCCCCCCGGCATCCCTCTGGCACGCCCAGCGTCACCTGGCATCACCTCGGGTCCCGTGACTCGGCCCCAGCGTCGCTCCAGCATCCCTGGCATCGGCCCGACATCACCTCGGCGTCCCCTGGCATGGCCCCCTCATCCCCCAGGATCTCCTGGCATGGCATGGCAGCTCCCCAGAATTCCCGCAGCCCCAGCGCCGCTCCCGCAGCCCTTCCAGCCTCCGGCTCCCACCCCGGCACCCCCATCTCTGCTGTCCCAGCCCCTGGGATTCGGGACACTCGGGACTGGGGCAGGTTTGAACAGCTCCTGGGGCAGTGCAGCCCGGGGCACAGCCGGGTGAGCCAGACCAGCACTGACAGCATAGCAGGAGCCTGTCCCAGCCGGGGAACCCCTCTGCCTGGCTGCTCTGTGCCCCCCAAGCTCTGCAGAGCCCGGAGAGGAGCTGGGGTGACGCTCCCCTTCTGTCCGGGCCGCTGAGCCCCCAAAGGGCAGCTCTGCCCACGCTGGCGCCTCTCGGGTTTGAAGGGCACTCGATTGATTTAATAGCTCTGGGGCATCTTAGTGTGGAATAAAGAGAATCTACTGATGGTCCTGAGGATGTGAAACCTGCTTAGGGAACGCCCCGTGACTCCCTGAGGGCAGGGGCATCTTCCTCATCCAGGTTTCCCTGTTCTGGACCTGGACCCGAGCCACGGAGAGGGTCGGAGCCGTGGTCCCACACGGGACACACAGCCACTGTCTGCCATGGGCAGAGCCCCAGGGCAGTCCTGCACTGGGCTGGCAGCCCTGATCGGACATCCCGCGCCTCCCAGCCCTTTTCCACCCGTCCATGTTTCACCTTGCCAGAGCAGGGTCAGGAGAGCCTCACTCACTGTTGGATCACGCAAAGCTTCTGCTCCTTTGCAGCCCTGCAGCCCTTGTCCTGTCTTCCCAGCTGAAAAATGGGTTAGGAAGGTGCACCAGGATTTTTACAGCCTGAGCACCAGAACGCAGAGGGATGGGGGTGAGGGATCTGGGCTCCTGCTAGGAACCCAAAGCCTCTGCTGATGCCCAGTGTGGGGTCTTTCCCTGGGACGGCACCCGGGGGCCCTTTCCTCTCTGTGATGCTGTTGTTGCATCACAACCTCCAGCCTCTCTCAGGATCTGGGAATGTTTTACAATCAGGCAGCTCCTGGTATCTCCCCTGGCATCAGCTGATGCAGGCTTAGCACTTCCTCTCCCCATTTTTCCATCCTAAATTACACCATTACTGCGGAATGGAAAAAGCAGATATTTTATGTGGTGTCTGGGGGTGGAGACAGGGAATTCTGGCTCCTTTGAAGAGGGACAGAGAGCTGCAAGGCTCAGAGCTGAGGTTCCCACCACTGTGCCAGCAAGATGTTCCTTCCACAGGGGCAGGAAGGCTGACACTCACGCACAACACCGAGAAAATCCCTATAGGGATAGCTTCTCCTGGTCCCGAGGCAGCTCCGAAACGCCTTGCCAGGGCGGATTCTCTTCGCCTTCACCAGCGCAGTGGTCCCAACAGGGTCAGTCTGAGCGCCTGACGCCTCTGCCTCTATCCCTCCTTCCTTCACACGCTGACAGGGTTGTCCCTCCCATCCACCCCAGCAGCTCGGGGCCGCTCAATCTCCAAGATGTGATAGCGTCGGCCCAGATGGGTCAAAGCCAATTAACGTCAGAACAGCCCATTTCAGTGGCAAACCTTCTGACAGAGCAGCGCTGACGGGAGCCCGGCGCTGGCCCCGCTAGCTACACCCGCAGGTTCCTCCTGACCCACACCCCTTCCTCCTGTCCCGCCTGCTCCCCAGACACGCCACCAGCAGATGTCACATCCCAGCCGGCCTCTCCTCGGGCTCTGGTGGGCACCATGGGGTGATGGCAGCAGGAGCCACAGCCCTGCTGTGCTGCAGACACCCCGGCAGCATCAGGGATGCTCTCCGGGCAGAAGCGAGCTCACCGCCCTCCACAGGCTGAGAAGCCCTGCGAGAGGGCTTTAATCACATTTCCCTGTGTGCTGTTCCAGCAGACAGAGATAATGAAGGGTGGGATGGAAGCGGTGTCTGTGCAATCCCTGCAGCAAGAAAACGCGGAAAGGGAGGAGAGGAGCAGGGGAACAGCTGGGGAGCTGCTCCCACCCCTTATCCCTCGGCTGATGGGGACAAGTGACCACCAGCAAACCCTGCTCTGTCCTGGCTGAGCTGTGCTGGAGCCTGAGTTTTCAACCTCTGCAGGACCCCACCCCATCCCACCCCATCCCACCCCATCCCATCCCCATTTCCAAGCCCCGGGAGGCACCAGGCTCTGCAATCCGGGATTCAATCCCTGTGCAATGTGAATAACCAACCCTGCAGGGGGCAGGAGTGAAGTCCCTGGCAGCAGGGCTCGCTGCCCGGGGCCCGTAGATCCGTCTCCTCCCCTCTCCCGACTGGAATTGGCCGCTGTGCCTGGCACGTGGCTGTGCCGCCGGGAGGAGCAGCCCTGCTCCACCTGCCATCTGTCACCTGGCCCGGCGGTGCCCGTGCCAGCGGGTGACATATGGCACCGGAGCTGCCCCTCCTGGCCGGGACAGGGCTGGGGCTGCGGCTCGGAGCTGTGCCCGCGGCTCCCTCCCCGCAGGGGTTAAATCTTCCTGCCGAGGGGACCTGGCCCATGAGGAGCAAGGGGCAGAGGCGGCCGGAAGCGTCTTGTCCTCAAGGCCAAGTCCTGAGGGGCGTTTGTAGGGACGCACAGAGCACATCGAGCCCCGCTGCCCTCCGGGGGTGCCCAGAGCTGGGACCATCACAGGAAGGCAGAGGAATTCCCGATGCCATCGGCGGGGACGCGGTGCCAGTGCCAGCTCCCCGGCCTGGCTCCTGCGGTGGGTGCCTCTCTCCCAGAGCCGCTCGGGAGGGTGTGAGCATCACCCTCCGCTGTGTGGAGCGCTAGTTTCTCCTCTCACTGGAATGAACTCATTTTAATGAGGTTTATGGATGTGACAAATACACAAATGGGGAACAAAGGAGGGCCGTATCCCGGGTGAGGACCTGGGGTGTTTGCAAGGCAGCAGAGGAGAACGGGGGATTTTTTCTTCTCTCCGTAATTATTGCAGGAAGGTGAACAGCAGGATGGGAAAGTTTTAGGGCAGTGCAGCTGCTCTAAGAACCTTTCACATCCTTTGAGTGATTTTCCCAACAGCTCCCTGACATCTGGCTAGGATGTCTGCTGGGATCTCACCACCAGGGAAAAGGGAGCGTGGCAAGGCTCAGCTCATTTTCCATGAACACAGGGCAAGATTTGCCCTCTCCAAACATTGTTTAGGAATAGAGCTATGTTTATGGAGAAGTGGGAGCTGGGCCCTGTTCCTGTGAGGAGTGAGGGTTCAGGGAGAGCTGCAGGTTCCTTTCCTGGAATTGCACCCATAATCCAGACTCACTACAAGCCCCCTGCTGCAGCCAACCTCACTGTCCAGCGAATGACAGGAGGGATAAATGAATGAATGCTGGCTAATTAAGCAATTGATTACTGCAGGCTCTATGGCAGTGCCTGCTGCCACTGCAAACCTCCCAGAGCCACCCCTCACACCCAACACCCCTCAGATGGGCAGCAGGGGAAGCAAGAGGGGACTGGAAATTAAAATGCTATTGGAAAGTTTAATTATATCTTCATGATTTGTCATCCCAGGCGCGGCGCTGGAGATCGTTCCTTGTGCTGGGATGAATTTCTGCTGTGGTTCCCCGGCTTGCCGGGTGCACAGGGTGGCAGAGAGGCCGTGCCTGCAGAGCAGGACCCACTCCAGCGGCGCATTCCCACGTATGAATGGATCTCTGGGACCTGGCTGTCCTCACAGCGGGTCAGTGACCTCGGGGCATCCTGCCTTTGATGTGCACGGCTCTGGAACGGGATGGATCCCGCAGGCACTGCAGACAGAGCCGGCCTTCCTCTGCCTTCTGTGCAGACTCTGATTAACGGGCAGAGCGTCTGGCTCCCGTTTTCCCAGCCACGGAAGGATCCAAATGAAGGCTGGCTGTCCCTGATTAACCATTACCCTTCCCACGCCTGTTCCCAATGCCGGGATTGTGCTCTGCTCTGCTTTGCCACCCCTGTAAATCACCTGCTGCTGCTCCATTACAATTAAAACCAGGAGCAGTGTTTGATGGTATTTATTGAGGGAAAGTGAGGATTGCTTCATCCTCCTCTTGAATTACATCTTCTGCTTGGGAAGAGCTGACACAGAACCACCTGGCTGCCTGTCACATCCACACCAGGTCCCACTCCTGATGTCCCAGGTCTCTCCCAGAGATCTTTGAGATGTTTCAGGAACCAGGAGAAAAGTGCTGGCACTGTGGAAAGCCTCATGCTGCTCGTGGGATGAGCATGCCTGGCTGGGCTGTCTGCTTGGTTTAACGGGAACATGCACTGCTGTGCTGAGCCCCCAGAGGCTACAGAGTTGGACCCACAGGTAACAAAGCCCAGAGCCCTGCTCAGTGCCCAGAGCTGGGACCACAAAGCTCCAATGGGATCCATCTCCAGCCAGCACCCAGCATGGCTCCAGCACTTTTCCACCACGGCACTGTTGGGGTCACACTGATCTCTGTTGACCCTGAGGTGGCCACTGGCTGGCTTCTGGCTCCTCACTGGGCACCAAGGATGCCATGTTGGTGACTGCTTTGCCTCTGTCCCACCAGGAGAAAGCCCTGGGACCATGCAAACCACACTTTATTGCAGGGACAAATCACACTCTGCCTCTCCCTCAGCCCAGGGGTTGGTTAACAGCGTACACAACTGGATTTTCTGCAGGTAGCCCAGAGCAAACCCCAAAAATTACCCCAGGAGTGTGACAGGGGAGTTGGCATTACGCTGCCATGGAGCTCCCTCACAACCAGCAGGGCAATAGTGATGACAAATGACACTGGCCCTGTAATTACAGCCAGCCTCTGCTCAGCCAGTGCTGCTGCATTATTGAGAGCAACCGAAAATACTCCCAACTCAGTCATTAACTGATCTGGGCCTCATGGTTATTGGCTGCCAGGGCTGCCTCAGCCTGGGGTGACAGAGGGGACTGGAATGTTGCAGAGGTGTTTACACATCTTCTATTTCACAGGGATGAGGTCCTGGGGAAGCAGAGTGCCTTGGAGGGATGCCACACCGATGGGAAAGTGGCATTAGGATAACATAAATTGCCTTAGCGTCGGGGTTAGCCCTGAGCTGAGCTGAAGCAAGGCAGGGGATCAGGGGAACCCATGAGCATAGCTTTGCTCCATGCCCAAGGTGGAATCTGGAAACCAGCTGGAAAATGGCTTGGATGGGAAGAGTGTGAGGAGGAGAGCAGGGAGGCAGGGGGGCTCCCCAAAGCCTGGGGGAGCCTCATCCCATAGCTGCTCCAGGAGATGCTCTGCTCCAGATGTGCTCGTGTGCAGCCAGATGTGCAGGTGCTCAGAGCAAGATGCACATTGGAAGAGCCCAGGGAGGACTTAACCCACACCTGCAACAACCACAACACCTTGGGCAGAAATTCCTCCAAAGCCCAAGAGGAACCCCAAAAGAGATCAGAAAAAAAGTGATTTTTCTATTTTCGGAGCCATTTTCCATGAGAAAAGAGTTTGATGGAACATTGTAACTCCACAGGTGTGTGGGCAGGTACAACGCCCCCATTGCAAGCTGTCTCTGTTTACCAGAACATCCCCTCCTGGGTCACTGCCCTGGTCAGCAAGGCAGTGACCTGGAGGGCAGTGACTGGAGGAGACATGAAAGGCTTAGCCAGGACGGTGACAGTGACATCTTCCTCCAAGGGAGCACTGAGCAAAGGTGACTCAGTGGCACGGGCAGGGGACAGCCACCATCTCCCCAGCGCTCCCGTGGGGTGTCCCAGAGCTCCTCGAGCCCAGGACAGCTCTGAGATCTCTGTGCCAGCCCTGCCGGGACAAAGCAGCGCCTCTGGGTCCCGAGCAGCCCGGAGCCCCTGGTGCTGAGGAAGGGCCGAGCCTGCACCGAGCAGGAGAGGGCGGACACAGCAGCTTTGGGCTCTGCTCTCTGCTCACTTTCCTCCCTGGAATTCCTCCGTTTCTTTCCCTGCTCGGCAGCGCGGTGAGGATGGATGCTGGATGGGCCGGGCTGCTCATCATTCTCCTCCTCCTCCTCCTCTCCGTCCTATGGTTCCCGGTCTGGAGGAGTGACATGAAGAGGAGCCGGCTGCCTCCTGGCCCAGCCCCGTGGCCCATTCTGGGCAACCTGTGGCAGAAAGATGTCCTGCCCCTCTACAGGCACTATGAGAAGGTAAGGGACAAGTGGCCACGCTGGACCCATTCACAGCCCCCGCAGGACACACAGCAGGAAAGTCCTGTGCCAAAATAAAAGGGGAATCCCACAGGTGACCCTTCCTACTTTTCTCTTCTTCCCTCCCTCATCTCTTGCTCTGCCAGAATTTTCTAAATCCCTACTGCTGGGAGCAGAATCAACTCTGGTATTGAAGCCTTTCTCCTCCTGTAAGAGACCCATGTGGTGACAATGCCCCTCAAGGGCTGCAGCGCTGCCACTGTCCAGAGCTCCTTCCTGGAGATGATGCTTTGAACCCCCCAAAGTGGCACTGGGATAAAACTCCCAGGGGCAGAGACAGGACAGGGACAGAGGTCACAGAGGGATGCACTTCCCCTCCCTGCTGGGCATTCATCAGCGCTGTGGGCTCAAGTCCCAGTTTGATACGAAGTGAATGAACTGGTGTGGCACCCTGGCTCACAGAGCTCCCCATCCCCCCAGCTCAGCTCCACCTATGGTCCCATCTTCACCGTGTGGCTGGGGCTGAAGCCAGTGGTGGTGCTCTGTGGATACGAGGCGGTGAAGGATGCCCTGGTGGGACACTCCGAGGAGTTTGGGGGCAGGCCCGAGATCCCCCTCCTGAAGCAGCTCTCCAAAGACTATGGTGAGTGCCTGGATCTCTCCTGGATCTCTCTGGGTGAGCAGATGGCCACACCCGAGTCTAACGAGGGGCTCAGCACCCAAGACCTCAATCACTCATTTCCTACTCTGTAAGACCCTTCAAATCCTAAGCCCCTTGTTCAGGACAGTATTAATTCCAGTTAGGCAGTTCCAGCTTTGTTCTGAGTCGCTGCAGAGATCCTCATCCTTTCATGGACACCATGCACACCTGCATCGCTCCTGGCTTATTACCCTGTTGCTCCTCAGCCTGGCTCAGAGCAGGGTTCCCACTCCCGGGGAGCAGCAGGGTGAGCAGGGGCTGATCTCCTCTGTGTCCCTCCAGGATTTGTCTCCAACAATGAGAAGAAGTGGCGGGAGCTGCGGAGGTTCACACTCAGCACCCTGCGGGACTTCGGGATGGGGAAGAGCTCCATGTCCCAGAAGGTGCAGCAGGAGGCTCAGCACCTGGTGGAGCTGCTGGCAAAGCTCAAAGGTGACGTGCATCCTGTCCTTGCCGGCCCTGTGGCAGGCAGAGGACACACACGAGCCCCATGGGACATGTGTGACCCCAGAGCTGTTTGCAGAGCCTGGTGTGGGCGACCCCTGCAGAGAAGGGCTGAGATTCAGTCCCACCCCACTTAGGGGGATGTGCTACAGGGCCAGGAGGAAGATCCTGCTCTGAACTGGTGTAGCGGTGGCCACAACCAAGGAACATTCCCTGCTGGAGGAACAGGAGTGGGGAACAGAACTGCCTGGGCCTGGCAACGCACAGCTAGGACGCTGCCCTGGTTACTCGGGGTTATCAGGGTGATTTCCTCCTTTCCAGCAATACTCAGCTCCTGCCAGAGCAAACACACCTTCTGGGGTTCTGGCAGATGCCTGTGCTTCCCAGTCCAAGCTGGGGGAGGGGTTCTGGGGCAGGGAGGTGGATGGAGGAGCCCACAGCTCCACAGCTCAGGAGGGCTCTTTGCTGTGGCTGTCAGGCCCAGCAGATCAGCCAGGGTTCAAAACCAGGGGCTCGGAGCAGGGGGAAGGGGTGCTTTCTGTCGTGAAGCAGATAGATAACTGGTGACTTTTTGATGCTTTCCTCACTTCCTGTGGCTGCAGGCAATGCCTTTGAGCCAATGACCATGTTCAGACATGCGGTGTCCAACGTGATCTGCTCTGTGGTTTTTGGGAGCCGCTACAGCTACAGTGACGTAGCTTTCCTGGAGCTGCTCGACGCCATTGGGAACTACATCAGCTTCTTCCTGTCTCCCATTGCCAAGGTGGGAACCTGGCGTGCTCAGCACCCTCTGTCTGCTGCCCTCGGGGGCTGAGGATGCTCCCTGGCTTTGGTGGGACATCGTGGCTTTGAGGGAGGGGCTGGGAGGCTCTGCCCAGGAACCTGAGCCCTGCCGTGGCCCTGCCTCCGCAGGTGTACAACACCTTTCCCAGCATCATGCACCGGCTCCCAGGGCCGCACAAGAAGGTCCTGGCCGACTGCCAGAAGCTGAAGGACCACATCCAGGAGAAGGTGCAGTTCCACCAGCTGACTCTGGACTCCAGCTGCCCCCGGGACTACATCGACTGTTTCCTGATGAAAGCAGAGAAGGTAGAGGGGGGGCTGCCCTGCAGCCTGGCTGCAGCCTGGAGTATCACCCAGACAACACTGAATCCCCTTCACCACATCTTCTTGCAGGAGAAGGGCAGCCCAGAGCCCATGTACAGCCCCGAAGACCTGATCATGTCAGTGTTCAACCTCTTTGGCGCCGGGACAGTGACAACCAGCAACACCCTGGTGTTCTTCCTGCTGACGCTGGCAAAGCACCCCCACATCCAAGGTACGGCAGCAAAACACAGCTGCTCTTGTGCCTGGGGTGCTCAGGGGCAGAGGGTCCTCACCCTGGAGGGTCCCGTTTGGGGGCGGACCCAGATCATCCTCTGGGGTCACCCAAGGGTGGGAGCTGTTAGACACAGACTCACAGGCCAGGGGGATCCGGGTGCTTCTCTCTGTGCTCCATCCCTGCCCATGCAGATGGTCCTGGACTGGCCGTGGGAGATGCTCTGAGCTTGCCTGATGCAGGGAGGGATGAGGACAGAGTTTCGTGGCTCTACAAGGAATTAGGCCAGGTTGCTGCCCCTCTAGCCCATCCCCAGGTTTAGGATAAGTGCCCGTGGAGGCCAGTAAGAAACTCTGGGGAGGCTGCACAGCAGGTACCCAGTCCCTCTGCTGTCCCCAGCCAAGGTCCAGGAGGAGATCGATGCCGTGGTGGGCACTGGCCGTGCCCCCAGCACGGAGGACAAGCTGAGGATGCCCTACACCAATGCCGTGATCCATGAGCTGCAGCGCTTCCACAAGACCCGCATCGAGAACTTCCCGCGCATGACAACACAGGACGTCCTGTTCAGGGGCTACACCATCCCCAAGGTACACACAGTGGCCTCGGAGCCTGTGTCCAAGGGAGAGATGACAGCGGGGGCTTGAATGACATTTGCCTTTGTCCTCGGACTGTTTGCACACAGCTGAAGGTCCCGGGTCTTTCCCAACCCTTGGTAGCAATGACCTTTCAGAGGGGAGCAGAATATCACTGCCTGCCCTGCCCACACCCCGCGTCCCTTCCTTGTCCATCCTGGAAAACAGCTCCTCCCACCAGGGAGCCGTGCAGGGCTGGAGCAGGAGCCCACCCCGGGGTGGGACCAGGCCAGACCCCCCCACTCTTTGGCAGATCTGGGGACAGCCATCCCTCCTGGTCTGACCACGAGCATTGTGTGCAAAACCCACCCTGAGGGAACATCTCCCACCTTTGTATTTGGGGCAGCGAAAGGAGCTTTAACAGCAACCCACGGGAATAACTGAGTAATTTGTGTCTCATGAGCTGCACAGAGACAGGCAGGACCATGGGCACAGCAGAGCCCCACATCAGCTGTCCCAGTGGCACAGAGCCACCATTCCAGGCTGCCTCCCCATAGGAACCTGCTTGGGTATTGGGGTGCACACCCAGCACCCCACCGTGTCCCCTGGATGCTCCTCCCTGACTAATCCACCCCAGAAGAGCCCATGGTGTGGTACTGATGTCCCTCCTCACATCCCTGCCCCATCTCTCTCCCACAGGGCACTCCTGTTATTCCGGTACTTTCCTCTGTGCATTCGGATCCAACCCAGTGGGAGAACCCCAAAAAAGTGGACCCCGGACACTTCTTGGATGAGAAGGGCGAGTTCAGGAAGCGTGAGGCCTTCATGGCATTTTCAGCAGGTCAGTGCTCCCCCACGCTGCCAGCTCTGAGCCCAGGAGTGCCAGCACAGACCAGTGGCACCATAGTGCCACCGTCACCACGGGCTGCCTGCCCAGCCTTCTATCCCTCGGTTCCCCACCGGTGTCACCCCTCTCTCCATGCCCAGGGAAGCGGATGTGCCCGGGGGAGGCACTGGCCCGCATTGAGCTCTTCCTGTTCCTCACCACGCTGCTGCAGAGCTTCACCTTCCAGCTGGCCACTGAGCACAAGGAGCTGGATTTGTTCTCTCTGTGGCTCGAGATTGAGAGGAGGGCGATCCCAGGCAAGTTCTTCGCTATCCCACGCTCGGTGTCCTCCTAAGCTGGGAGAGCAGGGCAGGGAAAGGCTCTTCCAGGTACCTGCACCCCTGCCCCAGAGCGAGCCCTGTGGCCACGAGGGCTCAGCCACAGCCACCACCAGAGGGACAGTTTGGGCTTGGAGTTTCTCCAAGAAGGAAAAATGAGGATCATGTTCCTGACATTGCTTTTCCTCCCCCATCCTTATCCATGATGTTTGAACTCCTCATGGCAGGGCTGCCTGGGGCTCCTGGGCTGAGGTGGGGGCTTCCTCAGTTTGGTGATGGATTCAGACACCTCTGCAATAAAAATAACAATCTCAAAAATAAAAATAAAAATCAGAAGAAGATATTGGTGTTTATAAGAACACTTTTGGTGCCTCTTGCATCCAGTTCTTCCCAGTGCAAACCTCTCAGACACAGGATTTCAGCTCTGTGTCTCTTCTTGGGGTGTCTTCACCTTTCCCAGAATAGCTCGAGCCAGGAAATCACCCAGGCATCAATCCACTGCCACCTCTACCATGGCAGGGACACCTCCCACTGTCCCGGGCTGCTCCAAGCCCCAGTGTCCAACCTGGCCTTGGGCACTGCCAGGGATCCAGGGGGAGCCACAGCTGCTCTGGGTACCCTGTGCCAGGCCCTGCCCACCCTCACAGGGAACAATTCCTTCTCCATATCCCATCTAACCGTGCCCTACAGCAGTTTGAAGTCACTCCTCTTTGACCTGTCACTTCAGTTCCTTGTTCCAAGTCCTTCTCAGCTCTCCTGGAGCCCCTTCAGGTACTGGAAAGGGCTGTCAGCTCTCCCTGGAGTCTCTTCTCCAGGGTGAACAATTCTCTCACATTCCAAAAGCACACACTGGCTATCTCGGTGCTGGGCTGTGCTTCTCTGATTCCTTCACATCAATATTTAACTCCAGAAAATGCCCTCAGGTGCCAGTTCAGCTTCGTGTGCAACTGCTGGAGTCACTCCAGCACTCAGCTCCTGAGGGGAGCTGGCAGGGTGGGATGTGTTCCCAGCCCTACTGTTGCCCCTGCCTGGGGGTGAGGGTGCTGCAGAGGGTGTTGTGTCAGCAGTGGGGCTTGGGGGCCCTATGAAGCCTGGAACTTCAGGACATGGGGAAAAATTGGGTTCTCCAGGGGTCTCAGAGCTGGTTTTGGTAGGGTTTGCCTTGCTGGGGTGCTCCTGCAAATATGGAGAAGGGGACAGCAGGGACTCTGCCCTGGGGAAGGTGATTGTGCCCTGCTGGAGGGAGGTGGGATCAGGGACCAGTAAATCCTCCTGCCTTGTCCCAAATGATGCATAAGCCAACCTTTACTCTGACTCTAAGTGCATTTGGGACTTTTAGATTACTAAATCAGCTCTTTTCATAATCTGGGGAAGCTCAGGCTGGCAAAGTCACCTGCCAAAAACGTGTGTGACTAAAGCCTTTGCTCAATCTCTGCCTGAAGCCCTCGGTCAGCACTGTGACTGTGACCTGAGTGACCTCTGGGCTTCTGTGTCTAAAACCAAACACCGGTGTCCAAAGGCCACTCATGCTCCGCTTCCCGCAGCGTCCAGCAGCCCATTTGTGTCACTGCCCAGCCCAGCCGTGCTCGGGGCTGCCATGGTGACTGCGGGTCCCCATCCCGGAGGGGCTGCTGGCATCCTCCGGCACCCCGACATCCCCCAACATCCTCCAATATCCCCTGGCACCTGCCATCGCCCTGGCATCCCCTAGCACCCCGACATGCCCTGGCACCCCGATATCGTCCCAATAAATGGACATCCCCTATCACCCCGACATCCCCTGGCACCCCGACATCCCCCAACATTCCCCGGGCGTCCCCCGGCGCCGCCTGCGGAGGGGCTGTGCTCGCGGGTTGCGCGGCTCTTAGCAGCATTACGGCGGCGGTTGGAGATTACGGTAACTGTCGCGGCGGTGGCGGTGGCAGTGGCGGTGCCGGGGAGCCCTGGTGAGCGGCTCCCTTCCTTTCCCTCTGCAATGTCTCAGCTCCAGCCGTACTCCTCCTGATGAAAGTCGAGTAGCTAAAGGCAGAGAAGGTTTTTCCCGTGTTCTCAGTCCTTGGCATGAGCGGCCCTGCTGTGCCCCCTTGGAGCCTGGAGCTGTCACCTTGCTGTGCTGGTGGCTGCCGGAGCTGGAGGGTGCAGAGCACAGAGCCAGCTCCTGCACTGTGTCCCCACGAAGCTCCCTCAGCGTGGCCCTCTGATCCCCTGGTGTTTCCATGCGGGAGGTGCCCTCGCCACTCCCCAGGGCAGGGGTGAGGGGGAAGAGATGTCACCCTGTCCCTCAGCCCCCCTGGTGTGAGCTGTCCTGCAGACCAGGAGCGTTGCCAGCATTTTCCTGTGGCTTGCACAGTGCCAAAGTGATGAGTTAAAGACCACCCAGCTCTTCCAGGGTGGTGCTGACAGCGGTGCTGTCCATGGCACCAAAGCTCGTGCACTTCCAGGACTATAAATTCCCTGTTTTCCAGGTGGCCAAGCACCAGAACTTGCTTTGAACACGCCAAAACACGGCGTGCCCTGCCAGGAGGAGGATACTGAGTGCCCCGCTGATGCAGGGACAGCTCACCTTTGTCCTTAGCTGATGTAGATGCCCCCATGGTTCCTGCATCTCTCCAGTCACACTCCAATGTCGGCCAACCCAAGGATTTCACTCGTGTCCTGCCGATCCAGCTGTCCATGTTCATCCTGGGTAAAGCTGCTCTGATTTTCCCGTGCTTTTCCCCTAAGGGTAAGGAATGGTCTCTAGAGGGGATTAGCCAACCTGTCCCTTTAACTTCCTAGGGCTTTTGGATCAAAAATCCCTGGATGCCTGTTCTGCTGTGAATGGCCACTGGGAATTCCTGGTCAGGCAGGTCCGGGAGGAGCAGGAGTGTCGGAGCACAGTACAGAAGACCCTTCTGCAGCTGCAGGTGGGACACCTGGGCTCCTGCCATTATTATGCACTTTAAAAAGGAGGGTTTTGCTGCTGCCCAAGCTGTTAAATGGAAATTCCTGTACCAGAGGCTGCTCCCCAACTCTGCCATGGCCCTTCCACCTCCAGCTGCAGAGCTAAGCCAGGTGACATTTCACATTGTCACAAGGAACCACCAGGGAATGGCTTTTACTCTCCTTTAGACAGCCTGTGACTCTAAAAATGGATGCAAATATTCTTTAAGAAAGCAGAGTTTGGTCACAATGAAAATTTCCAGAGATAGTGGAGGGTGTCTTTGTGAGGAGCTGGGGGTAGTGGTTGGAACACAGGAATGTAGAAGTACTGGGAGAGGCCTGGCCTGGCCTGGCCAGCAGGACCTGCCACAGACCGAGCGAGGTGTGAAGGAGCCTCCCTCAAGAGAGACTGGGGCCTCTGCTGCTTTGGGTTGTGAAGGGAGCACAGAAACTCAGCTCTGTGCTGGCCTTCAGAAAAGGCTTCAGGGAAGGTTTCACCGGCTAGCAATGAATCTTGAGTGCTGACCAAGATGTTTTGAGAGCCTCTCTTCTCAGTTGGATTCTGAATCAACTGAGTGCCTGCCAAAGATGAGACGAGCTCAAAATTTTGCTGCTTACTAAAAGCTTAAGACTAGAGTTTGGAAAAAAATAATAAAAAAACTATTCTTTTTCACCAGAAGTTGAACCTTAGGTAGATAAAGTGCTAAATGTAAGCCATTGTGTGCAGCTCAGCTTTGCAGGGAACCTCAGCATCCTGGGGAGATGGGCAGCACCCCTGCATGCACGGGCTCTGCAGTAACCGCTGCCTCTGTTGGTTTGTTCCAGGAGCTGTGTCCTAGAAAAGCCATTCCAAACTATGCCAAAAGAGTCAATGTGCAAATTCCCCAGTTAAATGATGAGGGTGAGGTCATTGAAGTGAAGGACAAGGAGCAGACCAAGCGACGTAAATCAAAGGTTTGTTGGAGGCTGCTTGCCTTCCATGATGCTGCATGTCAGTGTTTGGGGAACAGAGATCTGGGAAGACAGCACAGTGAATTTGGAATTGCTTTGTTCTTTCCCACTCCTTTTGGATTGCCCCATTGTGAGCAGTTCATGGGGACCAGGGCTTGCTCATCACCTTCTTACATGGGAGGGAGTTTGGGAGACATTCCCAAACTTCTGCCTTGTCCCCGTATGTCTCCAGTCATGGCACAATCCTGGGGCCAGGGGCCTTCGTCCCACAGAATAAAGGGTGCAAGTCTCAGGGCTTCCATTTATGCCACAGAACACGGCCTGGGAGCAACCCTGGCCTAAACAGGGTCTTGCTGCACTCTGGTTTTCCTTACTGATACTCTGGGTCTGTGCTGGGCTCACCCCTAGAGCTGATATGTTCAATATTATGGAATAATGCTGCTTTCCTGCCTCCCTGTGTTACTTTTCCTTATTTCCCTTGCCATCAGACGGAGGATTTCAGTCTGCACGAAGCCTATCAGAAACTGAAAACTCACAAGATCGAGCTGGAAGAGAGGAATGTCTTCTGTGGCCCCTACAAGACTCATGTCCTCATGGAGCAGTGAGTAGAGTTCCCAGCTGTGGGGCCAAGAGCAGCTTTAGGAAAGCTGTTCCATTCCCTGTGATCCTCCTGGATGTCTGGAAAAGGGTCAGTGTTAAGAAGTCTCCATTTTTAAAATAAAGATACCAAGATAAGCTGTTTTTAAAGGAATAAGGCTTAGTGATCCATGGTGTATCCCAAGAGATACGGGGCTGGGAGGAGCCCTGACCCTTCTAGCCACCCTGATACAAAGGGGGGGATGAGCAGATTTAGGGACTATGGTGGTGCCCTGCAAAGGATTCCCCGTGGGAGTGCAGCCCATTGTGCTCAGTCCAACACAGGGAAATGCTGACCCAGGCCTGGCTAAAGCAGCCACTGCTCCTGTCCAGATCAGACAGCACAAGGAGAACCCATTACAGTGGTGGGGACTGGGTGGCTGCTGCCTCTGCCAACAGAAGAGTGAGGCTGCTGCGTGTGCCGGGAGGGAAGGAAGTGCCTCTGCTGCTGCACGGCCACGCTGGCCCCATCAGAGCTCTGTGCCTCCGTGAGGACCAAGGGCTCCTGCTCAGCAGCACCAGCTTTGACCTCAGCATCAGGTGAGCTGTGCCTGGGACACCCAACCCCTGGCAAAATGAGGGGAAAGGGAAGGATAGGGGTAAAACTTTCATACAAAGCCTGACTTAATCACTACGATTTCTCTCACACCTTAGTGGAACAGCTCCTGGCTTTAACCTGGTGTGTGGGAGCAGAGTTGGGCACATTTAATAGGGAATAATAATGGAATCACGTGGAAGGAATCCTAAAGTTCATGTGGTTTCTCCTCTCTTGGGTTGGTGCTCTGTAGGTGCTGGAATATTCACAGTGGTGCCTGTGTGAAAACCTTCACAGGTCACTATGCAACAATCACCTGCCTGCATTGCCACGAGGAGCACTTTGTGTCAGGAGCTAGGGATGGGATAGTGAAAGGTGAGAGGAGCACCGGGAGCTCCAGCCAGAGGGAATCACTGGAGGATAACAGGCAGAGGCCAAAGAGCTGGGGGGAGTGGGACACAGGGATGGGAGTGAAAGGAAGGGTGGGAATCAGAGGGTGTTTCCATGACAGCCTAAGCTGGGGACACTTGCACACACAGTCTGATTGTGTCAAGGACAAAATTCTCATTATTTCTGTTTTTATTCAGAATTAATGGCTTTGTGGCTGTAATGCCATCCCAACTCTTGGGCAAGTGGTATAAACTTTAAGCTTTGCCAGATGTTTCCTTACAGAATAAAGCTGAAAAAGATGTGCTTTTTCTGGACTTCACATTTAAAATTTTTTGCCATACAATTATGCTTTTTAAGCCAACACTCAGCTCCTCACAGAGCTGCAGGTACAAGGAGTGACTGTAATCCAACAGTATGTTGTACTCCCAAAACTCATCACTGGGGCAGATGTATTTTTAATTCTCCCTTTTGCCCCAACAGTGTGGAGCCTGAAGAGTGGGAAATGTCTCAGGACTCTGATGCACAGCAGCCCTGTGTGGGCAGTGAGGATGGACAGGACCCACGTGGTCAGTGGGGGTCACCGAGGGCTGGTGAAAGTCTGGAGTGCTGAGACAGGGGCTCTGATCAAGGTGAGTTTCCTCTTGGGTGGATAATTCTGTGGTAAATGGTCAAAACTCTCTGCTAGCTCATCATAGTTTTTTGCATTTGCCAAAGACTTTCTAAAAAAGAAAATAATCCTCCAAAACAACCCCCAAAGCAGTCTAAATCAATCAAGGAAACTGCAGATAATTAAAAAACTGACTTGCAACCAGCTGCTGATTTTAAGGCAGGGTATGATTTGCATCACTCCCATCACTGCTCGTTCTCCGTAGGTTTGTTCATCTCCCACAGAAACCTTCTGAACCTGGGGAGATGATGGGAGAGCTTCACTAACCTGGGCTGGAGGCACCAGGGCTCAGCCCAAATCTCACTCTCAGAAGCAGATTCTGGAGCTGAAGCAGCTGGGCAGCTGTGGGAGCATTGAGGCTGTGAATTCCCTGATCAGGGGCCCAGGAACAGGGTCAGTCCACACCTGGGAGAGGAGGGAAGCTCTTTACCTGCAGAGAAATGGAGAGGTAGCCCAGATATCTCAGATATCCCAGCCCCTTCCCCCACAGCCAGGGCAACCCCCTCTTCCCTCCTGGTATAACATTCCAGAGACCACAAAGCTCTTGGTGGAGTGACATCTCGTTATCACATCTAATAAAGATGGAAAAGGGATGTTATTCCATGCCAGGAGCTCAGCAGCAGCACCAAGCCCAGAACATTTCAGTGACTGTAAAATAAGCACAGTTATCCATAGAGTGCACTGGTACAATAACACCCTATAAAACCGTATCAGGCTGGTGTCCTGAAAGCCATGGGACACCTCTGACAGATTTACATCCAGATTACTGATAGTGTTGCACCTTCTTCTTTTACTTTGCAGACACTAGAGAAGCACCAAGGCCCAGTTCTCTGCTTGTCCTTTGACCAGTGGCACCTCGTCACGGGGAGCAGTGATGGATATGCCCTGGGATGGAGCATGTTGGGAAAATATAGGAGATGCCTGATAGCTTTCTTCCATCCCAAGTAGGAATCAGATGTGTTTCACGTTGTATATAATAATGGACTGAATCTATAAAGAAAATGTGCCCCCTACAGGACTAGAAAATGTCTTAATTACCAGTCTGAGGATTTGACATATCCCCATTTTCACCAATCTTTATCTCAAAGGCTCTGTCAGGCACCATGTGGTCAGAAGTAGCATTTTCAGTTAAGACCTGGAACAGCCTGAAATGCAAGCCCACAACACTTTATCACAACCAGGAATGACTAAAGCCAGACAGAGCACAGTCCAGTATTCCAAGGATCCCCCGCTGTGTGCCACAGGGTGTCACATAACCTGGGCAGGAATAGAGGTGGCCCAGTTTCATGCTGACCAACTGAGTGTTATGCCATTCTCTCAAACTTCACTTGCATCTAGGACTGTGAAAACTAGAGAATCATATGGTTTTCATTGATTTTCTTGGACATAAAATTGAAATTTCAAATGCAGCAGATGGCCATGACCATACGGTTGCTGTGGGGAGCATGGAATCACAGAATCCCAGAATGGTTTGAGTTGGAAGGGACCTTAAAGATCACCTCATTCCAACCCCTTGCCATGGGCAGGGACACCTTCCAGTGGAAGGATGCACTGGGCTGTTGGTTTGGACGTGGAGTGATCTGAGACATCTCTGTCAGACCTTTGAAATGTCCTGATCAGCTCCTCAGTGCAGGCTATTGCTGCAGCCAGAGCTCTGCTTCTCCTGCAGGCCAAAAGAGCTCTCTGACCATTTCTCCTTGTGCAAGCACCATGGAAGTGCCAACACCTGGTGTGTTTTCAGGGAAGTCCTGTCCCTGGAGTTCCTGTACCTCAGAGTCATCAGTGGCTGTGCTGATGGACACATTCGGATATTCAACTTCCTGACTGGAACCTGCCTCAAAGTGTTGGAGCCCAGCAGCAGCGGGGACCCCCTGTCTGCTCTCCATGTTGCAGGAAACAGGTGGGTGACAGCAGCTGCCAGCAGGCTCTGACCCAGATTTGATAGATTAGAAACTTAAAGAACTGTGCGTTTTCCCTTCTCACAAATAACTTTTAAAGGGCTCCACTATTAATTAACTACTTCAATAATCTGTTTTAGTTCACAATGACTGAAGAGATTTCCTTTGTCTCTTCAACAATGTACAATTTCCTGCTTCTCTATAGCTGAAGACACAGACCCAACTGTAAAGCTGAATTCAGAAATTTTTAGGAGGTTGGAGAATCAAGCTAATACCTGACAGTCTCTGCCTATTGCCTGATCTACAGCCTTTTTATAAAGGCCAGTAATGAGAAATCCCAACCAGACCAGCACAGCCCTTCAGTCCACACTTAGATGTCCCTGAGAGTATGGTATGTGTAGTCAGGCACTTTCATCCTTTAGCACTACTCTGATCTAGCTCTGTCCACTGCTGAAAATGTTCATCCTAATTATTTTTAAATTAATTTTGCCGTGGAGCTGAATGAAAAGAGCCCCAGAGACTCACACAGGGCACGAGTTAAAACATGCAGATCTGATTGATGGGGTTAATTGCTGCTGCTCCTTCAAGGAGAGATGATGATCTCGGATCTGTTTGAGGCCCCAGGGTTTGTGTTGCACAGGAGCCCCTCAGGCAGGACCTGCCCTACCTGTGATTCCTGTGCTTTTATGGCTCTTCCCTCCTTTCTCCAGGGTGGTGACCAACTTCCCCAGCAGGCTGCTGCTGCTCCAGTTCGAGGATGTGGTGTGGGACTATTCCCTACCCGCTGACAGAGAGGTGCTGAAGAAGGAGAAGAAGTCTCGGAAGGGGAAGCACCAGGGTGCCAGTGCAGAGCAGCAGCGATCCCAGGACAAGTCCCCGAGATCTCGCCAGCCACCAAAGAGCCATGGAAGACACAAAAGTATCACACTGAGCCTCTGCTTTTCTGGTTTTTCTAAACTGAGTCACAAACCAAGCAGCCACTGCCTTCAGCCCAGCCAATATTCAAACTCTCTGCTGCTGTCAAGAGCAGATGTGCTGTTACATTTCAATGGTTCTGTCATTTTCTAGGCTTCTGTGAAACCTTTCTGCCGTTTTACAAGGGCTTGGTGTAAATTCAACACATTTTTCAAGACAGGCACTGTCATTTTCCAACTGAGTAAGACAAATCAGTAGTAGTATTCATATTCACACAGCTGGTGGGGTTGGAAACATGCTGCTGATTCAGGGCTTGAATTATTCATTACAAACACCCAGAAAGTGAGAGAACACCTACATTCAGGATCTGCCATCACTGGGAAAGGCAACTGCACAGAAACAAGCACCTTTTCAATTGTAACACAGTGATGTTATCTTGTTTTCAGTCAGAGCTATTCAATACAGTGTGATGACAAATCCAAACTGAGCATTTCAGATAAACTGATGGGCTGGGAAATGGTTCTTGCTTTTCAGGCCAGCAGATGCCAACTGATGCTTTGCTTAGTAAAAGATAGGAGCCAGGGAACAGCTGGAGCTGGGCCAGGGCAGGGTCAGGCTGGATTTCAGGGAAAGGTTCTTTTCTCAGAGGTTGCTGGGCACTGCCCAGGCTCCCCAGGGAATGGGAACAGCCCCGAGGCTGCCAGAGCTCCAGGAGCATTTGGACAGCGCTGCTAGGGATGCCCAGGGTGGGATGTTGGGATGTCTATGCAGGGACAGGGTCTGTACTGGGTGATCCTTGTGGCTTCCTCCCAACTCAGCTTATTCTGTGATTCTCTGATTCTATGCTCTGCAGTGTGTGGGAAAGCGTCTCAACTCCAAATGTGTTGCTTTGTTTTTGGCTACAGGTGGTGAAGCTGAACAGGGCCCTGCACCTGAGGAGGCAGAAGCCACTTTGAAGCATGAGCTGCCCCAGAGACACCCAAGCTGTCCAATGACCCCTGACAAGTTCTTCCTAACAATCAACACTCTGCAGAGCTCCTGCAAGCCAGCCCCAGTCAGCCCCAGTCCTGAGTTCTCTGCAAAAGCCAGGGAAGCACAGCAGCAGCGCCCTGGGAAGGTGCCAATGTCCAAAACGCCCCTGCAGCACAAGGAGGAGCAGGCAGCCCAGCTCCAGCGTGCCAGGCTGCACAGCAACTCTCTGACCATGACCAAAACCTCCACACCCTTTGAAACCAAAATGCTGCAGCTCAGGCTGAGGAACTCTTTGCACAGCCCTACTGTGAAATCCTCCATCCCTGCTCCCTGTGTTGTACGTCCCAAGTTTTGTGGCTCGCTGAGAGAAGGGAAAATTCCCAATGGCCGTGGGAAAGATGCTCCTGGCCTCAAACATGGGGATCAGCTCATTGATCTCTGCACAGCTTCTTCAGAGTTGATCCAACCAACACCTGGCCCAGCTGCACAGATGAGGAATGAAGATCCCAGGAGAATAAAGCCCTTCTGGCCCTACGGTTCCTGCAGGGACAGTGGGCTCAGGCTCCTGACAGCAGAGCAGGAGCTGCGTGAGGCAGCTGTGGCAGCTCAGCTTCAGGCACAGCAGGCAAAGCCCACAGAAGATAAGGAAGGAGCCAGAAGGAAAGCCTGGCTAAGGAAAATTAAAGGCCTACCTGTGGATTCTTTTACTGGGGAGAGAAAAACACCTGCTCCAGAACTGGGGCATAACATATTTTTCTGAGGTGATCCCTGAGTCCAACCAACAACCATGATTTGGGATTCTGGTGTCCATGTGGCTTTAAGTATAAAATACAGATATATTCATTTATATATAAGTATATTTTGCATATGTAAGTATACTCCCTGTGGTTTTAAGTGTAAAACACATCCCCACTGTAAGTTTTCCTAAGAAATACTCTTGGTGTACTCAGGTATTTCTCAAGGCAGTGAATGGACTGAGTCCTATCCTGGATTTAACTCCCTAAAGCTGCTGTCGTTAACAACATGGCACTGTCTGACACCAACACAGCTCAACCCTGTGAGAATAAGAATAAAAACATCAGAGCTTTTGTGGATTGATTAGGGTGTAGAAGCTGAATGTGTGGACTGAAAGCTAATGGATCACTGGCACAAAGTCTGCTTGGAGGCCAGTAATTGGGGGTTGATCCTGGGTTCTGATTTTGTTTAACATCATCATTAATTAATGCCCTGGACCATGGACAGGGTGCCCTGAGGTGCCACCAGACCCAGAGTGGTGCTGCCATCCAGAGGGGCCTGGCCAGGCTGGACACAGAGCTGAGAGAACCCTGGGGAAGTTCAGCAGGGGACGCTCCAGTGCTGCCCTGAGATAAACAGCCCCAACACCTGTGGAAAGCAGCTTAAACTTCATTTCTATGAAAAACAAAATAGGGTAAGGGGTTCAATTTCCCCATTTTTGTGGATAAATGCCTACATGTACTTGATTGTGGAAGGTTTCCTGTCCATGACAGGGTGATGGAACTGGATGATCTTTAAGGTTTCTTCCAGCCCCAACCACTCTGTGATTTTGTGGTTTCCACTAATGCTGAGGACTTAACAGGAGGACAAAAACCTTCCTAGTATTTGAAAAAAGCTGTTTATCTAGCTTTGAGTATCTGGGCTGGTGTACCAAAAATCTGTTGCATCAGGGGTTTGAGAGGCCAATTCTGCCCATGGTCATGTCAAGGGGCTTTCACCAGCAGTTCTGGTTTGAAATTAAAGTCTCTGAAACTCTCCCCACAGTGGGGTGTGATTAGCGTTGGTTTGTTAAATTCAATGCCATCTTCGACTTGCAAATCCTGGGATGAAACCAGTGAGAAATAACCGCAGGGAGGCTGGCAGCTGGCGCAGCGGGCACGTCTGTGCCATGGGGCAGGGACTGTCACCACGAGGTGGCTGTGCCTGGAACAGGGACTGTCACTGTGAGGTGGCTGTGCCATGGCACGGGGACTGTCACTGTGAGGTGGCCGTGCCATGGCACAGGGGGTATCACTGTGAGGTGACTGTGCCATGGGGCAGGGACTGTCACTGTGAGGTGGCCATGCCATGGCACGGGGAATGTCGCTGTGAAGTGGTCGTGCCATGGCACGGGGACTGTCACTGTGAGGTGGCCATGCCATGGCACGGGGAATGTCGCTGTGAAGTGGTCGTGCCATGGCACGGGGACTGTCACTGTGAGGTGGCCATGCCATGGCACGGGGAATGTCGCTGTGAAGTGGTCGTGCCATGGCACGGGGACTGTCACTGTGAGGTAGCTGTGCCATGACACGGGGACTGTCACTGTGAGGTGGCTGTGCCATGGCACAGGGAATGTCGCTGTGAAGTGGCCGTGCCATGGCACGGGGACTGTCACTGTGAGGTGGCTGTGCCATGGCACAGGGAATGTCGCTGTGAAGTGGCCGTGCCATGACACGGGGACTGTCACTGTGAGGTGGCTGTGCCATGGCACAGGGAATGTCGCTGTGAAGTGGCCGTGCCATGACACGGGGACTGTCACTGTGAGGTGGCTGTGCCATGGCACAGGGAATGTCGCTGTGAAGTGGCCGTGCCATGGCACGGGGACTGTCACTGTGAGGTGGCCGTGCCATGGCACAGGGAGTGTCACTGTGAGGTGGCCGTGCCTGGCACCAGGGAACAGGGATGTCCCATTCCGCCGCATGATGGCAGCTTCTCCCAAGGAATGAGCATGAGCCAACCCTGCTGCGGCCAAGGAGCCTGTGCCACAACCCCCGGGGAAAGCCTGATGGAAAACCATCGGGAAGGCTGATTCCTTTTTTGGCCGTGAGGAAGTGAGGAGAATCAGGGGGTTTGTTCAGCTTGGAACCCATAAATCAGCAGCTCCCTGCAGGTGGGGGCTCAGGTGCTTGGAAGGAGTTGTGGTGGCACCGTGTCGGTGTCACAGCGGCTCTGTCTGCACAGCTCAGCAGCTCCGAACAGAAGGAGCTTTATCCAGGGCTGTTTACAGCCGAAGGGTCGCTATTCCAGCAGGAAGGCTGGATACTTCACACGATCAATAGAGAGGGGAAAGATGCTATTAAAAAGTGGCAAGAACCTCTTTAATGAATACTTTATTAAAAAGTAAATTGAGTTTTTATGTAGTACTGTATTTATCAGCACAAGTCTATGATGGCCTGTGAAATGGCTGAGTTAATTACATGGAGGCAGTCGGGGATCAGGGTCAGCAGTGGCTCGGTGGCAGCCCCTTAGGGAGGTGCTGGTTCCCCGGGATCTCCCCAGGATCCCCCGGGATCCCCTCAGGCGGAGGCGGTGTCGCTTCCCCAGGATCCCCCGGGATCCCCTCAGGCGGAGGCGGTGTCGCTTCCCCAGGATCCCCCGGGATCCCCTCAGGCGGAGGCGGTGTCGCTTCCCCAGGATCCCCCGGGATCCCCTCAGGCGGTGGCGGTGTCGCTTCCCCAGGATCCCCCGGGATCCCCTCAGGCGGAGGCGGTGTCGCTTCCCCAGGATCCCCCGGGATCCCCTCAGGCGGAGGCGGTGGCGGTTCCCCAGGATCCCCCGGGATCCCCCAGGGTTCCTCGCTCCCCTCAGAGTCGTTGGCGGGAGCTGCGCGCGGCCTGAGCCACGTCTCGCACCTGCCGCCCACAAGCGCGCACGCGTACAGAGCGGGGCGGCCAAGCGGGGTCACGGGGTGCGCCGCCATTGGTCCGCGGCCGTGACGCACACAGGAGTGGGCGGGGCTATGGAGCGGAGCTCGTCGCAATTGGTCCGCGGCCGTGACGCGCGGCGGGGCGGAAGTGGCGGTTCCGGCCATGGTACGGGCTCGGGGGCTTGGGTATGGGTCATAGGAGCGGGATCTCGGGACCGGGATCGGGAGCGGCATTCGGAGTCGGACTCGGACATGGGTCATAGGAGCGGGATCTCGGGACTGGGATTGGAGCCAGGGCCGGAGCAGGGGCCTGGGCATGGATTATAGGATCGGGACTGGGACCCGGAGCGGGACCCCCTCCCATAGGCCCCGGGCGAGCTGCGGGGCACAGAGGCGCTTCCCGCCGTCCCAAGCCCGTCCTAATGATCATTTCTCAGATAACTGTGTAGGCTTGTGGCTTAAATCTTCACGTTCGTCCCAAATTAATTCTGATCCCGAGGTGTCTCTGGTTTTCTGGGTAACGAACACTGTCCCGGGTTGAAGTTGGAAACGGTTTTCATTTTTCTCCTTTGCCTCTGTCCCCACCTCAGGACAGCAGTGATGACATTGAAGATGTGTCTCTCTTTGATGCAGATGATGATGTTTCCAGGAGATCCAAAAAGTCAAAAATAAGGTCAGTGGTGACAGAGGGAGTTTCTGAAATGTCTCTTCTTTGTGTCAGCGTCCAGGCAGTTCTTTCCCATATTTCCAGAACACTGGGTTCATGTTCCTGACCCTTATCCTCTGCATTGCTGAAAGATCCCTTGGTAATGTCACTTGTCTGCAGGAACTGTGACTGTCCTGTCCTTCATTCCAGGCACCCAGTGGCATCATTTTTCCACTTATTCTTCCGAGTCAGTGCCATCATTGTGTACCTGCTCTGTGAGCTCTTAACCAGCAGCTTCATTGCCTGCATGGTGACCATCATCCTCCTCCTGTCCTGTGACTTTTGGGCTGTAAAGGTGAGTTCTCCTTGTGCTTTTTGTTATCTTTGCCTTGCTGTATAAAAATAACTGACAGGGATATTCCTGTCTCAAAAAAGTCATTTATTTGTGCCTCTCTCACAAAAATGATAGCCCAAAACACCCTCAAGTACTGTGGTGCATTATAGAGTTATGAAATAAACTCGTGACATTTCAGTGTACTTGGTTCCTTTTGAAAGTTAAGTGGAGAACATTTATTAGACTCCCTTTTGAGGTAGCACGGGTGTTGTTATCAGCTCAGAACCACCACAGATCTGCCCCTTGTGCTGGATCTCTGAGAAGATGGATTGTTGTGGATCCTGTTCTCCCAGATGTGAGGCAGACAGGCACCGTGGAAAGCATCAGCACAGGCACTGAGCTTTGGCAGGTTTCTTTAGCAGAAGACACAGAGCTCATGGGTTCTCTTCTCTTTCAGAATGTCACAGGGCGCCTCATGGTTGGCCTTCGTTGGTGGAACCAGGTGGATGATGATGGCAGAAGTCACTGGGTTTTTGAAGCCAGGAAGGTCAATGATTTTTTTCTAATCTTGTCCTTGTGTCTGCTTCATGAACCCCCTGGTAATTGGTGGTTCTGCTTGTGAGGGGACATTGCACAGGGAACATTTACTTGCAACCACAGATGTGTGACTGTTTTGTGTAGGCTGCTGGATGAGCTTTTTGATTGTTGAGTTATGAAAAAATGTTTGTGATATATTGATTTGGCTTAATATAAGTAATGTAAGTCTGTGTTTTTTGGAGGTAGGACATGACTCTTTTGGCTGTTTCTAAGCTTTGTAACTGAACCATGCAGAAAATGTCACTTTTCCCAAACTTACGTTCTGGCCCCAAGCATTCCAAGAGGTTTTGATGCTGCTGCCTCCAGTGATTCTGAGAGAAAATAGAAAAGATTTCCTTAAATGGAAACACTTCCTGTTGCAGAGATGTCTTTGTGTGATGTAGGAATTAGTCTTGGAAGTGCTGTTGTGTGGAGGGAAATCCCAGGGAATGTGGGGATTCTGCCCTAGTTTTAAGGACATCTGTAGGATGGAGCAGCTTGATCACTTCATTTCCTTTCTATTTCCAGGTGTCAGCACAAGGGGGTAAAACCTCATCTGAAGCAGAGTCACGAATTTTCTGGCTAGGCCTGATCACCTGCCCCATGATCTGGGTGATCTTTGCCTTCAGTGCTCTCTTCTCTTTCAAAGTGAAGTGGTTGGTGAGTCCCCTCCTGAGCTCCACGCTGGATCTGGCCCTGTCTGAGCCTCCAGGTGACAGCTGGTGATGTTTTTTCCCTGTCACAGGCAGTGGTGGTGATGGGGGTCGTGCTGCAGGGAGCCAACCTCTATGGCTACATCAGGTGTAAAGTTGGCAGCAGGAAGAACCTGACCAGCATGGCAACCAACTACCTGGGGAAGCAGTTCCTGCGGCAGGTGAGCTGGCCAGGGCTTTGGGATCCCTGGGAGAAACGGGAAAATGAGCTGTGCAGTGGGACCCTTCACACACTGCTGCCTTGGGAATCTGAGCCCTGTTAATTAAGGCACAAAGCACTGCTAATTGCTGCCATCTAGCTCTATGTGCAGCACTATGGTATTGGCTGGTGCCATGGATAAATGCCATGGGAATTACTGGAATATGACTGGTGTGGTGGAAATAACACTCCTGGCTAAACGGACTGCCAGTGCCCTTTGTCTTCTCTCCCACTTGCAGCCTTCTCTCCCACTTGCAGCCAGCTCTTCTCAGCAGCTCCTCTTCTCCCCCAGCTCTGAGTTTCTTCCTTCCAGGAAAGGGAACAAATGTTCCAGCAGGAACAACCACGTTCCACTTTACTGCTGCTGGGCTGCTTTTTCTGGCTGCATTGATGACTCTGGCAGAGGTGTTTTGGCTGGCACAGATCCACAGATATTTGCTGGAATTTCTGCCATTAGTGTGATCAGTAGCTCAAACACTGATGGACCTTTCTTGGCACTCTGTGTTGGGCCCATCCCCTTGGTTTGCTCCTGAATTCTTGTACCCTGGCAAGGGTTACTCAGATGCCCAGGCCACTCTCAGGCTCTGGCAGAAATGAATGTTATGCCCCAAAATCCCAGCAGTGACTGAGTTCTCCTGCCCTCTTTGATCTTGCCTCCTGCAGACAATGGCTACAGAGGACCAAGCAGCATCCTGAGTGTGGTGGGAGCCTCCAGCCAGGTTGTATTCCCAGCACTGACCAACAGAGAAGGTTGCTCTGACCAATTTGGGAGCTGCACACAAGGTGTGAATCAAAAGAAGTAAATAAATTGTGCAAGATTTGAAGTTAACACTCTTGGCAACTTATATTCCATTTTCCAATAGCAGTTTATGTTTAAGTCCTCTCTTTAGTTTGATTAACAAGAATTAATTTGCTTAAACTTTAAATTAAAAGATAGCCTGAGTGGGTAGCATACAGGTTTAGAACTACTGGATGAGTTAAGAGAAAATTGCTGGAGATTCTTCAGAAAAGCCATGTACAAGCTGAGCCTTGGGAACTCTCTTGATCCTTCAGCACTTGGTGTCTGGGTACTTTCAGTTATGGACAGGTTTTGCTCTTGGAGGTTGTTGCTGCTTCTCTTACAGTGTGGGGAGTGATTTTTTGGCCCTGCATCCCTCATCGTGTGATTGGAATGGCGCTGAGTGGTCAGGGAGGCCCATCTGAAGGAAATGGAGCTCTTGGGAAGATCCCTGAAGTCTCATGGCAGCTGCAGGAAGTGACCTGTGAGCAGCCCTGGTTTTCTGAAGCATTCACAGACTTGGGGAACATCCTAAAGCCCTGAATCTGTGGGAATCCCTGCAGGCCTGGGCCTGTATGGAGAGAGTGGCAAGAGTAGAAGCAGTTTCCAGGGATGGCTGCACCCCCATTCCAGCCAGGGAAGAGAGCAGCCTTTGTCTGGCCTGGCACACCGGGACCATGAGGTTCCTCAGGCTAGGGGCGTGTGGGGATGTGACCAGCACTTCCCTGGCACAGGGGTGGGACTGGCAGGGTGTTCTCTTCCTGCAGCCCATGCTCTGTGCTGTCCCCAAGCTCCCTGAGGAGTCTGAGCTGGGAAAAGCCCCTTGTGGGATCATGGCTGGAGTGCTCAGTGGGATGGCAGTGGGGTGTTCTGAGCTCATCTCTGCAGAGGGGTCAGTTCCTTCTCCTAGGGTTCTGTCCCTGGAGCTTGTGCTTCCACAGCAGCAGGTGCTGAACGCTGTGGTTGAGGAATTGTAAATGAAGAATGTGGTTTCTTTTAGACTCCTGGGTACTGTGAATTGTGGGGTTGCATTAACCTGGTTCCTCTCCCTGTGCTCTGCAGTACTGGCAGCTGTACATTTGTTTAACTCTTTGGATTGATACCTTCCTTTTGTAAATACCTATTTATAAAATCTTGAAATTAAAATACTGCCTTGTTTAACCAGCCCAGACATCCTTTCTGTGCTTCATCCCTTCTCAGCTTCATTTCTGCCCCGTGTCCTTGTCAGGCACCTTTAGCAGGAGTTTATTGTCCATTTAAACAGTGCTGTTCCTCCAGCTCTGGCACAGTTCCTGTCACCCAGGGCTCTGCAGAGTTTTCTCTGGGCAAACACTCTGCCCAAGCTGCTGGAGCTGTCACCATGCAGAGCTGAAGTTGTCTCTCCAAGGCTCATCTCCTTTTGAGAGCACTCAGACCCTGCTCAGTGCCCACACCAGAGGAACTTCAATGCCCATTTACATCCAAGGGATCAGTTATTTCTAGGGAATCAATGTAAAGAGGCCAAATTCAATCAACCCCCAAGTAAAGACCCTTCAGCAGCCACATGGGGACGTGCAGATCCTGCAGGGAGGAGCTGCAATCCTTCCTGGTCCAGCCCAGCCAGCCCCTGTTCGCTGCTGGGCCAAGGGGCTGGCACAGCTCCAGCCACGAGCTGCTGCTTCTAAAATGTGTTAAAAGGTTTGGACTTAATGTTTGTTCACCTGCTGCCAAAGCTCCCCCCAGACTCCTGGAAAACAGGACTTTTCTGGAAGTTGCAGTTTATTTAGCCAAGGACAGAGGCATTTCTTAGTAGGTGCCTTTAAATAGAGCCTTCTTTGGGTTATTTTTAGCTCTTGGCAAACATTCAGGGTTTTGGCTTCTGAGAAACTGGCAGTTTATTGCATTTCTGTCATGGATCAGAACCAAATTTCTTATCTCTGCTGCAGTTGGGTGTGAGTCTGATTTGATTCTCACCCGCTGTGTGCTGGGGTTTCCTGGGGAGCAGGAAGTGGGAGTTGCCTCAGAGCAGAGAAATTCTCTGAATGTGCTTTTTTCCACAAGCCCCAGGACTCCACACTGAGCCAGCTTCTTGAGAATCAGCTGGGTAATGCTGGCCCCACCTCAGACCTGGGTGGGGCTGAACTTGGAGGGTTTACAGAGCAGAAATACTCCAGGAGTAGTAATAATAATAATGATAATAACAGCAATTACTCTTTGCTCTGAAATAGTGGAATACGGCTGGGATGGTGGAAGCACAGCTGGAGGGTGGGCTTGGGATTATCCTCATTTCACAGGCAGAGCCCTGTTTGGGGTCCTTGAAATTTGGGCCAATTTGGTGCTCACAGCTGTCACTGTTTGGTGACATGGGGACCTGTCCCCTCCCCCCTCCCTCCCCCTGTGCAGGTGCTGGGTGCTGATCCCTGGAAGGTGCTGGGTTTAGGCACAGAGGCAGTGCTTTCTCTGGCCCTGTGCTTTAACACGTTCCTGGGATGCATCAGGACGTTCTAACCCCAAAGACCTTCCTGGGCAGTTTTTCCCCATTCCCTTCCCTCGGTGCTGCCCAGGATGCTGGGGGTGCTGGGCAGCCGGATCTGGGCACTTGGAGCCTGCAGAAGCTCCCTTCTGCTGCCCTCTGCACTCTGGGGGTGTTCAGTGGGCACAGCTTAAATCCAGAGGTGGGGGAGGATGGCTGGGTTTGCCTCTCATGCAGCTTGGGAAGGGAAGCATCCTGCTTTCCTAAGGGATATTTCAAGAGGAGGAGGAGGAGGAGACGGGATTTAAAGTCCAGGAAGTAAACCCATGGAGCTGCAGCCCCCTGAGGTCATGTCGGCTACTGAATTAATTATTGCCCAGAAAAACGAAATCCGCTTCCAGCAGCTGAGTTTGCTCCTATGGAAATGGCCTCTCTGATCATGCCAAAGGTCCCCCTAACTCAAGCTCCCCTTTCTGAGCCTGCTTTATGCTGCTGCTGCTGAGGAAATGCTGATGGAAAATCATGAGCAGGAGCCCAGAGGCTGTGCCTGCACCTCCGGCTCTGACAGCTCTGAAGCTGCCCCAGGAATTACTGGCATGGAGACCCTTCCATGGCAATGTATTCCATAGGGAGACTATGTGTTCCTGGGAAGCCCCTCTGGTGACAGAAACTCCCATGCTTTTGTTTTATTCCCATCTTTTTGATGGATTTCCTCCCCTCAACTATTAATTTATAAATAACTCAATTAATGGCTGTTAATGCCAGGTCAGCCCATTGCTGAACATTTCCAAGAGCTTTAATATTTCCCAGAATGTTTGCCAAAGCCATGCTGAGATTCTTCAGCTGATCCTTTTCTCTGTGAACCCTGGTCTGTAGAAGTCCCAACAGTTTGCTCCACATGGGAGTTGGACTTTCTGCTCTGTGGTTCCTCACATTCCTCCAAGAATCCTTAAAATCCACCAGGATCACACTTGTCCCATCCCACCCATCTGGCACCAGTAGAAGCATCAGTCTGGGGATTAATTGCTCCTGAGTTCATCCCTGAGCCCTCCAGACTCCTCCTGGAAACCTCCTGGGCCTGTGGAGTCATTCCTCAGAATTATCCCTCTCTGTGTCACCAACCTCATTCCATTTAGTTAATTTTGGGTGAGCTCTCCAGCGTTTTTTCCTCATTTATTTTTCAATCCCAAAGCACTGTGTAAACAACTCCATAGTAACCACTGGAGCCCGTGAGTCATTCTGCTTTTCTGCCACGGCCACGCTCCCTGCTCCTGCTGCTGATTCCAGAGGGCTCAGCTCTTACTCACCGTTTCCTCCTCAGGGCATTCCTGTAGGGCCCAGCCCTGTTTTATGGTTTGTGTCGCTTCTGCCCTTCAGGAGGATGTTCTGCCCCGGGGCACGTTCTGTGCTTGTCACCTGTCCCCTCTCCTCTAAGGTTTAAACACCTCCGTTTCTCTTCACCAGTAGCTGAATTATGTTTTGTTCTTATTGGAGCCCTCCCTCACATCCAGACCCTGTTGTAGAAGGAATTGGTATCACCTCTGGTCTTGGGAACTCCCACATCTCCTTCCCTGCTCCTGAGAGCCCACTGGAGGTGCCACCTGTGGGCAGACGTTCCAACCCAAACCGTCACCTAAATTCTCTTTGGATGAGGAAAAACTATTCCCTTGCCTTTTGTGAGCCCTTGATTTCTCGTGTTTTAAGTTGCAGGGTTGTGCTTGGAAGTTTGGTTTAATTAGGACTGGACTGGATGGAGATAGGGACAGGGACTTTGCTTGGATCCTGCTCCATCCCTGGCTCACAGAGCAGATCCTTAGTGGGGCTCAGCCGGGAGCTGGAGAGTGGCCAGGGCTGAGTGCAGGTTGGAGTTCTGGGATGTGGAGCCTTCACCAGGCACCCCCAGGCACATGTGGGGGATCAGACTGACCTCCCCAGGCTCTTCGGCAGCTGCTGCACACGGGACACCCCCAGTCCTCAGCACGACAGGAGAAAAATGCACGATCTGGAAATCCCTGTGGGATTTTCCTTGCTGTTTGCAGCAGGATGGGGAGGGCAGCATCCCCTGAGGTGTGACCAAGCTGGGCAGCCTTTAGGGGACATCAAACCAGCGAGCCCCCGGAGAAAACCTCCTCATCCCCACGGCCCTGCTGTCTGAGGGCAGCAGCAGCAGCGAACATCTGGAGCCGCACAGCTGGGCTGCCCCTGCCCCGGGTCCCTCCAGCCTCGGATCCATCCTCTCCTCACCAAACCCGCACGGCAGCAGAGGGAGCCCTTACGCTTTTGTTTAAAGAACAATTAAATAAATAATAATTTTAAAACGGAGCAGAGGAAGCTTTCAGGACGAGCTCGTTGGAAACAACTCCCGGGATCAATCCTGTGCCGTGAGGAGCCAGAGCCACCTGCGGGTGGCACCGCGGTGTGCAGGGTGTCACCTCCCCGGGTGCCATCCTGGCCACACTGCCGCTCCTCCCGTGCCTCGCAGAAGGGTGACAAAGAGGGGGACAGCCACCAAAACCAACGCTGCTTCCGCCAGCGCTGGGGCCGGGCAGGGAGAGAGCGGGATGTGAGGGGATATAACGGGAACATGATTCACTGCTCTGCTGTTACAAGGGGGTGTGAGCAACCCTGCAGCTGGAAAAAGGCAATAAAAAGTTAATTTGCTGCCAGCTCTGTGTGTGTGGGACTGGCTGACTCCTCAAACAGCCCTCAGGCCCACCCCGATTTGAGGGAATAAGCTGTGATTTAATAAATGCTCCCTAGGAAGGGATTCGGCCCGAGGCCTCAGGTGGAAAAGTCCATTAAAAATCAGAGTCCAAATGGCCAGAGGAAGATTTTCCATCTGCTTCCAAGTCTGCAAGCAAATACAGGGCATTTGTAGAAAGAGCTGTCATCCTGCAAGGATTTCTGCAAAAAAAGAGAAAGTCCAGGCAGGGAATGACAAATGGGAGCGGGTGGGAATGAACTGATCCCTGGGCTGATCCATGGACTGATCTCTGGACTCATCCCTGGAGTGATCCATGGCTAATCCATGGGCTGATCCCTGGCTGATCTCTGGACTGATCCACACACAAGCTTGAGGATCCTGCAGAGTTTGGCTGTTGCTGCCTGGCTCCACCTTGTCCTGTGCAATCTGGTTGAGGGAAGGCAGATTTCCCTGGAAATCCAGATTTCCCTGTTCTGGGATGGCCTTTGCCAGGCTGGGAGAGGAAGAGGTATGGCAGGGTTGGTGGGATTTGGCATAGATTATATGGATTTCTGAACTTCAGTGGCTGCTTAACTTAAGCTCAACACCACCCAAAGGTGTGGAAGCAGCAGGAGCCTTGCAATTCCCTCAGGGAATAACTCCCAGCTCTGCCTCCTGAGCATCCTCCTCCACAGCCCCAGATGTGAACCCACAGCTTAGGTCTCTCCTGCTCTAAATATGTACCAGGAAGAAATTCCAGCCCTGGCTCCTCTTGGCAAAGCTCTTGGCTCTGCTCTCATGGTTTGAGCCGCAGGACCTCTGACTTCCAGCTGCAAAAATCTTGTAGTTACACAAGAGGAAGCGGCACAGCTCATGTGCACAGGAATTATCCTGTGTCTAAAGCTCTGCTGGGCCTGGAAGCCATCTGTGTGACCCTTCCCGGGGTCGGAGGGGAGACATTCCGTCTTCTCTGTGTCATTCCAAATCAAAAGTCAAAATCTGGCTGCTGCTCGCAGCCCTGGCAGACGCTGGGTCCGTGTGTAGGACACTCGGAGCTGTTTTCCTTAAATGTGATTTAGCAACGCCCAAGCCTGTCAAGCCGGGAGCTGCCGGATCCCGGGGATATGTCAGGGCCTTCAAGGAAAGGGAATAAAAAATGAGAACAACTCAAGGGCTGAAACCTTGGAAGTCTGCAGGACTCAGCAGCTGAGAGGGGAAATGGTGACGATCTCACTGTCTGGAGGGAATTTAAAGCATGGACATAGAGCCAAGCTCTGTAAGCACTGCCGGAACACTGCGAGATGTGGTATTTATTGCAATTCATTGCCATTCATGACCTGTATTTGCTGGTAGCTGAACAGTATCAGTCACTGACAACCAGAGAAGGTTCCAATTAATTGATTTAGCCTTTAGTAATTTGTTCAAACCAACCCCATACAGGTGAAGTCAAATCCACCCCATTTTAAGCCCATGGAGAAGCCCTCAGGCCACCCCCACATCCAAGGAATCACAGTGTCCCAGGAGCTCTCAGCAGGTGGGTTTGGTGTGTCCAGCTCCAGGTGTGACAAACCACCCCCAAAGAGCCTGTTTCTCTCAGGATAGAATAGAAATTACTTTTAATATTTCATTACTGGCGTTGGAGCTCGGTGTCTCCTCACTGCCCCTCTCCTTCCCACCAACACACACGTGTGCCAGGGCTGTGCAGATAAACCATCAATAAAATTACTTCCCAGGAGTGGTTCTGTGTCTGCTCCCTGGGGTGGGATCTTGGGGGAACACCTGGCTGGCTGTGCACTTCCACCACGGGAAGGTCACTGCAGGTTCGCTGTGTCAGACCAGTGCCAAAGCTGTGCAGCAGGAACCTTTCATCCTGATACTTCCCAAAAAGGGGGGGTGCAAGGCCAAGCTCTGTCCTCACACACCGGGTGGGAGATGAGGTCAATGTGACTGTGGGTGACCACACCAAGTGCCACAGGTGACAAAGCTCCCTGCCCCTACCAGAGGGTCCCAGGGTCTTGTCTGAGTCCCCCAAACCTTCTCCCAGTCCATCCTTTGGAGCTGGCACTGCTGAGATGGGCTGGGGAGCCCAAAACTGGTACTTTCCTCTGTCAGCAAAAGGGTCAAGCTGTGAATGGGGACAGGGGGCTGGCACAGGAAGGAAGGAAGGAATTCCTACAGGGAATGAAGGAGGGACAGCAGCACAAGGAGGAGGGGAGGCAGTGACCCTGACTATTCACTGAGCTCTGCTGCTCCCCAACAGGAAAATCTGTCCCTGCCTTGTTCCTGCCCTGGCAGGGCTGAGGTTGTTTGGCTGTGTCGGGAGAGGCTGGAGCTGTCCAGGCACTCGCTGGGACAGCACTCCCACCGCTCCCACCCCTTGGAACACCAGGGTGACTCAGATTTCCCGGAGATGTTCTTATCTCGTCCTGCCCTCTGCCATTCCCCAGCTTGCTGGGCTTTCCTGTGGATCCCACACGCTCTGGGAGCTAGGAGGGCTGGGCAGCCAGGCCAGGTCTGTGGCCCCAGTTCAGCTTCTCCTGCAAGGAAAGGCCACATGGAGCTGGGCATGGCTGAGCAATCCTGGGAAACCCCTCCAGAGGGCTCAGCCCAGCCCTGAGGGTCTCTTAACCAGGCAGAGGAGGAAGAATGTCATGCTGGATGGAAAGGGATTTTTTGGGACTGTGGTGAGACCTCTTGGAAGTGATCCCAGGGAAGGAATGACTCGGAGGTGGCTCCACAGGCATTTCCCTGTGTATCCCTCATAGAATGAGCACCTCTGGCTGTAAACAATAAATCATGGAAATTGTTCCACTCCCCCTGCAAATCCCAAAGGCAACTGGGAAGCAGCCCAGCCCTGGGGAGGAGGATGGTGCAAGCCATGCCGAGTGTCTGGCTCTGCAGGGACAGGGATTTGGCGGACGTGATGCAGAGTTTGGCCGGATTCATGTCACACCAGCACTGGCCTTGACTCCCTGTCTTGCTAGAGCCCAGCCTGGAGCTGTGCTGGCTCCAGTTGTCCTCATGCTGCTTTTTCCAGAGCAAGGCTCTTCCCAGGGCAGGGGACTCCCAGAGGAAGGGATTATTCATTTCCAGGAACGTTTGAACCAGAGGGAGCTCCTGGAATCCTCAGTGCTGGGTGTGTTTCCTCAGCACCGGATTGCTGTGTCCACTGGGGCTGGGGAACCCTCTGGCATCAGCTCCTGATGCCACCCGGGCAGCTCCAGGCTGGGCTGATTCCTGGAGCAGCACAGAGCCTGTCAGAGTGGGCAGGGCTGGGCTCTGCCAGGGCAGGGACTGTTCGAGCATGAGTGCAGATAACTCTTCCCGATGGAAACCTCTTTCTCTGAGCTCCCCGTGGCCCTCACAGCAGGACAAGCACAGGACCTGTGCCCCAGCCTATCACAGAGGACCCACAAACCGGAAAAAAACCTCTTTTTGCTTGTTGTGAACCTGCACCCCCTGCTCTCGTTAGCTTAGCCTTGCAGGGCTCAGACCTCCCTTGGGGGTTGTTCCCTTCGGCCCTCCCGCTGCTCTCATCCCTCTGGGACGGGCCAGCAGCATCCCCTGAGCAGGAAACATGCAGTTTTCCAGGTGGAATAAATGTCATCCTCAGCTCTGATCCCTCTTCCACCCTCTGCTGGGTGCACCCTCCAGCCCTCATTCCCTGCATCCCTGCTGCTCCAGCACAGGGTGGGGACACGCTGGGGCTGGGACAGGAGTGAGCTCAGCGCTGAAACTCCCGGCACTCTGCCCTGGGTGTGGGCCAAAAGCTGCTTTATTCACGGTGCTCTGTGCAAACTGTCACCGCCAAGGGGCTCAGCTGCAGGAGCACCCCGGCTCCCGGAAAGAGGGATGGAGGTGCCAGGCCATGCCCAGGAGGTGCCAGGGGTGGGGATGGAGATGGTGCCAGCTCGTGTGACCCCCTGACTCTGCCCACCCGTGAGAGGACCTGCCCTGGGCGCAGATCAGCCCTGCTCCCGGGGTTGCTTTGGGTGGAGTTCCTCGGCTCACTTGCATTTGTTGGTTTCTCCTGCTGTCTTTCTGGGAGCATCCTCCCATGCTGTCCCACCTCAGCCTATTCCAGCTCCCACCCTCTGCCCCTGCTGCGGGCGTCCCCCTCCTGCTCTCTGACTGCACTGCTCAGGATTGTGATTGTGAAAAGCTGCTCCAAAACACGATAAAGATGTGCTGTCCTCCCCTCCTCTGGGGACACGGAGGGGTCACACCCTGTCACCGCCTCCGGGGTGACCCTGCGGAGGGCGGCAGCGCCGGGGCTTCGGGCACTGCCAGCCCTGTCCCTTGGGCTCGGAGGGGAGCGGGCAGTGCCTGGGTGGTCCAGCTGTCCCTCCCTCCCCCAGGCATCCCCCGAGGCTCTCGTGGCACGAAAGGCTCCATTTCACACATCGCAAACTCGCTGCTCCCTGCCAGAGACGTTACTCAGAGCAGACACAGCGAGCGGCCAAATCGCATCCCGTGTGCAGCCGGGCAGGAATTAGAGCCCGGGCCCCACGGAGAGCCCTCCCCACTGCTGCAGGTGAAAATCAGCTCTTCCCACCAGGGCTCCGTGTTTCAGGTGGAAAACCTCTGCTCTGTGCCTGCGGGGGATGGCACAGCCGGGGCGGCTGCAGGGAGATCTGCTCCCCTCCTGTCCCCCACACAGGGGCCAGGAGGGCAAGCACAGCTCCGGGCAGAGCACAGCCAGCCCTGCACTGCGGCAGGGACGGAGGATCAGGGACAGGATGAAATCCCCGGAATTCCCTGGTGACCGGGCTCCTCCCCCAGACTGCTTCTGCCATTTGTGGTAAGGAGCAAACGGGAAGCTCTGGGAGGGATCACAAGCTCCAGTTTGTTGTAGAGAGGAAACTGGAAGCTCTGGGAGGGATCACAAGCTCCAGTTTGTTGTAGAAAGGAAACTGGAAGCTCTGGGAGGGATCACAAGTTCCCCGAGGCTTTTTGCAGAAAGCCTCCATGAGGTCACCCCATTCCTGCTCTTGCAAAACCTTTCCATTCTGTGTAGGGCGGAATCTGCCCTGAGTCCAACTCCTGCTCAGCAGCTCCTGGGGCTGGGCTGGAGATTTTTAAAATACATGGAGATAAAAGCAGAATCTTTAGAAGGGTCTGTGAGGTGATACACAAACAGCAGGGATCCATGGCAATACCCCGTGGCTGTGCTAGTGCTGCTCAGCCCCCCTCTGCAGGGACACCGCCCCTGCCCAGGGCACGGAGCTCAAAGACGAGCCCACAGCAGCACCTGAACTGTTATTTCATGGTTAAGACCACGAACCAGCTTTTATAGGACCTGCACTGCTACGGTGGAGATTCCTGGAGGATTTGTGTCAGCTGGCCAGGAAAAGGCACATCCTTGCGGAGAGGTAACCAGGAGACAGAGAAACACTTGGAGAGACAGATGAGCTGTACAAGGGCCATGTGCAGGACAGCAGGAACAACTGGAGACATCCAGGCTGATTTTAGGCTGGTTTCCTAAGGAAATGAGCTCTGGAGCACTGAGTGCCCCTGCCCTGGGAGCCCTCAAAGCACCCAGCAAAGGAGGAATTCCCCAAGACCATGGAAACCCCTTTGGGGGGTGTGCGGGGGGTGGCTGGGACTGTGCCCAGCAAGTGGTACTGACTGAGGAGGTAGCTCTGGGGGATACGAGCAGCTGGGCTGGGTTTAACTCTCCCTTTAACGGGGGCTGGGAGTGCTTTATGCTGTCACGGGCACCAACAGGGGCTGCGTTCCTGGGTGTGTCCTGGGCCTTCATTCCAGCAGACACTGACCTGCTCTGTGCTTGGCTGCCGTATCCAGGGACTGCGGTGGGAAAATGGGGATGAGTGAGGCTGGGACCTGGAGAATGGAGGGGGGAGCTGGGCTTGGGAAAGCAGCAGTGAGAGAGAGGGCATGGGAAAGGAAGGCCAGAGAGTGCCTGCAGCCCTGGTCTGGATGCTCTGCCCAGCTGTCCCAGGGTCCAGCAGCACCTCGTACCCCAGTGCAGGCAGTCTGGGTTGGGAGTGTAACTCCAGGACACCTCCTGACTGCACAGACTGGGAAGTTTCCTTAATAACCTGGGTTTAAGGAACACATGGTGTGGGAGGATGGGGCTGAAATATCTGTCACCAGCTCGAACCCCCGCTTTTTTTAGAATAGGTGACTTTCCCACCTGCCTGTGCTTTCCAAAGCTGTGAGCTCCGTGTGCAGCATCCAATGCTCCAAGGCAGGTTCCAAGGCTTCCAGTCAGGCTCACCCGCGCTCCCCAGCCAGGCAGGAGAGCACCGGAACATCTCTGCAGGAACTCTGGCAGAGAGCAGCTCCCTGCAGGCTGCTCCTGATGGAGAACGTGGGTGCTGATTCTTTACACACCGCTCGGGGTGTACGAGAAATGGGTGTTTGTGTCTCTGAAACGGGTCCCTGTGTCTCTATTGGCCTCACGCTGCCCGGGTTGGTTACAGACCAACAGGCGAGTTTGACCTCCTGGCCTTTAGGGGAATGGACAAACGGGTCTGTGCGAAGCCCACAGCAGAGCCCAGGGAGCTTGAATTTCCCAGCTTTGGAGTGAAATGTCCACAGACAAGGGGGGTATATGAGGTAGGCAGTTCGGGAAGGCTTCCCGGTACCTCAGCTGAGGGGGAAAGGAAGAGGGCAGCACAGGGCTGGTAGTTTGGGATAAAAAGAGGCTGCATCCCCAAAATCTCGAGAGAGACCTCACGGGGCATGGCCCAATGGACTGTCCCTTTATTCCAATACAGCTGTGGACTCTTCTGTCTCCTTTTTGGACACTGGCCTTTTGTAGCGTAATTTTTCACACACTCCTGACCTGTCCCTGAGGGAGAACAAAGGAAAAAAAAAAACCTCGTGGCTACGTAGCCAAACACTAATTTGTCTGTTTTGTACCCCCACTATAGATTCGGTGAGACAAATGGGGAGTTTTTTAAAGAAAATCCTGGAGCCATCAGAGCAGGATGCATTTGACCACTTGACATGGATGGAAAAACCTTGTATCAACATCGCGGGCCTGCACTCAGGTGAGGGCAGGGTCACAGCAGAGGATCCCCAGTGTGCACCTCCAGTGTGGGCATTTCCCTCGCGCTGCTTTACTACAAAAATTGGGATATTTTTACTGATAACCTTAAATCTCCCCTGGGCTGAAACTCAACCCGTGGCTGCAGGTGGAGATGGTTTGTGCTGGAGCTCGGGGTTCTGCTGTGCCGGGGTGAAGGGTCAATGTTCTGGTTTTCCTTAGCTGTGCTGCCGTGCGTTCCTCCAGCACTGCGGGAAGCTTTCGGTCCGTCGGAATTTCTGCATCTCCCAGGGGAGTTAGATTTACTCTGATAAATGTGGGACGCGTTCCCTGAAATACCAGGAAATACTCGGATTTTCTTTCCGCAGCGCGGCGGAAAAGTGAGCCTCACTTTTAAGTTCTTGTAGCAGTTCGCTGCCCCAGGTGTAACTTCCCCCTCCCTGATTGCCGGTAATTGATGTTAATTAGTGGCTAATTGCAAGCATTAGCGCCTCGTTTGTCTCGGCTGCTCGGGCAGCGAGTTTGTGTTTGCACCAGGTGACACCGAAATGATTTTCTGGGTATTTGGGAGTGGTTCGTGCAGAGTGAACATTGAATTTTGTTGTGAAACATCCTCTGCAGAGATATCGGAGCCGCCCTGTGGGTGTGCAATGTCTTCACTCGTGTGTGGGAATGAGGGGGCGGAGTCCTTGGCATAATGAAGTCTGTAATTTAATTCCGGGTCGTTTGAGTTTCCCTGCATGTTTTCACCTTCTGGCAGTTACGTATTTGCTGTGCACCTCTGCTATGTGACTCCTTGGCCCAGCTCTGTGGCCACCCCAGGGTCAGGTGGAGAAGCCCTTCCACCCAGCTGCTAGGGTGCAGTCCTGCCCCAGACACCCCAAAATGTGCGACTGGCTCCCTGTGGAGCCCTGGCTTCCCCCGGCCCGTCCATGCCCAGCTGGAAGGGTCGCGTCCTCCCTGCGTGCTGCAGAATTGCTCCGGGTGGCTCTGCTGGGTTTTACCTGTCGGGGTTGAGCTGCTTTCCAGCCCCGTTGGATGGGCAGGGATCCCTCCTGCTCTGTTTTGTCACCTCACCTGGTGCCGGGAGGGGATGTTCCTCATCCAGGTTTGCTGGGATCCGTGGCCGGTGGTGCTGGAGCAGACGGAGGGCCCTGCTGTGTGCAGACAGACAGACAGAAGAGTGCTGTGTGCACCTGGAGCGCTGCCAGGGGAACATGGAAAGCAGATGTTGGATTGGGACCTGCTGGAGAAGCCCTGGGCCGTGGCTTCCTCCTGTGCTTCTGTGGTCAGGGCTGGAGGCAGGAGCTGTGCAGGGATCAGGCGGGTTCAGTGCAGCTCTGGCTGAACGTGATGTCTGCTCATGTGGCGTTTGCAGAATGCAAAACCAGCCACAAGTCACGTTACATAGGAGCTGATCCAGAAAGGGAGGTGCTAGCCCTGCTTTTCCCAGGAAGCCTGGAGCTGCTCTGAGTTACTCCGGTGTGACCACTGTGGGCAGCTGGGTGTCAGTCCTCCTCAGAGCCTGCCCTGGCCACCCAGAGCTGGCCCTGCTTGTTCCTTGAGGCCAAAACTGGTGATCTGGGCCCCTTGGGCCAGATCCTCACATCCGTTTGAACTTCCCAAAGAAAGACCCCGATGGGTGAGATTCCAGCTGGGCTCTACAAACTTACCTGACTTCCACAAGCCAAGGAATGGGAATTCTCTCCCTTCTCCTTTGTCCTTTGCTGTGCCAGCTCATGCTTGCTCACCAGATATGGGGGCTGAGCAGTAGCTGATATATCTGGGCCATGAAAAACTATCCTAATTCGAGTCTCTCCAGACATTTCCATTCCTGCCAGCCCTGGCTCTTGCAGCTCGGATGTGGCAGAGGAGCAGTTCCTGCAGCATAGGAGGTGTCTGGGGAAGCTGGAAGCCTTTCTGCAGCTTGGGGTTTCTCTGCTCTCAACAGCAAAAAAAAAAAGCATGAATTTTATTCTGTCTCTCCCGTAGGCTCTGCTTGCAAATTTCCAAAGGGGTTTGATGGTTCAGGGCTGGAGAGAGCAGACAAAGGTTACTACGGGGAGGAGGGATTAGTAATCTTCAGTGGAGTGATTTTGCTCTTGGAGTGAGGAACAGGACTGTTGGGAAATCCAGGCTGGAGAGGATGTTCTGAGGGACTTGTGCCTTTCCTGCTCCAGGCCATGTGTGCAGCTGGAGCAGCCCCAGCCCTGGCTGACTTTCAGGGTGGATTAGGGAAACTAATTGGATCCAAATGCCCTGATCTGACTCTTCTAGCTATGGAGTATCTGAGACCCAATGGGTGATTTGAGGTGTTAAATGCCTCTTGTGTAGGGCTGAGTCCCACAGGTGAAGGCCTGGATGTGGCTGGTGGCTTGGACAGGAATTTTCTCTGGAAAAGAAAACCAGCACTTTGGAGGGGATTAACCTTTTGCCGAGGAAACTCCAGCCAAGGGTGTGTCAGTGTTGGCAAGAAAAATCTCTGGATGCTCTTGGACATAGTGGTCTGTGCTTTCATTTGAGGGTGCCTCTGTTTTTAGGATTCAAGTGCTTTATGGAGTGTTAATCCGAGACATCCCTTTCCTCCCAGCGCAGGGGAAGGGCAGGGTGGGGTGGGGGGCACTTTGGTTTGACTGTTCTTGGCTTTTGCTTTCCTTGCCCCCAGGAAGATCGTTCTGATCTCCACTTCCATGTGCCATGCAATGGAGCTGAGGCAGGAGGAGGCAGAGGGTGCTGGAAGGCTGAGCTGGGGAGAGGAGAGTGAGCTGTTCTCCAGACAGGAATTCACTGGCAGGTTTTCTTGAGCACAGCTCAGGAAAGACAATGCTGCAAGTGATGAATCCTGCCGTGGGCACCCCTGTTTCTGGGGAGACTCGTGCTCCTGGTGCCCAGGCTCCTTTGGTTCTGGTGTCTCTTGCAAATCACACCCAAAGCTTCTGTGCAGGAATGTGTGAGGAGTGCAGGAAAGTGCAAGCAGAGCTCCTGGGGACACTTTGAGAAAAGCAGAGTGCAGGTTTCACTGTGGGTGGCTGATCTGAGGTTTCAGTGTGCCATCAGGTGTCCTGTTGGCTCCTCTGTCCCTCCAGCAGCTCCTGGTGGCCTCTGGCAGTCCCAGCGTGTCCAGGGCTGAGCCCTGCTGCTGGAGCAGCATCTCCTCTGGACAAAAGGATGAACACCTCCTCCAGAAATCACCACAAAGCTCCTCAGGTCATTCTGGATGTGCTGCAGGACTCTGGGAATGCTGCTTTCCCTTCTGGTGAGGTGTGGTGTGAAAATGGGAGAACTTCCTGTGCTGAGTAGGTCTGGAAGCTGACAGAAAGCTGTGCTGATGGCAGACACAGAAAGGGTGACACGAGTGGTGACACAAGTGGTGACATGAGTGCTCTGAGTGTTCTCTTGATGACAAAGCTGTTCACAGCTCCAGCTGTCAGAAGTGACTTCTCAGCTCTGTATCATAGGGGAGAGGTTTGGTCAGGGAAGGGCTGCTCAGGCACAAAGCCCATCTCCCTTGGGAGAGTGCTCCTGCTGGCTTTGTGACATTCCCGGGAGAATTCAGGCCTGTCTTTTCCTCTGGGAGATAAATGGGTCTGTGGTGTAGGACACTCACTGGGTTGTGCTCATGAGGAGGAAAGTGAAGTCAACCAGACGTTGCTTCAAGTGACCTCAAATCACTCAGGTCGTTCCAGGAGGCTCCCAAAAACACACAGCCCCCACCAGAACTCAGCAACCACAACTCCTGGAGGGAGCTTCTTCCCTGATGTGTAAACTTTATTTTTATCCTCGTGTGCAGCTGCTGCCCTGGCAGAAGCTCTGGAGACCCCAGGGCTGGGGAGGGATCTGTGCTGGGGTGCAGGGGGAAAACACAACAGAAGGGTGGGACTGCTGCAGCTGAAGCACTCCAGAAAGTAATTAATTAAACAATAAATGTGAAACCGAGGGATCATCAATGTGCAGGACAGGTCTTGCTGCTCATGTGCTCCGGCCCTGCCTGGGTTATATTTGGTGGTGGGTCTGGGCAGGGTTTCCTTTTCTGCTCTTATGTTTGCCCTCTTGTTTGTTGTGCAGGAATGAGGGGTTGGGAGCTCATCCTGGGTTTCCTGGGGATGGGCAGGGGAGGTTCCCTCCTCATGGAAGGTGAATTGATCAAAGTGAGACAGATCTGGTTGGACACTGAATGTTCCTGTCTCACATTTCTGGCGTGGCCGGGAGTTGTCACAGCCCTGCACCATCTTCCTGCTAAAAACAGCTGCTGTCCCAGGCCTGCTCCTGCTGCACATGGTGTCCAGGACAGTTTGTGTCCAAAGGCCCCTCCCAGGAATGCGGGGTGGGTCGGGAACGTGTGCTGGGCTGCCGCGGCATGCATGGGTAGGGGGCGTGGGGATGACATGGCCTTGTCCATTCTCTCCTGTTCCACGAACAGCCTGCCCAGGCCAGGGTGGCATCCCCATCACTTGGGACATGTGACACTTGGGGGCAGGCTTTAGTGGTGGCTTTGGCTGCGCTGGGGGAATGGCTGGACTTGGTGATCTTGGAGAGCTTTCCCAACCTAAACAATTCCATGAATCCATGATTTCAAAGGTTAAGGTTGCTCAGGCAGGGCTGGGATATGAAACACTGAGTTCAGCAAAGCCAAAAGCCTGGAGCTGCCTGGAGCAGGGAATTGTGTGCCGGGGCGATGCTGCTGGCTCAGAGCTCAGGAGATGCTCGGGCAGTGACATCTCCTGCAACTGGAGGGGGCTCAGCTCAGCAGGGGCCAGTCTGGGAGCATGTGACACCCCAGCAGGAACAGCCGAGCCCTGTGCCTGCAATGTCGTGCCTGGGGCACAGTGTCACTTGTCCTGTCACTTCTTCTCTCAGCCCACGTGCTGATGGGGCTGGCTGGGAATGTTTCCCTGTGCTAAGGGGAATTTCATGGCAGAATGAAAACAAACAGTGCAAGTTTTCCATTTGGAGGGATTTTTTTCACTGAAAAGTGAGACTTTCTGTTTTCTTGCCTGATCACGTTTTTGATGCAAAGTGGATATTTTCCAGTTTTCATCTTGTCAAAAAGTCAACAGCTCTGAAAAGCAGATTTATTCCAGCAAAATACTTTCAGGCTGGAGCTTTTTCTTCCCAACTCCTTTTCAGCCAGCTCAACTCATTTTAGCTGTTGGGGTTGGATGTCTCCTCATATGAGTGCCTTCACACAGAAATCCTTTTCCCATATTACAGAGCAGGATTTTAGTGAAAGAAGGAAAGACCATAAAGCAGAAGACTCTCCATTCTGTTATTAAAAACCTGCTGGGCACTGCCCAGGCTCCTCAGGGAGGCTGCCAGAGCTCCAGGAGCATTTGGACAGCGCTGCCAAGAATGCTCAGGGTGGGATTGTTGGGGGGTCTGTGCCAGAGGGTCTGGGTGATCCTGTGTGCTCCCCCCAGCTCGGGACATTCCCTGACTGTGATTTCCAGCACAGCATGTGCTGTGGCTGTGTGGGCAAGGCTGTTCCCAGCCTGGGGAACGGGAGCTGGGGCTGGCTGCAGCTGCTCCCGGAAGGCTTCCATCAGATGGAGCTGGAGATGTGCTCTGGAGTTTTCTTTCCTTCCTCAAAGTCTCACAGTGAACTGGGAGGACATTTCTGTGCCAGGTGCCCTGCGCTGCCTGGGAGGTGCCGGTGCTCCCTTGCACAAAGCCGGGCTGGTCCCTCCCGTGCCGGCTGGGAGGACACGCTCCAGCTGCCACCGGGGGTCACACGGCAGGACAATGGGGGCTTTGTCTCCTGTGTCAGCAGCCTTTACACCGGAGCTGTCCTGAAACGACCTCTCTGCCCTGGCCGTGTGCTGGGCACGGCTGGGAAGGGGAAGGTGCTGGAGCTCCGGAGGGAAGGGAAGACACTGTTCTCCCTTCGGTGCTGAACGGTGAGGAGGGGATGTGTCTGCAAAGAGCAGCAGCTGCAACCTTGGTGTTAATGGGACTTTGATCCTACAAACTTATTTCGGAAGAAGGGGTGAGGGTGGGCAGGCCCAGGCACAGGGTGCCCAGAGCAGCTGTGGCTGCCCTGGATCCCTGGAAGTGTCCAAGGCCAGGCTGGACACTGGGGCTTTGAGGACCCTTCCAACCCAGACCATTGTAGGGTTCTCTGGCTGCTGTGTCAGGGTTGGGTTTCTGTCACTTCACTCCACTGAGGCATCCCAGCCTTGGCTGTGCTGGATGTGAGCCCTCATTCCTGTCCCAGCTTCCCTCCCGGGGCAGAGTCTGCAGAGGATGAGCTCTTCCATCACACATGGGCAGAAAGTGCCTCAGGGATGTGAGGAGCTTCAGGCTGAGCAATGTGATGCAGTCTGTGCTCACTTTAGCCTTTGAAATGGCAGGAGTTCCTGGAGGGTCACCCAGATACATCCGAGGACCTTTGTAGGCTTGGAGAAATCCCTGCTTTTACCAAGAGGAGCTGCAGGAAGTGCTGTGTGTTCCAGAGGTGCTCCTGGGCTTGGCTGCTGTTTCTGGGCTGGTCCAAGCCCTGTGGGGCAGGAAACTTTGGAGGCAAAACCGTGGTGTGTGACTTCCACAAGTTAAACAGGGAGGTGACCTCAGCACTGATGGAGCAGAGCTGCATCCTGGTCCTTGCTGGGACAGGGATGTGCATGGACAGGGAGCTGGGCAGGCCTGAAAGCTGCTGTGGGTGGGCTTGGTGTCACTCCTGGGCATAGCTGAAGCTGGAGACTCATGTGGGATGATGGGCCCGAGGCAGTCTGGTGCATGGGCTGGGTCAGGCACAGCCTGGAGCTCAGCAGGGGTGGGGTGGGAGCTGCTGTCCCCTTTCCAAAGAGGGATGGGTTCAGCACTGGCTCCCTGCAGCACCTCCAGGTGTGGGAGCAGCTGGGAGCCCTGGGGCACCTCCAGGCTCTGCCCCTGTGCATGCTGGAAGCACTGAGGTTTTGTGGGGGGCAGGATTTTGGAGAGGCTGTGGCAGCAGCAGGGCAGGAGGCGGATATGGAGCCACTTCTGAACATCTTGCCCTTTGCATCCTGCTTCATCTGCATTGGAGTGCAGGGCACTGTGTCTCCAAGGGGAAAAAATGCCCAGAAATTCCACAGACCCTTCAATATGGTTTCTGTTTTACAGCGAGACAAAAAGGGGCCCTTTGTGTCAGGGCTGAAAGGAACAGCCCAGTCCCACAGCCTCCCCAAAAGCTTAATGTCAACTATTTGCCTCCTTGTGCTTTCACATAAACAAGCACTTTCTCTTGAATTTCTGTGCTCTGGTGGCTCCCCCAGCTCGGTGTTCCCTATTTGATGGCTCCTGTGGGATGGACACGTCCCTGCTGTCCATCTCCCAGCCAGGGTGGTGCCCATGCAGGGGAGCTGGGATGGCAGGGGGGGAATACAGGAAAGGCAACTAAAGCTGGGCTTGGGGAGAAGTGAGCAGCTTGAGCAGAGTTTAATTCAAGACTCTGCTGCTTGTCTGACAGCAGAGACAAGCCCTTGCTTATAGATCTGAGCTGGCTGAAGCAGCAGCAGCTTGGTGAATCCCCCCTGTTTACACCAGCCTGCCCCAGTACCTGCTTCTGGTCCTGCTGGGGCATCCCCATCCTGCTCTGGGTTCAGACATTCCCCTGCTTTGGTGCCTGTCGAACGAGCAGCAGCAGCTGAGGAGCTGCCTCTGCTATTCTGGGGTTGTTTGCATGGGCACTGGAGCATCTGGGGTGTAGCACCAATGATTTCTCTCCTGAGTCCACCTGCCCTATGTCTCTGTGTGTGTGTGTGTGTGTATGTTCTCTTCCCCTTTATAAAAAGAAAAAACCAGAAGTGCAGGAAGGACTGATGATGTGTCTGCAGAGACCAGAGCTGGACTGAAAGTGAGAGTGGCAGCATTCCTGTGGTTATTGCTCAGTGTTCCTGTTCTGTGCCCTGGCTCCTGTCTGTCCCCAGGAGCATTGTCAGCAGTGTCCCAGGAAGCCTGGGGATGCACTGCCTGCATCTTCCTGCTGCTGGGGGAACCCTTACGCTCTTTCCTTCTCTTCCACTGGCACTTTCCAGCCTTGGGGCTGTTTGTGGGGGGTAGTCCCAGAATCTGAACATGGCTCCTGGGGTTGGTCAGTGGAGTGCTTGCTCTGGAGAGAGTTGAAGGGGATGTGATCCACAGGGATTCATTTCCACCTCAGCATCTGTTTGGAAGTATTTGGGAATGTGGTACTCCCGACCTTGGATCCCCCCCAATCCACTAATCAGCCACCCCAGCTAGCCCCTGCCTCAATTCCCAGTTGATCTCAGCCCCATGAAGGCAGTGGATGGGCACTTGCCCACTCCATCTGATGTTGGATCAAGCCCATCCTGGAATAAACAGGAATGAAATACTTGAGCTATTTGTTTCTTCTGTTGGATTTTCACTGTAGCCCTAACACCTAGGCAAGGTTTTTCACCTTCCCTGGAATCTGTCACAGGATCCTGACTTCCCAAATCTGCCGTGCTGCCTCTTCTGTTGATCTGTTCCTGCTCCTCCCCTTTCAGAGCCTGCGATCCTCTCTTTCCATCTTCATCAAGCAGCCCCCAGTTCACACACACAGGGAGGAGCTTGGCTTGAGAGCTGCTCATGGAGAACTTCAAACAGTAGAATCAGATGAATGAATAAAGGGGATTTTTGTTGCTCCTGTCCTTTCATCATCTTGATTTGCTTCCCAGCAGTTGATTTTGCAATTGCTGTTTCATCTTTGCACTTAGGGTCCAATTAAAATCCCGCTGGAGATGGGAACAAAGTGCTGTGGAGTTGTACAGGACAAGGAAGGGCTGAATTTTCCTTCTGTCAGAGGAGCACTTGGTTCTCCTCATTTTACTTATGCTGAGAGGTTGGAAAACCCTTGGGTGGGAGCCTCGGAGGCAAGGAAGTCTCTGTCCTGAGGATCCCCCAGCCATGCAGGCTAAACAAGTCAAATGCAGCATTAAGATGTTCCCAATAGTGCTTGTCAGCCTTCTTGGCCTCCCCAGGCTTTGGGGCAGGAGAGACATCAGCTTCTGCTTCCTAGGGTAGTGCAGAAGTTTTCTGTGCTTCTCCTTGGTTGTAGGAAAAGATGTTTCAATGTGAATGAAAATCCCGTGTCAGTGGGAGATTGTAGAGCCATGAATGCTGGAGAAGGCCCTGGGGCTGACTCCAGCCATGGATCTCACACTGCCACCCTCACCCCAGGGCCCCATTCCTTGTGCTGTGCTCTCCATCCCAGGCAGGATCCTGCCCCTAAGCCTAGGCTGCAGGGATGTGTGGGTGCCAGGCTGCTCCTGCCTCCCCTGGCCACAGGGAGCCACGTGTGGCATCTCCTGTGCCCCAGCCCTTCGATCTGTCAGCTCCTGCAGGCCAGGCTACCCCAGCCAGGAATGTGGGAGCCACGTGGCCAAAGCCAAATGAATGGGAAGCTGAGGGGGCCCAGGGCCTGACAGCAGGGACTGGCTTAAAAACAAATGAAAGAACAAAGGGAGAAATATTTCTAATGATTGTGAACTTTAGAAACAGAAAATAAAAGCTTATTCTTTTGCAGAGGTCCCTCTGCAGCCTGTAATTTCATTTCCCCCATTTGCTTTTACTGCTTGCTCTGGGCCCTGTCAGAACCCCCTGATTTACCGGCGACAGCTTTGGCTGTTTGTCAGGCGAGGCTCTCTAAATATAAGAGTGTGAAACCTGTCCCACTGCCAGCAGCTCTGAGAATTAAACTCATGAGTTGTAGCATGAGGCAAAGTGCTGGGTGTTTTATGACTCAAATGGCTCTCAGAAACGCCACCCTCCCTTCTTCCTCTGGGGAGAGTTTTTCCTTGCATTCCACAGAATCTCTCGTCCTGCAGTCGGGTAATGGAAGCAGAGCAGGCAGGGCTGGTTGCTCCCTGCTCAGCTCTGTGTGCTGGCACTGCAGCACTCGGCATCATGAGGCACAGCTTTGTTGAGCAAGGGTTTAGCACCAGGGCTTGGTTTCAGGTCTTGTTTTATTCTCATCATGAAAAGGCAAAGAAAATGAGCCAAATGAAGCCTCACACAGTGGCTGTGATACAGCACAGCCTGCTGAAGTGAATTGATAATTATGTCTGAAAATTGGGGAAGGCCTGAGCAGATCTCAGCATGTGCTTTAAGCTCTGGCTGATAAGGAGAAGCTGTGTTATCTGTGTGATGATACTTCTGTGTATCTGTCTGTTCCTGTCTTTGGTGGTTCTTTTTTAGATGGTGGTAAAAAACTGTGAACTTTTGCCTGTCAATGTATTGAAGCTCAGCAGCATTAATTTGGATTTAAAGTGGGCCATGCATGTCCCCACTCTCCCAGAAATCATAATTCTATCACGAACTATAAAATTCCGGGTTTGCCCATTTTCAGCATCACAAAAGGGTCATTGTTTGAGCAAGGGGTTTTTTACACTCTGCTCTCCAAAGGGGGCTCCTGTGGTGTCCCAACACCCTGGGCCTGATTTACAGCCTGACTGGGCTGAGCCTGGGCTGCTGCTGCCAGACCAGGGGAGAGCAACCTTAGGGGGCCCTGCCTCTGCTCTGGCTGCTGCTGAGCCACAGCTGGATGCAAGGGGCAGCAGGAGGGGAGCCAGGCCAGTTCTGCCTTTCCCAGGATCCCAGGGCAGGGCTGGGACAGCTCTCGCTGGCAGGTGCCGTGAGGAGAGGAGCTCGTGCTCAGAGCATTCCCAGGGATATCGTGGAGCCCTTTCTCCTTGGCCTCTGGAATCACTTCCAGGCCAGTAGCCAAGCACAGACTGTAAATAACAAAGTGTGGCTGATGATCCCAGCTCGTTTTGCTTCGAGATGTTGTCAGCTCTGGGCTTTCCCTTGGCATCCTGTCTCCAGTGCTTTGCATTCCCATCCTCAGCTCCCAGGGCACTCTTGTCACGCTCTTGGTGTGAAGGAGTCGCTTCCGTGGGGGCCACCCCAGGGATGAAATGCAGGGAAAACTGCTGGATCCAGGCTCTGCAAGCAGGGAATGTTTGTGTGTCCTTTTGCTGTGACTTCTTTATCATTTCTGCTTTGGGAAGGGTCAGAGAGAAGTTCAGAGGAGAAATGTCTGGGATTTATTTGTATCAGCCTCTGTCTCAGCTCTCCAACATGGGAAATTTGGCAGGTCTTGTGGCCTTGTCTGGGGTTCTTTGCAGCCAAGCACCCACAACCACACAGGAAAATTCAGCTGGTGGTATCCAAAAGTTCCACATACCATCAAAAATCCAAACTGGGGATGTTCTCCATCACATTGCTTTTTTTTCTCTCACCATTTAGGAAAGTGTAAAACCCCTTTATTGCACTGCAGCTAAGCCCAAGGCCCTTTAGAAGCCTCAGGAATATCCCATGAGTGGCAGTATCTATCCAGGACTAAATAACACAGGAGCCATTCCTGCTGCATGCACATGTCCTGCTGTCCTGGACGTGTGAGCTCAGCCAGTCTCTTCACTCGTGGAGCTGGGAACATCTGACTTGGTGCAGGGAAGGAGAAGGTTCCAAGGAAAACTCCGGTGGGAGGAGTGGGCTGGCTGCACATCCCAGTGCCATAACCCCCGTCCTTCCCTGTTCCACCACTCGGTGTGCTCATTCCTTGCCTTTCCAGCGCGCAGTTGGTGCCTTGGGTGAGGGGCTGAGCTGGACCTTCGCTCTGCAGAACGCGGGGGTGGCTTTGTTTGCTGGGGATGAGTCTGGACGAGCGTCCCTGTCCCCGCAGGGAGGAGGGATCACTGCTTGTAGGGAGCACGGGGGAGGCGAACAAACCCCCGTCCCTTGGGCAGTGAATCGCACCCTGTGCTCAAACACAGAAATAAAGGCTCAAAGGCTGGAAATGATGGATATCAGCCGTTTCTTCCATGGATTATTTGGGTCTCGATGCAGTGCAGCCACAGGCACTGCTATCCCTCGGTGCTGTCCCAACGGCCACAGTAAAGCTATGGCTGATGCCCGCGGGGTCCTTGGCTCCAAAGAGCATCCCTGGTGCCACCAAAGGACTCCTTTGTGACCCTTCCCGGGCGGGGAGCTGGCGGCAGCGCCCGGCTGTGCTCTCACGATGTGTTTTTGGATTCCAGAGGATGTGCCTCCCTCGCCCAACGTGGGTCTGCCCAGCGTCCTGATCCCCCGGCAGCCGCCCGGGCCCGCCTACGTGACCCACACAGGGCGGCTGGTGCGGCTGCTGCAGCAGCAGGAGCGGCCGGGGAGGGCCCCGGCCCCGGCCCCAGCTCGGCCTGGCCCGGCTCGGCCTGGCCCGGCTCGGCCCGGCCCAGCTCGGCCTGACCCGGCCCGGCCCCGCTCGCAGCCCCGCACCGAGCCCCGGGGCGCTGCGGAGCGGAGCCCCGTGCGGATCGACACCGCCGGCATCCAGGAGCGTCCCACGGGAACTCCCAGGGTGAAGAGCACCTTGGCACTGCCCACTGTTTGCCACAGGGTTATTTTTGCAAGAAAACCTCCCTCAACTGTGCTGCCCCAGAGCCCGGCGTGTTCCAGCCAGAGGGAATGATCTGGCTGCAGCTGAAGCAAAGCAAAGCAAAAGAAGATGCAACTGAGTGTTTTGCAGACTCCATTAAACTTCCCTTGTGAGCAGCATTTGACTCCTGGAGTCTTTTCCTAAAAGGCTGATTGGAATGAAAGCTAAAGGGGGTGGAAATGCGTCCAGTTCTCTGCTCTCAGTTCTGGAGCAAGGCACAACCTCTGCATTTGAAATGAAATATTTAACTTGTGGCAGTGGAGAAAAAGTGGATCGTTTTTTTTTGCTGTCAAAATGAAATTTGCTGAAGGAAGCCGTTTGTCCTGAAAAGCCCTGCTGGAGTTATAAACAACTTATCTGATAATCACGAGTATTTTCTGCTGCATCCAGTGTATGGTTCCTGCTGTACAGCTCTTGGGATTTTGGCTGCTGTGGGACCGGTGCCACTTGGCTGCCGAGTGCTTTGGGAAAGGGTGTTTGGCTTCTGCAGGGAAAAAATGTGAAGAATGAGAAAGTGTGGCAAAAAAAAAAAAAAAAAAAAAAAAAAGGAACTGCAACTTTCTGGGGCTGGATAAATAAATTTGCTCCCTGCCCTATTTTGAGCCTGGTACCTCTCCCTGTGCCTGCAGCGGGTCACGAGCCCCGTGCTCAGTAGTGGCCCTGCCAACCCGCAGTGCTGGTCACCAGCCACAGAACTGGGAACAAATAAATAAGTAAATAAATAAAGATCCCTTTTCAGCTCTACCCTGGGGCGTTCTTTGGGGGATCCTGGAAAGGGGCACAGCCAAGTGCTGTTGAGGTGTGGGGGCAGAGCCGGCTGCAGGCCCAGGGGAGCTGTGTCCTCCTTCTGTGTGTGACAGGGGACTGTCCCCTGCATCTCCTGGGGACAGAGCTCCGGGGTGGGGGCTGAGGGTACCCATTGAATTACAGGGCTGTCCACGGCTGATGGGATGGGAGCTCCTGGCCAAGGCTTCCAGGGTTTGCTGTTCAATCCCACATTCCCAGGGGATCAGGAAAGGCACCCATTTCCTCATTTCCCTCCAGGGTTGCTGTCAGCCAGCCTTGCCCATGCAGACGATGCTGGAGAAGCTGGGAGTTGTTTGTGCTTGCCCAGGGACCCAGGGACAGGGAGAAGGCAAACACTCCCTCTCCTTCTCCTGGCTGCACAGAAGCTTTTCCAGGGCTGGGGTCTGCTTCTGTGTTCAACCATTTTCACATTGCACCTCCTCCTCCAGGAATGGCCTCCTCATCCCTCAGGTGGATGGCTAGAACTATTTACAGGCAGTTCTGTGGCAGGAAATGGTGTAGGAAAAGGTTGGAATCATCCCTGGAGAGCCAGGAACGGTAGCTGAGGTGGCTAAGAAAACATTCCCGTTTTTCTTTTGCCTGTGGAAGTATTTGCACGTGTGCTGGCACTCTGGGAAGGTGATGGAGCAGCTGCTGCTGCCTGTGCTCTCCGATCCCTCACGGCTCCTCCCAAACCTGTGTCGAGCGCTGGGGCGTCCCCGGCTGCTCAGGCTGCCTGACTCCCACAGAGAGGGGGATTCTCTCCTTAGAGGCAGCTCAGGGTGGGTTTTGGGAGGGCAGATGGAATTGAGGGGGGGATTGTCCCTGCTCATCACGGGGGGGCTGGACACATGAGCTTTAAAGGTCGCTTCAACCCAAACTATTCCATGATTCTGTTGGAGAAAACCACTCCATGTTTGGCTGCTGAGGATGAGCCAGGGGAGCTGGAAGCCTCTTGGAGGAGTCCTGGCCCTCAGATGAGCCAGGGCAAAGCTGTGACAGCCTGACCTGGGCTTTGCTGAGTCATTTGTATTGGAGTCACAGAGCAGTGGAAAAGCTGCCATTTCCATGCAAAAATTCTCCTCCCCAAGCACTGCTCCATCCTCCAGGACACAAAGATGCTTTTTTCCTGTCCCAGCACTTGTGCTGGGAGCAGTTGTGCTGCTCCAGCTCTTGCAGTGACACTGCCTCAGTAGGAGCTTGGTATGATGTCAATGTTTCGAGTGGGTGAAGCAGAGGAGGCAAAAATAGACATTTAGACATTTTTCCAGTTATGCCTTTTCAAAAAGGAATATTTATAGCTCAGTGCCGAACATAGGCTCTCTTTGTGATTCTGCTTCCAATTGCAACACAGCACATCCCCCCTGGACCTTCAGGATGTGTGCAGGCAACTTTGAGCCCCTGGCAGCGGGAGCCTCTCTGTCCCTGGACCTGCTGCAGTGTTCCCAGTCCAGGCATGAAGCACCCACAGGGATCTTGGGGTGCTCTGGGGCTGCATCCCTTGTACAAACTGTCCTGGCTCATCTCCAGGACAGGGGTGCAGCACATCAGGGTTTTGTGATTGACTCTGGAGCATAATGAAGACGGTGATGAGGGAGGTGTCCTCATGTCACCATTGCTGGATGTGGAAGGTCCAAATCACTGCATCTAACTTTACCTCTGTTTGCCCATCTGTGGAATTTGGATAAAGGGCTTCACCACACAGTTTTGAAGTGCTTTGAGACTTTCTCAAGATGTTGTTTCACCTGAACCACCTCTCAAGGTCTGATCCTGCTTGCAAGGAGCTTTGGGGCTGTTGTCATGAGTTAAAGCTCTCTAGGCCCTCTTCTCTGCCTGCCTCAGCAGGAAGGGGAGCTTGGGTGTGGGTGGCAGGTGAGGAGGATCCAAAGGTCAAGACTGGCTCTCCAAAGCCCGTGGGTGAGCTGTGGGAGCTGTACTTTCCATGAGGTTGTGCTGCTGCCCCTGGCCAGAGGTGCTGGATGGCTCTGGAGTGCTCTGCCACCTGGGCTGGTGCCCTGCAGGGCATCGTTGGTTTGGAAACTTGGATTTAGGGATTCTGGGACACTTCGGAGATCAGCTAATGGAGGGGTAACTCTGATTTGTGTGGGGGCAAAACTCCCAGATCTTTGTGATGGGAAAAAGCCTTGAGAGCAGAAGGGTGGGGCTGATAATGCCTGCAGGCTCTACGGGTCGATTCAGGGCCTTGAAGGATTACTCTTCTGGGATCCAGGGGGATTTAACTCTTGCACCTTAAATAATCTGGAAAAATAATTCTGATGAGCCGTAGGCTGCAGCCTGGCTCACCGTGCCCTGCGGCTCTGACGGGGAGCCTCCAAAACGCGGCCAAAAATCTCCATCTCGCCTCAAAGTGTTTTTCCTCAAGCCTTGGGCTGACCTCTGGCGTGTTCTCCAGGCTGCTGGAGTGTGACAATGCCCCTACTGCTCCGGCTGGGCTCCACAGAGCCCAGCTTTGTGCCAGCTCCTCAGGCTCCCCACGCTGGCTGCAGGCTCTGAGCCCTCCCTGCTCCGCATCCCTGCCCGGCTCCAGCCGCCTCTGCTGCCTCAGCACTGGCATTTGGATTACTCCCCTGCACTGGCAACATCCACAAAGGTCGAGTTTAGGAACAATAGCGCTGAAAATCAGTAGCTCTTCCTCTAGACAATGCAGATTGAAGAGTCAGAGAATCACAGAAAGGGCTGGGTTGGAAGGGACCTTCGGGAACATCAAATCCAGCCCCTGCCATGGCAGGGACACCTTCCACTGTCCCAGGCTGCTCCAAGCCCCAATGTCCAGCCTGGCCTTGGGCACTGCCAGGGATCCAGGGGCAACCACAGCTGCTCTGGGCACCCTGTGCCGGGGCCTGCCCACCCTCACAGGGAACAATTCCTGCCCAATATCCCATCCAGCCCTGCCCTCTGGCAGTGGAAGCCATTCCCTGTGTCCCGTCCATCTGTCTCTTGTAAAGAGTCTGTCTCCATCTTTCCTGCAACTCCTTCAGGTCCTGCAAGGCCACACTGAGGTCACCCCAGATTTTCTCCTCTGCAGGTGAACAATCCCAGCTGTCCCAGCCTTTCCTCCCAGCAGAGGAGGCTGAATCCTCAGCTCATCCTGGAGCCTCCTCTGGATCTCTCCAGCAGCTCCAGGTCCTCCCTGTGCTGGGCCCCAGCTCTGCAGATGGGGTCTCACCTGAGCACAGGGGCAGAATCCCCTCCTCAATCTCCTGGCTACTCTATCTTCCAAGAGTTTGTCCCGGGATTTGGGGGTTTCACAGCAGGATGGCAGCCAAGGCCAGCCCTGCTCTGGTGCTCACCAGGTCACTCCTCTGCTTTCTCTCTACCCACACATGGATGCAGCAGCACATTTCCTGGAAGATGCTCCAGCAATTAAATCAGCATTGATCGCTGGGAGCTGGAAGTGGCTGTATTGAGAGCCGAGGCTGTGAGGAGCTCTCGGGGGGAGATGAAAACCTGCTGGGGGAACAGAACCTCTCTGTGGCTGCCAGGGCTGCTCTGGGCTGCTGGCCAGGCTCCTTGGGCTGGATTAGTGGCAAAGTCCAGCACCAAGCACACAGATCCTTTGCAATGGGAGCTGATCCCAGCCAGCCGGCTCTAGAGCTGCTGATTCACTCGCTGGTGGATAAACAGGGATGCTCTGCCCATGCTCTGTGCCCGGGTGTGCAGGGAAAGGCGCTGCGGTGCACGCCCGCCTCTGTGGCTCCGCAGACACGAGTCAGCACTTCCACCTGGAGCTCTCCTCCCTGGAGGATCCCAGAGCCTGAGGGTGGGGAAATGACGGGGTGAGGCTGTAAAACTGGGTGGGGCAGGAGCTGGAGGAGCCTAGTGTGACCCCCTTGTGACCTTGGAGCTAGGTGAGAGCTCTTACGGTGCTCTGCCCTCTGCGCAGCCTCGGGAAGGGAAAGGCAGCGAAAGAAAAGCTTGGATAATCCACTGTAGGATGGTTTTGTGTAGGCTTTGGCTTAGAGAAACACATCCTGCTTGGACAAGCTGGTCTGAGCAGATCCCTGAGACCTTCTGGTCACTGGGACCAGGGAGATTTCAGAGAGTTTGGTGCTTTCAGCTGTGCGAACCCCACTGTCCCTGCAGTGATGCAATAGCGCAGCTGAAGCCCTTACCTGACACTTAAAAATGCTTTCCACCCGAGAAAGGTGTTTTGAGGTAGAACCAGTTGGTTTAGGAACCTGGCTGTTCCTGCCCTGCCACAGTCAGTTCCTTGGCCCAGTGGGGGCACAGCCAGGCTGGGACAGCCCCGGCTCCGTGGACTGATGGCACTGGGGCTGTCCCTGGTGCCAATCTGTGCTGGGCTGTGAGCACACACACACAGACCTGGTGACACTGGGGCTGTCCCTGTGCTGGGCTGTGAGCACACACGCACACACACACACAGGGCTGGTGCCTCCCAGAAAACTGCTCAGGCTGGGGAAGCCTCGAGGCATCCCAAGGCCTCAGTCCCAGGCTGGGTGTGCTTTTCCATTCCTCCTTATTTCTCAGGGATTGGGAGTGGGACAAGGGCAGAACACCCAACAAGGTGTTTTTTAAATATCTGTAGATCAGTTGAGTTAGAGCCAAAGTTCAATGGGACACTCTTCCCTATGCATGGACAGGACTCCTCTGGTGACATTCCTGGTGTGCTCATACTCAGCTTGGCCATACAGCTCCAGTTCTGACTTGCCTTTTGCTGACTTTAACCTTAAAATGCTCCATTTTCCAAGCTCTGAGGACCCAGCACAGATACAGTCAGATACAGCCCCTGCTCTGCTCCCTGCAGGAGCTGGCCCAGGACTGAGTGGAGGTTCCTGCTGTTCCTCCAGACCAAGACCGAGATTTTGAAGGAGGCAGAGTGAGGCTTCACACAGAAGTGAACTTCTCTGCAAATTTTGGCCAGGCCTTTGCTTCCAGCACTGCAAAGGCATATCAATTATTGTGAAACAGAAAGTGGAAATTACTTTCCTGGCTGTTCTGGCTTTGTTCCAGCCTCTCAGTGTGCTGGAAAACATTCCAGCTGATGTACTCCACACAGACTCCCTCTGGGATAAAAGGCATCTCACTGCTTGTTTCTATGCAGATCTCTCCAGCCCATCTCCGCCGCCCCCCCCCCCCCCCGAGCCTTGTCCATGTTCCTGGAGTGCTGCAGGTGCTGGACAGCCTGGGAGCAGCTTGGTGACAGTTCTGAGCTGTCCCACGTGCTGTGCTGTGCTCCCTGGGCTCTGCACCCCAGGACAGGGACTGTAGGAAGAGATTTTTCCCAATAACTCAGCTTTTTTTTCCTGCAGCTGGACAGGCTGAGACTGGTGCAAGTTTTCTGATGAAGAGCCAGAGCCAAGAGTGAGCCCTGCCTGGGAGGGACATTCCCAGGATGAGCCTCTGCCCTGCTCCCACCTCCTGCAGGGAGGAGAAACCTTTCCCAGAGTTATGTCACAGGAGGGATGTGCTGAGGAGAGGTTTCACTTCTTCAAACAGCCACGTTTTGGACAATTTCCAGAAGAGTTCTGGTGATGAATAAGCACTTTTGCCCTGGAAAACTCTTCCTCACCCTTCCTGGAGCAGCAGAGATCTAATGGCCACACTGAATTCCAGGCGAGCCAACTCCTCTCCCATCTCCTCCCCATCCCTCCCAGTGCTGACACAGCTTTTGGGGGATGGATCTCCTGGGGGCTATGGGACCCTCTGCCAGCTCCACACCATACTCCAGGTGGGGTTGTCCCTCTGGAACTGGTGGCTGGTGACAAGCTGGGGTCACCGAGTGCAGCTTCTCTCATAACTTGGCTGAGGTCACCTTGCACAAGATTGTGTCACCTACTCCTTTCCTAGAGCAAACCAGGGCTGTCCTGATGAGGTCATTGAGGCTGTGGGTGCCTCAACAGCAGCAAGACAAACAACTCGTGCCCAGCTGGGTGTGGATCCATCCATCCCTGTCCATGGGACACGGGCTGGGTGTGGATCCATCCATCTCTGTCCATGGTGATGCCTTTAGTTTTAAGTTTTTCTATTCTCCTTGGATGTGCTTTTCTGATGTGCTAGGGTGATGAAGACAAAACAGTCCTATTCTAGTTAAGAACTCAAAGACAGTTTCTCCAAACTTCAGGCCCTAAACACAAACTACGTGGAAAGGTGGATGGTGGGTTCATGCAAATTAACCAAAACCTGTAAAAGTGTAAGATTTTGTGACCAACCCCCTCCTTTCCTTCTATCTTGGAGTCATCCAGGCAGGGGCCACGACTGTGGCACTTATATTGCTGGGGTGTGGCTTTTGTAGGCCTTTCATAGGCCTCACAATAAATACCCATTTTATTCTCCTTAACTCTGTGTGTAGCCTCTGTTCCAGCTCCTCAAGGCATCAGTGGGACAGGGGCTTTGTGTGTATCCATCCATCCATCCATCCATCCATCCATCCATCCATCCATCCATCCATCCATCCCTGTCCGTGGGACACAGGCTGGGTGTGGATCCATTCCTGTCTCTGGCCTGGACAGGGCTCTGGGAGCACCCAGCCCTCGCTGTTCATTCCCTGTAGGGTCCCAGGGCCAAGTGTCAGGGGTTTTTCTCTGAAATACAATCTCCCTCTGAAACGTGGGGGGTTGGTGTTCCTGCTGTACCCTGCCAAATGGCAGGGATTGATCTGGGAGTGGGTTCTGAGCACAGGAGGAAAAGGGACGAATGGCATGAACTCACTGAGTGTCTCCTTGCCTTGGCTGAGTGCTGCTTTGCTGAAGAGATTTCTGCACCAAACACTTTGCACTCCCACTTTGGATTGACCTGAAAGAAAAAAGGGTGTCTAAACCTGAAGAAAATGTCCCTTGGTGCTTAAACCCCTTTTGAAGGAGGGTCTGGGGTTGTTCTGTCACTGCTGGGGTGGCTTCTCTTCCTTTTGCTTAGCTGTCTCCAAGTCTTGGGTGGCTCTGGAGAGAGGGAGAGCAGGTGCCTTTGCTCTGAGACAGGGAAGAATGCCTTGTCTTTGGGAGGAGCTGGGGGCAGAGGCTGAATGTCCCACTTGGATGTTGTCTTTCAGTGTTTTTGTGTTTTTGTTTGGTTTGTTTGTTTTTATTTTTATTTTTTTTATTTTTTTTTTTTTTTTTGTTTGTTTTGTTTTGTTTTTTAATTAAATCTGATCTGAGACACAGGACTCAATTTTGGCCAGTGGATCTACACCCAGGCTGCATTTGAGGAGCTGTCCCTGAGAGCATCCCTGGGTTTGCCCGTGGAAAACTCATCAGCGGCGTGTGATGAATGAGGCTCTGTTCTGGCACAGCCGTTTCAGAGCCAGGGAAGCCCCGCTGGGTTGTTCAGGATTCCGTGGGGCTCTGGAAACATCCCGGAGGGTGAGTGGGTGGGCGGGAGGTGCTGTCGGATCGCGGCTCCACTCAGCCCTCGCTGCCTTTCCTGTTTCCCTTTGAGGCTTCCTGGAGCACTTGGTGCAGTTAGGGCAGGATTTGGGAATGAGCACTTTGGAAAGGAAAGGAAGGCCGGCGGGCTGCACACACATCCCTGGACCCCCCACTGCAGCCCCTCACCGATCCCATTCCCAGCTGCTCCCAGACAGCTCAGGGAATTCATCCAGTTTGTTTTTCACTTTGGGTTTTGCTCTTGTGCCTCTGCATTTTCCTTGCAGATTCCAACCAACTTGGATAAAATTTTTTTCCAAGCCTTTTTCCCCCGAAAGTTCCCTCACATTGAGGGGAACAGAATCTGGGGTCTGGATTCTTTCCTTGCCCAAACAATCAGTTTCATATTGACTCAAGCACAAATATGCTCTCTGCAATCCAAGGTAAAGAGCCACGGAGCCAGCAGCTCCTTCCAAGAGCTTTGTGGTGTGAAAATGAAGGAGCAACCCTCGAGTCCTGCCCGGGCACTTGGGAGCAGCCACTCCAGTGCCTGATGTGACACTGCTGGACACCAGAACGGAGCATGGGGGTTCCTCGTGATCGGGTACATGAACGAGGGTGTTCCCTCCCTGCAACAGAGATGAGGCATAAATGGGAACAAGCGTCCTTCCATGGGGCGGTGACTCTGTGTCCCCCCGGGGCTCCTGAGCACCGTGTCACCAGTGTCACCGTGGTTGGTGGTGGCAGGGCTGTGTTTCGGTGCTCGGCTGCTCTCGGAGGCAGCGTTTGCTGTGGCGCTGGCAGCCTCTCCCCGACCTTCTCACATTACAGAGCTTTGTGTCCCTGCGAGCTATAAAAAGCTTGTAGTGAAACTCAAACCACAGCGCAGCTCCCGGCTCTGCCGGCGGGATGTTCCTGTTCCTTTCCAAACAGAGCGGAGCACGAGGAGCAGGATGTGTGTGCCACTGTAGTGACCGTGTGTGGCACTGCAGGGACCGTGTGTGGCACTGCAGGGACCGTGTGTGCCACTGCAGGGACTCTGTGTGTGCCACTGCAGGTACCGTGTGTGCCACTGCAGGGACCGTGTGTGCCACTGCAGGGACCGTGTGTGCCACTGCAGGGACTCTGTGTGTGCCACTGTAGGGACTGTGTGTGCCACTGCAGGGACTCTGTATGTGCCACTGTAGGGACTGTGTGTGCCACTGCAGGTACCGTGTGTGCCACTGCAGGGACCGTGTATGGCACTGCAGGGACCGTGTGTGCCACTGCAGGGACCGTGTATGGCACTGCAGGGACTCTGTGTGTGCCACTGCAGGGACCGTGTGTGCCACTGCAGGGACCCTGTGTGTGCCACTGCAGGGACCGTGTGTGCCACTGCAGGGACCGTGTGTGCCACTGCAGGGACCCTGTGTGTGCCACTGCAGGGACTGTGTGTGTGCCACTGCAGGGACTCTGTGTGTGCCACTGCAGGGACTGTGTGTGCCACTGTAGGGACCGTGTGTGCCACTGCAGGGACTCTGTGTATGCCACTGCAGGGACCGTGTGTGCCACTGCAGGGACCGTGTGTGCCACTGCAGGGACTCTGTGTGTGCCACTGCAGGGACTGTGTGTGTGCCACTGCAGGGACTGTGTGTGCCACTGCAGGGACTCTGTGTGTGCCACTGCAGGGACTCTGTGTGTGCCACTGCAGGGACTGTGTGTGTGCCACTGCAGGGACCGTGTATGGCACTGCAGGGACTCTGTGTGTGCCACTGCAGGGACTCTGTGTGTGCCACTGCAGGGACCGTGTGTGCCACTGCAGGGACCGTGTGTGCCACTGCAGGGACTCTGTGTGTGCCACTGCAGGGACCGTGTGTGCCACTGCAGGGACCCTGTGTGTGCCACTGCAGGGACTGTGTGTGTGCCACTGCAGGGACCGTGTATGGCACTGCAGGGACTCTGTGTGTGCCACTGCAGGGACTCTGTGTGTGCCACTGCAGGGACCGTGTGTGCCACTGCAGGGACCGTGTGTGCCACTGCAGGGACTCTGTGTGTGCCACTGCAGGGACCGTGTGTGTGCCACTGCAGGGACCGTGTGTGTGCCACTGCAGGGACCGTGTGTGCCACTGCAGGGACCGTGTGTGCCACTGCAGGGATCCTGTGTGTTCGGGGGGCATGGGGAGCACTGGGGCTGTGGCTGTCCCTGTCCCACTCCCCAGTCCCCAGGGAACTCTGGCCCCTGATGTAGCAAAGTGTCCCAAGGCAGGCAGGACACACGAGGTTATTTCAGAACCAAGCTCCAGCGTGACATCTGCGGTGTCAGAGCTGGAGCAGCCTGGGCCAGTGGAACCCATGGCAGGGGGCTGGGATGGTCTCATGGTCCCAGCCCCAGCACAGCCCTGTGTTTGTGCAGGGCTGCTGCCCCACACCTCAGGCTCTGATTTTCCCATTGCTGGGGTCTCAGGGGAGGAAGCTCTTGGACAATTCAGCCATTTGTTTTGGCAGCTCCTGCGGGTGCCGGCTCCGGCCTTCCTGGATGTGTTGACGCGGAGCTGCTGGGCCCAGAGCTGCCAGGGCCTCCATCCTTCACTGCTCAGAGTAACAATGAGCAAAGGACCCAGAGACATCCTTTCCCTGATCCTGGTCCTGTGTGAGGCTGTCCAGGGACTTTGGGATCTCCTCCTGTAAGAGGAAAGTACTTCATCCACCCAACCCTGCAAGAGCAGCATCCCAGAGGAATCCTGCCTGTCCCAGCTCCCCCTGCCCTGAACTCTGCAGAAATGAGACATCTCAACTTCTATAATAAAAGTTCCCATTCCAAATCTCCTTGCAGCCCTTTTTGGATGCAGCATCTGCCAGAGGGCAGGGATGGATGGGATATTGGGCAGGAATTCTTCCCTGGGAGGGTGGGCAGGCCCTGGCACAGGGTGCCCAGAGCAGCTGTGGCTGCCCCTGGATCCCTGGCAGTGCCCAAGGCCAGGCTGGACATTGGGGCTTGGAGCAGCCTGGGACAGTGGGAGGTGTCCCTGCCATGGCAGGGGTGGCACTGGATGATCTTTAAGGTCCCTTCCAACCATTCTGGAATTCCATGATCTCCCATTGTCCCATTGTCCTGCCCTGCAGCGCCAGGGCAGGGGGAGGCAGAGACAGCTCACCCTGGTTTCCAGCAGCAGGGATCTGTCAGGATGAGCTGGGCGGCTCCCCCAGGTGACTCAGAGCCGGGGATAGATAAAGCTGCCAACGCCTCAGACAGTTGTTTGGGGTTAATGAACATCAAATAGACCCAATACTGAGATGCTCCCTTCAGTCTGGCTGCCCGGAGGGCCCAGCCAAGGCCGTTCCTGCCCCAGTGAAGGGCGGCTCCGTGGGCCAGTGACAGGGATCGAGTCACGAATCCCAGGGCAGGACAGCTCCCTGCAGAGTGCCAGCACCATTCCTGTTGGAGCCCCTTCTCCTCCACGAGAGCCAGACTGATGCTCTCTGATATTCTTGGAGCCATCCATCATTCCCCTCTGGCCTGGGTGTCCTGGATGGAGGCTGGGGCACATCCCTGGACCTGTGGCTCGTCATGAATGCACAGATTGCTGCTGATCAGAAGCTGCTCCGTGTAGTGCTGAGCACAGGGGCTGACCCTCCCCAGCCCCTGGCACTGGAATTCCAGGAGGTTTTCCTGAGCCAAGCTCCCCACACTCCCCAGCTCTGTGCTGCTGTCCCGTTTGCCAGGCTCCCTGTGCCTGGTGAGTCAGCAGCATTCCTTCTCTTCCTTTTTTTCATGTGGATTTTTGCTGAGGCAGCCTGACTCCCTTATCTTGGTGCCAACACATTTCGGCAGGTCCCTGTGCCTCTCCTTCCTGCTCTGTGGCCCCATGAGGATTGGTCACAGCAGGTAGAGCTGTGGTCCCCGAGAAATGTCTCAGGCATCTCAGAGGCAGGAGCTCTGAGTTCCCCATGGAGCAGCCTGCTAGGATCCCCCAGCACTGCTGCTTAGGGCACCACTGCATAAAAGAGCATTTCTGTTGTTGGAAAATGGCCTGGGACACACGGATCAGGCAGTGTGGCACACTCCTCATGGGACAGGACAGGGAATGGGGCAGGATGGGCTGTGCTGCCCTCAGAAATGAGCCCCAGGGCCACAAAGGAGATGCTGAGAGACCTCCTGGTGCCCTCAAAGCTTTCTCCTTCCCTCTTGTCCGTGGGGTGTTCTCATTTGCTACTGAAACCCGTCTGGAGGCAGCAGAGCCCTGAGCCTGGGGCTGGAGAGTGACCGGAGGTGACATTTGTGTCACCGCACCTCCACAGTCCTGCTCTGAGCAGAAGTGGTTTTGTCTTCTGTGGCAGCCTCAGGGTAAATCCCCCTCACTACCTGTTGCTGCCTGCACTCCCTTTTCCCCTTGTGAAATCAAAGTATTCCAAAGACCTCGAAGTGTGTATCTCTGTAGCCACCCTTTCCCATTCCCTGTCCTGTTGCACCCAGCACAGTCAGGCCACACAAAAGCCAAATCCGTGTTTTGTTGCTATAGAGAAATGGAGATTTGGCCCGTCAGACCAGCAGAAGTTGGTTATTTAATCCTGAGGAGCCCATGGAGAAGTAAAGGGGGATGGAATTACTCTGAACCTTTTTTGTGCTAACTTTCAGGAATTTGAAGTTGGAAAAACCAGTCTCAGTTTCTGTCTTTGCTGCTTACCTGTGTCACAGCATTTTAACTGCAGCACACAAAAGATGGGTGGGAGTATTGTGGGGATGAGTAGGATGGGAGTATCTCAGATAATAAAGCCAGTAAAAAATTATTCTCAGGATAACTTTCCATATTAAACAGCAGGTTAATTGAACCTGAGACATGCAGTAGAAATGTGCTGATTCCAACAACATTTTCCAGCAGCAAAAAAAAAAAAAAGGAAATATTTTGTTTGAGCAGTATAGAAACTCCAGCAGAAGCACAATGTTTTTGTTCTGTCATTAATTTCATTTAATGTAGAGTGTAAATTTTCATATGTTACTGTCTTTCTAGATTGTATCACTTACACATGTGCAGTGTGATGTAGGAAAGACACAGGAGGGACAGGAATCATGGAAAGAGTCGCTGAAGTGAAACATTGTAATGGCCCTAAACTGCTGCCTGGGAGGAAATGTTGTTCCTTGGCAAACACAAGAATTCCAGCTTTTTGTGCAGAATCAGAATCAATCTCTCCCTTTACATAAGGATTTCCCAGGCAATGGAAATTGCAGCTCCCAGCCAGGATGTTGTGAGTGTTAATGATTCCCTGGAGTCAGATGTAGCAGGAGATAACTCGAGGGAAGCTGGATAACGCCCTTGCTTTGAGCCATTCACATATTCACACCCCTGGCTGGCTGGGAACACAGTGCAGTGGGGATGCTCTGATCCTGGGGATGGATCCTGGGGACAGGTGCTGAGAATGGGTCCTGGGGATGGATCCTGGGGATGGATCCTGGGGCTGGATCCTGGGGATGGGTCCTGGGGATGGATCCTGGGGACAGGTGCTGAGGATGGGTCCTGGGGATGGATCCTGGGGATGGGTCCTGGGGACAGGTGCTGGGCTCCTCCCAGGACTGGAATGGTTGTGATCCCTGCTCCAGGAGTGGCAATGGCATAAGAACTTTTCTGACTATTCCACAACAAGCTTGTGTTCACCTTGATAAAGCAGCTGCAGCAGCACCTTCCCAAAAAGCTTTCAAGGAGGAAAACAACTTTCTGTTTCTAACAAGGACCTCCAGCATCAGCTGAGCAGGCTTTATTTTCATTTTTCTTCTCCACAAAAGTTTCCATGGTGTCCAAAAGCCATTTTCTGTCAAAATGGGTTTTGATAGAAAATATTTTACTAAATCTGTTTGCAACTGATTCCAAACTGTGCCAAGAAAGAAGGAATGAGTAAATGTGCTTCTCGGCACATTAAAGGGAATATCCCAGACTTCCCAGAGCCTCTGGAGGGTGTTTGGGTGGTCTTGGTGGAGCTGGGCCCATCCCAGCCTCCGGTAAATGTTAAACTAACAAATAAATCTGCTTCATTCAGCAACCAGAGCTGAGCCTTCGAGCTGGGGTGAAGCTTTTAAATATCACCAGGCATATTTTCTATGAAGGAAGGAAGGATCTTAATTCCAGCATTCCAACCCAAAATAGACATCCCTAAGAATAGCCCTTCCCCATGGCAGGGCAGGATGCTGCCAGGAGGAAAAGGGGTTGAGGGGAACAAGGAGAGCATTCCCTGAACAGGCTGGAATTGGGAAGTGATGGGGTTTAGCACTGGCTGTGGGTGATTGGCCCTGGAGCACCCAACCCCATGGAGGTGGCTCAGAGCTGCTCCTTGGGCTGGGGCTGGAACAGCCAGGGGCTCCCGGGGTGGATGGAGCTGTTCCACAGGGCCCTGCTGGCCCCTGCAGTGGAGGTCCCTGCTGTCCTTCCCCCTCAGCCATGCACCAGGCAGGCAGAGGATGCTCCAGCCAGGCTCTGTGTCCCCATGGAGAGGAGCAAAGGCATCCCCTGGGAATAGTGAGGTTGGGCAGCACAGCCTCTCTTCCAAAGGAGTTATCCTGTATCCGGAGCTGCCAGGCTGGAGGGATGTCTCTGGATAGGGAAGACTCTTATTCCCATCTCTTCCAGTTTGAAAAGCACGGTGCTGGAGTACCCCAGGCTCCATGGAGTTCAACAAGAGATTAGAGGGATGGAGTCTGTGTTCCCACCCCTTTTCCCTACATTTGAACACTTTTGATTTGGAGATTCCCCTTTTGGGCATCACCTTTTCTTTGCAAATATGAGCTTCGGAGAAGAATCTTGGCATGAGAGATGAGTTTCTCAAACAGCTTCATGACCCTCGAGTTGTGGCTTTAACAAAACCCCGAATTTCCATGGAAGCCCCAATGAAACAATAAAATCTGACAGCAGAGGCAGCTCCTTCTGCCCCACTTCCTTCCTGTATGGGCTGGCAGAGCAATTTCAATTTACCAAGTTATAAACACCCTCAGAAGCTGAGAGCTCAACATCTCCTGGAGGTTCCAGCTGTACCTTCCCAGTTCCTAGAGCTTGTACATGTTCCTGGTACATCCTGTCTGCAGCTTTTGGGAGCCTTTTCTGTGCAACTTCAGAATCACATTTGGATTAAGCTTTCCTCACAATCAGTCACTGGACTCTGGTGATGCTCAGCACTAAATAACATCATGCCAAGGTTTTAGTGAGCACGTGCTAGACCTCAAATATCCTGATTTTGGCTTTAGCAAATTGCATCTTTAGTTTGAAAACAGCATTTTGAAGGCTGCATGTTCCTGGTGGAGGATGGGTTGTCCCAGTTCATATCCATAGGGAAAGTGTCCCCATGGGAGCTGGTTGTGGTGATTCCCTCAGCTTCCCGGGGGCAGAAGGGGGAAATTCTGGGGCAGAATCATGATGATATTAAATGCATAAGCAAGGGAATGAGCTGGCTCTGTTTTATAGCCCAGCTTTACAAGTGAGATGATTTATATATCAGGTGGGTTAAAAAATGTTGGTCTAAAACCAGGCAAAACCCACTGGGTTTGGCCAATTACTCACTTGGTTCTTTGGGCCCCTCTCAAATAAAACTCCAGATAGGTGTAATGAAATCACAAACCCCCAAATGTGAAAGATGCCTCACCCAAACCCTGACGAGCCCCAAGGAGCTGAATCTCACACTCTGGAAAGAGGGGAAAATAATGAGGTGGAAAAATGTGAGCTCCACCAGGCTGCAAACCTGAAAGCTTTTGGTGCTTGTTTGTGGCAAACCAAACCAAGGAGGGGAGCTCAGGGCAGAATTCCAGTGTGGAAAGGGCTGGGCCAGCCCAGTTGGCTATTTCCTGCTTCTTGCACTTTCCAAGGGATAAACTCTCCACTGAGACAAGAGGGAACACTCTTCCCATGGGATAAGGATTCAAACACACCTCTGTGAGCGCGTGCTGTGTGCTGAGTCCTTGCAGTGCCTAAAGAGGCTCTGGGAGAGCTGGAGAGGGACTTTGGACAGGGGATGGAGTGACAGGACACAGGGAATGGCTTCCCACTGCCAGAGGGCAGGGATGGATGGGATATTGGGCAGGAATTCTTCCCTGGGAGGGTGGGCAGGCCCTGGCACAGGGTGCCCAGAGCAGCTGTGGCTGCCCCTGGATCCCTGGCAGTGCCCAAGGCCAGGTTGGACATTGGGGCTTGGAGCAGCCTGGGACAGTGGGAGATGTCCCTGCCATGGCAGGGATAGCACTGGATGATCTTTAAGGTCCCTTCCAAACCAAACCATTCCATGATTCCAGGATTGTTGGTGATTGTAGATGATAAGGGCAAGCAGATAATGATATAATTTCTCCAAAAACTGTGGGAAAATGCAGATTTCCTGGTATGCTTTTCCTGCTTTTGTTATATATTGCAAATGTCTTCTGGTCATTATTTGCTTCACATCTTTATCTGGTTTTATCTGTTCTCATTGTTCCAAGGTGCAGTCAGGGTGGTTTGTTTTGCTCTGTCTAGCTGATGGCTGAAGGTGGATCACGTTCCAGGGCCCCCCTGCCCACCCCCAGGCTCCTTTGTGTAATGAATTTCTGGATGCAGGGCACTCCTCCTTTCCCAGGCCTGTGGGTGACATGGGGAGAGCCCAGCCTGGTGTTCCTCACCCCACTACGTCACAGGCCTGGTGCAAAATGTCTGTTCCTTGGATTGTGATTGTGTACAGCAAAATTTAGGAAGAAACCGTGGGGTTTAGAGGAAAACTGAGAGGCTGGCTTTTGGGGGTGCAGGTGAAAATCCCAGCTCAAACCTCGAAATTGGAGCAAACTTTTATGAAGGAGAGCCCTCAGTGATTTTCATTCTTTCCTTTTAGTCTGAATGACATCCATCTCTCCAAAACATGCCAGAATTAACCTTTACCTGCAGGCAGCTCAGGATATAATCAGAAAACATCATTTGCTTAAACTCCTTGAAAATATTTGTCACTACAAGGGGAAGAAGCCCATGGCTTCATTCCTGCTTTCCATTTCCATGGGCAGGCACCGTGTGCTCCGTCTGGCTGAGCGGACATGGGGCTCCAGGGATAAAAATGTCATGTAATATGAGAGAAAGTATCAGCAAAATATTTGTATAATGAAATGTTAACGATCCCTCTAAAGGTCTGTGCAGGGCAGGGCAGAGAGGAGCCTCTCCTCTGGCTGCAGTGTGGCAGGGAGGGACAGATGCACAGAACGGCACCGGCACTTTATTGGGAAATCTGATCTGCCCTTTCCAGCAAAAAAAACCCTGACAAACCATACCAAGTCATTTGCAGGATCTGATTTGATCTGATCTGATCTGATCGCAGCTGTCTTAATTATTTTTCATCTCTTCATGGGAATGGCTTCCCTTTGTTTTGGAGGATAAACATCCTGCGTGCTCCTCGGCCCTGCCGCTGCCCCAAGGCTGGAGCTCAGGGCTGGGCTGGGAGCGCAGCCAGAGCCAGAGCCAGCCCCATTTCCATGCAGGATCCAGCCTGGCATCCTGGCTGGGCTGGGGCAGCTACGGGGGCCAGGCACCGGTGTGAAAGAAAAGCAAATTCTCTGAAAGGAAAGGACAGTTCACATCCAGGCTCTGATTCCAGCTGAATATTTGGCCAGGTGAGCCTGGCAGCTTTGTTGTCCTTACTCAGCACCTAAAGGTAGTTGGAGTTTTTCATATCACAAATCAAAACAGCTCTTAAATACAGCCCTCAGGGCAAATCTGATCAAAGAAAGTGTTGTCTGGAGTTTGAGAATCCCTCAAGTGATCCCAAATAATGAGTGATACTGAAATGGGAAATCATTGCTACATTTGTAGCAGCAGTAGCTCTGCAGGTGATCCCTCTGCAGGGGTGTTCAGCAAGTCAGGCACAGCCTGGCTGGTGTTGAGAACCAGCTGTGCTCACAAACACTTGGTTTGTTCTGTGTGTGAGGGACAAACCAGCCAAGGCCACCTGGATTTTGGGAAGTTGAAATAAAAGCGGCTGGAATTGAAATGGTTGTGTTTTGGTTGCACCTCTGAGGTCCGCTGGGCACATCACAGAATCATAGAAAGACTTGGGTTGGGAGGGACCTCAAAGCTCATCCAGTGCCACCCCTGCCATGGCAGGGACACCTCCCACTGTCCCAGACTGGTCCAAGCCCCAGTGTCCAACCTGGCCTTGGGCACTGCCAGGGATCCAGGGGCAGCCACAGCTGCTCTGGGCACCCCGTGCCAGGAGGGCCTGCCCACCCTCCCAGGGAACAATTCCTGCCCAATATCCCATCCATCCCTGCCCTCTGGCAGTGGGAAGCCATTCCCTGTGTCCTGTCACTCTCTGCCTGGGTAAAAAGTTGCTCTCCCTCTTTTTTCTAATCTCCCTTCAGGCCCTGGCAGGGGCTCTGAGCTCTCCCTGGAACCTCCTCTTCTCCAGGTGAACGCCCCCAGCTCTGCCAGCCTGGCTCTGGATGGCAGGGCTGCAGATGTTCCCTCTGCTCCCTCTCCTCCAGCCCGAGCTGCTGGCCGTGTCCTACAGCCAGGGAAGGAGGGATATGGGGGAAGGACAGGGTGGACACTGGCAGCGTGTCCCTGGGCTGGGGCAGTCAGGGCACTGCACACCCACGGTTCACTGGGTTCTTGAGGGGGTTTTGCTGGATTTCCCTGCCCTGGCTGTACCAGGGGTTTGACAGGAGCTCTGCCCAGGGCTCAGCCAGGGCATGGTGGGGCTGCAGGCTCAGAATGGATCCTCACCTGCAGCTCAAGCACAGCATCCCATGGCTCCAGTGCCATGCCCAGCAGTTCTCTGCAGCCATTCCCAGCAGGAACATTTCCTGGGCATTTACTGAGAGAAGGGTGCACTGGGAGATGTTTTCCTTCCCCTGAGCTGGAGCTGGGATGTAGCAGTGGAAGGGGACACACGGGCCATTCCCTTCTGGAGCTGCAGGTCCCATGGGTACTTGGGGCTGCTGGGATTATTATGGGATTATTGCAGTTCCTGTAGCAGTGATCCTACAGGCCAGGAGTCAGGGGCACTTCTGCAGCAAAGGCTCCTCTCTGGCCGTGTCCTAAGTGGCACCAAAAGGACGTGGAGCATCCCCAGCTTGTGCCAGGGGACAGTGCAGGGTACATCCCCCCTCTCCAAAGCCTGGGGAAGGGCGTTGGGATGACCATGGGGGGGAGCTGAAAAGTGAGGAGATTTTGGAGACTGGGACTTCAGGATCTTTAAGGTCCTTTCCAACTCAAACCATTCTGTGATTTTAATTTTTTTAAAAGCAATTTCCATGAATGCTGGTTTGTATTTTTTTCCAGATGAGCTTTCTGGGCCCTTCCCCACCAGGATTGTGTTCAGCCCTCACTATTTCCCCAGGGGCAGGGGCTGAGGTTGTTTCTATCAGCTCTGCAGACATTTTGATCCTTTTGCTGTCTGTGGAGTCAGCCTGAATACGATGACAGGGAAAAAAGTCCGGTAACTGCCTCCCTTTCCAATGCAAGCCCTTTGCCAAAGCAATAAAAAAACTTTAAACAATGGCCAGTCATGATATAAACCAGCCCTGGATCTGTCTGCCAAAATTCACCTCAAGAAAAGATGTCCAGAAATAAACAGTAACCTATAAAAAGCCCCACAGACTTAGAGAGAGTCCCCTCGGCGTGTTAATTGCTTTCACATCTGGCTCTGAAATGAGGAGTGTGTAAGGAGAGGCCACAAATAACTCACTGCAGCTGAGCACTAAAGCATGTGTGGATCATCAGTCACCAGAGCCATCCACTTCTACTCAGAGACCTCAGATGCTGGGGCTCACTTTTAAATTTTGTGTTTAAACTGCCCTGAAATAATGGGGCTGATGTTAATAAACAGCACGTGGTTAAATGCTTTCACAGGTGGGATATTTCAAGGTAAATGTAGAGAGACTGGGTTCATTTCCCTTTTTCTCCCTCCATCAGTTACTGGAGCAGTTTTTGCCTGCCCTTCTTGAGAAGAAGTCAGCCCCAGGGTAGGTAGAAGGTTTGATAATCAAGGGCTGCAGCAAGGTGGGATATACAAAGGAAAAATCTTGGGATGGTTTCAGGAGGTCTTTTCTGTGTGGTAAGCAGGTGACCCCGAAGTGTGACCTTGTGTGAGCTTGGCTGGAAGGTCTAAACTTCCCCGGGCTCCTGTCAGATCACAGGGGGGCAGAGCTGTGCTGGATGCTCTGCACCCCCTGCTCTGGGCTCCTGGTCATCTCCCAGCCAAGGTCTGCAGCTTCTTTGTGGCTCAGAGGGTGCACGGAGCTGTGTCCTCTTGCCCCACACCTGCTGCTTTGTGCAGCTGGGGGATTCTGTGCTGCGAGAGCCCCTGGGCTTGTTGGGTGCAGTTCAGAGCACACCGGCCCCACTGCCCTGGACTTTGCAGTGCCCCCAGTGCAGGGAGCAAAGCCCAGAGCTCCCCCAGCCCAGGAGGGACTGAAGAGGCTGCAGGGAGACTCTCTCTGAACTAAGTTTTTTATTTCCAATGGTTCCTGGGCACTGCTGAGAGCGTCACTAGTAAGCGATGATATTTTCTGAGGTCACTGCTGCTGTAATTACAGGAGTGATCCCAGGCTTAACCTTGGGGATGAGCAGAGCCTGCCCTGAGCATCTGTGGTTTGGTGGTTGTGACTCATCACGAGAGCTCAGGGAGGGATTTGTGATGATTTATTCATGCCACATTTATTGTTTGGAAAGCTCAGTCAAATGCTGCTCTGGTTAGACTGAATAAGTCAGCTGCCAACCTACTTTTGGTTTGTTTTTGATTTCTTCATTGCTTTCTCTCTAAGAGCCTCATATTCAGAGGTGAAAGTCATCTCAGAATCATGGAATGGTTTGGGTTGGGAGGAAACCTACAGCCCATTTCATCCCACCCCCTGCCATGGGCAGGGACACCTTCCACTGTCCCAGGCTGCTCCAAACCCCATCCAAGCCAGCCCACTCTGGGGTTCCGTGGCTCTATGAATGAACAGTTGATCCCTTTCAGGCAGGTGTGCAGCATTTATGGGAGACAGAGGAGTATTCAAACGTGAGCCCAAGAGTGACTGGGCTGTTCTGGCTACGTGCAGGCTCTCAGGGGGTGCTTTCAAGGATCTGGATCTGGGTATTTTCAGCAGGGCAGCTTCTGACCCAGTGTAATGCTGTATTAATAGACAGCAGAATGTAGAGCTGTGACACAAAAGATTGACAGCTCTTGGCAGTAGATTTTGTACTCAGGTATCTAAATGTATCCCTTGAAATTCTAGTTTGGCTAGGCTGGGCTGCCTTGCTGAGAACTGGCACCTCTGCTTCCCACCAGCTCCCCGGGTTCAGCCTGGTTTTGTTCTTTTATTCGAGGCTTCAGCACAAGCTGTGTCCTCACGTGTCCATCCAAACTGGATGTGCCCCAGCACAACTGGGTGGGGACAGTTTGTAATTTTAGTGATGTTGCAGCTGTTGGAGTTGTAGTCAGAATTAAGGAACAGGTTCAATTACTCGAATAAATGGTGGTGGTGTAAACAGCCTGGTATTCAGAGATCTGGGATTTTGGCATCACCGACTCTGCACTTGGCAGCTACTTGAGAGTTGCTTGTGGTATCTGACTGTGTTACCTGTGCCAATTCTTCTCATCTTTGCAGCTTTTAGGATGGGTGAGAGGAGGTCCAGGGTGGATTTAGGAAAAGGTTCTTCCCCAAAGGGTGCTGGGCACTGCCCAGGCTCCCCAGGGAATGGGCACAGCCCCGAGGCTGGCAGAGCTCCAGGAGCGTTTGGACAGCGCTGCCAGGGATGGACAGGCTGGGATTTTGGGGTGTCTGTGCAGGGACAGGGTCAATGATCCCTGTGGGTCCCTTCTAGCTCGGGGCATTCTGTGACTCTGGTGGGACCCAAGCTCGGCCCACTGTGATGTCCTCACTGTCCCTCTGCTTGTGCTGCTGCCCCGGAAGGTCCTGCCTGGGCTTCACAGAGCACCCCTGGGCCCTTTACAACATTATCAAATTGTTACTGCCTAATTTAGCAAATACTTCAAAAGCCCTGGGGTTGCCTCCCACAATTAGTGGTGTCCCTGGCTGGGCAGTGATTCATCTGAACAGAATTAGCCACGGGCAGGGCGTGAGAGCCGAGCTGGAGCTGGGAGCGTGCAGGGAGCAGAGAACTGGGCTGCTCCCGGGGTGGGTGGGTGTCCTGCTGAGGGACAGAGCTTGGCAGGCTTTAACTGCCATCATTTATCTGGTTTGGCTGTAGAAAAACCAACTAATGTGTTGGATGTTTTGTTTCAGGTTGATGAAGCTGATTCTTCCCGCGCCTGAAGCAGGACGGATGTTTAATGTGAAATGAAGATGTGCTGCACTTTGTATACACGAAGCACTTTGACCTCCATTTTCTGTCACTATTTGGCAAGAGGCAGAGCTGCCCGGGGAGCCCAGCTCAGGAGGAGTGGCCAGGGTGTCACCAGAACCTGGGAAACCCCTCGATACAGTCAGGAGAAACTGAGGCTGTGAGAGGGCAGAAACACCAGCCATGGACACAGCTAGGAAATGAAGGAAATGAAAATATCCCTCTGGATGAAGTGAGACATGGAAGCAGAACTGGATCGTGTCCCCAGAAGCTGAGAGACCCCCTTGGATGAGCTTGGGTGCCTGGGCTCAGCCCCAACATCCCTCCCAGCTCCTCCCGTCTGCCCCTTCCCAGGCCAGACATAACTGGGAAAGCATTCCCAGAAATATTCCCAGTGTCACTGGATCACTGGTGCTTGTCACCCTGGTGCTGGGTGGGGCTCCTGGGGACATCTCACCCCCATGCTGGGGCACCCACCCAGCCCATGAAGGCTCTGGCTGGCCCAGGAACACCAGTGAGGACACTGGGTTGCCCAGTGAGGCACTGGTTTCCCAGGAGTGGCTCTGATGAACAAGGGCTATGCTGAGTTGCCCACTGATGGTTGCCCACTGATGGGATCAAGTTGCCCAGGGGTGGCACTGGGTTACAGAGAGTCTGCACTGAGTTCCTGACTGGAATGCTCTTGGTTAGAGAGGACCTTCAAGCTCATCTATCCAACCCTTGCCATGGACAGGGACGCCCCACACCAGACCAGGGTGTTCAGAGCCCTGGCCAACCTAGCCTTGGACACTGGGGTGGCACTGGGTTGCCCAGGGTGGCACTGGGCTGTCCACTGAGGGCACTGAGCTCATAGGACCATAAAATATCCCAAGCTGGAAGGGATCCATGAGGATCCTGCTCCTTGCAGGACATCCTTCACCTAAATCAGGTAGCCACAAGTGTTATCCAGCCACTCAACACCTGCCCCTGGTTGCCCAGGGGCTGCACAAAGCTGCCCAGCAGGGCAGGAGGTTCAGGGCAGGAACTGGGATGCCCTGGGAGCTGTTTACTGGCCCTAGTTTGCCCACCCAGCAGCCTGTGTTACCATTGCTGTGGCCATTACAGGGCGGGTCAATGGGCAGGACGGGTCATAGAGCTGGTCAGTGTCACAGAACCTCCCCAGAACGCAGTCACTGGCCACGGAACCCCCCGTCCATAGCAACGGGGCCCTGCAGAGCCGGGCAGTGCCAGCACCACCACAGCAGCCAGTGATGAGCAGCAGCACCCCCAGGCACCCCCAGCCCAGAGCGCAGCCACGGGGGAGCTGTGCCTCACCGGGAGGGAGGAGCAGCACAGCCGGTACTGTCCTCAGCCCCAAACCTCCTCCATCCACACACGTGCCAGGCTGGCTGAGCAGCAGCTCCCGGGCTGTGCCCCTGCCCAGGGGTGCTGGAAACTCTCATCCTGGCATGGTTTATCCCAAGGGGGATGCAAGGGCATTTATTTCAGCTGGACATGCGGGGGAAAAGTAATCCAGTCCATTCCCGAAGTCTTTTCTATCTTAAACGCTTGTCTGTCAGTGTCTAAAGGGGAAGGTTTTATTTGCAGGGTGGGAGCCAGGAAAAACATCTCCTACTCTCCAAATGCTGCTCCCCAGGTAAATAAGAGGCATGGAGATAGGGAATGGCAGTGGCCTGTCCCCAGCAGGGACAAAGGACTGGAATGACTGGCTTGTGGGAGCAGCACACGCAGGGGCTTTGTTGGAGCTTAGCACAGACATCTCATCCTCAGGTCTGCCAAAGTGACTCTGAGCCAGGAACACCTGTGAGAGCCTTTGTGCTGAATTTGAGGGTGTGAGTGTCCCACTGTCCATCCCAAAGCCTTTGGCCCGGCTAGATCTGAGATGAGACTCGCTGGCCTGGGTTGGAAGGGACCACACCTTCCAGTGTCCCAGGCTGCTCCAAGCCCCATTTCCAAGCTGGCCTTGAGCACTGCCAGGGATCCAGGGGCAACCACAGCTTCTCTAGGCAGCCTGTGCCAGAGCCTGCCCACCCTCACAGGGGGGATCATTAGATTGACAGGGAAAATGAAGGAATAATAGGAAATTAGTAATTAAGGAATAAGGAAAACAAAAGTGTAAGATCTGTCATCCTCCTAAGCAGCTATGATTTATTTCTCTCCTCATTTCAAGACCTGACACAAGATACCAACAGCAAAGTTGGTATCAAATCCCTCCTTATCCAAATGCTTGGGATGCTGTCAGAGGGGATTTACATTCAGGAGATTTAGGGGCTGTGTGGGTGCCCTGGGCAGGGCTGGTCCCATCACAAGTTGGGTGTTGCTGTAAGAGGTACCACAAGGACAGGAACTTTCTGAGCGAGGTTTTCTTCTGTCCCCTTTGTGCAGGACTTGCACCAGCAGCATTCCAGGATGGAACTCTATGGCTATCCCTTAAAAGCCAAGTTTAACCAGCCACAGCCACCACCTCCCAAGGTCCTGCCAGCCACCAGCACTGTGGCTGCCAACAAGAACCACATTCCCTCTCATCCCGAGAGCTTCAGCATGCCGTGGATGCCCAACTCCTACTACAAAGCAGCTGCCCTCAACCCCACCTTGGCTCCTCTCACCGAAAACTTCCCTGGGCTTCCCCCCACCAAGATAGTTCCTTTTATTTCCGAGAGACCCAATGGTGTCTTCACCCGGCACACGCTGGATGACTGGCACAGGTCCAACATGACCAACTACAAGGAGTCGGAGACGACGCGGCACAACGCGGAGCGCCTGCGCGCCGACCTGAACCGCGCCATCAAGGACGTGTACCAGCAGGCCAAGAGAACCCAAGGCGAGAGCACCAGGAACCTGGGAGAGCGCGTCAACGACATCGAGTACTGGAAATCCGAGCTCTGCATCGAGCTGGATGCCATGATCAGGGAGACCAATTCCCTGGCAGATATGCAGAAACGGCTGGAGAGAGCCTTGGCCGACACCGAGGGCCCCTTCCAGGTAGGGACCCTGCAACCCCCAGCCCAAACATCTGCAGCCACTCAAACCTCTCATAAAGTTCATCCCAGCTCTGTAACGTTGGAAAGTTTTCATGAAGAGCCCATTACTTGAGTCAGTGATAAACAAATCCCCTGCATCTGCTGCATCCTCCTCCAGCACATGCTAAGCACATCACTGCTGTGTTTGTTAAACCAAATATTTCTATATCCAAAATCCCGGCTTGGGACACAAAGTCCCATGTCTTACTACGAGGCTCTGGGGAGGTCAACACCGAGCCTGGCACGGGTCCCTGCATTCAGCTGTGGTGGCCTGGGGGCACGTGGGCTCCCTCCCATTGATTCATGCTGATGCTGCACTCGCTGCTGTTGTCAGCTAACCCAGCTGCCTCGGGCAGCTTTTTCCAGGCTGCCATCCTGTGCCCACCTGTATTTTCTTTTCCTGCATTCCCTGACATGGCACTGTCCCTGCAGCCAGCGCTGATGTCACGACATGTCCCCACAGGTGGCCCACAAGTGTTTACTCAATCGGGAGAAGAGGATGGGCATCGACTTGGTCAATGACGACGTGGAGAAACAGCTCCTCACAGTGAGTCTGGCAACACACATCCTGCGTCTAAGTTATTTTTACCTAAACTCCCCTAAACAAGTTTGGCAGCCCTGTTCCCTCAGTGGCTCTTCAGTGCTGGTGAGATGCTGAATTCTTCAACCCCCCAAACCTGCTGGGGCTGGGGTTCCCACCCAGCAGCATGTCCAGGGCAGAGGAAGGAAGAGCTGGAAATGAGCCGGGTTTGTGTGACATGTCCCGGTCCTCTGACCCTCTTGGAGGAGTCTGCGAGATGGTCCTGCCTTTCAGAGTCCTGCACAGATCTCTCTTTATTTATGTGACCTGTCTCTGTATCTGTAGCACGTTCTATATATTACACACACACACACAGATGGAGAGGGCAGAGTGTGCCCGACAGCTTGTCTGCTTTCCGAGCTATATTAGTTGCTCTAATAAAAGATGTTAATTGCACTTCCCCCAGCTCTGCTTTGCTCAGGGCGGAGTGGCTGCAGCAGGACTGTCACTGTGTGCTCGGGCAATGGATTTGATAGAAATCATAAAAACCTGCACTCCTGCCTGCCTTTATCTAGGCTGCTTTAAATCATGAATTAAAAGCAAACATGGCACAGCAAATGGGATCCTAATGCAGAGTATCACTGCCAAAGCCTCACAAAACTGGGAAAGAAATTGCAGCCCCTGGGCCTGTGAAGCCACTGCTCTCTTAGAAGGTCTTTTGTTATGAGTCAGGCCCTGAAAAATTAAAAGATTAGCTTTAAGGTCATGAGGGTTTAGGAAAATTATCAGAGCTTGTATCTCCATAATGCCATTTGGGTTTTTGAATGTTTGGGATGCATTTAGGCTGTGCTTTCAGCTGGCTCCTGCAAACAGGAGGGATTGAAAATCCCTGGGTTTGGAGCAGTGATCACCTGTCTCCAGAAACCTTCATGGGTGCAACAGGCTTGTGCTGTTGCATGTTGCATGTTGCAGCATGAGCCTTCCTCCAGGGGAGCTGAACCCTGCCTAGAACTGACTGGGGGTTTACACCAGCGTCTTCTTGTCCCATATGGATGGGATTTCTTGTAGGCAGGAGAATTCCCTGGGGTTGGGATGGGGATGTCTGGCTGCTGGCCCAGGGTACCACAGTGCCTGTTCATGTCAGGTCAGGATGCAGCCCTGTCTCCTTGTAATGGAGAACAGCCCCGGCCATTGATGTCAAGATGAAAACACCTGGGAACCCACCCTGAAAGTGATTTCAGAGGCCCTGGCTGTGACCACAGCCCCCTCCTGTCCCCTCCTGGTCCCTGGGCATGGCTCTGCTGCATAGATGGGTGCACTGGAGCTGGGGTCCCTTCCTGCACCCCATGTTTGCTGTGGGGGAAGGGGAAGTTCCTGCTGTGTGCGAGGCCCGAGGGGAGTGGTGCCCAGGATGTCTGAGCACCGATGCTGATGGGGTTTGTTCTGCCTTTGCCCAGGAAATCAAGATCATCAGGTCCTGCCGGGAGAGGTTACAGCAGTGCCTGGACACAGTGAATGCCCAGCTCATGTAAGGAGAGCTCTGGGCTGCAGGGCTGATGTGTGTCTGCAGCTGTGCCATGCACCCCAGCAGATCCCTGCTGCACCTCTCCCTGGTTAGCCTGCTTTAACCCACGAGGTTAAAACCCTGCAGGCTCTGGGGAGGCAGGCAGGGGTACTCCGGGAGCACGGAGGCGCTGAGGAGAGCGGGATGGGCAGAAAACCATTCCACACCTCCATCCCGACTGAGGCTGCTGTTTGTGTGTGCCAGGTGCAACAAGGAGGCCCGGCAGGAGCTGGAGAAGGATCTGGCTGACAAGCAGTTGGGCCACCACATCGACAGCAAGTGCTACCAGCTGAAGAACACATCCAGAGACATCCACTTCTTCAAGGGCGTGGAGAGGATCGATGCCACGTGAGCACTGGGGCCTGGCAGGCACAGAGCCTGGCCTGGCAGGGAGCTGGGCTTTCCCAGCCCTCTCTGATGGCACCTCCATCCCTCCTGCAGACATCCGCCTCCAGGGGTTGTTTCCCTCTAGGCTCTCCAGGGGGAGAAGAACCCTCTGCTTTCAGCTGGATGCTGAACACCCGGCGGGCAAAAGCGAGCCCGACCTAATTAAATATTAGATCAGGGCTCAGCCTGCAAACTAATTCAGCCCAGCATCTCTGCACAGCCCATTAAGTTCATGCATATTTTCAGAGATGTCTCAGTGCTTGCCTGAATGCTCCTCACTAATTGACGCTCATTCCTGTATGGAGAGGGCCTGGCAGGGAGCTGAAATGACCCAGAAAATCAAGAAATGAGACCATGGTCCTGGGACAGGGTTCAGCTGCTTTTGGGTGCCAGGAATTGAGCTTTGACTCTGCAGTAAATGAACAGTGACCTAACCCAGTACTCACAGAGAGATGCCCAAGTGGCAGAGGGCTGAGAGAATAAATCTGCTCACACAAACCCATGAAGTTTATGGAGAGGCACAGATTGAGACCATTTTTCTAGTAGTTTGAATAATTATTCACAGTAGAACTCAGACATATTTAGACAGGCAAATGGATTGCAAAGGATTGAGGCTGAAATTCAAAGGGGGGTAAAATGTGCCGAGAATCAGCAGCTTTTAAATGGAGCTTATGTGGTATTTAAATCTTTTGTTGACCTTGTTCTGGACTACTGCACAGGCAGGAACTTCATCCCAAATGCACAAACAGGGAATGGAGTGGGATCTAAAAGCTCTTTCGGTTTAGTGGGAGACTGAGATGGGCTGTTAGCAAAAGGAATTGACTGAATTGTGATCCGTGTGTCCTTGTGAGGCTGGGAATTCCTTGGCACTTAATGCCTCGAAGGTGTAATTCGGAGCTCCGATTGGAATCTCTATTGTTTATGGGAGAATCTTTTGTTTGTCTGAGCTTTCACAAGTTCTCTTTGTGCACACGCCCTCATTTGGTAACTATCATCACCCAAACCGGGTCCAGATGTTTCACTTCCACGTAATTTAATTAAGAGCACAGATTTCACGTGCATCAGGCTCAGCAACGTGGCTTTGCTAAGGCGTGTGCTCTCCCCGCAGGGTCTCGGTGCCCGAGACGTGGGCCAGGTTCACGGACAACAACATCTTCCGCTCGCAGAGCGCGCGGGCGACCTCGGCCAAGCTGCGGGCGAGCACCGAGAGCCTCCTCATGGGCACGGCCGACGAGATGTGGCGCCAGTTCAGCAAGGTCAACGACGCCTTCACCAGCCGCATCACCGAGACCGCCAACGCCAAGAGCAAGATCCAGACACACCTGGCCAAGGTGCCCCACCCCCTCCTCCCGAGGGATGGCCTGGGCTCCCCGCCCTGCCCTGCCAGGCACAGCAGGGGGAGAGAGGGAAGGGGACCTGGCTCGGGACTGAAGGGAAGCTTCCTGGGAAGGGCTCAGACTGGTTAAGTTTGCAGCACTAGGGGCTGATGCCACATCCTTAAATGAGGAGCAATTAAAACCTTTCCCTGTAGTAGCTGATGGATGATCCATTCTTGCAAGCAGCGGTTTTGGGAAGCTGGTAATTCAATAGATCCATCAGTGCTCCTAAACCTCCTCTGCTCCTAACTCTCCTTTGATGTGGCAGCAAGACCAAAGAGATTTTCCCTGAAAGCTCTGCTGGATCCGTGCCTTGATGTGGCAGAGCAACAGTGGCCTAAGCCCAGGGGCTGTTTATAGAACTTGGGTTTTTTTCTGCACAAGCAGGAGAAAAGGGAATGATGTGATTCCCTTGAGAAGTTATTTTTTCATTGATACCTGTGTTTGTTTCACCCCAGACACGGCAGGAAATCTTCCAGATCGAGACAAAGATCCAGGTCATCCAGAAGACCATAAAGGACAAAGAGGCTCAGCTGAAGGTGGCTCAGACCCGGCTGGATGAGCGCACAAGGAGACCCAACGTGGAGCTGTGCCGGGACGCTGCCCAGATCCGGTGAGGCTGGGCTGAAGGCTGCCAGGGTTCGGGGGGTCACTTAGGAGCATCTCTGCATGACAAAATGGATTTTTTCCGCCCTAAATATTCCTTCTATACATGCCCTGGTCAGATCTAAAGCACTGAGCAGGTGTCCCAGCCCTTGGGTGCTGGGAGAGCTCTGCATCTGTGACAGAGGCTGGGCACCATGGCTGGGTCCAGCCTGATGCCACCCCATAGGGGGCTGGAATTTTCCCACTTGGGTAAACCTCATCTTCTCTCCTGCCTCATCCAGGTGGCTGAATGTGCAGTTTTAGAGGATAAGCCTCTTACTCTCCCTGATGTGGCCCTCCAGCACCCTAAGGGGGCTTAGAAAAAGGAGGGAGAGGGGCTTTTATACAGGCAGAGAGTGACAGGGCAAGGGGCAGTGGCTTTAAACTCAGAGACAGCAGGGATAGATGGGATATTGGGAACTAATTGTTCCCTGTGAGGGTGGGCAGGCCAGGGCTGCCCCTGGATCCCTGGCAGTGCCCAAGGCCAGGTTGGACACTGGGGCTTGGAGTAGCCTGGGACAGTGGGAGGCGTCCCTGGCCATGGCAGGGATGGCACTGAAAGGGCTTTAAGGTCCTTTCCAACCCAAACTGCTCTGAGATTCTGGTCTATGATTTCACGATTCTACTCTCCGACAGGCTGAGATTGAGAATACTGAGCCCTTCCTTTTGGGTAGCTCCAAGGAGCAGTGCACATGTGGAGCTGTCCTCCCCTCGGTGGGCACGCTGGAAATCCTTTCAAGGACTTTCAGATGTGCCCCAGGGAGTGCCCAGCAGCAGCCCTGGGAGGCACCAAAAGCTCACAGCTCCTTCTGGGGGCCCTTTGAGCACAGCTCCCTTTTCAAAGTGATTTAAATCCAGCCCTGGAATTGGTTCAGCATCTCACATGCCACTGGTTTTTCCATCCTCCACTTGTTCCATGCTTCCCTTTAGCCTGTCCCAGTGTCCTGTCCTGCTGCGTGTGTCTCCTGTGCAGGACCCCTGCATGGGGAAATCCAGGAGGGGGAACAAAGCCACAAAGCCAAACAGAAACAGGATACCACAGCTGCTCATCCCTGTCCCCGGTGGCACAAGCTGCTTTGGCAGATGTGGCTGAGCACATCCAGAGCTTTGGAGCAAACTTCTCCACTCCTCCCCGTGGAGGCTGGGAGGAGCTCTGTCCTAGGCTGTCCCATAGCAGGCCACAGGGTACTGGATTCAGCCTGTGTGTCCTGGTGTGTGCTGTGTGCTGATGGGTGATGTGATGTGTGCCCAGAGGGCCCATCTGGGTGGGCACCACCTCCCTGGTGCTCTGACCAGCTCCTGCTGTTTTCCAGCCTTGTCCAAGAGGTCAACGAGATCAACGAGACGCTGCGGAACCTGCACCAGTGCCTGCGGGCCTCGGAGGACATGCTGCAGATGCTGGTGCGCTCCAAGGGGGTCCTGGAGCAGGACCTGGTGGTCAAGAACAACTCCCTGTTCATCGACCAGGAGCGCTGCATGGGCATGCGCAAGAGCTACCCCAGCACCGTGCAGATCCTGGGCTATGTCTCAGCAGGACTCACCTGAGCGCTCAGCACCGTGGAGGGACACGTCCCCACTTTCCCTCAGCTTCTTTTCAAATACATTGTTGCAATTTCACAGATTTGTTAGGATTTCATTTCCTGGTGTAAACTCGGGGTAGAAATTGAGCGTTTTGTTTGTTGGGTTACCAGGATGATTCTGTCCCTTTGTATTTTCTCTTTCACTGTGTGCCAGGAAGGAGCTGAAAATATCCTGTATGTCACCAAATCCACCCACGGGGATCCATCCCTCCCCTTCCAGTCTGTGTTTTCAGGAGAAAAACTGTCGCATCTTCCTCCTTTTGAGTGTGTGTGATGTGGAAAAGGCACAAGGGGAAGTAAAGCTACTTGTCAGAATAATGAGCTGCTGACATCCAGGATGGATTTTTAATGGTGCAGCAGAAGAAACACAAAGTGTCCCGGAAAGAGTTGCAGTTTGTGCTGTTCCTAAAATAGAAAATTGTACATTTTAAGCAGATTTCTAATGATATTGTCTTGCTTTTGAAAAATGTTGAATGCCATCAAAAATGTCAGTGCTGGAGTCTTAAAAAGAGGAAGTAAATTCGACTTGGAGAAAGTTCATCGAAGAAAATGCTGTGGGTTTAACTTTGGGTTCCTAATTTAACCTCTCACGTGTAGTTTGTTGGGAGCACCAAAGCACTTTGAAGATAAAGAGATTAATCGGTGTTTAAGCCCCTCTGGCTGCACAGAGCTTTCTCTCCTGCTGCAAATCCAACTGATTTGACCAAGTATTGGAATTTTCAGAGGGATAAGTCTTCAATCAAACTGAGGGTGAGTGTGAAAGCCACTTTGCAGTTTTTCTCCTTAGACTATTATATCTCTTGAGTCTTTTAACCTCAGCTGTTGAGCTCAGCCTAAAGCCTATGGGCACCAGGAATCCCAAAGGGGCTCGAGTCCCTCCCTCCCTCGGGAATCCAGGTCAGGGACCACCAGCCCAGCATTGGGGCTCTCAGGAGCTGGGAGCTCTTTCCTTGTCTCCCATCCCCAGATGATTCCTGCTCACCCCCCTCTGCCCTCCTCACCCTCCCTGGCCCCAGCTCCTGCCTGGCCTCAGTGCTCTGGAAGGATCTCCCTCCCAGCACCAGCCCTAAACAGGAAGCAATTGTCTTTCTAACCTTTTTTTTTCTTTACTAGCACTTTTGTCGAGACTAAAAATAGATTTCCTCTACTTTGTGTGTCTTGGGGCCAGAGTCCATCGGAGGCAGCAGCCTCCCTTTCCAAAGGAAAGAGACAACTGTGAGCAGGAGAAACTGTCCAGCTGATCTCACCTTCCCTTTCTCCACTTCCCTGCCTCCCAAAGGAGCCAGTGGCTCCCTGCTGTTCTCTGTCTTTGCTCTTTGCCCAAAGCCTTCCCAGCCCCTGGTGATTTTGGCTCCTCCATTTGTCTGCAGACCCACTCCAGATGTGCTCAGGCAGACTTACCAGGCTTTTGGGCCCCAGGAGTTTGTCCCCAGCTGAGTGTGGGGCGCAGAGGCACCCACAGCCCTTTGCTGAAAGGCTCCAGCCCTGGAGTACCCAGAGCCAAGTCCTGGTATCAGCAACAGCTTTGCCTTCGTTTCACTTCCACCTTTGGTTTTGAGTCATGTGAAAAATATCTGAGCTCTGTTTTACAGTGAGGGCACGCCAGGATCAGTCTCCACTTTTCTCCAATTTTGCTTTTGGAGCTCCTCAAACACTGATCTTTCCCACTGACCCAGCTCCTTTAGGGCTTTCTCCTAACTGCCAGCATTGATGTGGTGCTGCAATTACCCAACTCCATTTTCTCTTGCTGTCCTGGCCTCTTGATGCTCCTTTCCACAGCACTGCCAAAGAGTTTCTTTCCTCTGTTAGAGCCATGACCAGAGGAATTTCAGCTTCAGCTCCTCTAATTTCTCTCACAAATACTTTCCACGTTCCTGCAGCAATTTCCCAGACGTTAGAGAATTCCCAGCTCCCTCTGGGGTTTCGTTCTCTCCACGCCAGTTTTCCATAAGTTGACAGTACTGATGTTACTTCTTCTGGCAGCTGATATATCCCAATTCCACCAGACACTTTGATCAGGGCATCCTATGTGTGCTTCAGTGTGAGCCTTCTTCTCCTGAGGGGAGCCTGCCCTGCCACAAACTCCTGTCGAATGGCTCTGCAGGGAGAGGGTTTGGGTGCAATTTCAATGAACACGAGGCTCGTGGCCAGCTCTCCTGCACAGGGAGGGATTTGCTTTCCATGACAGAGCTGCTGCTGAGTGAAGCTGCTCCATTTAATCCCTGCAGGGCTGGCTTTGGGATTTGAGCAGCCTTTGATGTGCTCTAGGAGATGAAACAACAGCCCTGCCTCCTCCTGCTGATGGCTAAGATGCCTTTGCTGCCTTGCCATTAAATGATTTCCTTTCAGAGATCGCTTCTAAATCATAGTCCAGGCCCATCTTCCACCTTTCTGTACTGAGGGGATGGCTCCTTTCTCCACAAGAACGATGTGTCTGCTTTTATTGCTATTTATTGCTGGTTTATTGCTGCCTCTATCAGCCAAGTTGCTGAGAAAGTAACTTTGTGGAAATTCCTTTGCATCTTACAACCATATTCCCACCCTTTTGCATCATTCCATTTGCATCACTGCTGCAGAGCTGGGTGTGTAAATTAATTGTTTACTGACTGAAGGAAAGACAATATATTAATAAACCCAGGACACTGTTGCTTCGTTTCAGTTCCAGGATCCAGGTGAACACTCCAGGCAGGCTAGCAAGAAACTTCTCAGAAAGGAGGTTTTGTTGTTTAAGAAAACAAAAACCATTGAATGTCCTGGAAGGGTTTGATATGAATTTGGGTGAAATCAAAGCTTGCCAAAACCCATGTTAACAATGTATTGCATAACTAGTGCAGATTATTGTGCTCAAGGGAGAGAGAATTCTCCAAACAGCATCAGCAGTCAGGAAAAAAACCAATCCTAAACTCATTGCTATTATGGAAAAAAGGGAGAAAACTTTGGCAAAATGCTAAAGGAAAATTTGGGCAGTGTAGGATCACAGAAATGCTTGTGCTAGCTCAGGCCAAAGTGCAGCCTCTGGTGCAGCCTCTGCCAGAGCCAACAGGAGATGCTGAGATAAAAGCACCAGAAGGCAGCAAGAGCTCTGTGAGATTCTCCCAGTCCACTTTCCCAGCTTCCAGTGATTAGTATCCCAAGGACTTCCTGAGCAGACAGGGCTGTCCTTGGGTTTAATATCCCCCAATGGATTTGTTTCACATGCTCTTGCTCAAGTTGCTCTTGGAGCTCGTGCAGCATCCGCTGTGTTCCTCAGCAGGGATCTGCGGGGCACAGATCATCCACACTCTCAAAGCAGCAGTGGCAACTCTGGGACCCTGGAGAGGACTGAAAAAGGGGCCACATCTGGCACCGCTGGAGTCAGAAGTGTAAAAATCAACAGTTTGGGCAAAAGTGTGGCTCGAAGCTGGTTTAGACCTGTGTCCTCTGGAGGATCTGTTCTGTGCTGGCAGGAGAGGAGCATGAACCAGCAGCTCAGAAAGTATCTGAGGATGTTCACAGTTCCAGCTGCGGAGTTCAGTTGATTTTTTGAGGGTTTTGGGGTCAGTGGGTAAATTTTAGTTTCCTTGAAGTCAGTGGGATTTTCTCCAGTGATTTCAGCCTGGTTCTATCAGTGCTGATGACTGGCTTGGAATGGAAAGAAAAAAGTTGGATGACGTTGCTTTGGGGTCATGAATGCAGACAGGACTAAAGTATTTTACAAATTCTTCTTGAACTTGTAGAAACCAAGTCAGGAAAAATCCCTCCAAGATACATTACACCTTTTGTTATTGAAGTTTGCTGAATAGAAAGTCTCCCTTTATGTTTTCTTCTTGTTGAAATATTTTTCCAATACCCATTCCACCGGTGTAAATATATTTATATGTTTACATCTATATATATCTATACATCTGAATATATTTATATATTTACATATATATATATATAATATATATATATATACACATCTGCATATGTGTTCTTTGAGGGGACACTATAGATCCTGCATAAAGTGCAAACCATATCTTGCTCTCTTCCTTCTCCTAGTGGCACAGTAGTTTGAAAACAGGATTTTCCCCGCCTCGTTCCCTCCCCAGCCCCCAGCGAACGGCAGGAGGGGTTTGCTGAAGGCAGCGCCGATTTCGGCCCCTGCCCTTTGCATTTGAAACTCTCCTCGCTCATGGTCTTAATCACCAGGGTAGGGAACAGGAAGCGAGTCCCTAAAACTGTGATGAGAGAGCAAAATGTGGGGCTAAACAAGTTCATCCTCACAAAGACATACAGAGGAAATGTTGCCTTTTTGTGTAGTTGGGAATGGTTTGTCTTAAGAGGGGTTTTGTTCACCTGGCCCGAGGAAAGGGATGAGCAGAGCCCTGATGTGCTGGTTCCATTGATGTCACACAGTTAAATGAGCATTAGATCCATTTCAGTCCATCCCTGCCTTGTCAGATTAGCATCTGAGCCCCATAAAGTGATAGAAACCCCACTTTGCCTCCTGGATTCTCATCATTTTATTCTAGAACTTCAAGCTAAAACTGATGTTTATTGAAAGTAGTCCTATGCAATAGATTCAAAGTGAGAAATCCACATTTTTTACCCAGAGTTTATACAACTCGTCAATCTTCCAGCGTTCCCAGCACAGCCTGTGGCGAATCTTGTTTGTACACAAAACATTTTTCCAATTTATTGTGGCGCCTGCTTTGACTTCGGCGGGGTGGCACTGCCACCGAGCCCCGGGGAGCGTCGGGAGCGCCTGCAGCCCGTCCCGCCTTGGCTGTGACCTTGTCTCTCCAGCAGAACCCCGAGGGCTCCGCTGTGACCATCCTCGCTCCCCGAGGGCTCCCCTGTGACCACCCTCACTCCCCGAGGGCTCCCCTGTGACCACCCTCACTCCCCGAGGGCTCCCCTGTGACCACCCTCGCTCCCCGAGGGCTCCCCTGTGACCATCCTCGCTCCCCGAGGGCTCCCCTGTGACCATCCTCGCTCCCCGAGGGCTCCCCTGTGACCATCCTCGCTCCCCGAGGGCTCCCCTGTGACCATCCTCGCTCCCCGAGGGCTCCCCTGTGACCATCCTCGCTCCCCGAGTGCTCCGCTGTGACCATCCTCACTCCCCGAGGGCTCCGCTGTGACCATCCTCACTTCCTCGCCTCCTCTCCTCCCTGCACAGGCTCCCTCCAGCATCTCCGGCTGACAGAAGGCGTGGAGAGGAGCTTTGCCCCAGCCCGGTGCCAGAGCTCTGTCACAGCACTCACAGCAGCAGCTGGTGTTTGTCCAAAGCCCTGCTCGGTTTGAACAGTGCACCTTTCCAAAAGAAGTGTGCTAGGAGCAGGGCTCTTCTCTCTGGGCATTCTCCACCGTTTCCAATCCACGGCTCTCAGCCAAAACTGGCTTTGTTATCTACAGACTGCTTTTTTTCCTGGTATGACTTTCAGGTATTTCTCCCCACGCTTAAAAAGCTGCTTTAGGCATCTTTTTCAGAAGCGGAGCTGGGGCAGTTTTGCTGTCCCGCACTCACGGAGGAGCTCGGGAGCTGTCTGTGACCCCCGCACCTCCCAAAGCCTTCCCCCACCCTGCGTCCCGCTCTGCTCCAGGGAACAGGTTGAATGTTTTGTCCGGAAACAACAGCCGAGATCTCAGATCCGCAAACCGAGATCAGAGACTGAGTCTCAGTCTCTAGCAGAGCCTGGATCGCAGCCCTGGGGACAAGACCTTTCTGTCTCAGCCCCGAGCGCAGGGGCTCCCTCAGGCACCCGGCCCAATCAGCCTCGTTAGCCAGGAACGTTCTGATGGTGGCGCGGATGTTTCGGTGCTCTGGATGGCACCGACAAGCGTCACAGGGTGCAGAGGGACTGTAGCAGCAGAGGAATTGGCGAGATTTTTCGGAGGGAAAGGGAAACCGCATCCTTTGGAATCTCGTTTCAGCCGCTGCCTCTCTCCCCCGACCCCCCGGGTGTTCCCAGCTCCACTCCCACTGGCTGGCTGGAGCCTGTGCCGGGACCCCTTCCGTGAGTGTGAGGAGCCCGTGCTGCGGGAACACGGCTCTGCTTGCCAGGAGAGAGGAGCCAAGCACGCTTCCCCAGCTCCCTTCTCCCAAGATTTACAGACCCGGTGGCTGGATGCCGAATTCCCTCGTTTGTGCAACAGTGCGGGACGAGTCTGGAGCTGGTGCGCGGAGAGGGGAGGATTGGAGATTGGCGTTAGTGCTCAAGAGCGTGCAGGTCTCCTGGCGGGATTATTTGGGAACTGGGGGTAGACTCTGTGTGTGAGGGGGGGGTTGTCTGAACAGATTGGATGGAATGAGCGAGGGCGGCAGAGCAGCTACTCCTTCCTTTCTGAGCACCTGAGTCAGAGAATCACAGACTGGTTTGGGCTGTAAGGGACCTTAAAGATCACCCAGTGCCACCCCTGCCATGGCCAGAGACACCTCCCACTGTCCCAGGCTACTCCAAGCCCCAGTGTCCAACCTGGCCTTGGGCACTGCCAGGGATCCAGGGGCAGCCACAGCTGCTCTGGGCACCCTGTGCCAGGGCCTACCCACCCTCACAGGGAAGAATTTCTCCTCAGCATCCCACATGACCCTGCCCTCTGGCAGTGGGAAGCCATTCCCCGTGTCCTGGCACTTCATCCCTTGTTCCAAATCCCTCTCCAGCTCTTCTGGGGCCCCTTTAGGTACTGGAAGGGCTCTCAGCTCTCCCCAGAGCCTTCTCCAGTCTGAACTCTCTGAGTGTGCTCCAGAACTGTGGAAAATTGCAGCCTCCGTTTAGTGAAAAGTTGCTCAGTTCTACCTAATTTGGCTCTCAAATGCTAAAAAAAGGTCGACTCCAAGTGCTAGAATCCCTTCAGCTCAGCCAGATGCTCGTTCCCCAAATCTTGTGCCACGGATCCTGCCCAGGCCTGCACAAACCCCCTGGGCCGGGGTGAGAGGACCCCCGATGGGGAGAGCTCTGTCCTCTCCGGACACCGGCCGGTCCTGCTCACACACCCCGGGGCTGCAGCACCCACGCTGTGGGACATCCCCCACCCACGGGGGCTGCTCGGAGAGCGGGGCACGGCCACCTCTCCCCCGCCTTTCTCCACGGCTGCCTGGACAGTGGGGGCTCAGGAGAACGCGGTGCCCGTCTCTTGTTCTCTCTCCAATCTCCTCGCTGTCGGGCGGGAGCTGCCGGGGCAGGGAGCGGCTCGGGAGCCGTGTCCCGGGGATGGCGGCGGCGGCTCCGTGACCGGCTCCCGGCCGTGTCCCGGGGGGAGGCGGCGAGGCCAGGGCCGGGCGCTGCCCCATTTATAGGAGGGCGGCGGGCGGCGGCTGAGCCCTCCCCGTGCCGCAGACGCAAACGGGGCGGTGGCCCCTGTTAAAGGGGAAACTTGACAGCGCCGCCGCCCGCTCCGCTCCGCTCCCGCTGCTCCAACGCCAGCGCGCTCCGCTCCGCCGCGATGTGAGTACGGAGCGCCCGTCCCCGCCGGGGGAGCGGCCGCACCAGGGGGGACACGGGCTGGAGAGACTCGCCGGGGACTCGCAGCCGAGGGGGAGGGGAGGAGCAGCCCCGCTCTGGGGCTTCTCTAAGCAGAGGGGTCAGGGCAGGTCCCCCTCTCCTCTTCACTGAGGGGGAGATGGCCTGGAGAATTTCCCCCTCAGCTCGGGACAGGGGCCAGGAGAGTCTCCGCTGGGACAGCCGAGGGGAGATGGACCGAGGGCAGGGGCTACCGCTCCTACTCCCCGCCCCCTGCCCTCTCTCCGGGGGTCGCCAGGGCAGATGACCCCGGTAAAATTCCCCCTGGGGGTGGGGACCGACAGAATCACCCACACTGCTCCCATAGGTGGGTGGGCAAGGCACTCTCGCCCTCCTTTCCCTGCGGAGCGGGGCAGGGGCAGCCCCTCGGGTGCGATGCGCCGAGACCGAGCCCTCAACCGGGGCTTGGGCGGGGAGCACATTTCCTTTGGAGAGGGGGATCGGACCCCTTTCGGGGAGAGGGGCTGTGGGAGCGCCCCCCTTTGAAGGTCCCCGGGGAGGGGACTGGGAGGAGCCCCCTCGGTGGGAGAGGGAGAACAGGCTCGGCGGAAGGTCTCGGGGGACCCCCGGGGGACATCGGGGAGCGGGCAGAGGGTTCGGACCCTTCTCCGTCGGCGGGGCCCGCGGAGAGAACCCCGGCAGTGCCCCAGCAGCATCCCCGCGCCGGGTGGGGCAGAACGGAGCGTTCCTGCTGCCCCCGAACAGACGCACACACACTCAGCGTCTTCCCTGTCCCGCTGCAGCTCTGCCCTCCACCACCGCCAAGATGCTGCTCTTGCTGCTGGGGATCATCGTCCTCCACGTCACCGTGCTGGTGCTGCTCTTCGTCTCCACCATCGTTAATGTGAGTACGGGTTTTCCCTGCTTCGGGTTTTCCCTGCTCTGGGCTTCCACGAGGCAGGGACATGGCGTGGCACGAGCAAGAGGAGTTATTTTTATTTATGTCTGGTTTCACAGCCTGGCTGTTAGCAGGAACCCTTTACTGGCTGGTTGCTGGTCTCAGTAACAGTAGGATTTGGGAGTTTGTGCTGTCAGGGAAAGCTTGGCTATGTTCTGTGGTGGCTGCCCAGGGCATCCACGTTGGTACAGAGACACGAGGACTGTTGGAAGCCATCTCCTCATCCTCCCCAGGCTGGCTCACATCAAGGAGCAGCCACAGAGCACCCAAAATCCCCTCCTTCGATGTGATGATGCTCTCCCCTTTCATAAGGGACCTCCACCTGCTATTGATCTTCACGTACAGGACCAGAAGAGCCAGTCTGAGCAAAGTCCCTAAACGGGGCTGGCTGGGCACGGACTCAGCACAGTTCTGCTCCCCAGCTTTCCTCCTTTGCGGCTGGGAATAAGGCACAGCCTCTTTTTCCTAATGCAACTTCCAAGGCTGAATCTGTGTGAACAGCGGCAGGAGCGAGGGCTGGATGCAGAACAGAGGCTTCCCAGCACTGTCCTGGGGCTGCAGCCCAGTGAACACGTCAGCTGCTCGGGGAGAGGTTTGAGTTGGCTTTAAGGCGGCTGTTCTGTGGAGCTGGTGACTTCCAAGCTTGCTTCACCAGGGGCTTCTTTCCCGTTTTTTTTTTTTTATTTTTCTTTTTTTTCTTTTTTTTTTGGGGTAATAGTAATGGAAAACGTTACAAAAATCTTCCGAGCCGTTAGGAATCACGTGGAAGCATTCAAATATCCCGGCCAGGCAGCGGGCGAGGCCGGCGAGGGGAGGGAAGCGCAGCCTCGCGGGACTCGCTCCGTGTTTAAAGAGCATAAAGAGCTTCTGTTCCTGTGCCGCTGGGGCTAAAGCAGTTAAGGGCAAATATCGGGATTTACTTTCCAAACCCCTCTCTACAAGCGTGTTCCTGGGAACGCCTGGCCGGGCAGGCACGTGCGGGGCTGCGGCTGCTCCGTGCCGGAGCCTGAGGGAACACGGCTGGGGCTGGGGGGACACGGCCGCGGGTGGCTGCTCCTCCCCGGGCCCTGCTCACGGGCTGTGTCTGTCCCGCAGCAATGGCTGGTGAATGGCGACCACGCGTCAGACCTGTGGCAGAACTGCACCAGCGGAGCCTCCTTCTACTGCCTGGCATCCTCCTCCAATGGTGAGTGTCCCCCCTGGGATGGGGGCTGTGTGTCCCCCCTGGGATGGGGGCTGTGTGTCCCCCCGGGATGGGGGCTGTGTGTCCCCCCGGGATAAGGGCTGTGCTCCCCGGGATCAGGGCTGCTCCCGCCCGCCGCTTTCGTTCTCCCGCCAGCTCCTATGGAATCAAGAGGGATTCGCCCATGCGGATTATTTGGAATTCCTTCTTGGATGTTCCTGCGTCCACCCCATGCCCTTGCCTGCTCTGCTCTGTCCCCCTCCCGCTGGAGGAGCACAGCTCTGCTGTGTCCCGCTGTGGGACACGGGGCTGGCCTGGCAATGGGGGATTGCTCCCCCTCTCAGTCTCTGAAATTGTGATGGGTCTTAGGACGAGGACTAGAGCTACTGCCCATGGCTCTGCCCGGCTGCCCTCGGGCTGAGGGGCAGGTCCTGGCAGCACCAGGGCAGGGTGACACCCTCAGCTGCACTGGCCGTGACGGCTCGAGCCCTTTTGGGGATCTCCTGTTATTAGTACATTTTTTCTCTCGAATGCACAAACACGAGGTGTTCCTTGGGGCAGGGTCACTGGGCGCCTGTCACCCTGCTGGAGGCTGTGGGGCTCTTTTTGGCACAGCTTCCTGTTGCTCTGCTTGTGAGGGGTTTGAAGGGTGCACACGGGGCCCTGAGGACACTCTGTCTCCAAAGGACACCTGTTCCCTACCTGGAAATCTTCCTGCGTTGTGCCGCGGGCACAGGCTGAGGTTTGGGCCCAGCCCTGGCCCTGGATTTGCTGTGGGGCTGTGCTGAGTGCTCAGCCCTTCATCCCGTGCACCTGCACAGCCCCCGCGGGACCGAGCTGGTGAAGGCTGATGTCACACTGGGTGACATCACCCCTGAACTGTTTGCTGAGGTCAGCAGGGGAGGAGAGTGTGCTGAGATACCGTGACATGCCGATTCCAGGGTGACCAGTGGCGCCAGGAACACAAAATCCGTGTCAGAGAGCTGGGCAAGCCTGTGCCTCAGTTTCCCTGGAAGATAGAGCTAATGTCAGTGGTGCTGAGGCTGGAATTTGTTTTGTTAGCCTGGCTTTTGCTTTCATGGGGAAGCAGATTGTCCCAGTGCAGCCCCCAGTGCCAGCAGCTGTGAATGTCACCGCTGTCCCTGGGAACGCGGGCCCGGGTAGGAGCAGAGCGGTGCCCTGTGGCCCTGGAGAGGGGGACACAGGCACACGGGGAGCATGAAATACTTCCGAGGGTCCCTCAGCCAACGGGGGCTGTGAGAGGCTTTCTGGAGACAGCGCTCAGAATCCGCAGCCTTTGGGAGCGAACCACTGGTGTTACCCACGTGTGGAGGCGATGCCGCTGCTCTGTCCCACCTTGCTCGCTGTGCCCGGGCTCTGGCTGCGCTGGCAGGGCCGCTCCCATCCCAGCGCTGGTCTCTGCTGACGCCTGCTGGTGTCCGGGCCAGCCGGGGAGCGGCTGGATTGCATCCCGGGCCCGGAGCCTTCTGGAGCCGTGTCCCGCACCGGGCTGGCTGGGCTGGCTATTGCAGCGTAGGCAGCCCCGCTTCAGGGCCAGTCATGCGAGCTCCGAAACTGCTGAGCCCTGGCTGTAATGAAAGGCAGCGCTTGCCCCCAGGAGTCCCAGAGCCCAGCGCTCTAAAGCCTTCCCAAATCTTTCACTTTTCAAAGCTGCACCGCTCTTTCTGGATGTTTACAGGATGCTCTGTCGGGGCTGTCAGTGCTGAGAGGGGCTTGTCCAAGCTGTGGTTGGGTGGTTTCCGCACACCCGATGGTCCTGCCCCGTGCTGGGAGTGCCCATTGCCTGTTCCCAGGGCAGCTGGAGCCTTTCCAGTGCTGCTTTTTCATCATTAAAGGAATCATAGTCAAGATGATCCTGTTGAAAATGCAGCTGAGCAGCTGAGTTGGGTTGATAGCCCTGATTCAGTGGAAGGTCCTGGCCCATGGCAGGTGGGATCCATAACATCCCATCCAACACAAACCATTCTGGGATTCCAGGATGAAGTGCCTCAGTGAGCTGCTCTTTGAGTAGAAGTTCTCTGTGCTCAAGGCTTAAGCAGCTCTCTGACAGCTCTCATGTTTCCAAAGGTTCTGCTCTGGCATCAGGAGAAGGGGGTTTTGCTTGGACGAAAGCCTGTGTCCCATTCACCCTGTGGCCACGGTGTGGGAGCCATGGTGCTGAGGACTTGTCTTCATCTTGTGGCACCCTGGATGCAGTGTCAAGAGCCCACCACTGCTGTAGGAACATAAAATCAAAGGATATTTCCTGGGCATATGTAGGGCTTTTAAGGTCTGTTTGTAAAAGCAACAAAAATGCCACATGGTCTCCTTTCCAGCGGGTCCTGCTCCCTCCCTCTCCTGTCACTGCTGCCAGGAGCTGCTGTTAGCCCCTCTTTGGAGCAGCAGTGAGGTCACAGGGTAAGGACCCTGGCAGAACCACCTCCAAGGCTTATGCTTATCTCCTGCCTCATCTGCACACCCCTTTCCTAGTAATATGCTTATTTTCAAAATTAGGAACGATTCCATATTATATACCTCAAGCCATCCTTGGTCACAGCTCTCAGAACAGAGGCTGTGCTGCAGTAGACTCCAGAGAGCCATAAAAATTAATTTACCTGTGCCTAGGAGGTACTGAGTGCTAATCCTGGAGTGCCAAGGTGCTCTGGGGAAACAGAAAGGAATCCTCGTTGGGAATTTTCACAGAACTTTCAGGCTTTCCACAGGGGCAGTTTTTGCTCTGGCCATCATGGTGGCCTCTGGGGTGTGGTTACTTCCCTTTTTAAGAGGCAGTGGGACTCAGTGAGTGGAATTTGGGAATTAGATGGTGCTGGGTCACCTGTGTTCATCGTGGATGGGGACTTTGGGGGGTAGGGGTGCTGTGGTGGTCCCTTGGTCTCAGCTGAGCCTCCTCTGTCCTGTCCCACAGGGATTCTGTTCTTATTGACCTTTGTGTGGATGCCCAAAGAGAAGCAGAACTTTTAAATCCAGGCGCCAGCAGGACTTGCTTTCATTTCACCCTGGGGCAGGTTCTGGGCTGTGCTTCTCAGCCTACAGATCATCCCATGGGGATGGAGCAGGCAGCAAAGCAGCGCCAGGTCTAAGCACAGCGCTGCCCAGGTGAGGATCCCTGGGACATCAGCAGCCCCTGGGCACGGGCTGGACTGCATGGCCTCGGTGGGGCTGAGTTCTCACCTCCCAGATTGCTCTTGGCAGGCTCGGTGTGTGTGAGGGCTGAGCCATCCCAGCAGGAGCCCAGGGCATATTCCCACTCCCTCTCCGTGTTCAACCGCCTGTTTGTTGCTTTGATTTTTGCATCTGCTGTTAGATAATGCTTTTTTTTTTTCTTCAAGAGGCTGAGAACTATGGAAAAAATGTTGTAATCTTTGCTTCGTTTGCGCTGTCAGACATTCCTGGAAAAGACTTATCTCTGGAATTCAACTCTGAATCCCGGGACTGTGGGTCGGCAGGGCCGTGTGCCAGCCCGGCTGTGCGGCCCCGTGGCCGGGCCCAGCAAGTGCTCTCAAGGAGATTCTATCCCAGATTTCCAGACAGGGATATTTTTTCCTCCAAAAATGGCCTTTTCTTTCCGCAGCAGAATGTTCTATGCAGGAAAGAAGACTTTTCTGCTGCTGTTCTACTCTGATTGTGGCGCGAGTGCTGAAAATGGGGAGGCAAGGGAGGCCATTCATGGAGATCCCCACATCCTTCTGTAATGGCAGGAGACGTTTCTCCTGTTGTTTTCTCACAGTTTCTCCTGTGGGTGGCTTGTCCACAGGCAGGCTGGTGGTTTGGGGCTGTTTTAAAGAGAAAAGAAACCCCTAAACCTTGAGAAGTGCCTGGCTGCCAATCCCCAACCACAGAGTGCTGGGGGACCTGCGATGCCCCTGCTGATTTGCCGATGTGATGGCCACGAGCAAAGCCCAGGTGGTTACCCAGAGCAGATTTTATTAATGTCATTAATAACAGGTGACACTGGCTTAATTCAGGCAGGGCTGAACCCTCTCTGCCAGCTCTGATCGACTGGAACTCATCCCTTTGTGTTCTGGAATCGGCTGAGGGGCGTTCATAGGATCCCAGATGGTTTGGGTTGGGAGGGAGCTTAAAGATTACCCAGTGCCACTCCTGCCATGGGCAAGGACACCTTCCACTGTCCCAGGCTGCTCCAAGCCCTGTCCAGCCTCCCTTGGGCACTGCCAGGGATCCAGGGGCAGCCACAGCTGCTCTGGACACCCTGTGCCAGAGCACCCTCTGAGGAAATAATTTACTGTTAAAATCTAAAAGTTTTCTATTCCAAGAGAATATTTTATATTTCATATCAGTTTGTCCCATAACTTTCTTGCCTTCAATAGGAAAGAGATTTTCTCTGCTTAAAACCACTTTTAATGGTTGTTCTTCTTACAAAGAGCATCTGAAAAGGAGAAGTCAGGAACTGGTGCTGTTTTTTTCTCAGCTGCTCCAGATGTCTTTGGCTCCCATTTTTTCTGTGAGAGTTGGGGTTGTCAGACAACCTTCCCTGTATTTGTGTTCTGGCCCACAGAGGAATGGGAGGAAGAAGGCAACATGTGGGCAAACGATGACTGTCAAACCAGAAGAAAGGATGGGGGAATCCCCTGCAGAGTGCGGTGCTGGGAAAACCTTCAACCAACATTTTTTTGGCCTTGATGAGACTTTGGGATGTCCCTGTGGGCGCAGGCTGAGTGACCCTGCACCAGGTCTGTGGCCAAGGCACCACTGCTGCCCACTCCTGCTCCTGCTGCCTGGACTGGACCTCACTGGGAGCTGGCACTGGAGTCCTTGGGAGGATCTGGGCATGGGATGATGGATCTGCCACCTCAGCACAGGCCAGCAGGAGGTCAGAGCCACTGCACCGAGGGTCTGGGAAAGGGCCTGCCTTGGGCTTTGTGGAGCTGTTGGAAGGAGTTTTTCGTGGTGCCCGCAGCTTTCTGCTGCCCCAGCTGCATCAGGATTGGCCTCTGTGGGATGTGAGTTCCAGTGGGATGTGGGAGTGTGGCAGCTCTGGTGAGCTCTGCATGTCCCAGCCTCATGGACTGCTTGTATGGAGCTTCAAGGAGAAGGAAAGGGAGCAGAGCCGAGAGGAAGAGAGGAGGAGGAGAGGAGAAGATAGAGGTTTGGGGGGTTCATCTCCATCTGAAGGAGCTGCAGAAGAGGAGCAGGAGGCCTTGGACAGGACTCAGAGCGCTGTGTTCAGTCAGTGCCTCCCTGCAGTCCCAGGGTTTCCCTCCTGCTCACCCCCTGGCCCTCACAAACGACTTGGGAGCTCTTTAGAATCTTCCTGTACCGGTGGGATTCCCAGGAATACCTCGATCCAGCACAGTGTGAGCATTCCCAGGGGATGGAGAGGGGAGGACTGGAAAGGAGCAGCTGTCGGGTGCCAGAGCTGCTGCTCCTGCCTTGAGCATCCAACAGCACCAGCCGGGAATGTCTGACAGTGCTGGGGGACGGCTGGGCCACAACAGGACAAAGCTGCAGTGGAGCTGGATTTGCCCTGGCTTTTCCTTAAGACAGCACAGTGCTCAGCTGGACAGACGGGGAGGATGTGTCCCCTGCAGGAGAGGTGTCATTGCAGGAGAGGTGTCCCCAACAGGAGAGGTGTCCCTGCAGGAGAGATGTCCCTGCAGGAGAGATGTCCCCAACAGGAGAGGTGTCCCTGCAGGAGAGATGTCCCTGCAGCTCTGGGCTGGGGCAGTGGGGGTGTGGGCTGTGCAGAGGGGCACCAGAGGCACCTGAGCCTTTCTGATCCTGGGGTTCTGAGGGAGCTGTGTCTGAGGTGCAGCCCAGAGAGTACTGCAGCTGAGCTGGTGTTTCTGCATCTCCAGTTCACCTTTTTCCCACACTCCTCAGGGTGTTTGAACATCAAAACCACTGCAAGTCCCAGTGTTTTGCTGCAACCTGGCCACTTCAGAGGGGAGGATGTGAGCTGAGCTCAAGATCTTGGTCAGGCCTTGACACCTGAGAATCTGCTCTGGGAAAACTCTGCTCAGATAATGTGGCTTTTCCTGGCAGCCCTGGGCTGGTGCCTTTGTACCTGTGCTGCTTCTGACCCTGCTGAGATTTAATTTGCATCATGGCAGCAGCAGGTTTTACAGCTAGGGGCGTGAATTTCCCTCCCTCTAGCTTTGGCTGTATTATATGCTACAGTTACCTCCTTAATGGATGTTTTCTTCCTCAGAAGTGGTTGCTTTGTAAGTATACAGAGCATACACACTTGGCAAAGGGAAAACTCCGTCTGCCAAACATTCCCATCAGCTGCAGATCCCAGCACGGTGAGGTTTTTAATGCACAGCACTAATTTAGGGAGTTCTCACAGCAGTGGATAAGCTGAGTACTCAAATAAGTGTCTTCAGTGTGCTCTTCAGTTTTCCTCCTTGGCTGGGACCAAAGAGGGTGTAGGGGTGTGAATTAAACCCTGGGGAGGCAATGCCTGTCCTTCAAGGCCTCTGCTCCTGGCCAAGGGCACCTGTTTCCCTGCCCTGTCAGTCCTCTCAGGTCATAAAACCTCCCTGCAAGCAGGGCTGGGGCTCTGCTGTCTGTCTGGGAGATTCATCTGCAATTTCTGCTCTGGGTTCCAATTTCTGCTCTGGGTTTCTTTCGTGCTGGATTTTAGGGCAGTGAAACATGGTCTTTATCATCCTAGGGCTGAAGTCTTCTCTCTACTGTTGTAAGCAGTGCTGTGAGCACATCAGGACTTGCAGAACTTAAAGGAACATTCAAATTTGTTTTGTAAAAACTTCTTGCTTTGTCTCTGGCTGCCTGAAAGGGCTCTAAACCCACTCCCGCCGGGTTGTCTCCGGAAGCAGCGTGCAGGGTGTTATCTGTCCTTTCCACGCTGTTTCCTTTTCTTCTTCCTTCTGAAGAACAAAGATATAAACACAGAGCTGAAGAGATGCAGGGGAAAATGGGATAACCAGCTCGCTGCCCAGGGGAAACCACAAATAACAGCCTGGGAGTAAACAGTGCTGACAGCCCGGCTGCAGCTCCGGGAAACTTGCTGTGTTTGGAATCCTGAGGGCTGGACACTGCACTAACAGCCAAGGGGTTAAAGGCATGTGGGGCTGGGGAGGTAAAAACCTTACCTGCCATTACAGCAGTGATTTTAAATGTATTAAAGGCAATTAGCTGTCCTAATCCAGCTGGAGTCTGTGGTCAGCTGGCATGGAGTTAATGGAGCTCTGGAACTTGCTCTCGTGGGTCTCAGTCCTGGGCTGGGATCCTGCCCTTTGTTTTCACACAGGAGGCCAGCAAAAGTCAGCAAAGGGCTGGATATGAGCCGGCCCAGAGCTCTGCTCTGTGGGATCATCTCCTGATTTCCCTGCTCCCAGGCTGGCTGCCCAAACCCTCTGGCCACGGTGGGCTCTCCGCTCAGTGCTCCTTTCTCTGCCTCTGACATGGCTCTTGATCACAATGGGATTTTGCAAAGCCCCTATAAATCATTTGCATTCAGAACCAAAAACCAGGCAGGGGAGGCGGATGCAATTAAAGGGCAGCTCAGCTCAGCTTTCCGTCTAGACAGCCCTCTCCTAAAATAACCAGCAGTGGGAGCACCCACCTCCCAGCAGAAAGGGCTCCTCTTGTGCCGGATCCCGTGGCCTTTGCAGTCACAAAAGATTTGACTTTCTGGTTCTGGATAAAACTGCAGGGCTTGGCTTTGGCTCAGCCAGTGCTGGAGCTGGACACAGCATCAGGGCTTGGGAAGGGATGAGAGGGGAGCTCAGCTTCCCTGCGCTGGGATGGGAGCCCTGTCTGTGCTGAGGAATGGAAGGAGGTGCAGTTCAGCAGCTGCACATCCTCCAACCACTTCTCTGGTCTGATCTGAGCAAGGATTTATGATGATTTTGGTGGTGCTGGAGCTGCCTCATCCCGTTTCTCACTGGTAGAGGACAGCCAGAGCTGAAGGGGCAAGTGGGGCTGAGGCAGGGGCAGTCTCCCTGCCCGGCTACCTGAGACATTGGACATTTTTGTGTGCACATTGCAGTGAAATCCATGCTGGGATTTCCTGGAAGCAGCAATAGCTGCTCCTTCCTAAGGAATGGCAGCAGCTGGGGAGTATTTGAAATGGGAAGTGTGGCAGGCAGGGGAAGAACCAGGCTAGCTGTGAGGAGCGGGCACTGCTCTGGGTGGTTCCAGAGCTTTGGGAGCAGGGACTGCCTCTGCTCCATTGCCTGAACATCCTGAGACAAGAGGCAAAGACAAGGGGTAGAAATCCTGGTCCAAAGTCAAACCCACAGATGTGACTGAGTGGCACAGGATGTTCCCGCAGCCGTGGATTTGCTGGGAGTGCCCATGGACCATCACTGCCATCCCAGCAGGAGGCTGTGCTCATTCTCCAGTCCAAACTCCATTCTGCCCTCCCTGAGTGCAGCTCGCAGTGATTTGCTGGGGACCCAGTGTGGTCGCTTCTCTGGGGCACACGCTGCCCTGGACAGTCCCAGCTGCCTCGTTTGCTGCTCCAAGGTCAGACGTGGCTGAGCTGAAGGGCAGTTTTGTTTGGAAGTTTTGCTCTATTTCAGCCATTTGCCGCAGGGAGCCAGTTCTGCAGGCAGGGGACTGAAATTGGTGGGGGTAAAACTGTGGCAGGAACATGGGACTGAGTCTGAGGTTTCAGTGCTGCCTAATCCCACCTGAGAATTCGGCCCCTAGTGTTATAAATGACTTTAATGTTTGGGGGCGGAGTTGGCCCATTCATTTCACCTAGCAGGATTTTTCTGCCTTTCACTGGATGGTTTGTGGCTCAGTTTACCTGCACTGAGTCCTGCATTTTTATTTCAAACTTTGTAAGGAAAGGTATCCATTAGCACTGCCTCTTTCTGTCAAGCTGCAGGAGCTCATGGCATGGTGCTGCATTTTGTTTGTTTATTTATATTTTTTTTTACGTGGGGAGTTACACACCCACTAAGCCTGGAAATAGCTGAGCAGTGACTCACATGGGCTGGTTTAACTGGTCTGCTCTGGGACACAGCTGTGTTTGGCAGCTGGGGAGGGCTTCCGAAAGGTTCAGCTCCACAGGGGCAGGGGGTGTTTTCATTCCCGTGTGTTTCTTTGCCCTCGGAGCTTGGCCAGCACGCTGTTTCAGAGTTTGTTGCACATGGCTTTGGTGTTTGCAGCACAGCTGAACAGCCAGGGCCTGGCACGGATCTGGGGGAGAGGCTCTGTCGGCTTTTTGCAGGTCAGGGCTTTTGTCTCTGCTCTGTTTTGTGGTAAATGTGCCTGAGGCAGTGCCCAGGCCTGTGATCCCTTGTATTCCAGCAGCTGATCCATGGCATCCACATGGCACCCGAAATCCCAGGGCAGTGGGCCCGTGCTGGGGATCTCAGCAGCTGGGGCTGTGCTGGGTACAGCCCCCAGCTGCTCCCAAAGCCCGTGGGAGCCAGGGTGGGCTGGTGGCAACGCCATGGGCACGGCAGGGGCTCCATGGTGCCCTCGCTGAGGTGTTCTGTCTGTCCCTAGAATGGCTGCAGTCTGTCCAAGCCATGATGATCCTCTCCGTCATCTTCAGCGTCCTGTCACTGTTCCTGTTCTTCTGCCAGCTCTTCACACTCACCAAGGGCGGCAGGTTCTACATCACTGGAGTCTTCCAGATCCTGGCAGGTGAGCGGGACTGAGCGCTGGCACTGCCACCCGGGGCCAGGCTGAGGGCAGGGACAGGGCAAGGCAGGAACGAGCAGCTCCTGGGGCACATCAGGAGGGCCCTGGAGCTGCTGCCAGGGAAGGGAAGGGAAGGGAAGGGAAGGGAAGGGAAGGGAAGGGAAGGGAAGGGAAGGGAAGGGAAGGGAAGGGAAGGGAAGGGAAGGGAAGGGAAGGGAAGGGAAGGGAAGGGAAGGGAAGGGAAGGGAGATGAATATTTCAGGAGTGTTGAGGTCCCGCACGCCTGGGATGGGGTCCAGCTCTTGGGCCATTGCGCATCCAGGCACTTCTGCCCTTGCACAGGTAGGGTGCAAGAGGGTCTCTGCCCCAGCAAGGGAGGCACAGGAGGGACAGGGTGCCAGAGCCACTGGGACAGAGCTGGGGGCAGTAGATCACAGGGATGCTGGAACAAGAGCTCTGCCTGTTCCCCAGGGCTCGGAGTGGGGTGTTGGGTGTCCAGTGTGGCTGTGCTGGCTCTGGGACCCTTCGCCAGGCTGGGTGAGGCTTCCACAGCTGCTGGCAGGGTGGGGAAAGTCGTGACGATCCTGTTTTGGCAAAAGAGGGCTCGGTGACTATTTATAAACTTGCCATGAGGGCTCCTGGTGCTTTCCCCATGAGCACAGAGCCCTGGAGCTGCAGGGTGAGCTCTGGCTTGGACTGAGCTGCTATTTTTAACTCTTTGAGAACTCAGTGCTAGAAAGGAGCCACAGCTCACGTCCTACGCTGCAGTTCCCCAACTGCTGATGCTGTAAAGTCACTGGCTCTGTTTATGTTTCCACGTATGAAACCAGTGGAGAGGATTTTCAAGAGTTCAGGCTAAAAAATGTAATTGTGCTTCGAGGTCCTGGCTGAATTAGGACAGAGTGTCTGGGAAGGAGACTGATTCTTTCCTAGAGCTTTAGATGTTAAACTAGAAGGCACCCGAGGTCTTGCTATTTTATCAGTGGAAAAACTCATTCACTGGGTTTAGACAAAGTTTCTGGGCATCCTCTAAGCAGCTGGCCTTCCCAAACCCTGGAGAAATCCAGAGCTAACATTTCTCGGCATGAAATCCATGATGAGTGGATCTGCTTGGCCACAGTGTAGGTGGAGCTCAGATCAGTTCACCATCTCTGGAAAAAGAGATGTATGAAAACCGCTTAGAGCCATGGAGCCAAGGAGGGGAAATGGGCATTAATAATGCAATTACCTGCCTGAGAGCTTCTCTAATAGAACTGGGAGCAGAAGGCTTCTCTCTCCTGAGTGATTGCTGCTAAGTCCTCATTGTCAGAGGAGGAGGAAATGGGATTGTAGCTGTGCTGGGTGTCTCGAGGGGATACAGGGTCGTACACGGACCTACAATCTCTGAGCTATGGGTTAATGCCATGCCCAGCCAGTATGAAGGACAGAAAAAATGTGTCCTCATCCCATCAAGATTCCCTATGGCCAGGGGAACCTGTAGGCAGAGCTCTGGATCCAGGTGCACCATGCAGAGGTGGGCACTGGTGGACATCCGTGCTGCTCCCCCTGGCCAGGGCTGGAGGAGGAGGCTCAGGTCAGTTTTGATCTTTGTGACCCTAAATGTCAGGGTTGTTGGCAAGAAATGGGACATGGCTGTGCCAGCACTGCCAGGAGATCCTGCCTGGAGGTGGGAACAGCTATGGTCACAGGAGCTGAGCCTGTTCTGGTCTCCTTGCTGCTTGTGGGAAGCCAGGGCAGGAGCAGTGGGCTCTGCTGGGTGGCAGAGCTGGGCAGTGCTGCCCTGAGAGCCAGGGAGGAGGGCAGGGCTGGTGCCGACTGCAGGTTCAGCTCAGGGATGCCAAGCAGGAGAGGGAAGGGCAAGAAGAGAAGTGTGAGGCCACTTTGGTCTGTGGTGCAGCAGCCAGGCAGGATCGTCCCCAGCACCTTCACACAGTTTGGAATCATCCCCAAAGCCGAGCTGGATTTGTCCTGATGGGATCAAGAGCATCAAAAGGCCCTCAAAGGCTCCCCTCCATCCTTGGTGGGTCCAGCATATCCATGGATAACTCCTTATAGCTCAGCATGGCAGAGACATTGGTTTGGGCCTCTTGGGGTCTGACCCAACTATTGCATCCTTCTCATCCTCACTTTTATCTCTTCTCTCCCACCCCTCTCACCCCAGAGCTGCACCCTGTGGGCTCAGCCTCCAGGGCTGTGCCTGCCCACATCCCACAGCTGTTTGCAAACACCTGGCTTGGAGAGCTGCCCTGGAGCTTGCACAGCCCCAGCCTGGTTCCTCTGCAGGGCTGGGGCTGCTCCAGCACGAGCAAACCCTGGGAACAAATGTCAGGAAGTGTTTGCCCTCCTGACCTGCCAAAGCAAGGCTGGAGCATGTTCCCAAAGCCAGGCTCTGCAGGGATGGTGCATTATTACTTGCAGCAGTGCAGGCAGCTGGCTGCAGCTGGGCCTGCCTGCCCAGGGTGTTCTCAGAGCAGGGCAGGTGCCCCAGAAGTGCAGTTGTAGCCCTCGCCTCTGGCTGGCCAGAGTCCTGCTGCAGACAATCGCTGCTGTGTGTGGCTGGCCGTAGGTGAGCGGGTGGCCACACGCCTGTCCCCTGTCCCCTGTCCCCTGTCCCCCAGACAATGGCTGTGCTCTCTGTGCATGGGCCGGGCAGTGGGAGTTGGCTCCCGTGCCTGGAGAATGGAAACTGCTCGGGCAGCGCCTTAATGAAGTGAATTCCCACTTGTGCACTTTCCCCAAACAAAAGGAGCAGTGTCAAGTGGAATTACAGCTCAAATATCACGGTGCTGAAATGTAGGTGGTCCTGAGGGCCAGGCAGGGGATTTGGAACTCAGCTCCAACAACAGCCCCACGACTGAATAATAGAACTGCTGGGATTGACTCAAAGAGCTTGTTTGGGGCAGGAATAGAGGTGGCTTTGTGTGAGCTCCGGGCAGTGCTCACCCCTGATGTTTGCAACAAAGCTTAAACGCTGCCCACCAGGGCTGGGCCTGGCCGGACACCCCTGGGACCTGCACCAGCCCTGGCTGGCCAGGGGGTGCCAGGGAAGAGGAGGGAGCCATGGGCATGGACGGGTTTGCAGGGAGCTGGGGTTTCAAGGAACAGGGTTTGTGGGGACCAGGGTTTTCAAGGAGCAGTGTTTTTTCAAGGAGCGGGGTTTGCTGGGAATGGAGTTTGCAGTTGAGCTTCTGGTGCAGCTGTGAAGGATAGGGGATCACAGCCAGAGCATCCTGAGGCCCAGTTGGGTTTGTGATTTTTATCACCTAGAGAGGTGACACAGAAACCTTCTTGCTTTGACAGCCCAGCTCCATGTCTGAGCTCTTGCAGCACTGCAGGGAAGTGGCTCAGACCGGGGTTTTAAGCAAGGCACCAGGGGAGTGGGGCTGGTCTGGAGCAGCAGCCCTGATCTGGGGCTGTCTGAGGGATGGGTTAGCCCAGGTGATGCTCCAGCCTTGTCTGCTCCAGAGCCTCTGGCTTTGCTTGCTGGGCATGGCAGAGATATCCCTGCTTACCTCCAGGCAGGCCAGAGCCTAGAGCATCCCCTCCCCAAATGTGAAGACTCCCAGTTTTCCAGGGAACAGGGTCCAAGGGGACAATAACAAAGGCAGTTCCCGTGCTGGTGTTGGGTGCTGTCCTGTGTGACTCTGGGCTCCCAGACATCCCAGACTGACATCCCCTGTGCTTCCCCTGCAGGGCTCTGTGTGATGAGTGGCGCTGCCATCTTCACAGTGAGGCACACGGACTGGCACCACGCCTCAGAAAACCTCTCCTACGGCTTCGCCTACATCCTGGCGTGGCTGGCCTTCCCCCTGGCCCTGGCCAGCGGCATCATCTATGTCATCCTCCGGAAGCGCGAGTGACGCCGCGGGACGTGGCCCGGTGTGACAGGGGCATTGGCAATGGCCTCACAGGAGACGGAGGCAGGGGAGAATAGGCGAGAAGATGAAAAAGAAAATTAACAAAAAAACAAACAAAAAACCAAAACAAACAAAAAAACCCCAAAAACCAAACAAAACCAAAAACAAAAACAACAAAAAAAAGGAATAAACCCTCCTATCCAAACCAAACCAACCCCCAGAGGAAACACTCAAAGAGTTCCTTGTTAATTGAAGATGTATATAGTATCTATGGTTTAAAAAACCTATTTATAACACTTTTTACATATATGTACATAGTCTTGTTTGCTTCTGTTGACCATGTGCTGTTTTAAAGCCTAAAGCAAGTGCCTAAGGAACTCTTACTCCTAACAGTGTAACAAGAGCGCAGTGATTTTTCTCTCATGCAAAATCCCCTTTGAGCTGAACTCTCCTGCCCTGCCCCAGCCCGTGTTGCCCTGTCAGAGCTCCCAGCTCTGATTTGAGGCTGGCGTGTATCAGTCACGCTGGTCCTGCAGCCGGAGGGCTGGGCCCTGCTCCTGCCACATGCTGTGATCCAAAGGGCACGTCCAGATCTGACGGGAGATGCTTCCAAAAGGTTTGAAGGATTTTGGAGCAAAGGCTTTGATTGCCCCAAGTGCCTAAATGACTTACGTGCCTAAGTCTCATTGCCTTCCCACCACACCCGCTGGGAATTTGGGCTTTTAAATCACTTAGGTGGAGCTGCAATCCAGCCCAGCCGTGCTCCCTTGCGTTGGGCTGTGCCGAGCCGAGCCCTGGGAACTGCTGCTCCCAGCCTGGAACGTGCTCTGTCCTTGCCGTGGAGCTGAAGTGCCCTGAGAAAGCAGCCAGCCCAGTCTGTCCCTGAAATCCAATACCAGATGTATGAAATGGTGCTATCTATTTGCCATTCCTTACCCTGCTAAGCCATTTAACCTTAGTCACTGGAAATTCAATTAACGACCTTGAGGTAAACAACCAAGCTAGAAATGAGAAATAATTCTGTGTAATATAAATGAGCTATAACTGCTTTTGTACTTAGATTTGCTCTTACTATTATTTTTAATAAAGCATTTATAACCAAGATTCCTTTTTCCCCTCCGTGGTGCAGAGGAACAGAAGCAGCTCTGGCTGGAGCCCGTGTGGCTCTGGCACCAGAGTGAGATGTGAGTCCTCTGTCTGTCAGCAACGAGTCTGGCCATGAATGGAACAGGCACCAGCACAGACCCCGGGCTGCCTCTGAGGACTCCAGACACTGTTGCTTTTTTTGATTAATTTTGTTTTTTTATGGGGTTCTACTTTTTTTTTTTTTTTTTTTTGCTTTGCTTTTCTGATTTTATACCGACTGTGTGGACTAAGAAGCAATGAAATAAAAGTCAGAATAACTCAGGTGCTTCTGCTTTTTGGGAATTTGGGCCAAAACACAGCCATCACATGGAATCATGGAATCACAGAGTGATTTGTGTTGGAAGGGACCTCAAAGCCTATCCAGTGCACCCCTGCCATGGCAGGGACACCTCCCACTGTCCCAGGCTGCTCCAGGTCCCATCCAGCCTGGTCCTGGACACTCCAGGGATCCAGGGGCAGCCACAGCTGCTCTGCGCACCCTGTGCCAGGGCCTGCCCACCTCACAGTGTATTTATTTTCCTGTGTGTTTATTTTGCTGAGCTCCAAGCCTAGGAGTGGATCTCACTTGCTGGAGCAGTACTGGAGCTCTTGTGAGCTGCAGCCCTGGGACATGAGGCCACCCTGGGTCCTGCTGGGTTTGGCACCCAGCAGAGGGACAAATCTTTCCCTTCTGAAGAGCAGGTAGGATCACAAGTGGGTTTTCCCCTCCTGTGGAGAAATTAGAGATATTCTTCCTCGCTTTGGATCAACATCTCAGAAAGCAGAAACAAGCTGAGCACTTCAGTTTTGCCTCTGCTCTTTGGCCATTCACAGGGTAAACAAGTGAGTGGCATCGATTCAGGCCAGCACTCGGGCTTGCAGGGCTGCTTTGTGTCGAGGATCCTTTGGAAGTGCGTGTAGCAAAAGGACTTTACAAAGAAGAAACAAGGTGAAGGATTGAGAACCTTTTGGAAAGGGTCCCAAGGGAAACAGCCGCTGATTTGCAGCAGAGCTGACATCCTGTCCCCCAAACTGGCATGGAGCTGTGTTGGGAGGGTTCGGCTGGCTACCAGGGAAATGTTCTTTCCCCAGAGGATGGTGGGGCACTGACCAGGCTCCCCGGGGGTCTGTGCAGGGCCAGGAGCTGGGCTGGATGATCCCTGTGGCTTCCTTCCAGCTCAGGATACTCCGTAATTCCATGGAACTCTTGCTTGGGCTGACTCGGGTGCTTGAATGATGTCAAACCCTGTTTCCCTGGCTCTCCACCGGGGCTGCAAACACTCGGCACAGCTCGGTGGGGATGGGAGCTGCTGGGTAACGCCCTGCACGAGGCACTTCGGCACCTCCTTTGCCCATTTCCCCGTTATTCCCCCGTTATTTTCCCGCTATTCTCCCATTCTGCCCCTATTATTCCCCCCATTCTGCCCCTGTTCTGCCCCTGTTATTCCCCTTGTTATTTCCCCTTTCTTCTGTTATTTCCCCATTATTTCTCCAATTATTACTCCCATTATTTCCTCCATTATTCCTCCCGTTATTGCTCCCATTATTCCTCCGTTATTTCCTCCTTCTCCCCTCCTTATTTCCCCATTATTCCCTCTGTTATTCCCTCGTTATTCCCCCATTATTTTCCCGGTTATTTCCCTTTTATTTTCCCCTTCTCCCCCCGTTATTTCCCCATTATTCTCCCCGTTATTTCCCTATTACTTCCCCATTATTTCCCCGTTCTTCCCCTGTTATTTCCTCGTTATTCTCCCCGTTATTCCCCCCCTTCTTCCCTCGTTATTTTCCTGTTATTCTCCCTGCTATTTCCACGTTATTTCCCAGTTATTCTCCCATTATTTCTTCGTTATTCGTCCCGTTATTTCCCAGTTATTCTCCCGTTATTTCCCCTTTATTTCCCCATTATCTTCCCGTTATTCTCCCCGTTGATTCCCCGGTTATTTCCCCATTACTTTCCCATTGTTCCCCCGTTATTCTTCCCATTATCTCCCCGTTATTATCCCCTTTATTCTTCCTGTTATTTCCCCGTTGTTTTCCCGTTACTTCCCCATTATTTTCCCGTTATTCTCCCCGTTATTTTCCCATTATTTCCTCGCTATTATCCCCGTTATTCTCCCTGTTATTTCCCCATTATTTTCCCAGCCCGTTCCCGCCGGTCCCGGCCGAGCGCGGCGCGCGGAGCGCGGGCGCCCTCTGGTGGCTGCGGGCGGAGGGGAGGCCGCGGAACCCCCCGAGCCCCGCCGGGCCTGGGGACACACCCAGCCAGGTCTGGGGACACTGCCGGGTTTGGGGACACACCCAGCCAGGTCTGGGGACACTGCCGGGCCTGGGGACACACCCAGCCAGGTCTGGGGACACTGCCGGGCCTGGGGACATGGCTGGGCTTAGGGACACTGCCGAGGAGGCAGCAGCAGGGAGGGACAGCTCTGGCTGTGAGCAGCGCCTGGCAGAGCTCTGGAGTCCCAGAGTGTTTTGAGTGGGAAGGGACCTCAAAGGCCACCCAGTGCCACCCCTGCCATGGCAGGGACACCTCCCACTGTCCCAGGCTGCTCCAAGCCCCAGTGTCCAACCTGGCCTTGGGCACTGCCAGGGATCCAGGGGCAGCCACAGCTGCTCTGGGCACCCTGTGCCAGGGCCTGCCCACCCTCCCAGGGAATTCCTTCCCAATATCCCATCCAGCCCTGCCCTCTGCCCCTCGAAGCCATTCCCCTTGTCCTGTCACTCCATGCCCTTGTCCCCAGTTCCTCTCCAGCTCTCTTGGAGGCTCTTTAGGCACTGGAGGGGCCTCTGAGCTCTCCCCAGAGCCTTCCCCTCTCCAGGTGAATACCCCCAGCTCTCCCAACCTGGCCCCATAGGCTGCTGTTCCGGTGGTCAGGTGGTGGAAGATGGGATGCAGCTCCTACTTGTGTTTAGCAGCATGGAGAGCTGCCTTCCTTCCAAAGGCAGCGCTTACTACCCACTGGGAATGGCTGAGTTAAAGAGTTAAAGTTTATAATAAAACCACAAGGTGCTCTAGAGGTCTTTATTCCCATCTGCTTCTTGTGTGTGTCTGCCACCAGCTCTGGGCTGGGCTGGGCATTGTTTCACCCAGCCTTGAAAACCTCCAGTTGTGGAGAGTCTCCCCAACACTCCTGTGCTGGAGAAAAAGCCTTTCCTAAACATCCCAGACCTCAGCCTGCCCTCATTGCATCCACTGGCCACAGCATCCATCCTCCCAGGACTCCCTCTGCACAGGGAATGTGGGCACCGCCATCAGCTTCACCCCCATCCTGTGTGCTGTGCTCCCCACACGGCTCTTCCAGCTCCCAAAGTGACAGAGGGCATTAAAGTAGGCCCCAGCCTTTCTGCCTGATCAGCTGTGAGCACTCTCAGAGCTAAATGAGTCTCCAAATTTCAGTGCTCCCTGGGGCTACAGCCCAATTAAAATCCAAACAGCCCATAAAGCAGCGAGCTGAGCACAACAGCAGCAGCGCGGCACGAAATGGCAGAGGGGTAAAAAAAATATTAGAGAAGTTTCTTTAATGTGTGTTGCGTCATAAAAGCAATTGTTTAAATGGTTTTTGTGGCGTTCTCAGCAGTAAATACTCCTGGAAAATGAGCTGAGCAAATCCCACCTCCCTCTTTCATTTACTGCCTTGTAAATTGAAGAATTACGGTGGGACTTATGCCCGTGGGTGCCCGGGCACAGCTGCGGGTCCCGGCGCCTCCGGGCGGGGGCGGCCCCGGCCAGCGGAGCAGGAGCGCTCCGGGACTGAGGGCCAGCGGCGGGGTGAGAGGTGTGGGATATGGGATGTGAGATGAGGGATGCGGGATGAGGGATATGGGATATGGGATATGGGATATGGACAGGGCACCGCCTAGCCCCAGCGCAGGCTGCAGCAGCCAAGCCTGGGAGAAGGGGTTCCCTCTGCCCACTCAGGTGAGACCCCACCTGCAGAGCTGCTCCAGCCCTGGGGCCCAGCACAGGAAGGAGCTGGAGCTGCTGGAGCCAGGCCAGAGGAGGCCATGGAGATGCTCCAGGGCTGGAGCCCCTCTGGAACCAGGCTGGGAGAGCTGGGAGTGCTCACCGGGAGAGGAGAAGGCAGCACGGAGAGCTCAGAGCCCCTTGCAGGGCCTGAAGGGGCTCCAGGAGAGCTGGAGAGAGACTGGGGACAAGGGATGGAGGGACAGGACACAGGGAATGGCTTCCACTGCCAGAGGGCAGGGATGGATGGGATATTGGGAAGGAATTGTTCCCTGTGAAGGTGGACAGGCCCTGGCACAGGGTGCCCAGAGCAGCTGTGGCTGCCCCTGGATCCCTGGCAGTGCCCAAGGCCAGGTTGGACACTGGGGCTTGGAGCAGCCTGGGACAGTGGGAGGTGTCCCTGCCATGGCAGGGGTGGCACTGGGTGGGCTTTGGGGTTCCTTCCCACACAAACCATTCCATGATTCTGTGATTCCCTGCAGCCCTGAGCACACTGCAGAGGGCTGGGCTGGGTTGGGCCATGCTCCAGGTCCAGGTAAGAATGACTGGGGTGTCGCCCAGCTGTCCCTGCCCAGGGTGTTGGCCAGATCTCCTTGGCTGGTGCCAGCCATGTCTCTTCCCAACTCTGCAGGAGTTATCACCAGTTGCTCAGAGCTGGGCAGGGAGCCAGCAGAGTTCCCGGGCTCAGCACAGCCCAGGAAGGAGCAGGTCATGGCTGTGTTCCGGGATCCATCCTCTACTCTCCCCCGACAGCCGAGGCTGTTCTTGCCCTTCTAGCCTCCCTAAGCTCCCAGCATTAACACTACTTCCCCCAGGCTGATGAAAGGATAAAAGCTCCGTGTTGTCCCTGGTTTATTTGCTTCCTGGGGGATAATTCAATATATTTAGCTTTCCTCAAGGGTGAGCTTTCCTGGGGCAATCTTTAGCTGGCACTTTGCAGGTTGGTTTTATTGCTCCTCTGCAGGCACTGGGTGGAGAGAGGCTTTATTTTAAAGTCCTTTAACTGCTTCATTATAGTCTTTGTCTGTCATGTCTCCTTTCATATCCACTTTTTCAGCTTTCATTTCCCAGGGCTCCCTCTTATCTGCCTTTAGAGGCAGTCCTTGTAAAAAAATTTTTAAAAAGGAAACTCAAACCCCAAAGCTCTGTCCCTAAGCTGCTCACAAGAGAAAGGCCCCTGCCTCCTTTCAAACCTCTTTTGAGAGGAATAGATCCCAACCTGGCATGCGCCACAGCCTCCAGGAAAGCCCTTGAAGTAAATTAAACCAAATTAGTGTCTATGATATAGATGAGCAGAGGCGCCCCTGCTGGGTCCCTGGCCTTGCCCTTGGCGTAATCCTTAACCCCTATCCCTTGCTCCACTCGCCTCTAATTGACCGTGAAGCACCTGGGGGTGGTTTGGGGGGATCCCATCTGCCCCGTGCAGGGCAGGATCCTACTCTGAGGGGATGGGGAGGGTTTAATAGGCTGAGCGAGGCTGGATAATGAACTACCTTCCACCTCCCCTTCCTTGTGCTCAGTAGCTAATTCTGCTGCTTCGTCTCATTCCCCCTTAATGAGGCCCCCCCGCCCCGAGCCCAGGGACCTCCCAGCCCATCCCATGGCCCAGAGCTGTGCTGGGGGAGCTGCTCCTGACCCCAGCTCAGCCGAGGAGCCCGGCACTGACAGCCCTGCAGGGGGGCTTTCCAGTGTCCCCGGGCTGTGACAGACCCAGGGGGGCTTTCCAATGTCCCAGGGCTGTGACAGATCCAGAGGGGACTTTGCCCGTGTTCCCCGGGCTGTGACAGACCCAGGGGGGCTTTCCAGTGTCCCAGGGTTAGGACAGCTCTGGAAGGTGGGCAGCTCCTGACGGGAGCATTTTCCAGCACCCTGACACTGTGGCAGCTCCTTGGGGACCTTTCCCAAAGGCTCCCCCAGCCCTTGCTGTTCCCCTCCGAGCATTGGAGGGCCCTGCCGCCCTTGGCATGAACGGGGCTGAGCTGTGCCGGGGTTTATTTGGTCAGGACAGGTCGTGATGGGGATTTTGGGGATGTGAGGGGGATTTGAGGCTCCTCTGGCCCTACGTCGGGTTGGGAAAGCAGCACGAGGTGGCCTTGCAGGTTGGGCAGGCTCAAGGGAAGTCCAGGGGTATTTGCATATGCAAATTACATCACACCCGTGCGAGAAAGGATTTATGCTTCCCTCCCCAGTCCCGAAGGCCTGGATCCCCCTGAGCCATCTCCAGCATTTGGGCTTCACTAACCCACAGCAGGGTCACCTGCTCCTCTTCCTGAGGGGTCTCCGAGCAAACCTTGGGGCCCCCCCGGGACAGCTGTCATTGTGCTGGAACATCTTCATACGGTGGCAGCGGGGTCCGAAGGGCTTTGAGCTCAGCTGGTGGCACCAGCTGTGCCCCCTGGCAGGGAGGGACCAGGAGGGCGGGGCTTGGCCAGAAAGGGATGGGAACAGGAGCATGAAATTTGCTGGTAATACTGACTGAATGTCCTGGTCGGGGGGAGGATGTTCCCCAGTCCCACGGCAGCCTGGCAGTGTCATCTGGGGCTGTCCTGCGGTGCAGAGGCAGCGATTTCGTTCCCTGAAAGCACTCGTGCGCACACAGGCTTCAGAAAGGGCTGCATATTTTATGAGCGTGGCTATAAATAAATCACGGCCAAATTAAATCATGAAGCAAGAAGAACCTCCCACGGAGCTGAGAGGCAAGCAGAGTAAATCCCCGATGCCCGGGAATGTGCAGGAGGGGGCGGTAGGTCCCCGCAGCCTGGCCCTGAGCTCTGAGCTAAGAGTGCTGGGACTGGAGCTGAGCATCCCGGACTGGCCGTGTCCCTGGGACCCCCGATGGGGACACTGGTGTCGCAGGTTCTGAACAAGCACCCAGAGCATCCTCCTCCTTTTCCTCCCCTGGGCTGGATGAATAAAGCCACACCCGGGCGTTGGATTTTGCTTATTCCATGTAAGGATTCCCAGACAGGAGGGTTTTTACTTTAAAGCAGCAGCTGAGGATTCACTTCAATACAGACCAGCTCAGACTGTGCTCAGCCTGGCCAGCACAGCCCGCGGGGTTGGTTTTTGGAATTAACTGGTCCATTTGCAGAGTGGATTTGTGTCCTCCCAGAGTCTGGTGCTCAGCCCTTGCTGGGACTATGTGGGGAACTTGCTCAGATCTCATCCAGTCTTGGACTTCTCTGACTGGTGTCTGGAAAAATCCAGCAGTACCATGGTGAGGTTTAATCCAGGGCAAAAGGAAGAGCCAATAAATCTCTATGAAAGCATCGGCCAAGGTGTGCAGTGGGTGAAGGGACTACGGGCAGGGCAGGTGACCCTTGCTCCCAGGTCACACGGGGTTATCTTGAAACATCAGGCATGGAGTGAGACTCCCCTGAATGGAAAACCTGGATTTGTACCTAGGAAATGTAAGGAGAGACCTTTTAGCTGTGAATCAGAGCAGCAAAAGGAATTTCTCCTTGCTGAGGGTGATGGGGGGAATTATTGGTTAAGTGGTCTTAGTGAATTCTTCAGGTGCTCAGAGGGAAAAGACATGAGGAGAGGAAGCAAATGACAAGAATAAGTCTGACTGGCATCTTCCCATGGATCTGCAGGATTTCCTGGTGTGCCAGGGTCACCAGTCACTTGTGCCTTGGTTTTGAGCTTCATGTGAATGGGAGTGCTCTCGATGAACATCCTGCTGCTCTGCACAAACCACTCTCAAGCTTACCCCTTCCCACCAAGGCAGATTCAGCTCTCCCTGTCTAACTGGTGCAGGCATTCAGCCAGAATTCAGCCAGAGCTGCAGCCCCCCAGGACAGCAGGATCCCTCTGTCTGCTGCATCCCCAAAGTGCAGTTCCTGAGCTCACACAGCCAGGGCTGCTCTCTCCGAAGAGCAGCACTCACTCAGGATTTCCTCCTTCTGTGAGAGGCCAAGCTTGGGCTGAGCCAGCAGAGGAGGCTGTGCTGCAGATGGAGTGGGACTGGCCCGAGGGCAGCACTGCCTGCACCCCTGCCCTCTTCTCCTGTGCAGGGTAGGTGTGCTGGGCTGGGACACTCAGGTGGCCGTGGGGGGATGCCAGAGTGTGTCCTGCCCCTGGACCAGCCAATGCTAAGCTGTAGCTGTCCTTGCCAAGAGCAGAGTGACAACAAATGCAGCAGAAGTGGCCTCAGCAGGGCTGCCCAGGCACAGGGATGCTGGATGCTGGATGCTGCCCTCTCCTCAGAGCTCCCAGGTGCCTTGTCTGAGCCTGGAGCACTGCCCACGTGAGCAGGGCAGGTGGGCACTCTGACTGAGGATTGGCTGTGGGAGGCCCAGGGGCATTGGAATGCTGTGGCTCCAGCTCTGCTTCTGGTGGCAGGACATTAGGCAAGCAGGTCCCACGATGTGGCCCTTCCCTGCCATGGAAATCAGGTGAGGAGCACGTTGGTGGCCATGGTAAACTGCAGCAGAACAGGGAACTCATGGGACTGTGCCTTTCCCTCGTCCTGTGTGTTCTGGTCTCCAGAGTTACTGTAAATAATAGATGGGGTGGCAGGGGTGAAGCAGGAGGGTAAGTGACTGCACAGGGTGGCACTGGTGTCCCGTTAAGCAGCTGGGATGGCTGGATCCCAGCAGTGCCCTCCAAAACCCGAACAGGGGAGCTGGGGCAGTGGGGAGAAGGGGTGGGGATCCCCAAGTGCTTAAATATTCTAATCACTCCATCTTCTGGGAGATAATACTTTTAATTTTCGCCACACAAAGAATATATCTTGAACCAGAAGGGGTTTGCCTAATTCATCATACTTGCTCTGCACACAATACCAGGACTGACAAGCAGAACATTTTAAAATGAGAGAAGTGGACATAATTAATGCTCATGAATTGCAAACGCTTCTTTATTAAAGGCTTTTGCTTGCCCCAGGACCATCTGCTTCATATCACTGGGCTGGGGTCCTCAGGCTATAATAACTTGCAGCTTTAATAATTTTACCTCTTAATTAAAGCTCATCTCAAAGTGCAGGAGAACAGACATGTTCCAAGCCCAAATCTGATTTTTAACGGAGCAAACCTTGAGGGATGGGTAATAGAATTTGCATCTTTTCCTTCACGACCTCCCTGCAGCGAGGCTGAGTGAAGCTGCGGCCTGGAGAGGACCACAGCATCAGTATTCTGCACTGTTGGGATTTTAGGGGCTGCAGGATCAGGAGCTGTGCTCCTGCTGGGGTGGCCACACACCCAGTGCAGGGGGTGGAGAGCAGAGGGGTCCCTGCTGCCCTCCCAGCCCTCGGGGCATGGAGCCCTGGCAGGTGGGGAGCCCTGGTGCACCCCATGCCTGGATCTCTGGCTGAGGCATTGGCAACGCTTCTGCCTGAGCACGGGGAGGCTGATGGCAACGTCCCCCTGCAAGGGGATGCCAAAGCTGTGTTCCCTGGAGCTGACTTAGTAAAGCCCAGGGCTGCAGGCAGGGTGGTCCCGCCTTAGCCTGGTGCTGCTGGGCCTTGGGGCACCCCATGCAGTGGACCCCAAACCTTCCCAAAGCTGACACCATCCACAGCTGCTCTCCCCACGGATCCAGGGGGATCTCCCCCACTGGGGGGCTGTGCTCCACGGGGATGGGATGAGTTGACAGCCCATGAAATATGGTGGATTAATTCTCACTTCATTGTGCCAGACACGAGGCTGAAGGTCGAGGTCCATTAAGAAAACCGGGTATGAATTAGTGCCCTGCACTTCACACGTCGAAATCTTCTTACGGACAGAACATTTCACTGGATATGTTTTAATTATTTATGTGTTAATTGAGTGCTGTAGAACTTGATTCAGTGAAGGCCCATTAAGAAGGAAGAGTTTGGGTTTTGAATGACACTTTGTTTGTCCAAATTGAAAAATCAATAAATAACCTAAGAACCACAGAGACATCTTGATCCTCTCCTCTCCTCTCCTCTCCTCTCCTCTCCTCTCCTCTCCTCTCCTCTCCTCTCCTCTCCTCTCCTCTCCTCTCCTCTCCTCTCCTCTCCTCTCCTCTCCTCTCCTCTCCTCTCCTCTCCTCTCCTCTCCTCTCCTCTCCTCTCCTCTCCTCTCCTCTCCTCTCCTCTCCTCTCCTCTCCTCTCCTCTCCTCTCCTCTCCTCTCCTTTTCTTCACCTTTTCCTTCCACTTCCCCGTTTCTCCCATCCCCTTCCCTCTTTCTCTTTCCCCTTTGCCCTTTCCTTTTTCTTAGTGGCTGAAATGTTCCAAGTAAGCCACAGACTAAAGTGTCTCAGAGTGACCTGACCAACTCCATCAGCCTGGGAAAGACGCAGGGACAGACAGAGCTGTGCTCCGGGTGGGGGAGATGCGAGCCCTGCTCCAAGGGGATTCCCAGGGGAGCAGAGCCCCTTCCCCAGGGAGTGCCCAGGGCCTCCTGCCCCAGCAGCAATTCCAGCTGGGTTGGGAAGCAGCTCCGGACAAATTCCTGCGCTATCCAGGCATGTCCTGGTGTGGGTTTGCTCCTGGAGAGCCCTTGTCCTATCCTGCTGAGCCCCCTCAGAGCAGGAAGAGGCTGCGATGCTGCAGGCAGCAAACACTCAGCATCTGCAGCAGAGCCAGAGCACTACAATCGAGTCGTGCCTTTCCTTTATATTCTTGGAAGTTCTGAGGAAAACATTTATTTTAGTCGTTGCGACAGTTTCCTTTTGTTTTTGTTTTGCTGACTGAAGCAGCTGCTTTTCAAAAACGTTTTAAAGAGCAACCTTCTGGTTTTGGTTACAGAAAACAAAACTAACAGCTGCTTTTCTGTAACCAAAATTTACTTTAAGGAAAATTCATGCTTTTAATGAAAATTGGAACAAATGATTGATCATAGTTTTGTTGTTTTTGTTTTTTTCCTGCAGAAATTGTAATTTCCAGTGATACGTCTTCAGCCAAATTTCCATTTGGATGGGGAGTGCACAGCCAGCTCTGCCGCTGAGTTTCTGCCTGTCTGGGCTCACCCAAGAATTAGGGGATGTCTGTTTGGATCTGTGACCCTGCAGGATGCAAGGAATCACCCAGGGGAGCCCCTGCTCCCGCTGGCTCCAATTAAAACCATGGGAGTGTGCAGGAAGGTGGCTCTGCAAGGAAAGTACTTGTGGACAAGGAGCTGTGGCACTGGGCTGAACCAGGCTGCAGTTCAGACTTCCACTCATTGATTATAGTTAATTTTTGCCCCTCAAAAGGAATCCCCCTTGAAAGGGGATGGACAAAAAACCTGTTTTCTTCCTGTGCTTGTAGTGCTGGCTTCCTTCACCAGAGACACAGGGGCAGAGGTTCCTGGCAGCTGACTTCTCCTGAAGCTCATCCATTGTGGATGGAGCTGGCTGGGAAGGGCTGTCCCCACGAGCTCTCGGTGGTGTTGTGTCTCTAAGAGCCTTCAGTCTTGCTCCAGGAGAAGGTTCCCACCACCTCCGTGCATTTACTTTCTGTGCTTCCCACCCTGTGCCCAATGTCCTTCCAGCTCCTGAAATGGGTCCTTTTGACAAAACTGGGTCCCTGACACAAAATTCCTGACAAAACAATAAAACAGCAGAAAGAATATTGCCCATATTGAGCTCCAGACCATGCCCAAAGTCTTTTCATCTCTTTGGGGACATCGATACTGGGCATGGAATAAACTACCAGGCACTCAAACCCACTTGGGCTAAACAACCCAAGGGATCTCCAATTCTTTATCTCCAGTGATTGTATTGGACCCTTTGATGGCTGCTGGGCAGGAGCTCTGCTGGAGCAGCAGGGGACACTCCTGTCCCTACTGTCACCAGGGCCAAAGGAGGGCAGGTGGGCTGGGAGGGAGGAACAGGCTCCTTGTGGGGACTGAGTGGAAGGCTTGGAGCTGAAACCTTGAGTTTTCCCTCTGCCCTCCCCCTGGGACCATGGCCCTGTCCTGCTATCCCTGAGTTGGGGACACCACAGCAAACCCAGGGGCTCAGAGAGAGCTGGCTCTGTCACCTACCTGTCACCCTTTGGTTACGTCCAGGGATCCAGGGACAGCCACAGCCCCTCTGGGCACACTGTGCCAGGGCCTGCCCCCCTCACAGCCATCCAACAGAGGGTGGGAGGCACAGAGAAATTACAGAAGGTAAATTAATCTTTCCATTTCTCTCCAAATGAGTTATTAATCATATCTCATTTACATATTCATTAACCATAATACACACCATATTTTTATTAATGTGGCAAAGAAACAATTACCAGTGAAAAATGGGTTGTCTGTTTATTTTATACAAGGATCTTGTTCCTCATCTGCATGAGTTAAAAATTGATGGTTTTTCTTGCCACACAAAAAAGAAACTGCTGGGGATGTGTCCCAGCCTGAGCTCATGGAAAGGGGTGTTTGGATGAGCAACTGGGAATCAAAGCCACTGGCACTGGGGGATTTTCTTCTTTTTGGCCAGGAATGGGTTATTCCAAGTCAATCCTGGGCTGGGACAAGGGGGAGCAGCCTGGAGCAGGGATCTTCCATCCAGTGCTGCCTCCTGTTTGAAAGGTTTCAGAAGGTGCCTTGGGAAGGTTCTGCAAACCAGCACAGAAATCCTCTCTGTGCATTTCCACTCAAGCAAGAGAAATGTGAGGAGTAGAACTAAGAAATGAATATTCAAAGCCCAGTTCTGAATTGATTATGAAGGAGAGCCATCCAATGGTCAATAGTTTCTTTTATTCTCATGGAAGTGAACTGAAGTTCTGGGTTAAAATTCCTGAGGAGCTACATCCCCAAGTCCTTCCCACTTCCCTCCCTGCAGTTTTATGATGAAAATACTGGATTTCAGTACATTTTTTGGTGAATCAGGCATGAGCCACTAATTTAAAGGGGAAACTTTGTTTTTTCCCATTGCATTGCCATTTCTTTGGTTCATAAGTTTAAACTGGACTTAAGCAAAATGATGTGGCAGAGAAAAAATATATTGTTGATTAAAATCTTGTATTTTGAGGTCCTATGGATGACTTGTAGTGTTGGGACCACACTGGGAATCAGGGGAGCTCCCTTTGCAGCCCCAGCAGGGCTGTGGTACATGGGCATCAATTCCTTTCTCCAGAGGACACACATCTTGTACAGCTCTGTCAAAGGTGCTCTTCATCACAGGGCTTTGCTTTATTAATTACAGCAAAACTGCTTTCCTGCAGTTTGGACCAGCACATGCCAACACTGCACTAACCCCAAAATCACAGGAACATCACACAGTGCCCAGCAGGATCAGCTTGTAACCAGTGGGTATTGCTGTTCTCACTTTCCAAAGGGGAAAAACATTGAATGCCTCTGAGCAGCCTGGGGTTTGAATGAAATTATCTTTAACATCCCTTCCAACCCAACCCAACTCCACTCATTGCATGATTCTGTGATTCTCTTGATGGCATAAATTCCCTGGGCAGGACGAGTGCCAGTGTGCCCACACAGCACAGCCCAGCAGTGCCTTGCCATGGCTGGACCCAAGTGCTGCCACCACAAACACGGCAGCTGCTATGCCAGTGACCCTGAGGGCTTTGCAGGACTGACTTTCTCTGCCTTTATTCTGGCCAGTCCATCAATCCTGTGACAGGAAATCACCTTCTTTATAAAGTTTGTGATTACTGGGCTACCTGAATTCCCCGAGCCTCCCACCTTCTCTCCTCCTCACTCCAAGGTGCCACCTCTGGCTCGGGACCTGAGTCCCTGTGAGGTGGTCCCAGCTCCCAGCTCAGCACAGGAACCTGTTTTGGCAGGCTCAGGCCCCATTCCTGCAGAGTCTGGCGGCAGCAATGCCTTTCCAATCCAGCTGCAAGGAACGTGCCTCTGTCGGATTTGCTGCCCGGGCCATTCCCAGCGAAGCCCAGAGATTTATCAGCAGTGAAGCTGAGGCAGCCAGTTGTCATCAACTCCATTTCTGCATCATTATCAGCCCTGTTAAACCCAAGTCATCTCCCCCTGACCACTGCCCCCAAGCATTTCTTCCCTCCTTTGTTTCCATCAGTGCTTTTCTTCTGTCCCAAGCCCTTAAACAACCTGGACTGCGACGAGCTGGCGATGGCACAAAAACACATCCGTTCCAAGGGAAAATATTGATGTTTCTGCGTCATCCCGTGGCACATCTGGGGTCCCAGGGGCCCAAATACCAGCCCTGCCCAGCTCGCCAGGCCAAGGGAAGCAGGAGGAAGAAAAATAAATGTGATGACAGTTGGGCTCTTGCAAATGAGTCGTGGTCTGAAAGAAGCCAGAATAAGCATCTTGTACTGACTCACACACAGGGCTGGAGCGACAGTGAAAGGGGGAACGTGCAGCGTTCACACCATGGGGGCAAAGGTCTGCAACATGAGCAGCACCGCTCAGAGAGGCAGATTTCCTGCCTAATAATGCTCCAGGAAATACCTGGGCACTTGCTGCTCAGCCGTGTCCAATGCCTGCTGTGTGGAGCAGGAGGAGGGAGAGTGGGAATGCTGCAGCAAAGGCACCTCCAGCCCAGCTCTGGGCCAGCACAGCCCTCGTCCAGGTGTGTGCCTGAGCTCTGGAAGCCTTCACAGGTCCCTTGTATTTTGGCCATTGTGCTTCAGCCTGAGCTGTCTGGCCTAAAACCCACTCTAACCTCATGCACAGAGATGTGCTTTGAGCCTGAGCTTGGGTTCAGCTGCTTCCAGAGGGACTGAAATGGGCTGTTCACAGGGACTTCAACTCACTGCTGACGGGCTCTGGGCTCGAGGACAGGCTGCTCCTGAAGGCAGGAGGATTTTGTCTTCATCTCCTTTGCAATGAAGAGTTAACTTGGACTTCGGACGAACAGCATAGTTTGGGGTTTATTGTCCTTCAAGGCCACCAAGCAATTCCCTGGGCTGCTTTTTCCAGCCTTTTTAGTTATTCTCTTTTGTCTCCTTCCTGCACACCATGAGACTCTGGGTGGTTTGTGCACACTTGTCTGTGGCTCAGATGTCCGTGGCCCTCTCCATTCCTCCAGCATCTTTGGGTTCCAGCTCCACCAGAAACCTGAAAAACTTCTCCAGCAATGTCAGAAAGCTCCTGCAGTTGATATTTATTAAGGCTTTTGCTGCCTGTAAGAAATATGAAAGCCACTCTGCAACTGATTGGTCTGATCTGTTTTGCTCTGTGCTTTCTTGGCCAGGTTGAGATTTGGCTTGAATTAATGAAATCTGGAATTCTCTTTTGAGCAGCAGCATGGTCAGTCACAGCTTCTGGCCAGAGACAAAATAAAGGCAGAGCAGGACCAGGCAGTGAGGGCCAGGTGAGATTCTCACCTGAGCCCTTGTCTGTCTCACCTGCACTGTGGTGGCTTCCAGAGATCCTTTCCAACACTGGACAGCTAAATCCATGGTCAGCAACTGCAATTGGGTTATTTATGCACCATCTGCATCCAGAGCCACATCTGCCCCGCTTGTTTGGGGACAAGTCACAACTCCTGCCTTCAAAGCAGAGCCAAGCTGCCAAGTTTCAGCACAGTTCCTCACATCCACTAAATCTGAAGAGGGCTCCCTGTCTGCTGCTACACCCCCTCCAAATCCTTCTTACCAAATCCTTTTTATCACAGCTGCCCTTCCCACAAATCTGCCACGGCAAAAAAACAGCCTCGTCCCACTCTTGGTGCCCATGTTAATCCGTGAAAGGCATTGGGGAGATGTGTCAGAGCTCCTGGCAGCTCCAGACCTGCAGGGCTGCACTGCCAAGTGGGAGCTTTCAACCAAAAAACCTCGACACATTTCTCCTGCAGGCAAAGAGACCGAGGTGGGGTGAAATGTGGGAGCAGACGGTGGCTCTGGATGACAGCAAGGAGCTGCTGAATCACCAGCCCCTGCTGGGCGCTGGGGAGGGGTGGCAGAGGCAGAGTTGATGGGAAGATGGCAAACCCTGGCACACTGCAGGGGCTGGGCTGTGTCTGGGCAGAAGCCTCAGATGGAAACCAGGCTCAGAACCACTGCTTTCAAAGACACTTGGAGTCATGTCATGGGGAAGAAAAACTGCCCAACCATGCTTGCAAGACTGAAGCTGTTCAGTCCTACAGCACAGGCATTTGTGTTTGGGTTACTGGTCCTGTCCTCTCTCCTTCAGGAATTACCTTTTCTGGCCTTTTTCTGCCTCCAATCAGAGCCTTTCACCTGTGATTCTCCTGCTTGTATGAGAGAGTATCTAAAAAGGGTGCAAATAGTGCCCCACTCACTGGCACTGCTCTGCTGCTCCAGGACTGGTGTCTGTAAGGCAGCACACCCCAGATTTCACACCAGGGAACCCAGCAGTGAGCTCAGGGGACACATCCATGTATCACACCCTTGGAACAGGCCCTGACCTTCCACTGACAACAACTCACACCTGAAGTGTTATTCAGGGCAAGGCTGCAAAGTCTTGGTGATGAATCTTCTTTTTAGACCAGGTGGGAAAATGAGGGCTGGGGTTAGGAGCTCCCCTCTAAATCCCAGCAAAGCCAGGTGAAAGCCTTTGTCTCCCTGTTCACCAGACCACGCTGCTCCCTGGGGAGGTCCTCAGGGAGGTTTTGGCTCCTGGGGAAGACAGAACTGTGACTTTTCAAATCAAGAGCCGAGGGAAACACTCACATTTTCCCACAAGCTGGAGCCAGGGAGCTGTTGAGCTGTGAGGTCATGCTCCAGGAGATGCTTGTCCCATGAGCTCACTCGGGGATGGGGAGGGAGCAGGTGGCTCTGTCCCACACGTTGGGCTCGATGGGCTCCTCCAAGCACACCCTGAACCCTCCCCTTGCAAAGAGACCAGTGAGGACAACATCCCAGGGAAAAGGGAGTGGGAAATGTTCCCCTAAAGTAGTATTTTTTTTTTTTAAGCTAAGGAAGTAATTATCAGCAAAGTGGGAAGCTTATGGTTGAAAACCATTTGGGTTTCTTTCAAAGAACATTTCCAAATGGAACATGGGAGTGTTTAAGAAAACACCTCAAAGCAAGACACAACTTGGAAGTGGCGTTTAGGGGTAATGAAACAGCTCAAATCACGCTGGTCCATTACTCGTGACAAGAGAGATGAGGAGTTGCTGAGCACCCCTGTCGAGGAGAGGCTGAGCTCGGTAAAACAACGTGCCTGGAACAATGAGCTCATGTATCTGTCAGCACGGGCTCCACATCCCGTTTGCACACGCTGGCTGTGCTGACAGCCCAGCCTGGACTCTGCAGAGAGCCCCCAGGGCAGCACAGCCCAGGGAGATTTCCCTCAGCCTCCAGGAGCTGTGCTTGGGGCCTGCTTGTGCAGAGCTGGGAACAGGGGCTGGACTGTGTTCAAGTTTTCCCACTGCCTAGTCCTAAATTTCAAGTTTTCTGCTGGCCTTGCAAGTTGTGCTGAAGAATATTGCACTGATTTCTGTTTGCACCAGGCCCAAGCCAAGCAGCAGCATCTCTCACCTGCTGGGAATCATTTGTACCACGAAGCTGTTGATGGTTCTGTCTCATGGCCTGTTCCTGAATATCAGTGGTGGGAACAAAAGGAATAAAAGCCAATCCATCCTAGTAACAGGCAGATTTCTTCTGGGGCTTGGCACTGAAATGTGGAATTTCAGCAAAAGGACCTTCTTACCTCAACAGCTGAACAAAACACCACAGTCTGATGGGTTTTGTCATGACAAAAGCTGCATTTTGCAGCTGGATTGGCAGTTTTCTATAAGATGTGTGCTGTGATGCCCTGGGATTATTTCCACAAGGAACAAGTGGAGATGTGTTGGATTGTTCTGAGGATGTGACTCAGCTCCAGGCTTCCATCAAAGCTTCAGTTCAGCAGCTTTTCTGCAGGCTGGAATATGGCAGGGAAAGGGCTGTGACCCAGGGCGAGGGCCCAGCTCTCCTCTTCAGGGCTGTTGATCACCCCTGGGGACAGGAACGTGCTGCTGTGACTCCTGGTAGGCAAGAGGAGCATCTTGGGACCTGTTGAACAGAAGAATTTTAATTGGCATTATTAAAATGTTTTGCATGACATCCAAAACTGGGGATGTAATTTGGGAAACAACCCTGTAATTTATGCCTAGATATTACTTGGCACATTGGCTGCTCCGTGACAAAGGGAACTGAGAGGGAACAATATTCCACCTTCTTCTTGCTCCTCCCACCATCTGCTTGCAATGTTCCTGCCTGAGCACATAAAAACATTTGTGTCCAGAGGAACTGGCCCAGCTCATCCGGCTAAATATGAACCATGTCAGAGTGATTACAGGAGAACAGGGCAAAAATGGCTTAAACATCCAGCCCCCCTCATTAATAGCTTGTTATTGGCACCACTGATGTGTGTTACCATCCCACACTACGCTCAGCCAGTACATAAATGTTTTCCTTAGCATATTTTTAATGTTGCTAATTTATCTGTTACTGTCACACTGGGGCTGTTAGCTTTGAACAAATGGCTGTTATTAATCACTGGAGAGCTGTTAGACACCACAGCCGTGGTGTTAAATCAGCTCAGGAGTAGCACTTGTAGGAATATTCAAACAGAAATATAAAATTGCCTTGGTGCTGGGCGTGTGGTTGACGCCTGTGGGATGAGAACCACGGAGTGCCTGCAAATGCTGCTGCTGTGTGCCCAATGTGCCCAGTGGAAATTCCCTTCTCTGAAGAGTAATTTCATTTTAAGACCTTATTTATTATGAAGTTGCTTTGAGGTGGAGTTGAGCAGTGTGGCTGTGCCGTGCTTGGGGGGTTGGGGCTCTCCGATCAGCAGAGGGTTTGTGTTCCCTGGTTCCCCTGCCGATCTGCTGATGCTGGGGAAGGACAGGATCAATATGATCTGCTGTCTCTGGGTGAGGAGGGGGTTAATTCTCTGTACGAAGCTCGGCTTTCTGGGAGGCTGTAACAGTCTGCTCATCTCTCCTGGGCACAGGCAATACCCCCGATGTTTGTGAGATGGGAAAAGCAAAGATCTCCAATGCAGTCCAGGCTGCAGGAGAATTTGGCTGATATTCTCCCTGTTTTCAACTTTATTTTCATCAGGAAAAACTGAGCTACAGGGACATGAGCATCTTAAACAGCACTAAGCTGGTCTCAGACCCAGATGTCCCTTTCAGTGCCCTGCTCTCACCAGTGTCAGCAGGACACCCCCGTTTCTCCAGTCTCTGGCACAACAGGTTCTCTTTAAAATGATGGCAAAAACAGAATCAGAGAATCCCAGAGTGGTTAGGGCTGGAAGAGACCTTAAAGATCACCCGGTGCCACCCCTGCGATGGCAGGGACACCTCCCACTGTCCCAGTGTCCAACCTGGCCTTGGGCACTGCCAGGGATCCAGGGGCAGCCACAGCTGCTCTGGGCACCCTGTGCCAGGGCCTGCCCACCCTCCCAAGGAAAACTCCTTCCTAAAATCCAAACTAAATCTTTCCTCCTAAATAATAGTTGTGGGTTAGACCTGCACACTCTGGCTGGGAAGCATCTCTGCAGATCAGGAACTTCCCAGGACTGAATGGAGATAAAAAGAAGATGGAGCTGAACGGAAGGAAGGGAACTTCCACAAGAGCTCATTCAGAGGGGAGATGTTTTAGACAAATCATTTGGGGTTTAATGGATTTGTGTTTTCCAGCAAGACATTGATTAATGAGAAACCTTTGATTCATGAGGCCTGCTGGACTCACAGACCCATGAAATATATGACTGCTGTAAGGGAGGTGCCAAAAAGCAGCCGTGAGTGGGAGATGCCTGGTGGTCACCTATGGTGCTCCACAAATGTTTCTTCAACTGAAAACAAATGGAATTTGGCACAGTTTTATTGCTGTTTTGGAAAGCCTGCTGTAATTTTTTATCTTCTCCCTCCTCTCTGTAAGCTGAGTCCATTTGGAAGGTGAAATCCCAATAGCAGAGTGCTTTTGTCATTAACCTTGTGGAAAACTTCAAAGGGAAAACTTTGCAGGGATTTTGGGGTCCCATGAAAATGTTGTAGCCCAGATCTGGTACTGACATTTCTCAAATCCACTGTAACTTCACAGCTTTCTATGGCTTCCACTAACACTGGCTCTGTACCTGTACCCTCTGCACTTCAGGAGAGTTATCCAGGGAAATTCCTCAAAGACTGGGAATTAAGAGCAGGTCTCTGCTTGGAACAGCCCCACAGAGCCCAGTCACCAGGGGCTGCTGCTGAACAGACTGAGAAAAGGCACTTTTCTCTAATTTTGGCCGTTTTCTCTCCTTTTGGCACTTCCTGCAGAGTTTTCCCATACTGTCAGTGGTCTGGGCACACGTGGGTTGGAGGTGTGCAGGGAGCTGAAAGGCTCTTCCTTCCCAAATGTCCCAGTGCTCCTGCTGCATTCCATGGATTGTGAGCAGCTGCACAGAGGTGCAGCCCAGGGCTCTGTGCTGCCTCTGACTCCTGCGTGTTTGCCTTGTGCTTCTGTCACTGATTGGAAACATCAAGCTGGGTTCTCACGTTTGGGATAAACCTAATTGGGGGCCTTTCTCAAAAACCCACTGTGCAAAGGCAGAGCAGCCCCCAGAGAGGACCCAGCCTGACCTCCTGCATAATTCAGGTCCGAGATTCCCACAAATCCTGTCTGTGTTAAGGTGCTCATGTGGGACTGAACACGTGTAGGGACAGCCAGGATTTCAGAGTCTGCACTTCTTCAACCAAGATTTCGCAATTTGCACTTCTTTCCAGACAGTTTTGTTTAACTTTTGGTGGGCAGCCACTAAACCTTGCTGCATCTTTGCCTCTTGGTTTTAGAGCTTTCTCTGGAAGTTTTGTGATCGGTTTCCTTCTCTGGTGAACAAGCTCAGGAAATGGAGCATCCCAAGGCTGGGCCTTTGCTGTCATCACTGTTTCCCATCACAAAGCTCCCCACACCAGACAGCTGCCTCCCAAATCCTCCTCTGGCCATGCAATTAGTGGAAGTGAGCAGAGGATGGGAGATTTTTCCTTAACACACAGCATCATTTTCTCCCCTTGAGAAATTAATTCTGTGTTGGTTCCAAATGGGTGGCCCCAAAGATAGCAACCTTTCTCTAAACAAGGTCCCCTGGGGTTCCCCAGCCATCAAACCCTTTTCCAGGCTGCTACATGAGTGTGCCACGGCTTGGTCTTACTGTAGAAAAGGCACAGGGATGCTCTCCCTCCATGGCAGGCAAGTTTGCTGCCAGTTCTAACCTTTTCTGGGCCTCAGAAGAGAGAATGGTGTACCAGTTGTTTTAAAAACCTTACCAAATTTCCACTGAGATTCTCCCCCACTCAGAAAAAAACCCAAACCAAACCAAAACTAAACCAAAACAAAAACAAACAAACAAAAAAACCCCAAAAAAACAAAATAAAAATCAGTTGAACTCTCAGTCTCTAGGTGCTCCCTTGGAAGCAGCTGCTCCCCAGCACCTCCCTATTTGAGAGCAGTGTTAGGGTAAGGAACTCTTCCGGAAGGTTTCCACCCTTTCTCTCCTCAGGACACATTTCTGGCAGCTTGCACTGGAGATCCCCAAGTGCTCTGTGCTGGCTGCTGGGCTGTGGAGTTGCAGGCAGGTAAAACACAGACAGAACACATTAACTGCCTCATTCCTTTACGCCCAGGCTCTTTTCTGGCTCCTAACAGAAACCCAAAGCTGGCCTTTCTTTAAACTCAGATCTAAACAGTAGCTGCTACAACATATTAGGCTGGAGAATGAGCTCTGTATGAAAGATGAAGGGGAAATGATAAATTTCAAAAATTATCTCAGTGGATCCTAACTTAAAAGCATCTGTAGAAATTCATTGCAAGTAATATGCTCCTAATTATTCATTTTCCTTGGCACTGGTTAAAGAACCAAGTAAGGCTTCTGTCTCTTTATATTTCGTCTGTTATTGTTTGAAAAAGGCCAGGGGAACGCCAGCCTTGGGCAGAAATGATATTCCCCCTTATATCCACACAGCCATATTCCAGCAGCCCCAGGAAAGGGGGATATAATCAGCAGCAGCTGAGAGACAATGACGTTTTTATGGAGCTGCTGGCAAACCTGCGGTGGGAGAGAGCCTGACGAGCCCTTGGCTTCCCACCACATTCCTGCGAGAGCTGGGGCAGCTCCCAGCTCCTCCCAGCCCTGGAATCAGCTCCTGTTGGCCACACAGCAGCTGCTGGGGCTGGGGCAGCAGGAGTGAGCACAGGACAGGGACAGAGAAAGGGAAAGGGACAGGAGCAGGGACAGGAGAAGGACAGGGGCAGGGACAGGGACAGGAGCAGGGACATGGACAGGTCTCAGTGCTGGAGCTCCTGGGAGGACACCAGAAGTCATCCTCTGCCTGTTTACCCAGGCTAGCAGTGGGAGCCCTGGCGTCTCCATCCAGGCTGTCCCCATCCCGAGGCCCTGGGGCAGGAGCACAGCTGGGCTCTGCTGGGGAGGGCCACGTGGAGGGAGCAAACTTGTTTTTTCACCTCAGAGGAACCAGTCATGGGGATTCAGCTGGTCTGGCAAAACTAGAGAAGATTTCATTCATAGAATCATGGAATGGTTTGGGTTGGAAGGGATCTCAGAAGCTCATCCAGTGCCACCCCTGCCATGGCAGGGACACCTTCCACTGTCCCAGGCTGCTCCAAGCCCCAGTGTCCAACCTGGCCTTGGGCACTGCCAGGGATCCAGGGGCAGCCACAGCTGCTCTGGGCACCCTGTGCCAGGGCCTGCCCACCCTCCCAGGGAACAATTCCTGCCCAATATCCCATCCAGCCCTGTGTCAGTCTGAAGCCATTCCCTGTGTCCTGTCCCTCCATTCCCTGTCCCCAGTCCCTCTCCAGCTCTCCTGGAGCCCCTTTAGGCTCTGGAAGGAGCTCTAAGCTCTCCCTGGAGTTTTCTCTGCTCCAGGCTAAACAGCCACTGCTATCTGTCTTTTTTTCAAGGTCTTATGCTTGAATAGCAGAAGAGACCTGGGTTTGTTCCCATGGGCACCTTCCAGGCTCTGAGGGGTAAATCCAGCTCTGCCCTTTGCCTGGTTAGGGCTGTGGGACAGATCCAGAGTCTCTCAGCACCAAGTCAGTGCTGCAAGTCCTTCCCCCCAGCTCTTCCTGGTGACACTTCATGTGATGTTGATTATTTTTCTTTTGGCCTGACAGAAGCAGAGTCAGTGGTTTTCTTTCTGTCTGGAAATCACCAACCCCTCCTCATGTGTTCAGCCATCCTGCCCAGGCTGCCAGCCCTGCCAGGGGGGCTCTTTGCTCCAGAACCCTCAGCACTTCTCCACGGTTTGTGTCCTGCTCTCACCTGAAAGAGCCACTGCTATTCTGCTTTTTGCCCTGAGCAAAGCCATGTGTGCAACTTCTGCCTTTACAAAATCCCAGGGTCTTGGGAAGTGTCTGCTCCTTGCCAGCTGCTGTCCTCTGTAAATAATAAACATTAAAGTCTTAACAGTCTCAAGCAGTTGCAGGCACCTCAGCTTAATTCAGAATAGATGAGATGAAGACAATTTTAGGGGAAAAAATTTGATAAATTGTAAATAAAATATTGAGATTCATCTAAACATTAGAGACCAAATATTTCTGGGGTTTGGCAGCTGACAAGTTAAACATTTCAAGCCGTTCTTTGGCAATTCAAGTAGAAGAGAATTAGCTGCATGGTCAAAACTAATGGGATCTGCAGTATTTTCCCTCTGACTAGTTGGCATGTTCCATTTCTCAGCTGTCAAAGACTTGAAAGATTTGTACTTTGACAGAAAACCCTCAGAATACCACCAAGATGAACATTTCCATTGGCTCAAATGAGTCTGGTTTGGAAATGCCTTGAATTGAAAGTTTTCATGGTCTCCAGCTGATGGCCCATTGCTTCAAATCCTGACTTCTCTGAGGTTTACTCAACCCCACACCCTTTTCCCCAAAAGCAGCTTGTGTACCTCAGGCAGCTGAGGTCATGTTTAAATCCCCCCTGAACACAGGCAAGTTTTGCCAGTTTAAGAGTGTTGGGTTTGGGGTTTTTGGGTTATTTTTGTGTTGCTGGAGCCCTAATTGCAGCCCTTGGAAGTGCTGCCAAACGATTTCCCACTGGCACTGTTCTTTCCTCCAACACGTGGGAAGTCTGGGGCATTCAATATTCTCACTTAATATTTAGTGGGAGCAGAGTCCTGGTATCTGACAGCTCCGTTTGCCCTCTGCAAATCCAAGGAAAAGTGTGGGAGCAGCACCTTTGGGCAGGACAGGAAGGCCCAGGTATGGACAGGGCGGGGGAGCCCCCAGCCTTGCAGACATGCCAACATGAAAACCTGTTCCCAATTTCCTACTGAAAGTCCTAATTAACAAAAGGAATGTTCCCAGGATGCAGAGCCCCAGGACCTGTCACACACCAGGGTCCCCATGTGCCTCTGATCTCAGCACCCTCCCAGCCCTTCCTCCAGTCTTCTCCTCCTGCATCCTCAGGCTTTTGTCCTCTCCACACCTTGGCGCCCATCCTTTTCCCACAGAGCCATTGTTTCCTGCTTCACCCAGGCATGTTTAGTGCCAAGTTTCACTCCAGGGCTCCCACACGAGTGTGACCCCTTCCCATGGCATGACAGGTGACAGGAGAGCTGAAAAAGGGAAGAGAAGATTTGCATGGACCTCTTTTCCCAGGTGTTCCCTGGATTTCCCAGTTATCTCCCACCAGCTCCACGCAGTCCTTACATTTGGTGGCCCCTTACTCTAAACCATCCCTTCCTTCCCCTACTATCCTGAACTCACTTCAGGATCCTTTCTTGCCCATTTGGATTTGCCCTGAAGTGGTCAGCTGTTGCACTGGATGGTCATGGTAGATCCCTTTAACCCAAACATTCTGAGTGATTGCCTTGCCTTGCCTTGCCTTGCTGGCTGCAGCAGGACCTGCCCATGGCACAGGGACAGTGCCCTCAGCACCTGATGGTTGTGGCTTCCCTGAGCACAGATCCAGTAGCACTCCTGGACTCTGTTTCCTCAAGCTTCTCCCCCAATTTTCCCCAAAATCAAGTGCACCTGTCCAAGGAGATCTAGAGGATTCTTTGAAACATTATAATTTCCTCTCCTTTGGATAGGAATATTTGATGAGTGCAAGAATAGTTTTTAATTCACTAAAGACACTTTTCTGCTGGAATTAGCTCCTTTTCAAAGTAGTAATGATTATTATGATGAAAATTTTTCCCATATTGTTTCCAGCTTTGATAACTGTGTATTAGTTTGGATAAGATTCCTTTGGCACAGCAAAATGCAAAGAAAATGAACTGAGCCCTCCCTTGTGGGAAGTTTTCTCTCTGCTCTGCCCAGTGCTTCAGCCTCAGGAATCTGAGGAACGGCAGCTTCACTGAAATGAGTAAGAGAACTTTTTCTTATTCAGGCTTTTGCTTAGGAGATAAGTTGTGGCTCTAATTTGCTTTATACCTGCACTAAACCACAGGACAAACTGGAGGAATCATTTTTAATTCTCCCATATGTGCATGATTAATTTAAGGCTTCGACTCCTGTTGACACATTTTGATTTGCTGCTTGGAAAGTCCAAGTGGGGCATTTAAGTTTGAATCCCTCTGACATTAAATCTTATCTCACTGCTGTTTTCCAAAGGCTGCTCTGGGAATTCAGGTCGGGGTGGGAGTGCTGCCTGGCTGGCACTCACACCCCACACAGCTCCCTTCTGCTCTGACAGGGCAAGTCAGGGCATCAAAGAGGTGTAAGGGAGGAACAGGATGTGGGAAATAAAATTTTCAAGATACTTTTCCCCGGGAATCACCTCTGGGACAGCTGGATTTCCTATCACACTCAGCTGAGTTTTGGTCTGGCTGTTAAAAAACGGCTGTAACAGATATTAGAGAATCCCAGAATGGTTTGGGATGGAAAAGACCTTAAAAAACTGGTTCCACCAGTTCCACCCCTGCCATGGAGCTCCACTGTCCCAGCCTGGCCTTGGACACTTCCAGGGATCCAGGGGCAGCCACAACTGCTCTGTGCCAGGGCTTCCCCACCCTCACAGGGAACAACTTGTTCCTGATATCCAACCTCAATCTCTCCTTTTTTAAAAGTCTAAAACTAAATATCTGGAAAGATACACTGAATACCTGGAATCCTTTTCACCTCCTTTCTTGTGTCATCCCCAAAGTCCCGCCAAGTTTTCCCCTTGGAAAGAGGGGTGAGTCACCCTGAGGGGAAAAGTGATGCTGATGGCTGTAAAATACAAGGCTGGATGAACTCAAATGAATTATGTGGTGCAACACAACTTTCACCAAACCAGTCTGTGACTGGGATGTGCTGAAGACAGAGGGAACAAAAAGGAGTGATGGCAGTGGAACAGGAGAAACACCCAGGGATGGGACAGGGGCTGTCTGAGCAGAGACAACTCCACACTGTTTGAGATTGCAAATGTGGGATGGATTCCCAAAGGTAACTGTGCAATAAAACCAGACTGGGATGAAAGAGGCCAGCTGAAAGGAACCTAATATATCTCTGCAGAAATGAGCCTACATTTATATCATTTATAGGGAAAAATTCCTTTCTGTGTCTGCATGGTTTCTGAGCACAAGAGATTTCTCTAGCAGGGTTGTAATTCCCTTTTTTCCGCCCGTTCTTTAGGATATCCTAATCCTTGGGCTGTTGAATATTCCCTACAACTTCTTTTTCAAAGAAGTCAGAACATTTCTTTTGGGGCCTTTTTAATAAAATGCTATTGACATGTTTTTAACTGCCTCTGTTTGATAAGGTACAAAATGAAAGCATTTCAAAAGTTCACAGTCACTGAGGCAAGTAGGAAAGTGAAATTTTACTTGAAATCCATTTGCAAATCCTGCCTATTTATCATGGATCTCTGGCATGCACTCCAGCCAGTGTCCTGCTTTTTCCCATCCACAGTGCCCCTTTTATCCAGGAGTGCCAGGGCTCTGCATAATGGCCACATTCACAGGACATTTTTCCAGCAGACCTGACAGCTAATCCAGGGAATGACGTCGCAGTGAGACACCTCAGATAAATGGAAAGAAAAGAAAGGAGAACGGGAAATCTCATCAAGCCCAGGGGAGCCTCCCCTGCCTGGCTTTCTTCAGGAGGCACACGGCAGGTCCTGGCATTCCTTGTGAGCACCAAGATGTTAGGAAGGAGCAAACAAAGCCTTGGCTTTATGCAGAGCCTGGGTTCAGGGGATGCTGGGGAAGCCACAGCCTGTGCCAGGGCATCCCCACCCTCCCAGGGAACAATTCCTTCCATATATCCAACCTAAATTTCCCCTCTTTCAGTTTGAGCCCAGTCTCTCTTGTCCTGTCGCTCCAGTTCCTGTTGAAGTGTCCCTGTCTGGCTTCCCTGCAGGTCCTGGAAGGTGCTCCAAAGTCTCCACACAGCCTCCTTTCTCCATCACGGGGGAGCTGCCTGGTGGGACATCCCCAGTCCCCACCGTCCATGCAGGGCAAGAGTGCCTGGACACGACCATGGGGACACAGAACCAGGCCCAGCAGCTCTGCTTTAGTGGTGGAAAAAGCAATGCTGCATTAAAGGCTGGATTCCATGGCCTTAAAGTTCTTTTCCCACTGAAATTCCGTGACTGCTGCAGGTGTCAGTGATGCCGTGGGTGGGCAGGATTCACTCCCGAGAGGAGCAAAACCTCACTGGGGGCTCCAGCACAGAGGCAGCACCTACAGGTTGGTGTCCCTGTGCAGAGCTGATCTGGGAGGTGCCAAATGCTTTGTGGGAGCTCCCGAGCCCACCCAGCCCCTGGGTGCCTCCTCTGTCCCTCTGTCCTTCCCTCCTCCGTCGGGGACTGCAGCTTCTGGAATTACGAGCCAGAGAAATCAGTGATATCTGGAGTATCTCAACATGGCAGCTCCTGGTGCTTCCCAGGGTACAAGTGAAAGCATCTTCAGAGGGAGCAGACGGAATTTGTGATGTCAGCCCATAAATCTCCTGTCTCTTTTCCATCTTCAGCGGAACACAGGGAATCAGTTTCTGATAACATCTCCAAATTGCTGGGAGCAATTTTGCAGCTTGTGGTAATTGCAATCTTCTGTTGAATGCCCTGAGCTCTTAATAACTTGGTAATTAAAGTGCAATTAACAAATTATCTTGTATATGTCAAATGGAATGCTAATGTTGTTGTTAATGAGGAGATAATTAGCTGGTGTCATGGAGAGGCTCATGGGGCATCTGTGAGCTCCAGAACCCTTTTGGCTCCTGTAGGAGGTTAATGGAGTTTGCTGGGAGTGAATGAATGAGTGAATTGTCCTTGGATGACACGGTGGAGCAGTCGGAGATATCCTGGTGAGTGACGCAGGTGAGCGATCCTACAGCCAGGGAACAGAGTTCCCAGGCAGTCACCTTGGGCAGCTGCCAGTGTTTTACAGAGTTTTCTACAGCATGACTGGAACGCTCCTTAAAATACACAGCCAGGCTTTGGGAAAGGCTTAGCAGGTGATGAAACCACTCAGCACCATCCAGGCCTGGAGGCAACATTCCCACTCCTGAAAACTCTGCTCAGCTTCAGTGCTGTGCCCTGGTCTCCCTCTCCAAACCCAGGACACCTCTGCCCACCCCATCTCTGCTGGACACAGGTTCCCTCTCCAGATGCTGTCACAATCTGTGTCTGTACCGTGGCAGTCTGGCAAAAATGCCCATATTTGTTAAAAGTGGCTCCAGGAGTCAATCCCAAATGGAAATTGGGTATGGGCTGCTCCCTCATACACTGGGAAAGCACAGACCAGCTTTGGCAGGAAGGGGTGGGAAGTGGGAAGTCAGAGAAAGGGCAGAAACACTCCTGCCTCACATCTAAGAAGTTTTGCCTGCAGTGATGGAGGAATTTGGGTGAGGGGAACCCAGGGAACTCTGTGGCAGTACCTGGGGGATACAGGAGAGCCCAGTGGACAATGAGGCAGGACCAGAAGTTGCCCACATAGCCCACATGGCTGCCTGGGTACAGCAGCCTCTCCCAGCTGCTGATCTCTGAGCTCAGCTTTGCTCCTTCTGATCCCACCAGGAGTATCGCCCTTCATCCACCTCCCCAGGCTCTTCTTGCCTGTGCTGAAACTGCCCTGTACACAGCCAAATTGCTTTCCAGTTTCATTGCAGGTCAGAATCCCCTTCCCCACTGCCAATAAAGGATGTGACCTGGCTGAGAAAACCCCGGTGCTTTTGCAGGCAGAAGGTGCAGAAGGGAAGCTGTGGCAGTGCAGTGGTGCTGCTCTCACTGTGTGCTCATAGCAGGGGGACGTCCAGACACCTTTACATCACTTTTGTGTAAAAAACTGGGCCTGAAGTCACACGTCAGCCAGGCAAATAAACCATTACTGGAGAAGAAAGGAACTGCTTGTGGTCTGAAGCCTCGGTCCAGTCTCAATGACTTTAAATTAATGATGTGCCCCATACTTTGCTGAATAGCCGTGTTTTCCTGTCTTAGGTCAGCCACAATATCCTATAGACAAACATTTCCCTCTCCCTGGATCTACAAAGAGAGGTGCCTTTGGCCTCTGTGTTTCCCCATAGACTCCGAGCTATAAATTGGACATTTCTGCTGCACACATTCCCTTCAGGACCTGTGAGGCTGCACACATCAGCTAAGTCATATTTTACTGGGATTTCCTTTAATGACTTCAGAAGTGCTTATTCCTCCCCTCAACCAGCATTGCATGAATAACGTAATTCTACAATTAATCCTGAATTACTCATACACTGCACTCCATTTTCCTTTGCATTCAGGACAAGTTCTAAAAAGTTATTGCTTTCCCCCTCCTTTCTCTTTTTTTAAAGACTTCTTTAATCAGACCAAATGGGCCTTAAAAGTACTGGAAATGTCTGGCTTTCTTTCATACTCAGCCTGTTCAAAATCAAGCTAATTGCAAAGGACAAGCAAAGTGCTTTGCATTCATGGGCTGAGACAAGGGACACGAGGGACAAGGAGTCCTTCACACATTGCTGATGCATACCTGGAGACAGGAATCTTTGAACAACTATATTGGGTCCCTGGTGGGGGACAGTGGTGCTTTATTCCCACATCAGACCTGTGTTTTTGACTGATCTCTACAAAAGTGCTCAATTTAGGGTGAGTTTAAAATTCCTTGAAAGCTGAGTTTATGCTTGAGGCAGGTCCTGACAAGAGAATGGGATGGGCTTGAGGAAACCCCAGGTATGGTCAGTGCCAACGTCCCCGGAGCAGCCAGGTCCCCTCTAGACACAAAAGCAGATAGGGGCAGCCCAAAGCTGGAGCTCACCCAGTCTCAGATGTTCCTGGGGGGATTGTCCCTCTCTACTCTGGGGTTAAATGTTTGATCTGCTGAATGGCAGTGAAGGGGACCACCCGAATTCTCCTGGCCCTGTCAGCTGCCAGCACCCCTTGCAGACAGTGGGCACCTCTTCACTGTAAATGGGAACTCCTGGGTGGGGCTGGGGAGCAGCTGCAGGGCATTATTGGGGGATTTAGCCCTGCTCTGGTCACCTCTGCAAACCTCAGAGGAGATCCTGCTTTAGGGAGCCTTGGAGAGGGTGGTGGTGTGGCCGACCAGAGGGAGACAGAAGTTGGTTAAACCTGCTGAGAGGAGAAAATGGATCCTTGTTTCTTGCTGAGCAAGGTAATTCCTTTGCTTTCTTTCTGTATTTTTTATGAGAATTTGAAGGATTTATTTTTAACATCAAGTACTTGGTGTGGGGCTCTGAACCTGCCTGGCTGGGGACTGGTTATGAAGTGGAGACATTTGCAAGTCATTGTTAAATTTGCCAGGCAAGAAGAGTAGATGTGGCTACAAAAAGCTGATGGACTGAAAAAATCCAAATGTTTTCTTTTGAAAGTGCTGAAAAAAGGTTGTTATGAATGATGTTCTATTTTCCCAATTTATCAAGCAACAAGATTAAATTTAATAGTAAGTTTTTAATAGTAACAAAATGAATACAATCAAAGTATTGGAGATGAAACAATCAAAGTGCATATATTTAAGAATATACAAAATTTGGCAGTAAGTAATTTAGTATAATTGAGGTTCGTATAAAGCATAAACAAAACCGACCGGGGAGGGGCCCCCCTCTGACCGGGGATACGGGGAGTGGCTCCCATTCCTCACGGACCAAAGCATCCAGGCTAACAATCCCACTTATATACTGTAGGCTACAGAGGTTTCTAGAAAACTCCCCCTAGTTTCTATTCCTAAAATCTACATCACTGTGTGTATGGCACATGCTCTACTAATGGGTTAGGGGGGTCTCTCTTCCTCTGAGGGTCTATTTCCGATGAAGGCTCATCATCTTCCTCAGTGACCGAGGTGTGACCTGCAGGTAGCGCAGGCGCCCTGTGTAAATGAGCAGATGTTTTCCATAACAAGACTTTAATTGAGTCCCATGCTTGGAATCATCCCGTTTTGGCCCATTTCAAGGTCAAAACTTTCTATTTCTAGATGCTGCTTATCAGACCTACGTCCTTCTGCTATTCTTGTTTGACTTTCTTCCAACCTCCTTCTTCGACTCCCAACATCTGGAAGATGTCCTTTGCCCTGTCTCACCCATCTACCCCCTCACTCCGTAACAATTGTCTTCTAAATACAATTTTGTTAATATAGTTACAATTTAATTAGCACGAATCACATTTATCACAAGGTACTGCTTTTTTGCTGTTGTTGTTTGTTTTTAATTGATGAGATGCTGGGGTTTAACTGATGGAATAGCTGGGTGCATCCAGGGCCCCATGAGCTGTGCAGTGGTGCTGGTGTCCCAGCACAGCTGGGGGGGGGATGAGGGGGCACAGGGATGTCCCCACACCCACAGGAGCAGCCTGGGGATCTCTGGGCCCCGCTGAAGCCCCGTCCCAGGGCAGTGTCTGTGCTGGGAACTGGCAGAGCTGTGTCTCCTGGGGGGCTTTGCTGAGCCCAGCTCACCTGAGGCTGCAGAGCTCTGCCCTGCTCAGCCCTGCCTGTGCAGGGCAGCAAATGAATCCTTTGGGGAGCACAGAGGGCTGAGCTCCTCCGGGTTTCTCTGTTTAGTCTCGGCTCTTAGACTGAGCAGTGACTTCAGGGGCTGGTGAGAGATTTACTGGAGTGGCTGTGGGTATTTATGGCCCTGTGAGCTCCCAGCCTGGCTGCTGAGCCCTGTGCAGACTCCTGACTTACCTGCAGTGCTCCCTGAAATGGCTTCTTTGGGAGCCTCAGGCACAGCACCTTTTCAGAACAAATCTCATTTTCACCCTTGGGCAGCTGGTGAGGAGTAGGAGAAGATTTCTGGGTGTCCTTTCCTCTGGAGACTTGGAGGTCAAACTCATGAACTAATGCATATTATCCCTGTGGAAAGGCCACTGTGTTCTCCCCACTGCCACCAACCCCTTCCTTTAACCCCAGCAGTGTTGGCTGGAATGCACGGAAAGGAATAAATTTGTGCTTTGACAAGAATAACACTCAGCATCTGCTGCTCGTCCTGAACTGCAGCCAGATTGCCCAGGGGGCATTAGATGGACCAGTAATTATTCCTGCATTGACTTAAAACAAAGTTTTCTCTTTCCATAAATGTCTTTGCAGTGTAAACATCTCCCCTCCCAAGGGAATTAAGCTTTCTTTTTCTTTACTTTTCTTCCCATCCAGTTCCTTCTCTGCAGCGTTTCAGGTTTTGCACATCATGTTCTGCACAGCCTTTGTTGTTGCCTGTTCTTCCTCCAGGCAGTCCCTGTTTTATTTGTAGGGCATCTCCTGCACATCACACACCCACACTGCTTCCTGCTTTGCAGCCACACTCCACAGAGGGACTTTGGCAAGCCCTGGGACTGCTCTGTCATGCAGAGTTCCCCCTTTGCTACCCTGGAGCTGGTACAGACCCAGCCAAAACCCAAAATAACAACCTTCAAATCCATGGTCACTAGAAAGGAAAACTCAGGAGTGTACAAATAAAAAGAAAAGAAAAAAACCCAAAACATGGGAGATAAATGTGAAAATATGCATTGCTTCTGTTTCCACTTCTGTTAGGGGAGCAGGAAAGGAAAGGACTAATCCAGGAACATCCTGGCAAGAAAGGGGAGACACAGCCTATTTTCTAAGTCTCCTGCACTGACTTGAAGGTGAAGATGCTGCTGATTTACCCCGGGTGAGTAAGGGAGGCTGAGGCTTTTGGCTGCTGTTTTCAGCCAGGTGCAAAGCCCTGGGCAGTGCCAAGGGGCTCTCCTTGCTTAGCCCCTGGATTTACGGTCAGCTCATCCTGGCCACCTTTTTCTGTCCCACATCAGTGACTGTGTCCAGCTCCTTTCCCATCCCTGCACCAATGGACGTTCCACTGGCACTTTCCTCACCTATCCTGCTGCAAGAGGCTGCTTGGAATTTTTATGCAAATCCACGGCCCTAATCCTGCCTCCTGTTCCCTCCCTAACCCCCTGATATTTGTGAATGTACCCTCATTCAGACAAGGCAGGAGCCTGCAGGCGTGCAGGCTGTTGCAGACACGAGCTGCCCCTCCCTTGGTGGCTCCCTACCTATCCCAGGAATCTGGGGACCTCCCACATCAGTTAGGAGCCCACAGCACCCAGCCCCTCTCACCCAAGGAAAGCCCCAGGCTGTGCTCCCACCTGGGATCAGGCAGGTGAGGTTTGTGGGTGCATTCCAGGCCTGCTCCTGAGGTTCCAGCAGGAGGTGGGGATGGTCCAGAGCGGGGAATTGCTGGGGCAGACAGGACTGGATGTCCCCACAGCTCCTGAGAAACACCTGGCAGCCTGAAGAAAGAAAACAGCCAGGTACCTGCAGCAGCCTGGAAAACACCTGTGCATCCTCTTGGTGGGCTGCTGAGTTTTTCAGCTTCCCTGGAAAGTCACTACATCCTGGTTGAATTCAGTCCTAGTGTTTCCTTCTGTGTGAACAAACTTTGGGATGGGAATGACAGCAGTGAGCAGAAATTAGTGGCAAAATCAATCCCTTCATAGCAGCTGAGAATCCCATGATTTGCAAAGGAACCCAGATCAGGTCTTGGCAAATTTCTTCAGCTGAGTCTTAATTTTAGAGCAGTTGAGCCCTTGCTGTCAACCCTCTGATTTTTGGGGAATATCCTGGGGAAAGCTGTGACCTTCCCTGTTGTGTGCTGGGCTCCTCGAGTGCCTGCCCAGGTTCACCCCTCACACACTCAGTGTGGCTGGAGTCCTGTACCAGGATTAAATGACACTCTTAGTTTAGGGTAAGGAACACTTGGGGCATCAGCCAGGCTGGCTGGCATTGGTGACACACGGTCCTTTGGTGTCTGTCTGAGTTCCTGGGGGCAGACAGCCTGTGAAGGCTCTCTCCTTGTCCCCTACGTATCAAATTTTGGTTCTGTGCAGGTTTTCAGGACCAGCTCTTTGTCCTCTAGCAAAACCAGCCCCAAACCCATCAACTCTCTTCACATCAGGTTCAAACCACATCTCTCCTGAATTTGCTTCTCCCCATCCCCCTTTCCCTCCCCTTGCTCCCCCAGCTCCAGTTTTCTCAACTCCAGTTCATCAGTTTAAATCACATCTTGGTGTAAATTGATTTCATTGCAGCCTCTGCTTCCACCTCTGCCTTGCCTTTAAATTGTGTCTTGTCTTAAATCAATCTTATCCCAGCCCTCAGCTGCTGTGCTTTATTCTTCCACTTCAATTGCAGTTGGTTTTAAAGGGCCCACCTCAGAGAGATGCTTTTCTCTCTCAGCCTCTGCTGCCTTCTTGTTTCATTTCAGTCACCTCCAATATTAGGCAGGGACATCTTCCCCTCACATATTCCCTGTTTTAACCAGTTAATATTTCCCCTTCACAGTTCATCTGGTTTTAAACCAATTGGATTTTTTTTTCAGGCCTCATCCCAACCTTTCTTCTCCTTCCTCTGTGTTTCAGCCCACGGGGTAACCACAGGGTGTCACTGGGCTGGTCGCTGTCCCCAGAGCCATCCTTGAACCAGGGGCTGGAGAAGGTCCCTGTTCTCCCTCCTGGGGTGACTCCCAGTGGTGGCACTCAGCAGATCCTGAGGGAGTGGAAGGTTCCCAGAGGCTCAGGAGGAGCCCTTGACTCTTCTCCAGACATTTCTTCTTCTCCCTCAAGCAGAGCCCGCTGTGTTCAGAGCCTTCCCCTGCCTGTGGTGCCTCTGCCCTCCGTGCCAGGCAGGCGATGCCCTCACTTGCTCCTGTCACATGGAAGAGATGCCAGGCTCGGAGCTTACAGTGGGAGCATCATGAATCAGGAATGTTTATGGAAGCTGCTGGGGTGATCTGAGAAGTTATGCCCTGATTCCAGTGTTGGTTGGTTGTTAAGTGCCTGAAACTATAAGGTGGAGAGTTCTGATTAAGAAACCTTTTTTTCTCCCTGCAAACTGAATGGGATTTAGGCTTTTGGCTTTTTTCCTATTTTTTCCCCCCATTGTAAATGATGACTGGAAGTAGAACATTAGTAAGCAAAACAAGCATTTGCCTGAAACGTTTTTTGACCTAGTTTTAAGTACATTTGGGCCAATGTTTTTTTTTCTCATTTTTGACTGCCAAAATAAAAACCAAATCTTTTGTGATAGGTCATATCTTTTAATTCCAAAGGTTGCATGTGCTCCTGCAAGGTCTAAGCAGCAGTGCTGTCTAGTGGCACATGTGCATGAGAGCTCTGCAGATGGATGCCACAGGGAAATGTGGAAAATCAATCCTTTATTATCATTAGGTTGCAATTAATTTGGGTTTTTTTCTTTGTAAATCTTGTTTTTTCTAGTTGTTTTTTTGCAGGAACAATATTGCTCTTTTACCTTTGATGCTGCCGGGCACTCCTGAGAAATATGGATGAAATTCCAGGTCCTCAGGGGTCTGTGGAGCTATCCTGGGCTTTATGACTGTCAGGAAAACTCAAGAGCCTCTGGACAGTTTTGTCAATGCAAGTTTGGAAAGGAAAGAGTCCCAAGGTGCAGGAGAAGGAAGGGCCCAACTGAGCCCTCCCAGCTTTGAGCCCCAGGCAGCTCATGCACAACCAGGTTAATGTGTGGCTGCCTCGGGATCTTGTGTCAATCCCTGGACATCTCCAGAAGAATTCTCATTTTCCTCTGTGTGCTTTGGATCAGGTGCTCACTGAGCCACCCCGAGAAGCTGCCAAACTCCAGTGCTCCAGGGTGAATGCAATGGCCTGGGATGTCTCTGTCCCCTCTGCTCTCTCCCTTAGGAAGGTGGAAGGTGCAATTGCTGTGCTAATGAGCAGAACTGGGGCAGGTTTTGGCACAAACAAGACAATTAGAGTGGTCTGTGGTAGAACAGCAGGAAGTATTCCCAGCCCCACAGAGGTGCTCTAATTGAATCTTCACTGAGTCCTGACATCCCAAAGGATCTGGACGTGGTAATCACTGCAATGCTGTACAGAGGGTCCCTTCCTAAAACATATAATTATTTAATAGAGAAATAATGCCAGTCAGGCATCTGGCAGAGAAGATTTGGCCTACTTATCTCTGCCTAAAATCAATGTATGCACGATGATGTTGATAGATTCAGAAGCCAGAAAGACCTAATGGTAAATGCCTTTCATTTCTGCTGATGAAATGCCACCCTGGTAGTTAAACTGAGCAGACAGGTCCATAGTGCTGCTCTGCTGGGATTGCACTGCACATACTGCTTTACACCAGCTGAAGGCTGTGCCTAGTTTGGGGGTTCTGGACACATTGATCCACAAATGTTGTTCATACCCAGCAGTGCCTGGAGAAGGAAACCCTTGACTTCCAGCCTTGGTCGCTGTGGCCCTGGCTGAGACGCTGGTTTTTTAAGGGTGTGATTGGCTGATTCCTGGGCCTTGGAGTTTACCTGCCCTGGGAACTGCCTCCAAGCACCATTTCCTTGTCCTCCCGGTTGCTCCATTTTTCCCAGAGTGAGAGGTGATCGGACAGAGAACAAGCATTGTAGCAGGCAGGGAGAGATGATGAGTGGGACATGAGGCTGGAGCAGCAACTGCTTTTCCCTTTTTCTTGGAATTTCTGCTGGGACACAGAGGAATCCCTTGGTCTTGTGGTGCAGCAAGATCTGTGTGCTGGAATAAATCATGGGCAGAAAAGCCAAGGTGGAGGGCTGGTATGGCTTTATCCAGCTTTTCTTGCATCTCTGAGACTCAGCTGGGTTTTCCTTCAGCCTTGCAGATGCAGCTGTGAGAGCACCATGGCTCCTTTGTACTGTAGTGAAATGGGGATAATGATAAATACTATCCCTGTTGAAATTCTTAGAAAACCAACCAGTGACTGCATCAGGGCCAAGATGTTACTGGAATGCCTCCCTCGATATCTCTGTGTGCCTGGGTGTTGCACTCAGTGCAGTAATAACTGCATGAAACTAAAACCTGCAGAAAGGAGTAATGGGATATTGTGCTGGGAATTCAGGTTTCCAACATTTAAAATGTGTCTGTTTTCTATGGCTGTTTGGTTTTCCACAGGGATAGAGCAGAGGGTGGATTAGCACTGATATAAGGGATTGTCTCCTGTGTTCAGGGCAATGCCTGGCTCTGTAGATGGGTTTTTGTATGAGATGCCTGCTCTTACAGTAATCCTGCTAAAGCAAGAGCCTGTGGAAGTACAGTATGGAGAACAGGATTGTGCATGGCACAGGATATCATGGGCACCAGCCCCACAGATAAACGGCTAAGCTCTGTCCCCTTGGTGCAGGCTGGTCTTGCTTTATAATCAGGCTTCCTAGAGAACAAATGAGAGCTAAGTGGGAGCAATGGCAATGACTCAAGGGAGAACCCGGGCTGGATAATCGGCTTTCACACTCCCTCCCCACCACCCTCCAAACTCGCTGACACCTTTCAATGACTGCAGGGCTGAACAACATTGCCCCACTGGCTCCTTTTATACAAATAATCACCCATGACCCATCCAGAGCTGCATGAATCCAGGGCTACTGAGGGTGTGCAAATATTGATGAATGAAGAGTGATTGTCCCCTGATCCCGAGCAGCCATTCCCACCGGTTCCAGGATCTGTCTGAAATGCCCCTTGTTGCTGTTAGGGTTGGGTGGGAGATGGCTTTTACCCCCACACACAAGGATTTCTAGGAGCTGGAAAGTCTCCAATTCCAAATGGGTGCATGCAATTCAGACCTTGAAACATGAAAAATAACTCAATTTTAATGAACTTTTTAAGGCTACTTTTTCTTTTTTTTTTCTCTAGAAATGCCAGAGATCTCTGAGTGTGAGAAGTTGTGTTGAGTGAAGTACCTGCAATTTGAAAATTCAGCACTGTCAGCTTGTTGCAACTGCCCCAGTTTAGTAAAATTTGCATTTTGAATGAGTGTTGGGGATGAGAAAAAGGTGCAATCCGGGTCACCAGAAAGTGTTTGATCAGTTCTGGGCAGCTCTGCTGGAGAGGCTGACTTTGCAGGGTGTTGAAGGGACAGGGAGATGTCCCACCTCTCTCTGCCTGGGAAAACAAGCAGAGCATGTGTAAGTAAAAGGCAAGGGAACGTTTTACTGTTGAAGGGGTGATTGGCTGGTTCCTGGCCTTGGAATTTACCTGCCCTGGGAGCAACCTCGGGCCAATGCACGCAGCTGGAAAATCCCACATGCTGGCAGGGTTGCACCTGGTCATGTGCTTTTTCTGGAGGAAAGAGAGGTGTCCTTTGGTCCTGGGATAAATCCACACCTTCTCGTGCTGGGAATCCGAAGTAGAATCCTGAAGTCCTCTGGCAACCTCAATTCCATCAGTAGGGATTGCCCAGCCTGAGGAAGTGGAAGACTGAGGTCACAACAACCTCATCTCTCATTCCACATCCCTGTGTCCCAGGCTGGTTACAGGACAAAAGGCCTTTCTTTAACATCTGGGAGAAATTAGAGAAAAATCCCTGCCTTTCCCCGTGTCAATAACTGCAGTGGGGAAAAGGGACAGTAAGAAATGGAGCAAGGAAAGGTTGATCACAGGCCCGGACTCTGCCCTCCAGCAAATGCAGACCAGATAGTGCTAAATAAAGCTATTTCATAATATATTTGATCCAAGTCATGGTATTCCTGCTTTTCAGGCAACTGTTTCTCTTGCAATTATTTTTCCATGCCAATGACTTCTTGGTCTGTGGGGTTCAGCCACCTCTCCCTCGCACGTGCCAAACTTGCATTAACTCTGGGAAGTTGTGCCTGTGCATGGAGAGGAGAACAGATCCCCTTTCTGTTTTCAAGAAGAGTTTGTGTGTGATTTATGAGCCTGGCAAAGGAGATGGAATATTGGAGTGCCAAATTAAGGCATGCCCAGCAATTGAAAGGACAAGGCGAAATCCAGTAGGCTTCAGAATTAATTACTGGAACAACAGAGCCTCCGTGAAGCGATGGGTGCTCACAGTAGCTGATCCAGCCAGCTTCAGGTGCAAAGGTGTATTTGTTCATGGCTCAGGGTTTTCATATTCGTGCTGACAGGGTGATAATTCAATCCTATAAAGCAGCAAATTATCACTGCCTGCTTAGCATTAATTTCCCTCCCCCATGGACACCATAAAAAAGTGAATGCTTTCTGCTCAAAGCCTCGGTGCCAGAATTTCTCATGTTAGCCATGAGTTATAACTCTATCTCCAAAGGCATCCTGTAAATAGCACATCAGGATCTTAATTCATTAAATAAATCTAATGCCTTATCCAATCCATAACACCTAGCATCTTCAAGTCTCCCCCTAACGAGGCTGTCAGTGCTTTTTCCCTCTCTCTTAGGTGTACATGGAGCTCATGGCACAGGCACAGGTGGATTCATCCACACCTCCCCACAGACACAGCAAACTGTCTGTGCAAGCACCTGGAGCATTCCCAGGCTGTGGGGAGTGGGCCAGGGCAGATGTGGGCCAGACTGATACTTTCTGTCCCTCCAGGAGAGCCCTACCTCCATGGCTCTGTTAACAATTCCTGATGCTGGCTGGTTGCCTGGGGGGCTGGCACTAAAGGCACAGATCAAACTGGAGATGCTCCAGCACAGGTTTAGGTTGGAAGAGATGTTAAAACCTATCTCATTCCACTGCATGCCATGGGCAAGGACACTGTCACTAGACCAGACTGCCCAAAACCTCATCCAGCCTGGCCTTGAACACTTCCCAGGAATACAGAGAAACCCTTCCTGTTCTCTTTTATGCTCCTGGCTCGGTTCTAACTGGGCCTTAGCTCTCCGACCCTCACCCCTAGCTTTCCCTGTATTCTTCCCAGGCTGTCTGTTTTCACTGTCACCCTCTGAAAGCTTTTTTTCCTCCCAGCTTGTTCAGCAGCTCCTTATCCATCCATGGAGTCCTCCTAGCATTTTTGCCATCCCTTGCCAGGATGCATCACTGCCGAGTTTAGAGGAGGTGATCTCTGAATATCAGCCAGCACTCCTGGGTCCCTCTGCTCTCCAGGGTCCTATCCCAAGGGTATAGGAACTGCACAGGTTCCTACAGAGGCTAAGGTTTGCACTCCTGAAGTGCAGGCAGGTGAGGCTCCTTTTGAGCAGAGAAAGAGCATTACCAAGTATTGCTGTGCCTGTGCCACCTTCTTTCCCTTGGGGGACACACTCCAGCCTCTTTGCTGCACACAGGTGTTTTTGTGTAGATGAGGTTTCCCCGTCTTGTACCAGCCCATAGTTCACCTTTGTCCAGAGCTGTGATGAACCCTTTCCCTGGTGGGCATCCCTCCATCCTGGCCCTAGGGATCCTGCTCCTGTCCTGGAGCTGGGGTGAGGCAGGGGCAGAGCAGAGGCTGCTGCCGTGATCCTGGGAGCCAGTGGAGCTGTCCTGGATGTCCCCTGTCCCTGTGGGGCTGGCTCTGCCCTCACTCCAGCTGCCCAGCCTTGTGGCAATGCCTTCATCTGGCAGCTGGGGTTTTGGGAAGTTCCATGCTCTGCTCCAAGGCCACTCGAGGTTTTTTATGTGCCCTTGAAAGAGAAGCACCCCAAAAAAAGGGAATTTTCATTCTTCAGATGCATAGGAACACTGCAAGGTGGCAATTGGCTTGTGAGCACATGAGAGGGCTTTGAAAAATTCAATTTTCTAAGAAAATGCTGAGCTGCTGTGAATCTAATAATTAATCCTGGAAGAACTGCTGGAGCCCTGTGGTGTGTTTGTTTCTGCTCTAATTCATGCCGAAGGGGGCACATTTTGCAAGGATTGTTTTCGTTTCTAGCAGGATAATTTCCCCACTTTCTCTTTTCCTTTTTGATTAGCATAAAAGGGCTAAAGAAAATTAGCTTGCTGCTGGACTAATTTGGTGGATGTCTTACCATGGAGCATCTTTTGATTGCTGAGTCCTACCCTGCTGTATGATTGTGACAGGGAGCATGGCAGGGTTTTCTGATTTAATGCTATTTTGGGCATTGCCGATTAGATAGGACTTCCAATTTTGTTGTTTTTTTGGTTGGTTTTTTTTTAATCTTTTTTAAAGACTGGGGGGAAGGGATGGGAAGGAAAGAAAAGACCTCAGTCAGAAGGAGGTTTTGTATTCCTTGTTTTCCTGGTCCAGATTCAAGTGACATTTTCTGCTGAATCCATTACCCTGAGTCCGTACAAGTGACACGCCAGGTCCCTTTGTCTCCTCTCTCTTTTTCATGGGGTGCCACAGCTGAGCCAAGCTGCACCCCAGCCCTGTCCTAATAAAGCACTTAATCTGCAGACATGGTTTTGCTAATTGCAGCAGGAAGTTTTGGCAGTGCAGTTTTCCTGCTGCTGTGCCCAGCGCTCCCTGCGGATCCTGGGAACTGATACCCACTGGAGCCCAGGGCTTCCCTTAGTCCCAGCAATTCAGAAGGAAAACAATTCTCCACTTTCTCATTAAAAGATGAAAGAGAAGAGCCTTCGTCCCCCCCAGTTCTTTTCCCTTAAACACTGAGTGATAATTCTGTGCTGAAGAAGCTGCTCCTGATTAGGAAAGACAATGGGATTAGTTCAAACTGAGTTGAGAGGCCTTGGCGACTCCTTTGCTGGCTAAATTGTGGACGAGGGTGGATAATGGGAGATTGATTAGGGTTAATAGACTTATTTTTCCAGGTCACCCGCACAGCACTCTGGGTTGCAGGGCTCCAACACATATTATTGCAAGCCATAAATCAAGGGGCTTGGAGGGACTTCAGGGCTCCCTCCCGATTGTTGGGGAACAATTGCCTTTTGTGTCCCTGGTGCCAGTGCTACCCCTGTTTGGCAGGGCCTGATCCTGGGGGCTCTGCACCCTCTCCCCACCTTCAGAGCCCTTGCCGGGCTGTGGAGAGGAGCCAGAGCCTGGCTGGGCAAAGATTCCCTCTGGATGTGCCCCAAAAGGCTCGATTGGTACAGATGGGGACTGGGGGTGGACAAGAGGGGCTGAGCTTTGTAAAGTGTGTTTTGTGAGGTTTCTGCTCAGGGATGAATGGGAACCTTGAAAGCAGCTCTGTGGGACTCCCAGGTTTGTTTTCTCTCATTTCTAAGGCTACCGAGCGTGTTCCAGCAGCTGGAACAACTGGCAGGGCTGTGCACGGCCAGGCCAGAGCTTCCCGAGCTCTGGAGGGAAGGACTGGAGGGGACAGTGAATTCCCACCAGGTTTGGGGCTGGTTGGGCTCCAGCACCGAGCAGTGAGCCCTGCTGTGCCCCGGGGGCTCTGCTGAGGTGGCAGTGCCAGGGCAGTGCTGGGCAGGGCGGTTGGTGTATGTGGGATATTCCACCCCGGTAAATCCTACAGGAATGTGTTCTAGCACGGAGGGAAGGTGAGAAGAGCTCGTTCTGTGAAGGGCACAGCGGTGTTCTCTCGAACAGGGAGGGGCTCTACTCTGTCTTACACTGAGACAAAGCTCTGCTGCTTTGCTGCAGTTCTGTGCTTCTCACAAAATGTTAACTCTTCTGGTTTTATGCTGCTGTCCCTTGGTCCCAGCTGGGAGTTCTCATATTCTGCAGTGGGCAGGAGCTCAAAGGACATTATATCACTGCACTGCAATTCATGCTACAACAAACTCAATAAAAATCCCCCCGACAGCATGGCCATGGTGTTACAAGTGATTGTTACTCTAAGCCCTATCATTAAGTGCCAGACCTGTGGTGAGCACTACAGCTAGTGGAGATTTTTTTCCACTGGAAAAATTACCTACAGAAAAGTGTCCTATTTGCAAAATTTTCCAAGGAGAAATGCATATTCTTGCTATTTTCCTCCCTTTCTGCCTTTGACTGCCTCCCACACAGGCATGGTCACATCAGAAATTTCCAATTGTTGTTTTCTTGTGGAAAAAATGGGGTTTATTGGAGTTCAGGGAACTCTGCACCTCTGCATCGAAATACCATTCTCACACACTTGATGCTGTGGCACTGGGGATGCTGTGGGCAAAGCTCCATTGCTTCAGAGAGGCATCACTGCCTCCATGGCACTGCTGGAACTGGGCACACCAGTGCAGCTGCTGGGAGCTGTCACACTTGGTGGTGCCTGGAGCACCATCACCCAGGCTGGGTGACAGCAAGATACCCTCATTCAGCAAGAGCAGGATGTGCATTCCAGGGAAAATGCTGAGATGATCTCTGGGTATTCCTGGCTGGAGATTAGAGCAAAGAGCTTTAACTCCCTCAACATTGCTGCAGTGTGTGAGAACTGCCCTGGGATGATCTGATCTCTCCTATCCTGCTTTTCCAGCCTTTCTCTGCTTCCTGCACCTCGCAATGCACCTGCTGATTGATTTTCTGGCTATGTAAGGATATGTGGAGGCTTTGGGGAAACAATCTGCAAATAGGATATAGGATTAATTTTAACATGGATCAGGTGTCATGCACTTGTATGGATTTGAAAGCAAAAGGAGGCAGAAATAAAGTGCAGTGACCAGCTGGCGTAGGGAGATGAACCAACTGCAATTGGGGGATCTTTGCTGGCACTGTAATCATAAGAAATATATTACTGATGTCTAGTAATTTTGTACGAAGATGATATAGGGCTTCACCGAAAAATGCCTTGGAGTACTCCAGAGAGGTGTGTTCTACCTGACAGGAGGGTGGAGCCAGGTGGGATTTGGCCTCTTCTCCTGGGTAACCATTGACTGGACAAGAGGAAATGGCCTCAAGCTGTGCTGGCAGATATTCAGGCTGGACATCAGCAGGAATTTCTTCATGGAAAGGACAGACAGGCATTGGCAGGGGCTGCCCAGGGAGGTTTGGAGTGCCCATCCCTGGAGGTGTCCAAGGGAGGTCTGGATGTGGCACTCAGGGCTCTGGGCTGGGGACAGGTTGGGGATCAGGCACAGGGTGGGCTCGATGGACTGGGAGGGCTTTTCCAGCCTCAGCGGTTCTGTGTAATTGATGTGTCTGCTGCATTTGTGAATCCGAGTCAGCAAGCATGTAAATGATGTGTCCAGGATCATCCAGTTGTTCAGTGGCAAAGATGTTGGAATTCAAAGTTCCTTCACTCCCCAGAAGGGTCTGGCAGTATCAGGGGCTTCAGTGCAGATCACAGAATCATGGAATTGTTTGGGCTGGGAGTGATCTGAAAGATCAGCTTGGTCCAGCTGGGCAGACACTTCCCACTATCCCAGGCTGCTTAGAGGGATGAGTGCAAAGGAATTCAAAATCCCCTCCTAAACTAAAGCACAGTTTGCAGCATTACAATATTGCTCATCTGGCCAAAGGGATTTGCCATGTCCCACTCTGCAGCATCACCGGTACCTGTCCTGAGAGCCCCCAGGTGTCCAGCAGAAACCACTCAGAGGTTTAAATATATTTACACCACTGAAAGTTGTCAATTCAACACGAAACCTCAATCCTGGTGCTGCACAGTGCATTGGGAAGTGCCAGGGTGATCCACGGGAGGAACAAGTTCAGTGCTGGTGGCAGAGTCACTGCAGCCTGGCCCAGGCTGGACTCTGAGTTTGCCTGAAGCACGGAAGGCTCATCCCCCGTTTAAGCAGCACCGTGGTTGGTGATGGGTGGGGTCACTACAAGCAGCTTTCTGTGGACTTCCCTCCCCTCTTTTAGACTGGGCTTTAACTGCTCCCAGCTCCCACTCAGGTTTGGAGCAACCTCCCAAAGTACTCCCTCCTGGTGTGACTCTCATTTCCAAAAATGTCCTTGCAGACAGCATTTCCTTCCCATGGATGTTTGATTCCAGTGCTGCTGGAATATGTTTGCATTTCTTTATGCAAATATAGAACTGCAAATAATTTTTGGCAGTCTTATCTTGGCTCACAGCAGTACAGCACTAACAGAACATACATGGAGTCGATGACAACTTTATAATAACAACAAAATGCAAGCAGATCGACCATGTGTACCTCTTCTTATGTCTTCACTGTGAAAGGAGAGGTGTTTTTACACAGAGATAATTACTGCAGATATCCACCTCCGTGTACATTGCAAGCTGTGATAAGATAGTGTTACCTAAAAGGGACTGGCTGGCTTTTTCTTCCCTAGGTATATCTGGGCAAAATCTATAATTCTTTGTCTAGACAATGATCTCACAACAAGAGAATGAACTTCAATTAGTTGTTTTGATGGGAAAAACCTTTTGTGTAATGGAGACAAAGCCAGAGCACTTATGAGCAACCCTACAAAAACAAACCTGTATGTGCATAAACACAGGAGATGGGGAAGGGGTGGCAGCAGCAGGAGGATTTAATTTCAAAGTGTCACACAGTTGTTTCAGATGCTGGCAAGCACCTGCCCTGGTGACAGAGGGAAAGGCAAAGTTTGCAATTCTCTTCTCACAGCTTGTGTCAGACAAAGGAAGGACAGGGAGCCTTATCCCTGCTCATTCTGCCTCTGGAAAGTGCTAAGCAGGTCAATGAGACGAGATGAAGGCAAAAGCTACATGGCCACGTGTTTAAAGAGCTGCTGGGGCTGTGGCAGCGGAGTCCTAGGGAAAGGAAAAGCTTCAGGTCGTGCCTGGTGTCCCTGCAGGATAACGAGGGCCCCGAAGCTCTGCCCTTCCTGTGATCATGGCCCTGAAATGCTCTCTAAATAAAACATCTGTCTTTGGGGCTGTTTCTGTGCAGAGTGGACGTGCTGAGGTAGCTGCAGACCCCGCAGGGGGGATGCCAGGGGCAGAGGGGCTGCAGGAGGGAGCAGCTGGGGCAGGTTACTGTGCTGGCTGGGGCTGCCAGCTGCTCAGAGCTCAGGCACCTTTACAGATGTGGAGCTGTCCCATGCAGGGACACAGCCCGAGCCCTGTGAATGGGGACAAACAGGAGCCACACACTTCCAGCCCTGGGTGTCCCCCTTGGAGCACTGCAGGCCTGGACCTGGCAGGCTGTGCCAGAGCTGTCCCACTGCAGGGGTATTCTCTGCAGAAAGTTGTTCTCATGGGCTGTGGCAGTGGGGCTGCTCTGCTCCATCCAGCCCTGGGGCTCTCTCTTATCCCAGGACTTTTTTTCCCCCAGAGGGAAGACACAGAGCCACCCTGACACCAGCCGTGTTCCCAAGGGATATCCCTGAAGATGAATGGAGCTGGGTTTTCCATGTACTTTCTGAATCAGTTGTCACACCAGCTGCAGCCCATGGGGTATCCACTGGGGGGGACCTGCTGCTCCTCTTCAAAGCAGAGCATTTAACACATTCAGCTTTCCTGTAGGCTTCAGTGTGGACTCAGATCATTCATCAAAGGTGACTTTTGATCAGAGTCCCCTTGGGAGGGTCCTCTCAGCAGGAAACTTGAACCAGGGAGGGACAAAAGAAAGATAAGATTAGGAAATAATAATACTCTTTAAGCACTGCCCTTCATTAATATCTTCAATAAACAAACATGTACATGACTTCTCTTACACACAGCTGTTATCACTCAGCTCTATTCCACATGAAAGCACACATGTCATAAGCCATTTCAACTCCCATCCCCAGTTAATGTATTAGCACTCATTTCATTTGCATTTTAATGGCAAGACTACACTTTTCAAATAAATGACTGCACTTTATCAAAGGATTACTTCATTTGGGCTGTAATGCTGCTCTGCCATGCAGGAATCGGGGAGTGTGGAGGTTGCAAGAAGCCCTGCAAAGGAGACCCACTGGGTTCAAGAGCTCCAGCCCTGCTCTTTTCAGCTCCAGCTCCATAATGGGGAGGAAAACAGCAGCACTGGGGTGTTCTGGCTGCACCTCCTGGGCTGCAGGGAGATGCTCATGATTTAATTTCACTCCCACATTCTGTTCATGCATGGACTCCTCCAGGGAACATCATGAAGGGCTATAGGTGGCCTGAAATGAACCTGTGGATAGAAATCCCTGAGGTTTCTCTCTGTCCAGGTTTGAATCTCAACTGAAGCCTGTTCTGGTGCTGGGCCCGTTCCCAGCAGATCAGAGCCTCCTGTGGAGATGGATCAGCAGCCCTGGCTCAGAGCAGGGGAGAACACAGTGGCCACCCTGTGGGCTCAGCTGCAAGGTTCTGGGACTAAAGAGCCAGATGATAGACATAAAAATAAAATCAACCTTCACTTCAAGAAGTCGAAAGACATTCCAAGCTGCACATGGATTATTAAATCTTTGGGTAGCAAAGAGAGCAAGAGAAGAACAGGAAAAGAAGATGGAGTTGGTATGGGGAGAGGCTCTGTAGCAGCCTGAAGCAGCACTGCATCCCCACCTTTCCAGGGGGAACAAGCAGGAAGTGTCTGGATGCTTCTGGTGTTGACACCTGGCTTGTCCTGGCATGGAACATGCCTTGGCCACACCAGGACATAGAAGAGGGGCTGCAGCCCCTTTGAGGGGCCAGTTTGGCTACTGGGCTCCAGCTGGTGAGGGGCTGGAGGGAGATGAGTGTGGAAGCAGGCCCAGGTGGAGATTTGGGGATGGAGGGAGGTGTGTTATGGTAGGACTGGGAGAAGGCTACTGGAAAGATCCACGGGGGCTCCTGCAGAAGGCTGAGCACTGAAGTGGGGGTGGGTGTGGTGGGATCAGCCTGGGAAGGGGTGGAAATCCATGAACCAAGGCAGGATGGCCTTGAGGGCTTTCCTGGCTGGTTATTTTACTCTGAAGTCTTTTCCTTGTACGAGTGCTGGGAGAGTTTGGAGGTGTCCCCAGGTGCTCCTTTGCTCTCATGTTGAACACCTGGCTGAGTGAGAGCTGCTCACAGGGAAATGTGCTGTAAAGTTGCACAGGTTTGGTTCTTGCTGTGTGTAAAGGTTTCTGTAGCTGAAAGGAAAATCTGTACCACCAAATTTAAAATTTCCTCCTTTCCTATGATTGTAATTCCATTTATGAGCTTCTGCTTGCTGGAGAAAGCTGGTTCATATTGCCCCAGTGAGGGGGTAGGCAACCGAACTGCCCTAAAACATCAGCAAGTTTTATTTTAAATCTGAAGTCAATCTTCAGCTTGAATTGGAATAGAAGTGAGGTGTCAGATTGCATTTGTTGATAGGAATGCTGTTGTGACAAATGCTATAAAAAGAAAAGAAAGTCTATGTATTAAACACTACATTTAGTGGGGGCAGGGTAATTCAGTGATCTCAAGCCATTATTTGTAACCCAGGCTGTGATAATGAGGGATGCTGAGGAACCCTAACGTGTGAAATGCTGGTGGACATAGTAGAAATCTGTAGTAGTTTTACTGCTTTTTCCCCCCTTTTTAAAAATTCTCTGCTCCAAATCAGCCCATTGTGCTGCCAAACCAGCCCTGGGCTGCCAAGGAACTCCCCCCTCCCAACTGTCTGCTTGCACCAGCGCTGCAGTCTGGGGAAAATTCAAGTGTCTAGTGACTGGAAATGCTTTATTTCACCTGGAGTTTCCAAGCTGGCAGAGTTTATCCAGCCATGCAGATGAAGGATGGTGGATGGGAGCAGCAGATGCTCCTGGAGAGGCTCCAGGCTCCAGCAGGTGCTCTTGCTGTGCTGAGAGATTTCCCCTTCCTTGTGTCCTGTGGTGGCACCCTGGTAGTCCAAGGCTCTGCTCCCGGGGCAGCGAGGCACAGTAAGAGTGACCTGTGGGATTAAACTGGAGTTGAATTTCATATCTTGTACCTTTTAAGGCTTTTCCCATTGGGATTTTCCAGTCTGACCTTCTGGACTGGTCTCCTCTGGAAGCTGGGGCATATCAAATCCCTCTCCTGTTTGGGGTTTTGTCAATATGGGGAGTTCTCAATTTTAGGATGTGCCTTCCCTCGTGGTGCAGATTGCTGTCCCTCCATCCTTCCTGTGCTGGGGAAAGAGGCATAGGCCAGCACTGGGAAGAGCTGTGGCAAATGGGTTAAGTGCCCTGAGGATTCTGCAGAGAGCAAAAGAAATTAAGATCTGGAAATGGAGGGTGACTCAGAGAGAGGGGAGATGGAGCCCACAAGACAGTGGGGAGAGGGTAAAGGGATACCAGCAGTAGGTTGCTCTCCTCCTGCCAATTTGAAGTAGGTAGGAGAAGTCATGATGGAAATAAATCCTGAGGTCCCTGCTAAATCTGCAGGTGAAGGGGCTCTGATTTACCCCTGGGGTCGTATGTGCCCTGAAGGAGCCAAGTAACCCCTGGGCTGCAGCTTCTGGAAAAGGGCACAGGCGAGGGGTCTGGCTGGTGACATCCCCCAGGTCCAGTGTAGGTGGGAGTGACTTTAGGGGTGACCCAGGGGAGACATGGGCCTGGCACTGGGGCTTTGTGGCACCCACCCCTTGCCCACAGCCCACCTGCTGCAGGTGGCTGTGCTGGGACAATCTTCACCTTTCTGGCACATCTCCAGCCATACCATGGACTTAACCTGTTACTCATCAATATTTTAATTATTGCACTTCTGACCATATGCCTCAGCTATTTCATAAACACTGGCTCTAAGTGCCCTGAATATGTTTGGAATATTTCCTCAGGCATGCATGGACAGGAATGCCTGCATTCCTGCTTGGTTATCCACAGTTCTCCTGCAGCCTGGGCTGACTGCGCCTAGCTGTGTTTAGACCACAAAATCCCCTTGGCACTGCCCAGGGTTTGAACTGTGTCCTTGCCGTGGGCTGCCCAGGGAGCTGAGGAGGCAGAGAGACTGAGTGGTGGCTCTGTGAGCCTGGAGCTGGAGCTCTGAGCAGTGTGCTGCACACACAGAGCTGGGGGTAGGGCAGCTCCAGCAGCACACCTGCAGAAAATCCCCTTGCTGGGATGTTTGGCACAGTCCAGTGCCTAATCCGTGTGGGATCAGCTCCACCTTGGCCATTGTGAGAGAGTTTTGTGCAGCTTACTGTAGAGGATATCAGTGATGAGAGCTTCAAACTTCCAGGGAGAACTTGTTCAATGGAGCACCCTTGCACTCACAAGGAGAAACAGGAGAGGGATCCCAGCTGAGTGGGGAATTGTCTGTGCTGAGCCTGGCTGAGCTGCCCTGTGTCTGTAGCCAGGTTGCCCCAGCACTGGCTGCTGCTTGAAAGATGGCCCTGCCCTCCAAGGAAAGCTTGTGCCTGCAATGAAAAAAGCAGCTGTGACTGACAGGTTGAAAAGAGATGAGCTGATGAGGCAGAGATTTGGGAATAATCCTTATTTTCCAGCTCTGCATCCTCCAGAAGAGGGGATGACTTGGTCCTCGGAGCAGGTCCCCAGGAGAACCTGCCAGTTATAATGTCCCCTTGCCCCAAATATTCTCCTGGAACAGCTCCATCAAAAACGTGCCAGCAGCCTGGGGTGTGACTTGTGCTCTACCTACTGCCTGTGGTGCAGGTTTTAGACAAAGCCATCCCGTTTAGAAAGCCTTAGCACACTCTCAGCACAGCTGGCTTATCCAGGAGCCTGTAGTCTTGTCAGGAAAAAAAAAAAGCTCACCAAAAGCAGGTTCTGTGATGACTCTCCCTCTTTGTGTGTGAGCCTGTAGCTCCCTGGTAGTCCTAATTGTCCCGTAACTGTGTGGTAACACCAGGGCTAATTGTGCCACAGTTCTGCAGGTTTGCTCTTTCAAATGTTGGAATTGTGTTCCTGAAATCTCATCCCTCAGGATCTGTAGTCTTGAAAAGTTAGAAATAAAAATCCCAGGTCCAGAGTTCCCAGGCAGCTCTTTGGAGACTTGTGGAGGTAACTACACAGTGCCAGTGGTTCTGAAGGGGCTTTGGGGTGTGACCTCTCCCTCCTCTCTGTCACACAGCCACTGAAGTTAGACCAGCCCAGCTGTGCTCCTGCCTGGCCTTGCAGTGCTCAGCTCTAGCGATGACTGTGCTGGGAGATAGGAAATGCAAAGCAATGAGTGAATGTGCCTGGATTGTCATTAAAATAAAACTGTTACAGTGCTTTTGCAGCCTCCAAAATTAAGGCTGCAGATGATAAAGCAGCAGTGGTGCCATGAACCTTTTTCAAGTAGGGTTTTATTCCTAACCCAGGCTGGGTTGGAGCAATTGTGCTGTACAACCCTTCAATTTCCAGAAGAAGAGAGCTCACGTTTAATGTGCTGCCTTATGGGGCTTTCTTTGCATCCTTAATGCCTCACCATTCAATAGCTCTGTGCTTTGCAGGGCCCTGGAGATAAAAGAACCAATATTCCTTCAAAGGTTATTTCCAACACAGGAGTAGTTAAGAAACCGTCTGCACACAAATGACAAATTATTGTAATCTGAACAAAGAGCAGGAAAGATCCCACCAGTTGGAAACTTAAAAGAAGCCATAGACAAAGATGTAAAGATGGATTAAAAAAAGAACTCTTATGTTCCCAAAGGCAGCAATGGGGCTAAGTGGTACAAATGAGGGAGGCTGCAGAAGCAAACTGGAAACTGAATTCCCGTGTTCTCATTCTCCTCCTGGGAGCTGCAGTGGCCTGTGCAGCACTGCCAGGGCTGGGAGCTCTCTCAGTGCTCACAGCTCCAGTGGGAATTGTGTGATCCTGCCTGCCTTGGTAGGGAGCAGGAGGCCGGTCCTGTCTCTGCTGTGAAATCAGAGGGAAAATATTCCTGCATAGTGCATTTCTTTCCTAATCTCACTTTATCAGCCTGGCTGGCAGCTCAGCACTTCGGGTTCTATGGTGGGAATAACACTGGGGCAGGAGCTGCTTTCCAGCTTTGTGGGGTGACAGAGCACAGTGGCCTTAAAATCTGCAAGTGTCACTCTGCTCCTGTTTGAAAAATTCCCCGAGGCCTTTCTGAGCTGGGGTAGAACAGCTTCTGCTGGGTGGGTGAACCCTGAGGGGGCTCCCAGGATTTCCTGCCTGGGACTCCTGTGCAGAAAGCAGTGCCTGAGGATGTGCCTCAGGGTTTGGTGGGTACAGGGTGCTCCTGGTGGCTTGAGGAGGTGACCTTACAGGATGTGGCTTTTGGCATTCCCCCTCCAGCCTTTGGGAGCAGCAGCAGCAGCAGCTGGGATTCCTCACTGGGAGTGCTTCAGGTGACCAAAAAGGCATTGCCTGCTGCTCTTCCTACAGTGGTTTTTATTTTTGGATGTATCAGAGTGTGTGCCATGGGAACACGCTCCTGCCAGGCTCTCCAGGAACAGAGGAGCCCAAAGGGAGGGGGCAGCAGGAAAGCAAGAGCCAGCAGAGGCAGGAGCAGAAATCCCTGTGAGCACAGCCAGGACCACAGGATCTCCTGGCAGCATTCAAAACATTCCTGACAGAGAGATTTGGGTGTGGAAATTCAAGCCAAACCTCCAAGGTCTGCTCAGTGTGAGTGTGAAAGCTTGAATTGGATTATAGTTGCACTAGGCTTGCCTGGCACTTTGTCTGCTGTTAATCAAGCCTTTGCAGAGCCTGGCTTGGTTTTAGCTTGGCAGCAGGACCTGTGCCTGGGCAGGTTTACCTTGGCTTTGTGTTTCACTGCAGCCCTCTGCTTATGGATGGTAAATCAGATGAGTTTAAGGGATAAGTTTAGAGAGGGCCTGGGCTGAATCTCATAGTTGCTATTCTGTTGTTTGTTTGGAGTGGTGTGACAAGGTCACCCCATCTCATAAAAATAGCATGAGTTTCATGTTTCTTGACCCCCACCAAGGATGGTGGGAGGAAGAGATGCAGGGATTGCTGCAGTCCTCTGCAGTGTGCAGGAGATGGATGGTACCTGCAAACACAAGCAGCCATGCAAGGCACCCCGTGACCCTGGGAAGCTGGGAAAACTCCTGTTATGTTGTATAAACTTTCTATTACATTCTGAATCCAGGAACTGCAGTAAAGCAGGGCAAGAAGGTTGCTTATTAAATAGGCATAAAGTACTTGGAGAGTGATTAGTGCTTTTCTGGTTTGATACTAAAGTGGTTCTTCAGTGATTAATGAAGTCCCTATTGGGACTGATATCCATTTGGGGCCATTTGTGCTTTATTTATATGACACGTGGTTCCCTGCTGCTGGAGCATCCCTCTAGGAGGGCAGGGACTCATGGAGCCTTCCCTGTGGCCTGGGCAGGTTCTTGCCAGGCTGCTGTGCTTTCCCTCTGGTTTTCCTGTGCTGTTTTTCCTTCAGGCCAGCTGCCACTGGACACAGCTTTGGTGAAGTGTTTTGTGGAGTGCTGGTTGGGACAAGGTCACCTGCTCCAGGTAGCCTCAAGCCATACATACACTGAAAGCTTCAGATTGAAATTAAGAGGGTCTTTATGAAGTTGGGGAACTTCTAATAAATCTGCTCTGTCTTTGTGTCCACAAATCCTTGGTGGAAGATTTGGTGCTGACTGTTGGAGACCTAATTGCTCTGTTCATCTGCTGTCCTCTTCCTGAGCACTCAGATCCTTGTGCACCAGGGCTGGAATTCAGGTCCTTAATGCCAAATCAGCCCCAGTGAAAGTCAGGAGTTAGTGCCCCTCTTCACAATGTTGCCATTCCACTGAAGAAACCCTCCACATAATAAAGATGATACTTCTAAATGGAGAATCAGAAGGGAAGAGTTCTCAATCAAATTTTAATGTGTATCTGCTGTCTGGGCTGACAGGGGGACTGTCTCCAGAGCTTCTGGGAGTAAGATAAAACAGCTTTCCACAGCAATAACTGTTGCAGCTCTGGTTTAGCACCCCTGAGAAATGCCTGTGTACACACCTTAAATACTTCCAGGCATATTGAACAAACCTGTTCAAATAACTGCCCTGATTAAACATGTCATTACCCGAGGTTAGCTCTGCATATGCTGCTCTGTGAGGGTTAAAGGAGGGGTGGATTCCTTGGATTTAAACCTGCCCTGGCTAATTTTAGTATGTTCTATAAATAGCCCTCCCAAATACTTGAGTAATTTATGTTCTACTCTCTAAAGGCAGAGAAGGTTTCTTAGGTAATGGAAATCATGGTGATTAGTGAGGGCTGGGGATAAAAAGAGAATATGAAAGTAGCGCAGAAATTCTTTGATATATCACTCACTGTTCCTGAGGCATTTTCTTCTCCTTGTCTTGACTTTTAGTTTCCCTGTAGCATGTGAGTGAGTCTCCCTCCTAAATTCACACTCTTCAAAAATGCTTTACCTTGCTTTTCTGTGTGAAAATACGCTTTCCTCCTGAGCTGTGCTTGGAAGAAATGCAAAAAAATGCTGTATAAAAAAAGAATCAATCTGACAATATTGATCTGAATCTTTATAGAAACATTTTAGACTAGTATGAGTCCCTGCTGTGTTCATCCAGGGAGCAATACATAGGTAAAGTAATTAATTCACCTACGTTTTTAGCTACCAAAAATTAGGCATCTGTTATTAAGCCAGTTGTTTGGGATGGTGTGCCAGTGCTGCTGAAGGAACAGCTGTGAGGGCAGTTTGTGTTGTGGGGTGAATCAGCTCCTGAATGTTTCCATGGGCATGGGAAGGGTTGGTGAGAGTGGACACAGTCAGCTCAGCCCCACGTCCTGCACAAGGTGTGTAGAACCAACAGGGATGCTCTGGGAATTCTAAAATGTGGCTTGGTGCTGATTTAGGCACATAAATCCCATGTCTAATGCTTCGACCCCTCAGTTTGGTGAGGGTGTCACTGACTTTCCCAGGCTTTCAGAACCTCAGGACCTGGAGTGACACATCTGCAATCCAGCCCTTTTCCATTGCTGTTTGAAAGGAGCTCATGAAGTTGGTAAGGCTTTGGGAGGCAAAGTCCATGGACATGACCTTATGTGGCCGACAGGATGTTCCCACAGGACTTTGAGTGTAGCAATTCCCATGAAACCTTTCATCACTTCTGGTGTCCTGATGGTCCCCAGTGATACTGGGCTGAGGCAGGACAGGACCCTTCAGTCCCAGGCTGCAGGGCACCCACAAGGTATTTCCACCATCAGAAGAGTGCTGGATTCAAGGTTGGACTTGATGGCTTTAAAGGCCTTTTCCTACAGGAACAACCCCATGATTCTGTGACTCCTGTGTGGATATTGGCCGAGAGCAGTCCCTCAATGGGCTGTTACTCCTTGAAGCTGTGGTGCTGTAGGGGTCAGGTGTATCCAGGGAGATGCTCCACAGTCTGGCACCACTGCACAACTGCCACCCTGAATCACTCCGTGGAGAAATATGGGGAGACTTGGGTAGAGAAATACATCCTAAGTGCGTCTGCATTGCTTGCAATAAAATCTGGGATGTTTGGCTGGAAGTCAAACAGTCCAGATCAGCTGCCATGACTCACCAGAGGTGTCCCTACTGCCCCAGTCGTGATGCTTCCCAGCCTTTGAGTATTGAGCTCATGGGCTCTGAAACAACCAGCAGGGAAGGAACAGGTGGAACCCAGACTCTCAGCAACACCTGTAGCAAACAACAAGTACATTTTCAAAGTTACATTGCAGCTTAATTAACAAAGGAGAGGCCTGTCAGACTTAATTTATTTTTAAAAGCCCCATCAAATTTAATTTGTGAGAGCAGCTCTTCCATCTGCTTCCAGACATTATCTCTGGAGTTCAGGAGAAAAACATATGTCTTGTGGTTAATAAGAATTTGTTTTAATGGATCATATGACTGGGTGATTAATAACTGCTCATCTCTGATTGTTCTCATTATAAGGAGAACACACAACCCCTCTGCGCAGCCCCAATCTATTGAGAAAAGAGATCATAAAATGGGAGATGAAAAATTCCTCTGCTTGAGATGAAAGCAAATGGATCAAGGAGTTGGCTGCACAGAGCTGTGGAGGGAAAGAGGCTTCCTATGGTTCTTATTATTCCTCTTTTGGGATTATGTATCAGATCATCAAATGTGCTCCAAGCAGGGCACTCCAGTTTGTATTTGGACGTGTAACTTGATCTGGTGTCTGGCTGCCAGAGGTAGTGTTGGCATTCAGGGGGTCCTGAGCAAATCCTTCCTTTCGATAGATTCCTCCTGTAGCCTTGGGCACATCCCCATCACCCCTCCAGAAATAGCATCCGTGAGGAAATATCCCCAATGCACATCACAGTGACCTCACCAGATTTTTCTCCTCCCCTGGCTTGCTCCTGGTTTTAACTCCATGTCACTCTGCCAAACCAAAGCTCAGCAGCTCGGGAGAGTTGCTCCACATTTCCACGAGAGCAACGGGGTGAGAACACGATCCTCCTGCTTAGGAGGAACAACTCAGTTCATGCAACAACCAAATCCAGAGCAATTCATCCTCTGCTTTCCTGACACGCTGGCTGCCTGTTGGAAATGTTGGGAGCTCTGGTGTTTGGCAGATATTCAGCCCAGTTACTTCAGAGGAAATTCCACGTATTAAAAGAGTCCAGTGATTAGGTTATCATCATCTCCACTTCTCATTTGCTCTGCTTACAATGAAAGCTTGCAAGAGAGAAATTTATTTGGTCGTTTTGAAAGGCAGGGGTTGAAATGCGCTCCCAGGCAGGAAATAAAGAGCCATTATTCCCTGAGAGCCCCCCGGGGGATGGCAGGCGCTCAGGCATGGGGTCCCAGGAGCCATAAAGCAACACAAACCGGAACAGGGAACTGGTGTCATTTGGGCTTTGATTTGCTTCTGCAGCGTTAACCTCACGTTAACCTTCAGAGCAGGAGGTCAGGGAAAGGTTGCAGCCTGAGACGCTGGAGAAAGGAGCTTTGCCCATCTGAAATGAGCAGTCCCACACAACCTATGGAATTAGCCTCTAATAATAATAATAATAAAGAAATTACTGCCTGAATAATGTTTCCATTTCAGCTAAGAATTCTCATCCACTTTATGTGCAGAAGGAAAAAGCAAGGGGTGTTTCAGAGCAGGGGATAAAATCAATGCCCCCCCCCCTCACCACCCCCCAGTACAAAGGGGAAAATAATACTGTTCTCTGTTTTTTTTAAAGCATTCACCTTGCCCTTCCTGTTTCCATGACCATGTGCTTGCTTGTGCAATCCTCTAATAACTCCTTTTTAGCTCCTGCTGTTTGGAATTATCATGTGCCCCTAGATCTTCCTTTCACGCAGAGCTGTGGGAGAATGTGGGCACCAAGAATGAAGTGTCAAGGCTCTGATGTGGCCATAAAACCTTTGTAGAGCATAAAAAAAGCAGTGATTGCACCCATGAACATGGAGACAGAGGGAAAATCAGAGTGCACACAGAATATTTCAGTGTCAGCTTTCTTGTTCCCATAAGGGACAGACAGATGGGGCCAATTGGATCAAACTGACGAGTTCTCTGCCAAGCTGCATCCACTCATCTGCTCAGAAATATTGGGTGGCATCTGGCAGCTGGGATTTCCTGCTGTGTCCCTGCAGTGCCACGAGGATGAGAGGGGGTCTGTGGGGAGAGAGATGCAGCAAAAGGGGCAAAGCAGAGGAGAGGGGACAGGCACTGCTGAGGGGTTGGGAAGGGCTGGGTGAGCCTGCAGGATCCTCTGCCACCCAGCTGTGTAACCTCAGGTGCTGCACTGGGGCAGCCCTTTTGCACTGGTGAACTTTTTCTGCAAGGATTAAGCTAGTATTAAGGTATAAAGTGTATTATTTATTATTAAACTTACAGCTTCTTTGGAACCCCTAATTGTGAGTCACTAAAATACTCGTCTTCAGGGAGACACTTTCATAGAGGGGGAAAAAAGGATGGGTTTGTTTATTAATTTTTTTCTTGTAGAGCAGCTTCTTCATGTTTAAAATAAATCCCCTAGACAAGTATGGGCACAGCCAAAAGTCCTGCTGGACAAAGGTTTCTGGAGCATGGAGATGGTGTGGAGACTACCTTGGGCTGTCTCTCCATTTGGACTGGTAGTTATGATAACAACTATTGCCCAAATTCTTGGTGGAGTCGGTATCTGGTGCTTAATGCTCGTTCCTTCTCACTGAGTCCTTATCAGTCAGGATGGGACTCAGATGCTGAAGGGCTCTGTTTGTGTCCAGGGCACCAGGAATTGATGACTCAGATTATATCACCAGGAATCCTGCGTTTGTATCAGCTCTGTCTTGGATCTTTTCCCCCTGAATGTCAGGAAATCCCCACACACCTACATTTCACAGCTCTGTACATTGATGGTCCCCCTTTTTAAGGGGATACTCCAACTACCCCCAAATTCCCTTTGAGATCCAGTGTCAGATAATGAATAAGCACAGAAAGTAGATCTGTTTGGGAAATGCTGTTTATTTTAAATTAAATACTTAAAAGAAGATGATGAGTTTAATTATCCTATGGGAGATGGGTTTTGTTGTTATTTAAAGTTGTGCTTGAACTCATTTCCATTTGTTTTTTGTTTGTTTTTCATTTTATATTCCACTTGCAAAAACGAGGGAAGTTAAGGAAAAAAGAGGAAACTGTTCTGTGGGTATTTTTCCAGTCTTTGAAAGAGAGATAACTTTAAAGAGGAAGAAAAAGAAGGGAGAAAGAAAGGAATGAAAAGCTAGAATCCTTCCAGATTTGGAGGACAAACCCAAAATGAAGCTTTTCAAAGTTAACATTTATAATTTTGTTTAATTTTGAAAGTTTTCATTAGAAAAAGAATTCAACCAAATCAACTACGTTTGTGGAAACTCCTGGGTTCCCTTGGAAACTCCTTTTATTTTTCATGGCTAGAACTTTATAAAGAAAATTGTTACCACGACGTAGCTGTTGAACTGCCTGAGATTTATGAAGCACGTTAATCAATCACCTCATCCTGCAGGTGCAGAATTTTATAAAAAGCAATTACGAGGAGATGGAGTCATGCCAACCTCAATCCCCTCTCGCCCCCACAGCCTGAAGTCAGCATCTTCCCAAAGCCCTCTGAGCACAGAGGTTCCACAAATCCCTACATCTGAATTTTTGATCCACACTCCAGGAGTATCTGGGATGCCTTCACAGCATCAGCTCTTAGGTGCTCTAAGTGCTCTGCTGAGGTCCCTTGGAGGTTGTTCCTGTCATGGAGGACTCAATGGTTGGCCATGACTGGGCTGCAGAGATTCCCTGAGCACTTCTGTCACTGAAAATGGGTCAATAAATCCCTGTTCTCCCTTTCACAAAAGGTTATGACATTTTTGTAAAGAAAAATCCTTAACCTGATTATCTTGTTTCAAATTAATGACACTTCTGGCTGGGAGCATCCCCAGGATGCTGCTCCCTAGGAAGGACTTTTTCCAGGTTGAAACTTTAAAGGTGTGGTCTGGTCAGAGCAGCTGTTCCTCCACTCCCCCTGTGAGCAGCCCTTGTGTTTCCAGCCCTTACTTGATGTTCTCCTCATTCACACACTGCAGCTTGCAAAAACCACCCCGGAACGAGAGCCCATCTCCAGCCCTGCCTGTGCTTCAACAGCACGGGCACGCTCTGTCCTGGGCTCTGAATTCTGTCCGTGGACGTTTCCTACCAGCAGTGAGAAATACCCTGGGAAGTGTGGGGTGCTCACTGCCAAACCCCTCATGGGCATTCCTGCTGCAATCTGGGGTCACTTGAGTGTCCAAATGTTTGGAGCTGCTTGTGCCATCCTTCAAAGGGGGATTTTTATCAGCTTCATGGGGCAAGAGGAAGGAGCAGACTTCAAGGTCATAGACAGATGTCACTTCTTAATGCAGCAATTTCTCTGGGGTTTTAATAACCAGGTGTTTCTCTGTCCTCCTGGGAAACCCCCGCTCTGCTGCTCTTTGCTCTGCAGCAGTGCCTGAGTAAGGAAACCCCATCTCCAGGTGATGTTATCCCTGAAGTCCACGATGCTGGGAAATAATTAGCTGTCAGACAAGCTGCCTGTGCTGCCTGCCCCCTATTGCCACATAAGGATCGGGGGAATGGATCCGACGCAGAATCACTGAGGAAGGGGAAGCTGTGCCCAGATGAGATAGGAAAAGCTTATATGACACAAGAATTTATTACTTAGTCCAGTTTACAGGAGGTCAGAAAGAAAATAACAACGAGAATCAGAGTTTGAGTGTAATGCAGGGGTGTTAAGTCTTAATAAATTATGTTGGTGCCATTGTGTGATGGACAGATTTATCTCTATCAGGCTCTTTTGTTGCTTCCAGATGAATCTTAACCAGCACCAATCCGAAACTTTCCTCCCTTTAATAAACATCAAAAACTTAACCTTCCCTCCATGTCATCTGGCAGTAGTAGGAGCCCAGGCTGCAGTTTTACTGGGGAAATGGTATTTTCAAGGTGGCATATTCTGGCCAGACTGGATAAATACCTTGCATTTCCTTGTATTGTCTGGGAACATGCATGGAACAGTTCCCAGCCCAGTCCTCAAAGATTTTACAACATTGAGAGGCCTCCATAAATTTCAAGCAGCCAGGAAAATATTAGAGGAATGTCTTAAAAAGGAGAAGGGAAAAAGAGAGAGAGGAGTGCAAAAGCAAACTCATAAGAAAGCATCAAAGGGTATATGAGGAATAAATGGAATGTGATTCCATTGGGATGTGGGAGACTTAATTTTTCCCTATTATACAGGAGACTTCTTGATTAGCTAAAGGTGTCTTATACCTTGATTTCTCCTTTCTTAAGCAAAACTTATAGCACTTTGTAGGGAAAAGTACATATGCTACTGCTGGCTCTCTGAGCAGGGGAGGTGGAGCTGAGGGGGGAATGGGCTGGAGTTGGCCCTGGGATCACCTGGATCAGCACCCACTGCAGCAGCTGGGGCTCGTCCAGCTGAAGAAAATTCCGTAGTGTCAGCCTCATCCCTCAGTGTCCTGTGGAAGGGATTGCTGCTGTACGAAGGGGACAGCTCTAGCCAAGGTGCCCTGCCCTGGAGGGAGGAGAAGGAGCAGAGCAGGAGCAGGGGTGCAGGATGCAGGGACTGAGTGAGGCAGCAGCCCTTGAAAGGTGTGGGATGGCTGAATCCAAAGACTCATCTCCATTAGAGAGTGTTTAACGAGGACGTTACCCCAGTGCATGGCCCCAGTGGAAAAAGGGGGTGTGAGGGGACAGAGGGAGCCTTTTGAGCCACTGTCTCATTCCTGACGCTCTTGGGATGCTGTTCCCACCCTCGGCACACATCCCAGCAGGAGCAGGGCAGGGCAGGGAGGCTGGGGGTGCTCTGGGGCTGCGCTGTAAGATCGGGGCTGCTGAGCACACAAACCCCCCTATGGGCACCGTGTGGGCTCCCAGCTCAGGGATAACTCAGCTGAAGTCTACGGTGTGTGGGCTCTCTCCTGGTGGCTTCTGCTTCAGACTGTGGGATTTCTTAATAACAGCAAATATCTCCCCGTGGTTTCCCCCTGTCTTATTCCATCTGATTAAATAAATACCAACACATTTGCAAAAAACTGGGTAGTCATACTGAATTAGCCACAAGAAGACAGATATTCTACTTTTTTGCCTTTCAAGGCTCACAGAACATCCTACAACTATTAATTATTCCGGTTTCCTGACGGTTCTGCAGGGATATCAGATAGCCTTGGGTATGGAACTGAGTCCTGAGGATGGGAGAGGGCTGGCTCGACACACTGTGTGGCATGGCTGCAAATGCAAAGCAGAACAGTGGCCCTGCTGTTTCCTCTCCAGCCTCTCCTCCAAGGAGTTGCAGGCTGGTGGAAAAGTTTTTGCTCAGGGAAGCGATCCCGGTTGGAAGCTTTCAAAGGCTTCTTGCAAACACAGATTGATGGGGTGGGGAACGTACTTTAAACATTATGGCAAACACCTTGGCCATGTCCCTTTCAAGTGAAAGCTCCAAGGAAGGGAATTTGACTGATGTGTGCTTTTATCAAAGCTGTTCCCTGTTCTGTCGAGCACAGGAGCCTACGGAAGTGAAGAAGTTAATGGGGGAAGTGGGCATTAAACAGAAAGATCAAATGCATCACGTAATAGCCAAAGGGATAAAAACTACACAGCACCTGAGAGTGGCAATAAATGTAAAATGTCGCTCTCTCATTTCAGATATTTGAATTACTGCTTCTAAATATTCTGGGGACTGTACAGTCAGGGGGAAGATGTGGGTGAGCTGAAATGTGGTCTAAATGTTTCAGGGACTCTGACCAAAGAACCTGTAAAACTTTCCTAACTCCCTTCTGCCTCCGGGAGGGCAAATATAAAGGTTCAGGGATTTATAGATATTTTTTTACTGTGGGAAAAACAATTAAATAAACAGAAAAAACATCATCAGAAGAGTGTTTGGATGGATGATGCTGAGGAAAAGTGCAACAGTAAAATTCCGTTTGATGTTGCAGAAGGGAAACGGGATTTTATTTCCTTTCTATCCATCACTGAAAATGGCTTTTGAAGAGTTGAGATCAGTGGGCTTTTCCAATCTCATGTCTCCAAAGAACTCTTACCTGGTGGTGAGATGGTAGGCACAGATCTTTTCTCTCTGTGTGACAGCGACAGGACCCAAGGAAGGGCTGGAGCTGGGCCAGGGCAGGGTCAGGCTGGATTTCAGGGAAAGGTTCTTTTCTCAGGGGGTGCTGGGCACTGCCCAGGCTCCCCAGGGAATGGGCACAGCCCCGAGGCTCCCAGAGCCCCAGGAGCTCCCAGGGATGCCCAGGGTGGGATTTTGGGGTGTCTGTGCAGGGCCAGGGGCTGCACTGGGTGATCCCTGTGTGTCCTTCCAGCTTCTGTGATTCCATGATTCTCAGACTCTGCTAGCACATGTGCAAATGTTCCTCTGCAGGGGAGTGCTCTCTCGCTTCCCTCTCTAATACTGGGTTTCTTCAGATGCAAAACATATTTGGGAAATATTTTCGAATCAGCACCTCAGCCCATTGCAGTGAAGGACTTTGAAGTTTGTGTTTCTTGAGCAGCACTGCTTTGCCCCACTGGAGCACTTCACATCCCAGGACACCAGAAAGCCCAGAAAGAATAATTCCTTCAGCCTTTTGACACAGCGCAAAAGCCTCATTTCATGTAAAAGAACAAGAGCTCAGGGGCCTTGGCCTTCTGCCTCCCCACAGCTGCTGGGACCGAGTCTAAAACCCTAAAATGTACCAAGGAGAGGCAACTCCCTGGAAGGCTCAGTTACCAAGATGATTTTTCCCACCTTTGGGACAGAAGTCTTTGGATGCTCTAGGCTTCAATTTTCCTCCTTTGCACCTCTCTTAAAGTGCAGGACAGGTTCAGGAAAGTCCCACATGCTCCTCAGAGGCCATTTTGTAGTGCCACAGTAGGATAAAAAAGCTGTGGATCCGTTAGAAATTTGGGGATCTGTCAGCAAACCTTGGTACCTGCTCCCCCTTGCCCACCCTGTCCCTGCCTGGCTCTGGGCTCCATGCCACAAGCAGGGGGTGTGGAAAACCCAGGTGCAAAGGCAAAGCCACACTTGGGAATGCTGGGGGTGTTGGTGCAGCAGAGGGCTGAGGTACTGGGACAATTCCCCCATCCCCAGCTGGTCCTGCCCTGCTGATCCCTGGGCTGGTTTTGCAGAAAGCAACGGGTGATGTGGCAGAATTTATTCCAAGGGCTTTAAACCACTGTACAAAAATTCTCTTTGTATTTTGGCCAGTGGTATGGGTTGCTGGGACAGGGGGAGAAGAATCTGCATAGCTGAGACTTTTTAGATCAAATCTATCAAATCAACGTTTTAGATCAAATCACTTTTTTGGACTGGTTTGGACTGATTTTATCCTGGACCTGAAGCCTCCCTTTTGGCTCTGCTTTCTATGATGTCCCAATAAAGCAAAAAAAAAAACCAAAAAACAAACAAACAAACAAAAAAAAAAAAAAACAAAAACAAAAACAAAAAAAAAAACCCCAAAAAACAACAACAACAAAAAAAAGAATAAAAACCAACCAACCAAAGAAACAAAAACAACAAAACAAAACAAAAAAACCACCAAAAATTACAGTAGCGAAAGCATTGATTAGGTGTGTTAGGAAGAGGTTTGCACCCAGCCTGGTTTAAATTATCTGGAAACACAATGGCTGCTCCTGCTTGTCCCCAGCAGGGTTATGTCACCTGTGGTGATGGCACTGTGGATGTCCTGCTCCAGGGAGGCCCAAACAGATGCTAATGAGCACTGAAGAAATGAATAGTGCGAACTGGAATGGCCGCGAGAGTGCCAAGCTGTGGGGGCTGCTGAGAGTTACAACTCAGAGAGAGAGAGATGTGAAACCAGGAAATTCGGGCTTACTGCAGGATTCCCAGCTCCCAACTCTGGTGTTCCTTCCCAGGGCTCAGGATCCCAGAGAGGGATATATCCTCGGGACTGGATATGCTGGGGAATGCAGGAGGATCGCAGGGCTCTGTTCTGGCTCACAGCCAGTCTGGCTGAGGGCCACCCTGGCCATGCCCTCATTCACAGAGTGCTCTGGCCCATCTCAGCTGCCCTCCAGTTTCTGGAAGTCCAGGAGTGTCCAGGTCAGCTTGGAAGGTTCCTGGGGTTGAGTTGTGCATTCAGCTGTGCTCTGACACAGTCTGTGTGTCTGAATTGTGGGGCAGAGGGTGCTCCTCGCTCCCAGGTCTGGGCACTGCATCCTGTCTGTGTGTCCAAGAACTTATCCTGGGACCAAGAGACCCTGAGAGAGAGTCCAGAGGTAGGAGCAGTGCCTGGACACAGCTTGTGGGATGCTCGAGGTAGAAAGTAGGCAGTTCTCGGATAAAATGGATAAAGAAGCATCTAAGGCAAGAATCAGACCCATGACGAAGAGGAAGTGAGTGAAGGAGGATCGGGGAGACCAAAACTCCAACATGTCCAGGGCTGGCAGACTGTAAATCTCCCAAAGCTCTGTCAGGCACCAGACAGAAAGAGCAGAAAGGTCCTAAGTCTGTGGTTACACACACCAGAGGTGGCAGCTGGTACAATTAATCTCCTGCCCTTTCTGAATCTTTAGGTGAAGCCTCTGAGTAAATGAGGAAAGGTAAGGAAAGGTCTTTGTGGTCCTTTCCTTCTTCATCCTGGTGGGCTCCTCATCCTGGAGTAAATGAAAACAGTCCCAGCTGCAGACAGCTCTTCCTTGGATCTGGGTTTGCTTCTTGCAAGTGGAAAACAGAGCAACCCATGCACGTCCTGCCCTGAGCTTGTCCTTTCAGCTTAATGCACTCAAAGCTGACTGTCTCACCACCTCACTCAGCAGAATCTTGTCTCAAATACCTCAAATGCTAAAGAATAATGTTAGTTATTAATATTAAAAAAATTCTAAATAATATAAACAGGTATAGACTTCTTTCACTTATCCAGGATGACAGGGATCCAGCATCAGTTTTCCCTTCTTTGCCAAAAGCAATGCTGATACCAACCTGTCATTTGTCCCTCTCCTGGACTCTAAGGTCTTCCACAGAAGGACAGAACAGCTGCCAGAACCTCTTTTGGACATGGTACCTTCATATCCCTACGAAGCCAGTGTCTCTCAGTTATCAGAAGGATTTAGCCTTACTTGGGTCTGTTTTCCAGATGGGAAAACCAAGCAGGAGGTGGTTAATTCCCAAAAACATCAACCCCCCAATGCAGGCACTCAAATCACGTAACTCCTTTGAGAAAAAATATCATTCTTCAATGTCTGAGCTATGTGTGGAGGAAGGAAAATGTCACCTCACTTGGTCTGAAAACCACCTGAGCCCCTCAAGTGTCCCAGCATTTTCCCACCCCTTCTGCCTGCTCCTCTCTCAGCAGGTGCTGGTAAATCAGCCGTGGTGCTGTGCAGGCTGCAGGACCCCCCGATCTCCAGTCACCCCAGATTCTGCTGGATTTGCCTCCTTCGCTTCCCTCCTTTCTACTCAGAGGTGTCATTTGTCCTTCCGTGGCTCTCTGCTGTCCCTAAAGCCACCCCGTGCTGCCTGTGCCGAGCCCTGGGTGCCGTGAGCAGGCAGCCAGCGTGGCAGTCAGCTCCCAGCCCAACAAAGTGCCTTTGTGCTGGGCTGTGCAGGGCCACTGAATGGCTGTCTTGTCACAAGGGGCTCCGTTGCATTAAGAAAGCATTCCACCTTCGCCCGTGGTGCTCCTCAAGGCTCATTACTGTGCCAGCAATAATAGTGTCTAATTAAGCAGAATAAAGAGAGATGAAGCGTAATGGTTACAGGATAAGAAGTTATTCGTCGGAGGGAGGTAATAAATTACTGAATCCTGAGTCCTGCTATGATGGAAAAGATGTAGTTAAAAGGAGCCGACACAAACAGAAACTTGGTTTTCTGTCTGATAAATTGGCCAGCTTGGGTTGGTATTTATTTCAGCTCAGACTGGTGTTTGTTTCAGCTGGGGTTGGTGTTTATTTGTGCAATGCCTCAACAGATTTATAATCTTTTCACTCTTTTTAGTGAACTGAGGGCTTCAGGACAGGGGCAGAGCAAAGCCGAGATCTGCCGGTCATTCTCAGGGGCAGAAGTGCAGTCAGTGCGGAGATGCCATGGGGGCGGAGATGCCGGGGTTGATTTCAGCCTTCAGCCCCACATTATTGCCGGTTGTTGCCCAGCCCTGCTCGGGAGCTCCATGAGCCCTGCTCCGTGCACAGAGCAGCGGGGAGAAGGTGCAAGAATGTCATCGAGGTCACTCTGCGAGTCCCCGGCTGCGGATAATGAACAATTCCTGACAAAATGAGGTGGTTGGAGCCATTCGGAGATAAAAACCTGCCTGTCATTCTGTTGCTTGAACCTATATTCCAATTTTATCTGTGGAGCACGGTTCTCTTTTATCCAGTTTCCTGTTTGAAGGGATTTGAGCAGAATAGATAATCCTAACTTTGAACATAAATCACTGAGCTGCACTGCTGATAAATGCTTTGCACTTTTTTTATGATAATGGCTGATTGGAGGCTGGGAGGGAAAATGCCAGGGGCTTATCTCTGTGGAGCAGCATTTGGAGGGCTGAGAGAAGGGGAGGCAGCAACACGAGGTGGGGCCGCTCCGTGTTTATTTCTTTGTTTGTTTGTTTGGATGTCTGAACTCGAGCAGCGATGCTCTGGGATGTCACTGGGAACTTGGGGAGTTGGGCTCTGCACAGACCCCGGGGCTCAAGGTAAAGGTGGGCGTCCCCCTGGAGCCTGTCGGGCACAAGGCTGAGCCCCAGATGGTTCCTCACTCCCCACAAAGGGGCTTGGGGATGCCAAAGAGCCATCAAATATAGACTGTGGATTGTTACTCTTTTACTAAGAATAGTTTAAAAAATATATATACAGCTCCTTTTTTTCTTTTACCCACAAAATAGATGACAGCTCCAGAAGTGCACTTTTCCTTCTGAAGATGCAAATCCCCAGAAAGGTCATGTTCCGTTTTGGTTTTGAATGTTTCTTATTTTTAAAAGATTTATTTTACTGCAATTAGCTTAAATTTCAAAGTAATTTAAAACCAGAAAACTGGAAAACTGGATTCTTTCTTTGCTTATAACTTCTGTCTCTCTTTTTTTCTAAATTTAAAAAAAAAAAAAAAAAAAAGGAAAGAACCCTCAACATCAAAACAGATGCTTTCCCAGGAAAAGTTGTTTTTTGATGAAACAGATTAATTGGCATTTTCTAATCAAATCTTCAAAAAACTTCTAGGCAGCTTTGCTGAGGCATTGAAGCACCCTTCTAAAGAGTGAGCTTTCTTCATGTTACCCTCTGAAAGTCGTCTTTCCCAGTGACTCTAAATGGCACCTTGGCAACTGCTTGGGATTAGATCCCTCGGTTTTGCCTGTGCAGGGATTAATTGTCTGTGAATTTGGGCTCACAGGATCATTGCTATTTTGAAGCAAATTCCCAGTTTGCCTCCAGGTGAGCTCCAGATGCTCTCCATCTCCTCATGGAGGTTTAATGGTGCAAATCAAAGACTGATTTTCCTAGCGGCTCCACACTGCAGGCACGGTCAGGATGTTCATTCGGGGCTCCAGACTGAAGCTGGTGTGACATCAGCGCAGTGTGACACATCAGTGCAGTGTGACATTAGTGCAGTATGACATCAGGGCACTGTGACATTCAGGGCAGTGTGACATCAGTGCAGTGTGACAGTGCAGTATGACATCAGGGCACTGTGACATTCAGGGCAGTGTGACATCAGGACAGTGTGACACATCAGTGCAGTGTGACATTAGTGCAGTATGACATCAGGGCACTGTGACATTCAGGGCAGTGTGACATCAGTGCAGTGTGACATCAGGGCACTGTGACATTCAGGGCAGTGTGACATCAGTGCAGTGTGACATTAGTGCAGTATGACATCAGGGCACTGTGACATTCAGGGCAGTGTGACATCAGTGCAGTATGACATCAGGGCACTGTGACATTCAGGGCAGTGTGACATCAGGACAGTGTGACATTCAGGGCAGTGTGACATCAGTGCAGTGTGACATCAGGGCACTGTGACATTCAGGGCAGTGTGACATCAGTGCAGTGTGACATCAGTGCAGTATGACATCAGGGCACTGTGACATTCAGGGCAGTGTGACATCAGTGCAGTGTGACATTCAGTGCAGTGTGACATCAGTGCAGTGTGACATTCAGGGCAGTGTGACATTCAGGGCAGTGTGCCATCAGTCCCTCCAGGTGCACAGAGGAAATGCTCCAGTGGCAGTCCCAGTGTGCAGGTGCTGCCCATAGGCCCAGCTTATTGTCACTTACAGACGCAGCTTTTGATCCTGGAATCACAAAGGATCTCTGCTGGAAAATCCCTCCCAGCCCATCGATTCCAAGCTGTGTCCAATCCCCACCGGGCCCAGAGCCCTGAGTGCCACCTCCAGGAATTCCTTGGATACCTCCAGGGATGGGCACTCCAAACCTCCCTGGGCAGCCCCTGCCAATGGCTGACTACCCTTTCCATGGAAAAATTCCTCCTGATGTCCAGCCTGAGCCTCCCCTGGCCCAGCTTGCCCTGGTT